>OX451737.1:1499246172-1500568259 GCA_948472305.1 Vicia faba | reverse complement strand
GTGCTTTTTTCCTTTCCTTGTTGGATAAAATAAAAGTCGGTGGCGACTCTTGCTTACTGCGACATTTTGCGAAAACAAACGCAAAATGCAAACCAGCAAATTTCCTAAAAAAGAGGGAAACACATCCCGGTTCTAGCCACCGTATCACAGAACTGGCGACTTTGTTGGGGAAATAATAAGTGGGGTGTACCTTAGGAATAGTTCATTATATTGTTTTCAATTGTTTGATCTGTTTGCTTTATCCTTGTGGGTTTTGGATCGGAGTTACTATAAATCCTAACCCGGATCTAGGGACACCTTTTAAGTATGTAGCAATAGACTGTGAGGGAACTGTACGACGTAGACCGATACGGTTGAAGCAGTAGCTACGTTGGTGTGACACATTAGTTGGTACCGATATCCTTTGTGGAGGAACAAGGAGAGTATTGGGCTTCTAATGGGTCATTAAGCATCAACTGACCTTAGAACCTATAATTGACCAACTTGGCCATATAAAGTAGCAGTATGCTACACTCATTAAGACCATACTCTCGCGATGATTCCAGCCGCAAGAAAAGATTGCTAAACTAGAATTATGACTGATGGAGGATGGTCAATGATATTGAGAACCTCTAGAACCCGGTTACTATTACTAGGACAGGTTGAACCAACTAAACTGCAAGAGCGTAGTACCTAAACTCCATGCCAGCCTGAAATTTAAGGGCTATTGTGTGACTTGTTTGCCCTTACCATGTTAGCTATATGTGATACCTGTGGTGTGTTTTTATCATGGCATCATGCATCATGACATTTCATGCATATTTCATTAGACTAACCATTTCAAAGACCGAGGGGATTCATCTTTGTTCTGTTTTGCAGATCATGGCATCTATGCGTAGAAATACCATCCAGATCAGTTCGTGCAGATACCTGCTCATGTTAGAGAGTTGGTTTCAAAGGTTCCTGATACTTCTTCCTTTGTTATAAGACATGGTCATCTCCTCAGCCTGGTCACTTCCAAGTTGGATGAGCAAATGATGAGTGTGTTGTTCCAGTTCTTTGACCCGTTGCATCACTGTTTCACCTTCCCGGACTATCAGCTAGTCCCTACTTTGGAGGAGTTTTCTGATTTACTTGGCATATCTATTATAGAGAAGACACCCTTTACAGGTTTGGAGATAGCTCCTAGGCCAGAGGATATTGCTTCAGCCATCCATCTAACAATGGCTGATGTAGTATCTAACTGGGAAATTCAGAGTGGGACTAAAGGCTTCTTGGCTAAGTTCTTGATTGATCAAGCTCAATAGTTCTGGGATAGTTTAGAATTTCAAGCATTTGAAGACATCCTGGCTCTCCTCGTCTATGGCCTGGTTCTGTTCCCAAATTCAGATTCTTTTGTCGATGTGAACACGGTTAAGATCTTCATGTCCCGTAACCCAGTGCCTACTCTCTTAGGTGATATTCTGCATGCTCTTTATACCCGTACTGTTCGGAGAAGGGGAACTATCATGTGTTGTACACCGCTGCTGGCGAGGTGGTTTATTTCTCACCTCCCCAAATCTGTATTGAAAAATGAGGAAGGTATGGGTTGGGCTTACAGGATCATGTCCCTTGCTCATATGGACATCCTTTGGAGTACTAAAGATATGGAAAAAGTAGTTGTCATTGATCAATGTGGGGAATACCCCAATGTTCCATTGCTTGGAATTAGAGGAGGAATAACCTATAATCCTTGTTTGGCTTTACGACAGTTTGGACGAGCTCGAAGGGACGGTCCTCATGAGCTGCTGCTTACAGGCATTGTCCTTGACTTCAAGGGGGATGTTGAGGGTCATCACTACAGATTTATACGAGCCTGGGACAGGTTGAATAGGTCTGATCCACATGAGCTAGGGATGAAGACTTCTCTCCCAATGCAACCGTACCTCTAGTGGGTTCGAGCCCGTGCTCAAAAGCTGGGGATGCCATACGAAGCTGTCTTGCCGGTGATTGTGGAGCATACTGATGAAGAAGGGGTTCCTTATACAATCCTCCATCCTCATATGCCTACTGATCTGGGGGAATTGAAGAGATCTTGGATCCAGTTAAGGGGAGAAAGGGATACTTACAGAGAGAAGAATCATGAGCAGGAACGAAAGATCCTAAAGCTTACAAGGCAGCTGGAGACTGAGAGGACAATCAACGATTATGTCAGCACGAAAGGAAAACGACCATGGGAGTTCTGATGTATTTTATTGTTTCTAATTTAGATTTGCTTTTCAGTATTTCTTTTGTAACGCCTTAAAGGCATTTGTTAAACATTGTTTCAAGTTTTAATCTAATAAAAGTGTGTTTATTTTGGTTTACAAATTTGAATCTCCCTAAAGTCTTTGAAATCATTTCATACACATTCCATTCCCATGCACCTCATCACAGGTACCCTTACAGGTTTCTCATCTTCTTCGCTGTATATTTCAGCATAACATGTCTTCTGAAACACCTATTGATCAAGCCATTAAGGCTCTGCAAGCTCAGAATGCCCAGTTCCAGGAAATGTTCCTGAATTTGGCCAAGAGTCAACAAGATTTGAAGACTCTTATCTTGAAGGACAAGAAGAAGAAGAAGAAGGTGGTCCTCTTGAATATGGGTCACAAATTTGGGAACAATTTGAGACAAGAAGTGATTTATCTCACTCATCTAGAGGGGGAGAGAATCAAGAAGAAAGGAAGGGTCCTAGCCCTGTGGTTTCTGACAATGACACAGATTTTGATGAAGCCCAGTATCCTCCTGCCGAGGATAGGTATAAGCAACTCTAAGACCGGCTGAGTGCAATGGAGATCCAGAAGATACCTGGGTTAGACTTCGGAGATTTGGGTTTGGCATCTGGGGTGGTGATCCCACACAAGTTTAAAGCTCCTGTCTTTGCTAAGTATGATGGAGTATCTTGTCTGAAGCTACACCTCTACTCGTATGTCAGAAAGATTCAACCATATACTGCTGATAGGAACCTGTGGGTTCATTTCTTTCAAGATAGTCTGTCAGGGACTCAACTTGAATGGTTCTATCAATTGGAAGGAGATAACGTCCGCAACTGGGAGGACCTTGCTGCTGCTTTTTACAAGAAATACCAGTATAATGCCGACCTTGCTCCCACACATACTCAACTTCAGGGTATATCTATGGGTGCATGTGAAGGTTTTAAGGACTACGCTAAGAAGTGGAGAGATCTTGCTGTAAGAGTACAACCCCCTCTGGCTGATAGGGAGTTGGTGGATATGTTTCTTGGGACTTTGTCTGGTCCATACTTCAATCATTTGATCGGTAGTTCATCATCCGGGTTTACTGAATTGATTATGACTGGGGAGAGAGTTGAAGCTGGTATTAAAAGTGGCAAGATACAGAAAGGTGTTTCGTCAAGTACAGAGAAGAAGCCTTTCAAGAAGGAATCTAGTGCAGTTTACAGCTCGAGAAGCCAGAACTGACCTGAACGCCGCCAAGCAGTTAATGTGGTGGTAATATCAAGACCTGTTGTTGCCCCACAGCATAAAAATCAGCAAGGAGTAGAAAGACCGCAAAGGCAGTATACTCGGCTCAGTATGACCCTATCTCAAATTTTGCCGCAATTGTTGAAGCCCAACTTGGTGACTCTGAAGGAGGCTCCTAAGAATCCCATTACTACATCACCGCTGTATAATCCGAACGCCCGTTGTGCTTTTCACTCTAATAGCCCAGGGCATGATACCAACAACTGCTGGGCTTTGAAGAATAAAGTGCAGGATCTGATTGAAGCTAAGGAGATTGAGTTTGAAGCACCAGAAAAGCCCAACGTCATAACGACACCTATGCCCAAACGTGATCAGGCAGTGTATGCTATTGGGAATGATGAAGAAGAGTCAGGTTTCGAAAGCTAGATTTACCCCACTACCAACGGTGGCTTGAGCAATTGGACGACAAAGGATTCCATGTCCGTTTCTTTTATTACACAGTAATAAGACTTTTGTTTTGAGTTTTGTAACAGACAGTTTAAAACTTTACGGCCCTGTGCCTTGCCCGAGACACCGTGGCGTTGTTTGAGGGCTTATTATGTGTCATTTCCATATATCTTCAATAAAAGCATTGGACGTCTTTCTTGCATTACAAATTTTGTGCTCCTTGTTTTTCTTTTCTATCTTGCATGACAGCTATTTGCCTTACACACACTCACAATACAGGTCTACATCCACTATGGATCCCACTGATAACGACTATGCTACTGCCAGTTATGACTTTGAAAGTCCGATCAACCAAGCCGAGGACGAAGGTGAGGATGATTGTGAAGTTCCTGGAGGACTTGCTAGACTGTTACTTCAGAAATAGAGGGCCATACAGCCGCATGAAGAGCCAGTGGAAACAGTAAATCTGGGTACGGGGGAAAATAAGGAAGAGGTCAAGATTGGTGCAAATCTGGAGCCTAGTGTTAAGCAACGGTTGATACAGATGCTGCATGACTATGTTGAGATCTTTGCCTAGTCTTACGAAGATATTCCTGGGTTGGATACCGATATTGTGGTTCACCGCCTGCCCAACAAGGAAGATTGTCCTCCAGTGAAACAGAAAGTTGGCCGAATACGCCCAGAGATGTCTGAGAAAATCAAGGCTGAGGTTATGAAACAGTTTGATGGCGGTTTTCTAACAATTACTTCTTACCCGCAGTGGGTTACCAACGTGGTTCTGGTGCCGAAGAAGGTTGGTAAGGTTCGAATGTGTGTTGACTATAGGGATTTGAACAGGGCAAGCCCCAAGGACGATTTCCCTCTGCCTCATATCGACATTTTGGTCGACAACACCGCACAGCATAAGGTCTTCTCCTTTATGGATGGTTTCTCCAGTTACAATCAGATTAAGATGGCTCCCGAGGATATGGAGAAGACAACCTTCGTCACGCAGTGGGGTACCTTTTGCTACAAAGTCATGCCTTTCAGATTGAAGAATGTTGGGGCAACGTATCAGCGTGCCATGGTTGCTTTGTTCCATGACATGATTCATAATGAGATTGAGGTATACGTTGATGACATGATTGCGAGGTCCCAGACTGAAGAGGAACATCTTGACCATCTCCAAAAGTTATTTGACAGGTTGAAGTTGTACAGACTGAGGCTAAATCCGAACAAGTGCACCTTCGGAGTGAGGTCTGGTAAGCTGCTGGGTTTCGTCGTTAGTGATAAAGGTATTCAAGTGGATCCTGCAAAGGTGAAGGCTATACAGGAAAGCCAGCTCCCCGAACAGAAAAAGAAGTTAGAGGCTTTCTGGGACGACTGAATTATATTTCCCGATTCATCTCACACCTGACTGCTACTTGTGAGCCAATCTTCAAGTTACTGATGAAAGATCAAGTGGTAAGATGGAACGATGAATGTCAGTCCTCTTTCGAAAAGATCAAGGAATATCTCCAATGGCCACCTATTCTGATGCCTCCAGTTGAAGGGAGACCTCTGATCTTATACTTGACGGTACTCGACAATTCAATGGGGTGCGTGCTGGGGCAGCATGATGAGTTTGGCCGAAAAGAACATGCTATTTATTACCTTAGCAAAAAGTTTACCGACTACGAGACCTAATACTCGTTTCTTGAGAAAACTTGTTGCGTTTGGCATGGGCTGCTCGCCAACTGAGACAGTATATGCTGACTCACACTACTCTATTGATATCAAAGATGGATCCAATCAAGTATAGTTTCGAAAAGCCTGCCTTGTCCGGAAGAATAGCAAGATGGAAAATGATCTTGACTGAATACAACATCCAGTACACGACTCAAAAGGCAATCAAGGGAAGTGTGTTGGAAAATCATTTGGCACATTAGGAAGTGGACGATTACCAGTCTATGAACTTTGAATTCTCGGATGAGAACATCATGTTAGTGACCGACTGTAAAGAGCCTGGACCGGATGAAGGACCTGAGGAAGGATCCCGATGGTCTATGTACTTTAATGGAGCTTCAAATGCCTTGGGTAATGGCATTGGCGCCATGATCATATCTCATGAAGGCTCTCATACTCCGTTCACCGCCCGACAATGTTTCAACTGCACCAACAATATGGCGGAGTATGAAGCATGCATCATGGGTCTTCGAGCTGCACATGACCTAAGGATTAAGTTCTTAAGTGTATTAGGAGATTCCGTTCTCGTGATCAGTCAGATCAAAGGCGAGTGGGATACAAAACACCTAAATCTTATTCCTTACAAAGAGTATGTATTGACTTTGCTTCCACACTTCGAGGAGATAACCTTTGAACACTTCCCTAGGGAGGAGAATCAGTTAGCGGACGCGCTAGCTACGATGTCTTCTATGTTCAAGGTCAAATGGGACAACGAGGCTCCCCAGATTACCATTGAAAGGTTGGACGAACCCGCACATTTTTGTGACATTAAGACTGAAGAGGTAACAGATAAACCCTGGTTTCATGAGGTAAAGAAGTATCTTGAGGCTCAGGAATACCCTGAGGGTGCATCTGTTAATGATAAGAAGTTTCTGAGGAGGTTCGCGGTGAAGTTCTTCATCAGTAATGGTATCCTTTACAAGCATAACCACGATTCAACCTTACTACGATGTGTGGATAAGAAAGAAGCAGAAGGATTATGGTAGAGTTACATGAAGGTACTTTCGGGACTCATTCCAGTGGACATACCATGGCAAAGAAAATCCTATGGGCAGGATATTATTGGTCCACAATGGAAGCCGATTGTTATCAGCACTCTCGGACCTGTCACAAGTTCCAAGTCTATGATGATAAGGTGCACATACCTCCAGTTCCTCTGAATGTCTTGACATCTCCTTGGCCTTTCGCAATGTGGGGCATCAATATGATTGGTGAGATCAGACCTACTGCGTCCAACAGGCATCGTTTAATCTTGGTAGCCATTGATTACTTTACGATGTGGGTTGAAGCGACTTCCTTTGCTACAGTGACCAAGAACGTTATGGCAGGGTTTATTCGGCACAATCTGATCTGTCGATATGGTGTACCAGAGAGGATAATTACGAATAATGGTACAAATCTCAACAATAAGATGATCACCGAGCTCTAAAAGCAGTTCAAGATACAGCATCATAACTTTTATCCTTACTGGCCGAAGATGAATGGGGTTGTAGAAGCGGCTAATAAGAACATCAAGAAGATTGTGCAGAAAATGACTGTAACATACAAAGATTGGCACGAGATGTTACCATTTGCTCTTCATGGGTACCGCACCTCATCCCGGACCTCAACACGGGCAACACCCTATTCCTTGGTATATGGCATGGAGGCCGTCTCGCCCATTGAAGTTCAGATACCCTCTCTTCGGATTATGAAGGACGCGGGTTTGAGTGAAGATGACTGGATCCAGACCCGGCTTGATCAGCTGAACTTAATCGATGAAAAGAGACTTACTGCTATTTTTCAAGGTCAAACGTATCAAAAACGAATGATCAAGGCATTTAACAAGAAAGTTAAATGACAAGAGTATCAAGTTGGGGAACTGGTGATCAAGCGCATCATATTACCTCAAGGTGATCCCAGGAGGAAATGGACCCTGTTGTACCCCAAAATTTTCCCTCCCATATTCTTCAAAATTTGCCAAGTCAATGCTTCAAAATCTCCCCAAGGGTTGCACAGTTCAAGGGACTCCTAACAGTCAAAAACTAGGGTTTTGGTTCTGACAAAGAAAATGAAGTTTCCAAGGGTCCAAACAAGTCCCACATACCTATAAACATTGTCAAGTATCCTCATGTCAAGTTTCAAGACTCACAGCACAAAATTGCACAGTCAAAAACCCTAATTGCACTATAGTCAACTGTAGGGGTAAAATGGTCATTTGACAGTCAAAAGTTCAAATTTTTGGTCAACATCTCATTTTGAAGCCACAAACATCATTTGATCAATTCTTGATCATGATCCTCAAAGCTTGGCTCAAAAAGTCTCAAGATGCAAAAGTTTCCATATTTGGACAGTTGAAAAAGTCAACTGTAACTTGACCAAGGCATAACTTCCATATGGATTATCAGAAAAATTCCATCCAAAGCTAATTTTGAAGAGAAATACATTTCCTACAACTCCTCTTCACACTTCAAGTCCAAGAAATGCTCTCACAAAAAGTTATCAGTTTCAACATTATAGGTCATTTTAAAAAGTCAACAAAAAGGGACTTTAAGTCAAAGGCCATAACTTGAGATTGGTAAATCAAAATGACATGGGACCAAAGGCATTGGTTAGAGGACTTCAAGACCTTTCCAAAATGTTAAAGAACATGAGCAACTCTTAACAATTGAGCAAGATATGCCTTGTGGAAGTTGGGAAATTTTTGGGTATTTTGAAAAGTCAACTTTGCTTCAAATGCCTTAAAATTGCTAATGGGCCTCTTTTTCTTCCAAGATTCATCATCCAAAGCATGTGCACTACCATTTGGCCCAAAGGGAATTTATTCATCATTTTTATTTATTTATTTGAATTTTTAATTGCTAATAATTCATTTAATTAATTAAAATATGAAAAAAATACCAAAGCAAACTTTTCAAATCTTTTTATGCATGAAATATCTTCAAGATTTCGTGCATGATCTGATATGGAAAGAATCAAATAGATTGGACATGATTGGTATCAAATATGCATGGAAAAGATTGAAAAATTATGCCATGAAAATCAAATATCTTTCCATCAATGCAAAGGTTTTTTGGATCCAAATCTTTACCCTAATCATTCCATACATAAGCAGGATGCAAACCCTAGTGCTAGGAGACCTCCAAGTTGCGCCAGAATTCAAGAACAAAGTTTGAGTTTTTGTCAAAAAATTCCAAAACTGAAAACTACATTCCAGTGCGATTCAAAGGAAAATAACCATTCCATTACATTCCTGAGACTTCAAGGAAGGTTTTCAGATCAAAACCATCATCCCTAACGCCTAGAATTGGTAACTACAAGTCAGACCGTGTCACTTTTTTTGCATAATCGTATTGTATCATTCATGCCATGATTTTCAATTCTAATGCTTGTTTTGTATTGTTCTTATCATTCTGAAGCTAACCCTATTGTTTAATTAAGTTTTGCTTGCCCATACGCGATTTCACCATGGAAGATTGTTAGGGTTTCAGAAACCTTGAATTGGGGTTTCTCAGTTATGGAAAAATCAGGACACGAGACTTAGAACATTAAAATCAGGACTCTCATACAAACTCAATGCTTAGGTCGCGATTAATTTATGACCAAAGGATTTCTAATCGCTATTTTTGTATGCATCACTTAGTGGGGGTTTAAAACCCCCGCTATTCAATTGGTTTTTGTTTCAGGTACAGCAAGCAAGTGGGGAAGAAGATGAGGTGTAAGGCGATGGTTGGTGTATTTGAACTTCGCGCGGAAAAATGCCACTAACGCTTGTTTTATCTTATAATAATTATTTGTCATATAATATACAAAGTGCGTTGGTAGCTCAGCTGGCAGGCGTGTAATTTGGTAAGCAGCAGGACCTGGGTTCGATCCCAGGTCCCCCTCCCTTTCCCTATATTTTTATTCTAACCATGTTCATGTGCAGCTTGCTCCCTGATGACCATCATACGCCCATAATCTCAATATGCCACACGTCCCACTGCGTCCATCCTATGGCCAGGATTGAAAGCCTATGATATGTCTCAGTCAAAGAAGCCACACGCTAGCATGAAAAGTCAATAAGGCCTTGGAATGTTGGGCCTGATTGCTACCCCAAAACCTCCAGTTTGGGGACAGAACCCCCCAAGGGTTTGCAATTCCTCTTTTTTTTTTATTATTTTCCATTATTTGCATTAATTCAATTGTTTCATTCTTAATTCTTTAAATTAATATTTTTCTCAACATAAAAAATAATAAAAAAAATCAGAAAGTCAAAATAAAAAAATATTTTATTTAAATGTATTCTTTGTAAGTAAATCTTATTAAATAATTTAGTCTTAATTTTAGGTTTAAATCTTAATGTTTTCTTAATAAATTTAAAAATTGTAGACTTAGGTTTTTTTTCTTTCCTTTTATCATTATTAATTATTAATTATATATTCTTGTAAATAAACTTGCCATTAACTAATTAGGTTAATTTTAGGTTAAATTTTAATGCTTTTTTTAATAAATTAAAAATAACTAGAATTAGAGTTAATTAATTGATTTCATTTAAGTTCTCATTAAAAAATTCATAAATACAAAAACTCAAAAAAATAATTTCCTTTCACTTTAATTTAATTTAATTTCTTAATTATAATTTAATTTCATTAAAAAGGGTCCAACGCCCTCGCATTCCCGATTTTTATTCTCTTCGCGCATTTTATTCTTATTCCTTCTTTTTTAAATATTAATGTAATTCTCCCAAAGCCATGTAATTCGGACATTTATATTTTCTCGCACTTTGCTTTATTTTATGTCAAATCGGGTCCTGGATTTAAGTTGGCGATGTGGACCCGCGCCTTTGTAATAGTTTAGGAACTTTATATTTCTCGCAACTTTTTAACTGCTAATAAATTGCATGCAAGAATGAATGTTAAAATAAAACAAACGCGTAGATCACCCATGACATGACAAGAAAAAAATAACTGAAAACGACATACCAATCACACACCACCCCTAGGGTACGCCTCACTGTTGCCTTGCCTCTCGAAAGGTGATCGTCGAGTAGAGGATGTCTTAGTTAGTCCTCATGATCCGGGAACCTGGCATGAGGGTAGCTTCTAAGGTATCTTCCTATTGCTCTGGTGATCACCATGTCCCGAACCTTCGAATTGACCCGAATACCTCCAACGGTGGTGCTACCTACCTCTCAATGGTGGGATGGCACTACTTTAAGGACATTTACACAGACGAATTCCTTAGGGTAGGTAGGCGACTCTAGATACTTGCTCTAATTTCAAAACAAAATAAAAATACTTTTCACACTGACACCTTTTTAAAAAGCTTTCGAAAGCAATTTTTCAAACACTCTTGAGGACCGATACAAGAGTCGAACTGAAATTTTCAAAGAAACTTTTTAAAACCCACAATTGAAAAGCAAACAAACCACTTTTGAAAACACAATGAGCAAGTATCTAAGAGCCAATGAATAACCATGGATAGAAAGGGTGCTAACACCTTCCCTTTCTATAATCTACCTCCCGAACCGAGAGCAATCTCTTTAAGGAATTTTTCTGTGCTTTTGTCCTTTCCATTTGGAGAAAATAAAAGACGGTGACGACTCTTGCTTCCGCGACATTTTGTGAACCAGCTTTAAACAGTCAGTTCCAGATCCACCGATCACAGAACTGGCGACTCTGCTGGGGAATTAACTTAAAGTGAGGTGTACCTTAGGGTTTAGTTCATAACTGTGTTTTCAATTGTATTGACTTGCTTGCTTTAAATTGTGGGTTGCTTGGGAGTTCTATAGATCCTAACCCGGATCTGGGGATACCTTCTTAGAAAGTAGCAACAAGGCTGTGAGGGAACTGTGCGGGGTATACCGACATGGTTGAAACAGTCGGCTACATTGATATGGCACTTTGGTGTGTACCAGTAACCCTTGAGTTCAGTCAAGGAGAGTACGGGGCCTCCGCGTGGTGTCGTGAAGCATCAACTGACCTTAGGAACCTTAATTGAACTATCTTGGCCTCTTTAGCGTAGTGAGATAACTGACTTTGGTGCAGTCCGAGGTTGGTTGATACTCGATACTACACTCAATTGAGGGTTGCTTTCCTGGAATATTTCGGTCGCCAGTTCAGTGGCTAAATCGAAACGATGAACAATGAAAGCAATCCCGTGATATTGGGATCTTTAGAACCCGGTTACTTCTAATAGGACAGGTTGAGCCCACCAACTTCAAGAGGGTAATACCCAGACCCCATGCTGGCCTAAACTCTAAGGGCTCTCTTGTGTGACTTGTGTGCCTTCCAACTTGACTATTTGCATGCTTGCTATCTGACACTTGAGTTTCTTGCAGGTTTTGGTTACAGTCCTTAATTCGGACTCATAACAGGGTTACTCACATTACCCCATGCATACCATAACATCATGACATTGCATACATCCTAACCCATTTCAAGGATATCAAGGGCTTGTGATACAGGTCATGGTGAATCAACTATCCCAGCAAGGGGCAAAGAGGATTTATTTTCCTCTAGACAAGGTTGTCAGGGGCTATGACCCACTAGATATGGTGAGCCTTTGACCCTTGAAGAAGGACTCTCAACAACATACAGTGCCTTCCATCAAGCTACAAAATTCAAATTCTAACAATTTTCTTGTTTACCCCGCGAGGTCCTTGAAAACATTGCATGCATATCATACATATCATTGCATTACAGGTACACTTGTTGCAGGTCACTTACCTTCTTCGCTGTTTATTTCAGCAGTTATCATGAATCCTGAATCATCCGAGGGACAAACTATCAAGGCCCTCCTGGCCCAGAATGCCCAGTTCCAGGAGTTGATTATGAGTCTAGCCCAGGGTCAAAAGGAATTGAAGACTCTGATTCAGAAGAAGAAGAACAAGAGGACTGTTTTGTTCAACCCTAGACGCAGATCTGGGAACACACTACAGAATGAAGCTGAGAGGACCACTCCATCTGTTAGGGAAGGCAGTCACCATGAGAGAGAGGTGCCTAGTCCAGTGGTCTCTGACAACGAGACGGAGTTCAATGATGAGCAGTACCCTTCAGCTAAGGACCGATACAAACAACTAGAGGATCGTCTGAATGCCATGGAAATTCAACAAGTGCCTGGGTTAGATTTCGGAGACCTGGGTCTATCTTCTGGTGTGGTGATCCCACACAAATTCAAGGCTCCTTCTTTTGTTAAGTATGATGGGGCATCCTGTCCCAGGCTGCATCTCAGATCTTATGTGCGGAAGATTCAACCATACACTGTGGACAAGAACTTGTGGATCCACTTCTTCCAGGAGAGTCTTTCAGGGACTCATCTCGAATGGTTCTATCAGCTGGATGGAATCAAGGTTCGTAACTGGGAGGAGTTGGCTACTGCTTTTTACAAGCAGTATCAGTATAATGCCGACCTCGCTCCTACACGTACCCAACTCCAGGGTATGTCGTTAGGATCGGGAGAAGGTTTCAAAGAATATGCGCAGAGATGGAGAGACCTTGCTGGGAGGGTACAACCACCTCTAACTGACCGGGAACTCGTTGATATGTTCTTGGGGACCCTATCTGGGCCGTTCTTCAATCATCTCATTGGTAATTCATCTGCAGGGTTTACCGACCTCATTCTGACTGGGGAAAGAATTGAAGCTGGTATCAAGGCCGGGAAGATCCAAGAGGCCACACCTTCTGATACTCACAAAAAGCCTTACATGGGAAAGAAGGAATCTAATGCTGCATACAGTCAAAAGAGTCGTCATGACCAACATGCAGGGGCAATCATGATCTATGGTTCTGCACCATGCCGACAACCACCAAAGGGAAATCAGCGAAGGCCGGACGATCCTAAAAGACAATTCACCAATATCAACATGCCCTGGTCCCAATCATTGCAGCACATGTTGAAAATGAACCTGATTGCGGTTATCAACCCTCCTGAAAATCCCAAGACCTCCTCTCCAAACTACAATCCAGAGGCGAGGTGTGCTTATCATTCTGATAGCCCGGGGCACGATACTGAGGACTGTTGGGCGCTGAAGTATAAAATCCAGAACATGATCGAAGCTAAGGAGATTGAGTTCGAGCCTGCTGAGACTCCCATTGTGACCACTGCTCCTTTGCCAAAACATGGCTAGGATTGAGAGATTTTTGTTCATTTGAATTCAAGTCGTATTTTTCTTTTCTTGTTCAAATAAACAATTGTCATGATAAACTCTTTTATTTCATGAATGCATTACACATGTCTGTCTTGAATTAATTATGTTTACTATACTTAAAACTGTTTTCATATTCTTGTGATGATCTACTCTTGGTTAATAGTGCTAAGCCTCTTGAGGGAGGATGACAAAAACGATACCATGATATACAATATGCTTTTGGACAGACCCCGCTGATGAGGTACATGCATTGTTTCAATCCCTAAACACTGGAGTTATAAGGATGATAATCCCTCGTCAACCCCTCTGAGCCAAAGAAGTAGGAGTTTTTCTTTTCTAAATTTAAAACCCTTAATCATAACCTGGGGCAGGGTAGTCTCTCAGTTGATCCAAGTGCATGACAAATGGCACCAAAGAAGTCCTTACAAAATAAAGAAAGACAGTGATGGTTCCGAATAATCATAAAGACAGGCAGTCATTACCAAAATCAAAAACCCATAAAGTCAAAACCAATGAAGGAGACTTACAAAACTGGGGCATCCCGCTGACTGTAATCACAAAAGAACAGTTCAGGAAAAAAATAGGGATAATAAAATCAAGGAAAAAAGAGGTTCTACAAACCCTCAACAAAAAGGAATGACTGCCTATTCAGAATAAATCATCAATATCTGGACCATCATTGGAACATCAGGAAGGGAATTCAATCAAGGTCTAACGTATGATCAACTGAGTTTAGGTTTGAAGAACATCACGAAGAGCGGGTGGGTACAGATAAATTTGAGCCTTTATCCTTTGTTTCTTAAACCGTGAACCAGGCCACGTTATAACCCTTAAAAGTCCTAGCTGAAGCATGGGTTAGTTCGAAAGCATACTGTTACGAAAGGTATCCTGACTCCTTAAGGTCTACGGTAAATACGGAGTTGACATCATGTTTTACAAACATTCACTCGTTTTATGAAAAAGAATGCATTTTCAAAATCTTCAAGACAGACATAAGCTTTGCATTTTTGATATAACATTGTTTGCATATGACCATTTGTTTGAACAGCAGGGAAGTTCGCATGATGAATACCTAGTGAACAAAAGCACTTCCAATCAAGGGGCAGACATGATCATTGTCCATCATTTGGGGCAGTTAAGTCAAGATTCGGAGAATCTCTCAAAATGCCAAACAGCCAGGGGAAAACCTCCATCTGGATCACTTGGGGCATTGGACGATCAAAAGAAGATCTTCTGGTATGGCGACACAACGCTACAACAGGGGCACCTCCCTACATTCTAAGAGCGTGGACATAGTCAAAAAAATACTACGCACGATAAAAGACCCGCTAGGTTGACATACCTAGGCAAAAATCAGGGCTTCCCGGCGAACCAAAAGAGTTCGGGCAAAAATAAGGGATGAAATGAAAAATCTGTACACCCGGCAAGTCGAAAACCTGAAAAGGCGGCTTGGGCAAAAAGGGGTATCCCGGTGGACTGAAAACCCGAAGGGGCGGTCCAGGCAAAATTAGGGATTTAAGCGTACGACTATGTCCCGGCATATAATCACCCATCTACCAGAAGATTTGTCAACTACCTCCACAAGGTATCTTTTCCCCTCACCTCAGAATCAGGGGCAATAATGAGTCATCCAGGCGATCCAGTTGCTCTGTCAACAAAAGTACCAAGGAAAGGTTAATACAAAGATGATTACCATCTACCTTTACAAATTCCAGATCATGGGTCAATATCCGAAACCAAACAGGACAATCATCCACTTGATCATCATCAGGAAACCCTACACCGGTTCCTTTTCCTTCAAAAGAAGTCTCACACGGGCTCATCAACAAGCGACCCTACACCAGTTCCTTCTCAACCTCAGATGTAGTTTCACACGAACTCATCATCAGGCAATCCTACACCGGTTTCCTTCTCAATCTCCAAACGAAGTCTTACACGGATTTATCAAGAAGTTTTACACGAACTTATCCTGCAGTAACCTTACCCCGGTTCCTCCAGAAGTCTTACACGGACTTATCTCAAGATGACATTACCCCGGTTCATCCAGAAGTTTTACACGAACTTATCCTGCAGTAACCTTACCCCGGTTCATCAAGAAGTTTTACACGGACTCATTCACAGGCAACCCTACACTGGTTCCTTTTCTTTCAGAAAAGAAGTCTTACACGGACTTATCTCAAAGATGACCTTACCCCGGTTCATCAAAAAAGTTTTACACGAACTTATCCTGCAGTAACCTTACCCCGGTTCCGCCAAAGTTTTACACGAACTTATCCCGAAGAAACCCTACACAGGTTCTATCTCCCCAAAGATGCAGTTTTACACGGACTCGTCATCAGAAACCCTACCCAGGTTTTACCTCTTCCAGGATGCAGTTTTACCACACAGGTTCCCTTCTCAAGCTCCAGATGCAGTTTTACACGGACTCGTCATCAGTCAACCCTACACAGGTGTCTTTCTTTCCAAGATACGGTTTTACATGAGCTCATCATCAGGCAACCCTACGTAGGTTCCCTCTTTCAACTTACAAAAATTACAGTTCAAATCTTCCCCCAAGAGAGTCCAATCCAGTTTCCCCAGGAAAGTTGGAATTCATCTCCCCAAGCAGTAAGCTTATCCTCGCAGAGCACGAACGCATCCCCCGGCTTTATTCAAAGAGTTATTTCCCTACCAGGATATAACTGGGTTATCCTAAGCCAAAAGCCACGGAAAGAGCGTCCTCGACGAAGTCTTCTTATCCCCAGCGAAGTCTATTAACACTTCCGACACAACAAGGGTATCCCCAGCAAGTTACCATTAACATTTCAGCAAGTATCTCTCTCCCCACAGAGTTTTGCTTCCCAGCAATATCGTTAGAGTACTTTTCTCCCCGCAGAGTAATCCATTCGCCAAGCTTATTCCCCAACGGAGTTATCTTCTCCTACCGGTATTCTTGCAACTATCATCCCCAGCGGAAGCAAAATCTATTCTTCAACATCAGCCCAGGATATGACTTCCCGGCACCCGTCAAGGATTTATTTTCCTAAGACAAAAAGATACATTCATAAACATCACATACATCATTATAGCATGCATATACGCATCACATCTTACAAATCTCATTTATGTTGAGAACATCATTGCTTGATCCATATCATGCATTGCATATGACTGACCTTTACCTTTCAGGAAAGATCCAGTTAAATTCTCAGCTATGTTCAAGACTTTGACCGGTTCAGTTAAGTCGACCCTAAGATTTTTATGTTTCTTATCCAGTCAAAGGCCTTCTCTGGTTCAGTCAGATCGACCCTAAGATCTCCCTGTTTCTTATCCAGTTGAAGACATTTCAAGACCTAGACCGGTTCAGTTAAATCGACCCTAAGATTTTTCTGTTTCTTATCCAGTCCAAGGCCTTCTCTGGTTCAGTCAGATCGACCCTAAGATCTCCCTGTTTCTTATCCAGTTGAAGATTTCAAGACCTAGACCGGTTCAGTTAAATCGACCCTAAGATTTTTCTGTTTCTTGTCCAGTCAAAGGCCTTCTCTAGTCCAGCTAAATCGACCCCTAACAGATTTTCCTGATAAAGACTCAGTAGAAGATATCCAAGATTCTCTCAGCGTTACTATTGAGGTAGAAGTCGCCCAAGATTCTCTTAGCGTTACTGTTGAGGTTGAAGTCGTCCAAGATTCTCCCAGCATTCCTGTTGAGGTAGTAATCGTCCAAGGTCCTCTCAGCGTTCCTGTTGAGGTAGTAACCATCCCTGGTTCATTCATCACCTTTTGAAGATCCAGATCCGGCTCCTGTAACCAGTCAGGACACATCTACACAAAGAATTTGAAGACCAGCTCCTGTAACAGGTCAGGTAATCCTTTTCTTTTTCAGGTACGCAAGCTCTCGCTAAGGAATCTCTTACGCGATCAACATCCAGATGGAATCTATAAGCCCATCATCCTACCCATCAATCTCCAAATGGCATCTATAAGCCCATTCCCACCATCACACTACTATGTGAGCGCAAATTTCTGGGCACTCTAGTGTTCAATCATCTTCCACCTTCGGATTATGAAAGGCACGTCAGCCAATCTGCATCCTCAGGTCTAAGAAGATTGAACAGGGGCAACTGTTGTACCCCAAAATTTTCCCTCCCATATTCTTCAAAATTTGCCAAGTCAATGCTTCAAAATCTCCCCAAGGGTTGCACAGTTCAAGGGACTCCTAACAGTCAAAAACTAGGGTTTTGGTTCTGACAAAGAAAATGAAGTTTCCAATGGTCCAAACAAGTCCCACATACATATAAACATTGTCAAGTATCCTCATGTCAAGTTTCAAGACTAACAACACAAAATTGCACAGTCAAAAACCCTAATTGCACTACAGTCAACTGTAGGGGTAAAATGGTCATTTGACAGTCAAAAGTTCAAATTTTCGGTCAACATCTCAATTTGAAGCCACAAACATCATTTGATCAATGCTTGATCATGATCCTCAAAGCTTGGCTCAAAAAGTCTCAAGATGCAAAAGTTTCCATATTTGGACAGTTGAAAAAGTCAACTGTAACTTGACCAAGGCATAACTTCCACATGGATTATCAGAAAAATTCCATCCAAAGCTCATTTTGAAGAGAAATACATTTCCTACAACTCCTCTTCACACTTCAAGTCCAAGAAATGCTCTCACAAAAAGTTATCAATTTCAACATTATAGGTCATTTTCAAAAGTCAACAAAAAGGGACTTTAAGTCAAAGGCCATAACTTGATATTGGTAAATCAAAATGACATGGGACAAAAGGCATTGGTTAGAGGACTTCAATACCTTTCCAAAATGTCCAAGAACATGAGCAAAGCTTAAAAATTGAGCAAGATATGCCTTGTGGAAGTTGGGAAATTTTTGGGTATTTTGAAAAGTCAACTTTGCTTCAAATGCCTTAAAATTGCTAATGGGCCTCTTCTTCCAAGATTCATCATCCAAAGCATGTGCACGACCATTTGGCCCAAAGGGAATTTATTCATCATTTTTATTTGTTTATTTGAATTTTTAATTGCTAATAATTCATTTAATTAATTAAAATATGAAAAAAAATACCAAAGCAAACTTTTCAAATCTTTTTATGCATGAAATATCTTCAAGATTTCATGCATGATCTGATATGGAAAGAATCAAAGAGATTGGACATGATTGGTATCAAATATGCATGGAAAAGATTGAAAAATTATGCCATGAAAATCAAATATCTTTCCATCAATGCAAAGGTTTTTTGGATCCAAATCTTTACCCTAATCATTCCATACATAAGCAGGATGCAAACCCTAGTGCTAGGAGACCTCCAAGCTGCGCAAGAATTCAAGAACAAAGTTTGAGTTTTTGTCAAAAAATTCCAAAACTGAAAACTACATTCCAGTGCGATTCAAAGGAAAATAACCATTCCATTACATTCCTGAGACTTCAAGGAAGGTTTTCAGATCAAAACCATCATCCCTAACGCCCAGAATTGGTAACTAGAAGTCAGACCGTGTCACTTTTTTTGCATAATCGTATTGTATCATTCATGCCATGATTTTCAATTCTAATGCTTGTTTTGTATTGTTCTTATCATTCTGAAGCTAACCCTATTGTTTAATTAAGTTTTGCTTGCCCATACGCGATTTCACCATGGAAGATTGTTAGGGTTTCAGAAACCTTGAATTGGGGTTTCTCAGTTATGGAAAAATCAGGACACGAGACTTAGACCATTAAAATCAGGACTCTCATACGAACTCAATGCTTAGGTCGCGATTAATTTATGACCAAAGGATTTCTAATCGCTATTTTTGTATGCAGCACTTAATGGGGGTTTAAAACCCCCGCTATTCAATTGGTTTTTATTTCAGGTACAGCAAGCAAGTGGGGAAGAAGATGAGGTGTAAGGCGATGGTTGGTGTATTTGAACTTCGCGCGGAAAAATGCCACTAACGCTTGTTTTATCTTATAATAATTATTTGTCATATAATATACAAAGTGCGTTGGTAGCTCAGCTGGCAGGCGTGTAATTTGGTAAGCAGCAGGACCTGGGTTCGATCCCAGGTCCCCCTCCCTTTCCCTATATTTTTCTTCTAACCATGTTCATGTGCAGCTTGCTCCCTGATGACCATCATACGCCCATAATCTCAATATGCCACACGTCCCACTGCGTCCATCCTATGGCCAGGATTCAAAGCCTATGATATGTCTCAGTCAAAGAAGCCACACGCTAGCATGAAAAGTCAATAAGGCCTTGGAATGTTGGGCCTGATTGCTACCCCAAAACCTCCAGTTTGGGGACAGAACCCCCCAAGGGTTTGCAATTCCTCTTTTTTTTTTTATTATTTTCCATTATTTGCATTAATTCAATTGTTTCATTCTTAATTCTTTAAATTAATATTTTTCTCAACATAAAAAATAATAAAAAAATCAGAAAGTCAAAATAAAAAAATATTTTATTTAAATGTATTCTTTGTAAATAAATCTTATTAAATAATTTAGTCTTAATTTTAGGTTTAAATCTTAATGTTTTCTTAATAAATTTAAAATTTGTAGACTTAGGTTTTTTTTCTTTCCTTTTATCATTATTAATTATTAATTATATATTCTTGTAAATAAACTTGCCATTAACTAATTAGGTTAATTTTAGGTTAAATTTTAATGCTTTTTTTTAATAAATTAAAAATAACTAGAATTAGAGTTAATTAATTAATTTCATTTAAGTTCTCATTAACAAATTCATAAATACAAAAACTCAAAAAAATAATTTCCTTTCATTTTAATTTAATTTAATTTCTTAATTATAATTTAATTTCATTAAAAAGGGTCCAACGCCCTCGCATTCCCGATTTTTATTCTCTTCGCGCATTTTATTCTTATTCCTTCTTTTTTAAATACTAATGTAATTCTCCCAAAGCCATGTAATTCGGACATTTATATTTTCTCGCACTTTGCTTTATTTTATGTCAAATCGGGTCCTGGATTTAAGTTGGCGATGTGGACCCGCGCCTTTGTAATAGTTTAGGAACTTTATATTTCTCGCAACTTTTTAACTGCTAATAAATTGCATGCAAGAATGAATGTTAAAATAAAACAAACGCGTAGATCACCCATGACATGACAAGACAAAAATAACTGAAAACGACATACCAATCACACACCACCCCTAGGGTACGCCTCATTGTTGCCTTGCCTCTCGAAAGGTGATCGTCGAGTAGAGGATGTCTTAGTAAGTCCTCATGATCCGAGAACCTGGCATGAGGGTAGCTTCTAAGGTATCTTCCTATTGCTCTGGTGATCACCATGTCCCGAACCTTCGAATTCACCCGAACACCTCCAACGGTGGCGCTACCTACCTCTCAATGGTGGGATGGCACTACTTTAAGGACATTTACACAGACGAATTCCTTAGGGTAGGTAGGCGACTCTAGATACTTGCTCTAATTTCAAAACAAAATAAAAATACTTTTCACACCGACACCTTTTCAAAAATCTTTCGAAAGCAATTTTTCAAACACTCTTGAGGACCGATACAAGAGTCGAACTGAAATTTTCAAAGAAACTTTTTAAAACCCACAATTGAAAAGCAAACAAACCACTTTTAAAAACACAATGAGCAAGTATCTAAGAGCCCATGAATAACCATGGATAGAAAGGGTGCTAACACCTTCCCTTTCTATAATCTACCTCTCGAACCGAGAGCAATCTCTTTAAGGAATTTTTCTGTGCTTTTGTCCTTTCCATTTGGAGAAAATAAAAGACGGTGGCGAATCTTGCTTCCGCGACATTTCGCGAACCAGCTTTAAACAGTCAGTTCCAGATCCACCGATCACAGACCCCTACTTACGAAAGGCCATTTATAGTTAAGAACATTTTCTCAGGAGGAGCTATGATTCTAACCACCATGGATGGTGACGACCTTCATCACCCCGTCAATGCAGACATAGTGAAAAAATACTACGTATAATCAAAGACCCGCTAGGTTGACTGGCCTAGGCGAGAATAAGGGCTTCCTGGCGAACCAAAAGGGTTCGGGTAAAAATAAGGGATGAAAATGAGAAAATATGTACACCCGACAAGTCGAAAACCTGAAAAGGAGGCTTGGGCAAAAAAGGGTATCCCTGTGGACTGAAAACCAGAAAGGGCGGTCCAGGAAAAAATTAGGGATCAAAGCGTAACACTATGTCGCATTGGATCACCTTGCAACCAGACTTCGGTATTGACTATCAAGCTCGGACGACACTAATCAATCTGATCTACCTTCAACCAAGTAGCAAAGTGATGAGATGCTCGAGGATATAAAGGCAATAGAAGAGTTGGAACCCAGTGGGATTTTTCACATATCTGTTTTTCTTTGTTTTTCACAAATTGTATAAATTCTATTTGTTCGGAGGCGTTCTCTTACTAGGACGCCAGCCTCTTATACAAAACACCTATTTACAGGCCAAACTTCAAAATCAATACAATTCATTTTCACAAATAAATTTCAAATTATTTTCTTTTTCTGTTTTGTTTTGAAAGAACGTCCAAGGTTCATTTTTGATATATGCATTTGACAATAATTGCTGCTCATAAATATTTACATGTGAAACAAAAGACGATTACTCGTAATATCAAGAACATGGGCAAATAAGAATTGTCTAGACCTTACAGTTGCTCTGTCCACAAGGTATAGGGATAGATTTAGCTGAAGAATATGACTAAGGTACATTCACTCCCCACAGAGTAAGAGAAATATAGTGGTGTTAATTCTCCCCAGCTGAGGCTCGCAACCACGAATGAATCGACGATATTCTCCCCCAAGCAGAGTTTATCTATCACCAGCACTAGAAAATTATCCCCAATAGAGTTTGCAGAATTATCCCCAGTAGACTTTGGAAGATTGTCCCCAGTAGAGTCTAAAATATTATCCCCAGTGAAATTGCAACTGGAAAGTCATCCCCAGCGGAGTTCATTCCTTTCACAAACAGAAATTCAATCCCCAACAAAGTTTCATTATCGCCAGCAGCGGTAATTCATCCCCGACTGAGGTTATTCCTCCAAATCAACAGGTCCTCTAGAAGAATATGTCCTCCCCATAGAATCATTTCCTCGTAAGTTTATTCCCCAGCGGAATTATTCTCTCCCGAAGGTTTATTCTCACAATCATCTTCATCCACTATCCCTAGCGGAAACGAAGAATTCAGCTCTTTTCTCCAGCAGCAATCCGGGATTTATTTTCCCCAGCTAAAAACATCACATTTCCATACATCATGACACATGCATATACGCATCATACAAGCACAACCTCATTTATTCTGAGAACATCATTGCTTGATACATATCATGCATTACATACAGCTACCCTTTACCTTTCAGGAAAGATACAATCAAATTCTCACAAAATTCAAGCTGTGAAGCCCAAGTACGACTGAATAATAGTTTAATCCCCAGTTGAATAACGGACGACCGAAGCTCCTAAAATTCAACTTTCCTCTTCAACAGAGATGATTCCTCAGTAGAATAAGGACGACCGAAGTTCCTAAAATTCAACAGAGATGATACCTCAGTCGAATACGGACGATCGAAGTTCCTAAAATTCAGTAGAGAAGATTCCTCAGTAGAATACGGACGACCGAAGTTCCAAAAATTCAACAGAGATGATTCCTCAGTAGAATACGGACGACCGAAGTTCCTAAAATTCAACAGAGAAGATTCCTCAGTAGAATACGGATGACCTAAGTTCCTAAAATTCAATAGAGAAGATTTCTCAGTAGAATACGGACGACCAAAGTTCCTAAAATTCAACAGAGATGATTCCTCAGTAGAATACGGACGACCAAAGTTCCTAAAATTCAATAGAGATGTTTCCTCAGTAGAATACAGACGACCGAAGTTCCTAAAATTCAACATAGATGATTTCTCAGTAGAATAACGGACGATCGAAGTTCCTAAAATTCAACTAGAGACGACTCACCAGAAGAATAACGGACGACCGAAGCTCCTATAATTCTACTTCTCTCAACAAAGATCAGTTTTCCCCAACGGAATGTTCCTCAATGACAGGTATACAAGCTCTCGCTAAGGAATCTCTTATGCGATCGACACTCCTTCGGATGGCATCTTTAAGCCCATCTCCCGTCATCAGTCTCCAAATGGCACCATTAAACCCATTCCCGACATCGCAAGACAATTACCACTTCACGCGAGTGCAAATTTCTGGGCACTTTAGTGTTCAATCATCTTCCACCTTCGGACCACGAAAGGCACAAAAGAAAATCTACATCCTCAGGTTTAAGAAGATTAAACAGGGGCAGCTGTTGTACCCCAAAATTTTCCCTCCCATATTTCTCAAAACATTTCAAGAAAGATCCCCAAGTTGCTCAAGGTAGTCCAAGGGTTGGCCAGACAAGCTCTCTCCTAAGGCAGTCTACCTCAAATTAGGGTTTCATGTTGCATCAAGATACTTGAGCCCAAGGGATCCCAAATGCTCACCAATGTCCTAATTTGTACTCAAGATCATCCATGTCATGTTTCAATCCCTACAGAGGAAATTTGCTCAGTCAATTGCTCAAAGACCTTAAAATCGAATGTGCTAGGGCAAAAGTCAATTGTGGCCCACGTATAGTCAAACTTCAAGATTTTTAGTCAACATTCTCATTTTAAAAGATATTTCATAATTTTATCAAGGGTTGATCATGATTCATTAAGGATTGCTCATAATTCATCAAGACTCAAAAGTTGCTAAATTAGGGTTTTGTAGGAAAAGTCAACTCAAGTTTGAACAAGCATAACTTTCTCATACTTTATGAGAAGTGACCCATCCAAAGCTCATTTTTAAGAGGATTCAATTCCCTACAATCCATATTCATCTCCCAAGTTCAAAATATGCACTCATAAGAAGTTATGAATTTGGACATTATAGGTCATTTTGAAAAGTCAACAAAAACACCTTTTTGTCAAAGCTTCATACATGAGCATGGAATATAAAATTGAGATGAGACAAAGAGGGTTGCTTAGAGGACATCTCAAGCTTTCTAAAAAGTCCATGAACACCTCCAAAGAGTCAAAATTGAGGAAGTTATGCATTGGTGAAGTTGACCCTTTTGGCAAAATTGCCAAAAGTCAACTATGCCTAAAACTTCAAATTTTGCCAAATGGGCCCAATCTTTTTCACTTGTTTTGAGTTGGAAACATAGTCCAAGAGCTCTATCCATTTTCAATTGTCATTATCATATTTTGATTATTTATTTTGATTTTTATTTTATTTAAATCAATTTTAATCAAAACAAATCATATAAAATCCAAGATATTGAAAACACAAGATTTTGTGCTTGTTTCAGGTCTTAAATTACAACTAGCAAGTATTCAAATTCGTGTGAAGGCATGTGTGCATAAAAAGATTGGATTTAGGCTATTTTTGGAAAGATTTTAAGGTGAATCAAATCAAGATCAAACTCATTGATGGAGGAAGATTTAGTGCACTCTTTCAACCCTAATTCAGTCCTTGATACAAATAGAACAAAGGCAGACCAAAAACTAGGTTGGAAAACAGACGCAGCAAGGAGAACAGAATTGAAAAAAATCAAGAAAAAGTGCAAGATTGAATTCAGTGTTCCAGGCATCCTCAAGGCCTTCCAACTATCTCAATCGATTCCTGGGATCCTCAGCAAGCTAAAGCAATCCAAAGCAAGCGATTTCAAGTCCTAAATCACGCTGTAAGTCAGTCACGATACCCAACTTTTCTTGAAATTGCATTCCATGATTTAGGCATTGTTAGCGTGAATTAACCATATATTCTTGATCCATGGAACATTTGCAAGCTTCCTATATTGATTAATTGCATTTATATGGCCTATGGTGGATTTCACCATTGTTAGGGTTTTGGATTCCGTTTTAGGGTTTTTGCTTGCAGGTAAAATTAGCCTTCACAAATGGCAACATCATGTTCAGGAGGACGAGGCGAGTCTAACCATGGCATTAGATGTCATTTGTATGGCTCAAGGAAGATTTTGGAACGAGCCCTGTCAATATGTGGCCTTTTAATATTTGATTATTGTTTTGTGATATCATTACAAATAACACAAATGGCCCAGTGGTAGCCAGGCAAGCGTTAAGGCATTGGGAAGCTTGAGGTCAGGGGTTCCACCCCTGCCTCCAACGTTTATTTTTCTTAATTCCTTTCAGGCAATCCAACGTGTACCAAAGACCAAGGACCATTGTGCACCCTCACCATCCGACCAGCCAAGTGTCCTAAGACCCAGATCCAAAGGCCATTAAACGGAGGAACACCATGGAGCATAGTCAATGTGCAACACAAGATCCAGATAGTCAAACGTTGACCTCTTTGGTCTTGGGCCAGCAAGCTATTTGCACCCCTCCAAAACACTATTCAGGCCCAAATTTCTTTCTCTATATTTTTTTTTATTATTTCATTTAATTAATTTATTTTATTTACTAACCAATTAAATTATTTTTTTTATCAAAACTCACAAAAAAAATTACTTTTCATAAATTAGGTCTAGATTTTATTTTTATTAAAAAAATGAATTAATTTAATTAAGTTTGATTAATTTAGATAACTTTAATTTCTTTTTGTACATAATTAAAATTAATTAGAACAAATAGGTTTTATTTCTAATTTAATTATTTTCTTTTCTTAAAAATGATCAAAAACATAAAAAATAGGTCATGTAATTATCTTCATTAATTAATTTAATCACTAATTAATTTTTGTATTTAATTTAAAAAACTTTATTCTTTTCTTTAAAAATATTAAAAACAACAAAAACATGTTTCTTTTGATTAGGAGGGTCAAAACCCTAATTTCTCGTCGATCTAATTTTCATCGCGCGCTTTATTATTATTTTTATCCATATTGATGTAACTGCCTACAGTTTGTAATAGTTAAATTAGGACTTTACTTTCATTTATCGCTTTATTTTCAAAAGGGTTTGTTTTTGGCTATGTAAATACCCGAAGCCTTGTAATAGCGTAGTTTAATTTCCGCATTTTAAATTCTGCAAAATATTGAACTGTTAGATGTATGATAATAGGATGCATGACAAGAATGTATGATTAATTTTAAAACAGTTAGATAACCCTAAATGTGCAAAGATAAATAATCTGAAATCAAATCACTCGCACATGCGCATTCCTAGGGTACACTCCCACTTGGTTGCCTTCGGTAAACGGTCATTGAGTATAGGATGTTTTAGTGGCCGTACTTTTGTCCAAAGATCAAAGTGGCTTCAGAAAGGTTGCCTTGGATATTGTTGCCTCGATCAATTGATCTAAGACATTAGGATTATTACTAAGACGTCCTAACATTGCTTTAGTGACCGTACGTCCCTTTCGAATTGACCCTCAAAACTCAAACGACGGTGCTACCTACTCACTAATAGTGGGATAGGATTGTTTAAAGGAAAAAAACATAGAACGATTCTTTTTTCGAGTAGGTAGATTAGTTCTTAAGTACTTGCTCAATCAAAACAAACTTTTTTCTCACACTTACACTCCTTTACAAACAAAGTTTTCAAAAACACTTCATTACACTCTTGAAGACAGAAGCAAGAGTTAAATCGAAGTCAAAATAAAAACTTTTCAAAGCACACAAACACAAAGAAAACAATTTTGAAAATGATGAGCAATTACCTAAGAGCCCGTAGATAACTACGGATAGAAAGGGTGATAATACCTTCCCTTTCTATAATCTACCCCCGTACTCAGAAATATCTCGAAAAAGGAATTTTTCTGTGCTTTTTTCCTTTCCTTGTTGGATAAAATAAAATTCGGTGATGACTCTTGCTTACCGCGACATTTTGCAAAAACAAACGCAAAACGCAAACCAGCAAATTTCCTAAAAAAGAGGGAAACACATCCCGATTCTTGCCACCGTATCACACATAGTATGAATGACCCCACTATTTTGCACTTTGAAACAGTATTCCCTTGAATAATGAATATTTGAGGAGTTACTTTTGGATGATTTACCCCTGATGAACTGTTTTGAATCAACTCCTTTTGATTGAACCTTGCAGTGGTTTACCCCAACAATCTAATTTTTGAAAAATATGACCCCAATCTCCAGGATCTGGAGGAAGTACCCTTGGATAGAGTTTGGATCTCACCATGATGTGACGCGAACCCGCTATGGATTGGCCCAAGTATTCAAAGTTTTGAAAAAGTTTTGTTCTTGAAGTTTTTTAAGAGGGTGTTGTACCCCAAAATTTTTCCTCCCATATTTCTCAATAAATGTCAAGAATAATCTCCAAATGGCTCAAAGTGGCTCAAGAGTTGGACAATCAAATCACCTCCTAGGGCAATCAACCTCAAATTAGGGTTTTGTGTTGCATCAATGTCCTTACATCCAAATGACCCCAAGTGATCCCCCAATGTCCTAATATGTTCTCAAGTTCATCCATGTCAAATTTCAAGCCTTGCAGAAGAATTTTGGTAAGTCAATTGCTCAAGAGGCCTAAAAATCGATTGTGTTAGGGCAAAAGTCAAATGTGACCTACAAATAGTCAAACCTCAAGAGTTTTTGTCAAAATTCTAATTTTGAAGGATAATTCATCATTTGATCAAGGGTTGATCATGATTCATCAAGGATTGCTCAAAATTCATCAAGACTCAAAAGTTGCTAAATTAGGGTTTTGTATGAAAAGTCAACTCAACTTTGACCAAGCATAACTTTCTCATACTTTATGAGAAATGACCCATCCGAAGCTCATTTTTAATAGGATGCAATTTCCTACAATCCATCTTCACACCCCAAGATCAATAAATGCACTCACAAAATGTTACAAATTTGGACATTATAGGTCATTTTTGAAAGTCAACAAAAACACCTTTTTTGCCAAAGCTTATAACTTGAGAATGAAATATCAAAATGAGATGATACCAAAAGGGTTGGTTAGAGGACATCTCAAGGTTTCTAAAAAGTCAAGGAAGACCTCTAAAAGTTCAAAATTGAAGAAGTTATGCATTGTTGAAGTTGGGCATTTTTCCAAAATTACCAAAAGTCAACTATCCCCAAAACATCAAATTTTGCCAAACGGGCCCACTTTTTTCCACTTGATTTGATCTTGTCACACTACACACGTGTCCTATCTTCAATTTTGTGTCCATTCATTGATTTTTCTATTTTATTTTATTTTTATTGAATTTAATTCATTTTAAATCAATTTAAATCCAAATATTGATGAAATAGGATCTTTTTTATTGATACAGGTTTCAATTATCATCATGGACAGGATCAAACTTGTATCAAACAATATCATGCATAAAATATTGGATTTGGGACATTTTTGGAAGCTTTGTAATGGAGGATCATATCAAATCTTAAATCATCAATACACAAAGATTCAAAGCCCAAAACCTAACCTAATTCACTCCATGTTACATATACAACACAAAGCATACGAGTTAAGGACGAAGAGGCTGCACAATCTGGAAAACAAAACTTGAAAATTTGTCCAAAAAGCTTGAATCTGAAATCTATCCTAGAGGCGTTTTCAAGGCCAAAACTCCACGTTATTCAATTGCCAGACGTCCACTGAGTGAGAAGGAATCAAAAGCAAGCCCTCTCCCTCCCTGAATCTAGCATTTTTTTGACAAATTATTGGCATGGTTATGATCCTTGTGTGATTTCGAAACTTTCTGCAATATTTGATTTTGTTTTGGTAGCTTGTAACCCTGTAACCGAACCTAGGGTTTGGAAGTTTGTTTTTTGGGCATTTTCTCTACAGGTGAAATTAAGACCAATAATGGACATGGATACATTCAGGAGAGAGAGACGAGCATGACTGTGTTTTTTGTTTGAGTTTTCATGGCCTGGGATAGATTTTAGGAACGAGCCATGAATTTAGCTGCAGATAAAATCCGCAGGTAAATAACCAGGGGGTTAGCGAAGAAGACGAAGACGTAGCTCATCCTCATTCTTCCATTCATAATTAGCGCGTTTTTTTATTTTAATTCTGGCATTTGTTTCGTTTTCCAATATATTAATCATCATCTATTCTATTAACAAATACGTGCAGTAGTTGAGTTGGTAAAGGTGCTAGTGGAAATTCCAATGGGATCTGGGTTCAAATCCCAGGTCCCCCAATGCATTTGTTTCATTTTTCTTCAGGTTATTCCATGTGATTTCCAAAGCATAGCACACCATACACTATCATGCCATTAGTGGACAGATGGCCTCCAGGCCAAATCTAATGGTCCCAAGGGGATGTGCATCCTGTTGCCCAGTCAACGTGCCATGGATAATCTGGAAAGTCAAAGCAGGCTAGCATAATTGGGCTTGGAAATTGCTATCACACATTCAGATCTGGGCTCAAACCCCCCATTGGTTTATTTCTTTTCTTTTTTATATTTCCTTTTATTTAATTGTTTTGTTAATTATTATTTTTATTATCACTAACCAATTAAATTTTTTCCTCATAAAATCAAAAACACAAAAAATATTTTATTCATTAAAATTAAATTCATCACTTTTATTTTTGCAAATAAATACTAATTTAATTAACTTAGTTTTTAATTAGGTTTAATTTTTAAGATTTTTTGCAATAATTAAAATTAATGTAGAAAATTAGGTTTTATCAATTTTAATCAAATTTATTTTATTTTCTTCAAATATCCAAAAATCCAAAAATATTTTCATTAATTAATTAATTATTTAATTTAATTAAATTAGATCTAATTTTTTTCTTAATTCAAAAATAACAAAAATCTTTTCTTTCAAAAAAGGGTCAAAACCCTAAATTGCGCATCCGATTCAATTTTCTCGCACGCGATCTATTTCACCATATTGATGTATCTGTTTCCTGGGATGTAATAGTTTTTTAATTAGGACTTTATTTATCGCTTTATTTTACTTTCCGCATTTTAATTTCAAGGGTTTATTTTTGGCGATGTAAATACCCGACGCCTTATAATAGTTTAGATTTAATTTCCGCAATTTAAATCTGCAACTATACATTGTTAGATGTTTGATAATAGGGAATGCATGACAAGGTCGAATGTATGAACTTAAAATCAACATCGCTCACCCATGACATGTACAAAGATAAAATTAACCGAAACAACACACTTGCACATGCGCACTCTTAGGGTACACACTTGTTTGCCTTCGAACGTGGTCATTGAGTATAGGAAGTTTTAGAGGTCGCCCTCTTGTCCAAAGATCATAGTTTCCTCGAAACGGTTGCCTCGGATAAAATGATCTAAGACATTAGGGTTACCGCTAAGGTGTCCTAACATTGCTTTAGTGACCACACGTCCCTTAATTGAATTAACCTTTAAACTCCAACGACGATGCTACCTACTCATCAATAGTGGGATAGCATTGTCTAAAGGAAGATAGCATAGAACGATTCCTTTTTCGAGTAGGTAGATGGTTCTTAAGTACTTGCTTTCTTCAAAACAAAATAAAACTTTTCGCACTTACACCTTTCAAACAAAAACTCTTCTCAAACCCACGAACACAAAGAAAAGCAAATTTTGAAAACACTTTGAGCAAGTACCTAAAAGCCCGTGGATAACCACTGATAGAAAGGGTGATAACACCTTCCCTTTCTATAATCTACCCCCTGGACCCGAGAAACATCTCGAAAAAGGAATTTTTCTGTGCTTTTTTCCTTTCCTTGTTGGATAAAATAAAAGACGGTGGAGACTCTTGCTTACCGCGACATTTTGCGAAAACAAACGCAAAACGTGAACCAGCATTCCAAAAACAGTCAGTTCTCTTCCCACCATATCACAGAACTGGCGACTCTGCTGGGGAATATATTATAAGTGAGGTGTACCTTAGGACTAGATCATTGTGTTTTCAATTGTATGCTTTGTATGATTTATATTTGTGGGCTTGTATCGGAGTTCTATAGATCCTAACCCGGAATTGGGGTACCCTTTAGGTAAGTAGCAATAAACTGTGAGGGAACTGTACGGCGTAGACCGATACGGTTGAAGTAGTAGCTACGTTGGTGTGGCACTTTAGATTGTACCGATATCCCTTGTGTTGGAACGAGGAGAATATGGGTCATCTAAGGGGTCATTAAGCACCAACTGACCTTAGAACCTTTAAATTGACCAACTTGGCCATAGAACAGTAGCAATATGCTACACTCATTGAGACTAAACTCTCGCGATGATTCCGACCGCAAGAAAAGGTTGCTAAACTGGAATTTTGATCGATCGAGGGTAGTCAGTGATATTGAGATCCTCTAGAACCCGGTTACTATTTTTAGGACAAGTTTAAACTAACTGAACTGAAAGAGGGTAGTACCTAAGCTCCTTACCAGCCTGAAATCTATGGGCTCTCTGTGTGACTTGTGTGCCTTTACCATGTTTGCTATTTGTGGATACTTGTGGTGTGTTTTATATCATGACATCATGATATCATAACATTGCATACATCTTGCATTGGACTAACCTATTTCAAAGATAGGAGGGATTCATCTTTGTTCTGTTTTGTAGGTCATTATGATGCCTATGCGTAGGAATACCATCCAGATTAACTTTGTCCAGGTTCCTACCTTGCTTAAAGATCTGATTGCAAAGATGCCTGATACTACCTCCTTCCTTAGAAGACATGGTTATCTTCTCAGTTTGGTCACCTCCAAATTGGACGAACAAATGATTAGTGTTTTGGTCCAATTCTATGATCCATTGTACCATTGCTTTACTTTCCAGGACTACCAGCTGGTTCCCACCTTAGAAGAGTTCTCTGATCTGCTCGGTATCTCTATTCTGGAGCAGACCCCATTTACTGGTTGGGAGAAAGTTCTTAGACCCGAAGAGTTTGTTGCGGACCTTCATTTGACAAAAGATCAGGTGATGGCTAATTGGGAGACTAGAATTGGAGCAAAGGGATTTCTAACTAAGTTTTTGGTTGGCAATGAAGATGTGAAAAACACAAGAAGGGGGGTTGAATTGTAAAACTGGAAATTAAATACAGACAACACGTTATTTTTATCCTGGTCGTTTGACCTCAAACTACTCCAGTCCACCCGCCAAGGTGATTTCGCCTCTCTCCAAGGAGGACTTAATTCACTATATTCAACTGAATATTACAACTGCTTTAGCAACTGCTAAAGCCTTCTTGAGTCTGAAACCACAACCCAGTTTCCTCAAGGAAATTCACTAAACAGATAATTGTATATAAAAGTGTACAAAGGTGTTTCTAAATAAACAGTATCACAAACTTGTGATGTATTACACAGCTTAATAATGGATTGTTGAAGATGAAGACTGTTTGTTGCTTTACTGATTTTTCGTTTTTTTGTCGTTGTTCATCTTATCTGAAATCTTCTTCTAGTCTTCTTTATATAGGCTTTGCAATAGAGACATAAGAAGATACTTTTGGTATGTCCATAACACGCGTTTAATGAGCTTTCCAGAACAGGAGATTCTTGTCTGTTTGTAGCCGTTGCATATGATCTTGCATTGATGGAGTTGTAATGCTTGAGAGATAGTATCAGATATTCTGTTTTGCTACGTTGGTGCATTCAGAAGTTCAAACAGAACTTCTTCATATAAACGTGTTATGCATTTGATGCTGCTGAATCTTTCATGGTCCACTTAACTTCTGTGCTTGTATAATCAGAACTTCTGATGATGTTCTGGCAGATCTTCCAATTGCATTAGAACATCTTTTTCACATCAGAACTTCTACATGTAAAGATACTTATTATTAGCAAGCATATTTGTTCTTTATATCATGTGTTTGTTATCATCAAAGCTCTTGTTGGGCTGTAGAACTAAATTATGTTCTAACAATCTCCCCCTTTTTGATGATGACAAAAACTAGTATATTTTGATGGAAAATAAAGAACAAAAATTAAAAGGAAGGCTCCCCCTGAGTAGAGTACTCAGCTATGAAGAAAATAGAATAAGATACTTCCTTGACGATCTTCTGATTATGGGTCAACACAAAATAGACTCCATTCTCCCCCTTTTTGTCGGGAATCAAAAAGTGGTAAAGACTCTTATTGGCTTTCTCTAACATAAGTGCTTCAAACAGTGTGACATCCTCTTCTGGATACTTCTGAGATTCTATAGAAAGCTTCTGATGCTGTATTTCCATTCCTGTTTCAAATAGTTTCAGAGCCAGTAATCTTCTGTTTCTGATTGCCTCTGAAACCTGCGAATTTTTTAAATTCCAGGCCTTGGAACATATGCTTCCTTTCCTCTATGTGTAGACAGCATCCAAAGTCCAGGTGTTAATACTGGAGTTTCAACCTTGCTGTTAAAAATACCTGCAACATAGATGATTTTGTCTTTTGGTACCCATATCTTTCTGGGTCCATGACTGTTAGAGTTTCCAAAATTCTGTTTGAATTTTGGTTTAGTATGAAACGCCTTACCAACATGTTTGATATCGTGTGTTTGTTCAGTGGTGAAGTGAGAATAGAGAAAAGTGCGTTTGATAACCAAATCCTTAATTGTCTTAGGTTGGGATTCTTTTCCTTTGTATCCTATACCTATTCTGCAATTCTTGCTGACTCCATAGATCATTGAAGCCATTTTGCTTCTATCTATGTTGTTAGTCATAAACTTCTGAAAGCTTTGATCATATTCCTTTATGATCTTATCAGCATTAATGGGATCCTCTGAGATTATTTCCTTCTGAGAGTTTTGTAAATTATTTTCTTGTTTTGAAATTTTTTCTTTTAACTCAGAGTTTTCTAATCTCAGACTCTCAGTTTCTTCAGAGTCAGAGGCAATATCCTTTTTCAGGTTCTTGCATTTGACTCTGAGTTGCTGATATCGTTCCAGAATCTCGCTCAGACTTTCTACAAGATCAGTTTTAGACAGATTAATTGCAAAGTTAGGGAATACCTCTTCAGTGTGTGATTCTGAGTCTGAACCAGAGGCTTCACTATCTTCTGATATGTTTGCCATGAGAGCTATGTTTTCTCTTTCATTATCTGACTCTGAGTCAACTTCAGAGGTGTCCGAATCGTCCCATGTTGCCATGAGGCTTTTCTTCTTCTGCCTGTGCTTACATAGATGATTGACTCTTCTAGATAAAGAAGACAATTCTTCTTCTTCTGATGAGGATTCTCTTAAGTTTTCTGATTCTTCTTCTGCCTGCAAAATTTTGGTTTTATATTTGTTAGATTTCAGAGCGAGAGACTTACATTGCTTCTGAGGCTCATCATCTTCGAGCTCTATCTCGTGACTTCTGAGGGAGCTGACAAGTTCCTCCAGAGATATTTTGTTGAGATCCTTAGCTAGCTTCAGCGCTGTGACCATTGGCCTCCACTGTTTTGGTAAACTTTTGATGATCTTCTTTACATGATCAGCAGTTGAGTACCCTTTGTCCAACACTTCTAGCCCTGCCACTAGAGTTTGGAATCTAGAGAACATTGTTTCAATGTTTTCGTCTTCTTCCATTCTGAAGGCTTCGTACTTCTGAATGAGCGCAAGGGCTTTGGTTTCTTTTACTTGCAAGTTTCCTTCATGCGTCATTCTTATAGAATCAAACATGTTCTTAGTTGTTTCTCTGTTTGTGATCTTCTCATACTCTGAATATGAGATGGCACTCAGGAGAATTGTTCTGGCCTTGTGATGATTTCTGAAATCACGCTTTTGCTGATCAGACATTGCTTTCCTGTCAATCTTCTGACCGCTTTCAGCAACAGGATGTATATATCCATCAGTTACCACATCCCAGAGGTCAGCATCATAGGCTAGGAAGAAACTTCTGATCATATCCTTCCAGTAGTCAAAATTTTCACCGTCAAATATTGGAGGACTAATGCTGATGTTCTGACTCGTTCCCACCATAGTGTTTTTCTTACTCTGGATCTTGTACTGACACGGTTAAGTGTTATGAACTCAGAACCAGGTGCTCTAATACCAATTGAAGATGTGAAAAACACAAGAAGGGGGGTTGAATTGTAAAACTGGAAATCAAATACAGACAACACGTTATTTTTATCCTGGTTCGTTTGACCTCAAACTACTCCAGTCCACCCGCCAAGGTGATTTCGCCTCTCTCCAACGAGGACTTAATTCACTATATTCAACTGAATATTACAACTGCTTTAGCAACTGCTAAAGCCTTCTTGAGTCCGAAAACACAACCCGGTTTCCTCAAGGAAATTCACTAAACAGATAATTGTATATAAAAGTGTACAAAGGTGTTTCTAAATAAACAGTATCACAAACTTCTGATGTATTACATAGCTTAATAATGGATTGATGAAGATGAAGACTGTTTGTTGCTTTACTGATTTTTTACGTTTTTTTGTCGTTGTTCATCTTATCTGAAATCTTCTTCTAGTCTTCTTTATATAGGCTTTGCAATAGAGACATAAGAAGATACTTTTGGTATGTCCATAACACGTGTTTAATGAGCTTTCCAAAACAGGAGATTCTTGTCTGTTTGTAGCCGTTGCATATGATCTTGCATTGATGGAGTTGTAATGCTTGAGAGATAGTATCAGATATTATGTTTTGCTGCGCTGGTGCATTCAGAAGTTCAAATAGAACTTCTTCATATAAACGTGTTATGCATCTGATGCTGTTGAATATTTCATGGTCCACTTAACTTTTGTGCTTGTATAATCAAAACTTCTGATGATGTTCTGGCAGATCTTCCAGTTGCATTAGAACATCTTTTTCACATCAGAACTTCTGCATGTAAAGATACTTATTATTAGCAAGCATATTTGTTCTTTATATCATGTGTTTGTTATCATCAAAACTCTTGCTGGGCTGTAGAACTAAATTATGTTCTAACAGGCAAGTCTAACTATTTCTGGGATAGCCTAGACTTCAAGGCATTCGAGGATATTCTGGCTCTTCTGATTTATGGCTTGGTATTGTTTCCGAACTCTGACTCCTTTGTTGATGTTAATGCGGTAAAGATCTTCATCTCTCTCAATCCTATACCCACTCTCTTGGGTGACATCCTTCATCAGCTTTATGCTCGTACGACCCGAAAGCGGGGAACCTTGATGTGCTGTGCTCCGTTATTGGCGAGGTGGTTTATTTCGCACCTCCCCAAGTCAGTGCTGAAGAATAAAGAAGGCATGGGCTGGGCTTATAGGGTTATGTCTCTTTCTCATAATGACATCATCTGGACTCTCAAGGGTATGGATGAGGAGGCTATCATTGATCGCTGTGGGGAGTATCCCAATGTTCCACTGTTAGGAACCCATGGAGGAATTTCTTACAATCCGTGCTTGGCCTTACGTCAGTTATGAAGATCCAGAAGAGAAGGACCTCATGAGATGTTAATGCCTAGTATCATCTTTGATTTTCAAGGGGATAGCGATGAGCAACGTCGCAGGTTCATAAAGGCCTGGGATAGATTTCACATATCTGATCCACACGAGCTGGGTCCAAAGACTTCACTTCTGATGGAGCCATATCTTAGATGGGTCCACATTCATGCCCAAAAGCTAGGTATGCCATATGAAGCTGTCCGGCCTATCATTGTTGAAGTTGCTAATGAAGAAGGGATTCTTCCAACCATCCTCCATCCTCATAAGCCCACTGACATTGGGGCGATGAAGAGATCTTGGATACAGCTGAGAGAGGAACGGGATTCTTACCGACAGAAGTTCAACGAGCAAGAGCAGAAGATCCAGAGGTTGACCAGGTAGTTGTAGAATGAGCGGATTCTTAATGACTATGTCGGCACTGATAAGAAGATACCATGGGAGCATTGATGGACCTTTGATTGTTTCCTTTCCAGTTTTTATTTACTTTTCAGTATTTCCTTTCATGTAACGCCTTAAGGGCATCAGTTGAACAATTTGAATTTTGAAATTTTATATAATAAAGTGTGTTTCCTTTCTTGTTTACAAATTTGAATCTCCCGATTGTCTTTGAAATCATAATCATACGCATTTCATCCCATGCACTTCATAAACAGGTACCCATTACAGGTCTCTTATCTTCTTCGATGTTTATTTCAGCACTCATCATGTCTGCTGAACCTTCAACTGAGCAAGCTATCAAGGCCCTCCAGGCCTAGAATGCCCAATTCCAAGAGTTGTTCATGAATCTAGTTAAGGGTCAGCAAGATCTGAAGACCCTGATTCTGAGAGAGAAGAAGAAGAAGAAGAAGAGGACAATCCTGTTTAACACGGAGCATAGGTTTGGAAATAGGCTACAGAATGAAGTTGATCTGACTACCTCATCTGGAGGGAAAGATAGTCAAGAAGAAAGAAGGCCTCCTAGCCCTGTGGTCTCCGACAATGAGACGGACTACGATGAAGAACAGTATCCTCCTGCCGAGGATAGATACAAGCAACTGGAAGACCGGTTGAATGCTATGGAAGTTCAGAAAGTGCCTGGTCTGGACTTTGGTGATCTAGGCCTATCATCTGGGGTAGTAATTCCCCACAAGTTCAAGGCACCAGCCTTTGCTAAGTATGACGGAGTTTCTTGTCCGAAGCTGCATCTTCGGTCATATGTGAGGAAGATTCAGCCGTATACCACTGATAAAAAGCTATGGATCCATTTCTTTGAAGACAATCTCTCAGGGACTCAGCTTGAGTGGTTCTACCATTTAGACGGAGCCAGTATCCGCAGTTGGGAAGATTTGGTTACTGCATTCTACAGGAAGTATCAGTACAACTCCGACCTTGCTCCTACGCGTACCCAACTCCAGGGTATGTCAATGGGAACGGGTGAAGGATTCAAAGATTATGCTCAAAAGTGGAGGGATCTTGCCGGTAGAGTACAACCACCATTGGCTGATCGGGAGCTTGTGGATATGTTTCTGGGGACCTTGTCTGGTCCATTTTTCAACCACCTGATTGGAAGCTCTTTGTCTGGATTTACAGAGCTTATTTTGACCGGTGAGAGGATTGAGGCTAGTATTAAGGCTGGTAAGATACAAAAGGGTGCCTCATCGAGCACCGAGAAGAAGCCGTTTAAGAAAGAGTCCAGTGCTGTCTACAGTTCGAGAAGACAGAATAGACTTGAACACCGCCAAGTTGTTAACGTGGTTGTTATTTCAAAACCTGCTGGTGCTCCTCAACACAATAATCAACAAAAGGACGAGAGACCTCGAAGGCAATTCACTCGTCTCAGCATGACCTTATCTCAGATTCCGCCACAGTTGCTGAAGACCAATTTGTTGATTCTAAAGGAAGCCCCAAAGAATCCAAATACAACGTCGCCAAAGTACAACCCTAATGCTCGCTGTGCTTTTCACTCTGATAGCCCGGGGCATAATACGGATGACTGTTGGGTTTTGAAGAACAAGGTACAAGACTTGATTGATGCAAAAGAGATAGAGTTCGGAGCACCAGAGAAGCCTAAACAAGATGCAAGGGTGAATGCTATCAGGGATGACGATGATGAAGAGTTTGACATTGACAGTTGGATCTACCCAACTGCCGATGGTGGATTAAGCAACTGGACAGCGAAGGATTCTATGCCTGTTTCCGTTATCACCCAGTAATGAAACTTTTTGTTTTGAATATGTAACAGACAATGTTTTAAACTTTATGGCCCGGTGTCTTACCCGGAGCACCGTGGCTTCATTTGTGAGGGCTTTATGTGTGTCATTTTCATATATCATTAATAAAAGCATTGGACGTTCTTGCATTTCAAATTTTTCGCTCCTTGTTTTTCTTTATTATATATTGCAAAACAGCTATTTTACACACACTCACATATACAGGTCCACATCCACTATGGATCTCACTGGTAACGACTCTGCTACTGCCAGTTATGACTTCGAAAGTCCGATCAACTTAGCCGAAGACGAAGGTGAAGATGATTGCGAAGTGCCTGGTGAACTTGCAAGACTGTTACTCCAAGAAGAGAGGGCTATTCAGCCACACGAAGAGCCGGTGGAATAAGTGAATCTGGGTACAGAGAAAAATAAGAAGGAAGTCAAGATCGGTGCAAATCTGAAGCTTAGTGTGAAGCAACGGCTGATTCAGATGTTGCATGACCATGTTGAGATCTTTGCTTGGTCTTACAAAGATATTCCTGGTTTGGATACAAATATTGTGGTTCATCGCCTGCCTACCAAGGAAGACTGTCCTCTAGTAAAATAGAATATCCGCCGAATGCGCCCAGAAATGTTTGAGAAAATCAAGGCTGAAGTTATGAAACAGTTTGATACCGGTTTTCTAGCAGTTACTTCCTACCCTCAGTGGGTGGCCAATGTGGTTCCTGTGCCAAAGAAGGATGGTAAGGTTCGAATGTGTGTTGATTACATGGATCTGAACAGGGTAAGCCCCAAGGATGACTTCCCTCTACCTCACATTGACGTTCTGGTTGACAACACCACTCAGCACAAGGTATTCTCCTTTATGGATGGTTTCTCCAGTTATAATCAGATCAAGATGGCTCCCAAAGACATGGAGAAGACGACTTTTGTTACTCAGTGGGGCACCTTTTGCTACAAGGTCATGCCTTTTGGATTGAAGAACGCTGGGGCGACGTATCAGCGTGCCATGGTTGCTTTATTTCATGACATGATCCATCATGAGATTGAAGTATACGTCGATGATATGATTGCAAGGTCCCAAACTGAGGAGGAACACCTTGACCATCTGCAGAAGCTGTTTGATAGGATGAAGTTGTACAAGCTGAGGTTGAACCCGAACAAGTGCACCTTCGGGGTGAGATCTGGTAAACTACTGGGTTTCGTCATGAGTGACAACGGTATTCAAGTGGATCCTGCAAAAGTGAAAGCCATACAAGAGATGCCAGCTCCCAGAACAGAGAAAGAAGTCAGAGGCTTCCTGGGACGACTGAACTACATTGCCCGATTCATCTCGCACCTGACTGCTACTTGTGAGCCAATCTTCAAGCTGCTGAAGAAAGATCAGGTAGTACGTTGGAACGATGAATGCTAGGCCGCTTTCGAAAGGATCAAAGAGTATCTCCAAGAGCCGCCCATTTTGATGCCTCTAGTTGAAGGGAGACCTCTGATCTTATACTTGACAGTACTCGACAACTCAATGGGGTGTGTGTTGGGTCAACATGACGAGTCTGGCCGAAAAGAGAATGCTATTTACTACCTTAGCAAAAATTTTACCGACTATGAGACCCGATACTCACTGCTCGAGAAAACTTGTTGCGCTTTGGCATGGGCTACTCGCCGGCTGAGACAGTATATGCTGACTCACACTACTCTGTTGATATCAAAGATGGATCCAATCAAGTATATCTTCGAAAAGCCTGCTTTGTCTGGAAGAATAGCAAGATAGCAGATAATCTTGATTGAGTATGACATCCAATACACGACCCAAAAGGCAATTAAGGGAAGTGTGTTGGCAGACCATTTGGCACATCAGGCAGTGGATGATTACCAGTCTATGAACTTTGAATTTCCGGACGAAAATATCTTGTTGATAACTGATTGTGAGACACCTGGATCGATGAAGGACCTGAGGAAGGATCCCGATGGTCTATGTACTTTGATGGAGCTTCGAACGCTTTGGGTAATGGCATTAGTGCCGTGATCATATCTCCTAAAGGCTCTCATACTCTGTTCACTGCCCGACTATGTTTCAACTGCACCAACAATATGTCGGAGTATGAGGCGTGCATCATCGGTCTTCGAGCAACAATTGACCTAAGGATTAAGTTTCTAAGTGTCTTCGGAGATTCCGCTCTCGTGATCAGTCAGATCAAAGGAGAGTGGGATACGAAACACCTAAATCTTATTCCTTATAAGGAGTATGTATTGACATTGCTTCCCCATTTCAAGGAGATAACCTTTGAACACTTCCCTATAGAGGAGAATCAGTTGGCAGACGCGTTGGCTATGATGTCTTATATGTTCAAAGTCAATTGGGACAACGAGGCTCCCCGGATCATCATTGAAAGATTGGACGAACCTGCACATTGCTGTGATCTTGAGGCTGAAGAGGTAGCAGATAAACCCTGGTTTCATGAGGTGAAGAGATACCTTGAGGCTCAGGAATACCCCGAGGGTGCATCTGTTAATGACAAGAAGTTTCTGAGAAGGTTCGCGGAAAAGTTCTTCATCAGCAATGGCATCCTTTATAAGCGTAACCATGACTCAACCTTACTATGTTGTGTGGATAAGAATGAAGCAGAAAGGATCATGGCAGAATTACATGAAGGTACTTTCGGAACCCATTCCAGTGGACATACCATGGCAAAGAAGATCCTGCGGGCAGGATACTATTGGTCCACAATGGAAGCTGACTGTTATCAATATTCTCGGACATGTCACAAGTGTCAGGTCTATGCTGATAAGGTGCACATACCTCCAGTACCCCTGAACGTCCTGACAGCTCCTTGGCCTTTTGCAATGTGGGGCATTGATATGATCGGCGAGATCAGACCTACGGCATCCAACGGGCATCGTTTCATCTTGGTAGCTATTGATTACTTTACAAAGTGGGTTGAAGCAGCTTCCTTTGCTACCGTAACCAAGAACATCGTGGCACGGTTCATTCGGCACAATTTGATATGTCGATACGGTGTACCAGAAAGGATCATTACGGACAATGGTACCAATCTTAACAACAAGATGATCACTGAGATCTGCGAACAATTCAAGATACAACATCATAATTCTCCTCCCTACCGGCCGAAGATGAATGGGGTTGTCGAAGCGGCTAATAAGAACATTAAGAAGATTGTGCAGATGATGACAGTGACATATAAAGACTGGCACGAGATGTTACCGTTTGCTCTTCATGGGTACCGTACCTCAGTGCGGACGTCAACAGGGGCAATACCCTATTCCTTGGTTTATGGCATGGAGGCAGTCTTGCCCATTGGTGTTTAGATACCCTCTCTCTGAATCATGAAGGATGCAGGTTTGAGCGAAGATGACTGGATTCAGACCCGGCTTGATCAGCTGAACCTAATCAACGAAAAGAGAATTACTGCTATTTGTGATGGTCAGACGTACCAAAAACAGATGATCAAGGCATTTAACAAGAAAGTTAGACGACAAGAAAATCAAGTTGGGGATCTGGTGATCAAGCGCATTATCTTACCTCAGGGTGATCCCAGGGGAAAATGGACCCCTACTTACGAAGGGCCATTTGTGGTTAAGAACATTTTCTCAGGCGGAGCTATGATTCTAACCACCATGGATGGTGACGACCTTCCTTACCCCGTCAATGCAGACATAGTAAAAATATACTATGCATAAACAAAGACCCACTATGTTGACTGGCATAGGCAAAAATAAGGGCTTCCCGGCGAACCAAAAGGGTTCGGGCAAAAATAAGGGATGAAAATGAAAAAAATCTGTACACCCGGCAAGTCGAAAACCTGAAAAGGTGACTTGGGCAAAAAAGGGTATCCCGGTGGACTGAAAACCCGAAAGGGCAGTCCAGGCAAAAATTAGGGATCAACTTAACACTATGTCTCATTGAATCACCTTGCATCCAGACTTCGGTATCAACTATCAAGCTCAGACGACATTAATCAATCTGATCTACCTTTAACTAGTAGCAAAGTGATGAGATGCTCGAGGACATAAAGACAATATCAGAGTTGGAACCCAGTGGGATCATTCACATAGCTGTTTGTTTTATTTTCACAAATTGTGTAAATCCTATTACTCGGCGGCGTTCTCTTACTAGGACGTCAGCCTCTTGTACAAAAACGCCTATTTACAGGCCAAACTTCAAAATCAATACAAATTCATTTTCAGACAAATTTCAAACTATTTTCCTTTATCTGTTTTGTTTTGCAAAGAGCGTCCAATGTTCATTTTTGATATATGCATTTGACATTAATTGCTGATCATAAATATTTACATGCGAAACAAAAGATGAATTACTGGTAATATCAGAAACAGGGGCAATAGGAAGTGTCTAAGTTGTATGGTTGTTCTGTCCACCAGGTACAAAGGTAAATTCAGCTGAAGAATATGGCTAAGATACCTTCACTCCCCGCAGAGTAAGATAGTAGTGGTAGCTCTCCCCCAGCTGAGACTTGCAACTATGAACGAATCAGCAATACTTTCCCCGAGCAGAGTTGGGCTATCATCAGCACTAAAAAGGTCTTAATATTCCCCAGCGGAGTATAAGAATATTCCTCAACCAGTATAAGAGTATCCCCGGCAGTCTTAATATTCCTCAATGGAGTATAAGAATGTTCCCCCGGCGGAATACAAGATACCCCAGTGGAGTCAATTTTCCCAGCACGGTCTGAAAAATCTTCCCCAACGGAGTTGAAGCATCACCCCCAGTAGACTTTGGAAGTTTATCCCCAGCGGAGTACAAAATAAATTTCGCCAGCCAAATTCAGAGGATTATCCCCACAAGAGTCTAAAAGGATTATCCCCAGCAAGTTGCAACTGAAAGATCATCCCCCAGAGAAGTCCTTTCCTTTCACGAACAGGAATTCAATCCTCAACAGATTCAGTATCACCAGTAACGGTAATCCATCCCCAGCGGAGATTATCAGTGGAATCTTCAGCAGAATATCTCTTCCCCACAGAGTAATTCCCCTCAGAGTAATCTCCTCATTAATTTATTCCCCAACGGAGTTATCCTCTCCTGCAAGTTTATCATCTTCGTTCATCATCCCCAGCGGAAATGAAGAATCCAACTCTATTCTCCAGCAACTATCCGGGATTTATTTTCCCCATCTAAAACATCACATTTCTATAAATCATGATACATGCATATACGCATTATACCATACAATCTCATTAATGTTGAGAACATCATTGCTTGATCCATATCATGCATTGCATATGACTGACCTTTGCCTTTTAGGTAAGATGCAGTTAAGTTCTCAGCTATGTCAAAGGAGACAAAACCAGTTAAATCGATTCCTAAAGATTTTTCTGATGCGAACACAGTCAAAGGAGACAAAACCAGTTAAATCGATTCCTAAAGATTTTTCTGATGCGAACGCAGTCAAAAGAGACAAAACCAGTTAAATCGATTCCTAAATATTTTTCTGATGCGAACGCAGTCAAAGGAGACAAAACCAGTTAAATCGATTCCTAAATATTTTTCTGATGCGAACACAGTCAATGGAGACAAAACTAGTTAAATCGATTCCTAAAGATTTTTCTGATGCGAACACACTCAAAGGAGACAAAATCAGTTAAATCGATTCCTAAAGATTTTTCTGATGCGAACGCAGTCAAAGGAGACAAAACCAGTTAAATCGATTCCTAAAGATTTTTCTGATGCAAACGCAGTCAAAAGAGACAAAACCAGTTAAATCGATTCCTAAAGATTTTTTTGATGCGAACGCAGTCAAAGGAGACAAAACCAGTTAAATCGATTCCTAAAGATTTTTCTGAGGCCAATCCAGTCAAAAGAGACAAAACCAGTTAAATCGATTCCTAAAGATTTTTTTGAGGCCAATCCAGTCAAAAGAGACAAAACCAGTTAAATCGATTCCTAAAGATTTTTCTGAGGCCAATCCAGTCAAAAGAGAGAAAACCAGTTAAATCGATTCCTAAAGATTTTTCTGATGCTAATCCAGTCAAAGAAGACAAAACCTCCTCTGGTACAGTCAGATCGTCGACAAGATCTCCCTAATTCGTATTCCAGTCGAAGTTCAGACCACCTACCAACAATCTCCAAATGGAATCTATAAGCCCATTCCCTACATCACAATGCTGATACTACACCATGCGAGTGCAAATTTCTGGGCACTTTAGTGATCAATCATTTTCCACCTTCGGATCACGAGAGGCCCGAAAGCCAATCTATATCCTCAGGTTTAAGAAAATTGAACAGGGGCAACTGTTGTACCCCAAAATTTTCCCTCCCATATTTCTCAATACATGTCAAGAATAATCTCCAAATGGCTCAAAGTGGCTCAAGAGTTGGACAGTCAAATCACCTCCTAGGGCAGTCAACCTCAAATTAGGGTTTTGTGTTGCATCAAGGTCCTTACATCCAAATGACCCCAAGTGCTCCCCCAATGTCCTAATATGTTCTCAAGTTCATCCATGTCAAATTTCAAGCCTTGCAGAGGATGTTTGGTCAGTCAATTGCTCAAGAGGCCCAAAAATCGATTGTGTTAGGGCAAAAGTCAACTATGACCTACAAATAGTCAAACCTCAAGGGTTTTTGTCAACATTATCATTTTGAAGGATAATTCATCATCTTATAAAGGGTTGATCATGATTCATCAAGGATTGCTCAAAATTCATCAAGACTCAAAAGTTGCTAAATTAGGGTTTTGTAGGAAAAGTCAACTCAACTTTGACCAAGCATAACTTTCTCATACTTTATGAGAAATGACCCATCCACATCTAATTTTGAAGAGGATGAAATTTCCTACAATCCATCTTCACACCCCAAGATCACGAAATGCACTCACAAAAAGTTACAAATTTGGACATTATAGGTCATTTTTGAAAGTCAACAAAAACACCTTTTTTGCCAAAGCTTATAACTTGAGCATGGAATATCAAAATGATATGAGACCAACAGGGTTGGTTAGAGGACATCTCAAGGTTTCTAAAAAGTCCAATAACACATCCAAAAGTTCAACATTGAAGAAGGTATGCATTGTTGAAGTTGGGCATTTTTCCAAAATTGCCAAAAGTCAACTATCCCCAAAACTTCAAATTTTGCCAAATGGGCCCACTTTTTTCCACTTGATTTGATCTTTTCACACTACACACGTGTCCTATCTTCAATCTTGTGTCCATTCATTGATTTTTCTATTTTATTTGATTTTTATTGAATTAATTCATTTTAAATCAATTTAAATCCAAATAAAATCCAAATATTGATGAAATGGGATCTTTTTGATTGATACAGGTTTCAATTATCATCATGGACAGGATCAAACTCGTATCAAGCCATATCATGCACAAAATATTGGATTTGGGACATTTTTGGAAGCTTTGTAATGGAGGATCATATCAAATCTTAAATCATCAATACACAAAGATTCAAAGCCCAAAACCTAACCTAATTCACTCCATGTTACATACACAACACAAAGAATACGAGTTAAGGACGAAGATGCTGCACAATCTGGAAAAAAACTTGAAAATTTGTCCAAAAAGCTTGAATCTGAAATCCATCCTAGAGGCGTTTTCAAGGCCAAAACTCCACGCTATTCAATTGCCAGACGTCCACTGAGTGAGAAGGAATCAAAATCAAGCCCTCTCCCTCCCTGAATTGCATTGTAAGTCTCCTTGAACACCGCCCTGTACATGAAAATGCAATCTCTCATTCTAGCATTTTTTTTGGATAAATTATTGGCATGGTTATGATCCTTGTGTGATTTTGAAACTTTATGCAATATTTGATTTTGTTTTGGTAGCTTGTAACCCTGTAACCGAACCTAGGGTTTGGAAGTTTATTTTTTGGGCATTTTCTCTACAGGTGAAATCAAGACCAATAATGGCCATGGATACGTTCAGGAGAGAGAGACGAGCATGACTGTGTTTTTTGTTTGAGTTTTCATGGCCTTAGATAGATTTTAGGAACGAGCCATGAATTTAGATGTGGATAAAATCCGCAGGTAAATAACCAGGGGGTCGGCGAAGAAGACGAAGACGTGGCTCATCCTCATTCGTCCATTCATAATTCGCACGTTTTTTTAATTTAATTCTAGCATTTGTTTCGTTTTTCAATATATTAATCATCATCTATTCTATTAACAAATACTTGCAGTAGTTGAGTTGGTAAAGGCGCTAGTGGAAAATCCAATGGGACCTGGGTTCGAATCCTAGGTCCCCCAATGCATTTGTTTCATTTTTCTTCAGGTTATTCCATGTGATTTCCAAAGCGTAGCACACCATACACTCTCATGCCATTAGTGGACAGATGGCCTCCAGGCCAAATCTGATGGTCCCAAGGGGATCTGCATCCTGTTGCCAAGTCAACGTGCCATGGATAATCTGGAAAGTCAAAGCAGGCTAGCATAATTGGGCTTGGAAATTGCTATCACACATTCAGATCTGGGCCCAAACCCCCCATTGGTTTATTTCTTTTCTTTTTTATATTTCCTTTTATTTAATTGTTTTGTTAATTATTATTTTTATTATCACTAACCAATTCAATTTTTTCCTCATAAAATCAAAAACACAAAAAATATTTTATTCATTAAAATTAAATTCATCACTTTTATTTTTGCAAATAAATACTAATTTAATTAACTTAGTTTTTAATTAGGTTTAATTTTTAAGATTTTTTGCAATAATTAAAATTAATGTAGAAAATTAGGTTTTATCAATTTTAATCAAATTTATTTTATTTTCTTCAAATATCCAAAAATATTTTCATTAATTAATTAATTATTTAATTTAATTAACTTAGATCTAATTTTTTTCTTAATTCAAAAATAACAAAAATCTTTTCTTTCAAAAAAGGGTCAAAACCCTAAATTGTGCATCCGATTCAATTTTCTCGCACGCGATCTATTTCACCATATTGATGTATCTGTTTCCTGGGATGTAATAGTTTTTTAATTAGGACTTTATTTATCGCTTTATTTTACTTTCCGCATTTTAATTTCAAGGGTTTGTTTTTGGCGATGTAAATACCCGACGCCTTGTAATAATTTAGATTTAATTTCCGCAATTTAAATTCCGCAACTATACACTATTAGATGTTTGATAATAGGGAATGCATGACAAGGTCGAATGTATGAGCTTAAAATCAACATAGCTCACCCATGACATGTACAAAGATAAAATTAACCGAAACAACACACTTGCACATGCGCACTCTTAGGGTACACCTCATTTGGTTGCCTTCGAACGTGGTCATTGAGTATAGGAAGTTTTAGAGGTCGCCCTCTTGTCCAAAGATCATAGTTGCCTCGAAACGGTTGCCTCGGATAAAATGATCTAAGACATTAGGGTTGCCGCTAAGGCGTCCTAACATTGCTTTAGTGACCACACGTCCCTTAATCGAATTGACCCTTAAACTCCAACGATGATGCTACCTACTCATCAATAGTGGGATAGCATTGTCTAAAGGAAGATAACATAGAACGATTCCTTTTTCGAGTAGGTAGATGGTTCTTAAGTACTTGCTCTCTTCAAAACAAAATAAAACTTTTCGCACTTACACCTTTCAAACAAAAACTCTTCTCAAACCCACGAACACAAAGAAAAGCAAATTTTGAAAACACTTTGAGCAAGTACCTAAGAGCCCATGGATAACCACGGATAGAAAGGGTGTTAACACCTTCCCTTTCTATAATCTACCCCCCGGACCCGAGAAACATCTCGAAAAAGGAATTTTTCTGTGCTTTTTTCCTTTCCTTGTTGGATAAAATAAAAGACGGTGGCGACTCTTGCTTACCGCGACATTTTGCAAAAACAAACGCAAAACGCGAACCAGCATTCCAAAAACAGTCAATTCTCTTCCCACTGTATCACAGAGGGGACTTGGACCATACAGGCAGTAGGATGAACATGATACATACTGCCCCATCATTTAAGTTTCAAAGGTTTCCCCATGATTATTAGGGATTTGAGGGGTCGATGAACGAGGAAACTTAATCCTACCATGTTGTAATATGAACTTGATTAAGGAATGAACCTTCGAAAGATATACTCCTGATTGAGCAATGCTTTTGAAATGTAACCCAAGTTAATTGAATTTTAGAATGATCACCCCTAGACAATTGGATCGTTATGTGATATGCACCTACGATCATTAGTCTTGTTTATGATTATAGGGCTATTCTTTAGATTCTTTGACCCTTGTTAGGAGCTTCTTTGAAAGGATCTCTTTTGATTAAACCATTTTTGAGATCTCCTCGATGCTAAATATTGATTCGTATAAAAAGTGTACACTTTGAAAAGTAGTTCTTAGTAAAGCACATGCAAGTTTTGAAATTGAAGTTTGAATAGAAATGGATGAATAGAGATGGAGATTCAAAGAGGCGAAGTGGTTAGCAATAATTTTAACAAACATAGGAGTCAATTTAACACAAAATTTTTCAAGTATGGTTTCATAGTTAACCTTGCTACAATTAGGACTTTTGAAGGTTGTAAGGCGGCCATGGTTAGTGGTTTCAAAACAAAATATATAAGCCTCAAAATTTATTAAGCCCACCCTATTCTCCTTGATGATCTATATTCCTAAATCTAATTAATGCAACAGATACATTCAATCTCCAAGAGATATTTCATAGTCGCACCGATGATGAGAACTGTAGATAAAGATTCAAGCACCAAGTAAAAGCATTGATAAGATCCAAGCATTGATGAGAAGCCTCGATGATTTTTGAGGTGACAGTCACAAGATTGTCCTCCATTTTTGTTTGTAATCCCTTATTTTTGCATGGACGGATTCTTTGGAATTTTTCAATCCATCGGGATGCCCTACTTTTTGCCTAGGTCAAGTTTTTTTGATTTTAGGTTGACTTAGCAGGCTTTGTTTTTTTTATTTTGAATTTCTTTTTTCTTTTCTAATTTTGACACTTAAGACTGTCATGCTGATTGTTGTAAGCTTCACCTTCACTATTTCCTCGGTTTTGATTAATGTACTGAGGAAGAAGACATTGTGGACTTTGTCTTTATTGATTCCTCAACCTTGGATGATGAATGCGAGGAAAAGGATATGCTTGAACCTTTTCTTAGATCGTTTCCTCAATTATGTATCGAGGAAAGAGATATTCTTGAAACTTTTATTTAGATAAATCACTTCTCTTAAGAATAGAATGCGCCAATGAATTAATTGAAAGACTTCCCTTCCCTTGGTTGAAATTAAGTTTTTTTATATTTTAGAATAAAACTCCAACTCCTGACTCGAGGGGGTTGACTACAGATTAACTTTCTTATTTCTCGATAATTTAGGATTTGAAACAATGCCTTACAGCACCATATCAGTCTTACATTGAAAGCATACATCAGCAAAATTCAGTTATTTTATATTTACATTATTCTCCCTCCAAGTTTGTTAAAGTTATGAAATGGAAGATGGAAGTGAGCAATTGATATTTATGAAAAGTGATAGTAAATGATGAGTGAACACGAATTTCAAAAACATGCATGATTATTTAATTAGAATTATTGATCCAGAGATACAAGTTTATAGGAAATGAAATTTAACAACTAAGAAATCACAAATTGAAATGATAAAGGCCTAACAATCTAGAGATAAGCCCCCTTATTGATTCACTGACTTTAGGGGATTCTTCTTAGTTTTTGGATTTGTCAAAGCAAGGGGTGACCGTTCACCAATGGGATCCCTTCTTCAAAAGTCAACTGCTTATTATTGATAAAATCTTGTAACTTTTGTTTGAAACCCCAATAGCTTTCAAGGGTATGTCCTGGAGAGTTGGCATGATACTCACACCTGGCATTTGCATTATACTTAGGTGGGAGTGCCCCAATCGAAGGATTCAGTGACTTCTGCTCTACCAAAGATGCCTTGAGTAAATGTTGTAGTAGCTGACTGTGCGGTATGGGAAGTGGATCAAATCTCCTTGGTGGTAGTTTTTGTCTTCCCCTTTGATGGGCATATCCCCTCTATTGATAGGGTTATTGTAGTTGCTGTTGAGGTGGGTGAACATTCCATGGTGGTGGCATATGTGGTAGTGAATAGGCCATTTGAGTCTTCAACTAGTGGACCTCCTCATTCAACAGTTCTTGGCCTCTTTTGAGTTCTTCCATGGCTTCTTGAGACATGTTTTGAGTTCACTTGTCAGTATCGAATATTGCTAGATGGATCACAGTTGGATAAGGGTGGAAGTGTAAATGATATGAACTTTGTGAAAATATATGAATGAACGATATGCAAATGCATGGATATGAATTTTATTTTATTTTTTCTCTCGAGGGTATGAAAATGTTTTCGTGGAGAGGCAATGGGACGAGGATGTAGTATAAAGGTAAACATAAGGGTACCATATATGAGTTAAATGATAGACATGATGATATCCTATAGTGACTTATAGATTGAGACACGCAGGAACTCCTCAAGGACGAAGATAATAATAGACATGGATATGCTGATATCCTACATTGTCTTAGAGATTGAGATATGCCATAATTCCTTGAGGATTATGGCCAATGAAAGACAACGAGGAATCCCTACGAGATAGGGATTATGACAGAGGGACGAGAATTCCTATAGTCTAAGGGTTATGACATTGATGGAAGCCCTAGGAGCTAAAGATAGTGGTGGATGAAGAGATAACCCTTGTGAGTTAAGGGATTATAGTAGGATTTGGAAGGTATCCTTAGAATGTAGGTTCCTAGTTTCGGCCTACGAATATTCTACCCTCCCATAAGGTGGTTTCCTTAAGGGTATCATGAATACCACTAGAAGTAAAGGCATAATGGTTTCCCTTGCGTGGAGCCTTTTGCAAACTGAAACATTAGTCTCTAGGTCATGAAAGGTCTCACCGTGAGATTTTGGTTTAAGGGTTGTACAAATACTCATAGGTGTCATTCCAAAGTCCTACTTCCCAAGAGTATGTATCTTGAGATGTATTCCTTTTGTGGAATTCCACCGACTCTAGGCGAAGTCATCACATAAACTCATAGGGCTGATGTATCCCCTTGGCTAATAGAAGAACCTTCTTTCTAGGGGTTTTTGAAAATAATGTTTTATGAAAAGTTAAAATCTCACTTGTTGTAACCCTAAATTTTCCATCCCATTCTTGAGACAAATGGTTCAAGATATATCCTCATGCTCATGAAGGTCTCAATGGCTAGAGACTTATCAAAGATTGATCAGATGGACTCTCCTCCTAAGCAATTAACCTACAACTAGGGTTTTTCTTCTCTCAAAGGAAATTGAGTTATCAATTCATCAAGTGGACTTCATGGTATCCAACATGCTTCAAAGAACCCTCATACTAAATTTCAATCTTTGTAGTACAAGTTTGCTCATTTAATTGATCAGATGATTGAAAATCAACTAAATTGGACAAAAGTCAACTTTGACCAATTGATAGTCAAATTCAAATATTTTTTGTCAACATCAACATTTTGAAGTCACATTCATCATTTTATCAAGGGTTGACCATGATTTATCAAGAAAACTTAAGATTTATCAAAAGTCAAAAGTTACTAAATTAAGGTTTTCTTAAGAAAAAGTCAACTAAACTTTGACCAAGTACAACTTTCACATAATTCATCATAAATTCCTCAACCAAAGATCATTTTAAAGAAAATTAAATTCTCTACAACTTTTTCTCTCTACGCTCAAGGCAAAAATACTTCATTTAAGAGATATGAGGCAAAACTTTACAGGTCATTTTGAAAGTCAACAAAAAGACATTTTTTGTCAAAGCAATTTACAAAAAGATAAATATGTCAAATGAAAAAATGACCAAGATGAAAGGTGTAGGAGACATATTGAGGTTTCCAAAGATTATTAGATCATCTTCATATGACAAAAATTGAGAGATTTGTGATTTGTGCAAATTGAGCAATTTTGAGAAAATGCATGAAGTTCAAATTGAGCAAACTTGAACTTTTTAGGCTAATGGGCCTAAGTTTTTAGGTTCAAACGTGTTCATGACCTCATATTAGACCTCTAAATCCATTCATATATTTGTGTGGTTTCTATTTCTTTTGTTTCTTATTTATTCAATTAAAAGAAAAATAAATCAAATAAAACACCAAATAAATGATACAAGGCGTATGGATCTATTTTTGAATCAAATCATAAGACCAAAATCACATAATTATGCTGGAGAAACCGTGTGGGATCATAAATATTTGATTTGGCTTAAAATAGAAGTTCTTTGTGCAGAATTGAATTCAAATCTCTTCACCATGAAATACAAAGATTAGTCTCACTTTTGTTGACCTAATTCATCCATTATAAATACAAGAAGCATTCCACAAGCTAAGGACACGCATGCTGCCTCCAAGAAGCAATCCTAAAAATCTCAATCTTTCTCAAAACTAGGGCAACTCGAGCCTTTATCAATCAATCTCAAGCATTCCATCAGCCTCCTAAGACCTCCAGGAGTCATTCTCAATCATTACTCAAGCTTGAAGCACGTCAGAACTCACCAACCTGGTATCACCAGTTTGACAAACATCCTTGAATTCAAACTTTTAATTCATGCAATTTAAATGAATTTGATGCATACATTCATGTTCATATTGATGTGTGGAACTGTTTTGACGTATTACTTGTGAGGTTTGATGGATGAATGGAGATTTTCCATTGTTAGGGCAGTTTGAAATATTTTCTTCGTAACTTACTCTACAAGCATTTTCAAGTTAAACCAAATGCTACCACTGGATTCACAAGGGTCAAATTAGGGGGGATAGGGTTCATCTTGTGTTTTGATTTTACTTGATTCACAGGTTTGACATTGGAGCTTGCTGGAGAAGACGACAGGAGTTTGACTCTGGCGTCTCTGTGTTTTATTTGACTCCGGTAGGGCTGTATGGCGTGAAGTCGTGTCATGATTGGTCATCACTTAAGTTGTTGGGGCCCATTTTATACTCATTTTAAAATTCAAAAACTAATGTGCGCTTTATTATTTGTTGTTTAATTCATAGTTAGTTAACGCGTAACAACAATTGGCCTGGTGGTAAGTGATACGTTTGGCATAGTAAAGTGCGTGGGTTCGAGCCAGACTTTTGTCAAAATTATTTTGTTTCTTTTTCATGATTTACGAAGCAGGTTCGTCATATGGTGTTTGGTTCGCATTCTTAAACACAAATAACACCATGGTGCAGTGGATAGAGGGGCATACCTTTGAGGATGAGGGCATGGGTTAAACTCCTACCCCATGCATTTCTTTTTTTCTATTTTTACTCACCCTTGTTTTCACTCTATTTTACTAATTAGTTTCTAATTAACCATTAACAAACATTAAATTTTTTCAAAACCATAACAAATTAGGATTAGGTTTTTTTAGTTAGTAATTAAATTTTGACATATTTTTATTTATTAATTAATTAAGTTAATTAGCCTTTTCTTAATATTAAAATTAATTAGAATTATGTTTTAATTACTATTTATTAACACTCAAATTATTTTCTACAAAAAACACCAAAAATATCTTTTCTAACACATAGGATTTTTGGGGAATTTAACATTTTTCTAACATTCTTTTTCTCATCTTTTTCTATTTAAATTCCTAGAACAAGTGTATAGGTCGCACTCCCCAATGTATTAACGTAGATTTATCTTTTCTTGCATCTTTTTCCTATTATGAATTTTCTCGGAGGATGTAATAGCATAGATTTACTTTCTGGAAAATTTCTATACTTATGTATCTCTCCCAAAGCCATGTAATAGCGTAGGAATTTTACATTCCGCACTTTAATTTTCAGTACATGTTTAATTGCTAGTAAAATAGGGTTTGCATGGAAAGACTACTGAAAGCAATATAGATAACCCTAATTTTAAAGTAGTTTATCGCTACGAAAATAAAGAGATGTCCATTCGACTCCTTGGGTTCAATAATTCCAATCATAAAAATACCCCACATAGAGAAAGGTCACAAGGAAGAAATAACATTTAGAAGTGTCGGGGGCACATGAATTTTATCAGCGTGAATCTGACACTTATGGCACTTCTTTACAAATTTGTAACATCCAGATACATTGTCAACCAATAGTAACCTGCTCTAAGCATCTTCTTTGCCATCGAATGTCCATTAGCATGAGTGCCAAAGGAACCTTCATGGATCTCATGCATCAATATGTCTGCTTCTTGTCTATCCATGCATCTGAGCAAGAAGTTGTCTGCCAACCTTCTCAATGTCTTTCTATCTTTATTTGACCCACCAATTGGGTATTCTTGAGTCTCGATAAAATACTTGATATCATAATACCAAGGTTTTTTGTCTGACGTTTCCTCTACTACAAACATGCGAGTCAGCCTATCCAGAGGTCGCACTGTGATACGAGGCACATGGTTCCAAGTATTTACTTGACACATAGAAGCCAGAGTGGCCAAAGCATCCTCCATCTGATTTTCATCTTTGTAAATATGGTGGTATTCAACTTTATTAAAGAACGATAATAATCTTCTAGCATAATCTTTGTAAGGGATCAAGCCAGGGTCACGAGTATCCCATTCTCCTTTAATCTGATTTATTACCAAAGCTGAATCGCCATACACATCTAGAATTTTGATTCTGAGATCTATAGCCTCCTCTAGACCCATGATACAAGCTTCATATTCTTCCATGTTATTGGTGCAATAAAATGCCAACCTTGTAGTAAATGGGATATGCTTGAACACCCAAATTCTACCCTACAATTATCATAAAAATTAGAGTTCTAAAAATTCAATGACTAAATAAGGATGCTACAATATTAACTTAATACAATGACATCATTACAGATACCTAACACATTAAACATGGATGAACCAACAACAACATAAATAATATTTTAAAATCATCGACTTTCATAACTACGCAGCGGAATCATAATGTTAAACTATAAAGAACATAACATCTTTGTCATACTAAAACAAATTTAAAACCTACATAGTACTTAGTAAATAAATTTAAAATTCAGCAACTGATTAAAATCAACAATAAAGTAACAAGCGTTAATCCCCCGAGTGTTACGTATCAGGGCAATGACACCGACTCGAACTACTGAAGGTAAATTGCCTTTATTCTGGATTACCTGTACGTTACCAACATAGTGGTAACATTCAAACAGAAGGGGTAATATATTAAACAATATAATTGAACGTATGATACACTTTATATTAGAATCAGTTCATGCAAAATCAGCGCTTCACAACTTATAAGCAACAACAATCACGACAACATATCAACAAAATAAATAGATTAATTCATCAACACAAAAACTCAAATATGCAACGTGGAATGAGACTTGTTACTATGCACATGCATGTGGCACCAATGGAGCAACACTTCCAACTTAATAACTTTCCAGTTAATAAAGGCAGCGACAAGGCATAAGCCTTCCACTTTAAATTGCCAATCCAGGCTAACTTACCGAGCATTAGCTCCCAGCATGATATGCTATGTATGCGACAACATGATAAAAAGAAACAACGACAACCACAACATATAACAACATTGGCATAAGCCTACAACTCAATAATTTCCAATTATAGAGGTAATACAACATGATTCATTACTACCTGCAACTTCAAAGATTAAAACAACAATATCACAACAACTTATATACATACTTATTACCTCTATTATTACTATACTTCCTATCAATACTAAATCTGTAACCTAATTATTATCCTTGCTACTTATGTATTACTATTATTTTCATAATTTACTGCCACAATAATTTATCAATATGCTGTCAGTTATTACTAACTTTCTGCTAACATTTACTATGTTACTTTTTAATCTTAGGTACCATATTTATGATAATCTACAAATTATTTACTTTTGTTACTAATAAATATCCGATGCTGTTATTCATTCTTTTCAAACTCTGCCACATCCATTTTTGTAACTAAATATTAAAGTAACAGACACACAGGCAGACACGGGAAACAAGCAAAACAAAGTAGCACACACACGATGTGCTCCTCGGCATACAGGTTGTGCCACTCGGCACATACCTCTCTTTCACCTGGTGCTGATCGACACCCCTTCCTTCTGCTCGACACACTCTCCTTATGCCTCTGTGTTGTTCGGCACACACGATGTGCTCCTCAGCACAGTGGGTTCTCTAGCCCCAGATTTCATTCTGTTACTGATACGAACATAGGATTATCCAAATTTTCCTCCAATTACAGGTCTCATACCAAAACAATATATATTTCCAGCAACATCAATTTTCACTGAAACAACAACTTTACAGAGACGGAAATTTTTCACAGTTAACCATATATACTAATCATATACCCTCCATTAATCATATTAACCAAAGCTATTACACAACTTTACAGAAAAATCCCCACATAATATTAATCATATACCCAATTATAGAGTCAGAACCCCATCCTTACCTTGGATTGAAGGTTTATCTACAATTTCCGATCGAACCTAACTTTGCCTCTTTTCCTGTAACTTCTCACGTACAACACTTTTTCTACTCTTTTTCTTAACCCTTTTTAATTAACCTAATTTCTATTATTTAACTTAAAATCATAATATTATTATTTCTATTAGGCCTAATTTTAACACCCCCTTAATACTATGTCTATCACCACAAGCCCAACAACTAATATTATTAATGTTCTAAAATTATAATATTATTACTAATATTATTAATAAACTAATTTAACCGACTAATAACAACACTGCAACTTATGTCAATAACTCACAACATAACATAACATGTCAACGATTTCAACAAATAATTTGCAATTAATCAAAAATACTTAATTAAATAATTAATTAAATCAACGGGCGTTACAACTCTCCCCCACTTATGATATTTTCTTCCTCGAAAATTTACCTCATTAGAAAAACTCAGGATAGGAGTCCCATATCTTGCTTTCCAACTCCCACGTCATGTTTTCTCCGGAAGCTCCTAGCCAGACTACTTTCACAAAACCAATCTCCTTGCCTCTTAGAGTCTTCATTTCACGATCCGTGATCCGTACAGGTATCGTCTCCATAGTGAGATTATCCCTTACTCTCACATCATCCATATGAATCACATGAGATGGATCTGAAATATACCTACGGAGTTGTGACACATGAAACACATCATGCAAATTCAAAAATTAGGCGGTAAAACCACTCTATAAGAAACGTTGCCAACTCTGTCTGAAATATGATATGAACCAGTAAGATGAGAAGTTAGCTTCTTAGACTTCAATGCTCGCCCAACACCGGTCACATGTGTAACTCTCAGAAACACATGGTCACCATGAACCTCCCTGCTCAAGAATACAAGCTCTCAACAAATCTTCTAACGACTGAATAGTCCTTTCGGTTTGACCATCCGTCTAAGGATGATACGTCCAACTTAACCTCAACTTAGAACCCAATGCCTCTTGCAAACTCTTCCAAAAATCTTAAGTAAACCCCGGATCTCTATCCAACACAATACACAAAGGAACGCCATGCATCTTCACAATTACACTAGTGTAAATCTTCGCCAACTTTGATATTGGAAAACTGATGTTAATAGGAATAAAATGAGTCGACTTTGTAAGTCTATCAACAATCACCCAAATTGTATCACGTCCTCTTGAATTATTAGGTAACCCCGTCACAAAGTCCATCAAAATGATATCCCATTTCCATTCTGGAACTTCTAATGGTTGCATCAACCCTGCAGGCTTCTGATGATCAACTTTCGACTTCTGACAAGTTAAACATGCATACACAAACTGAGTCACATCATTCTACATTCCAGGCCACCAAAACAAATTGTTAAAATCTTTATACATCTTTGTAGCTCCCGTATGAATACTCAACTTGCTTCTATGACTTTCCTCGAGAATCACTCTCTTCATCTTTGCTTCATCAGGAATACAAATTAGATTACGAAATCTCAACACATCTTGCGCATCTACCTTGAAATCATTATTCTAAGATTGATCAATTCCAACCATCGAATCTACTAATTTCACATCTAACTTCTGAGCTTCTATGATATTATCCAATAAATCATTATAAATCTTTAACATCCCCAACATAATAGTCTGCGGTGTCACCACGCAAATTAAACTCATATCTCTGAACTGTTCAATTAATTCCAACTCTTTACTATCATTGCCGAAATATGTAAAGTATTTCGACTTAACGCGTCAGCCACCCTATTTGCTTTTCCTGGATGATAATTCAAACCAAAATCGTAATCCTTTAACAACTCCAACCATTTTTGTTGTCTCATGTTCAATTCCTTCTGATTGAATAGATATTTTAAACTCTTGTGGTCGCTAAATACTTCAAATCTAGAACCATAAAGATAATCCCTCCAAATCTTCAACACAAAAACAACTACACCAAGCTCTAAATCATTCATAGGATAGTTTTTCTCATGAGTCCTCAATAGCCTTGACGCATAAGTAACTACCTTTTCATCATGCATAAGCACACGTCCTAAACCCATCTTAGAAGCATTACAATATACCACAAAAGGTTCTCCCAGATTAGGTAATGTCAAAATCGGAGCCGACGTCAATCTCTCTTTCAATTCTCTAAAACTTTCTTCACACTGAACATTCCACACAAAAGCTCTACCTTTACAAGTCAACTTAGTTAAGGGAAGTTCCAACTTAGAAAAACCTTCGATAAACCTTCAATAATAACCAGCTAATCCTAAAAATATTCTTATCTCGATAGCCGACTTTTGAGTTTCCCATTGCAACACATTATCTACTTTAGATGGATCTACAATAATGCCACTACCTGAGATCACATGACCAAGAAAATTAACCTCCTTTAACCAAAATTCACACTTGGACAGCTTTGCATACAACTTCTTCTCTTTCAAAACATGGAATACTACCCTTAAGTGTTCTGCATGCTCTTCTTCTGATTTAGAATAAATCAAAATGTCATCAGTGAAAACCACTAAAAACCGATCCAAATAAATATGAAAGATACGGTTCATGTTTTCCATGAATACTCCCGATGCATTAGTAACACCAAAAGGCATCACCGAATACTCATAATGTCCATAACGCATTCTGAAAGTTGTCTTCTAGATATCTTCATGCTTCACTTTAATCTGATGATAACCCAACCTCAAATCAATCTTACTAAACGCACGAGGATCCACCAATTAATCCATCATGTCGTCTATTATGGGAAGCATATAATTTTTCTTAATCATCGCTTTATTCAATTGTCTATAATCAACACAAAGTCTAATACTTCCATCTTTCTTCTTTACTAGAAACACTGGAGCTCCCCACAAAGATACACTTGTTAGAACATAGTTTTATTCTACAACCCTTGTAAGAGTTTTGATGATAACAAACACTCAAAGAACAATTATGCTCCTTAAATAAGTACTTTGTTTTGCAGAGAAGTTATGATGGAAGAAGCACAAAAGATGAGTTAGATCGTTGTTCAAACTCTGATACAATACATCATTTATAAAGAAGTTCTAAAGTTGCAACTTCTGAGTGCCTAAACACTGCAAACAGGAACTCCGTTATTCTGATTCATACAGTTTTAGAAAGAAGTAATAGTAACTTTCATCTTTTGAAGCAAGCATGTTCTGAAACGTTACAATTCACTTATGGATATTCAAAAGTAACCGTTGAAAGGGGAAAAGAACCTCTATATTTTGAAAGCTCTTTAATTACTATTTATAAACATTCCAAAAGCTCCCACATGCGTTGCCTATATAAACCAACCTTGAAGGAGAAATCGTTTACGATTTTTAGCATACAAAAAACGAGAATTTTTCATCACCTTCAACGTACTGAATTTCATTTGTGTAAAACATCACTTGTGTGATATTGTTTTATTAGAAAACACATATTGTACACTCTTTCAAATATTGTATTTGTGTAATACCTTGAGAAAATTGGGTTGTGAATTAAACTCAAGAAGACTTTGACAATTGTCATAGTAACTGTGTAATCAAGTTTGGTTAGTGGATTAAGACCTCGTTGAGAGAGGCGAAATCACCTTGGCGGGTGGACTGGAGTAGTTTGTGTTCAAATGAACCAGGTTAACCAACATGTTCTTACTTTAAGTTTTAAAAACCCCAATTCAAACCCCCCTTCTGGTGTTTTTCCATTATTCAATTGGTATCAGAGCACCTGGTTCTGAGTACAATTAATTAACCGTGTCAGAAAAAGATCCAAGAAAGAAAAACACTATGGTGGGACCAAGTCAGAACATCAGAAATGATTACCATAATGAGAAAGACAGAATCAGAGTATGAGAATATCACAAACAGAGAGTCAGCAAAACACATGTTTGACTCCTTGAGAATGACACATGAAGGCAACATGTAAGTCAAAGAAACCAAAGCTCTGGCGCTCATTCAGAAGTATGAAGCCTTCTGAACGGAAGAAGATGAAACCATTGAAACAATGTTCTCAAGATTTCAAATTCTAGTTGTTGGGCTAACATTTCTGGATAAAGGATACTCAACTGCTGATCATGTAAAGAAGATCATCAGAAATTTACCCAAGAAATGGAGACTCATGGCCATAACTCTTAAACTGGGCAAAGATCTGAACAAAATCTCTCTCTAAGAACTTGTCAGCTCCTTCAGAAGTCATGAGATAGAGTTAGAAGAAGATGAGCCCCAGAAGCAACATTTGTATTTAGCTCTTAAATCTAACAAAAAATATAAACCCAAAGTATTACAGGAAATAGAAGACAACTCTTGTGGATCCTCATCAGAAGAAGATGAATTGTCTCTTCTCTCCAAAAGAGTGAATCAGTTATGGAAGCACATGCAGAGGAAGTTCAGAACTTCTAGAAGAACAGGGAATCATTCTGAACCATCTTCTAGATAAAGAAAAATAAGTAACATTGACATTGTCTGCTACGAATGCAATGAATAAGGGCATTACAAAAGCGATTGTCCAAATCTTCAAAAAGAGAAACCTAAAAATAAGTTATTTAAGGAAAAAGAAGAAAAACATCATGGAAACATGGGATGACTCAGACTATTCTGAAGTTGAAATAGAATCAGAAGATGATAGAGCCAACAAAGCCCTAATGGCCAACATGTCAGATAACACTGGATCATCTGGATCAGAATCATACTCAGAGGCAGAAGAGGTATTCTCTAACTTTTCTATATCTTAATTAGAAGAAAGTCTGTCAAAAATTCTTGAAAAATATCAGAAACTTCGAGTCATAAACAAGAACCTGAAAAAGGATTTAATTTCTAACTCTGAAGAAACTAAGAAACTGATATCAGAAAACTATGAGCTTAAAGAAACAATTTCTAAACTACAAAATAAATTACAAAAGGCTCAGAAAGAAACTGTCTCAGAAGTTCCTAGTAACTCTGATAAGATCATAAAGGAATATGATCATATCTTTCTAAAATTTCTTGCTAAAAACATAGATAGAAGCAAGATGGCTTCAATGATCTATGGAGTTAGCAGAAATGGCAGAAAAGGAATCGACCACAAGGGTAAATTATCTAAACCTAAGAAAGTTAAGGATATGGTCATAAAACACACACCTATCTATTCTCACTTCACCTATGGGCATACACATGACATAAAGTATACTAGTAATGTTTTTTTCTGCTAAACCTAAATTCAAACAAAATTTTGGTAACTCTAAAAAAAAGGACCCAAAAAGATATGGGTAGGTAAGGATAAAATTGTCTATGTTGCAGATGACTTTAACAACAAAATTGAAACACCAATCTTGGTAGTTGGACTCTGGATGCTCTCGACACATGACAGGAAGAAAGCATATGTTATAAATCCTAGAGCTTAAATCTAGAGGCTATGTAGGTTTTGGAGGCAATTAGAAAGGGAAGATTATTGGCTCTGGAACTATTGGTAAGGATACACTTCCTTCTATAACTAATGTTCTGTTAGTAGATGGATTAATGCATAACCTGTTATCCATAAGTCAATAAAGTGATAACGGTTATGATATAATCTTCAATCAAAAGTCATGTAAAGCAGTTAGTCAGAAAGATGGACTTGTCCTCTTTAATGGAAAGAGATAGAACAACATTTACAAAATAAAACTTTCTGCACTAAAAAGACAGAATTTAAAATGCCTATTGTTTATTAACAATGAGCAATGGGTCTATCATAGAATATTATGGCATGTTAGTATGAGAAGAATATCTCAGATTAACAAACTCAGGCAGGTCAGAGGACTTCCTAACCTGAAGTTCAGCTCAGATGCTCTTTGTGAAGCATGTCAAAAAGGAAAGTTTGCCAAAGTTTCATTCAAAACCAAAAATGTTTTTTCTACTTCTAGACCATTAGAACTTCTGCATATAGATCTATTTGGACCAGTGAATACTGGATCCATTAGTGGAAAGAAGTATGGATTAGTGATCGTAGATGACTATAGCAGATGGACATGGGTAAAGCTCTTAAGAAACGACGACGAGTTACATTATGTGTTCTTTGCCTTCTGTAACCAAGTCCAAAACAAAAAAGATCATAGAATTGTTAATGTCAGAAGTGATCATGATGGGGAATTTGAAAAAAAAATTGAACTATTTTTTAATGAGAATGGAATCTCTCATGATTTCTCTTTTCCTAGAACTCCTCAACAAAACAGAGTTGTAGAACGAAAGAATAGAACTTTACAAGAAATGGTCAGAACCATGATCAACGAAAATAACATTGCTAAGGACTTTTGGGCAGAAGCAATTAACACATCGTGTTACATTTAGAATAGAATCTCCATAAGACCAATTCTGGATAAGACTCCATATGAACTGTGCAAGAACTGAAAGCCTAACATTTATTATTTTCATACATTTGGATGTACTTGTTTTATTCTAAACACCAAAGAACATCTAAACAAGTTTGACTCTAAAGAAAAAAGGTGTCTCATGTTATGATACTCTGAATGCTCAAAAGGCTATAGAGTATATAACAAAGAAACACCGATTGTAGAAGAGTCCATCAATGCCATATTTGATGATAAGCTTGGCTCTCAAAAGTCAAAGCAGGGTAAAGCTTTTGCAGATATAGAAGTCCAATTTACAGGTACTTAAGACACTGCATCAGAAGTTTCTCACAAAGGATCACAGTCAACTCCATAAGAAGATGTCACAAACATTACAACAACATCTGTAGACCCTTTCCAGAAATGAAAATCCAGAAGCAGTTTAGCTCATCCAGAAAATAAAATTCTGGGAAAGAAATAAGACTTAATCAGAACATGATCTACATTCAAATTTTTTGAAGTATCTCTCATGGGATTATTGTCTCTGATTGAGCCAACTTCCATTGACGAAGCCCTTCTAGACAATGATTGGATACTTTCAATGCAAGAAGAATTAAACCAATTCACCAGAAATGATGTGTGGGATCTAGTTCCTAAACCAAAAGGGTTTAACATCATTGGAACCAAATGGGTATTCAGAAACAAACTGAATGAACAAAGAGAAGTCGTCAGAAACAAAACACGACTGGTGGCACAAGGTTATAATCAACAAGAGGGGATAGACAATATAGAAACCTTTGCTCCAGTCGAGAGGTTAGAATCTATTAGACTTTTAATTTCTTTTGTTTTAAATAATGGCATTACTCTTTATCAGATGGATGTTAAAAGTCCATTTTTAAATGGTTACTGTAGCGGTAGAAATGTTTAAGACTAAGCCATTGGAATGACTAGACTTATACAGATCAAAATAAAAATCACCACTGCGCTTTATTATTTCCAAAAGAATGGGAAGAGAGCTAGTAACCTAAAAAGAGGGGGAAAGAATCAAGGTAAGGGGGTTTGTTATGCAAAGGGAACGTATTAGCACCCTAAACATCTATGGTACTCCGTAGGAACCTCTTTGTAAAATCTGTATATTTTGGCTATAAAATGTTGTATAAAAATAGATGGTGGAGGTGAGAAAAGAAGTATATTTTTCATGATTTTTTCACCCGCCTCAGTTGCGAACCTTTAGTGCCCACGTACCACCTTCCGTGCAATAGGTGATCAAGGTACACATAGTTCCTCTTTTAAAAGTTTTAAAACACAAATGTGTTGGTTAATTTTATGAGATAAGTCATCATCGTCATTGTCTGTATTGAAAACATACTTACTACCCTCAATCATGAGAAAGGAGAATTTACATCATCTCAAAGTGGAGGATATGGATTGGATTTTAAAATCAACAATGCCTCACTCAACACCCAAGTGGAAAAATATCTGTCTTCACTTTATATTGTAGAAGTATAGTTGTTTGCATCACTACAAGGATTGACAAGAATCTAACTTTTGGGAAAGGTTTTAAAATAAAAGCTAAAGTGGCAAAATGGTTTGAAATGAGATTGATTGACTTTTAGTCTTTTCACAAAAATGTCAAGGTATTATTAAGTTGATTGAAGTTTATTTTTGAAATGGTTTTGAAAGTGCATGGACATAAGTCCAAGTTTATTATGAAAGTGGTTAAAGTTTAAAAACAAGAAGAATTTTCAAAAGGAGGAAGAAGATTTTTGAAATTAAAGAAGATGGGAGGAGAAGAAGAGACTCACCTAAAGCATAAGTTAAAACTAGGGATAAGAAGCATCTAACCAACAAGAAGCAAATACTTGACATAATGATTCAAGATAGAATTCCAATTCTTTGGATTGAAACAAAGCAAGCCAAAATACTAGACCTCTTGAGAACCAAACTTCAAATGTATTAAGTCTTCACAAAAATTGGGCAGAGTAACGGCTGTATACGGGTGAATTCCAGATTACAGACAGAGAATGTAATCACAATAACCTGCACAAAAAACAAACAGACAACCCAATGTCTTGAGGTAAACCTCAAGAACTCTAGACAAAATATCAATTAAGGTCACAAGGTCTCCAACATAGGCCAAGGTTTCTAATCCTAAGTCCAAGCAGTCCAATGCTCCATAATGCCAAGGATAGTAACCAAATAGTCCAAGTATCATTAAAGGTTTTTATGGTTCATGTTGATTATTAGGTGTCTTAGAAGAGAAAAGAAAAGATCAAGTGAGCAAAATAAAAAATGGCATGAAATGTAATGCTTAAAGTAAATGGAAGATAAAGCATAAAAAATAAAATCATAAAGTAAAAACAATTTAATAATTAGTGGTTAGTTGGATGACCATCTTGAAACATGCATTTGGAACTCATTAGAGGATTAGTAGAACCAAAGCCTCCACACAACAAGTTGCATTTTCTTTTTGTCTAGTATATCATCCATTTGGAATCCTCAAAAGCACCATTTAATGATCAACGATGTTTAAGTGATCTGCGTTGACCAAAAGTGTTGTAGATCCATTAGAGGATTGGTAGAACCAAAGCCTCCACACAATGAATCTTAAGGTTATTGAATCAAAGAGATCAAATTAACATACTTGGGCTTGAAAACATAGGTTTGGGCCACGAATGATCATTTATTCGAATCGGGACATAATTTAGCTCTATGTTAAGCAATCGTAAGTGGACTTATGCAGAAGTCGCATCTATTTTGAGGTCGGTCAATAGCAATATATGCACCATTTATTTTGAGACATGATATAGAGATCATGCTCCAATAACACTTAGTGCAATAAGAAAGGGATAAGATTAAGAAGGGTGGGAAAGTATATACAAACCACGTTTGAATTAAAATTTAATCAAACTATTATTAAAATCATTCATTCATTTTTGTGGAGTTGGACTCAACACCATGGATCCAATGATGTTAATAAAGTTCATGATCAAAAATTCAACCCAAGATCAGCCAGAAAATATACAAAAAATAAATTGTATTCTAAAATAAAAGAATTAGGGTTTAAAAATGATTAAAAAATGGAAATAATAGAGAAAAAAGGAAACTATGTTCAAATTAATCAAGAAATATTAAGTAAGACCATAGAAAAATTAGAAATGAACTCAAATATTTTTATTAAATTTTGGGTAAGTTTTTAAAGTCAGAAACTATTTTTAAAATTTAAAGAAATGGGAAAAATAAACCAATAAATGATAAAAAAAATAACAAAGTTAGAAATAAAAAATAAATGAGGTCTCCAATATTTGTCACAACATCATTAGATCATTCCATAATTTTTTCAGAATTTAAAAATGCATAAAAGTATTTTTAAACATTTAACACAATTCAAATAAAGTGAAAATTTATAAAAAAAATATCAAAACACAAAATAAAATTGTGAAAAAATAAAAATCAAAAAGAGAAAAATCAAAAATATTTTTCATAAGGTTTTCATATTTTTTGGACTAAAAATGAATTTTCTATGATTTTTTGAAATTTAAAACAATTAAATATAAAAATCAGAAAAGAAAAATAAAGTCAAAAATATGTGGACCATTGGATGAGTGTCAAAACGCGTTAGTAATCAAATCCAAGGGAGCTGGCGCGTTGTGCATATCATGGTCATTAGTGAATAAAGCACTGAATCTTTAATTAAATCAGATTTTCAAAAAAAAAAATAGATGGCGCGCCTTCATTGGTTGGAAGATGACATGTTGGTCATCTTCAACCTCCAGCCAACGTGAATTACAGGTCTCTCAAACTATAAAATCATAAGCTTAGACCTATGCCATTCACTTCATCTCTTAAAGATGAAGACAATCACACCTTCGCGACAAATTTATATAAACTGTAGCGCAAGCAATTTGGAAGGGATGTTTTGAAAAGGGATTTGAAATTTCATGGTCAAAATGTGTTTCCAGATAAAAGTAAGTGTTGTGACTAGAACCATAGCAATGAGAGCATCACAATGATATCAAAGTTTTGAAGAATTGATGGAGAAATCTACCTATTGAAGTTGAGTTGCAGAGCTCTGAAACTGGACTTCTATGGAGCAATATAGGGCACGATTCTTGAATGTAATTGTATGGTTAGCTTCAGGGAAGATCAAGGAAGGTAAATTGATAGAAAAATTAGATTAAAAAAGGCTTGAACACTGACTTCGAAGTTACAGAAATTTGAGTTATGGAACAAGTTTGACAGGGTGATTTTGGCTATCCAAGCTTGACGAAATGAATTGGGGATGACCCTCTATTTATAGGAGAATGAATGGGATCCTTAAGCGTATGAAATGATGAAGTTTGGAGGGAAATCGTGGGGAGTCTGCAGCATGAACAAAGTGTGACTTGTTTAGCATCAAAACTCAGCCAAATCGTGCGTTTCATGATGCTAAACACCTTTGGAAAGTTTCTAAATATGATTAGAAGCAAAAACGCGTGGAAAACTTGTGATTAGAAACCAAAACAAAGATTTCAAAATCTGAATTGTGATGAAACTTCAGATTCAAGCTACCAATTTCAAAACAATGGCATTTTCAGTTCAAGGGGTCTTAAGACATGATTCTTGATGCTTTAGAAAGATGAGGTTACAAGCTTTGCAATGGAAAAAGAATGGAATCAAATGGATGCTTAAGCTAAATGTTGTATTGAGTAAAAGTTGGAGAAAAAGGGTTGACTTTCCATACTTAGAAATATTTCAAATTTCTCTTCAAAAGTGACCTATAATGTTTTGCATCCAAACATGGCCTTCCACTTGGAATTTGCTCTTGATAAAAAAATATGGCATGAAAATAGACCTTTTAAATGACATTTTGAGACTTGAACCATTCAAAATATCCAAGAATTGAGAGAGTTATGAATTGTTGAAGTTGGCAAAAATCATGAAATGACCTATAATATTTTGTATCCTTAGGGCATCTTCCATCCATTTTCTCACTTTGCACTTAAAATAAGGAATAAAGTTCATATACTCAAGTTCATTATGGAAAAATATTGGGCTCAAGGTGATAAAAATTGACGAATTTATGATCATTTGAAGTCACACATGAGAAAATGAGTGTTCATCTAGAGGACTTGTAATCATTTTTCACCATCAAGTTTCTTCCACATGAAAACTCCTTGAAACATTTGAAGTGATTTGTTAATAGCCCTTTTAAGAGAAGGATTTCTTTGGAATCACTCAAAAATACCAAAAGATGAGCAATATATAATTCTTTGAAGTTCAAAACCCTAGCTCCTAGACCAAGAAAATTCTTTGAGGAACTTTGACAATTTTGACCAACCTTCTTGTACCAACAATATATCTTTGTAAATAGAAGTTATTTAGGATGATAATGAGAACTCATAGCCATCAAAACCACTACCATATCTTGAGAATTTAGAGAAATATGCACTTGAGACCAATGGGAACAAGGCCTTGTCCAACCATGTCAACTTCTTCAATCAACCCCTTGTACTTTTGAATCAATCTTGATAACTTAAAAATGTGATGAACCAAAATAAACCTTTCCATGCCATTTCTTCCAAAACAAATTCAATGGTGAGGTTTGAAGTTCTCAAGTTTTATTGACTAGGGCATGGAAATAAACTCATGAACCCATGGATCAACTTGCTAAGCCACATTGCCTTTTCCTACATTATTAACAAATAAGACAAGCCAGCATTGTATTTTATTAATAAAAATAAATATTAGGACAAAACATTCATGACCACAAAAGAAAACAAGTCAAGGTGCTTGGGGATTCCTCAAAGGGCAAAGCTAAAGATAGGGAGGAGAACCAAAAGCCTTAATGTGATTTTGTTGTTATTGAATCAACATGGTATGGTGAAGGGATCTTAGGGGGGGAAATTGGGGTACAACAGTTACATTGGCGAAGAAGTTTATGTGCACCAACCCGCTGGTTTTGAAAACTCAAAACATGCAGAATATGTCTATAAACAAAAGAAATCACTATATGATCTGAAACAAGCTTCCAGAGCTTGGTATTAAAGACTAAGTAGTTTTCTGTTAGAAAATGATTTTACAAGAGGGAAGGTGGGCACGACTTTATTATGTAAACTATTTAAAAGTGAAATTCTAGTTTGTCAGATTTATGTAGATGATATTATTTTTGGATCTTCTAAAGCCTCTTTGGGAAGAGAATTTGCTAAGTTTATGCAGGCAGAATTTGAAATGAGCTTAATGGGAGAACTCAAGTTCTTTCTGGGTATTCAAATAAATCAAACTCTAGAAGGAACATACATACATCAAAGCAAGTATGTCAAAGAACTTCTGAAGAAATTTGACTTATCAGAATGTAAACCAGCCAAAGCTCCCATGCATCCCACATGCATTCTGGAAAAGGAAGAGGTAAGTAAGAAGGTAGAATAGAAGATCTACAAAGGTATGATTGGTTCTCTCTTATATTTAACAGCTTCAAGACCTGATATTTTGTATGGGGTGTATCTGTCTGCTAGATTCCAATCAGATCCTAGAGAATCTCACTTAACAGCTGTTAAGCGATTTTCAAGTATCTAAAAGGGACTACTAATCTTGGTCTTTGTTATAGAGAAACCGAAGAATACAAACTAGTAGGGTACTATGATGCTGACTTCGCTGGAGACGGAATAGAAAGGAAAAGTACTTGTGGAAGCTGCCAATTTCTGGGAGAAAATCTAATCTCGTGGTATAGCAAGAGGTAATCCACCATTGCATTGTCAACTACTGAAGCTGAATATATAGCAGCAGTTGGATGCAGCATACAAATGATCTGGATGAAAAGTGAACTTGAAGACTTCTGCTATATGTCTTTCAAAAATCCTATTTTTCATTCTAGGGATAAGCATATAGAAATTAAACATCCTTTTATTAGGGACTATATTCATAAACAAATTCTTTCATTAAAATGTATAGACACAGACCATCAATGGGCTTATGTTTTCACTAAACCCTTTTCTGATGATAGGTTTGATTTCATTCTGAAACATCTCAGCATGAAATTATGCCCAGAATGATAGTTTCTTTAGAAGTAAGAAGGAAAGTTATATCAGGATCTATCTAAGAAGATTTGAACGGTCTCCAAACGGTTCATTTCAAAGATAGAAGTTTGCAGTTCACAATATCAACATTTTTCATCTCTTCACAAGGGATTCTTCTAAGGCTGCATACGTGTTCAAATTCGGAAGAGACTGAAATGTTGATTGGATGCATTGAGACTCGTGTCATATTGGTAACTATTTCATATCTCTATGCCATCCCTCTTTTCTGGAATCATTAATGCTAGGTTATCATTTTTAACCCTTTTCTTGTTAATTAAGTTTCCTATTTTTCTACATATACGTTGCTCACTTTCACTATCACTTCTCCACTCTCAATTCCTTTTTCTCTCTTACTTGTGTTCAATCTTTCAAAAACCCTAAAAGTTAGTGTGAACAATGGCTTCCTCCCAAAAAGTTTCTCAAATATCACAAAGCATTCCTGGCTCTTCTTCCTCAATAGCAGAAAGGTATGAAGAACCCTCAAGAACACTCCTTACCCCCATTGATTCGCTGGAAGTTCTGTGTGAAATCATTGTAGATTTCGTTAGCATGAAGGAAAACATATATGATCTAACCCTTGATGTTGAGTTCCAAAGATTGAACAAGTACTTTGAACGTCTACTGGGTCCATTTTTTCCAAGACTAGTTAAAGAATTTTGGATTGACGCTACAACTTCAAATCATCAGGTCACTTCTTTTGTGATGGGAAAGAAAATAGTAATATTTGAAGATCTCATTGGGCAATTGATAGGTCAAAACTGCGGCGGTATTTGTTGCAGCGATATGGCTGACAAAAGCTCAGACCTGACAAATATTTCAAAAGATATTTTTACTTTCGGCCAACCATCCAACAAAGTCAACGATCTGAAAGACCACCTCTGAATTTGGTCAAAAATCATTTTGGGCTGCATCAATCATAGAAAACCCACAAGTTCTCCTGATTATATAATTATTAATCAACAATATCTTTTGTACTTTATAGAAACCAAAGCAAAGGTTAATCTTCCCAATCTTTTGTTTAATCATCTGAAGACCAGCGTCAAAGAGACAAGATAAGAAGAAAGAACAAAGAGAGATTGGATTCCTCCGGGCAGACTCATCTCAAATATTTTAACAAAAAACAAACTGATAGAACATTTGACTCAGGTTCAACAAGTCAGCACTTTGATGCTTGTGCTGGTAAACCTATTAACGCTAAGAATATGAAGAAGATGAAGAATATTGAAACCCTCAAGAAGTATCCAAGAATAACAACCAAGGAAGTCATTACAAATAGAAGAGTACCTCTGAAGGACTTTCCACTCTTCACTCAAACAGATGCTTCTCGAGATACTACTCTTAGGTATTTGGATGCATGCAAAAGGGACGGGACAAATCCAAAAGTAAACATCTACGATCTGAGACAACAACCTCTAGAAATTGCTCCTAGTAAATCATGGAAAAGGAAAGATACCGCAGCAGAGACTTCTCAGAAGATTCCCAAGGCTGTTAAAAAGAAAGGTAATCCATCTTTTATTTCTATTATTGAATCACTACTAATATCAACATATGAAAACCCTTCTTCTCCAAAACCCATAGAAGCTCCATCGCCACAAACTTTTGATGACTTTGACATTGAATTTGACCCCTCACTATCTCTATATAACATTCTGAATAATCCATCTACTACCCATATTGACCAAAATTAGCCAGAACTTGCTCAAGTTCTTTCTGATATTGATCAATTTTATTCGTTGTTTGAAGCTCCCACATAGAAAATCAAAATTTTGACTCTGATACCACAACATCCATTCCTGGAATCACATGCCTTCTCATGGTCTCTCAAGCACCCACAATTCCCTTAACTTCCTCACAAAACCTCTCCATCCCAGATATTCCATATCCCAATCAATCCACTCCACCAAACTCACAAAATTCACCCATTGTTATTTCTGACTCTCCCTCTCCCAATAACCACCCAGAAGATCCCCTTCGAACAGTTATAGACTTAGAAGCCTTGGACAATCTTGTCACAAGTTCTCAGAAAATCTCCATTCCCAAACCAAAACCAAAAATTTCCAAAGCATATTTTGGTAAATATGTGCTGATTTTTGAAACAGGAATATAGGAATGGGTTAACTCTCTGAAGCTAGATTGCATAGTGAATCTTAATCTAGTTGCTTCTAATTCTCATTAGAACCAATTCAGAAAATGGTTCAGCTTTGAATACCTGAAACTCAAGGAGCTAAGTTATGAAATTGCTCAACATAACTTATGTGATCATCCGAATATCTTCAAGGATCAAGTTTTGCGTCACTGGGAAAAGAAGACACTCCTTCTGCTGGACAATGTCCCTTAGGAATATCATCAGCCAACAGAATATGGTGAAGCATCCTCTGATCCTCTTCCTCTGGTTATGTTTCAAGACAAAGGAAAGGAAGTTGAAAAAGCTCCTGAGTCAGAATTAGCTGCAGCTTGCTCTGAGAAAGTGATTCCTTCAGTTGATATACCATCTTCATATTTGTGATGCAAACTCTGGAGGAGTTGAAGAAAGAGAATTTTGTTTTAAAGGAGAGGCAAGACAAGCAGGATGATACGTGCAAGGAAATCAAGGGGATTCTTCGAAAACAAGAGGAATCAAACAGTCAAATCAAGAGTTTATTGGAAGCCTTGTTCACACGACTTCCACCACCTCAAACTTATTTCTGAAATTTGTTTTCTTTATTTTTTTTCTGTTTTCTTCAAAATGTGTTTTATTGAAATCCTTTTGAATACAAACTATCTTTTATTGCTTAAAGTGTTTTTATTGCTTTTTGATTCTTGACAAGAAAGGGGGTGAACGTAAGATATTTCTAATATAACAGTATCGAGACTCAGTCTCAAACATTTTGAATATCATAACTTCTACTGTTTTTTTTAAACAAAACCTGGACAGCTTTGCATACAACTTCTTCTCTTTCAATGCTTGCAATACTATCCTTAAGTTTTTTGCATGCTCTTCTTCCGATTTAGAATAAATCAAAATGTCATCAATGAAAACCACTACAAATCGATCTAAATAAGTATGAATGATACGGTTCATGCACTCCATGAGTACTCCTGGCGCGTTAATAACACCAAAAGGCATCATCGAATACTCATAATGTTCATAATGTGTTCTGAAATATGTCTTCTAGATATCTCCATCCTTCACATTAATCTGATGATAACCCGACCTCAAATCAATCTTACTAAACGCACAAGCATCTACCAATTGATCCATCAAGTCGTCTAATCTTGGAAGCGGATACTTGTTCTTAATCATCACTTTATTCAACTGTCCATAATCAAGACAAAGTCTCATACTTCCATCTTTCTTCTTTACTAGCAACATTGAAGCTCCTCAGAGCGATATACTTGTTAGAACAAAGTTTGATTCTACCACCCTTGTAAGAGTATTGATGATAACAAACACTCAAAGAACAGTTATGCTCCCTAAATAAGTATTTTGTTTAGTAGATAAGTTTTGATGGAAGATGCATAGAAAATGAGTTAGATAGTTGTTCAAACTTTGATTCAATACATCATTTATAAATAAGTTCTAAAGTTGAAACTTCTGATTTCCTAAACGCTGCAAACTGGAACTCCGTTATTCTGATTCTTACAGTTCAGGAAAGAAGTAATAATAACTTTTATTTTCTGAAGCAAGCATGTTCTGAAACGTTACAATTTACTTATGGCTATTCAAAAGTAACGGCTGAAAGGGGACAAGAATCTCTATATTAGGAAATCTCTTTAATTACTATTTATCAACATTCAAAAAGCTCCCACATGTGTTGCCTATATAAACAAACCTTGAAGGAGAAATCGTTTACAATTTTGAGCACGCAAAAAACGAGAGTTTTTCATCACCTTCAATGTGCTGAATTTCATTTGTGTAAAACATCACTTGTGTGATATTGTTTTATTAGGAAACACATATTGTACACTCTTTCAAATATTGTATTGCGTAATACCTTGAGAAAACTGGGTTGTGGTTTAAACTCAAGAAGACTTTGACGCTTGTCATAGTAACTGTGTAATCAAGTTTGGTTAGTAGATTAAGACCTCGTTGAGATAGGCGAAATCACCTTGGCGGATGGACTAGTGTAGTTTGAGTTCAAATGAACCAGGATAACCAACGTGTTCTTACTTTTAAGTTTTAAAAACCACAATTCAAACTCCCCCTTCTTGTGTTTTTCCATTCTTCAACACTTGGTCTCACAAACTTCTTTTCAAGTAACTCTTCTAATTGATTCTTTAATTATGACAATTCATATGCAGACATCCTGTATGGTGCCATAGTAACAGGTTTGTTACCAGGTACAAGATCAATAGCAAATTCAACTTCTCTCTCTGGCGGTACATCAGGAATTTCATCAGGGAAAACTTCAGGAAATTCAAGCACCACTTGCAATTCCTTAATTATCGCTTGATTCTCGACCGATAGCGACGCCATCAACTAGAACATCTGAGCCTGTTCTTGCATCAACTTCCTCCATTATCTAGCAGATAACAGACCAACTCCCTCCTCTTCAGAAGTAGAAAACCTCACCGACTTTTTATAATAGGTAATATGAACAAAGTTATTCTCTAACCAGTTCATACCTAAGATCACATCTAACCCACTTAAAGGAAAATAAAACCAAATCAACAGCAAAGTCTCTGTCGAAGATCGAGAAAGGACACTTTAAACACACAAAAGAAGTAGTCGCTGATACCTTAGTTGGAGTATCGACGACCATATCTCCATTCAAAGAAGACAACATAAGACCTAATCTTTCAACATAATCAGTATCTATAAAGAAATGAGTATCACCGGTATTAATAATAGTAATTAAAGGAGTACTATTAATGAAACATGTACCTCTGATGAACCTGTCCTCATTAGTCGTCTGATTCTCAGCCAAAGCGAACACTTTTCCACTGGCTTGCACCTTCTTTGGTTTCTGAAACTGACTACCAATGTGTGCTTCTTCACCATGATTGAAGCAAATCATCTCCTTATTCTTGCACTCAGATATAGCATGTCCCATCTTACCACAACGAAAACACCTTTTCACCTCATCAGTACACATGTTACTCTTATGCCCATGTTTTCCACATTTGAAACAATCCACAGTAGCAGGAGCATCTCCCCCACTAGTTCTCTGACCTTGAGCAACTTTTTGTTAACCTTTACTAGCTGGGCCATCGTAAGGCTTACCACGGTTTTGTTGGTGCATACCCCTCCTCTCATTAATAATCTTATAGTGAGCATTACTGTCCTCTTCATAGATCCTGCAACTATCAATCAAATCATCAAGGACACGAATCTTCTGCTATCCCACTGACTTATTTATCTCATGACGCGACCCATTCTCAAACTTGATGCACTTTGAAAACTCAGAATTTTCCTCGCTATAGTGTGGGTAAAACTTAGCCAACTCAACAAACTTTACAACATACTTAACCACTGACATACTCCCCTGCTTCAGCTTAAGAAATTCAATTTCCTTCTTACCACGAACATCTTCAGGGAAATACTTCCTCAGAAACTCCATATGAAACATAGCCCAAGTGTCATTTTCACCTACAGCTTCCAATTTCTGACAAGTCTCTAGCCACCAGTCATCAGCCTCGACTACTAGCATATGAGTACCATATCGAACCTTTTATGCTGGAGTGCAGTCCATCATATGGAAGATTCTATGAATATCTTTCAACCATTCTAACGCTCCGTTAGGATCATACTTACCCTTGAAGGTAGGCGGATTCTCCCTTTGGAAGGTCACCAAACCATGAGATCTAGCATTCCCGTCAGCATTCAACTAATTCTCCATAGCATGCGCCATTGGTTCTAAAGCAGTAGCAAGTGCAGCATCATTTCTTCCATCCATCTCAACTTATTGGTACAACATAAACAACAGTTAGAACTTAAGTTAACAACACTCAATTGTTAGACAGAACTACGACTTGACAACTTGGTCGGACAGACCGACTTGCTCTGATACAAACTTGTAACACCCCAATTCTACCTGACAATTATCATAAAAATCAGAGTTATAAAAATTCAATGACTAAATCAGGATGCTACAATCTCAACTTAAAACAACAACGTCATTACAGATACATAACACATTAAACTTGGATGAACCAACAACAACATAAATTAATCTTTTAAAATCAACGACTTTCATAACTATGCATCAGAATCATGGTATTCGATTATAAAGAACATAACATCTTTTTCCAATTGATATAACTTTAAAAATGACATAGTACTTAGTAAATCAATTTAAAATTCAAAAACTGAGTAAAATCAATAATAAAGCAACAAGTGTTCACCCTCCCGAGTGTTACGTATCAGAGCAATGACACTGAATCGAACTACTGAAGGTAAACCGCCTTTACTCTGGATTACCTGCACGTTACCAACATAGGGATAAAATTCAAATAGAAGGGGTGAGATATCAAACAATATAATTGAACATATGATCAAATTTATATTATAATCAGTTCATGCAAAATCACGGCTTCACAACTTATAAGTAACAACAATCACGACAACTTATCTACAAAATATAACAATTAATTCATCAACACAACAACTCAAATATGCAACATGGAATACGACTTGTTACTATGCACATGCATGTGGTACCAATAGAGCAGAACTCCCAACTTAATAACTTGCTAGTTAAGAGAGGCAGCAACAAGGCATAAGCCTTCAATTTTATATTTTCCAATCCAGGCCAACTTACCGAGCATTAGCTCCCAGCATGTTATGCTATGTATGCAACAACAAGATTAAAAAGCAAAAACGACAATAGAAACATATAACAACATTGGCATAAGCCTACAACTCAATAATTTCCAATTATATATGCAATACAACATGATTCATTACTACCTACAACTTCAACGATTAAAATAACAATATCATAACAACTTATATACGTACTTATTACCTCTATTATTACTATACTTCCTGTCAAGACTAACTCTGTAACCTAATAATTATCCTTGCTAATTATCTGCTACTATTACTTTCATAATTTACTGCTGCCATAATTTATCATTATGATGTCTGCTATTACTAACTTTCTGCTAACATTTACTAAGTCTTTTACTTATTAATCTTACCTTCCATATTTATGATAATCTACAATTTTTTCACTTTTGTTACTAATAAATAGCCTATGTTGTTATTCATTCGTTTCTAACTCTGCTACATCCATTTCTGTAAGTGAATATTAAAGTAACAGACGCAGGAAACAGACAAAACAAAGTAGCAGACACAAGATGTGCCCCTCTGCACACAGGTTATGCCACTTGGCATATACCTCTCTTTCACCTGGTGCCGATCGGCACCCCTTCCTTCCTCCTGGCACACTCTCTGTATGCCTCTGTGTCGTTTGGCACAACCGGTTCTCCAGCCCCATATTTCAGTCTGTTACTGTTATGAACATAGAATTATCCAAATTTTCTACCGATTAGAGGTCTCATACCAAAACAATATATATATATATATATATATATATATATATATATATATATATATATATATATATATATATATATATATATATATATATATATATATTTACAACAACATCATTTTTCACTGAAACAACAACTTTACAGAGACGACAAATTTTTCACAATTAACCATATATATTAATCATATATCTTCCATTAATCATATTAACCAAAGCTATTACACAACTTTACAAAAAAATTCTCACGTAATGTTAATCATATTCCCAATTATAGAGTCAGAACCCCACCCTTACCTTAGATTGAAGGTCTCTCTACAATTTCCGATCAAGCCTAGCTTTGCCTCTTTTCCTGTAACTTCTCACGTATAACACTTATTCAACTCTTTATCTTAACCCTTTTTAATTAACCTAATTTCTATTATTTAACTTAACATAATAATATTATTATTTCTATTGGGCCTAATTTTCACACCCCCTTAATACTACGTCTATCACCAAAACAAGCCCAACAACTAATATTATTAATATTCTACAATTATAATATTATTACTAATATTATTAATCAACTAATTTAACTTACTAATAACAACACTGCAACTTATGTCAACAACTCACAAGATAACACTACATGTCAACAATTTTAACAAATAATTTGCAATTAATCAAAAATACTTACTTAAATAATTAATTAAATCAATGGACGTTACATTTGCGATCCATGAGGAGTCATAATCACGACATCAATTGCTTTCCCATAAGCATTCACAGCTTCGTCAAACACCATGCCCCAATGAGATTCAGGATCAGGACCTTCCCCAAGCAACGATTCATCATAATCTTTTATTTTCAAAAACATCACATCCTCATTAGGAAAATCATATTTAATCGACTGATAATCATCAACCGGTTGGTGATCAAGATAATATGCCAACACACTGCTTTTTATAGCCTTCTGAGTAGGATATTCAATATCATATTAAGACAGCAGCATCTGCCAACTGGAAATTCTCCCAGTAAGAGAAAGCTTCTCAAAAATATACTTAATCAGATCCATTTTTGAAATCAACCAAGTAGTATGATTCAACATATATTGCCGCAACTGCTTTTCCGCCCAGGCCAGAGCACAACATGTATTTTCCAGCATAGAATACTGTGACTCACAGTCATTAAACTTCATGCTGAGATGATAAATGGCATATTTTTCCCTGTTTCAACGTGTTGTCCCAAAATATAGCCCATAGAATTATCTAACACTGTCAGATACATGATCAATGGTCTTCCTTTAATAGGAGGGAGCAAGATAGGAGGTTCAAGCAGATACTCTTTAATACTTTCAAATTCCCTTTGGCAATCATCTGTCCATACACTTGATCTTTCTTTAACACCTTAAAGATTGGTTCACACGTAGCGGTCATGTGGGAAATAAATCTGCAAATGTAATTCAAACGCCCGAGGAAACCTCTAACTTACTTTTTCAGTTCTTGGCGCGTGAATTTCTTGAATTATTTTGACTTTATTAGGATCAACATCAATTCCTTTTTGGCTGACAATGAAACCTAACAATTTTCTCGATCAAACACCAAAGGTGCATTTATTTAGATTCAAATGGAGACGATTCTTCCTCAAACGCTGGAATTATATCATCAACATATACCTTAATTTCCTTGTGCATCAGATCATGGAATATGGTTGTTATAGCCCTCTAGCATGTTGCACCAGCGTTCTTCAACCCGAAGGGCATCACTGTGTAACAAAATGTTCCCCAAGGTGTGATAAACGTTGTTTTTTCCATGTCTTCAGGAGCCATTATGATTTGATTATATCCGGAAAATCCGTCCATGAACGAGAATACTTTGAATTTTGCTATACTATCAATCAACATATCAATACGTGGTAATGGAAAGTCATCTTTTGGGCCAGCTTTGTTTAAATCTCTATAATCAACACACATGGAAACTTTTCTATCTTTCTTTGGTACTGGGACAATATTGGCATTCCACTTAGGGTACACCAATGTCACAAGAAAACTGACATTAACCTGCTTTAAAACATCTTCTTTAATTTTCACGGCCATATTAGGGTGAGTTCTTCAGAATTTCTGCTTGATTGGTGGGCATTCTGGGTTTAGCGGTAAATGATGTTCCACGATATCAGTATCCAAACCAGGCATGTCTTGGTATACCAAGCAAATATGTCCACATATTCTTTAAACAATTCAATCAACCTGCTCTTCACATCAAGATGAAGCAATGCTCCAATCTTGACTTCTTTCGGATCTTCTTCTGAACCCAAATTGATTGTTTCTAATGGCTCTTTATACGGCTGAATGGTACTTTCCTCACGCTCAAACAAATGTAAAACCTCTTCAGGGATTTCATCATACTGTCCTTCTTTGGAAACATATGTAGGATATTCAAAGTTGGAAGAGGGTGCAGGGTCATTGTACCCAACAGGTTTTTTTAATTAATCTGCATATATGATTTATGATTGATTTTAGAAACTAACGCATATAACAAGTGATTATGCAGATTCAATTACAGTTATTGTTTATTTTGAAAGGTTTTTTCTGATTACCATTTTCCGAGAAAAAGCATAAAATAAAGACACAATTGGGGAATCAAAGACAACTTTTATTATTGATTTTAAAGATCAAAGCAACAAATAAGCCCATACAATATCAATACTTTCACCTTGGGCAAAGTGAAAGATTTTGAAAAGATTAACAAAACAAATTACTTTGAAATATGAATGTAAGAGGGAACATCAATAGTGACCGAGTTTTAGATTCTAACTCCATGCGTCACGTAGTTCGGCATCTCTTGCTTTGCTTCATCTTCCAAAATAACATTGATCATAGGAACAATTTGATGAAGATAACCTCCATTGTGAAAGATATCCTAATATTTTCCCAAAGAAGACTTCGGCTTCATGTTCTCACCTTTATTATTATTCACAGAAAATCCCAAACTAACTCTATTCTTATTCACTGGCGGATCAACAATCTGCCCCCATACCGTGTTAGGGCCATTATGGAGCACTTGTTGAGCATCCTTAAATGAAGTTATAGAATCCTCATTTTTCCTCACATTATCAATGGATAAATCTTGGAACTGAGTTCCAACAACAGCTTCATCTACTTCCAAAACACTGAAAGAGAATAAATGAGATATTAACAGAGCTTGTTCTCCATTTATGATGACCATTTTTCCTTCCCACACAAACTTCAGCTTCTGGTGTAAAGTTGAAGTAACAGCCCTTGCCTCGTGTATCCACGGTCTCCCCAGTAAACAGCTGTAAGCGGGCACAATATCCATAACCTGGAAAGTAATCTAAAATAAGTGCGGGCCTATATGAATAGTCAAATTTATTTCCCCGATGACAACTTCCTCGATCCATCAAAAGGTTTCACAATTATGCCACTCGGGGGCATGGGAGTTCCCTGGTATTTCAACTTCATGAGCGTGCTCTTTGATATGACATTTAAGGCTAAACCATTTTCAATCAGCATATTGGATAATGAATCGTTCTTGTAGTTCATGTAGATATAGAGAGCTAGATTATGATTCCTTCCTTCATCGGGCAATTCATCATCACAGAAACTCAGGTTATTATAGGATGTAATATTCCCGACAACACTACTGAATTAGTCTAGAGACATATCACTTTCCATGAAAGCATGATCCAATTCTCTCATCATAGATTCCCTGTGGGCAGAAGTGTTCATTAGTAAGGCTAGAGTAAATATATTTGATGGGGTCTGCAACAATTGATCTACGATCCTGTAGTCACTCATCTTGAAAATCTTAATATTCAATATATCATCCACATCTTTTTCCAGATTAGTACCACTAGATTCCCCCACTGTTTTCTTAGGTTCAATATTTTGAACAATCTTCTTATCAGCACTAACATTCCCTTGAATGACAGGTGCGAAAATACGAAACATGCCTTGTTTGATACATAAGGAACAAGCCTTTTCTATGATTGTAGCATTGTATTTATATGACACGGCCTTGTCTGATTCATAAGGAATAGGCCCCCGCAAGCAAATCACCATTGGATCAACAACTTGCTTGATATGGTACTCCATCTCTATAGGGGCGGGAACACTAAAATAAGGCACAATAACATTCACCCCCTCTTTAGAATACTTAGACATCACTGAATCATTGCTGGAGAACATATCTTCATCCGAGGAAAAGAATTCATCCGTAGAAGCACACTCATCATGTGACACAGTCTCAGCCAAGCAATCTTCAATCACATTAATCCCATTATAATCATCTCTATTGCCTGAAACTTTGATAGTATCATTATCCAATAACAACTGAATACCCCTTCTCACAATGTAATAACCACAAGAATCTCTGCAGCAAATCTAGCAAGACCCATAATGGTGTTCTTCTTGATCATCCATGTGGCAGAAGGTAGCGTGTAACTGCACCAAGTGATCATTCATATGATTCATGTCAAAAATACGGAATTCCCTGGGACATCCGTAGACCATATTCACATCTCCTTCATACTCTTCCCTATGCCTCATTATATGAATGAGGCCTTCATCCATCATTTTCCGAAGATCAACTTTTATCTTATCACATCCTTGGATATTTCTACTGCAAACACTACAACCAGCATGGTCGTGCGTATAATAACTGAATTCGCAGAGGTCAACATGCATCTTTACCAAATCTCCTCTAACCAAGTTGATATCAAATATCCAGAATTCGCCTAGATATCCAACAACCATGTTTACATCATTTGCTCCTCCATGCTTTGGAAAAGGATTATCTTTCATGTTAGGACCAACATAGAACACCGATGCTACTTATTCTTCAAGCTTCAATGGAGCAGAATGTGTAAGAGGAATGGATTTGAGCAAGGATCTGTTAAAAACAAAATGTATAAAAATTTGATTTTTAAAGAGAGAGAGTAGTTTGGTTAGGGAGAGAGGAATTGCTATTGAGATTCTCGTGCCAGCCCGCTTTTATGATGAATCAAGTTTATTTTTATAGAGTGAGGAAGCGAGAGAGTGAGGGTAAAAGTGGGAAACAATGTTGAAAGCGAGGTGTTTTTGCATTTTTACTCTATTATTAATCTTTGGCAGGTCGTTTTGGATAAGTGGGGATAGCATATAGCATGAGCTGACAGGCTAGTGTTTTGGTTTACATAAAATCCCATTCATTTCCATGCAATCTTTTTCATTATCATGATCACATCATCATCTCATCGTATCTCTCTCCATAGTACATGAAATGTAGCAAAATTTTAATCATGATTGGAGAGGGGATAACATACTCCAACTTTCATGTTCAGAAATTTTCAAAACAAATCTTGAATCAATAAGATAAATATCTATGAATGTATTCCCATCATGTGTTTTCTAGAATGTATGGCCTGGCGCGCGCGTGTCATGCCTTGTCGCTGGGAAAAATTCAGCTTGCATGTTGCTTAATTCCCATAATCATATCTTAAAATGAAGGAATTATTTTGAGAAAGTTCCTGAAGAAAAGTTGTTCATAACACGTAGGGCTTGATCTTTGATGTTGGATATTTTTAAAAATAATCAATATTTCAAAGAGAAAAAAGATGATGAACGCGTGCCCATGAATTGTTTGATGAAATGCTTGGACTGGCGCGAGCGTGACATTCCTTGTGGCTGGGCAAGATGAGAAATCAAAGCTACAAATCCTAAGCATTGTATCTCCTTCTACACTTGACCATTTAAGATGATTATTGATTAAAAAATGAAGAGAAAACTTCAAACTCCCACTTTGATGTTGCCAACTTTTTGATTTGAGCCCAAATGGACATTCTAAATTAGCCATGAAAAAATCAGATATTTGTATATATATTCAAAATTTTCACTAAGTGTCCAGAAATTTCCAAGCTCAATAACTTTTTCTCCTTTCACTTTTTGGATTTGAGACCTTAAGGGAAAAGTTGAAGAATTTTGTATCCTCTTTCTAGGCATGTAAAGTTTTCACATTTTCAATAAAAATTGAGAAAGTTATGATCAATTAAAGCTCAACACTATGAACACTTAGAAAAAAAATCCAAAACTTCAAATAACTTCCTTGACAAGTTATCTCCAATTCACACTTCCTCTTGATTTTATGCCACCATTGACCATGAAATGTGAAAATAGGGATATTGAATTGATAGCTGACCAAAAAGTTAACTTGGTCAACAGTTTACTTTGGTTGACTTCTGACAAAATGACCATTTTACCCACTTTTTTTATCAATTGAACCTTTCCAAACCAAAATTGATGATCAAAGTTCCAATCATAGATGCTCGTTAACATGTAGAGAAGCATGAAATCAAGTATTGCAAAAAAGTCAGAGATTTCATGATTAAATTCCAAACCCTAATTTTGATCCTCTGTGTAAGGAGATGATGAAATTGTTCCATTGCGTACAATATGACATTCAAAGAGACATATATACATATTTTGATGTTAGTTAAAAGAATACATGTACAAGATAAAAAATTCAAGGTGCTTGATGATGCCTCTAAGGCAAACTGAAAGATAGGATGAAGTAGAAGAAGTAGCCAAACCCTAATGTGTGATCTTGTTGCATTGTGATGGTTTGATATGGTAGGGGAATCTTAGGGGGAAAAGTTAGGGTATAACACTAACACATAGGATTTTTGGGGCATTTAACATTTTTCTAACATTCTTTTTCTCATCGTTTGCTATTTAAATTCCTAGAACAAGTGTATAGGTCGCACTCTCCGATATAATAGCGTATATTTATCTTTTCTCGCATATTTTTTGGATAGTGTAGATTTACTTTCCCGCAAATTTCTATACTTATGTATCTCTCCCAAAGCCATGTAAAAGCGTAAGAATTTTACATTCTGCACTATAATTTTTTGTACATATTTAATTTCTAGTAAAATAGGGTTTGTATGATAAGACTATTAAAAGCAATATAGATAACCCTAATTTTCAAGATTAAATAACTAAAACTAATACACTTTGCACACTTCACCTCTAGGGTAACGTCTCTTGTTGCCTAACGATATTATTGGTCATGTCCCTCGAAAGTGGGGATACTTTAGCAAAAGACCCTCGATTTAATAATATCATCATGTTCCCTTTCTAATAAAGAACATAATCCCTCGATTACCCTATGAGCAAAATGATGATAGTCCCTTTTATACAATTTCTAAAGTATCCTTACATGTTGTATTCGATGACTATACGATGACCCTACACATGTCCTTTCACATCCAATACATAGGGTTACCTACCAACTAATGGTATGGATAATACTATCTCCAAAAGAGAAGGATAAGAATAAGAAAGACTTTAGTGGGTAAGAACTCTTGAATGCTTGCTCACAACCTTTTTCACAAACAATACATTTTTGCACATCATTTTCGGGAAAAAATTCCTAATAACACTTTGTATACATTCTTGAGGACCAACACAAAGATTATTACAAAGTTATCCTTAAATTGGCATTTCAAAATATTTTCAAACAAATCACACACACAAAAAGCAAGTTTTTAAAAGTAAGCTAAGTAATTAAGAACTCGTAGATAACTACTGATGTAAAGGGTGCTAACACCTTCCCTTTTCATAACTTACCCCTTGAACTCAAAATCTATCAAAGGTATTTCATGTTCATTTCACCTTTCCTAAATATTGGATAAAAGAAAAGTCGGTGGTATCTCTTGCTAACCGCAACATTTGCGATAAAACCTAAAAATTCAGTTCTCCCACTGTATTACACCACCACTGATGAATAAATATAATGAATAAAAATAATAAGCAGAAATAAATATTTAAATGAGAAAATATAAAAACCAAAAAAAACCCTAAAACCTTTAAAATCAAAAGACAAGGCTTATAAACCTAGGGTTAAGTCCCCAACAAAGTCGTCAGCAGTTGTAATCGGTTTTAAAATCGAGAGTCGCCGCCTTTAATTTGTATCCTAAGGAAGGGAATATAAAGGATAACCCTAATATGGACAGGGATTCTAAGTTGTTTACTCAATTTTAGACGAAGGGGAGGTGTTAGGCACCCTCATCTACCTTGTTCATAATGATACTAGGGTTAGAAGTGCAGTTTTTAAGAAATAGGGTTTTAATGTTTTATTAGGGGAACTCGCCATGATTTTAGTAGTATTCCTATGTATCCTCTTATGAGGAATCATAATCTCAATTTGTAGTTCGCAGTTGGTTGGTGTTTTTTATGGATTACAAAGATATTTGAATTTAACATGTACATAGTCTAGGTGTGTGAGTAGTGAAGTTTGTTGGACGAAGTGTGAAGTTAATTTAAATATATACCTAACCCTTTTTTAAAATTAATTATTGAATTAATTTGATTATGAAAAAATAATTTATTGTTGGTTAAATATTTTTTAATTTATTAATTGTAAAAATGAATATCTTATTAATTTAAGATTAAAAAGATTTTTAATGCAATAAATATATAACATTTGGATGAGTTTTTTAGAAAATATATTTGGTTTATAATAATAATATTTATAAATTCATAAAAACATAAAATATAAATATAAAATAAGAAAAATGTAGGGGGGTGTGAATTATATTAGGCTGGTGAAATAAGGGGTGCAAGTATTAGGGCCTGAATTCACATATTGAATTCAGACCCAAAAGACAATGGGTTTGAATTTGTGCGTGTTGTAAATCTGGGGGTAAGAGGGAGCAAGGGCCCAAGTCCAAATTTTGGACTTGGACGAATAAGCCAAGGGGGTGTGAGTTTGGGCGTTGGTTAGAAAAATAAAAACAAAGGGTTTTGGTTAGTAATGGGACATGCTCAGAATGGTTTGGGGAGTCCGCTTGAACTCTATGCATGCGGTCGTATGGTGCTACCATGGACATGCATTTCAAAAATGTTGGATTATAATCGTGGGGTGATGATTTAAGGAGTATGGTACGCTGCAACCCACAGGATTACAGGTCCTCTGTGTTCTTCACCAAATTTATCCCTTTGTAAACTTTTTCTTTGTCCAATTCTTCCCCTATAAATTCCTCCCCCTTAATGTTTTTGATTTCTCAGTTTTTTATAGTGCTTATGACTTAGATTATTTAGGAAATATTTGTGATTGACTTTATTTTTAGAGTGAATTAGGGGTTTGTTCTGATTTTGATTAAAGTTTGATAAGATATGTATAGGTGATACGATTATGTTTTGATTTTAGGCTGTAATTTAGTTTGTTACTAAGTTAGTAATATTTGATCCAATATTGTATTAAGTTGTTATGTAAATTAGTTAAGATTTGATTTGTTTTTGTATTTGATTCGTTCATGTAAAATTATGAATAATTAAATGTATGAAAGATTTGGTTTGTTTTCACATTAAAACAAACGTTTCTTTTTCTTCAATCTGCACAGTAGGCGTTCTCTTGAGACAAGCGTTTTCTTTTTTTTTGTTTTGGGCTTGAATTTAGGCATGTGTGTTTTCTTCTGACTCAACCTTTTTCAAAAATTATTAAACAAACACATTAATAAAAATAATTCAAATCAATAATCAATAAAAAATAAACATAGTTTCTCAAAAACTATAATAGGTCAGATTGTTCAATTATTTAGCCTTCACAAATGATTTTCTATAGGCCTCTTTGATTAAAAATGTACACCATTCACCTTTACTTATAACAATCCCCCAACATTCTAGTTGGGTGGTCCACTTAACAAAAATCCTAGCACACCTCCCTTTCCAAATGGGCATTTCAGATTTAGAAAGGTCCAAGAATATAAACCCTTTTAGATTGGGATAGAAACGGAACAAAAACTTTGCACCTAAAATACAATGGGCTTATTAAATCAAAATATGAGCTAAAGAGTTCATACACCTGCTCTCTAAAAAAAAACCTAATGGACCATCAACTTTTCACGGGCTTTTCTGATTTTAGAAAATCCCATTAATTCTCTAAAAGGATAAAACCCCCTTTTATAAAATTAAACCCCAAGCAAATGATAACTCTGAAAGTTAATAAAGGAAAAAAGATTTAGAAATTAGTAGGGCAAATTTGGGGTATGACACAATGTGATGAGTCTCACATTCTCCTTTGATATGATTTATTACCAAATTTGAATCACCATATACATCAAGAATTTTGATTTTGAGATCTATAGCCTCTTCAAGACCCATGGTACAAGCTTCATACTCTGTCGTGTTATTGATACAATCAAGTATCCACCTTGCACTAAAAGGGATATGTGACCCATGGGGAGTAATAATCACGACACCAATTTCTTTCCCATAGGCATTTACAGCTCCATCAAACACCATACCCCACCGAGATTCAGGATCAGAACCTTCCTCTAGAAATGGTTCATCAAAATCTCTAACTTTAAAATACATCACATCCTCATCATAGAAATCATACTTAACATACTAATAATCATCAACCAGTTGGTGAGCATGGTACTCTGCCAACACACTATCTCTAATAGCCTTCTAACTACGGTATTCAATATCATATTAAGACAAAATCATCTGCCAATGGGAAATTCTTCTAGTAAGAGCAGACTTTTCAAAAATATAATTAATTGGATCCATGTTTGAAAACAACCAAGTAGTGTAATTCATCATATATTGTTGCAATCGCTTCGCCACCCAGGCCAAAGCACAACATGTTTTTTCTAGCATAGAATATCGTGACTAAGAGTCGATGAACTTATTGCTCAAATAATAAATGTCATATTCTTTTCTTCCTGTTTCATCTTGTTGTACCAAGTACAGCCCATGGAGTTATCCAACACAGTCAAATACATAATAAATGGTCTTCCTTCAGCATGATGGAGCAAGATATGACGCTCAAGAAGATACTCTTTAATTCTTTCAAATTCCATTTGGAAATCATCCGTCGACACACAACCTTAATCTTTATTTAAAAGCTTGAAGATTGGTTCACATGTTATAGTCATATGGGAAATAAATATGGATATGTAATTCAAACATCCAAGGAAACCTCTGAATTGCTTTTCAGTTCTTGGTGCAGGAATTTCTTAAATTGCCTTAATTTTATCAGGGTCAACTTCAATTCCTTTTTGGCTGGAAATGGAACCTAAAATTTTTCCTGAACAAACACCAAAAGTACACTTATTTGGATTCAAGCGGAGACGATACTTCCTCAAATGCTGAAACAATTTCAACAAGTCTTCCATATGCCCTTTCTCTCTCTGAGATTTGATGATCATATCATCAACATATACTTCAATTTATTTATGCATTAGATCATGGAATATGGTTCCCATAGCCCTCTGGTATGTTGCACTAGCGTTCTTCAACCCGAAAGGCATCACTATATAACAGAATGTTCCCCATGGTGTGATAAACATTGTTTTTTCCATGTCTTCAAGAGCTACCCTAATTTGATTGAGAACACTTTGAATTTTGATGTGCTATCAACCAACATATCAATATGGGGTAATGGGAAATCATATTTTGGACTTGATAAGATATCCACATACTCTTTCAGCAACTCAATCAACTTTCTCTTCACCTTGGGATGAAGCAGTGCCCCAATCTTGACTTCTTTCAAATCTTCTTTTGATCCCAAGTTAATTTTCTCCAACAACTCTTTATATGGCTTGATGGTATTTTCCTCGCGCTCAAGCAAACATGAAACCTCTTCTTGGATTTCATCATATTTATTTCTTTAGCCACATACACAGGATATTTAAAGGTAGGAGAGGGTTAAGGGTCATTTCATTCAACGGGTTTTTAATTAATCTGCACATATGATTTATGATTGATTTTAGAAACTAACAAATATTAAAAGTGCTTATGTAGATTTATTTATAGTTATTATTTATTTTGAAAGGTTTTTTCTGATTACCATTTTCCAAGAAAAACTTAAAATAAAGACACAATTTAGAAATAAAAAACAACTTTTATTAATGATCTTAAAATTCAAAACAAAAGACATGCCCATACAACATCACTTTCACCTTGGGCAGAGTGAAAGACTTATGAATAGACAAACAAAAAGACAAATTAATTTGAAATGTGAACGCAAGAAGGAACATCATCAGCGTGTCACAAAGTTCAACATCTCTTGCTCTGGCTTAACTTCGACAATAACATTAATCTTTAGAGTAGTCAGATGGAGATATCCTGCACTCTGAAAGATGTCTTGATATTTACTCTAACCATACTTTGGATTCACAACATCATTCTTCATGGGGAAACCCAAACCAGTCCCATTCTTGTTCACAGGTGGATTAATAACCTGCCCCCACACCTTGCTAGGTCCCCTCTCCACTACCTGTTGGGAATCCTTAAATGAGATGATATTATCTTCTTTCTTCCTTATACAATCAATAGACAAAGCTTGGAACTGAGTTCCAATAGTGGCTTCATCAACTTCTACAATTCTAAAGGAAGACAAATGAGATATCAATAGAGCTTGCTCACTGTTCACAATAACTACCTTTCCTTCACAGACAAATTTCAGTTTCCGATGCAAGGTTGAAGTAACAAGTCATGCTTCATGGATCCATGGTCATCCCAATAAAAAACTATAGACTGGGACAATATCCATAACCTGAAAGGTGATTTGGAAAATGTGAAAATCTATGTGAATGGGTAAATCCACTTCTCTAATGAAAGATTTTATTGAAATTTAAAAAGCTCTTACTATAATGCAACTAGGGGCATGTGAGTTCTTCTTGGTATTGACATTTAAACAAGACCCATTGTCTATCAACAAATTGGACAAATAGTCATTCTTATAATTCATAGATATATGCTGAGAAAAATTATGGTTTCTCCCTTCACCAGGCAATTCCTTATCACAAAAACTCAGATTGTTACAAGATGTAATATTCCCCACAACACCGTTGAACTGATACACAGTCACATCCCTTTTAACAAAAGCATGATCCAACACCCTCATTACAGACTCCCAATGAGCAGAATAGTTCATCAACAAGGCTATAATGGACATCTAAGATGGAGTTTGCAACAACTGATCCACAATCTTGTAATCACTCATCATGATGATTTTTACCAGATCATCAACATCCTTTTCTAAGGAGGCACCACTAGATTCTCCTACCACTTTTTTAGGTTCAACATTCTCAACAACCTTCTTACCAGAATTAGCATCTCCTCAAAAGGCAGGGGCGAAGACACGACCATTACGAGTTACCCGACAAGCTTCATCAATATTCTCAACATGGGACAAAGGTTGGATAGAAATTTCCACACCATCTTCCAAGTTAGTTGCATTGTATTTATAAGGCACAACTTTATCTAATTCATTTGGGATATGAATAATAAGGCAAATAACCACGGGAGCAATAGCAGGCTTGCAATGGTACGCAATATCTACAGTAGCGGGAACACCAAAATATGGCACAATGACATTCACCCTTTCTTCTTCAAAATACTCTAGAAACATGGAATCATTGTCAAACAAAACACCATCATTCACAGACTCTGACTCATCATAAGAAAAGAACTCATCAACAGAAACATACTCATCATCATAGTCTTCAATCACATTAATATCTTCATATTTATCCCTTGGTTTGATTATGTGGATATGACCTTCATCTATCATCTCTTGGAGGTCACTTCTCACTTTATCACATCCATAGATATCGGAACTGCAAATACTACAACCCGCATGATCATGTGTATAGTAGCTGAATTCACAAAGATCAACATGCATCTTCACTAAATCACCTCTAACCAGGTTGATATCAAAAATCCTAAAGTCCCCAGGAAAACCAGCAACCATATTCACAGTTTTCAATATTGTTCCTAGGGGCTCCTTGATAAAAAGCACAAGTTTGAGCAGCTTTATAATACCATGGAAAAGTTGAAGGTATAGCATGGGGAGACCTTGTCTGCACCCGATTCTTCTCAATCAAATCCAGAAACAATTTTTTATAACACATCGGAATTGGATAAAAAATTTCACTCTTCTGACCTTTCCTTTGATTACCTTGTTGAGTAGCTTCCTGATAGGCAACAATAGTCGGAGCTACATTGACAACCGGAGTTACTACAACAACTTGTTGTTGATGCTGATGATGTCTTCTCGGAGGTCTAACCCTTCTTTCTTTAACAACAACATTTGTTTCACTTTCTTTATTTTTAGAAAACCCATATGATGATTTCTTTGTTCCACTAAAACCTTTATCTTTTGACAATCGTCCTTCCCTTATAGCTTCCTCAAGATAGACACCCATACTTATCATCTCAGTGAAATCACTCGGTGAACTTGCAACCACTCTTTCATAGTAAAATGAACCAAGGGTTTTTAGGAAGACCTTAGTCATTTATTGCACTCCCATTGGAGGTAACACTTGAGCAGAAACCTCGTGCCAATGCTGCGCATACTCTTTAAATGACTCCTCATCTTTCTGAGCCATCACTCTCAATTGGTCATGATCGGGTGGCATAAACATGTTGTACTTATATTGTTTCATGAAAGCTTCACCCAAGTTATTGAATGTATGGATGTCGCTACTATCGAATCCCACAAGCAATTACAAGGCAACACCAGTTAAACTATCCTGGAATAAATGAATAACCAGGCGTTGCTCATCAATATGAGTGGACATCCTTCTGATATACATTACTAGGTGGTCAAGGGGACAAGAGTTGCCCTTGTACCTCTCAAATCATGGCACCTTAAACTTTGGTGGCACTTCATATTTGGAACAAAGTTGAGGTCACTGAAATTTTGTTCAAATAACTCTTTCCCTCGGAGAGCCTTCACTTCTTCCTGCATTCCATTAAATTGATCCTGAAAGCCATCCATTCGGTCATAGAAGCCCAAACATTCAATTGGTGGAGGAGCAGGACAATAAACTTCATCATTAATAACATGCATAACATTCACCGCAGGAGGTGGAATATGATGAATCTCATTATTAATAACAGCATGCACCATAGAAGGTGCAGAGGCAACAATAGTTTGAACAAATGGAGCAACTTGAGCAGCAGGGTTGTAACCTTCTGGAAAGAAATTATCATGTATTCCCCATGACTAACCGCGAGGTATACGGTATTGAATAGCAGTATCTGGAGTAACAAAGATGGGAACTGACAGAACCTCTGAAATAACAGATGTCTATTGCGGTAGAGCAGCATCAGGAGACGGAGGAGGGGGAGGTGGTGGTTGATTCTGACTCTACGAAAGAAGTCATATTACCCATACCGGCTCTCAAAGCAGTAACTTCTTCGTGTAAATCATGATTCTCTTAATAAAGTTTTTCCATCTTCTTTGTAGAATTAGCCCGAGTATTGTAGTGACGAGACAACTTTCCGACTGAAAGAAGTAGAGAAACAAGTAAGACACATGTGAAAGATAGGAATGAAAAAAATATGTGCAAAATGATACATGAAATGCAATGCATATTATTTATTGTATTTATTCAAGGAGCTAAATGAATTATAAACAATTGCAAATATTGAGGAACTAACACATTTGGAAATGCTAAAAAATATCATTTTAATAATAACTTTGGAATGGATTACAACTTTTAGTACAAGTTTCAATAATCCTAAGTACAAGAGAATAAAGATAGAATTTAAAAATCCTAAGGATCCAAAGTTGATGAAGATCTTTCCACACACTGATGTTTTCCCTTGAGTCTTGCAATCTGAGCCTTCAACTGCTTGTTCTCTTCTACATACTTGTCGATGACTTATTTCCATCCACCAGAATCAGAAAATGGGTGACTGGGACCTAGCATAACTCTTGAGGAGAATAAATCCTCCTGCTGCTCCATCATCTCCATAGCATGACTCTCAAGAATCTCAATCAAGTCATCCTTCTCTTTCAATATTATTAAGAAGGACACCTTTAAAGTTTGGTACTTCTTCTTTCATGCTTCCTTCTCTTGCTGCATCCTATCGAAGGTAAGTTTATGTTCTTCCACATCATCTAAGAGAGGAGGAGTAGTCCTTATAAACATGTCAACTAAAGGTTCTTCATGAGAATAAGGAATCTCCAACTGAATTGCCCTTGCTTGTACCCAACAGAGAAGAGGCTCTAAGAAAACATCTCCTCTTGGTCCCAAATATTTTCTACCCTTCCTATGAATATGGCGCAAAGCCTTTTCAATATCTTCCTTAGCTACCTTGTGATCTTCTCCTTCTTTTAGAAATAAGCCACTCGGATGAATGGTTCTTGGCTTGTCTCTTACCAGATTTCCAAGCCGGTGGCGTGCAAGAACAAGATTGTATTTAATTCCTCCATTTGTACCAAGAGGAGGCACATTGGGAAAAAACCATGACTATCAATAATATTTACATCATAATAAGCTTCATGATACCAATAAATGTCAGAATGAGTGAGAGCCATAATCTTCAGTGCCCAACGTGGTTCCTTCTTTATATCCCAAAAAGCAGTAGACCGAGGTAAGTGAGAAATAAACCACTGATATAACTATTGTGTGCAACAAATGATCATCCCTTCCTGATAGAAATTCTTAATATGGGTGGAATAATAAGTATCTCCTAGAAGTGTAGGGACTGGGTTCCGAATCAGAAAGATCCTAATGGTATCAACATCCACGAATTTGTCGATGTTAGGAAACAAGAACTACCCATAAGCAAGAAAATCAAATATAGCCTCAAGATCAATTGTACTCTTCATCTTGGTGAAGTGACGAGCTTTCTCCAATAGAAACTAAGCATGTAAACCTCTGATTCCTCCTTTGGTAGTCATGTTAGCCTCAATTAGAGACTTCCTCAAGCAAGTTACGGTGGAAATCACATGAAATTTGGGCTCTCCTTCTAAGTTGGTGAATTGAACACAATCAGTAATATGTAAATTAAGTAAGTAAAAATACTCCTCCAATATGGGAATCAGATGATAATCAGGAAAAGTAAAAAATTGGTATAACATATCATAGAATAGGACCAATGTAGAAAGAATACCCTCATTCATCTTGAGATACATAAGAGGCACAATGGGTCCATATTTCTTCTGGAAATTTATAGGACTCTCAATATCAGGAATCAAACTCATCAGTTCTTCAATCTTAGTATCCTCGAAATTATACTTTCGAGTCTTTCTCCTTCCAAAATCCATGGTCAAAAAAGTACCTAAGATATTTTCAAAATTCAAACTTAAGTTCCTTGAAAAACCGCTTAAAGAATGATCATGGGTGCATGAATGCATGATGAAGAAACAATCACACACAAGATTACAAACATGGGGGTTCATAAGTTAAACATTACGATCATGGTTATCACCTGTCAGACATGGTTCAAAGGAAATCCTAGAGTCTACATTCTTCCTTTGGATATTACAAACATCCTGATTAGCTCATTAATTAGAAATATTCTCATGAAAAACTGGTCTAAGTGCAGCATCACGTGACAACTACTTTCAGATTGCTTCGTTATAGTCTTCGCACTACACCTAAAAGGCCAAGATGGGTTAAGGGTTATACGACTTCTCAGCTTCTCGGGCTCCCAGGTGGAAAGCAACACGTCTTCCTGATTGCTCGGTAAACAAATACTACAGTCAAAAGGTCCTCCATTGAGTGGGGGATCTCATGTCTCCTTTTTTGGAATTACTCCCTCAAAGTTAACATGACTATACCACCCATCCAATCTTAAGTTTACCCAAGTCTGGATATAGGACTTATAATAGATCACGATGTACCCTGAAAACCAGAAAAATCCAGATATACATATATACAACAAATAATATACTAAAAATAATAGAACATGCACAGATAAACAAAGATAGGCTCAACCCAATTAGAGATGTTTCCCCAGTGAAGTCGCCAGTGTTTTGTAGTAGTAGAAATGTTGAGACTAAGCCATTAGATTGAATTAACCCGTACAAATAAAATATAATTGCCAACACGCTTTATTGTTTCCAAAGGAAATGGGATAAAATCAAATAAACCCAAAAAAGGCGAGAGAATCTAGGTACAGGGGTTGGTTATGCAAAGGTAAGGTATTTTTTACCCTAAACATCCACGGTACCCAGTAGGAACCTCTTTGAAAATCTGTGTATCTTCACTAATAAAGGAGTATACAAAATAAGATGGTGGAGATAAGAAAAGAAGTATTTTTTACAATTTTGCACCAGCCGCAGTTGTGAATCTTTAGTGCCTATGTATCACCTTCCATGAAATAGAGGATCAAGGTACTCGTAGTTCACCACAAAAATATTAAAACACATGTTTGTTGTTTAATTTTAAGAGAAGAGACATCATCGTCATATATGAGTGGAAAACATACTTACTACCTACAATTATGAGAAAGAAGCATATGCATCATCTCAAAGTGGAGGATATAATTTGGATTTAAAATCCATCACTCAAAACCCAAGTGATAATGGTTTTAATGGGGTTAATGACTTTTAGTAGAAGTATAGTAGCTTGCGTCACTACAAGAATCGAGAAGAGTCTAATCTTTTGATAAAAGTTTTAAAGTAAAAAGCCAAAGTGGAAAAATGGTTTGAATGAGGTTAATGACTTTTAGTCTTGAGAAATATGTCAAAGCATGATTAAAGTGATTAAAGTTTGTTTAAGAAAATATTTTTGAAAATGCATGGACCTAAATCCAAGTTTATTATGAAAGTGGTTCAAGTTAGAAAACAATAAGAGTTTTGAAAAGGAAGGAAAACATTTTTGAAATTAAATAAGATAGAAGGAGATGAAGGGACTATCCTAAAGCATAAAGTAAAAACCAAGGAAAAGAACGATCTAACCAACAAGAAGCCAACACTTACATGAAGAAGTTAGTGTAGAATTACCACCCTTTGGATTAAAACTAAACAAGAAAAACTACTTTACCTATGAGGAATACAAAGCTTCATATGAAATAAGAACCAAGAGAAGTCTTCATTGACAAATGTTGGCCAGAGTAACAACTATATACAGTGGAATTCTCAATCACAGATAAAGCATGAAAATCAAAATAACTTGCACACAGAGAAAATTCAAACCAATGCCTTGGAGTAAACCCCAAGGATTTCAGAAGATTTCACAAAAATATCAACCATAGATCACAGAGTTCCAAGGTCACATGGCTTCTAATCCTAAGTCTCAGGAATCCATAACTCCACCGTAGTAGGGATAATAACCAGTTAGTCCAAGTAACCATAAAGCTTTTGATGTTCAAGTTGATTATTAAGTGTCTTCAAAAGAAAATAAAAGCTCAAGTATGCAAGCATAAAATGACATAAAAATAAATTCTCAAGTGAGTAAAAGGAAAATAGCATGAGATATAAATTCTAAAAAAATAAATTGTACAAAAAAGTAAAGGCATAAAGTAAAGTTAATTGTTAGTGAATTAGAAGTTAGAGGTCAAGTATAAAAAAGGTTAGTTGAAAGACAATCTTGAAAATTTCTTTTGAAAACTCATTAGAAGATTGATAAAATCAAAGAATCTCAACAACAAGGATCATTTGCTTTTTATCAAGTATATCATTCATTTCAAGTACTCAAAGGCAACATATATGATGAACGATGTTCAAATGATTTACTTAGACCAAAATTCATTAAGTTCATTAGAGGATCGATAGAATCAAAGCCTCCTAACAATGAACTTCAAAGTGATTGGACCCAAGGTTTCAAATTAAACTTACTTGGTCTTGCAAACATACGTTTGGGCCACGAATGATCATTATTTGAATCAGGACAAATTTAGCGATATGTTAAGTAATCGTAAGTGGACTTATGTAGAAGCCACTTCTATTTTGAAGCTGATCTATAGCAATCTATGTACCATACATGTTAGAGTAATTATATGTATATCATTATCCAAAAAACATGTATCACAAGTAAAAACAAGAAAGGGATAAGATGAAGAGGGAGGGGAATGATAATGTAACCAATGTATCAGATGAAATTAGGGTTTCAAATAGCTTCAACATCATTCATCCATTTTGGTGGATTTGGTTTTTCAACCTATCAACACCCAAGATCCAATGAGGTTAAGGAACTCACCCCAAAATATGACCCCAAGGAACTTGTCTCAACTTCTCAAACATGACCCCATGAACCTTTCATGTTAACGACGACCTTTTTGAAGTCATCAATGAGAGACGTCCCACTATACCAACAGGTGCTGGACAAAATTTCCATCTTTGTATTCACTTTCAGGATTGGGAAGGATAAATTTTTATTCTAAGGGAACCCATCTATCAAAACATTTTAAAATCCTTCATGATAAATGCCTCTGTTAGTGTGGATGGACTCTTTATCTCATCTGATATCTATGGTTTTCCCGTGTCTTTCACTTCTTCAAAAATTGGTGAGGCCATTGGGTTTCCTCAAAAGGGTATCACTATAAGTAATGTTTTGATTAGATGAACACCTGATGCTAACATGATCTCAATCTTTGATGTCTTCTCGGGTTTCGAACCCACAAACCCTTAAAAACTTCTACCTATCTCTAAAGAATGGTTTAGATTCATTTTGACGAATCTTCGTCCTCGTGGTATCCATAAATACTTTCTGTATCATGATGATAATCTTCTTTTTCTTTGTCTTCCTAAGCGTACTCCTTTAAATCTTCCTCAGGTCATATTCAATTTTCTTAATGAATGTATCCCAATTTCCAGAGTCTTGAAAAAATAATTCATTTCATATGGAAGAGTTCTAATAGAGGTTCTTATCAAGGAAATATTATGGAAACTATTTGTAGGATTGGTCGTGTTCTCGATGTCAAATTTAAAGAAGAAAGATGTGAAACCTTTGATAATCATTGGTTTGAATAAGTGTTGTTTTGTTGTGTTTGTATGTTTATTTTTAATGTTGTAATTTAAATTAGTGTTTGTTGTCTTCTTATTTGCTCTGTTATAAATCTTTGTAGCTCATGTCTTTATGAAATTAAACTTCTTGCTAAGTTGTGCCTTACTTTTTATTTTCTTCTATCTTTTTTATTATGGCACAAAAGGGGAGAAATAATAATGATTTTGATATTTCATTTACTCTGATAAATCAAGTTCTGATAAAGAACGACTAGTGTTTCTAATATTCTAAGAAAACATGATAATTTGATAAGATTAAAGGTTAAATAAAGGATGATAGATCATATTTGAAAAGGATAACAATGCTCTTAAAGCTCTGAAAGATCATAAGTTTATGATTTGGAGAGAGAGATTGTTTATCTCGGGGAGAGTTTCCAACTCAGTGGGAGTTTTTCTAAACTATTATATTAATTTGTTTATGATTTAACCCTGTAAAATTGTTCCATCAAAATACATGGTTTTATCATCATCAAAAAAGGGGGAGATTGTAACAACATGATTTGGATTTGTGTTTAATCTCTATGTTTGGAAGATAACAAGCATATATGTTATGAGAAATTTTTTTAGTACTAATGGTTTCATTGAGTGTGCAAATACATTATTAGAATTTTGGATAGTCTTAATAAAGATATCATCAAAATCACTTTACCACTTAAAAGAAGAACCATTGAGTTCTGTTTCTAATGTAAATCAATAGTGAAGCTACCGGCAGAAAACACAGAGCCTCCACCGAACTTTATTTATCCCGAAGGAAGGGGAAATATCGATAAAACCACAAGGGAATGGATAAGTTGGTCTTGCAACCAAGAGAAAGGGTAAGGTAGTCAGTTATGCGAGGGGAAGGTATTGGAACCCCTCACATCCGTTATACTCAACAAGATCCATTTTGTTTGTTTTTCTATAAGGGTGTGTTTATTTACAACTATGATTGCTTAAGGGGAAAGAAATGGTTTTTTATTATTGCGTTCGTGAGGGTTTCGTGACCCTTTGCCTACGTATCAAGTGAAGGAATCAGAACACTGTAGTTCCTATAGAAAATGTTGGTTTGTTGGTGTTTTTTAGTGGGCAACATTAACGCACGCATTCTAGCAATAAACACGGCCTGTATTGCGGTAGAACGGAGATAACATTCCCTTTTGGGGAGTTTTGATTGGTTGAGTGTTTTTGCAAGTTTTAAAATAAATTCAAGTAGTGATTAAATGTTTTTGGGTTTTTTATTTGTGAATGATAAGTTTTAATTACAAAAGAAGAAAAGTTTAAGAGGGAGACTAGAAAAGCCCTAATGTTGTCATGCATGGGTTTCATCCTAAAATCTAATTATTTCGCATCTTAAAGAAGAGGAAACTAACATCCTAAGGGAGCATGTTGTAGGTAAGAGGAGGTGGTGTTTGTGAAGAGTGGTCGTGTGTGATGATTGTAGTGGTAGAAATGTTTAAGACTAATCCATTGGATTGACTAGACTTATACAGATTAAAATAAAAATCACCATCGCGCTTTATTATTTCCTGGGGAACGGGAAAAGAGAGAGTAACCCAAAAAGAGGGGTAAATATTCAAGGTAAGGGGGTTGGTTATGCAAAGAGAAGGTATTAGCACCCTAAACATCTACAGTACTCCGCATGAACCTCTTTGTCAAATTTTTATATTTTGGCTATAAAATGTTGTATGTAAAATAGATGGTGGAGATGAGAGAAGAAATATATTTTTTATGATTTTTGCACCCGCCGCGGTTGTGAACCTTTGGTTCTTATGTACCACCTTTCTTTCAATAGGGGATCAGGGTACACGTAGTTCACCTTTGAAAATTGTAAAACACAAGTGTGTTGGTTAATTTTATGAGATAAGACATCATCGTCATTGTTCGTGTGGAAAAACATACTTACTACCCACAATCATGAGAAAGGAGAATTTGCATCATCTCAAAGTGGAGGATATGACTTGGATTTTAAAATCAATAATGCTTCACTCAACACCCAAGTGGAAAATATCTCTCTTTACTACATATTGTAGAAGTATAGTTGTTTGCATCACTACAAGGATTAAAAGGAGTATAATCTTTTGAGAAAGGTTTTAAAATAAAAATCCAAAGTGGCAAAATGGTTTGAAATGACATTGATTGACTTTTAGTCTTCTCACAATAATTTCAAGGTATTATTAAGTTGATTGAAGTTTATTTATGAAAAGGTTTTGAAAATGCATGGACCTAAGTCCAAGTTTATTATGAAAGTGGTCCAAGTTTAGAAGAAACAAGAAGAGTTTTCAAAAGGAGAGAGAAGATTTTTGAAATTAAATAAGATGGGAGGAGGAGAAGAGACCATCCTAAAGCATAAGTTAAAAGCTAGGGACAAGAACCATATAACCAATAAGAAGCCAATACTTGACATTATGAGCCAAGATAGAATTCCCATTCTTTGGATTGAAATCAAGTAAGCAAAGATACCGGACCTCTTGTGAGAACCAAACTTCAAGTGTATTAAGTCTTCACAAAAATTGGGCAGAGTAACGACTGTATACGGGTGAATTCCATATTACAAACAAAGAATGTAATAAACAATATCCTGCACACAAAACAAACAAACAACCCAATGTATTGAGGTAAACCTCAAGAACTCCAGACAAAATATCAATTAAGGTCACAAGGTCTCCAACATAGGTCAAGGTTTCTAATCCTAAGTCCAAGAATTCCAATGCTCCATAATGCCAAGGATAGTAACCAAATAGTCCAAGTATCATTAAAGGGTTTTTTATGGTTCATGTTGATTATCAGGTGTCTTAGAAGAGAAAAGAAAAAGCTTAAGTGAGCAAAGTAAAATGACATGAAATGTAATGCTTAAAGTAAATGATAATAAAAGCATAAAGTAAAAACAATTTAATAATTAGTGGTTAGTTGGATGACCATCTTGAAACTTGCATTTGGAACTCATTACAGGATTGGTAGAACCAAAGCCTCCACACAACAAGTTGCATTTGCTTTTTGTCAAGTATATCATCCATTTGGAATCCTCAAAAGTGTCGTTTAATGATCAACGATATTTAAGTTATCCGCATTGACCAAAAGTGATGTAGATCCATTACAGGATTGGTAGAACAAAAGCCTCCACACAATGAATCTCAAGGTTATTGGATCAAAGAGATCAAATTAACATACTTGGGCTTGCAAACATAGGTTTGGGCCACGAATGATCATTTATTTGAATCGGGACAAAATTTAGCTCTGTGTTAAGCAATCGTAAGTGGACTTATATAGAAGTCGCACCTATTTTGAGGTCGGTCAATAGAAATCTATGTATTTCATGTTTGGATAAATGATATAGAGTTCATTATCCCATAACATGTAATACAATGAGAAAGGGGAATAAGACGAAGAGGGAGGGGATTAAACTTAACACCATGGATCCAATGATGTTAACAAAGTTCATAATAAAAAATTCAACCCAAGATCAGCCAGCAAATAATCACAAAATAATATTGCATTTAATATATACATTAAATAAGTTTTAAAATGTTTTTAATATAGAAATAAAAGAGAAAAATATCAACTATGTTTAAATTAATCAAGAAATAAAAAGTAAGACCATAGAAAAATCAGAAATGAACTAAAATATTTTTATAAAATTTTTGGTAATTTTTTAAAGTCAGAAACTATTTTTTAAAATTAAAGGAAATGAGTAAAATAACCAAATAATGATAAAAAAATACCAAAGTCGGAAATAAAAAATGAATGAGATCACCAATATTTGTCACAATGACATTGGATCGTTCCATAATTTTTTCAGAATTTAAAAATGCATAAAAGCATTTTTAAACATTTAAAACAAATCAAATAAAGTGAAAATTTATAAAAAATATCAAAACACAATAAAATTGTGAAAAAATAAAAATAAGAAAGAGGAAAATCAAAAATATTATTCGTAATTTTTTCAGATTTTTGGGAATAAAAATGAATTTTCTATGTTTTTTTGAAATTTAAAACAATTAAATATAAGAATCAGAAAAGAAAAATAAAGTCAGAAATATGTGGACCATTGGATGAGAGTCAAAACGCGTTAGTAATCAAATCCAAGGGATCTAGTGCGATGTGCATGTCATGGTCATTAGTGAATAAAGCATAGAATCATTAATTAAATCAGATTTTAAAAAAAAATAGATGGCACGCCTTCATTGGTTGGAAGATGACACGTTGGTCATCTTCAACCTCCAGCCAACGTTAATTGCAGGTCTCTGAAACTGTAAAATCAGAAGCTCAAACCTATGCCATTCACTTCGTCTCTACAAGACGAAGACAACCACACCTTCGCGACAAATTTATATAAATTGTACCTCAAGCAATTTGGAAGGATAGTTTTGAAAAGGGATTTGAAATTTCATGGTCAAAACATGTTTCTAGATAAAAGTAAGTGTTGCAACTAGAACCATGAAAATGAGAGCATCACATTAATATCAAAGTTTTGAAGAATTGGTGGAGAAATCTACCTATTGAAGTTGAGTTGCAGAGCTCTGAAACTGTACTTCTATGGAGTAATATAGGGCACAATTCTTGAATGTAATTATATGGTTAGCTTCAGGGAGGATCAAGGAAGGTAATTTGATAGAAAAATTGGATTGAAAAAGGCTTGAAAACAAATTTCGAAGTTGCGGAAATTTGAGTTATGGGACAAGTTTGGCAGGGTGATTCTGGCTCTCCAAGCTTGATAAAATGAATGAAGGATGAACCTATATTTATAGGGAATCAAATGGAATGTCCAAGCGTGTGAAATGATGAAGTTTGAGGGAAATCGTGTGAATTTGCAAACAAGAAAAGTGTGACTTCTAATTTAATCAAAAGTCACCCAAAACGCGTTTTTTGTTGTGCTAATCACTTTTGAAAGTTCACTAAACATGTTTAGAGGCAAAAACATGCAGAAACAAAGTGTTTAGAAGCTAAATAAATGATTTCAAATTATGACCTTTGAAGAAACTTCAGTTTCAAGTTACTAAGTTCAAACCAATGGCATTCTCAGTTCAAGGGGTCTTAGGTCATGATTCTTGATGCTTTAGAAAGATGACGTTAAAAGCTTTTCAATGGAAAAAGAATGAAATCAAATGGATGCTTGAGCTGAAAGTTGCATTGGGTCAAAGTTGGAGAAAAAGGATTTACTTTCCATACTTAGAAATATTTCAAAATTTTCTTCAAAAGTGACCTACAATGTTTTGCATCCAAATATGGCTTTCCACTTGGAATTTGCTCTTGACCAAAAAAGATGGCATGAAACAGATCTCTTAAACGACACTTTGAAACTTGAACCATTAAAAATCTTCAAAAATTAAGAGAGTTATGAATTGTTGAAGTTGGCAAAAAATCATGAAATGACCTATAATATTTTGTATCCTTAGGGCGTCTTCCATCCATTTTCTCACTTTGCATATAAAATAAAGGATATAGATCACATCCTCAAGATCAATGTAAAAAAATAGTGGGCTCAAGGTGATAAAAATTGACCAAGTTATGATCATTTGAAGTCAAACATGATAAATTTGGGGTTCATTTGGAGGACTTGTAATCTTTCTTCATCATCAAGTTTCTTCTACATGAAAACTCCTTGAAACTTTTGAAGTGATTTGTTAATAACCTTTTGAAGAGAATTATTTCTTTGGAATCACTCAAAAATACCAAAAGATGAGCAAGATATACTTCTTTGAAGTTCAAAACCCTAGCTCCTAGACCAATAAAATGCTTTGAGGAACTTTGCCAATTTTGAACCACCTTCTTGTACCAACCCTCTTTCTTTGTAAATAGAAGTCATTGAGGATGAAAATGAGAACTCGTAGCCACCAAAATTACTTCCATATCTTGAGAATTGAGAGAAATATGCAATTGTGGTCAATGGGAACTTGTCCAACCATGACAACTTCTTCAATCAATCCTTAGACTTTTGAATCAATTTTGATAACTTTGAAATGTAGTGAACCAAAATAACCTTGACATGCGATCCCTTCCAAAACAACTTCAATGGTGAGGTTTGGACTTCTCAAGTTTTATTGACTAGGGCATGGAAATAAACTCATGAAACCATGGAGCAAATTGCTAAGCTTCATTGCCTTTACCTACATTATTAACAAGTAAGACAAACCAACATTGCATTTTATTAATTAACATAAAAATCAAGACAAAATATTCATGATCACAAAAGAAAACAAGTCAAGGTGCCTGGTGATTCCTCAAAGAGAAAAACTAAAGATAGGGGGAGAACCAAAAGCACTAATGTGATCTTGTTGTGATTGAATCAACATGGTATGATGATGGGATATTAGGGGAAAATTTGGGGTACAACAGCTTCCCTTATTTAAGTTTCTTCTATCCGGAGATACGAAGGTTAAAAATCTTCGTGTCAACGCGATTGAAGATACTTAAATATAAAACAAACCTTATTTTTGGCCCTAAGATGCCATGCAATTCTTATGAGCGTGAATGCATATGAACAAAATCAAAGAGACGCAAAACACCGTTGGGGATGTAACAAAGGAAATAAAGAAACAAAAGAGAAACCCGACCAGGAAAATAAATCACTGGTGGATCAAAAGACCTGACTTGTAGAGGATGATAAAAAGTCAAAGGATACACCAACTTCTACTGAAGGCGAAACTACTAATGTTCACTAAAGGTAAAAAGTGGAAAGAAATAACAACACCGATGTTTACTAAAGGTGAGCTACCAACGTTCCCTGAAGGTAGAGAGAAAGAATCATCAATGTTCACTGACGATGAACTACCATTTTTCACTGAAGGTAGAAGAAAAAGAAATATCATAGCATCACCGTTCACTGACGATGAACTGCCAACGTTCACTGAAGGTAGCAAAAAGATAACAATCATTGACATTCACTGTCGAAGACCTACCAACTTTTACTAAAGGTAGAAAGAGAATATATCATAGCATCACCGTTCACTGACGAAGAACTACCAACGTTCACTGAGGGTAGCAAAAAGATAACAATCACCAACTTTGACTGATGGTAACCTACCAACTTTCACTAAGGGTAGAAAGAAAATAACATAACATTGTCGTTCACTGACGATGAACTACCAACGTTCACTGAGGGTAGCAAAAAGATAACAAGTTTTTCCCAAAATTTTGGGGTTTCACCTAGAACGGGTCTCAACTTCTTCTTTAACCAAGGCATTCTTCCTGGAAAGGGTAATATATAAGCTATCTCAAATAAAGAGACTACCACTTGCAAAAATTTCACAATGAACTGTCTCTATAATTTGGAAAGACTTTCCATCCACTAGAGTAATTTTGACAACGAATTGCAAACTATCCACTCATAGAGAAGACAACAAAAAGTAATGTTAACTTTTACAGGGAAGTACAAGTTGCTCAAATAAAGAGACCTGCTACTTGATGTTATAGGATGGATTTCAAAATGACTCCCTAGGGAAAACAGTATGGTTTCCTGGGGAAAGAGATATGACTTCCTGGGGAAATGCCAATATATTCCTGCTGAGGAGATAAAGTATTCTCGTGCAAAATAAATGCACATTCTCAAACCAAGGCACGAAACCTGCAGATATCATAAGTAATAATATTACTGAGAAGCAAAGATTCAAACCAGAAATAAACTAGAGTAAACAGTCAGCCAAAACACATCCTTCGAGAAATAAACTCAAAGGGGAAAACCCAAATAATCCAGACCAAGGGTATACAGGAAGGCTAAAGCAAAAAATCTTCCATGAAGGATAACTCAGTGGGGAAATTGAAAGAATATACACTTTCTGCTTAAGGCTGACACTCTATTGGAGAGAGGACAACACAACTCTGCAAAACAGGGTAATATGTTAGAAAACAAAATTAATAAATGTGAATGAGCAATGATTTGCTAAATTAAACTATGCATGATGTATGAATGTATGAGTGATATCATGCATATGCTGACAAAACAGACATATAACATTGGGAGTAACCAGGAAAAACCAACTCGGGCACAAACAACACTCGGCTAAATCACATCCAAGATGAATATTCCAAGAAAAAGTAAGCACCAACTAAGGAAACAAAATCCAATTTCATAGCTTAACTTCACTGGGGAGAAACATAGTATAGTGACGAAACAATACAGATATAGAGATATAACATACTTCTCCAGGCTTTACCAAGAAGTAGCATTCAAACTTTAACGGGGAAGTAAATGTTTTCAAATGTAACTCTTCTACTGGGATTGCAAAACTAATTTCAAGTAAAGCAGATGAACACCAAATCATCAAAACATTAACTGGGGAATTTAGGGCCATTTTGAAGGAGAAAAAACATATAAACTTCGCTAAGGCATATAATTCCCCATCATCGAAACATTAAATGGGAATTCCGTGTTGACTTCATTGGGGAGGTCAACATCACATTCTTAAAAGGGAAAGCCAATATATGTTCTTCACTGGAGAAACCGGAGACATGTGTTATTAGAGAGTAATTAGTACCAACTTCTCAGGGAAGAAAGAACTTCTATCAAACAAACGAAAACTTCACTGGAGAAATCTTGGATTGAGTCTTCACATCGTGTAAACTTAGAAAAGGAGAAAGAAAATGAACCAAGACTTGGTTGGGGATGCTGGAGTCACAAACCCAATACAGAGAAAACATCCTGAGTAAACCTTCTTGGTGGAAACAAAGACAATTTGGAGTTCGCCCATTCCTGGGATCACCACTTTTGTTTTTCTCTTACATCGCAAATTCTAAAGTAAAGCAAATTTTAAATTCTTTTTGAAAATCAATTTTGTTATTTAATCTTTTCTCTTTGAAAATTATTATCAATAATAAATGGAGTCTCTGCAAAATAAACAAAATAAGAAATACAAAGAATTGGGTAAAAGCTCAAACTTCATTAGTGGAATGGTAGTCTGCGAATGGCCAGAATCCATGGATGATTACAAAAATTCAGAAAAATGGTAATATATAATGGAAAAGATACATTGAGATACAATGACCACTATCCCCTCTAACAACTTTTGAAATCATGACTATCAGCTTCCGTTGAAGTATGACGAGGATCCATGAAGATTGTTGCTTTAATGATCAAGTCTTGTCTAGTTTAGTTACTTGCCAAGAAAGTCCCTAACTTTTGCCTAAGCTAACCTTGAGGGTTTTCAACATAGCGGGAAATTTGTTCTGTTTATGTCTCTAATTTATGCCTAGATCGCCCTTTTGGGTTTCCAGCCTACCGAGACACTCTTTTTTTCCTAAGCCACCCTTTCGGGTTATCAACTTAGCGAGTTGTTCTTTTATTTCTTTAGGCGAAGTATTTCTTAACTACATCAGCATTCACGAGACATGGGAACTCCTTGCCATCCATAGTTTCAAGAATTAATGCACCGCAGAGAAGGATTTCTTGACAACGTATGGGCTTTCAAAATTGGGAGTCCACTTTCCCCTAGAATCAACGTTAAAAGACATGATCTTCTTGAGCACGAGGTCGCCTTCTCTGAATTCACGAGGCTTGACCTTCTTATCAAAAGCTTTCTTCATTCTTTTCTGATATAACTTTCTGTGACACAAAGTTGTCATTCTCTTCTCTTCGATCAAATTCAATTGGTCCAACCTGTTCTGGACCCATTCCACCTCTGAAAACTTGGTTTCCATTATCACATGCAAAGAGGGTATCTCAACCTCGATTGGGAGAACAACTTCCATTGCATACATAAGGTAGAACGGGGTTGCTCCTATTGAAGTGCGGACAGATGTCCAGTATCCATGCAAAGCAAAAGGGAGCATTTCATGCCAATCTTTATAAGTAACAACCATCTTCTGGATAATCTTCTTAATGTTTTTATTATCATCTTCAACAACCCCATTCATCTCAGGCCTGTAAGGAGACGAGTTGTGATGGACAATCTTAAATTCTTCACAAAGTTCTGTCATCATCTTATTATTCAAATTTGAGCTGTTATTAGTGATAATCCTACTTGGCACACCATAACGACATATAAGATTATTCTTGATAAAGTGTACTACAACCTGCTTGATGACATTAGCATGTGAAGCTGCTTCCACCCATTTGGTGAAGTAATCAATTGCTACCAAGATAAACCGGTGTTCATTCGAAGATTTGGGTTCTATCATCCCAATCATGTCTTACCCACATAAAGAAAGACCATGGGGAAGAGATCACATTGAGAAGTGTCGGTGGCACATGAATTTTGTCCGCATAAATCTGGAATTTATGACACTTTTTTGCAAATTTGTAACAATCAGATTCCATTGTCAGCCAATAGTAACCTGCCCTTAGCATCTTTTTAGCCATCAAATGGCCATTGGAATGAGTTCCAAATTAACCTTCATGAATATCATGCATCAACATGTCTGCTTCGTGACTATCCACGCATCTGAGCAAGACCATGTAATAATTTCTCTTGTACAACACATTTTCACTGAGGAAGAAACTGCCAGGAAATCTTCTCAATGTCTTTCTATCTTTATTCGATGCACCAATCGGGTATTCCTGAGTTTGGAGAAAATGCTTGATATCATAATACCAAGGTTTTTCATCTTCTACCTCTTCTATTATAAACACATGAGCGGGCCTATCCAGTCGCTGAACTATAATTCTAGGTATATAATTCCAAGTATTTACTTGTTACATAAAAGCCAGAGTTACCAGAGCATCCACCATTTGATTTTCGTCTCTGGGGATGTGATGGAATTCAACTTTATTAAAGAAGGGTAATAATCTTCTAGCATAATCTTTGTAAGAGATCAAGCCTGGGTGACGAGTATCCCACTCTCCTTTAATATGATTTATTACCAAAGTTGAATCACCATACACATCTAGAATCTTAATTCTAAGATCAATAGCTTCCTCGAGACTCATGATGCAAGCCTCATATTCTGCCATATTATTAGTACAATTAAATTTCAACCTTGCAGTAAAAGGAATGTGCGATCCACATGGTGTGACAATCAAAGCACCAATTCCTTTACCATAAGCATTCACAGCTCCATCAAATATCATACTCCAGCGAGATTCAGGGTCAGGACCTTCCTCAGGCAATGGTTCATCACAGTCTTTCACTTTCAAAAACATCACATCCTCATCAGGGAAATCATACTTCACAGACTGATAATCATCAATTAGTTGGTAAGCAAGATAACATGCCAACACGCTGCTTTTAATAGCTTTTTGAGTATGGTATTCGATGTCATATTCAGATAACAGCATCTGCCAGCGAGAAATTCTCCCAGTAAGATAAGGCTTTTAAAAAATGTACTTGATTGGATCCATTTTGGAGATCAACCAAGTAGTGTGATTCAACATATACTGCCGCAAACGTTTTTAGTGTTTTTCTAAAGATTGGATATTTTACTGACACGGTTAAGTATATGAACTCAGAATCAGGCGCTTTGATTCCAATTGAAGAACTAAAAAACACAAGAAGGGGGGTTTGAATTGAAACTTTAAAAACAAAAGCAATAAACACGATATTTTTATCCTGGTTCGTTTAATCTCAAACTACTCCAGTCCACCCTCCAAGGTGATTTCTCCTCTCTCCAACAAGGACTTAATTCACTAATCAAACCTGATTACAATACTACTTTGACAACTGCCAAAGTCTTCTTGAGTACAACCACAACCCAGTTTATCTCAAGGAAAACTAGCTTAATCAAGATAAAATAATATATTGTGTATTGTTGTTTTTCTTTACAAAAATTGTATCACTACTGTGATATTTTACACAATTTGAGCGTATATGAGAATATGAAAGATTGTAGCATTTGAGAGGTATATGCAGTAGTGTCTTGAAAATCATAAATGATTTGTCCTTTAAGCTTGTTTATATAGGCGTGGAAATCTTGGCCAACATAAAACGTGATAATGGACACTCAATGCTATTTCCATATTGAGAAGATTCTTGTCTGAATGAAGTCGTTGCATATGATGCTGTCTTAATTGAAAAGTAATGCTTCAGAACTAGAATCTTGCATGCTGCATTTGATTCAGAACATTGATGACTCAGAGATGTGAGGATCTGATGGTATATTAAACTTCTATTCAGAATCAGAGTATCCTTTACTTTAGTGCAGATTCTGATCATCATTCTTCAGAACATTCTAATTACCTCAGCTTGAAAGCTTATGTAGCTTAACTTTTGGTGTTGTTTCAGTCAGAGCTTCTGCATACAAAATAACACATATTTAGAGTGCATATTTGTTCTTTGTGTTTGTTATCATCAAAATTCTAATTAAGGCTTGTAGAATCAAACTATGTTCCAACACCTGATTCATCAGACATAACCTTATTTGTCGGTATGGTATTCTAGAAAGAATCATCACGGATAATGGTACCAATCTCAAAAATACTATGATCACCGAGCACTGCATACAATTCAAGATCCAGCATCATAACTCTTCTTCTTACTAGCCGAAGATGAATGGAGTTGTAGAGGATGCTAATAAAAATATCAAAAGATCATACAGAAGATGACGGTGACATATAAAGACTGGAATGAGATGTTACCATTTGCTCTCCATGGTTACCGTACCACAGTGCGCACATCAACAGGGGAAACTCCTTTCTCTTTGGTATACGGTATGGAAACTGTCCTACCCATTGAAGTCCAGATCCCTTCCTTGAGAATTATGAAGGATATAGGTTTGATTGAAGACGAATGGGTTTAGACTCGACTTGACCAATTAAACTTGATTGATGAGAAAAGGCTCGCGGTTGTTTGTCATGGTCAGATATACCAAAAACGTATTATTAAAGCTTTTAACAAGAAGGTCAGATGTCAGATATACCAGGATGGTGACTTGGTAATCAAGCGCATTATCGTGTCGCAGGGTGATCCTAGGGGAAAATTGACTCCCACATACGAAGGGCCATTTGTGATTAAGAACATGTTTTCTGGTGGAGCCATGATCTTAACTACTATGGACGATGACGACCTTCCACACCCTGCAAACGCAGACACAGTTTAAAAGATACTACGCATGAACAAAAACCTGCTAAATTGACTGGCCTAGGCAAAAATAAGGGCATCCCGGCGAACAAAAAGGGTTCGGGCAAAAATTAGGGATATACACATGAAAAAATCTGTACACCCGGCAAGTCGAAAACCTGAAAGGGTAGCTCGGGAAAAAAAGGGTATCCCGGTGGACTGAAACCCCGAAAGGGCTATCCAGGAAAAAGTTATGGATTTTAAGTGTATGACTATGTCCTGTTGGATCACCTTATAGCCAATCTTCAGTATCAACTATCAAGCTCAAGTGGTTCTAATCAATCCAATAAGCTTCAGACAAGCAGCAAAGAGATGAGATGCTCAAAGACATAAAGGCAATAGCAGGATAGGAAATGAATGGGATTATTTCACATAGCTGCTTTCTTTGTATACTATTTTATATAGTTTTCATTCTTACGACGATATTCTATTATTAGGATGTTCGTCTTCTTGTACAAAAACGCCTATCATAGGCACAAATTCTTCAAATTAATGCAAAATTATCTCTTTGAAAGTGTAAAACTATTTATTTTATTTTTTCATGTTTTGTTTGCAAAAATGTCCAGTGATTATTTTTGAACATATGCATTTGAATGTGATTACTGTTTACAAATACACATATAAAAAACAGAAAGACAATTACTAATGGCTTTAAGAAACGGGACAATGTCTAAAGTCCATCCACAAAATCCCCGTGGATACTTTCTCCAGCAGGTGCAGAAGCAGGGGAATCCTACTATAAAGTCACTGCCATATCTGCTCATACAGCCTAATGATGTCAGGTGTTCTTATATCCCTGCCCGAGCAAAAGTCTCCAATTACTGCCTCGGCATCTTAGAGAATTTTTTTACCTGGGTCACAAGCTTTTCAGGATTCCCCAGCAGGATTTTAGAAAAATCCCCAAGGAATTCATGGAGTTTCCCTTCCTCAATAGAGTTTATTTCTCTAACAACGGAAGTTCATCTCCCAGAAATTCAACTTCAACAAAACTTGAAGACTTACATTCTTCATCCCCAGCAACAATTAGGGATTTATTTTCCCTAATTCAACAACGCAACAATAGAGCAACTTACACGTTCATATATTACATTCATGTGTCATTCTACAAACATCATAGCATATACAGCACAAATTCATATATCATAATCTCATTTATTTTTAGAGCATCATGCAATTCATACATCATGACATTGCATGAAACAAGTTTTACCTTTTCAGGTTAAATTAGCAGACAAAAAAATATTATCAACTTATACAACAGGTCAAAGATTAATGCCTGAAACCAGACGGGGAAACAATCTACACGACCAAGTGGCATGAACTCCCAGAGTAAGATGGGTTTACCAACGAAGTAGCAGGCCAAAGATTAATGCCCGAAACTAGACAGGGAAACTATCTATGTGACCAACATTGCCAAGTTCCATATTAATACCTATAACAAGCCAGGACAACTATCTGTGGGTGACTAATTGTAGATTAATACCTGAAACCAAACAGGAAAACTATCTACATGATCAGATTGAAGATTAATACCCGAAACCAGACGGGAAAACTATATTTCTTTCTAAGGTCAGAGATTAATACCTGAAACCATCCAGGACAACTATCTCAATGACCGACAAAAACAAGTTCCAGATTAATACTTGTAACAAGCCATGACAACTATCTATTGATGACTGATTATGGATTAATACCTGAAACCAGACAGGAAAACTATCTACATGAGAAGATTAAAGATTAATACCCGAAACCAGAAGGGAAAACTATCTTTCTTTCTAAGGTCATATATTAATATCTGAAACCAGCCAGGACAACTATCTCAACGACCGACAAAAACAATTTACAGATTAATACCTATAACAAGCTAGGACAACTATCTATGGATGACTGATTGTAGATTAATACCTGAAACCAGAAAGGAAAACTATATACATGAGTAAATTCAAGATTAATACCTGAAACCAGATGGGAAAACTATATTTCTTTCTAAGGTCAGAGATTAATACCTGAAACCAGACAAGACAACTATCTCAACGACCAACAAAAACAAGTTCCAGATTAATACCTGTAACTAGCCAGGACAACTATTTATGGACGATCGATTGTAGATTAATATATGGAACCAGACAGGAAAACTATCTACATGAGAAGATTGAAGATTAATTCCCAAAACCAGACGGGAAAATTATATTTCTTTCTAAAGTCAGAGATTAATACCTGAAACCAGCCAGGACAACTATCTCAACGACCAACAAAAGCAAGTTTGGGATTAATACCTGAAACAAGACAGGACAGTTATCTGTGAACAGCTGATTGTAGATTAATTCCCAAAACCAGACGGGGCGACTATCTACATGATCATCCTAAAGCAATCATACACGGGTTCCTTCTCACAATTTCCAAATGCAGTCTAACACGGACTCATCCTGAAGCAGGCCTACACAGGCTCCTTCTAATACATTTCCAGATAATAGTTAATTTCATCCTGCCCAGCAAGTTACTGTTATGCCTGGAGTTCAACCAGAAAACAACAAACTTTTCCAAAGATAATTCCTCAGTAGCGCCTTGGACAATTGAAGTTCCTAGACTCTATTCCCCACAGAGTTTTCCTCAAGCAGGAGAACATTAGAAATCAAAATTCCCCAGCGGACTCCTCCTCAAATAATAGGAACAGGAATCCCCCACAAAGAGACTTTTTATGAAGTCAGCATCTACTTTAGATGGCATCTTTAAGCCCATCTCCAACAACTCTCAGTCATCTTCTTCAAATGGCATCTTCAAGCCCATTCCCTACACAGTCAATCATCACATCATGTGAGTGAAAATTTCTAGGCACTCTAGTGTTCAATCATTTTCCACCTTCAGATCACAAAAGGAAAACAAGTCCATCTAAATCTTCAAGTTTATGAAGATTAAACATGGGCAGTTGTTGTACCCCAAAATTTTCCCTCTCATGTTTTCCAAGATCTTACCCTTGCATGGGTGGTTCCAAACACTTGCCTAAAGAAAATAATTTTTTTTGAAGATGGTCAGGTGTCTTTCATTTGGCATCTTAACAAGGTACTTCGATTGGGCATTTAAAATCCTTCGATGCAAGCTTCGCTCACCAGTCTTCAATTGGGAATTTTGCCTCCTTCAATGCAGGCCTGATTCACAAGCTTTGATTGGGCGCTTGGCCCCCTTCGATCAAGTTCAATTCATAAGGCTTCGACTGTGCATTGGCTGCTTCAGGCTTGCCTTCGATTCATAAGGCAAGAACCCCCTACAAGTTTGCTTCGATTCACCAGCAGTGGCCTTCTGCATGTTTATTTTAAGTCACAAAATAGTGGTCTCCTACATGCAAGCTTCGTTTAGGAAAAAACTTCCTCATATTTACCTTCGATCCACAAGGCAAAGTCCTCTTCATGCTTGCCTTTGATCCACAGGGCAAAGGCCTCTTCAGACTTGCCTTCGGTCCACAAGGTAAAGGCCTCTTCATGCTTTCCTTTGATCCACTAGGCAAAAGCTTCCTCATGCTTGCCTTGGATTCACAAGGTAAAGGCCTCTTCATGCTTTCCTTTGATCCACTAGGCGAAAGCTTCCTCATGCTTTCCTTGGATTCACAAGGAAAAGGCTTCCTCATATTTGCCTTCGATCCACAAGGAAAAATGATTCTTTAGACTTGCCTTTAATCCATAATGCAAAGGATTCCTCTGTGCGTGCCTTCTGCGCACAAGGAAAAGACCCCTCAACTTGCCTTCAATCTACAAGACAAAAGGCCCCTTTCAACCGACCTTCGATTCACAAAGCAATGGCTATCTACATGCAAGATTCGACCGGTCCACAAGGCAAATGCCTCTTCATGCTTTCCTTTGATCCACTAGGCGAAAGCTTCCTCATGCTTGCCTTAGATTCACAAGGCAACGGCCTCTTCATTCTTACCTTTGATCCACTAGGCGAAAGCTTCCTCATGCTTGCCTTGGATTCACAAGGAAAAGGCTTCCTCAGATTTGCCTTCGATCCACAAGGAAAAAGGATTCTTTATACTTGCCTTTAATCCACAAGGCAAAGGCTTCCTCTGTGCGTGCCTTCAGCGCACAAGGAAAAGACCCCTCAACTTTCCTTCAATCTACAAGACAAAAGGCCCCATTCAATCGACCTTCGATTCACAAAGCAATAGCTATCTACATGCAAGATTCGACAAGGCAATGTCTATCTTCAGGCCTACTCTAACTCCACCTCTAAAAACCTTCAACACACAGTTTTCCATATAAGATGGTCCCTTCCAAAGAAGCATTCATATGGTCCATTTGAATAAGCATTCAAAGGCCCATTCAAAGGACATACAAATGGTGCCTTCGAAAGACATACATTTAGTCCATTAGAAGGATACACAAATGGTGCCTTCGAAGGACATACATTTGGTCCATTCGAAGGACATACAAATGGTTCCTTTGAAGGACATACATTTGGTCCATTCGAAGGATACATAAATGGTGCCTTCAAAGGACATATATTTGGTCCATTCGAAGGATACACAAATGGTGCCTTCGAAGGACATACATTTGGTTCATTCGAAGGATACACAAATGGTGCCTTCGAAGGACATACATTTGGTCCATTCGAAGGACACACAAATGGTGCCTTCAAAGGACATACATGTGGGGCATTCGAAAGAGCCAGGGGGCGAAACATGTCCAGGTTCACTCAACATTTCAAAATTACAAGAATTATCCAAATATGGCCAACTTTCAATATGTTAGATTTTTGTCTCATGGCCTTGAAAGCCTTTGTCTCTTGACATACTTGCTCTCCTCACACCCTTATAAATACAAGGCCAATGGCACATTGCCAGAAGGACAAAAAGTGGGAGGACGAAAAAATAGAGGAGATAAGAAACACATTGTCAAACAAAAGCATTTTGGCCTATACACTCATCAGTCAGACGAAAAACTTGCCTCCAGGTACAAACACATTGCCCCATACGAGCCACACGAAGACTGCAAGAAATACACCAAAACTGCCAAAATTGATGCACACTATGCAAGCTATCTCCATCCAAAACAAAGCATCTGATAGGTAACAAACCTTCGATCTTAAATCCATCTCATATATAATTTAATTTTGATTGTTGCATGACATTTGTGATTGTTAAGTAACAGGATACTTTTATTAAGGCATGTGAAACAGATTCCTTCGAATCTCATTCTAGGCATCCACGTCCTTTTGGCTTGTGTTATGATTTTCTTTGTACTAACAATTGACAAACAACTTAAATGGAGGGGGAGGGGGGAATGTGTGCAATCGAAAGGGCCTAGATTCGATACCTAGGCCTCACAATTTTGTTTTTCTAACTATTATTCTGCAAATCTTGTGTGTTTCACATCCAGATGCTCACCATACATCCCCTAATCCTAATCAGGGGATCACGTCAACTCAGATCCAGAAGATTCCAAACGCGTAGAGCATCAAACACGTTTAGGAGATGTTCTCACTGGATCTAAGAGGCAATCTGGGCCTTGAGTTTTATAAAACATACACCCTTTTTGTTTCCATTCATTACCTGGCCCATTTGTACTTTTATTTTTTGGTTTATTTATTTGAATTTCTTTATTTTTTTAATTAATTAACATTAAAGCAAAAACATCACAAAAAATTAGGTTAGTATTTTTCTTAATCAAATTAGTTTTGAAAATCAATTATTTAATTCTTTAAACCATTTTTCTTTAAATTAAAACCAAATAGATTTAGGTTTTTTTAGTTTAATTATCTTCATAATTTAAAATAAAACAAAAAAAAAAGATTTTTCTTATACCTTAGGATTTTTAGATGTTCTTTTCCATTTCGCGCACATTTACATTCATATTATTGTATCTGTCTACTGGATGTAATAGAATAAACTAGGACTTTATATTTACTGCTTTTATTTCCCCCATTTTTGGACTATGTAATTAATCCCGCCTCCCATGAAGCTTTGTAATAGCATAGATTTAAATTCCTGCATTTTATTTCTCGTACATATTTGAACTATTTAGATGATTGATTAATAGGATTGTATGACAAGGATTAAAACCAATGCTAGCAAACTTAACACAAGAAAAAAATAATTGAACATAACACACTCTCACATGCGCACCTTTAGGGTACTCCCACTTTGATTGCCTTCTGAAACAGTCACAACTCTCGAAACGTGAGAGATTTTAGTGGCTACCCTCTGGTTTAAAAAGATCATAAGTCCCTTGATGACCCTTTTGATGTTGCCTCGGTAAACAATAATCTTAAAACCCTAGGATAGTTACTAAGGTTTCTTGCCCAGTTGCCTTTGTAACTATAAAATGTCCCTTCGGATGTCCCTCAAACATCCAAACGACTAGGGCTACCTACTCACTAATAGTAGGAAATCATTGTCTAAAGGAAAGGAGGAAAATAACGACCCTTTCGAGTAGAGTAGATAGTTCCTAGATGCTATTCTCAAAAACAAATTTTCACACTTACATAAAAAAAACATTCAAAAACATTTTCAAAAATGCTTTATCAACATTCTTGAGGACTGATACAAGATTTTCATAAAGAAAATCTCCGTACTAAGGCACTTTCAAAAATACTTTTCAAAACATACAAAAAGCACATGGTATTTTCCATAATCTAAGAGCCCATAGAAAACTACGGATGGAAAGGGTGCTAACACCTTCCCTTTCCATAATCTACCCCCCTTACTCATAAATAATCTTGAAAGGTCTTTTTCTAATCTTTTCACCCTTTCCTTTGTTGGATAAAAGAAAAGTCGATGGCGACTCTTGCTTACCGCAACATTTGCAAACACAAACACAAAACCAGTATAACAGTCGATTCTGCCACCATACCACAGGAAGCATTTAAAGCATTACCATTGCATTGACAATAACGAATATTCCACGAAATTTAAGCTCGATGAGCTTCTGTCTCACTCATTAAATTAATCTCCTGCTATGTCGAGCTTACGACTTAAAACAAAGCGCTTGGTGGGAGACGACCCCCGTTTGTAGTCTTTTCTTTTTTATTTACTAAATTTTAGTTTTTGTTATTTTCTATTTCTATTTATATGAAGTTATGCAGTATTGTTTTTATACTATTACCCACTACTAACTTAATTCTAACTGTTAACCTACTTCAGGATAACTTAACTTTAGCTAACTGCACTAACCCACGATAAATCCAGTTGACACGATGGGAATTACTTTCAAAGAAGAAATCAGCAAAGGCGTTTTGAGTCATTTGCTGAAAGGGAGATGGTAGTGAGTATCTACCCAAATGGACCTGCCATGACAACACTAGGTATTAGATACAGTGTCTTATTTCTTTTAAATCAAATAAGTTGGGATACCTCTGCCATAAGAAGAAGATTTAGTTCTTACCGTAGGTTAACCGTATAATTTCTGAGCTCTCTTGTCTATTTGCCTAACCATGGTCTAGGGATTAACAATGGATTTATTAGCTTTAGGATGTTTGGTATTGATTACACCTATAACCATAGAGAAGTGGCCAAACTTTTAGGATTCCCATATGGCCTTGACACCTTCACCATAATCCAAGAGGAACTTTTTGATGTGAATGAACTTGACTACTTTTGGGGTAGTATTACCGGTATTAGCAACCTTGAACCTAATGAGATGTACTCTGAAAATATTCATAACCCCGCCTTCTGGTACTTTCATAAGATCTAAGCGCATACCCTTTTTAGAAAGAAAGAGAACATAACCTCAAGATCAAGACCCGAACTTTTCATAATGTTCTATGCATCCCAAAATCGTCCTGTTAATAGTGCTACCTTTATGATAGCCAATTTTCACCGTCTTGCACGAGCTTCCCATGAACCAATCCTAATAGGAGGCCTAGTGACCATAATTGCAAATGCTATCGGCTTGAGACAATCAGTGCTCAATATTACCCCTCTAGGTAGATTTCAACCCATGAACATTCAATTTTGTTTCAATAGAGGAATTATTAGGAACCTAGGTTCGAATACCTTTAAACTTCTCATTAACAATTAGTTAATTCCTCTTTTCACCTTGCCTAACCCTAGGACCAGCATTCATGACCAAAACAATTGGTTATATGATTGGGCCGAACCACAAAATTCACCACCATCTACTCCTAAGACACCCCAAATCTATGACCAATGTGATTCCTTCTTATCCGATATGGAAACTGACCCTGAAACCCCTCCATTTTATCACCATTATCCATCTCCCGATCATGATGACTCAAGCACCTCTACTGATCCGATTGCTACTCCACCTCCCTTCATTTACCAAGCTACTGTTATCACTGCTTTTCATCTGAGCTTGATCATTTGAGAGAGGACTTCATTACTTTGTGGATCGACTTTCATTATTTTATGGACATAGTGACATAACAGTTGGGTCATTTATATCAGTACATCTACTCTACTGCTATTCCAACTAATCAAAGTGGCTAATTTTGTTTCGTAGTTACTGCATGTCTACCTCTCACATTTAAACATTGAGGACACTATTTTGTTTAAGTGTGGGGAGAAGACCAATTAGATTAGGAATTCCATTGTTTTCTGTTTTTAATTCTTAAGTAGAGTAGATTTTTACTCTTGTCATTTATTTTCAGTTATATCTTGTTTTGTTTTTCCTTCACTTACTTTTGGAATTCTTATTACATTTCAGAACCAATTAAACACTTTGCTTTATTATGATGTTTACATATTTATTTTGTGCTTTAATATTTTGAATCCACTATATATATATATATATATATATATATATATATATATATATATATATATATATATATATATATATATATATATATATATATATATATATATATATATATATATATATATATATATATATATATATATATATATATATACGTACATAAACGCCAGTAAGTATTAGAATATATACGATTAATTATTATGAAGTCTGGGAGACAGAATTAGAATTTTTATTCTGTTTTTCACTTCGTGCCTCTCGCCACACAAGCGTGACGACTGTCACGCTCCATAAATTGTCCCACCCGGCATGGATGTGTGACCCTAGGAACAGAGTAAAGCAAAGCGCTTTTTGTTTTAACACAAACCCTCTTCATTTTCCCTTCTTCTCTTTTTCTTTAACTCTCACTTAACTCCATTAAAAACCCACTTCCCATCCCACTCCCTCCATTATCGATATCATCAAAACTCACTATTTCCCACACATTACCCTTTTTATTTTTCTTTACTTATAGACTCTCAAAAACCATCTTCCATTCCAAACCCTTGAATTCTCACGCATTACTCTCTGTCAAATCACCTAACCATCTTCTATCTTTGATTCAACTATGGCACACAGTAACCCAAGGCTAGAACCCGACCTTTCATGGATTACATTTCGAAATGGAGAAGCCGAAGAACACCAGAGAGCTCAATATCTTAAATTTTATCAGCGCTCCATCATCCCTACACGGTATGATGATATTGAATGTCTGCGTAAATTGGGACTGCTTAATAGTGTGTGATGGTTACTTAGGAATTCTTATCTAGCATACGTTTGCATGCAAAATCTTCCCAAATATGAGTCATTAACTTTGGAATTCCTAAGTTTGTTCTCCTACAACCCACCATGCGATGAACACCTGCACCTAGCCGGAACAACAACTTTCGGAATGTTCAATGATGAATATTCTATAACTCAGGCAGCTCTGAGTGATTTCCTCCACTTCCCTCATTAGGGGGAGGTATACTACTGAATCCCTACAGCAGCAGACTGGGCATCTACAACCTTCAAAATTTGGAAAGCTATTTCTGATGAGGAACCTACTAGTTGGGAGGGACTTTATGCCTCCTCTATACATAATCACGAAATCTGGTCCTTTCACCGTGGGCATCTACAACCTTCAAAATTTGGAAATCTATTTCTGATGGGGAACCTACTAGTTGGGGGGGACTTTATGCCTCCTCTATACATAATCACGAAATCTGGTCCTTTCACCGTGTTATATCCAACACAATTTTTGGGAGGATCAATTACAACAAGGTAAATTCCAAATAATTGTTCCTCTTGCATTGTACCTTCACTTCTAACCAGAAGATCAAACACCAATGCATTCCTCCTGACAAATATCCAATCTCTATGTGCAAGAGGGTCTACACTTTTCTGCATTGGAGGGCTAGTTACCTCTATAGCACTTGGCCTGCACCTGGAAGACAAACTAGCAAATATGCCTCCACTGCCACCCATAATTATTGGCATTGACAATTGTCGAGTTGGACACGTGATTAAGGTCAGAGGAGATGGAAGGTATAATCTCATGGTGCATAACAAAGTAGTTCCTAGTATCATTTTGCCCAACATTACGCTCACAGATGTAACAAATATGGACAAGTGGCTTTATGATCTTACTGCTCCTGCACTTGGGGATAATGTGCAAAATAACCAAGGTAATGCTCAGGCTAACGAGATCGAACAAGGAATGGAGAAAGGGGACACTGAAGAACAACCTACAACACAAGCTCCTTCTGAAAATGTGGCAAGCACGTCCATGAAAACCAGAAGAAGACGCAAAAGAGCACCAACCACCAATGATGACATTATGGCTGCCATTATGCAACAAGATGAGAGGATGCATGCTATGAAAACTAATCAAAATGCGATGATGCAACTCATGCAAGCTATGCAAACCCAGCAACAAGAATATGTTGAAAGGAATGAGCGCAGGACTGCAAGAACGGACGAGGAAATGGAGGCTTTAACCGTACGCAAGGATGACTTTCAGGATATTTTATCCCATGTTGGTATGCCTCATCCTCCGGATGGACAAGATAGACGTGTGCGAGCATGATAGCAAGGAAGAGGACATGACAATGAGCAGGAGTAGATCGAATTTGTTTCTCTTCTTGTTTCCTCTTTGTTTATAAGCATTGGGACACTGCTTAGTTCAAGCTTAAGGGAGTTAGTTAGGAAACACTTTACCGCTTTCTAAGTAGACTTACATTCCCTCTTGTATTTCCCGTAATTAAAAACATCTATGTACTTTCGAGTTCTTAGATGCAAACTTTCTGCTATTATCTAATTTCCCCACTTTCTTGAGCCATAACAAAAAATGTGTTCATTACTTGCATAACTTAACGCATTTGAAAAGTATACAGGTTTCTCACTTTTAAGATATATGAGAAGCTTTGAGTAAAATAGAAATAAGATGGATACCATCTTAACACTCTAAATCCCCAAATTACACTAGACCGATTTCAGTACCCTTTATACCAAAACCGTAAGTTTTAGTTTTAAAGTAACCCCAAGTAGTTTATTTAGCAGTCAGCATTGTCTTAAAAACAAACTACGTAAGGATTCGATGAATATAAGTGAATGATCACAAGTATTTAAAAAGGTTACATTCTCTACTATTTGAAAATAGATAATTCACCAATTAAGTTAGGCGACCCTGACCCGGTAACTTAATCCAACGGATGCAAAACCTATAAATTATAACAAAGAAACCCGTTGTCGGTTGGTTCATAGGTTTCTGGTAATGAACTTGGTAGGGTGGACCACGGTCTGATCCCCCATAACTTGCAATTGGGTGAATAAAAGGAGGTTACCACATATATGTTCCAGAACCTCGTGCTTAAAAGGATCATTTTCACTAACCGGCTACTCTACTATGTGCGTGTAAAGATAAAGGGCTTAATGTGATTGCGCTCGAATTAAAACGGGTGAAATAAAGCGAAAAGAATTAGGTTGAGCTATAATGGCATGGCTAGAATTGATCTGCACAATAGGGGGCATTTAGTTTTATTATTGTATCTTTAGTGTGATGTTGAGCTTATGTTCCCACGAAAACATTAGTGCAAACTCTTATGATTTGAATTGCATCATGTATTTTCATTTAACTTGTACTCTATCGATTTTCATACTAACTATATTGCTTGAGGACAAGCAAAGGTTCAAGCTTAGGGGAGTTAGATAACACGAAAAGTCATAGCATATTCCGCCCAATTTATATAGATAAAGATTCTGATTTTTCGTTAATTATGTTGCATTATGTCTCTATTTGTAGTATGTTTCAGGTATTGACTTTCTACAAATCCTACTTGAGAAAAAGAAGAAAAATATTGAAGAAATGGAAGTTTAGCAGGAAAATATAGAAGAATCTGTATCAGAAGCCTGTGACGATCGTCACAGCTTCATGATGGTCGACACAAGTTTTGGATGTGTGCCCCTCGGCACACAATACCTGACGGTCGACATATATAAGAAATGCATGCCCCACGTAATGAAATATGTGCCACTCGCCAAAATGCACAAAGTCTCTTCTTTGTTTCAGTTACTTACGAAGTCTTCGCGAGAAACACTTTTTCCACTATTCTCCCTCCACGCACATAGAACGAGAATCAAGTCATTGTCCCTATTTCTCCTCAACAAATGGAATCTATAAAAGTAAGTCAATTATCAAAGAAAGTATGTCTCTCACGCGCCCTCTCTAGAAATAATTTGTTTTCTTCTGCATACTGAGTTTGTTATTATTATTCAAATTTACAGATTTGAGCATTTTTTTATTTTTGTGTAGAATTCCTTAAGCATAAAGAACTGATCACCATTCAAGCAATATTTCTCTACACTGGATGAGTATTGCACCATTAGTTTCCTTTTCAGCTTTCAGAACTTTGCTTAGGCTTATTTATTTTTCTGCAAGTTATTTTATTCCAAGGCTAATCTTGTCGGCTTGAGGAGGATTGCATACTGCAGTATATTCTTTCAGTATTTAAGTCAAGGTTTCAAATTTAATTAATACAGTTTATTTATTTTAACATGATTATGTTATTGTATGCATGTTTTTATTCTATGTTATTACGCAATAAAACTATGTTCGGCTAATTATCCCGATACCGGTATGTGAGGTCATAAATTAAAGGGGTTCGGTAATTAATTGGCTTAACTCTTTACAAAAAGACTTTTCTGGTTTTGGTTTCTAATTTCAATATTAAATTGTTTTGTTACGAGAGTAAAGAAATACTAAGGATAAAATCGACAGAGCGAGAGTTTGAGATTTTAACCAGATAGTGGTAATTGAACATTAATTTTAAATACAACGACAACACTTTAAAATTAATTGGACTCTATTTTTTTTCAAAAAATACTTTTAAGTTTTAAATGACACAGCGAGAGCGCTCATTTGAGTTTAATAATATGGTCTGAATCGATAGAACGAGAGTGTGAGACAAAGGTTTTTAAATTAATAGTTTCCACTGAAATAGTGTTTTAATACTTAAAATTATGTCAATGATTTATTGAATCCCTGAAGTCGATAAATTACATATCAGTGTCCCGTTATCAATTATTAGATCTTAGTTAATTCCCGTTTAAACCCCAACATGCAAATCTTATCATTAGCCTTAACTTTACACAGTAACCCTAGATAACGGTAGTTTGACCATCAGTCCTTGTGGGTTCGATATCTTTTAAAAACACGTGATTAGACTGTGCACTTGCAGTCACTACACCCGACAGACTCTCAAAGTCGCAATCAGGTATCAGCCTATTGTGCAACCTATGGTTCAACCTGTTGTATCTTTTCCTCAACCTGAGATGACTATTGTGCAACCCGTGGTTCAACCTGTTGTATCTTTCCCTCAACCTGTGATGACTATTGCTGCTCCCACGGTTCACACTATTCCCTATACAAATTACCCCATTTATCATGTTGAACCTGCTAAAAGTTTGGGCATTTTCGATAGGATGGATAAGTTCCAAGATCAATTTCAAGAAATGCAGAGAGAAATTATAGCCCTTATAGGGAAAGACTTGTTCTGGAAAAATGCTCACGACTTATGTTTGGTACCAAACGTTAAAATCCCAGCTAAGTTCAAAGTGTCAGACTTCGAAAAATATAAAGGTGACTCATGTCCACAAAGTCACATGACCATGTATGTGAGGAAGATGTCCACCTACTCTGATGATCATAAGTTATTAATTCACTAATTCCAAGATAGCTTAACTGGTGTCGTCCTGAAATGATACATGGGCTTGGATAGCACCCAAATCTGCAACTTCAATGACCTTGGGGAGGCTTTCGTTCATCAATACAAGTACAATGTTGATATGGCTCCGGACAGAGATTAACTCCGAGCTATATCCCAGAAAGACATAGAGTCTTTTAAAGAGTATGCCCAAATGTAGCATCGGGTTGCCGCCCAGATATGTCCTCCCCTAGAGGAAAAAGAGATGACAAAGACATTCCTAAAGACTTTAAGTTCCTTCTATTATGGAAGAATGATCGCAAGTGTGCCGAACGACTTCACTGAAATGGTGAACATGGGCATGCGACTTGAGGAGGGAGTTCGTGAACGGTCTCTAGCCAACGAAGGAGGTTTTTCTAGCAGTATTAGAAAATTTAGAAATAGTTTCCGAAGAAAGAAAGAACAGGATGTCAGTGCAGTTTTACCTGGAAGTTTGAGAAAAAGATATCAACCATCGCATGTCGCAGCTTTCACTCCCGTTATCAATCCAACAATTGTAGCTCTAGCCTACCAACCTTAATAACAAGTTCAAACAACAACAACAACCTCGACAACAGGCCCCACAATACAACAATCAGAACCATTTCCAAAGAAGACCACAGTTTGATGCCATCCCTATGACTTATGTTGAGTTATTCCCGACCTTGATCCATAAGAATCTTATCATAACAAATCCTCCTCCTATCATGCCAAATGATATTTCCCCTTGGTACAAGCCTGACCAATTCTATGCGCATCATCAAGGTGCACCTAGCCGCAGTATATAAAATTACTTTGCTTTGAAATCTGAAGTTCAACGCTTGATCAAGATCCATATTCTGTCTTTCAAGGATGTTAACCCAAATGTCCAAGCTAATCCTTTTCCCAAACATGGGGAAGCTTCCGTGAATATGGTACACAGATGTCCTGGAAAGTTTCTAGTCTTCAGGGATGAGCATATAAGGGACCCAGTAATCAGAATGCATAAAAGTTTGAGTAAACTTATCTTTTTTGAACATCGACACGATTACGCCGCTTATGAATTTTGCTCAAGAGAATATGATTTCCCAGTCATAAAAGAAGATATCCATATGTTATTAGACAAAGGACTATTACCATCACATATGACAGGGATCCAAATGATGAGGTGAATGTTATAGTTCCACAATTTAACGTGCCTGAACCAGTGGAGATTGCTTATAATAGTCAGACTTCTTCTACTTCTCCTTTGGTTATCTATTTGACTGGCCCTATGCCTTATGACTCTGATAGAGTCGTTCCTTACAAGTACAATGCTACAATGATTGAAAATGGAGTGGAGGTTCCTATACATTTTATGCCATCCTTTATCAATATTATTGATGTGGGAAGAGTCACCAGGAGTGGGCATATATTCGCAACAATTCCGCTGAAGAAAGCTGAAGTACCAGTTAGAAGAAAAATACCTATTGAAGTTTCGATAATGAATCATGAACCAAATATTGTTGTGGGGAAGTCTAGTGGGACTAATTTCAACTCTGATGATGATGATGAGATTTTGAAGTTAATCAAGAAAAGTGAGTATAAGACCATTGATCAACTCTTGCAAACTCCTTCCAAGATTTAAGTGCTTTCCCTACTGAGGGATTCTAACGCCCATAGATAAGCTTTGATGAAGGTGATGGATCAAGTGTTCATGGATTATGATGTAACAATTGACCATTTTGATGGGATTTTAGGGAATATTACTGCATGCAACAATTTGAGTTTTAGTGACGAAGAGCTCCCAAGTGAGGGGAGGAACCATAATATGGCTCTGCATATATCGATGAATTGTGGAAATGATGTGTTGTCGAGTGTGTTGGTGGATATTGGTTCATCATTGAATATGTTGCCCAAATCCAAGTTAGCCAGGCTATCATATCAGGGTGGTCCGATGAGACACAGCAAGGTTATGGTCAAAGCATTTGACGATTCTAGGAAGATTGTTATTGGAGAAGTAGATGTCCCTATGACAATTGTTCCACATACCTTTCATGTCACTTATCAGGTGATGGACATCCATGCTGCTTATAGTCACCCATGGATCAATGAGGCAGAGGCAGTCACTTCCACTCTCCATCAAAGATTGAAATTTAATAAAAATGGGAAACTCGTGGTGGCTGGTGGAGGACAAGCCTTGGTGGTAAGTCACTTGTCATCTTTTTCCTACATCGATGTTGATGAGGCCATTGGGACCCAATTTCAAGATCTATCTATTTCCTATAATAAAGTCAAGAAACTTGGGGCATCCATTTCTTCTCTCAAGGATGCACAACGAGTGGTAGAGAGCGGTTCAGCTGAAGGTTGGGGACAAGTGTTAACTTTTCCTGAAAACAAGTTTGGAGAGGGTCTGGGGTTTTCCCCCACAACTGCAAGAGCCAAGCAAGACACAATCATCCGCCCAAATTAAATAAGTTTTCTGAAGTGTAGGCTTCACCAATCCAACGCCGCCTGAAATTGATGCTATAATTGAAGAAGATGCTAAAGGGGATTTTCCAAACTTCGTGGCGTAAGGATTGGTTTGCCAGAACTGTACTTTTGTTGTTATTCCTTCGGTGATGCACATTTCTAAGTAATGCTTTGTTATATTTTGAAAAAAAACACCTTCCGCTCTTCCCAAGGCAAAAGAGTATCTGTGTCGGGCTATGTTAAAAATAAATCCTTTTGCTCTGCCCAAGGCAAAAGAGAAGATCTTTGGGCTTTTGTTTCAAGTATTACCAATCATTAATAAAAATGTTATTTTGTTCCCCATATTATTTTTTACTTTTCTCTTTTTCTGGAAAATGGTAATCTAAACAATAAATAAATATAATAATCATTTTTATATATCTGCACAACCTTCACATTAATCGAGTTCTAAAATAAAACATAAATCATATGTGCAGATTAATCCATGACATAACCATTGAAAACAATGACCCTATGCCCTCTCCCAACTTTTAATTCCCTGTGTTCGAAGCCGAGGAAGAGGATGGTGAAGAGATCCCTGATGAAATTTCCTAATTACTTGAGAATAACGAAAAGATCATTCAACCGTTCAAAGAGCCCATGCAGATAATCAATTTGGGTAATGAAGAGGATAAAAGAGAAAATTTTGAAGCTTATCAAAGAGTATATAGATATGTTTGCTTGGTCATATCAAGATATGCCAGGGATGGATACCAATATTGTAGAGCATCACCTACCATTGAAGACAGAATGTTCACCGATCAAACAAAAGTTGTGAAGAACTCGTCCCGACATGGCCGGAAAGATCAAAGAATAAGTCCATAAGTAAATTGATATAGGTTTCCTTGTAACATCACTTTAACCTTAATGGTTAGATAATATAGTGCATGTTCCTAAGAAAGATGGCAGGGTCCAAATGTGTGTGGATTACAGAGATTTAAACAATGCAAGCCCAAAGGATGATTTCCCATTACCATATATCGATATGTTAGTTGACAACACTTATAAGTTCAAAGTATTTTCTTTCATGGATGGGTTTTCCGGTTACAATCAAATCAGAATGGCACCCGAAGATATAGAGTAGACAACTTTTATTACACCATGGGGAACTTTCTGCTAACGAGTAATGCCTTTCGGTTTAAAGAATGCAAGTGCAACATACCAGAGAGCCATGACCATTATTTTTCATGATATGATGCATAAGGAGATAGAGGTTTATGTGGATGATATGATTTCCAAGTCTTGAACTGAGGAAGACCATGTGGAGTATCTATTAAAGTTATTCCAGTGTTTGAAAAAATATAAGCTCCGTTTGAATCCTAACAAATTCACTTTTGGTGTCCGTTTAGGGAAGCTCTTGGGTTTCATTGTTAGCCAACGAGGTATTGAGGTGGATCTCGATAAAGTCAAAGCCATTCAAGAGATGCCCGCACCCAAGAGTGAAAAATAGGTAAGAGGATTCCTTTGAAGATTAAAATACATCTCTAGGTTTATATCTCATAGGACTGCTACTTGTGGTTCGATTTTCAAGCTTCTCCAAAAAGATCAAGGTTGCATTTGGATAGAAGACTGCCAGAAAGCCTTCAACAACATTAAAGAGTACTTGCTTGAGCCTCCTATCTTAATTCCTCCAGTGGAGTTACGACCATTGATAATGTATTTAACCATACTAGAAGATTCCATGTGATGTGTGCTCGGTCAACAAGATGAAATATGAAGAAAGGAACATGATTAATCACACTACATGATTAATCATACTAGAAGTCCGTTGTCTCTGCCAGTACATGATTAATCACACTACATGGTTGATTTCCAAGATGGATATGATCAAATATATCTTCGAAAAGCCCGCATTATCTGGAAGAGTAGCTCGTTGGCAGATGTTGCTATCCGAATATGATATTGAATATCATACTTAAAAAGTGATCAAAGGAAGTGTTCTGGAGGATCATTTGTCTTACCAACCAATTCATAACTTTGAATCCATCAATTTTGATTTCCCAGATGAAGATGTTATGTACCTGAAGGTCAAAGACTATGAAGAACCATTACATGGAGAGGGACCCGATCCAGAATCCCGTTGGGGTTTAATTTTTGACGGAGTTGTGAATGCTTATGGCAATGGAATTGGGGAAATTATCATTACTCCTCGTGGTACTCATATCCTATTCACTGTCAAACTGATGTTCGACTGCACAAACAACATAGCTGAGTATGAAGCTTGTATCATGGGTTCTCGAAGAAGCCATATACCTAAGGATCAAGGTCCTTGATGTATATGGAGATTCAGCTTTGGTATTTAATCAAATAAAAGGAGAGTGGGAGACTTGTCACCATGGCTTGATCCCTTATAGGGATTATGCAAGAAGATTGTTGCCTTTTGTTGTACCCCAAAATGTTCCCTCCCATTTTACTCAACATATGTTCATTGAAATCCTCAACTTGCCCTAGGATGCCCAAGGATTGATCAGGAAAATGCTCTTCTAAGACAATGAACCTCAAACTAGGATTTCCATTTTCATCAAGATGGGTGAAATCAGAAGTCCTCAAACCTCTTCCGTGGTCTTCATATTCTCTCAAGACCATCCATGCCAATTTTCCTGCCTTGCACAAGAAGTTTGCTCAATCAACTGCTCAAATGCTTGAAAATCAACTGTGTTAGGTCAAAAGTCAATTGTGGCCCACATACAGTCAAATTTCAATATTTTTGGTCAACATCAACATTTTTAAGTAATGCCCATCATTTGATCAAGGGTTGATCACGATTCCCCAAGAAATGCTCCTAATTCATCAAAACTCAAAAGTTGCTAAATTAGGGTTCATGCTTTATCAGAAGTTTCTCATCCAAGGCTCATTTTGAAGAGAATCCAATTCCCTACAACTCATCTTCATCCCTCAAGCTCAAATAATTCACTCATGAAAAGATATGAATTCAGACATTATAAGTCATTCCAAAAAGTCAACAAAAACACCTTTTGGGTCAAAGCTTCTTACATGAACATGGAGGATTCAATTGAGATGAAACCAAAAGAGTTGATTAAGGGATACCTCAAGCTTTATAAAAATTCAAAGAACACCCTCTTAGGGTCAAAATTGAAGGAGATATGCATTGTCAAATTTGGCCATTTTTGGAAAATAGTCAAAAGTCAACAATACCCAAAATTGCATTTTTTGTCAAATGGGCCTAAGTTTTTATGCTTGCATCTTACTTATAGCAATGTCCACCACCCAAACACTCTCTCATATATTATTTACTTTATTTATTTAATTTATTTTTATTTTAATCAATTAAAAGTCAAATTAAATCAAATAAATGATATAAAATATGGAAGATTTGTTTTTGATCTGATTTGGAATAGAATCACAATCCATTTATACTGTCAAATAGAATTAAATCGTGCCAAGGGTGATTGGGATGAAAATGGAATGATTTTGTTTGATTTAGAAAGAAATAATGCAAGGATGAAATCAAATTAAATCTTGATAATTGGCAAAGATACGAACGCTTTTTGTTAACCTAATTCAGTCTAGTACATATACATAACAATTCCAATGCACGAGGACAAGGGTTGATCGTGCGAAACAGCAAGGACAAGTTATGTTTTTTTTCAAAAAATCACAGATCGGATTCTACACTACAGCCGTCCTCAAGGAGTTTTAAGGATTGCAACATGTTCCTGGTGTGATACGGTGGGAAAACTGACTTGGTTTTTTTGCGTTTGTATTCGCAAATTTTGCGGTTAGCAAGAGTCGCCATCGACTTTTATTTTATCCAAAAGGAAAGGCTGAAAAGAACAGGAAATACCTTTAGAGATGTTTTCTTGAGTTCGGGGGTTAGATTATGAAAAGGGAATGGGTTAGCACCCTTTTCATCCATGGTTTTCCATGGGCTCATAGTTACTTGCTAGATCACTTGTTTTTGTTTGAAAATGTGCTTTGTGTGTTTTTTTAAAAGTATTTTGTAAAGATGCCATCGTTTAGGAAAACTTTATAATGATTCTAGTTCATGAGAATGTATATAAAGTGTTGATCTTTTGAAAATGTTTTCAAGTTTGAAAGTTGTTTTGAAAGTGTTTGGTGTTTGTTTTGAAAATAGCAAGGATGGTTTTGTTTTGAAATTGAGAAAGCAACTAGGAGTATTCTACCTACACAAAAAGTCTTTCATGTTTATTTCCTCTTTCCTTTGACATTGTTATCTTACCATTAATTTGGTAAGTAACCCTATATTTGGATGTAAAAGGGACGGGAAAGGGTCATCGTATAGCCATAGAAGGAAACTTATGAGACGCTTTAGCAATTTTTCGTAAGGGACTAGATCGTTTTATCGAAGGAAACATCGAGGGACATCGAGGCACGAACTTTTTTTTCCTAAAGGGTCTTTGCTAAAGCTTCCCATATTCGAGGGACATGATTGTTTTCCGAAAGGAAAACAAAGTGAGATTACCCAAGAGGTGCTAGTGTGTAAGTGTGTTTGTTTGCATGCATTTTGTCTTGCATTTAAAGGTTATCTATTTGTTGATTTTATCTTTCCATATATCCTAATTACTAGCAATATATGAATACGAAAAATAAAATCCTAAACTATTACATCATTAGGGGGATGGGGGTACAATTTGCAAATATGGATGAAATAAGTGCCTAATTATTACAACCATATCGAACAACTGGGCAGCAATGAAAATATATGCATAAACAGTGTAAAAAATGGGAGAAACTGTCTTTTGAACCATTATGTGTCGACACATGCGGTTATGCATCGACACATAACTTTTCCTTGCTCCTGTAAAGAAAAATCAGCTCAGTATGAGCTAACACATAATGGGATGTGTCGACTCATACACCTTCTTTGTATCGACACATACGTATTTTGTGTTGACTCATAGACTTTTCAACCTTCTGTTTTGGGACCTGGAATCAGTATGAATCGATGTATGGGGTATATGGATCAACTCATACCCTATTTTTTTACTAGGATGAGTCGACACGTGTGCATATGTGTCGATACATACTGTATTTTTCTGCCTTAAACATTGTTTTATTGTCCATACATGTTAGTTTACAGCATATGATTGATAAACATAAACAGCAACCACACGGTTAGCTAAAAGGGTTAATGATTACTACATCTTATCTTCAAAAATAAATCATTAAAGATGTATGAAAAATACCAAGTCAAGAAGACTTATCTTGAAACTACACTTGGTGTTTGAAATCTGAATACTTTCCATGATGTTGTGAGGGCTCCAATGAATCTCCAGGGAGCTTGTTCCAAACTGTTGAGACCCAGTCAAGTGGTACAATATTGTTTTTATGTTTGGATGGTGAGGATAATGGAACTAACAGAAACTATTTTTTTGTTTTTACAATCTTTATGTGCTAAGGTGTTTGGTTTATGGGAGAGTTTGTAAGATGGAATAATGGATTGAAGTTATGTTTTGAATGAGATTAGAGCTGGTTTTTTCTTAAATGAGCCAAAGTTATAAAGAATATTGTTTTTCTGTTCAAAGACTCTTTATTCTCTCCAAAAATTCCAACCCTTATGTCTTATGAAACAGTCCCTTTTGTAGACCCTTGACTGAGGTTTAGGGGGGAAACAAAATAAGTCATTTTGAATTGTTTTTTCCTACTATTTTGATACTTTATTCACACAATTTTCTTTTGCCATTTTGGTGCAATTTTGGGGCTGTTATGATGCAGGTTGGGGCAGACTGCACAGAGAAGTTTTGGACTGTATAGGACAGCATATGCAGATTTGTGGTGCAGCATAGCACGAGGATTTTTGTAGGACAACAATGGAGCAGGTTTTAGGGTGTTGTGGAAATGCAACATATCATACTTTGTTCAACTTGGACAGCAAGATTTGTAGCATGAAACTAATTTGGTCTTGTAGAGTATTTTATGCACATTGTATCAAGGACAAAACATTGTGGCAAGGTTTTGAGTCAAAGGGAAAAGTCCAAGCAATACAAAGTTTAGGGTTTGTAAACTTGCAAAAATGTCACTTTGTAATAAATTGAATCATTTGCCTCATTTTAAATTATTTGGAATTGTATCAAAAAAATGTCATGAAGCAAATGAAATTAACAAGTATAGAAAATACTTAGAAAAATTTCAAAGTCTTGCAAAAGTTGAATTTTTTATTCTCTTGATTTTTGATGATCAAATTTCACATTTTGGATGTCTTGATGCAATGTGATTTTTGGGACACAAATTCGGTCAAAAAGTCAAAGTTTGACTTATTTAGCGTCCAGTTGACTTTTCCAGCTGAAACTTCAATTTTGCTCATTTTCTCCCTTTTGATGATTTGAATGATTTTCTTAGAAAAGTGTGATCTGAGGCTTGAAACTTAACTGAAGTAATTCTAAGGGTCCATGAAGATCAGTGAAAGTCATTTAAAGTATTAGAAATTTGAATATCTTTGTACAGATTCAAACCCTAATTTAAGGTCTTAACGTTGAGGAGATTGTTTGACCTAGTCGATACTTGCACAAACTCGAGGCATTAAAGATCTTTGTAGGAAATATCTTGAGAAATGAGAGGGAAAATTTTGGGGTACAACAGCTGCCTCTGTTCAATCTTCTTAAACCTGAGGATGTAGATTGGCTGGTCTGCCTTTCGTAATCTGAAGGTGGAAGATGATTGAACACTAGAGTGCCTTGAAATTTGCACTCGTCTGAAATGATACTGGTAGTGTAGGTAATATCGGGAATGGGCTTACATATGACATTTGGAAGAAGATGACGAAAGATCATCGGAGATGGGCTTAAAGATGCCATCCAAAAAAGATATTGGTCGCATGAGAGATTTCTTTGAGAGAATTCCTGTACCTGTTGTTGAGGAGGACTTCGCTGGAGAATGTTAATTTACGTATGGGGAAATAGAGTATAGGAGCTTCAGTTGTCCATTAATCTACTGGGGAATTAACTCTTGATTGAGGAGGTGGAAGCACGTTGCCTAATTGATTAGGATACGGTCTGCACAACGGCTTACTGGGGAAACATGAGATCGACCGATTCTGGTCGGGTCCAGGTCTTACAGCAATGTAAACTGTTGTCTGGTGATAAGAGAGAAGGAACCTGGATAGTAAGGTTGCTTAGAAATGAAAGCCTGGATAGTATGGCTATGAGAAGGAACCTGGATAGTAGGGTTACTTCGAAATGAAAGCCTGGATAGTAGGGCTATGAGAAGGAACCTGGGTCGTAGGGTTACTTCGAAATGAAAGCCTGGATAGTAGGGCTATGGGAAGGAACCCGAATAGTAGGGTTACCTCAAGAAGAAAGCATTGATAGTAGGGCTGTGAGAAGGAACCTGGGTCGTAGGGTTACTTCAAGATAAAAGCCTGGATAGTAGGGCTTATGGGAAGGAACCTAGATCGTAGGGTTACTTCGAAATGAAAACCTGGATAGTAGGGCTATTAGAAGGAACCTGGGTCATAGGGTTACTTCAAAATGAAAGCCTGGATAGTAGGGCTATGGGAAAGAACCTTGATAGTAGGGTTACCTCAAGATGAAAGCTTGGATAGTAGGGCTGTGAGAAGGAACCTGGGTCGTACGGTTACTTCAAGATGAAATCCTAGATAGTAGGGCTTATGGGAAGGAACCTGGATCGTAGGGTTACTTCGAGATGAAAGCCTGGATAGTAGGGCTGTGAGAAGGAACTTGGGTCGTAGGGTTACTTCAAAATGAAATCCTGGATAGTAGGGCTATGGGAAGGAACTTAGATCGTAGGGTTACTCCGATATGAAAGCATGGATAGTAAGGTTGCTTCGTTTGAACATGTAGATTAGTTGACCCGTTTGATTTGGAGAACTAATTTTTCATTAGTTCTCTGCATATGTGACCTGCGTAACTGCTGGAATTGTTGGTGATAATTGTCTTTCCTGAAAAGATAACAGGGTTAATTATATGTGATGCATGAAATGCATTGTGGGATGACGTTCTCAAAATAAATGAGACTATGTTGTATGTGTTATGTATGTGCATGTCATGATGCATGAACATGAACTGCTATTATGAGATGTCTGAGTCTGGGAAAATAAATCCCCGATTGCTGATACAGAGTATAGCATCCCTGACTATTATAGAGGACTGTGATCCTTCTACTTCCGCTAGGGATGGTGACCAGAAATGACTATGCTAGAGGTTTACTCCTTGTTGTTTGTGAATATTCTGCCAGGGAGAGACTCTGTATGAGCTCTGCGGGGGAATGACTTTGCTGGAAGGTGCACTTCCGTAGCTAAATTAATAAGCTTTGTTGGGGATTGAGCTTATGTATCCAGAGAAATAAACTCTGCTTGAGGAGATAAAAAATTATGATGATCCGCTCGCGATTATGAAATTTGGTTGGGGGATATAGATGTCATGTTTTTGGATGACTCTGGCTAGGGAGATTACTTCCCGTTTTAAGAGAACTTATATCAATGCTTTGATTACCTTTACTTTGTGGGGAATACATATGCTACGAGGTCGTATGCGTTGATGATTATGTTTCAAAGTTAACTTTTCCCCGGTATAGAGTAACTCTCGGGTTTTGACATTTCTATTTTTTGTTGCCCCTGTTTCTTAAGCTCTGAGCAATTGTCTTTCCATTTTTTATGTAAATATTTATGAGCAGTAACCATATTCAATACATATGTCAAGAATAAATCATTGGACGTTTTTGCAAAAAAAAAACAGAAAAGGAAAAAAACTCATAGTTTTTTGTAAAATGATTTGTATTGATTTTTCGAAGTTGGCATGTACTGGGCGTTTTTTGTACAAGGAGACTGATACTCTAGTAAGAGAACGCCGTCGTAAAAATAGAAGCTATACAATATTGTGTAAAAATAAAACAGATATGTGCAACAATCCCATTGGGTTCCAACTCTGCTATTGCCCCTATGTCTTCGAGCGTCTCATCACTTTGCTGCTTGTCCGAAATTGATTAGGTTGATTGATGTCGTTCGAGCTTGACAGTTGACACTGAGTTCTGATTGCAGGGTGATCCAATGGGACATAGTGATATGCTTTTCATCCCTAACTTTTTCCTGGACTGCCCTTTCGGGTTTTCAGTCCACCGGGATACCCTTTTTTGCCTAAGCCGCCTTTTAAGGTTTTCGGCTTGCCGGGTGTACAGATTTGTTTTCATCCCTTATTTTTTTCCGAACCCTTTTGGTTCGTGGGGAAGCCCTTATTTTTGCCTAGTCCAATCAACCTAGCGAGTATTTTATCATGCGTAGTATCTTTTCACTATGTCTGCCTTGACAGGGTGAGGAAGGTCGTCACCGTCCATGGTGGTCAGAATCATGGCTCCACCCGAGAAGATGTTTTTAATCACAAATGGCCCTTCGTATGTGGTAGTCCATTTTCCCTTGGGATTACCTTGCGGCAGTATGATGCATTTTATTACTAGATCCCCGACCTAATACTCTTGGCGTCAGACTTTTTTGTTGAAAGCCTTGATCATCCGCTTTTGATACGACTGACCATGGCAGATAGCAGTAAGTCTCTTTTCATCGATCAGATTTAGTTGATCAAGTCGAGTCTGGATCTAGTCGTCTTTGTTCAAACCCTCATCTTTCAAAATCCTTAAAGAAGGAATTTGGACCTCAATGGGTAAGACTGCCTCCATGCCATATACCAGAGAGTAAGGAGTTGCCCCTGTCGATGTCCGTGATGAGGTACGGTACCCATGAAGAGTAAATGGTAGCTACTCATGCCAGTCTTTGTATGTCACTATCATCTTTTATATAATCTTCTTGATGTTCTTGTTAGCCGCTGCAACAACGCCATTCATCTTCGGCCGATAGGGAGAAGAGTTATGATGTTGTATCTTGAATTGCTTATAGAGTTCGGTGATCATCGTATTATTAAGATTTGTACCATTGTCCGTGATAATTCTCTTTGGCACACTGTACCGACAGATCTGGTTATGCCTGATAAATCGCACCACCGTGTTCTTGTTCACAGTAGAAAAAGAGGTAGCTTCAACCCACTTTGTGAAGTAATCGATAGCTACCAGGATGAAGCGATGCCCATTAAAAGCGGTAGGCCTGATTTCTCCGATCATGTCAATGCCCCACATTGCAAAGGGCCACCGAGCTGTCAAGACATTCAAAGGAACCGGAGGCACATGCAGCTTATCAGCATAGATTTGGAACTTATGACAGGTTCGGGAGTGCTGATAACAATCTGCTTCCATAGTGGACCAGTAGTATCCTGCCTGTAAGATCTTCTTAGCCATGGTATGTCCACTGGAATGGGTTCTGAAGGTACCTTCATGTAGATCGGTTATAATCCTCTCTGCTTCGCTCTTGTCTACACACGGCAGTAAGGTAGAGTCATGGTTGCACTTGTAGAGGATTCCATTACTGAGAAAGAATTTCGCAGCGAACCTTCTCAGAAACTTCCTATCATTGACAGATTCCCCTTCGGGATACTCTTGAGTCTCGAGGTACTTCTTCACTTCATGAAACCAGGGTTTATCTACTACCTCTTCAGTATCAATCTCGTAGTAGTGTGCTGGTTCATCCAACCTATCAATGGTGATTCGGGGAGCTTCGTTGTCCCACCTGACCTTAAACATAGAAGACATGGTATCTAGTGCGTCCGCTAACTGATTCTCCTCTTGCTGGAAATGTTCAAAGATTACTTCCTCAAAGCGTGGGAGCAACGTTAGTACGTGCTCTCTATATGGGATGGGATTTAGATGTTTCATATCCCATTCTCCTTTGGTTTGACTTATCACTAAAGCTGAATCCCCAAAGACATTTAAGAACTTGATCCTGAGGTAGATAGCAACTTTGAGACCCATGATGAAGGCTTCATACTCCGCCATATTTTTAGTGCGATTGAAACGTAGTCGGGCAGTGAAAGGAGTATGACAGCCCTCAGGAGATATGATTACAGCGCCAATGGAATTACCGAGTGTGTTTGAAGCTCCGTCAAAAATCATGGTCCATCGGGATCCTTCCTCAAGTCCTTCATTCAGTCCATGTTCTTCATAGTCAGTCACTAGCATGATATTCTCGTCCGGGAACTCAAAATTCATGGACTGGTAGTCAACCACGGCCTGATGAGCCAAATGATCAGCCAATACACTTCCCTTGATTTCTTTCTGGTTTGTATATTGTATATCGTATTCAGTTAAGATCATCTGTCATCTCGCTATTCTTCCGGAGAGAGCGGGCTTCTAAAAGATGTATTTGATTGGATCCATCTTAGATATCAACAGAGTAGTGTGGGTTAGCATATACTGTCTTAGTCGGCGAGCAGCCCATGCCAAAGTGCAACAAGTTTTCTTGAGCAGTGAGTATCTTGTCTCACAATCGATAAAAAAATTTCTAAGGTAGTATATTGCGTGCTCTTTTCGACCAGACTCGTCATGCTGCCCCAGCACACACCCCCATTAAATTGTCTAGCACTATTAAGTACAATATCAAAGGTCTTCCTACAACCTGAGGCATCAGAATTGGTGGTTCTTGAAGGTATTCCTTGATTCTTTTGAAAGAAGTCTGGAATTCATCATTCCACTTTACTACTTGATCTTTCTTCAGAAGCTTGAAGATAGGCTCACAAGTAGCAGTTAGATGTGAAATGAACCTGGCAATATAATTTATGCGTCCCAAGAAACCTCTAACCTCCTTCTCTGTGTGGGGAGTCGGAATCTCTTGTATGGCCTTTACCTTTCCGAGGTCTACCTGAATACCCTTGTCATTGACGATGAACCTCAGAAGTTTACCAGACCTGACCCAGAAGGTGCACTTGTTCGGATTTAGCCTCAGCTTGTATGTCTATAACCTGTCAAACAGCTTTTGTAGATAGTCGAGGTGCTCTTCTTCGGTTTGAGACCTGGCTATCATGTCATCAACATAAACCTTGATCTAACGGTGAATCATATCATGAAACAAAGCGACCATGGCTCGCTGATAAGTTTCCCCAGCATTCTTCAACCCAAAAGGCATCACCTTGTTACAGAAGATGCCCCACTGTGTGATGAAGATTGTGTTATCCATGTCTTCAGGAGCCATCTTGATCTGGTTATAGCCATAGAAACCATCCACGAAGGAGAAAATTTTGTGTGTGCGGTGTTGCCGACCAGAACATCAATGTGGGTAAGAGGGAAGTCATCCTTGGGGCTTTCCCTGTTCAGGTCTCTATAGTCCACACATATCCGTACCTTACCGTCCTTTTTAGGTACCGGAATGACGTTAGCAACCCATTGCAGATAGGAGGTGACGGCCAAGAACCCAGCGTTGAACTGTTTCATAACCTCTGCTTTGATCTTCTCTGAAATTTCAGGGTGCATACGATGGACCTTCTGTTTAACCGGATCACAATCCTCTTTAGTAGGAAGACGGTGTACCACGATATCAGTGTCTAAACCAGGCATGTCTTCGTATGACCAGACGAAAATCTCAATGTAGTCGTGCAACATCTGTATCAACCGCTGTTTGATCTTAGCTTCCAGATTTGTGCCGATCTTGACTTCTTTTCTGTCCATCTTCGTGCCCAAGTTTATTATCTCAATTGGCTCCTAATGAGGCTGTATAGACCTCTCTTCCTGTTGTAACAGTCTAGCCAGCTCTCCAGGCACCTCACAATCGACCTCACCTTCGTCCTCAGCTTGGTTGATCGGGTTTTCGAAATCATAGTTGGAAGTAGCAGAATTGTTATCAATGGGATCCAGAGTGGATATGGATCTGCAGTTTGATACGTGAGTGTGTGTAAGAGCATAGTTGTATTGATAAAGTAAAAATAGAAAAGAAAAATAGAGAGTGCAATTTTTTTATGCAAGGAACGTCCAATGCTTTATTGATGACATATGAAATGACACATAATAACCCTCGCAGATAGAACCATTGTGCCTCGGGTAAGACACAAGGCCAAAAGGTTAAAAATTGTTTATTACAAATTCAAAACACAAGTAAGACGATTACTGCGGAATAAAAGAAACCGGTATAAAATCTCTAGCCGTCCAGTTACTCGATCCACTGTTGGTAGTCGGGTAGATCCAGCTGTCAATGTCAAAGTCTTCCTCGCTGTCTTCAATAGCATTGACCCCACGATTGCTAATGTGTAGGGGAGGTCCTCCAGCCCGAGCGTGTCGAACATCCCTTTGAGCCCCTGAAGTAAATCCCAAGCCAAATTTGTCAGTTTTGTGAGTAAAATCAGGGAGCTATCCCCAATTGGTACACCCACCTTCTTCGACCACTGCTCTGGCATCCTTTAGAGAAGCCATCTTCAGAGGAGGTTTAGTGTTGGTGGTAGTCTCGGTTGATGCCAAAATCTGGGGAACCTCTTCAAAGTTTTGACAAGGAGTCTCTATGAATTCCCCATCCATCTCCACATACCTGAAGGAGTTCAGGTGGCTCACCATATACTCCTCTTCGCCATGCACAGTGACAATCTTCCCTTTCACCAGATATTTCAGCATTTGGTGCAGTGTAGAAGTAACAGCCCCAACTTCATGGATCCAAGGACGACCCAACAAACAAGAGTATGATGGCATGATCCCCATCATATAGAAGGTGGACTCAAAGGTCTAAGAGCCTATCTTGATAGGGATGTCCAACACCCCGTGCACCATTCTCTTTGACCCGTCAAAAGCCCTTACCACAATGTTACTGGGTTTTAAAGTCAAGCCTTCACAATCCAGCCGATCAAGAGCCTTCTTAGGCAGAACATTCAGTGAAGACCCAGTATCCACCAGTACATGAACCATAGAGGCACCCCTGCATTTGATCGAGCCATGTAGAGCATCATTATGCTTTCTCCCTTTCGGAGTCAAGTTAGCATCTGAAAAACCCATCCCATTGTCAGCAGTCAAGCTGACCACACAGTCTTTGAATTGATCGGATGAGGTTTCTTGTGGCACATGCGCGGTCTTGGGGAATGCAATCAAAGCCTTTGCATGTGCCTTAGAACATAACATCAAAGACAACATCGATATATTTGAGGGGGTCTGCGCCAACTGCTCGACCATATTGTAGTCGCTCTTTTTGATTATTTTTAAGATTTCCTCTATCTCTTTCTTAGAGGATTCCATAACAACTTTTCTAGGTGCCTCCGTTCGGGCAGGCCCACCTACAGCTTCTTAGCCTCGAGTCCCAGATGACTCATCGGCAGGGGTAACAACTGGAGTAAGGACGGGGGTAGTAGCTGAAGTACTAGCAGGAACAACAAATGGAATAACAACAGGCTTATTGACAGTCTTTAGGGAAATCTCAGGAGAGAAAACCCTTCCACTTCTGGTAATCTTGCTGGTCCCGACAATGTTACTTACATCAAGATTAGACTCTTCATTCTTCAAATCCTGTTTAATGCCGTGATAGTAAACATCAACACCATAATGCCAAGGGACGGCTTTGTCCGAGGCGTATGGGCGGGGACCAGAAAAAGCGTTTATTAACGGAGCGACTATCGGAGCGGGTGTAATCCTAATAGGTCTTCTCGAGGAGGCCTTGGAAGGATTGGCGAAAATGGTTGTAATAGCAATATCTTCACACAAAACAGTTAAAATAAAAGTCTTTTCAAACAAAATTTATCTGTTGTCCATCAGGCGTTGGACACCGGTTTTCAGCAAATAACAACCAGAAGGAAAAGATGAACACATGTGGCAACCTTCACCACAACCCAGAAATAAATCGGCCAACAACAAATTCTTCTTAACAGTCATAAGAGGAGTAGAAACTTCATCAACTGAGGTCACGAATAGATCGGTATCAACGGTGTTAACTCTATGGTTGTGCTTAGGCATGGGAGCATATATGACATTGGGCTTCTCTGGAGCATCGAACTCAATCTCCTTGGCTTCAATCAGATCTTGTACTTTATTTCTTAGAGCCCATCAGTCATTTGTATCGTGACCAGGACTCTCGAAATGTTAGGCGCACCGAGCGTTTGGATTGTATCGAGGAGATGTGGTATTAGGATTCTTGGGAGCCTCTTTCAAGGTTGCCAAGTTGGATCTTAGGAGATGAGGTAGAACCTCAGTCAATTTCATGTTAATCCGGGTAAACTGCCTTTGCGGTCTTTCTACCCTTTGCTGATTGTTTCGTTATGGGGTAGCCGCAGGCCTAGGTATCATCACAGCACCTACCGTTGAACGGTACTCAGCTCAGTTTTGACCTCTTGGGCTATAAACAGAACTGACCTCCTTCTTAGCCATGAAGGGATTCTTTGCTGAACTTGACGACGTATCTTTCTGTATTTTACCGCTCCGGATCTCAGCTTCTACCCTCTCTCCAGTTAATATCAGCTCAATAAAACCAACCGATGAGCTACCGATCAAATGGTTGAAGAATGGACTAGATAGCGTCCCTAGAAACATGTCGACCAACTCCCTATCAGAGAAAGTGGGTTGGACTCTCCTAGCCAAATCTCTCCACTTCTGCGCATAGTCCTTAAAGCCTTCACTTGCACCCATGGACATACTCTGAAGCTGAGTACGGGTAGGGGAAAGGTCGGTGTTGTATTGATACTGCTTGTAAAAAGAAGTAGAAAAATCCTCCCAGTTTCGGAAATTGGTTCCCTCCAATTGGTAGAACCACTCAAGCTGAGTCCCTGACAGATTGTGTTGAAAGAAGTGAACCCACAAGTTCCTATCAGCAGTGTGAGGCTAAATCTTCCTTACATAGGAACGGAGATGAAGCTTGGGACAAGACACCCCATCATATTTTGCGAAAACTGGAGCTTTAAATTTGTGTGGGATGACTACCCCGGACACCAATCCTAGCTCTTCAAAACCTACCCCTAGTATTCTCTGGATCTCCATAACGCTTAACCGATCCTCTAACTGCTTGTACCTATTCTCAGTGGGAGGATACTGCTCATCATTGTAGTCTGTATCATTGTCATATACTTCAGGACTAAGGTTCTCCTCCCTTGTTTCTCTCTCTTGATTTTCCCCTTCTTTGGACAAGGAGGTCAGATCGACTGGTTGCTTTAGCGGCCCCCCAAATCTTCTGCCCATACTGAGGGCACCGACGAGCTTTTTTTTCTTCTTCTTCTTCTCTTTCAGGATGAGGACCTTCAGATCCTCCTGTCCTTTTACCAGATTTATGAACATCTGTTGACATTGGGCATTTTGTGCCTGAAGATCTTTGATACTTTGTTCAGAAGATATATTTGCTGAAATAAACAGCGAAGAAGATGAGAAACCTCTAATGGTACCTGCCTATGCAATGTTATGGATGATATGCGTATGCAATGATTTTAAGGAAATTAGAGATTCAAATTTTCTTTAGACAAAAGGAAACACAAGTTATATTAATAAATCAAAGCTTGAGTACATCATGCCTCTTTGGGCTTACAAAAACTCTAAGATAAAAAGGTTGTACGCATCCTCTTTGGTGTGGTGTAGGCGTTTAGAGTCCGCTCCTCATGAAGTTGTTTGGTGAGCTCCTGATTCTTCTTCTCACTGGCGTAGAATTGGGCCTCGAAAGTGTCTCGTTCCCTCTTGAGTTTTATCCAGTCCCTTTGTAAGCCTTCAAGAGAGGTGGGCATGTCAGAATGCAGGATAGTGTATGGAATATCTCCTTTCACAACAGGCTCTATGATCACCGAGAGAACAGAGGGGTAAGGCATCATAAGACTTTGAGCACGAGCTCGTACCCATTTGAGGTAAGGCTCAAGAGGGATGGAATTCTTGTGCCCCGATGTCTTGCTATCTACCTTGTTCAACATCCTCAAGGCTCGGATAAACCTCTGGTGATGACCTTGATTGTCACTCCCGTAGTCAAATACTAACCCTTGAATCTGTATCTCATGTGGACCATCCCTTCGGGCATAACCAAATTGTCTTAAAGCTAAACAGGGGTTATAGGTGATACCTCCCCTAATGCCAAGTAATGGGACATTAGGGAATTCTCTATAACGGTCGACGATGATAACATTCTCTATAGATCGGGAACACCATTGGATGTCTGAATGTTTGAGCGTCATCCACCTTTGTGACCACCTTGAACCTTGGTCGTTCTTCAATATAGATTGGGGAAGATGCTAAATAAACCATCTTGACAAGAGAGAAGTGCAACACATAAGGATACCTCTTTTCCTCATAGTGCGAGTGTGAAACAAATGTAGGATGTCCCCTAGCAAAGTAGGCACCGGGTTACGAGACATGAAGATTTTGACGGTGTTCACATATATGAGTTGGTCAGGATTTGGAAACAAAACCATCCCATAGATGAGGAGAGCCACAATTTCCTCAAAAGCTTGCAAATCCAAAGAGTTCCAACAGTTTTGGGCTATCTCAAACAAGAAGTTTGCTAGGAAACCCTTGACACCGCTCCTTGTCTCCCAATTAGTTGTGATATCAGATGGTTGCAAGTGTAGAACTTGAGCAATCTCTTCGGGCTTTGGATCTCTTTCCATACCGTTGAAAGTTAGTTGATTGAGAATGGGAATCATCAAAAGTTCGGAGAATTCTTCCAAAGTTGGAACAAGTTGATAATCGGGAAATGTGAAGCAATGGTGTAGAGGATCAAAGAATTGGAAGAGCACCTTCATCATATCTTCATCAGTTTTGTAGGTAACCAAATTTAGGAGGCGGCCATGTCTTTCGGTAAATGGAGAGTTCTCAGAAATCCTTGATGCTAACTCTTTGAGTTGTAGAGGAATCCTTACGAGATTTACTTGAATGGTTTTCCTGCGAATAGAATCCATGTCCTACAAAACAGAAACAAAGATAAATCCAAAAAATCCTTGAAATGGTTAGTGAGTATGAGTATGATGTTATGATGTTCATGATGTTATGTACAAGTAAATATAAACAAAACACACAATTCCTTAGGTTTAGGCTTGCATGGGGTCTCATAGGTAAGTACCCTCTTGAAGTTTAGTTGGCTTAAACATGTCCTAGCAATAGTAACCGGGTTCTAAGGAGCTCAATATCATTGGTTTGTTTCTTTGGTCATTATTTCAGCCCAAGCCTCTTTAATAGCGACCGAAATATCCCAAAAACACAAACCTCAATGAGTGTAGTATCGAGTATCTACCAACATCAGACTACACCAAAGTCGATCATCTCACTACGTCCTAATGGCCAAGTTTGTCAAGTAAAGGTTCTAAAAGTAAATTAGTGCTTCATGACATCAATCAGCGGCCCTGTATTCTCCTTGACTACTCAATGGCTATCGGTACCCACAAATATGTCGCACTAATGTAGCTATTGCTTAGACCGTGTTGGTATACCCTGCACAGTTTCCACAATGCATTGCTACTTACCTATAAGGTATCCCAAATCCGTGTAGAGGATTCAAACCCAAACAAAGAACCAAAGTGTAAAGCATACAAGTCAAACGATGAAAGAAAATAAATGTGATATATCCCTAAGGTAACCCCACTTTAAAACAAGTCACCAGCAGAGTCTCCAGTTCTATGATACGGTGGGAGAACTGACTTGGTTGTTTTGCGTTTGTATTCCCAAATTTTACGGTTAGCAAAAGTCGCCGCCGACTTTTCTTTTATCCAAAAGGAAAGGCTGAAAAGAACACGAAAGACCTTTAGCGATGTTTTCTTGAGTTCGGGGGGTAGATTATGAAAAGGGAAGGTGTTAGCACCATTTTCATCCATGGTTTTTCATGGGCTCTTAGTTACTTGCTAGATCACTTACTTTTGTTTGAAAATGTGCTTTGTGTGTTTTTTTTAAAAGTATTTTGTAAAGATGCCATCGTTTAGGAAACCTTTGTAATGATTCTCGTTCGTAAGAATGTATACAAAGTGTTGATCTTTTGAAAATGTTTTCAAGTTTGAAAGATGTTTTGAAAGTGTTTGGTGTTTGTTTTGAAAATAGAAAGGATGTTTTTGTTTTGAAATTGAGCAAGCAACTAGGAGTATTCTACCTACTCCAAAAGTCTTTCATGTTTATTTCCTCTTTCCTTTGACATTGTTATCTTACCATTAATTTGGTAAGTAACCCTATCTTTGGATGTAAAAGGGACGGGCAAGGGTCATCGTATAGCCATAGAAGGAAACTTATGAGATGCTTTAGCAATTTTTCGTAAGGGACTAGATCATTTTATCGAAGGAAACATCGAGGGACATCGAGGGAAGACGATCCTTTTTTTTTAAAGGGTCTTTGCTAAAGCGTCCCATATTCTAGGGACATGACTGTTTTCCGAAAGGAAAACAAAGTGATATTACCCTAGAGGTGCTAGTTTGCAAGTGTGTTTGTTTGCATGCATTTTGTCATGCATTTAAAGGTTATCTATTTGTTGATTTTATCTGCCATACATCCTAATTACTAGCAATATATGAATAAGGAAAATAAAATCCTAAACTATTAAATCATTAGGGGGATGGGGGTATAATTTGCAAATAGGGATGAAATAAGTGTCTAATTATTACAACCATATCGATCAACTGGGATGAAATGAAAATATATGCATAAACAGTGTAAAAAATGGAAGAAACTGCCTTTTGAACCATTATGTGTCGACACATGCTATTATGCATCGACACATAACTTTTCCTTGCTCCTGTAAAGAAAAATAAGCTCAGTATGAGCCGACACATAATGGGATGTGTCGACTCATACACCTTCTTTGTATCGACACATATGCATTTTGTGTCGACTCATAGACAATTCAACCTTCTGTTTTGGGACTTTGAATTAGTATGAATCGATGTGTGGGGTTTATGGATCGACTCAAACCCTGTTTTTTTACTAGGATGAGTCGACACGTGTGCATATCTGTCGATACATACTATATTTTTCTGCCTTAAACATTGTTTTATTGTCCATACATGTCAGTTTACAGCATATGATTGATAAACATAAACAGCAACCAAACGGTTAGCTAAAAGGGGCAATGATTACTACATATTATCTTCAAAAATAAATCATTAAAGATGTATGAAAAATACCAAGTCAAGAAGACTTATCTTGAAACTACACTTGGTGTTTGAAATCTGAATACTTTCCAAGATGTTGTGAGGGCTCCAATGAATCTCCAGACAGCTTGTTCCAAACTGTTGAGACCCAGTCAAGTTGTACACTATTGTTTTTATGTTTAGATGGTAAGGATAATGGCACTAACAGAAACTGTTTTGGTGTTTTTACAATCTTTGTGTGCTAAGGTGTTTGGCTTATGGGATAGTTTTTAAGATGGAATAATTGATTGAAGTTCTGTTTTGAATGAGATTAGAGCTGGTTTTTTCTTGAATGATCCAAAGTTATAAAGAATATTGTTTTTCTGTTCAAAGACTCTCTATTCTCTCCAAACATTCCAACCCTTATGTCTTATGAAATAGTCCCTTTTGTAGACCCTTGACTGAGGTTTAGGAGGGAAACAAAATAAGTCATTTTGAATTGTTTTTGCCTACTGTTTTGATACTTTATTCACACAATTTTATTTTGCAATTTTGGTGCAATTTTGGGGCTATTATGATGCAGGTTGGGGCAACTGCATAGAGCAGTTTTGGACTGTATAGGACAGCATATGCAGATTTGTGGCGTAGCATAGCACAAGGTTTTTTGTAGGACAGCAATGGCGCAGTGTTAGAACAAAGTTTGGTTCTAATTATATCTTAGAGTTTTGTGATATATATTTTATACTCTGACTTGTATGTTCTCTAAGATCAGATGAAGTTCTGTCTTACGCATCTTAGAAATAAACAGCATTCTACGTAGGTATAAAGCAAACACAAAAGGAAGCACTCCAAAGCAAACTCTAATGAAGAGCAATCCTAAGAAATATCTGATAGAAGCACGCTGAAAGTAACATCTGATAAATGCAAGATTAAAGGAAACTCTGATGATCACATATTGAAGAATACTCTGATAGAAGAATAGATATAGTAAACTCTGAATTAGCAATGCTGCAAGCAAACACTTCAACTTCCAGAGACAAGCTCTGAAAGTACAGTTGCTTATTAAATTCTAAGACGGCTAACACACTCAAGTATACTACGCGCACTAGCATTGGAAACATAAAAACCAAATCTACTCGTTACACGCATCATTACAATCATGCTTCATTAAATGCATGCACCATCATCAAGGCATTAACGGTCAATTAGAAGCTATTTAGAGAAGACCTTTTGTATCAAAGAAAGTTTACTGACTTACGTGAAATATACTTACACTCACTGTTTTCATACTTGTAAACTAATACTGTATAGTGGGTAGTTCTTAAGTATTGGGAAACAATCTTAGTGAAAAATCACAGTTGTGATAAAGCTTTTTAGAAGCAAATCTTTTTCACTACTATTAAGAGAAAAATTTGTAAGTGTTCCTTGAGAGACAAGTTGGGTCAGATTTCTCAAGAGGGCTAGGACTAGTTGAGTCTTAGAGGTTTTAGTCACTTTCAGTTAACTTGTGCATTATATTGTTAGTCACACCAGTTTAGTTATGCGCTTGTAATCAGTTTGATTATAGTGGCTTAAGTCCTTGTTGAGAGAGGCGAAATCACCTTGGCGGGTGGACTGGAGTAGTTTGAGTTTCAAATAAACCAGGATAAAATTACCAGTTTCCTTCCATTAGTATTGCGCTAGAAAAGAAGAAAAACTTATTCAACCCCCCCCCCCCCCCCCTTCTAAGTGTTTTCTAAACCTTCAATTGGTATCAGAGCACTAGTTCTGGGTGCAAACACCTAACAGTGTCAGAAAAAGATCCAGAAGGAAAACACCATGGCATCTAAACAAAACAACATCAACTGCACCAAACCTCTTGTGTTTGATGGAGAAGACTTTGAATACTGGAAGGATAGACTAGAAAGTTTCTTTCTAGGTCATGATGCTGATCTGTGGAATTTTGTCCTTGACGAATAACTCATCCAGAAGATAAAGACGGAAACAAAATTGACATAAGGAACATGGATAAACAACAAAAGATAGATTTCAAGAATCACCGCATAGCCAGAAACATCTTTCTGAATGCTATCTCAAAAAATTAATATGAGAAAATCACCAACAGAGATACGGCACATGACATGTTGGAATCCCTCAAGATGACTCATGAAGTAAATGCTCAAGTAAAAGAGACAAAAGCTCTGGCTCTCGTTCATAAGTATGAAGCATTCAAAATGGAAGAAAATGAGTCTATTGAAGTTATGTTCTCGAGATTCCAAACTCTGATTGTTGGCCTAAGAGTTCTGAACAAAGGATACACCAAGGCAGACCATGTTAAGAAAATCATCAGAAGTTTTCCCAGAAGATGGGCACCTATGGTCACTGCATTCAAAGTATCAAAATATCTGAATAACGTTTCCCTTGAAGAACTTATCAGTGCTTTAAGGAGTCACGAGATAGAACTTGATCAACATGAGCCTCAGAAGAAATGTAAGTTTGTAGCTCTTAAATCTATTAAAAAATTTGAAACTAACGCTTTTCAGGCAGAAGAAGAAAACTCTGAAGATTATTCATCAGAAGAAGACGAGTTATCTCTGCTCTCCAGAAGGATCAATCAGATGTGGAAGCATAGACAAAAGAAGTTCAGGAACTACAAGAGGTCAGAAGATAAACCAGAATCTTCTGGACATAAGAAGTTAAGCAGAAGAGATGTAGTCTGTTATGAATGCAAAGAACCTGGACACTACAGAAGTGACTGTCCCAAGCTGCAAAGAGAAAGACCCAAGAAAAAGTTTGGCAAAAAGAAAGGCATGATGGACACCTGGGACGATTCTGAATCATCTGAAGTTGAATCTAACTCAGAAGATGAACACGCTAATCTAGTGTTTATGGCTACCACAACTGATGACTCATCTGACTCAACCAAAAGAGGTATTCTCAGAATTCTCTAGAACTGAACTTGCTGAAAGCCTATCTGAACTGCTTGAAAACTACAGTAAACTCAAAATCAAATACAAGAGACTCAAAAAGAATCTTGCATCTGATATTGAGAAACTTGAAACAGAAAAATCTGAACTTAAAGAAAACATTTTTAAACTCAAAGAAGATGTTCAAAAATTTGAAAAGAACTCTATTTCAGAATCTACTTCAAGTTCAAAATATATTCTAAAAGAATATTACTCCAGTTTTCAAACGTTTCTCGCTAAAAGCATAGATAGAAGCAAAATGGCTTCAATGATCTATCGTGTTAGTGGAAATGACAGAAGAGGTATTGGATATAAAGCTCCCAGGGGGAAAGAAATATATAAACCTAAGCCCTTTGAGGAAATGGTTATATCATATAAACCAATACACAAGCAATTTAATTTTGGGCACACACATGATATCAAATACACTTCTCACTCTGAAAATTCCTATGCAAATTCAAATTTCAATATGAACTATATAAACTCTAACCAAAAAGGACCCAAAAAGAAATGGGTACCTAAGGAGAAAATAATCTATGTTGCAGATGTCCTTAACAGCTCAGTTGAAACACCAGTCATGGTACCTGGACTCTGGGTGCTCGCGTCATATGATGGGAAGAAAGTCTATGTTCCAAATTCTGGAACTTAAATCTGGAGGTGATGTCAAATTTGGAGGAAATCAAAAAGGAAATATTATTGGTTCTGGAACCATCGGAAACGGTAATCTTCCCTCTATAACTAATGTTCTTTTAGTAGAAGGATTACCACATAACTTGTTGTCCATAAGTAAATTAAGTGACAACGGTTATGACATTATCTTTAATCAAAAATCCTGTAGAGCTATTAGTCAAAAAGACGGAATAATCCTTTTTACTAGCAAGAGAAAGAACAACATCTATAAAATTAATCTTTCTGATCTTAAAACTCAAAATGTAAAATGTCTTATGTCTGTTAGCAACAAGCAATGGGTCTGGCACAAAAGATTGGGACATGTTAGCATGAGAAGAATATCTCAAATTAACAAACTCAATATGGTCAGAGGACTCCCTAATCTGAAATTTAACTCAGGAGCTCTGTGCAAAGCTTGTCAGAAAGGAAAATTTTCAAAACCTTCTTTTAAATCAAATAATGTTATTTCTTTCTCTAGGCCATTGGAGCTTCTTCATATTGATTTGTTTGGACCAGTTAAAACTGCATCCATCAGAGGCAAGAAGTATGGATTGGTCATTGTTGATGACTACATCAGATGGACATGGGTTAAGTTTTTAAAACAAAAGGATGAGTCACATTCTATGTTCTTTGACTTCTGCATCCAAGTTCAAAATGAAAAGGATTTTAGAATCATAAAAGTTAGAAGTGATCATGGAGGAGAATTTAAAAATCATTATTTTGAAAAGTTTTTTAAAGAAAATGACATTTCTCATGATTTCTCTTGTCCTAGAACTCCCCAACAAAATGGAGTTGTAGAACGAAAGAATAGAACCTTGCAAGAAATGGCCAGAACCATGATCAATGAAACTAATATGGATAAACACTTTTGGGCAGAAGCAGTGAGCACAGCGTGTTACATTCAAAATAGAGTCTCTATAAGACCTATTCTTGAAAAGACTCCTTATGAATTATGGAAAAACAGAAAATCCAACATTTCATATTTCCATCCTTTTGGATGCACTTGCTATATTCTGAATACTAAAGATAATCTGAACAAGTTTGATTATAAGGCACAAAAGTGCTTTCTGCTTGGATATTCTGAATGCTCAAAAGGCTATAGGGTATATAACACAGAAACTCTGATTGTTGAAGAATCAATCAAAGTCAGATTTGATGATAAGCTTGGCCAGCAAAAGCCAAAGCAAATTGAAAATTCTGCAGGAACAGAAGACCATCTTACAAACTCTGATGAGTCAGAAGCAAAAGACATCTCAGAAGATCCTCCTATTGAAAATGCTCTGGAAAATCTAAGAATTTCTGAACAATCCTCACAAAATAAATTCCCCAAAATCACATCCGCACACCCAGAAAATGTGATTATAGGAAAGAAAGAAGATCCCATCAGAACAAGATCTTCCTTCAGAAACAATGAAGAATCATTGTTTGGATTGATCTCGCTGATTGAACCAACTTCAATAGATGATGCTCTACTGGATAGTGATTCGATCTTAGCTATGCAAGAGGAATTAAATCAATTTTCAAGAAATGATGTGTGGGATCTTGTTCCAAAACCAAAAGGATTTAATATCATTGGAACTAAATGGGTCTTCAAAAATAATTTGAATGAGCAAGTAGAGGTTGTCCTAAACAAAGCATTACTGGTGTCTTAGGGTTATAGTCAACAAGAAGGAATTGATTTTAATGAAACCTTTCCCCAATCGCCAGGTTAGAATCAATTAGATTGTTAATTTCTTTTGTTGATCAACACAACATCTCATTATATCAAATGGATGTTAAAAGTTCCTTTTTAAATGGTTACATAGAAGAAGAAGTTTATGTCCACCAACCTCTGAGTTTTGATGACTCAAAATTTCTAGAACATGATTTCAAATTGAAAAAGTCTCTGTACGGTTTGAAACAAGCTCCCAGAGCTTGGTATGAACGTCTGAGTAAATTTCTTTTAGAAAAAATTTTTACCAGAGGCAAAGTGGACACAGCCTTATTCAGAAAAACATTTAAAAATGACATTCTAATCTGTCAAATATATGTTGATGATATTATTTTTGGAACTTCTAATGTCTCTCTTGGAAGAGAATTTGCTGAATATATGTAGGTTGAATTTGAGATGAGCATGATGGGAGAACTAAAATTCATTCTGGGAATTCAAATAAATCAAATGCCAGAAGGTACCTACGTACATCAGACAAAGTATGTCAAGGAACTTCTGAAGAAATTCGAGCTATCATAAAGTAAAGAAGCAAAGACCCCAATGCATCCCACATGCACTCTGGGAAAAGATGAGGTAAGTAAGAAGGTAGATCAGAAACTCTACAGAGGTATGATTGGATCTCTTCTCTATCTGATTGCATCTAGACCAGATATTCTATTTAGTGTATGCCTATGTGCTAGATTCTAATCAAATCCTAGAGAATCTCACTTAACTGCTGTTAAGCGAATTCTGAGGTATCTGAAAGGTACTACTAACCTTGGATTGTGTTACAGAAGATCCAAAGATTTTAAACTAGTAGGTTACTGTGATGCTGTCTTTGCTGGAGATAGAATAGAACGCAAAAGCACCACTGGAAGCTGACAGTTTCTGGGTGATAATGTCATCTCATGGTACAGTTGAAACCACCTGGCCGAACCGTTATCTCGTAATGAGACATCAATGAAGTCGCCACCGAATGTCTTTTATCCCGCCGAGAGGGAAAGGTAAACATCGAGAAAACTTGAAGAGGGAGAAATCACGGTCTTTCGACCGAGAGATCGGGTAATGGAGTTTGTTACGCGAGAGGAAGGTATTAGCGCCCCACACGCCCGTAGTACTCTACGGTATCAACTCTTGTTGTCTAATCTAATGGGTGTGGTCAAAACCTATGTCTATTTCTTAAAGCTAAAAAGGGAATGCATCCGAAAGAAAAAGAAGAAAGAAAAACAATGTAGGGAAAATAAAAAGATATGCTCGGTTGGGCCCTGCCCCTTTGCCTACGTATCCCTTTTAAGGAATCAGAGCAGCCGTAGTTCGGCTTATATATTTTGGTTGGTTTGTGTTTTTTAGTTAAGACAACAAAAACAGTCAAAATGGCAAAACATCAAATAAAACAACAAACAAATGAGATGGTAAAACATCAGTTAAATAATAACAAAGTAACATGTCAAAGATGGAGAAACACCAAATGATAAAACATCACACCTAACAATGACATTGAGAGTCAAAGTGGGATAACCAACATGTGTGATGGCGAAACATCAGCTTCAAACAAATGTGCGATGGCGAAACATCGGCTATAAGATAACTAGGTATCATGGCAAAGATGGCGAAACATCAATAAAACGGATGACAAAACATCACACCTAACAATGATATTGAGAATCAAAGTAGAATAACAAACATGTGCGATGGAGAAACATCGGCTTCAAACAAATGTGCGATGGCGAAACATCGGCTATAAGATAACAAGGTATCATGGCAAAGATAGTGAAACATCAATAAACCGGATAACAAAACATCACACCTAACAATGATATTGAGAATCAAAGTAGGATAGCAAACATGTGCGATGGCGAAACATCGGCTTCAAACAAATGTGCAATGGCGAAACATCGGCTATAAGATAACAAGGTATCATTGCAAAGATGGTGAAACATCAATAAAATAGATGACAAAACATCACACCTAACAATGATATTGAGAATCAAAGTAGAATAACGAACATGTGCGATGGCGAAACATCGACTTCAAACAAATGTGTGATGGCGAAACATCGGTTATAAGATAACAAGGTATCATGGCAAAGATGGTAAAACATCAATAAACCAGATGACAAAATATCATACCTAACAATGATATTGAAAATCAAAGTAAGATACCAAACATGTGCGATGGCGAAACATCGGCTTCAAACAAATGTGTGATGGCGAAACATCGGCTATAAGATAACAAGGTATCATGGCAAAGATGTTGAAACATCAATAAACCAGGTTTAAAAACAAAGCCAAGAGGTGCACAAAAGAATAATATTGATTTGTATCTTTTACCTTGAAGAAGAGTTTGAGTTTATTAGAAGTGTTTTAGGATTTGCCAAGAAAACAATTTTTGTTTTAAGATGCAAAAATGCAAAGGAAGGAAAAACAACTAAAGGAAACTAGCCTAGCATTATCCCTAGTGTTATCATACAACGATTGATCCTAAGGTTGAGGATAAAGGAAAATCCTACCCTATGCTAGCATACATGGATTCCTAGCTTAATTAACATGTCAAAGGAAGCTTAACAAAACTATCCTATAGGGAACAGGCAATGAGAGCGAAGTCGTGATCTCAATTTCTAAATTGAGTGACTCATCGATCAACAATTAAAGAAAAAAAACAATAAACATCCTATAGGGAACATGCACTGAGAGCGAAGTAGTGATCTCAATTTCTAAATTGAGTGACTCATCGATCAACAATTAAAGAAAAAAACAATAAACATCCTATAAGGAACATGCACTGAGAGCGAAGTCGTGATCTCAATTTCTAAATTGAGTGACTCATCGATCAATAGCTAAAGGAACAAACACAAATACAACACACGTATCAAACAAACAGAGGGCCTCCTGACATATATCAGCAACAGAGGTCCCATCATGCAACATAGAACTATACAAAATGAAAATAGAAGAAAGGAAATAGTGCAATACCAAACAGATAACTATCCATAGCAACTGAACAAGAATAAAAGAAACCCAGAGAACTTCAAGCAAGCTGGCATCAGCAGACAAATCAAGTCAGAAATTACGCCATTAGGATGTAAGTATTGAGATTTTCAGATATGAACAGATCCCATGGGCAATGTATAACATTCATAATCACACACACACACACACACACACACACACACACACATATATATATATATATATATATATATATATATATATATATATATATATATATATATATATATATATATATATATATATATATATATATATATATCCTGTATAGACTATCAAATATGCCAAACATAAGAGTAGTACAAATATAATAAATTGTGTTCCATAAATAAAGTGAAACACAGTAGCCTCAATTCAAAAATGGAAAACTTTTCTCAGAGTACCTCGCACATTCAAAAGCCAAGTTAGCATTCCCACAAATAGAATGATGACTCACATAAGGGATGGATGATGACACCATAATGAAGTGAGAAAACATGATAGCAACTATCAAAACATTAGATATGATAGACAAAAAGAAACAGGCATATGTACAATTTGGTCAAAAGTTTAGAGGAATGTTGCTCCTTTCTAACACCATATTGAATTGACAAATGAATATCAATCAAGGATCATGGGAGCTTGAGAAGAATACAATCAAAGACCATGAAGGTCAATATCAACCACAATTCAATCATACTCAAATAATTCATCACAACTCAAAAGCATAATAGAAGAGGAATCCCACACAATGCATCAAAAACTTAGATCTCAAGTTAATCATGGAAGAAAGTCAAACAAGGACATAATTAGAGAGTTTGTAACAATCAAAGATTTGAAGTAAAGCTTCCAAAACATGATTAGGACATGATCCAAAGTTTAAAGTGTTGATTCTATGACATGCTACACAAGTGCATTAAAAATGCCTCAAAAATTCAACAAGGATGAAAGAAAGAAGCCAAACTCCATTCATGATTAGAACTAACTTAAGTAATAGGGATCAATTACTCTCAAGTCCTCACGAGACTATCATGGAAGTATCATTTCCGTTCATGTTATCATTGGCCATCTAATGACCTCAAACTCAAAATGGAAACTTAAGTTTCAAAATGAAGATCAACAAGAAAGCAAAAAGTCATAAAACATGCATCAAAAGGTTCAATCATAAAACATGGGGAATTAAGTGAAATGACTTGAGTTTATGTGGATAAACAGAACCAATATGATCATTATATGCCCAATTATAGGCCTCACTCAAGTTCATTGGCCATCAAGCAAATTGCAACAAGATATGCAACATTAATTTGGTACCTTCACTTCAAAAATAGATCAAAGATAGAAAAGGATTTCAATAATTCAAACCAAAATTTCCATAACATAATTGAGATGTGTATAGGTCAGAAAACAAGTTTAAAGTTCATGGATAGTAGAAGAGAGGATCTAATGAGGCCCAAAGATCAAAACTAGTTGGCAAAACTACCAAACAAGACAAGCTTTCAAAATAATTTGTGAAAAACATCCAATCAAGTCAAATAATTCAATAAAAATGGTTTTCGGATCCTCAATACATCCATGAACCTTAAACAATATCCAAATTCCAATGTAAACCCAAGGAAAATTGGTTTTGAAATTGAAACTTGCAATGTAAGCTACAAAACCCTAATTGTTTGAATTTTAATCTTAAATATTAATTAGGTAAGATCAAAATTCAAACAATTCAAACCAAGATCATTAAAATCACAAGGAAACCCTAAATATCAGAATACATATTTTTTTCACATTTTTAGGATTAAAGAAAGGTCAAAAATAAAATCAAAATTCAAACCATTAATCAATTAAACAAATAATCACATCTCAAAATAAAATTCTAATAAAAAATCAGAAAAATATCCAACCAAAATTATATTTAAATATTAGAATTAAAAACAAGCATCCATTATTTTTTTATGGAATTTTTGAATTAAAGGAAATATTAAAATAAAATCAAACAAACAATTAAACAATTAAACAATTATTTAGTGACAAAAATGCAAACCCTAGCCAAAATTCATAAAAAGGTCAAATAAAAATTATATTCAGATACTATGATTAAAAACAAACTTATATGATTTTTTTGAGGATTTTTGAATTAAAGGAAATATTAAAACAAAAATTATGAAGCAAACATTTCAAATAAACTTCTCAAATTAAATTCCTAATCAAAAATAGAAAAAATGCTAAACTAAAATCAGAATCAATTTCTAAATTATTTTATGAATCAAAGATAATTTTTGTGGAATTTTTAGATCAAAAGAACTATTAAAATAAAAATAATCATTGAACAAACAATTAATTAAACTTATTAAATTTTGAACCAATCAAAACATTTTTAAAAATTCCAAAAAAAAATATGACAAATACTAGAAATTAAAATCAACCTAAGGTAATATTTTTAGAATTTTTGAAATTGTTTTGACCAATGAATAAAATTAGAGAAAACAATTAAAAATAAAAATATGAAAAATTGCATTAAAAATCCAATGTACCAATCAGATCCAGCCACGCCATCATCTTCTTCCTCAAGACAAGCCCTAACGCGCGTTTTCTCAGTTTCAGGCACCTATGTTCTACTTGCAATTTTTGCCTCATTCCTCCATTAAAATTAATGATTCAAATCACAAATCAAAGTTCAAATTGTCAACTACATCACGCTTTTCACAAAATTCAAAATGATCGATCATAGAAGTAGAAATCAGAGTAAGAAAATTGAGAAAATCATTAAATCGTGAAAAACCAGAAGTTCACCAAATCGTATATGCTTCAAAATCAAACAAGTTTATACATCATATGTAAGATCTGGCCAGCTATGAACATGATCACATGCTTTAAATCACATGAAACAAGCAAAATTATGAAGAATCAAGATCTGAAAATATCTTTCGACTTGAGAAGTAAACTCAACTATGTCCTCTGAAACAAAGTGAAAACCCTTGTCTCTTGCTTCTAAGGCTCCAATGAAGTGAAAATGGTCATGAATCGAGCTCTGGAATGGAGAATAAAGAAGCTTCGAAGCAGAATACTTTTTTGAGAGAGAGAGAGATAGCAACTTCTGATCTTTTGAGAGAATGAATGCATGGAGAGAGAAAGAGTGAGGCTCTGGGTTTATATAGAACACCTGGTGTGAGGGTGGCCAGGTCTTTTGGGCCCTCACAAATCCGTTAGCATGAATATTTAAAAAACAGAAAAAATATGCAGCATGCGTTTTCTTCTTTTGTTTTGCTTTGCATTGTCTTTTAGTGAGAAAATAAAGGGTGAGATAAGATCATCCAAAATACAAATGATGAGATGGCCAGAGGTGTAAATGGTGTGTGTAAATTTGAAAATGAGCAAAGTTGCTAAAAGTTGAAAATGAGAGCAAAATGAATGTGCACATGGAATGGTATTTGTTTGGCTTATTTTGGTAAAAAAAAGGAGTGAGGTAATTCGTGCATGGTATATGCAAGGTGACCTGTAACGGATCAAAACCAAATATGCACCAAAAACTGGATTTTGCAAACCTACTGACCAACTTCCTTGTGAATCAAGTTTCTCAAAATTGGCTCGTGCGAAATTAATGCTTGAGGGGCCTTTCAAAAGTTCTCATAATATAGAACATCATAGGGCCTTGAATTTTTCAAATTGAGGCTGAATTGATGGAGAAATGATGTTGAAAACTTGAGGCAAAAGTGTGATTTGGCTTGCCTGGTCCGCGCACGCATCTGTCTTGCATGGTGTGCATGAAGTCAGCCTTGAGGTACCAACTTTGAGGTGTTGCAACTCACTCAAACTTTGGCCAAATTGAATGATTCAAGGCTCAATGGGAAGCTCTCATGGAAGGAAACAAAATCCTCTTTTTAATTTTTCAAATTGAGGCTTGAGCCACAAGAAATTGATTCCACAAAATGGCATGCCAAGTGTTTGATGAAATTATGCGCGTGACTTGCCCAAGAGAAGTCATTTTGACACTTAGAATTTTTTTCAATTTTTAAGTTAGTTCTTGAACAAGTTACGCTCAAATTCACCATTTCTCATGATTCAAAGATGAATTTGGGTATGGAATATGAATAGAGGATGCTTATATTGATGGTTGACCAAAAGTCCACTTGGTCAACTCCTGATTTTATTAGCTTTGGTTAAAATGACCAATTTACCCCTTTTGATCAATTGAACCATTTCCCTTCAAAATTGATGATCAAGACTTCAAACATATGATCTTCCAAATATATAGAGGCCATGTACAAAGTTTCACTTCAAAATTCTCAAGAAATCTTGATAAAATCGCAAACCCTAGTTTTGGTTAACACCTTAGGAGACTGATGAATCATCTCCAAAATTTCAAATCCTCTGGACATCTTGACCAATTTCTTGTATAAAGACTTTTCAAATGCCAATGAGATGTTGTAGCTTCCAAATCAAGACTTGTACATTGATCAATAGCCTTGATCAAGCAAAACGCTAATTTTGACTGGTGAATCAAAAGAGTGATTCTTCATAATCAATCACAAACTTCAATCCTTTGATGATCCAAAGAGATGGATAAAATATCTTGAGATATGCAATAACTTTTGAGCTTGAAAGATCCATAGGTTTAGATGATAAGGTTCTACTTGAGAAACTTGTCAATGCAGTCAACCTTCAGAGCTTGAGGAAAACTTGATAACCAAAGTATTTTGATCCCATCATAATGTATGAATGCAATGCAATATGATATTCAAGATGAAACATAAGCCTAAATCAAGAGGGTAAATTTTGGGGTGCAACAGCTGCCCCTATTCAAATATCTTCAACATGATAAGTGAGAAAAGTGACAACTTTCGAGCGTTCAGGGTTGAAGATGTTTGAATACAAAAGAACCCGAAAATTTACACTCTTGAAGAAGAAAGAAAAAGAAGGAGAAAACCCCCAAGACATGCGTCAGAATGAAGCTGTAACGCAATTTTAAACAAAACAAAAACAAAGAAGAGTATACATAACTAAACTTATGGAGAAATGTGCCAGGGAAAAACTGGGCTTCAAAAAAGGTGAGATGAAACTCAAACCACAGAGTATAGGCGAAACTAAGCTCTGGAAAAGAAAACGTACGCGGGTGAGGAGACGAAACTATGACCTCGACCCAAAGCGAAGTGGCTAGAGTGCGTGATTCTAGGAGCACTTGCTAATCTCAACTAAGATAGACAGTATGAAGGAACTGAAAGAATCCCAAAAATGAGGAACAAAAGCGAGACGAAACTCGACTCAATAACCAGTTAGACGAAACTAAACTAGATGAGTACCAGGACGAAACTGGATTTCACACACGGTTAACGAGGCGAAACTCGGCCCATAGCAAAATGATGAGAGTGCATGTTTCTCAGAGCACCTACTGGTCTCAGATCAATGAATAAACAGTGACGAAAACTGATAGAAGAATCCAAGGGAAAAAAGAGACCGATTTCAAACCAGGGACGCAGTACGAACACTGCACTCGGTAAATGAACACCGTCAAAAGGTCCAAGGTATGAAAGCAAAAACGAGACGAAACTCGACTCAACAACCAGTTAGATTAAACTAGATGAGTACCAGGACGAAACTGGATTTCATGCAGATGCGATGAGGTGAAACTCGAGCCAAAGCGAGAGTGATGAGAGCGCATGTTTCTCAGAGCACTTGCTGGTCTCAGATCAATGGATAAACAATGACGAAAACTGATAGAAGAATCCAAGGAACAAAAGAGACTGATTTCAAACCAGGGATGCAGTACAAACACTGCACTCGGTAAACAAACATTGTCAAAGGGTCCAAGGTATGAAAGCAAAAACGAGACGAAACTCAACTCAATAACTAGTTAGGCGAAACTAAACAAGATGAGCACCCGGACGAAACTGGATTTCATGCGCAAGGTGAGGAGAAGAAACTCTGAGCTCAACCCAAAGCAAGGAGATTAGGGCGTACACCTAAAAAACCCTTGAAAGCGAATACCAGGACGATACTGGTATTCGAAAGGTGCATCAATATACATTGGAATGAACCGGAGAGGGTACTGAAGACTAAACTCGAGAAAACCGTGCCAGGGAAAAACTGAACTACAGTCAAGAGTAGACACTCAAACAAACAAATGATTAACGTCAAAAGGATATTGGTATAGGGGGAAACTGAGATAATAAGGACGAATACCTCGCTGAGGATTTAGTCCGAAGTATTAGCAAATTCACTAGGGACAACAGAAACAATAATGGCTTATGTTCCGATGCATGTTTGAATTCTTTCTATATAGCGCAATGCTCCATATAATGGAAATGCTACATGTTTTGGTAGATGTAATGTAATGATGTATGTTTAAAAGTTTCATTGGGGAATGGCCAATTGAGAAGCCAATAACCAAGAAGTCGGAATCTGACATGACTTGCAAAAATAAATTGCAAAATCCAAAGGAGAGGAGAAAATATGGGGAACCGCTAGAGAGGGAAGCTCGAAGAGATGAAGCTTCGTGGGGAATAACAACCGAGCAACCAGTAGAAATGGGCCACAAACAAGAGAGGAGCTGCAGAAATACATTGCAAATTCCTAGAGAAGATCATATCGACATTGTAGCTTCTAGAGAAGGACGTCATCTGAAGATTAGACATTGAGGGAGAAGATCAAGGAAATATCGTAATCTCTAGAAAACACAGCGCGCGGCCATGTTGAGGATGACACCAAGACAACAAACCCGGCGTGAGGAGGCGAAAACCTTTGCTGGGGGAAAAAAATCTCTACTGAAGAAACGGGACTTCACCGGGGATACAGAACTTTGTTGAAGATTTTTATTGGAGAGATTTTTCTTGGAATGCAACCATTGGATGGATCATGCAGATAGTCACACAGTATCGACTTTACTGGAGATAAGGAAAGATCTTAACATAAGGATGCCCCAATCAACAGACCGGCTGGGAAATGAGAGGTCATGGCGAGGGATCTCTGTTGGTAACTCCGTTGGGGATATGCGACATCCTCAAACCCGGAGTCTTAGAATGAAGCCTTTAAAAGAAGATTCAAGGGGCAACAAAACTTCGCTGCAGAAACGAAACTTCACTAGGGATAGGTAAAGTCTTATTCATACATGGGCTCTGTCTAATAGAAGGAAAACAAATATTCCCTTCCTGACAATCATTAAGCTCTTTACAGGTGTTCAACGTGTAAACTCTTTTTTTGATGTCAAACAAATTTTTTGCATGCAGAATAATGTTTATTTTGGGAATGACAGACCTGATGCGATGATTATTTAAGCCTTGAAATTGAAAACCTTAACAAAGTGTCACATCTCTATTGTGAATGAATCACTGGCTAGAGTGAAAAAAATTCAAAACTTTTCTTCCCCTTCTCTTTTTTTCAAAAAAAACGAGTCAAGATCCGGGTGATAAGATACCAACATGGATGTGCAACACATATTTGGGAGTTTAGGAAACGTTATCCTGTTGTAGTATGCTTTCGAGTTAAACCCTTGTTTCAGTTAGGACTTTTAGAGGTTATAACATGGCCTGGTTCGAGGTTTTTTAGAAAGAAAAAAAATTTTCAAGGCTCAAGTTATTTGGTGCCCACCCCATTCGTCATATTCTCCTGTCCTAAGTTCAGCTGACTTATCACAAGCATTCATCTTTCAAAAGGATTTATAATGGTTGAGTGATCACGACAAATTCTCCAACATGATTGTCACTTAACTTTTGTTGCTTTTGTTTTTGATATTATTGTTCCTCTACTTTTGATGACAATTTTATTGAATAATCCTTTTTTCAGCCTTTTAGGATCCCTTTTTCCTGGACAAAATCTTTTGAATTTCAATTTTGGGAGTCCAGCGGGACGCCCTAACTTTTGCCTAAGCGACTTGTTTTCAAGTTTCGACTTAGCGGGGCCTTTTGTTTCTTTCTTATTCATACTTTCCACTTTGAACAAGTCAATGTGACTTTAGGTCTTTAAACTTTTTCTCTTTTTTTCTTCTTCTTTTTTTTTAAGAAAACAAATGCCACATTCCTTGGTCGGCGAGGGATAGCCATTATTGTATCGATTCAATCTCGACCTCAGGACTTTGTGAGGAAATGAACATCGTGGTTTAGACATTTTACCTGATCTCATGATGCGAAAGATAAAATGTGGTGATCCTCGGATGGGACATTCCATCTAAAATTTGAATGCTTGGTCCAATTAACTAAACATCTACCTTGCCCCTGGTTAAATAAAATAAATTTTTTTTTAACAGAAAAGAAACTCCTACTTCGAAGGCTCAGAGGGGTTAACGAGGTTCTAACTCCCTTATATCTTCGTTGTTTGGGGATTGAAACAATGTTTGTACATCGTCAATGGGGTTCTACTCAAAAGCATACCACTACAGTCATCGTTTTTAGCTAAACTCCTTCCTCTAAACTTTTGGCTAAGCAAAAGAATTTCCACAATTGGTATCAAAATTCCTGGAAAAAAAATCGATTAAAGAGTGATACTGGATGGATTAAGTAAAATGAAACAATTTCTTCAAGGCAAAAATATTCAACGCATCAAGACTGACATTCGGCCATAAACAAAATTCTATATGCAGACAATGCTAAAACAATCAATCAAGATAACACATGAAAGTGCGGCAAAGAAACATAATAAAAGCCATTATGGGGAAGAAATATCTCCAACTAGATTCGCCGATCTTGCCGTCCTGCCGTAATCTCGATATTACCCTGACCCATAACCTTAACCAACAACACAAAACTGTGAAACAAAATGCAAGGCATCCTCCAGTAAAGTGAATGAGAATCTTATCCATCATAGAACTAAACATGCCCCTTGCATAGTAGTAGTTGTGTTTGTTATCCATATTTCAAGCGATCAACTAATCATGACTTAGATTACCATTTCCGTGTAAGGCCCACGAAGTTTATATTCACATGCTTATCAAAATATTGGACGTTTTTGCAAACAAAATAGTAAAAAGGGAGAAAAGAAACGTATACGTATACTTGAAAGAAGATATTCTATTAATTTTGAGAAATCAGCCTGTGAAAAAGGCATTTACATTTGGAAGCAAGTAATTAAAAAATCAAAGCAAACAAGTGTTTACAAATGGAAATGTGAATGTGAATATCCATCAAGTCCTGACTCTGCTATGACTCTTATGACTCTTACACCTTCATCTTCCTGCTTTCAGACAGATCATTCTTGGATTAGCTTCGAGCTTATGCCAAGTGATGGAACGAAGGAAAGAATCAAAGGATCTCATGCCGAGTGTAGTCATTTACGTTAAGTCCCTATCTTTTGCCTGAATCGCCCTTTCGGGTTTTCGATTCACCAGGACACCCTTTTTTCCCTAAACCGCTCTTTCGGGTTTTCAGTTTAGTGAGTTTTTTTTATGCAAAGTATTTTTTAACTACGTCAGCATTCACCTGGAGAGGGAAGTACTCTCCATCCATAGTCGTGAGCATCATCGCTCCTCCAGAGAAAAATTTTCTGACCATAAAAGGACCTTCATAAGTCGGATCCCACTTGCCCCTGGGATCTCCCTGGGGGAGAATTATCCTTTTTAGCACAAGGTCACCTGGCTTGTAACACTGAGGTCGTACCCTCTTATCAAAAGCTTTCCTCATCCTTTGCTGATATACTTGACCATGACATATAACCATCAACCTCTTCTCGTCAATAAGTTCCAACTGATCCAGCCGATTCTGGACCCATTCACTTTCATCCAGCTCAACATCCTTCATGATCCTAAGAGAAGGAATCTCGACTTCTACCGGCAATATTGCTTTCATGCCGTAAACAAATGAAAATGGGGTTGCCCTAGTCGAAGTACGCACAGTGGTGCGATAACCATGCAAAGATAAAGGCAGCATCTCATGCCAATCTTTATAGGTTACCACCATCTTCTATATGATTTTCTTGATATTCTTATTGGCCGCTTCGGCAACACCATTCATCTTTGGTCGGTATGGGGAAGAGTTATGATGCTTGATTTTGAAGGACTCACAAAGCTCCTTCATCATTTTGTTGTTCAAATTAGACCCATTATTGGTAATGATCTTTTCAGGCACTCCGTAGCGACAGATAATATTGTGCTTAATGAACCGAGTTACCACCTGCTTGGTGACATTGGCATAGGATGCAGCTTCGACCCATTTTTTAAAATAATCGATGGCAACTAGAATGAAACGGTGCCCGTTGGATGCAATCGGTTCAATTTTGCCGATCATATCAATTCCCCACATTGCAAACGGCCAAGGGGAAGTCAATACATTCAAAGGTACTGGCGGCACATGCACCTTATCAGCATAGATTTGACATTTCTGGAAAACCCGTGCATGACTGTAACAGTCAGTCTCCATGGTGGACCAATAATAACTTGCTCGTAAAATATTTTTAGCCATGGTGTGCCCACTGGCATGGGTCCCGAAATCACCTTCATGTATCTCCTCAATGATTCTAGCTGCTTCTTTCTTGTCAACACATATGAGTAGTAAACCGTCATGATGCCATTTATACAACACACCGCCATTGAGAAAGAACTTGGCTGAAAACCTTCTCAAGAACTTATTATCTGTAACAGATGCCTCTTTAGGGTACTCTTGTGTTTCAAGATATCGTTTAACATCATAAAACCAAGGATTACCATCTGATTCCAAACTAGCCTCAAAACAGAAAGTCAGCTCACTCAAACTTCTGATGGTAATGGAAGGTGCCTCATTAGCCCACTTAACCTTGAACATGGAGGACAAAGTTGCCAGTGCATCAGCTAGATTGTTTTCTTCTATGGGAATGTGTTCAAACGTGATCTCTTCGAAGTACGGAATCAGATTCATAACATGCTCATGATAGGGAATTAGGTTCTGATGGTGAGTCTCCCAATCTCCATTAATCTGGATAATAACAAGATTAGAATCCCCGTAAACTTTCAAAAATTTGATGCGCAGGTTGATCGCCGCTTCAATCCCCTCAGGAGAAGTGATAATAGCTCTGACGCTGTTGCCCATGGAATTGGAGGCACCATCAAAAACAAGCGTCCAACGTGATCCCGGCTCGGGTCCTTTGTCTGGGTTGGGCATGTTAGAATCCCGTATATACACAATTTCCTCATCTGGAAAATCAAACTTCATCGGTTCATAATCATTCATGGGTTGATGAGCAAGATGGTCCGCCAGTACAGTACCCTTAATTGCTTTTTGAGTAGTGTATTGGATATCATATTCGGTGAGTATCATCTGCCAAAGGGCTACCCTGCCTGTAAGAGTTGTCTTCTCAAAAATGTACATGATTGGATCCATTTTGGATATCAAGTAGGTGGTGTGAGTTAACGTGTATTGCCTCAAACGTTTGGCGGCCCAAGCAAGCACATAAAAAGTCTTTACCAGCAATGAGTACCTCGATCGCATTCCGTAAACTTCTTACTCAAGTAGTAAATATCCTGCTCTTTCTTCCTTGTCTCATCGTGCTTACTGAGGACACAACCCATTGAGCTCTCCAACACAGTTAGATACATGATTAGTGGCCTTCCTTCCACTGGCAGCATGAGTATCAGAGGTTCCTGCAAATACTCCTTTATTTTGTCAAAGGCCTTCTAATAATCCTCATTCCATTTCACTGTCTGACTTTTCTTCAACAACTTGAACAAAGGTTCACAGGTGGCTGTGAGATGAGAAATAAATCTAGAAATGTAGTTTAACCTTCCCAAGAAACCACGTACTTCCTTCTCTTTCCTTGGTTCAGGCATTTCCTGTATCGCTTTTACCTTGGTCGGGTCCACCTCAATACCTTTTTCACTTACAATAAAACCCAACAGCTTTCCGGATATCACCTCGAAGGTGCACTTATTCGGATTCAACCTCAGCAAGAACTACCTCAGTCTCTCGAACAATTTTTCCAGATGAACAAGATGTTCCTCTTCTGTGTCAGACTTAGCAATCATATCGTCCACATATACCTCAATCTCTTTGTGAATCAAATCATGAAAGAGAGTGACCATGGCGCGCTGATATGTTTCCCCGGCATTTTTCAAACCAAACGGCATCACTTCATAATAGAAAGTTCCCCAAGGCATGATAAAGGTTGTCTTCTCCATATCCTCCGGAGCCATCTTAATTTGATTGTAACCCGAAAAACCATCCATGAACAAAAACACTTTGGAATGAGCAGTATTATCGACCAACACATCAATATGCGGCAGAGGGAAATCATTTTTAGGGCTGGCCCTATTCAAATCCTTATAATCCATGCACATCCTGACCTTACCATTCTTCTTGGGCATAGGTAAAATATTTGCAATCCATGGCGGATAATTGATGACCTTTAAGAAATTCGTGTCCAACTGCTTCTAGACCTCCTCCTTGATCTTCTTGGACATATCAGGATGAGTTCTTCGGAGCTTTTGCTTGACAGGAGAACAACCTTCTTTGAGCGGTAATCGATGCACCACTATGTCTGTATCTAACCCAAGCATATCCTCATAAGACCAAGCGAAGATATCAGAATACTCACGGAGTAGGTCAATCAATCTGATCTTTATACTTTCTTCAAGATCTGCCCCTATCTTGACTTCCCTTATTACCTCTTATGTGCCAATATTCACCACCTCAATCGAATCCTAATTCGGCTGGATAACCTTCTCCTCTTGTTTTAACAATCTTGCTAATTTCTCAGGAAGATCACAATCCTCATATGCTTCTTCTTCAGCTTGATAAATAGGAGTATCAAAGTCATAATGAGCCATAGCAGAGTCGTTATTATTATAATCGGTGGTGGAAATGTGTTGTACCCCAAAATTTTCCCTCCCATATTCTTCAAGATTTGCAAAGAGCATGCTTCAAAATCTCCTCAAGGGTTGCACAGTTCAAGGGCCTCCTAACAGTCAAAAACTAGGGTTTTGGTTCTGGCAAAGAAGTTGAAGTTTTCAAGGGTCCAAACAAGTCCCACATGCCTACAAACATTGTCAAGCATCCATATGCCAAGTTTCAAGACTTACAGCACAAAATTGCACAGTCAAAAACCCTAATTGCTCAACAGTCAACTGCAGGGGCAAAATGGTCATTTGACAGTCAAAAGTTAAAATTTTTGGTCAACATCTTATTTTGAAGCCACAAACATCATTTGATCAATTCTTGATCATGATTCTCAAGGCATGGCTCAAAAAGTCTCAAGATGCAAAAGTTTCCATATTTGGACAGTTGAAAAAGTCAACTGTAACTTGACCAAGGCATAACTTCCACATGGTTTATCAGAAAAATTCCATCCAAAGCTCATTTTGAATAGAAATACATTTCCTACAACTCCTCTTCACACTTCAAGTCCAAGAAATTCTCTCACAAAAAGTTATCAATCTCAACATTATAGGTCATTTTAAAAAGTCAACAAAAAGGCACTTTAAGTCAAAGACCATAACTTGAGATTGGTAAATAAAAATGACATGGGACCAAAGGCATTGGTTAGAGGACTTCAAGAGCTTTCCAAAATGTCCAATAACATGATCAAAGCTTAAGAATTGAGCAAGATATGCCTTGTGGAAGTTGGGAAATTTTTGGGAAATTTGAAAAGTCAACTTTGCTTCAAATGCCTCAAAATTGCTAATGGGCCACAAATTCTTCCAAGAATCATTATCCAAAGGCTATGCACGACCATTTGACCCAAAGGGGATTTATTTCATCATTTTTTATTATTTATTTGAATTTTTATCACCATTAATTCATTTAATTAAATAAAATATGACAAAAATACTAAACAAATGTTTTTGAATCCTTTTATGCAGCATATGCCCTCATTATTCACTCAAGATCTCGTGCACATCAAAAGAGGAAAGATTTGGTGCAAATTGGCATGTTCTTCATGAGGAAAAGATTGGAAAAGATTCCATGGAAATCAAATATTTGATTCATCAATGCAAAGGCTTATGGACTCAAATTCTTACCCTAATTCATTCCCATACATAAACAGAATGCAACCCTAATGCTAAAAACCCTTCAAGCTGCGCCCAAACCTGAATACAAACTTGGCATTTTTTGTGAAAAAGTTCAAAGCTGAAAACACAATTTAAGTGCAATTCAAAGCGAAATAAGCATTCCAATAGCTTGCCAAGGCATCAAGGAAGCTTTCTGAATCCTTTTCCACGTTCTAACCTCAGGAATTGGTATATAGAAGTCAAAATTTCTCAAACTTTATGCATAATCGTGTTTGAATTTCTGGACATTTTTCATACATTTTAATTGTTGTTTTATACTCACATGGACCTTCTGAATCTATTGATACCATTTAATTGAATTTTCATCGCCTATATGCAAACTTTCCATGGGAGCTCGTTAGGGTTTCAAAGCTGTAAAATTAGGGCTTTCCTCTTCAGGAAAAATTAGACAACAAGACCAGGACCATTGGACTCAGAAGCTCCAGACGAACCTGTTCATCACCTCGCGCCTAATTTATCATGGCCCATGGTGTAATCGCTATTTTTCGCAGGGTATATTTAGTGGGGGTTTAAAACCCCCGCTATCTCTTTTCTGATTACAGGTACAATGAGGACGAAGCCTGCGTGTCCTATCTTGGTTGGACTATTCAAATTTCAGCGTGTTTTTTTGATTAATAGCATTAGTGTGTTTGTTTTTATATATTAATTCCTTTCCATTATAATAACAAAGTGGCAAAACAGCTCAGTTGGTGGAATGTGGTGCTGGCAAGCATTGGGACCTGGGTTCGATTCCCAGGTCCCCCTATGTATTTCATATTTTTTCAATTAACATGCTCCTGTGCAGCTTCTCACCAAAAGACTATCATGCACTCCAAATCCTGCGCCTGCCAAGTGTCCCAGAACCACAATCTAATGGCTATCATGTGAGTTCCATTGTGTACGCCAGTCAATGGGTCTGCATGTGATCGTTTGAAAGTCAAACAGGCTGGGATTTCAATGGGCCAAATTTCTCAAATATACCTCCTGATTGGGTTCAGACACCCCAGAGTTTGTCCATCCCTCCAATTTTCTTCTTTCTTTATTTTTGCTCTTTATTTCTTTAATTGATTATTTATGATAATTGTTTTATTTAATCCATAAAATTAATTTTAATAACATAAAAAATAACAAAAAAATCAGAAAGACAAAAAATAAAAATCTATTTTATTATTTAATTCACTAATGTTTTTATTTTGTAAATAAATGTAATAATTAAATTAGTTTTAATTCTAGGTTTAATTTTAATATTTTTTTTAATAAACTAAAAAGTGTAGAATTAGGGTTTTAATTACTTTCATTTTTTTTTTCTTTTCTTTAACCATATTTAATTATTAGTTATTTTGTAAATAAATTTATCATTAAATAATTAGGTCAAAATTAGGTTACAACTTAAACTTTTTTTTAACAAATTAAAAATAGTTAGAATTAGAGTTTTTAATTCCATTAATTTTCTTAATTTCATAAAATACAAAAAATATCAAAAAAATAAGTCTTTTTTTTCTTTAGCTAATTTAATTAATTTCATAATTTCAATTTAATTTCTTTAAAAGGGTCCAACGCCCTCGCTTTCGATTATAATTTCGTTTCGCGCGCTTATTTTATTTCCTTTTTGTAAATATAATGTATTTATCCCAAAGCCTTGTAATAAGTTAATTAGGACATTTATTTTTCCGCTTGTTATTTTTACTCAAATCGGGTCTTGGATTAATTTGGCGATGTAGACCCGCGCCTTTGTAATAGCGTAGGAATTTTACCTTTTCGCATCTTTTAACTGTTAATAATTTGCATGAAAGAATGAATGCCAAAAAATAAAAACAAAGCGCAGATCACCAATGCATGAACAAGACAAATATAATTGAAATGACACACAAATCACACACCACCCCTAGGGTACGTCTCACTGTTGCCTTGCCCCTCGAAAGGTGGTCGTCGAGTAGAGGATGTTTTAGTAAGTCCTCATGTCCATGAACATGGCATGAGGGTAACTTCTAAGGTGTCTTCCTATTGCTCCGGTGACCACCATGTCCCGAACCCTCGAATTGACCTGAACACCTCCAACGGTGGTGCTACCTACCTCTCAATGGTGGGATGGCACTACTTTAAGGACATTTACCCAGACGAATTCCTTAGGGTAGGTAGAGAACTTGTAGATACTTGCTCTAATTTCAAAACAAATCAAAAACTTCTTTTCACACCGACACCTTTCAAAAAGCTTTCGAAAGCAATTTTTCAAACACTCTTGAGGACTGATACAAGAGTTGAACTGAAATTTTCAAAGAAACTTTTTTAAACCCACAGTTGAAAAGCAAACAAACCATTTTGAAAACGCAATGAGCAAGTATCTAAGAGCCCATGGATAACCATGGATAGAAAGGGTGCTAACACCTTCCCTTTCTATAAATCTACCTCCCGAACCGAGAGCAATCTCAATAAGGAATTTTTCCGTGCTTTTGTCCTTTCCATTTGGAGAAAATAAAAGACGGTGGCGACTCTTGCTTCCGCAACATTTCGCGAACCAGCGTTAAACAGTCAGTTCCAGATCCACCGATCACAGAACTGGCGACTCTGTTGGGGATACTCTTATAAAGTGAGGTGTACCTTAGGATAGTTCATAACTGTGTTTTCAATTGTTGTGCTTTGTTTGCTTTAAAAATTGTGGGTTGCATGGGAGTTACATAGATCCTAACCCGGATCTGGGGATACCCTGTTTAGGTAGCATAAGCTGTGAGGGACCTGTCTGGCGTAGACCGACATGGGTGAAGCAGTGGCTACGTTGGTGCGGCACCTTGGTCTGTACCGATATCCCTTGTGTTGCAACGAGGAGAATATGGGTCTTCTGAGGAGTCATTAAGCACCAACAGACCTTAGAACCTTAAATGACCCAACTTGGCCATTAGAACAGTAGCAGTATGCTACGCCCATTGAGGCTAAACTCTCGTGATGGTTCTGGCCGCAAGAAAAGATTGTGATGCTGGAGTTATGACCGATTGAGGGTAGTCAATGATATTGGGATCCTCTAAGAACCCGGTTACTTTTGATAGGACAGGTATGAACCAACAAACTGAAAGAGGGTAATACCTAGACCTCATGCTGGCCTAAACTCTAAGGGCTTCTCTTGTGTGACTTATGTGCCTTCGTACTTGACTACTTGCATGCTTGTTATCTGACACATGAACTACTTGCAGGTTTTGTTTATAGTCCTTAATTAGGACTCATAAAAGGGTTTACTAAGTTTCTTGCAGGTTTTGTTTTTAGTCCTTAATTGGGACTCATAACAGGGCTTACTAAGTTTCTTGCAGGTTTTGTTTTTAGTCCTTAATTGGGACTCATAACAGGGCTTACTAAGTTTCTTGCAGGTTTTGTTTATAGTCCTTAATTGGGACTCATAACAGAGTGTACTGAGTTTCTTGCAGGTTTTGTTTATAGTCCTTAATGGGGACTCATAACAGGGTTTACTTACGTCACTCCATGCATACCATAACATCATACCATTGCATACATCCTAACCCATTTCAAGGATCTCAAGGGCTTGTGATGCAGGTCATGATGAACCAGAATGTCTAGCAAGGGGCAAAGGGGATTTATTTTCCTCTAGCCAAGGTTGTCAGGGGCTATGACCCACTGGATATGGTGAGCCTTTGACCCTTGAAGAAGGACTCTCAACAAATATGAAGTTCTTTCAATCAAGCTACTGGGTCCCAAATGCTAACAATTTTCTTGTTTACCCCGCGAGGTCTTTGAAAGCATTACATGCATATCATATACATCATTGCATAACAGGTACCTTTGTTGCAGGTCACTTACCCATCTTCGCTGTTTATTTCAGCAATGGCTTCCCAACAATACAACCAGGACTTCCATGCTCAAGAGACTCGGTTCGGGGAAATCCTCCTGAATCTATCCAAGGGGCAGGAGGAGCTGAGAACACTTCTCATGGGGACTTTGGTCAGGAACAGCGCTGAGGACGAACGGCTGAAACATCTGCAAGCTGAAGTGGATGCAATGAGAGCCCAGATGTTGGGGCAGATGACTATCATTCAAGGCTTAGCTCAAAGACAAGAAGAGCTCGGGGTTCTCGTCAACCAACTGCTTCAGGGTAACCAACTGGGGCAAACGTCTAAGGGTAAAGAGCCAGTCATCATTCAACCCTCTTTGAGACAAGGAGATAAGGGGAGAGCTCCTCAAATGGCTCCAGTGTCACAAATTCAGCATCAACCTCACCATCTTCAGCCAGACAAGCCCAGGAGGCAATTCACCCAGCTCAATATGTCGTTGTTTCAGGCTCTGCAACGCCTGTTGAGATTGAATCTGATCACATTAAGGGCTCATCCCCGGAACCCTAACACAGCATCTCCTACCTATCATCCCAATAAAAGGTGTGCCTACCACTCTGCCAGTCCAGGACATGATACAAATGAGTGTTGGGCTCTGAAGAACAAGATCCAGGACCTGATTGATGAAGGAGCATTGGAGTTCACACAAGATGGTCAGGCTGAGTTTTTCTACCATCCCTCCAATGCTCACCATTTGAAGTAACAAGCCCTGAGATGAGAAAATTTTTGTTCATTAGAATTTTTCAAGTTCTAATTCTCTTTTGATTGTTCAAACATTTGTTCATTGTTAAACGTTGTTATTTCATTAATGCATCGCATATGTCTGTTTTGAAGCAATATATTCGCATTTATTATGCTTAAAACTGTTTTCATATTTTTGTGATGTTCAATGCTCGGTTAACAATTCTAAGCCTCTTGAGGGAGGATGACGAAAACGATACCGCAATCTACAGTATGCTTTTGAACAGACCCCGCTGATGAGGTACAGGCATTGTTTCAATCCCTAAACACTGGAGTTATAAGGATGATAATCCCTCGTCAACCCCTTCGAGCCAAAGAAGTAGGAGTTTTTTTTCTTTTCACAAAAAAATTAAAACCCTTAATCATAACCTGGGGCAGGGTAGTCTCTCAGTTGATCCAAGTGCATAACGAATGGCACCAAAGAGGTCCTTACAAAAAAAAGAAGACAATGATGATTCTGAATAATCATAAGGATAGGCAGTCATTATATCTCAAAAATAAAAACCCAATAAGTCAAAACCTATGAAGGAGACTTACAAAACTGGGGCATCCCGCTGACTGTAATCACAAAAGAAATAGTTCAGGCAAAATTTAGGGATAGCAAAATCAAAAAGAAAGAGGTCATACAAACCCTCAACAAAAACAAAAATGACTGCCTATTCAGAATAAATCATCAATATTTGAACCATCATTGGAACGTTAGGATAAAGAATCGAACAAGGTCCAACGCACGATCAACTGAGCTTAGGTTTGAAGAACATCATGAAGAGCGGGTGGGTACAAATAATTTGAGCCTTTATCCTTTGTTTCTTAAACCGTGAACCAAGCCACGTTATAACCCTCAAAAGTCCTAGCTGAAGCTTGGGTTAGTTCGAAAGCATACTGTTACGAAAGGTATCCTGACTCCTTAAGGCTTGCGGTAAAATAACGAGTTGACATCACAGTTTACAAAAAATTCACTTGTTTTTATGAAAAAATGCATTTTAAAAAAAAAAAAAAATTTCAAGACAGACATAAGCTTTGCATTCTTAAGATAACATTGTTTGCATATGATTATTTGTTTGAACAGCAGAGAACTTCGCACGACGAATGTCTAATGAACAAAAGCACTTCCAATCAAGGGGCAGGCGTGACCATGGTCTATTATCTGGGGCAGTCCAATCAAGATTCGGAGAATCTCTCAAAGGCCAAACAGCCTGGGAAAAATCTCCGCCTAAGTCACTTGGGGGCATTCCAGCAATGAATCTTTCCTGATCAAACATCTTCTGGTAGCATGGCAAAACACTTCTAACAGGGGAAACTCCCTACCTCCTGAGAGCGTGGACATAGTCGGAAAAATACTACGCGTAATCAAAGACCCGCTAGGTTGACGCACCTAGGCAAAAATAAGGGCTTCCCGGCGAACCAAAAGGGTTCGGGCAAAAATAAGGGATGAAATGAAAAATCTGTACACCCGGCAAGTCGAAAATCTGAAAAGGCGGCTTGGGCAAAAATGGGTATCCCGGTGGACTGAAAACTCGAAAGGGCGGTCCAGGCAAAAATTATGGATTTAAGCGTACGACTGTGTCCCGACATCTAGTCACCTGTCTTCCAGAAGATTTGTCAACTACCCCCACAGGTGCCTTCTCCAACTGAAACAGGGGCAATAATGAGTTGTCTAAACGGTCTAATGGTTTTGTCCATCAAGGTACCAAGGTAAGTTCAACTGAAGAACATAACCAGTATACTTTAAATCCCCAGAGAGTGAGTCAGCAGGTCAATGCACTCTCCCCAAGCAAAGCTATACAATCATCCTTAAGGAAGTTGGGTATCCCCTGCAGATCTCAATGTTCCCCAGCACAATATACGAACATTCTTAACAAGCACCCCCGGCAATCTGGATCTAAGATTGTTCCCCAGCGGTATACCAGACATTCAGCGGAGCCACTTCCCCAATACATCTCAAAAATTTCCCCAGGAGAGTCCAATCCAGATTTCCCCAGGAAAGTTTGAATCATCTCCCCAGCAGTAAGCTTATCCCCAGTAGATTCTGGAAGCTTATCCCCGCAGAGCACGAACGCGTCTCCCGGCTTTATTCAAAGGTTATTTCCCTACCAGGATATAACTGGGTTATCCTCAGCCAAAAGCCACGGAAAGATCGTCCTCGACGAAGTCTTCCTATCCCCAGCGAAGTCTATTAACACTTCCAAGATAACAATGGTATCCCCAGCGAAGTTACCATCAACATCCCAGCAAAGTACTTCTCTCCCCACAGAGTATTGTTCCCCAGCAAGATCGCTAGAGTAATTTTCTCCCCGCAGAGTGTTCTATTCGCCAAGTTTATCCCCCAATGGAGTCATCTTCTCCTATCGGTATTCTTGCAACTATCATCCCCAGCGGAGACAACAAAGCACTATTCTCTAACGTCAGCCCAGGATATGACTTCCCGGCACCCGTCAAGGATTTATCTTCCTAAGACGAAAACATACATTCATAAACATCACATACATTATAGCATGCAGATATGCATCATATATTACAAATCTCGTTTATGTTGAGAACATCATTGCTTGATCCATATCATGCATTGCATATGACTGACCTTTACCTTTTAGGAAAGATCCAGTTAAGTTCTCAGCTATGTTCAAGACTTTAGCATGGTTCAGTTAAATCGACCCTAAGATTTTTCTGATTCTTATCCAGTCAAAGGCCTTCTCTGGTTCAGTCAGATTGACCCTAAGATCTCCCTGATCCTTACCCAGTTGAAGATTTCAAGACCTTGCCCGGTTCAGTTAAATCGACCCTAAGATTTTCCTGATACTTATCCAGTCAAAGGCCTTCTCTGGTTCAGTCAGATCGACCCTAAGATCTCCCTGATTCTTACCCAGTTGAAGATTCCAGGACCTTGCCCGGTTCAGTTAAATCGACCCTAAGATTTTCTTGATTCTTATCCAGTCAAAGGCCTTCTCTGGTTCAGTCAGATCGAACCTAAGATCTCCCTGATTCTTATCCAGTTGAAGATATTCCAAGACCTTGTCTGGTTCAGTTAAATCGACCCTAAGATTTTCCTGATTCTTATCCAGTCAAAGGCCTTCTCTGGTTCAGTCAGATCGACCCTAAGATCTCCCTGATTCTTATCCCAGTAGAAGACATCTAAGATTCTCTCAGCGTTACTGTTGAGGTTGAAGTCGCCCAAGATTCTCTCAGCGTTACTGTTGAGGTTGAAGTCGCCCAAGATTCTCTCAGCGTTACTGTTGAGGTTGAAGTCGCCCAAGATTCTCTCATCGTTACTGTTGAGGTTGAAGTTGCCTAAGATTCTCTCAGCGTTACTGTTGAGGTTGAAGTCGCCCAAGATTCTCTCAGCGTTACTGTTGAGGTTGAAGTCGCCCAAGATTCTCTCAGCGTTACTGTTGAGGTTGAAGTCGCCCAAGATTCTCTCAGCGTTACTGTTAAGGTTGAAGTCGCCCAAGATTCTCTCATCGTTACTGTTGAGGTTGAAGTCGCCCAAGATTCTCTCAGCGTTACTGTTGAGGTTGAAGTCGCCTAAGATTCTCTCAGCGTTACTGTTGAGGTTGAAGTCGCCTATGATTCTCTCATCGTTACTGTTGAGGTTGAAGTCGCCTATGATTCTCTCATCGTTACTGTTGAGGTTGAAGTCGCCCAAGATTCTCTCATCGTTACTGTTGAGGTTGAAGTCGCCTAAGATTCTCTCAGCGTTACTGTTGAGGTTGAAGTCGCCCAAGATTCTCTCAGTGTTACTGTTGAGGTTGAAGTCGCCCAAGATTCTCTCAGCGTTACTGTTGAGGTTGAAGTCACCCAAGATTCTCTCAGCATTACTGTTGAGGTTGAAGTCGCCCAAGATTCTCTCAGTGTAATTGTTGAGGTAGTAATCGCCCCCAGATTCTCTCAGCGTTCCTGTTGAGGTAGTAATCGTCCAAGGTTCTCTCACCGTCCCGTTGAGGTAGTAACCATCCCTGGTTCATTCATCACCTTTTGAAGCTCCAGATTCAATTCCTGTAACCAGTCAGGGCACATCTATACAAAGAGTTTGAAGACCAGCTCCTGTAACAGGCCAGGTACTCATTTTCTTTTTCAGGTACGCAAGTTCTCGCTAAGGAATCTCTTACGCGATCGACATCCAGATGGCATCTATAAGCCCATCCACCTATCCATCACCTCTCAGCATGGCATCTATAAGCCCATCATCCTATCCATCACCTCTCAGCATGGCATCTATAAGCCCATCATCCTATCCATCAATCTCCAAATGGCATCTATAAGCCCATTCCCACCATCACACTACTATGTGAGCGCAAATTTTTGGGCACTCTAGTGTTCAATCACCTTCCACCTTCGGATTACGAAAGGCACGTCAGCCAATCTACATCCTCAGGTCTAAGAAGATTGAACAGGGGCAACTGTTGTACCCCAAAATTTGCCCTCCCATATTCTTCAAGATTTGCAAAGAGCATGCTTCAAAATCTCCTCAAGGGTTGCACAGTTCAAGGGCCTCCTAACAGTCAAAAACTAGGGTTTTGGTTCTGGCAAAGAAGTTGAAGTTTTCAAGGGTCCAAACAAGTCCCACATGCCTACAAACATTGTCAAGCATCCATATGCCAAGTTTCAAGACTTACAGCACAAAATTGCACAGTCAAAAACCCTAATTGCTCAACAGTCAACTGCAGGGGCAAAATGGTCATTTGACAGTCAAAAGTTCAAATTTTTGGTCAACATCTTATTTTGAAGCCACAAACATCATTTGATCAATTCTTGATCATGATTCTCAAGGCATGGCTCAAAAAGTCTCAAGATGCAAAAGTTTCCATATTTGGACAGTTGAAAAAGTCAACTGTAACTTGACTAAGGCATAACTTCCACATGGTTTATTAGAAGAATTCCATCCAAAGCTCATTTTGAAGAGAAAGACATTTCCTACAACTCCTCTTCACACTTCAAGTCCAAGAAATGCTCTCACAAAAAGTTATCAATCTCAACATTATAGGTCATTTTCAAAAGTCAACAAAAAGGCACTTTAAGTCAAAGACCATAACTTGAGATTGGTAAATCAAAATGACATGGGACCAAAGGAATTGGTTAGAGGACTTCAAGACCTTTCCAAAATGTTCAAGAACATGATCAAAGCTTAAAAATTGAGCAAGATATGCCTTGTGGAAGTTGGGAAATGTTTGGGAAATTTGAAAAGTCAACTTTGCTTCAAATGCCTCAAAATTGCTAATAGGCCACAAATTCTTCCAAGAATAATTATCCAAAGGCTATGCACGACCATTTGACCCAAAGGGGATTTATTTAATCATTTTTTATTATTTATTTGAATTTTTATCCCCATTAATTCATTTAATTAAATAAAATATGACAAAAATACTAAACAAATGTTTTTGAATCCTTTTATGCAGCATATGCCCTCATTATTCACTCAAGATCTCGTGCACATCAAAAGAGGAAAGATTTGGTGCAAATTGGCATGTTCTTCATAAGGAAAAGATTGGAAAAGATTCCATGGAAATCAAATATTTGATTCATCAATGCAAAGGCTTATGGACTCAAATTCTTACCCTAATTCATTCCCATACATAAACAGAATGCAACCCTAATGCTAAAAACCCTTCAAGCTGCGCCCAAACCTGAATACAAACTTGGCATTTTTTGTGAAAAAGTTCAAAGCTAAAAACACAATTTCAGTGCAATTCAAAGCGAAATAAGCATTCCAATAGCTTGCCAAGGCATCAAGGAAGCTTTCTGAATCCTTTTCCACGCTTCTAACCTCAGGAATTGGTATATAGAAGTCAAAATTTCTCAAACTTTATGCATAATCGTGTTTGAATTTCTGGACATTTTTCATACATTTTAATTGTTGTTTTATACTAACATGGACCTTCTGAATCTATTTATACCATTTAATTGAATTTTCATCGCCTATATGCAAATATGCCATGGGAGCTCTTTAGGGTTTCAAAGCTGTAAAATTAGGGCTTTCCTCTTCAGGAAAAATTAGACAACAAGACCAGGACCATTGGACTCAGAAGCTCCAGACGAACCTGTTCATCACCTCGCGCCTAATTTATCATGGCCCATGGTGTAATCGCTATTTTTCGCAGGGTATATTTAGTGGGGGTTTAAAACCCCCGCTATCTCTTTTCTGATTACAGGTACAATGAGGACGAAGCCTGCGTGTCCTATCTTGGTTGGACTATTCAAATTTCAGCGTGTTTTTTTTATTAATAGCATTAGTGTGTTTGTTTTTATATATTAATTCCTTTCCATTATAATAACAAAGTGGCAAAACAGCTCAGTTGGTGGAACGTGGTGCTGGAAAGCATTGGGACCTGGGTTCGATTCCCAGGTCCCCCTATGTATTTCATATTTTTTCAATTAACATGCTCCGGTGCAGCTTCTCACCAAAAGACTATCGTGCACTCCAAATCCTGCGCCTGCCAAGTGTCCCAGAACCACAATCTAATGGCTATCATGTGAGTTCCATTGTGTACGCCAGTTAATGGGTCTGCATGTGATCGTTTGAAAGTCAAACAGGCTGGGATTTCAATGGGCCAAATTTCTCAAATATACCTCCTGATTGGGTTCAGACACCCCAGAGTTTGTCCATCCCTCCAATTTTCTTCTTTCTTTATTTTTGCTCTTTATTTCTTTAATTGATTATTTATGATAATTGTTTTATTTAATCCATAAAATTAATTTTAATAACATAAAAAATAACAAAAAAATCAGAAAGACAAAAAATAAAAATCTATTTTATTATTTAATTCACTAATGTTTTTATTTTGTAAATAAATGTAATAATTAATTTAGTTTTAATTCTAGGTTTAATTTTAATATTTTTTTTAATAAACTAACAAGTGTAGAATTAGGGTTTTAATTACTTTCATTCTTTTTTTCTTTTCTTTAACCATATTTAATTATTAGTTATTTTGTTAATAAATTTATCATTAAATAATTAGGTCAAAATTAGGTTACAACTTAAACTTTTTTTTAACAAATTAAAAATAGTTAGAATTAGAGTTTTTAATTTCATTAATTTTCTTAATTTCATAAAATACAAAAAATATCAAAAAAATAAGTCTTTTTTTTCTTTAGCTAATTTAATTAATTTCATAATTTCAATTTAATTTCTTTAAAAGGGTCCAACGCCCTCGCTTTCGATTATTATTTCGTTTCGCGCGTTTTTTTTATTTCCTTTTTGTAAATATAATGTATTTATCCCAAAGCCTTGTAATAAGTTAATTAGGACATTTATTTTTCCGCTTGTTATTTTTACTCAAATCGGGTCTTAGATTAATTTGGCGATGTAGACCCGCGCCTTTGTAATAGCTTAGGACTTTTACCTTTTCGCATCTTTTAATTGTTAATAATTTGCATGAAAGAATGAATGCCAAAAAATAAAAACGAAGCGCAGATCACCAATGCATGAACAAGACAAATATAATTGAAATGACACACAAATCACACACCACCCCTAGGGTACGTCTCACTGTTGCCTTGCCCCTCGAAAGGTGGTCGTCGAGTAGAGGATGTTTTAGTAAGTCCTCATGTCCATGAACATGGCATGAGGGTAGCTTCTAAGGTGTCTTCCTATTGCTCCGGTGACCACCATGTCCCGAACCCTCGAATTGACCCGAACACCTCCAACGGTGGTGCTACCTACCCCTCAATGGTGGGATGGCACTACTTTAAGGACATTTACTCAGACGAATTCCTTAGGGTAGGTAGAGAACTCGTAGATACTTGCTCTAATTTCAAAACAAATCAAAAACTTCTTTTCACACCGACACCTTTCAAAAAGCTTTCGAAAGCAATTTTTCAAACACTCTTGAGGACTGATACAAGAGTCGAACTGAAATTTTCAAAGAAACTTTTTTAAACCCACAGTTGAAAAGCAAACAAACCATTTTGAAAATGCAATGAGCAAGTATCTAAGAGCCCATGGATAACCATGGATAGAATGGGTGCTAACACCTTCCTTTTCTATAAATCTACCTCCCGAACCGAGAGCAATCTGAATAAGGAATTTTTCTGTGCTTTTGTCCTTTCCATTTGGAGAAAATAAAAGACGATGGCGACTCTTCCTTCCGCGAAATTTCACGAACCAGCGTTAAACAGTCAGTTCCAGATCCACCGATCACAAAATGCATCTGCATGAATGATATTTTGGCATTTTTTAGTGACAGTGTGTGAAAAGAGAAACATTGCCATTTAAATAAAAAAGAAATGGAGCAAAATTTTGAATTCAAAAACGTCCTTTATTTCATGTTAAACTTTTTGAAAATAAACATGGTGGCCCTACACAAATGATCCACCACGCCCTTTGCAGAGCGTAGGAATTATGATATGATAATAAAAGAAAACGAGAAAATTACTCCTCAGCGCTTGAAACTTGGATAACATCCACCGAAGTCCAATTGTTGAGTGTCTGGCCTGGAATACTCTGACGAATCCAATCTTCGATGTTGTAGCCATCAGCCCTATCATCGCCAACTGCATTGGCGTGTCCTTCTTGAGCAGCAGAAGGACGGGAAAACTTCACAGGAGTAGATAAACTAGATGCTCTGGGAGTTGCACTCTCCTGACCTAGGCTAAAACCAAGACCAAATTTATTAAATTTTGGGGTAACGTCCAGCACCAGACCCCAACCTTCAGGGTTACCATTTTCCACCATAGCTCTCGCATCCTTGAGAGATGACAATAGTTTCAGGTTTCCTTTTCTACTCTGGAGGAGGAAAATTGAAAGCTTGAACTATCTCAAACGCCTGAAATGGAGTCTCATGTATATCTCCTTCAACTTCAACATAGCGGAATGATGTCAAATGACTCACAATGTACTCTTCCTCGCTGCACACAGTTATTACCTTTCCTTCTACAGGATACTTGAGTTTCTGATGAAGAGTAGAAGTGACTGCCCCTGCTCTATGAATCCACGGCCACCCCAACAAACAACAATATGCTGGATGTATATCCATCACAAAAAAGGTAGCCGTGAAGGTGCAAGGACCGACCTTGATTGGTAACTCCACCTCCCCAAACACTGACCTTCGAGACCCATCAAACGCCTTCACCATCAAATCACTAGGGCGCAGCTCCAGTCCAGAATAATCAATCTTCATCAATGCTGACTTAGGCAATACATTCAAAGACGAACCTGTGTCCACCAAAACCTAGGATAAAGTATTGCCCCTGCACTCCATTGAAATATGCAATGCTTTGTTATGGTCTCGCCCTTCCGGAGGAAGATCAAAATCTGTGAAGCCCAGACCGTTCCCGGCAGATATGTTGGCACAAACATTCTCAAACTGATTGACTGTTATCTCATGTGGCACGAATGCGTTCTTTAACAACTTCATCAAAGCATTTCTGTGAGGTTCTGAATAAATCAACAAAGACAAGATAGACATCTTACAAGGAGTATGGCTCAGATGATCAATTATTCTATAATCACTCTTTCTGATAATTCGCATTAACTCTTCAACCTCATCGGGAACTGAAGAAGCTTCTGGTATCGGAATCGGTTGAGTCACATTAGTTGGCGTAACCCTTGGATTACCAATCATCGCCTGTTGTTTTCCTTTTTCTATTGCAGAAGCATCTTCCGTATCTTGCACATTGGAAGGACCAAAAACTCTCCCGCTTCTAGTCATTCGACCCACACCAGAAAAATTATGGACTTCCCCTTCATTATCTTCAGCGCGATCTTCCTCAGACAAACGGGTACTTACCTCCTGCTTCACCCTATACTGATAAACATCAGCACCATAATGCCATGGGATGGCCTTCTCACTGGTATACGGCATGGGACCAGGTACCGTAATCATCAAATGAGGTGCCCTAGATGGGGTAGGAATGCGCACAGGGGTGTAAGGAATAGATACCACAGCAACATCTTCTTCGGTAACCTTACGGTAGCTTGGTTTTCTATCGAACTGCAGGGAACCCTCCTTTATTATCAACTGGATACAAGCTTTTAAATCATCACAGCCCTTCGGTTGCTCTCTACACTTGGCACACTCTGAAGTACAACCTAGGAAAATAGAATTGTCAAGCAAATACCTCTTAACATACCATAATGGAGTAGTTACTTGATCCACATTCATGATTAAATTCAACACTTCACCATTATCATCAATCATATTAACAACAACCCCTCCATGCCTAGGCATTGGGTTCTGAGTAACATTCGGACCAGTCATTGGAGTAAACTCAATTGCCTTAGCATCCAATAAGTCTTTGTATTTTGCACTTTAACGCAAAGCAATTATCAGTAGAATGACCAACTCCGCCTGAATGGAATTCACATCTTGCGTTAGCATCATAGTTAGGAGGAAGTCTTGCGGGAGCTAGTGGCATATTTCTCAAACCAATCAACTTCAAATTGAGAAAATGGTGGAGTGCTTAAGTAAGAGATACTGGAAAGGGATCGAATTTTCTCAACTGTCTCTGCTTTTGATTATTATACTGATGGGGAGCATCTTGCTATCTTTGTTGTTGAGGCGCTGTATTCGGTCTCTGCTGCGGAGGAGTGTTAACAGGAATAGAAACAACATTGATTTGTTGGTGCTGACGATCCTCTCTTCTTCCTCTATGAGAGTAAACCGCACTTGCGTCGCCTTCCCTTTTCTTAGGGTAAGTGTTGAACGGTTTCTTACTTCCCCCTAATGAGCCACTAGAACCTCCAATCTGAATTTTCCCCAATTTCAAACCTACCTCAATTCTTTCACCAGCCATAACCAAGTCTGCAAATCCTACCGAAGTACTTCCTATCATGTGCTCATAGAATGGCCCTTGCAGGGTACTCATAAACATATCAATGAGTTCTCTCTCCATGAGTGGAGGTTGAACCCTCGCAACTAACTCACGCCACCTCTGAGCGTATTCCTTGAAATATTCTCTTAGTCCCTGTGACAAACTCTGTAACTGAGTGCGATTAGGCGCCATATCCACATTGTACTAATAATGTTTGACAAAAGCCCGAGCGAGATCATTCCAGCAACGAATACGGGTTTTCTCCAACTTCATGTACCACTGCAGGGATGCCCCAGATAGGCTATCCTGGAAAAAGTGAATCAAAAGCCCCTGATCCTCAGTATGCACCGACATCTTTCAGAAATAAGTTGTTGCATGAGTAACAGGACATGAAGTTCCGTTGTACTTTTCAAATACAGGAGGCTTTAACTTTGGAGGAACTTTCACCCCAGACACCAACCCGAGATCATTAGCATCCAAACCAAGGGCTCTTTGCCCTTCCACAGCCTTCAAACGTTCTTCCAACAAACGATACTTCCTATCCTCAACCTGAACTTCTGGCTCTGAACGCCGAACAGAAAACTGATCTTCATCCTGGTCAAAGTCATAATCCTGCTCCTGATAGCCCCTTACACCGCCCTGATTATCTCTTTTGTTCCCCAAAAGAGGAGGTCCCGGAGATGTGGGAAACTGCCCTACGTTGCGCACAAAAGGGTTTTCGGGCATCCCGTGAAAATTTCCAACAGGCTAATCTTGCGCATCCCCCAATCCTACAGAAATGTTCTGATAGAGCCCTTGATTTCCACCATCCCCTGGATAGCGGCGCTGGTTGTTGACAATGGCAGCCAGCTCCTCCTGCCGGCGATTCACATTGGTGATGACCTCCATGAACTGGGTCATCTGAGTAGCCATCTGGGCCCTTATTTTAGCAAGTTCAGCTTGAACTTGTTCCATCTGTCTTGGCAAACTGTTTCTGGTGGAATACCGATGAGTAGTCATCTTGAATTCTGAATAAGAAAAGCAGAAGAATAAGAATATTGTCTTGAGATAACATGTCATGTTATGAAATGCATGATGTGCAACCAATAATCAAGCATACAATCAAAGGAAAGAAAAAAGGTTAATAAGACAAACACTTCAATTACTTACAAACAAAAGAAACAATGTCCAAGTGACTTCGGACATTTAAGAGTGTAATGATAAACAACAAAATATGTGCTTCAAAGTAAACTTAACAAAAAAACTGAATAATAAAAACAAACAACGGTCCCTTCCAACAATCCTGGGGGTGACCAAATACACCAAAGGTAAGTAACAAAACTAAATCTCCGGAACAAGACACGCTTCAAGGTGTTGACAATACTCTTCAAGCATGGATTTCTCCTTCAAAAGTTGTGATGCGACTACTTTACTTTCTTGAAACTGATCCTCTGCGACATGCCTCTGGGATACTTCCTTATTAAGCTGAGCATCTTTTTCTTTGAGTTGTTTCTCCAAGTTTTGAATCTTCTTTCTGTAGCTATTCTCATATGCCTCAAGCTTCTGGAACTCTTGTTGGGTCTTACTCAACTCGTCTTCCATTTCAACATGAGACCTCTTCCTAAAACAGGTTGCATCAGAAGTTTCCCCTTGAACTTCTTTGAGTTTGCGAGCTAAGTCGGCCCTTTCTTGATCTACCCAATAAAGGTTCATCCCTTCCTTACAGTCTCTTGCACAAAGTTGAATATTCTCAACATGAACCTGGGTGAACACCTCGGTAGGCACCGTGTTACTCATAACAGTAGGAGGTTGCTCACATATAGGAGCCGATCTTGCAAATGGTAACCGTAAAATCTTAACCCTGGCTCTAATCCATTCCAAGTAAGTAACTCTAGCAATAGGGACCTTCTTGCCCAAAGTAGTTCTATCCTTTTTGTGAATTCCCTTCCAAGTACTTGTCACTCTTTTCAACATCACAGGATCACTACCTCTAACAAAATACACTGATTCAGACACCTCCTCAACCTTTGGCGGTCCAGAAATTGCATATCCCAATTGACGATAAGCAAGCACGGGATTATAGTTGATACACCCCTTAGTTCCTATGAGGGGAACATTAGGGAAATCTCCGCAGCTGGTGATAATACTTCGTACTTCCCTCATGTCATAATTCCATCAGATATCAAATGAAGTAAGGTTGACAAGTCTCGATGACCATCGGAGAGAATTTCTAGTATCCATGAAAGGGCCACTTACCGATAGGTGCAACTTAAACCATTGATACAACATCGAATGACATAAACTTACATTACCTCATTTTCCATGCCTGAAATGAATGGTGTAAAGAGTATCTGCCAAGAGTGTCGGTATCGGGTTCTTAATTCTAAAAACAAAAATAGCCGTCAAATCCACGAAATTTCTCTTGCGAGGGAAGAGGATGATCCTGTATATCATGAGAGCAAACAGAGAGCTGAAGTCACTCTAATTCCCTTTCTTTTCCCAGTCTTCTACTTTCTTCACTAAGAAATCCAAATAAAACCCTGTAGTACCCTCACTTGATTTCCAATTGTCTTTCACCTCTTTCCAATTCAAATGAAGAATTTCAGCAATAACTTCGAACTTCAGCTTCTCCGGCACTTGGACAAAAGGAACCAGTTGATAATCTTGAAAATAAAAACACTGTAGTTCCTTGTCATAAAACTGGAAGATGGTGATCAAAGCCATTGGGTCGACTGGAGTGTTAAGGATTAGTAACAAATTGCCATAATTTTTGTTGAAATTATTCAAAACATCACTCTTCAGATAAGAACTCAACCTCTTCAATTCGGACACATCAATAGTAGGAAGTTGATAAGAGACTGTATGCCTGGTGGACTCTTTAACACGAACTGAATCAAACTCTTCTGACGGGAGGCCAGCCATTTCTAATGGAAAGAAGACTCTCGAATGTCCCTGGAAGATGACATGCGCATGCTAGTTATTTTTTATACAACATTTTTTTTAGAAATAAATATGCTATGATGCAACATGACAGGATCAAAGTTTCACACTGGATAATGGATGGACCATTATAGAACAACACCACTCAAGATCAAAAGAAAATCCCAAAGGCTTCAAAACTATCATAGGAACCTGAGTCACCTTCGCAACACAAAGTCACCAACAGTACCTGTACCTGTAAGAAAAGTTTTCCTGCCCCTCTCACGGGTGTAGTCTATGTCAAGGTAAGGTTAAAAGCCAAATTAGAGTACAAGAGCTCGCCTGTCGGTATCATCATACGATAACCCCTATCTGAACTACCTCTGAAGTCATGGTTCTCATGGTCAGGTCTACAAAGTATCCACTCATAGCTGCCATGGGCACTCTATTCCTAGTTCATATGGAATTCACTCATAGCCTGGGTATGAGGCCTTTTACCTTATGGAACAACCCACCCACCAAGAAAACCAGAATCCAAACAGTCCAGCCAAATCCAGTATGCAGAAAGTAAAGCGCACATAGGATGCAATGCAAACAGATAAATATGCAAAGCGGTAAAATAAACACCCAAAAAGAAAACAAACAAGAGATAGGATCGACTCTGGGATGGACCATCAAGAGGTCAACCTGTCCCCAGTGAAGTTGCCAGCTGAAACCACTTGGCCGAACCGTCATCTCGTAATGAGACATCAATGAAGTCGCCACCGAACGTCTTTTATCCCGCCGAGAGGGAAAGGTAAACATCGAGAAAACCTGAAGAAGGAGAAATCACGGTCTTTCGACCGAGAGATCGGGTAAGGGAGTTTGTTATGTGAGGGGAAGGTATTAGCACCCCACACGCCCGTAGTACTCTACGGTATCCACTCTTATTGTCTAATCTAATGGGTGTGGTCAAAACCTATGTCGATGGCTTAAAGCTAAAAAGGGAATGCATGCGAAAGAAAAAGAATAAAGAAAAACAATGTAGGGAAAATAAAAATATATGCTCGGTTGGGCCCTACCCCTTTGCCTACGTATCCCTTTTAAGGAATCAGAGCAGCCGTAGTTCGGCTTATATTTTTTGGTTGGTTTGTGTTTTTTAGTTAAGACAACAAAAACAGTCAAGATGGCAAAACATCAAATAAAACAACAAACAAATGAGATGGTAAAACATCGGTTAAATAATAACAAAGTAACATGTCAAAGATGGCGAAACACCAAATGATAAAACATCACACCTAACAATGACATTGAGAGTCAAAGTAGGATAACCAACATGTGCGATGGCGAAACATTGGCTTCAAACAAATGTGCGATGGCGAAACATCGGCTATAAGATAACAAGGTATCATGGCAAAGATGGAAAAACATCAATAAAACGGATGACAAAACATCATACCTAACAATTATATTGAGAATCAAAGTAGAATAACGAACATGTGTGATGGCGAAACATCAGCTTCAAACAAATGTGCGATGGCGAAACATCGGCTATAAGATAACAAGGTATCATGGCAAAGATGGCAAAACATCAATAAACCAGATAACAAAACATCACACCTAACAATGATATTGAGAATCAAAGTAGGATAGCAAACATGTGCGAGGGCAAAACATAGGCTTCAAACAAATGTGCGATGGCAAAACATCGGCTATAAGATAACAAGGTATCATGGAAAAGATGGCGAAACATCAATAAAACAGATGACAAAACATCACACCTAACAATGATATTGAGAATCAAAGTAGAATAACAAACATGTGCGATGGCGAAACATCGGCTTCAAACAAATATGAGATGGCGAAACATCGGCTATAAGATAACAAGGTATCATCACAAAGATGGTGAAACATCAATAAACCGGATGACAAAACATCACGCATAACAATGATATTGAGAATAAAAGTAGGATAGCAAACATGTGCGATGGCGAAACATCGGCTTCAAACAAATGTGCAATGGCGAAACATCGGCTATAAGATAACAAGGTATCATGGCAAAGATGACGAAACATCAATAAACCAGGTTTAAAAACAAACCCAAGAGGCGCACAAAAGAATAAGATTGATTTTTATCTTTTACCTTGAAGAAGAGTTTGAGTTTATTAGAAGTGTTTTAGGATTTTCCAAGAAAACAATTTTTGTTTTAAGATGCAAAAATGCAAAGGAAGGAAAAAACAACTAAGGGAAACTAGCCTAGCACTATCCCTAGTGTTATCATACAATGATTGATCCTAAGGTTGAGGATAAAGGAAAATCCTACCCTGTGCTAGCATACATGGATTCCTAGCTTAATTAACATGTCAAAGCAAGCTTAACAAAACTATACTATAGGGAATAGGCAATGAGAGCGAAGTCGTGATCGCAATTTCTAAATTGAGTGACTCATCGATCAACAATTAAAGAAAAAAAACAATAAACATTCTATAGGGAACATGCACTGAGAGCGAAGTCGTGATCTCAATTTCTAAATTGAGTGACTCATCGATCAACAATTAAAGAAAAAAACAATAAACATCCTATAGGGAACGTGCACTGAGAGTGAAGTCATGATCTCAATTTATAAATTGAGTGACTCGTCGATCAATAGCTAAAGGAACAAACACAAATACAACACACGTATCAAACAAACAGAGGGCCTCCTGACATATCTCAGCAACAGAGGTCCCATCATGCAACATAGAACTATACAAAATGAAAATAGAAGAAAGGAAATAGTGCAATACCAAACGGATAAATATCCGTAGCAACTGAACAAGAATAAAAGAAACCTAGAGAACTTCAAGCAAGTTGGCATCAGTAGACAAATCAAGTCAGAAATTACGCCATCAGGATGTAAGTATTGAGATTTTCAGATATGAACAGATCCCATAGGCAATGTATAGCATTCATAATCACATATATGTATCCTGCATAGACTATCAAATATGCCAAGCACAAGATTAATACAAATATAATAAATTGTGTTCCACAAATAAAGTGAAACACAATAGCCTCAATTCAAAAATGGAAAACTTTTCTCAGAGTACCTCGCACATTCAAAAGCCAAGTTAGCATTCCCATAAATAGAATGATGACTCACATAAGGGATGGATGATGACACCATAATGAAGTGAGAAAACATGATAGAAACTATCAAAACATTAGATATGATAGACAAAAAGAAACAGGCATATGCACAATTTGGTCAAAAGTTTAGAGGAATGTTGCTCCTTTCTATCACCATATTGAATTGAGAAGTGAATATCAATCAAGGATCATGGGAGCTTGAGAAGAATACAATCAAAGACCATGAAGGTCAGTATCAACCAATATTCAATCATACTAAAATACTTCATCACAACTCACAAGCATAATAGATGAGGAATCACACACAATGCATCAAAAACTTAGATCTCAAGCTAATCATGGAAGAAAGTCAAACAAGGACAAAATTAGAGAGTTTATAACTATCAAATATTTTAAGTAAAGCTTCCAAAACATGATTAGGACATGATCCAATGGTTAAAGTTTTGATTCTATGACATGCTACACATGTGCATTCAAAATGCCTCAAAAATTCAACAAGGATGAAAGAAAGAAGCCAAACTCCATTCATGATTAGAACTAACTTAAGTAATATTGATCAATTACTGTCAAGTCCTCATTAGACTATCATTGAAGTATCATTTCCCTTCATGTTATCATTGGCCATCTAATGACCTCAAACTCAAATTGGAAACTTAAGTTTCAAAATGAAGATCAACAAGAAAGCAAAAAGTCATAAAACATGCATCAAAAGGTTCAATCATTCAAACATGGGGCATTAAGTGAATGACTTGAGTTTATGTGGATAAACAGAACCAACATGATCATTAGGTGCCCAATTATAGGCCTCACTCAAGTTCATTGGCCATCAAGCAAATTGCAACAAGATATGCAACATTAATTGGGTACCTTGACTTCAAAAATACATCAAAGATAGAAAAGGATTTCAATAATTCAAACCAAAATTTCCATAACATATTTGAGATGTGTATAGATCAGAAAACAAGTTTGAAGTTCATGGATAGTAGAAGAGAGGATCTAATGAGGCCCAAAGATCAAAACTAGTTGGCAAAACTACCAAACAAGACAAGCTTTCAAAATAATTTGTGAAAAACATCCAATCAAGTCAAATAATTCAATAAAAATGGTTTTCGGATCCTCAATACATCCATGAACCTTAAACAATATCCAAATTCCAATGGAAACCCAAGGCAAATTGGTTTTGAAATTGAAACTTGCAATGTAAGCTACAAAACCCTAATTGTTTGAATTTTAATCTTAAATATTAATTAGGTAAGATCAAAATTCAAACAATTCAAACCAAGATCATGCAAATCACAAGGAAACCCTAAATATTAGAATACATATTTTTTCACATTTTTAGGATTAAAGAAAGGTCAAAAATAAAATCAAAATTCAAACCATTAATCAATTAAACAAATAATCACATCTCAAAATAAAATTCTAATCAAAAATCAGAAAAATATCCAACCAAAATTATATTTAAATATTAGAATTAAAAACAAGCATCCATGATTTTTTTGTGGAATTTTTTAATTAAAGGAAATATTAAAATAAAATCAAACAAACAATTAAACAATTTAAACTATTATTTAGTGACAAAAATGCAAACCCTAGCCAAAATTCATAAAAAGGTCAAATAAAAATTATATTCAGATATTATGATTAAAAACAAACTTATATGATTTTTTTGAGGATTTTTGAATTAAAGGAAATATTAAAACAAAAATTATGAAGCAAACCTTTCAAATAAACTTCTCAAATTAAATTCCTAATAAAAAATAGAAAAAATGCTAAACTAAAATCAGAATCAATTTCTAAATTATTTGATGAGTCAAAGATGATTTTTGTGGAATTTTTAGATCAAAAGAACTATTAAAATAAAAATAATCATTGAACAAACAATTAATTAAACTTATTACCTTTTGAACCAATCAAAACATTTTTAAAAATTCCAAAACAAATATGACAAATACTAGAAATTAAAATCAACCTATGGTAATATTTTTAGAATTTTTGAAATTGTTTTGACCAATGAATAAAATTAGAGAAAACAATTAAAAATAAAAATATGAAAAATTGCATTAAAAATCCAATGGACCAATCAGATCAAGCCACGCCATCATCATCTTCCTCAAGACAAGCCCTAATGCGCATTTTCTCAGTTTCAGACACCTATGTTCTACTTGTAATTTCTGCCTCATTCCTCCACCAAAATTAATGATTCAAATCACAAATCAAAGTTCAAACTGTCAACTACATCATGCTTTTCACAAAATTCAAAATGATCGATCATAGAAGTATAAATCAGAGTAAGAAAATTGAGAAAATCATTAAATTGTGAAAAACCAGAAGTTCACCAAATCGTATATGCTTCAAAATCAAACAAGTTTATACATCAGATGTAAGATCTGGCCAGCTATGAACATGATCACATGCTTTAAATCACATGAAACAAGCAAAATTATGAAGAATAAAGATCTGAAAATACCTTTCGAGTTGAGAAGTAAACTCAACTATGTCCTCTGTAACAAAGTGAAAACCCTTGTCCCTTGCTTCTAATGCTCCAATGAAGTGAAAATGGTCATGAATCGAGCTCTAAAATGGAGAATAAAGAAGCTTCGAAGCAGAAAACTTTTTTGAGAGAGAGAGATAGCAACTTCTGATCTTTTGAGAGAATGAATGAGTGGAGAGAGAAAGAGTGAGGCTTTGGGTTTATATAGAATACCTGGAGTGAGGGTAGCCAGGTCTTTTGGTCCCCTTACAAATCCATTAGCATGAATATTAAAAAAAACAGAAAAAATATGCAGCATGCGTTTTCTTATTTTATTTTGCCTTTGCATTGTCTTTTAGTGAGAAAATAAAGGGTGGGATAACATCAACCAAAATCCAAATGATGAGATGGCCAGAGGTGTAAATGGTGTGTGTAAATTTGAAAATGAGCAAAGTTGCTAAAAGTTGCAAATGAGAGCAAAATGAATGTGCACATGGAATGGTATTTGTTTGGCTTATTTTGGTAAAAAAAAAGGAGTGAGGTAATTCGTGCATGGTATATGCAAGGTGACCTATAACAGATCAAAACCAAATATGCACCAAAAACTGTATTTTGCAAACCTACTGACCAACTGCCTTGGCATCAAGTTTCTCAAAATTGGCTTGTGCGAAATTAATGCTTGAGGGGCCTTTCAAAAGTTCTTATAATATAGAACATCATAGGGCCTTGAATTTTTCAAATTGAGGCTGAATTGATGGAGAAATGATGTTGAAAACTTGAGGCAAAAGTGTTATTTGGCTTGCCTGGTCCACGCACGCGTTTGGCTTGCATGGTGTGCATGAAGTCAGCCTTGAGGTGCCAACTTTGAGGTGTTGCAACTCACTCAAACTTTGGCCAAATTGAATGATTCAAGGCTCAATGGAGAGCTCTCATGGAAGGAAACAAAATCCTCTTTTAAATTTTTCAAATTGAGGCTTGAGTAACAAGAAATTGATTCCATAAAATGGCATGCCAAGTGTTTGATGAAATTATGCGCGTGACTTGCCCAAGAGAAGTCATCTTGACACTTAGAATTTTTTTTCAATTTTTAAGTTACTTCTTGAACAAGTTACACTCAAATTCACCATTTCTCATGATTCAAAGATGAATTTGGGTATGGAATATGAAAAGAGGATGTTTAAATTGATGGTTGACCAAAATTCCACTTGGTCAACTCCTGATTTTATTAGCTTTGGTCAAAATGACCAATTTGCCCCTTTTGATCAATTGAACCATTTCCCTTCAAAATTGATGATCAAGACTTCAAACATATGATCTTCCAAATATATAGAGGCTATGTACAAAGTTTCACTTCAAAATTCTCAAGAAATCTTGATAAAATCCCAAACCCTAGTTTTGATTAACACCTTAGGAGACTGATGAATCATCTCCAAAATTTCAAATCCTCTAGGCATCTTGACCAATTTCCTGTATAGAGACTTTTCAAATGCCAATGAGATGTTGTAGCTTCCAAATCAAGACTTGTACATTGATCAATAGCCTTGATCAAGTAAAACCCTAATTTTGACTGGTGAATCAAAAGAGTGATTCTTTATAATCAATCACAAACTTCAATCCTCTGATGATCCAAAGAGATGGATAAAATATCTTGAGATATGCAATAACTTTTGAGCTTGAAAGATCCAGAGGTTTAGATGATAAGGTTCTAGTTGAGCAACTTGTCAATGCAATCAACCTTTAGAGCTTGAGGAAGACTTGATAACCAAAGTATTTTGATCCCATCACAATGTATGAATTCAATGCAATATGATATTCAAGATGAAACATAAGCCTAAATCAAGAGGGTAAATTTTGGGGGGCAACAAGAGCAAGAAGCAAGCTACTATTGCACTATCAACCATTGAAGCTGAATATATATTTGTTGTTGGATGTAGCACTCAGATAATCTGGATGAAGAGCCAGTTGGAAGATTATCATCTATATGAAAGTAAGATTCCTATCTTTTGTGATAATACCTCGGCTATTTGTCTCTCAAAAAATCCCATCTTACATTCTAAGGAAAAACATATAGAAATCAAACATCATTTCATAAGGGACTACATTCAGAAGGATATTTTAAACTTAAATTTTGTAGACACGGACCATCAATGGGCTGACATTTTTACCAAACCCCTTGCTGAAGATAGATTCAAATTCATTCTGAAAAAAATCAGCATGGAATTTTGTCCTGAATAAAAATATTTTTTTTCTTCTATATGTGTTTCCAGAATGTTCTGAAATGAATGTTCAGATTGACTGCTCTTCAGAAGTTAGAAGAGGAGTTACATCAGAAGCCATTCATCATGTTTTGAAATGTGTCTAACTTTTCATTACTATAATGGTCAGAAGTTCATTATATAAAACCAGCTATCTGACGCTACCCTCAGAAGTTGAACGTGTGTTTCAATTCTGAAAGGTCACGCATGCGTGCACTACTATTGAGACGCCGTTCCTAGTTAACTGTTCAGATTTGATCAAAATCACGCACCCCCTTAAATGTCAAATATCATTAATTGTCTATAATTATTATGTTTTTTAAATCGTTTCCAATTCTTAAACTATTCATTATTTTAAAGATTCTTTTTAGCTATAAATACCCTTGCAAAATCCATGTTCTATTTTTTACTGTCTTTCTCAAACTTCAAACCACCTCTACGTTTTTGTGAAAACTCTCTCAACTCCCTTCTCAAATTCTAAAACCTAAACATTCAAATGGCTTCATCTTTATCTCCTTCCTCAAGCATTCCTATGTCCTCAAACAGCGCTCAACAAGCTGAAAGGTATGTTACTCCTGAGAGAACGACACTGATTCTAGTGGACAGCTTGGAAGTGGTAGTTGAACTTATGGTCGATTTTGATAATCTGAAGGAAAATGGGTTTGACTTGCTCCCAACTGTGGAGTTCCAAGGTTGGAAAAAATTCTTTGATCGTCTTGTAGGACCAGTATTCCCTCACCTAGTTAAGGAATTATGGATTCATATTATTTCTTCCCCAAAAGTCATCCTTTCGTTTGTCATGGGCAAAGAGATTTCTATAACTGAGAATCTCATTAGGAAGCTTCTAGGTTTTGAAGTACATGGTGTTACTGGAATCTCTAGTGGACGAACGAATATGTCTAAGGTCTATGCTAAAATATTTATTTCTTGGCAAGCTTCAAACAAGGTCAGAGACTTGAAGAGCTACTATAAAATCTGGGCAAGAATCATCCATGGCTGCATACATCACCGGAAGGAAACTAGTTCTCCTAATTACATTAATGTTGATCAACAATACCTTCTATTATGTCTTAGAACAAATGTAAAGATTGATCTTCCATACACTATGTTCAACCATCTGTGGACGCATGTGAAGGAAACTAGGGAAGCTGAGAGGGTCAAAAACCCTAAATCAAAGAGAAACTGGATCCCTCTGGGAAGACTAATTTCAGACATTCTGATTGAGAATGGTCTGATAGCCCACTTAGAAGATGCAAACTTACTTGGAGAGTTGGAGCCTACGTGTGGGAAACCTCTGACTGGAAAGAACCTACTGAAGAGGAAGCTGATCAAGAAACTTCTGGTAGAACCTACACCATACGTCTCAGCAAAAGTCACCAGCAGGAGAATCCCCATTGAAGATTTTCCCCTGTTCAACTCTGGTGATCATCCGGAGATCATTCTGCACTTCATTGAAGCATTCAAAGAAAGTGGCATCCCCATTGACCCTGCTTGGCTTCAAGGAAGAAATCTCCCTCCACCAGATGTTGTCCTCCAGAAGAAGAAAAGGGAAGCTGAAGTTGGTCCCTCTGCTAGACCTCAGAAGAAGAAGAAGGAGAAATCTGTAGGTACAACCTCTAAAACCATTTCTATTAATGATTATGTGCGCATGGAAACATCTGCTGAACCTCAAACCCTATAAAATATAGAATTTGACATAGACCTAACACAATCATCTGAGCCCCTGGATAACAAACCTGAAATTGACCAAGTATTATCTGACATAGAGAATTTTACTGCTGCAGTACCTCAACAAACTCAACCTCAAACTTAAATACCTCCTTCTTCTCCTCACCATCAGAATCCAAATAATCCTGCTCACAACCCTCTACCAGCATCCCCCATCAAACCTTTATCACCAAGACCCTCTGAGTGGTATGATGGTTCTTGGAGACTACTTGGCACAAATATTCCTCTGGGTACACAACCACCATCCTTCATCCTACCATCTAAAAACATTTTTGCCCTGAATTTATCACCAGCACCTTCTCCTCCTTCATCACCTCAAACCACAATCATCATATCTCCTGATGTCACACCACCTTCCTCACCAGAAATTCCATTCCCTTCATCATCTGAAACCTCTTCACCTCTCTCTCTAGAACCAATCCCTAGTCCATCCTCAGTAGAACCTTCTGAACCCTCTGTCCCTTCTTACTTTCTCAGAATTGTAGTTGATCTTGAATCACTATGTTATCTACAAATATAATCCACCAAAAAGGCCTCTCCCAAACCAACTCCAAAATCTGATCAATCAGAAGTTCCTGTACGCTGTCAGAACTTCATAACAGAAATGCAGACGTGGATTGACCTGCTGAAAGCTGACAGTGGCAGCAGCCTTAATCCAGCAGCGTGTGATTTTATGTGGGACGCTTTCAGAAGCAAAATAAATGATGAAATCCTCAATTTGCAAGAACTGTGCTATGCTCAGGTTCTTGAGAATTTCTCCAAGTATATGAATACTTTCTTGACGAAAGTAATAAACATTTGGGATCATAGGTCTCCACTATAGATTACTGGTGTTCTATTACCACCTGCTGACCCCATGGAAATATCAGAGGATGAATCAGAAGATGACGCTGAGTCTGAACCACATCCTTTGGCCATGACTCTGTATCACCAACATTCTGCTAAAGCTATCCCTGAGAAAGTGCCTACTTTGCTGATTGATCATGGTACCTTTCTCTCCAATGTTGTGTACTCAAGCTCTGCTACTTCTTCTTCTAAGGTTGTCTCATCTGAAGCTGCTTCAACTTTTGTGGCACCCTCACTGTTGCTGAACACTCCGAATGAACTGAAGAAGGATAATGAGGCCATCCACGAACGTTTGGATAAACAAGATGAAACCAACAAGGAAATCAGATCTTAGATGCAGAAACCAGAGGATTACTCAAATGAAATCAAGAATCTTCTGCTTTCCCTTATTTCTCATCGCTCTTAGATTTTATTTCTAAATTTTTTTCTTGTTGTTTTTGTTTTGTAACTCTGTTTTCTTTTTTAATCTTCAATATATGACATTTTTGGATTTCTTTACATTTTTTACTTTTTGATTATGACAAAAAGGGGGAGAAAATGAGATTTTGATCTGATCCATGAAATAGTTACAGGACTAAGTCTCAAACATTTCTAACAAAATACAAAGTTTTTTTTGTTTAAGAGATATGCAGGAATTCAAGAAACTGTGAAAGACTAAGCTCTGAACATCATCGGGAAAAGAATGGCTAAAGAAACTTTGAAATAAAAAGTCTAAAAGCTCTGAAGAACAAATCTCAGGAAGTTTCCCTTATGCTTTTTAATTATTCTTTATTTCAGAAGAAGAAATATCAATCTCAGGGGGAGATTATCTATCTCAGGGGGAGATCCTTATACTTGCACAAAATTTCTTTTTAATCAAAATCTGAATTGTTTTGTCATCATCAAAAAGGGGGAGATTGTTAGAACAAAGTTTGGTTCTAATCATATCTTAGAGTTTTTATGATAATATTGAAATAAATTTTGTGATATATATTTTATACTCTAACTTGTATGTTCTTTAAGATTAGATGAAGTTTTGTCTTACGCATCTTAGAAAGAAACGGCATTCTATGCAGGTATAAATCAAACTCAGAAGGAAGCACTCAAAAGTAAACTCTGATGAAGAGAAATCCTAAGAAATATCTGATAGAAGCACGTTGAAAGTAACATCTGATAAATGCAAGATTAAAGCAAACTCTGATGATCACATATTGAAGAATACTCTGATAGAAGAATAGATCTAGTAAACTCTGAATTAGCAACACTGCAAGCAAACACTTCAACTTCCAGAGACAAGCTCTGACAGTACCGTTGGTTATTAAATGCTAAGACGGCTAACACACTCAAGTATATTACACGCACTAGCATTGGAAACATAAAGACAAAATCTACTCGCTACACGCATCATTACAAACATGCTTCATTAAATGCATGCACCATCATCAAGGCATTAACGGACAATTGGAAGCTATATATAGAAGACCTTTTGTATCAAAGAAAGGTTACTGACTTATGTGAAATATACTTACACTCACTGTTTTCATACTTGTAAACTAATATTGTATAGTGGGTAGTTCTTAAGTATTGGGCAACAATCTTAGTGAAAAATCACAGTTGTGATAAAGCTTTTTAGAAGAAAATCTTTTTCACTACTATTAAGAGAAAATTTTGTAAGTGTTCCTTGAGAGACCATTTGGGTCAGATTTCTCAAGAGGGCTAGGACTAGTTGAGTCTTAAAGGTTTTAGTCACTTGCAGTTAGCTTGTGCTTTGTATTGTTAGTCACACCAGTTTAGTTGTACGCTTGTAATCAGTTTGATTATAGTGGATTAAGTCCTCGTTGAGAGAGGCGAAATCACCTTGGCGGGTGGACTAGAGTAGTTTGAGTTTCAAACGAACCAGGATAAAATTACCAGTGTCCTTCCATTAGTATTGCGCTAGAAAAGAAGAAAAACTTATTCAACCCCCCCCCCCTTCTAAGTGTTTTCTCAACCTTTAAGCAGGTTTTGGGGTGTTGTGGCAATGCAGCATGTCATACTTTGTTCAACTTGGACAACAAGATTTGTAGCATGAAACAAATTTGATCTTGTGGAGTATTTTATGCACATTGTATCAAGGACAAAACATTGTGGCAAGGTTTTGAGTCAAAGGGAAAAGTACAAGCAATACAAAGTTTAGGGTTTGTAAACTTGCAAAAATGTCACTTTGTAATAACTTGAATTATTTGCCTCATTTTAAATTATTTGGAATTGTAGCAAAAAAATTTCATGAAGCAAATGAAATTAACAAGTATAGAAAAAAATGTCTCTTGATTTTTTATGATCAAATTTAACATTTTGGATGTCTTGACGCAATGTGATTTTTGGGACTCAAATTCGGTCAAAAATTCAAAGTTTGACTTTTTTAGCGTCTGGTTGACTTTTCCAGCTGAAACTTCAATTTTTCTCATTTTCCCCTTTTTGATAATTTGAATGATTTTCTTAGAACATTGTGATATGAGGCTTGAAACTTTACTGGAGTAATTCTAAGGGTCCATGAAGATCAGTGAAAGTCATTTGAAGCATTAGAAATTTTAATATCTTTGTACAGATTCAAACCCTAATTTGAGGTCTTAGCGTTGAGGAGATTGTTTGACCTAGCCGGTACTTGCACAAACTCGAGGCATTGAAGATCTTTGTAAGAAATATCTTGAGAAATGAGAGGGGAAATTTTGGGGTACAACACCTGGCAATCTCCTAAAGCTAAATGCACCTTTTGCACGCACCAAAACACTCAGAATCGTAAAATCTGCAACTATGTTATCCAACCCTTTTTGATTTTTGATTACATGCATACATGCATTTTCAATGAAGTTTAATCATGTATTCTTATTTATCATAATGTTTCGATACTTGCTGAATTGTTTGATTGAGTTTTAAGTGCAGGAATCATAGTTTTCCATTCTTAGGGTTTCTAAGCTCGTTTTAGGGCTTCCTTCTATAGGAAAAATTAGGGCTAGGCGTGGTATTCATTATAATTTATATTGCTTGTGCTGGATTTTTTAATGATGTAGGGTTGTAGTTACAGGCATGGAACCGTAGGTAAAAGTCTAAGCCTAAAACGACAGTGCTGAGGAAGAAGAAGGCTAGGTGGCAAGCTCCCGTTGGGCTATTTGAATATTGGCGTGTTTTCTGGACATCACGTGTTTTTTTTCTTATATTATTTTTATTTGATTATGTATATGAATTAATAGCCAACGCAGATGGTAAAGGAGGGAGGGTTTGAAGCAAACATCCTGGGTTCGATCCCAGGCGTGTTGCTTTTGCATTTTTCTTGAATATAATTTCTAGATCCAGCATGCCTCAATGCACAGCATCCACCATATGCCATAGATCTCATCCTTGGGATCCATCATCATGTAGATCCAGCACCACAGGATTGAAGGCACACCATGAACCATCAGAAGAAAGATTCACTGGATCATGCACTAGACTCTGGGCCCTCATTCTGGGCCTATCACAAAATTGGCAATGCACCCCCCAAATTGCTCATCATATCAGGCCCAATTCCAATTCTTTTTTTTAATTTCTCTTATTTTATTATTTGTCTTAATTTGTTTTTTTACAAAACCATTTTTTATTATTATTAAATCATAGAATCATAAAATTACAAAAAATATTAGGTTTAGTTTTTTTTATAAAATATTTAATTGCATTAATTAATTAGTTTAATTAGGTTAACTTAAATTCCTTTTTTTCCATAATTAAAATTAAATAGAAAGTAGGTTAATTTGCAAAGTTAATTATTATTTTTCATAAAAATCCAAAAAAATATATTTTCTTTGTTCGTAAATTAATTGCTTCTAAACTTGACGTTAATTCCCCGTTTGATTTACTCGCGCACGTCTTGTTTCCATTATTTGATTAGTTATTGTAACTGCTCCGAGTTTGTAATACTTAATTAGGTTTAATATTTTGCATTTATTATTTTTCCCCAGTTTTTAATTATGTAATCCCCCTCCCCGAGGCCTTGTAATAGCTAGGGTTTTAATTTCTTGCACTTTACTTTCCACAATTATAAACTGCCTAGATGTATGGATAATAGGATTGAATGGCAAGATAAATCAATTTAAAAAAGTAGAAAACCTTAAATGCACAGGATAAATGAAACTAAAATCAAACACTTGCACATGCTCACTCCTAGGGTTTTGCCTCACTTGGTTGCCTCAGAAATATGGTTGTGTCCCTCGAACGTAGGGATACCTTAGCAATGACCCGTAATTCAAAGTCGTCATAAAGATCATAGTCCCTACTTGTCCCTCGAGTTGCCTACGAGAAATGATCTTATGACGATAGTCCCTTCGAAATGCTAAGGTATCCTTACTTGTTGCCTTAAGTGACCATTTCGTCCCTTTCGAATGTCCCTAAAAACTCCAACGATAGGGCTACCTACTCCTTAATAGTAGGATAGCGCTGTCTAAAGGAAACGAGAATGAACAATTATTTTTCGAGTAGGTAGAAAACTCTTAAGTACTTGCTCAAAACAAAAACTCTTTAACACAAACACTTTTCAAAACAGTTTTCAAAATAACTTCGTCACACTCTTGAGGACAGATACAAGGGTTATCAAGAAGTAAACAAAACTTTTAAAAACAAGCACACACAAGAAATTTTAAAAATGATCAAGTACCTAAGAGCCCATGGAAAACCATGGATGGAAATGCTAACACCTTCCTTTTCCATAATCTACCCCCCGTACTCAGAAACATCTCGAAAAAGGGTTTTTTATGTTCTTTTTCCTTTCCTTTGTTGGATTAAATAAAAGTTGGTGGTGACTCTTGTTTACCGTGACATTTGTGAATACAAAATGCAAACTAGTATTAAACAGTCGGTTTTTCCACCGTATCACACCTTTCTTTAACAAAGTTGAATTTCATCATATTCCTAGAGAAGAGAATTAGATGGCGGACGCTTTGGCTACTTTGTCTTCCAAGTACAAAGTAAATTTCCAGAATGAAGCTCCTCGGATCACAATTATAAGACTTGATAGACCTGCTCATGTGTTTGTAGAAGAGGAAGCATCAGACAACAAGCCCTGGTATTATGATATCAAGAATTTTCTTCAAAACCAGGAGTACCCACCTGGGACGTCCAACAAAGATAAGAAGACATTGAGAAGATTGCCAGGAATTTTTTTCCTCAATGAAGATGTACTTTATAAAAGGAATTATGACATGGTTTTGCTCATATGTGTGGATGGACACGAAGTAAACATGTTAATGCAAGAAGTGCACGAAGGATCTTTTGGTACTCATGCCAATGGACATGTGATGGCTAGAAGAATGTTAAGGGAAGGTTACTACTGGATGACCATGGAATCTGATTGTTGTAAATATGTGAAGAAATTCTACATGTGTCAGATTTATGCTGATAAAATTCATGTGCCTCTGACTCTTCTTAATGTTATCTCTTCACCTTGGCCTTTCTCTATGTGGGGCATTAACAAGATTGGTATGATTGAACCCAAAGCTTCAAATGGATATTGTTTTATTCTAGTGGCGATCAATTACTTTACCAAGTGGGTGGAAGCAGCATCATATGCTAATGTCACTCGAGAGGTCATAGTTAGATTCATCAAAAACCAGATCATTTGTCGATGTACTATCCCGAACAAGATCATCATTGATAATCGTTCAAACTTAAATAACAAAATGATGAAAGAACTTTGCGAAGAGTTCAAAATTGAACACCATAATTCTTCTCCTTATAGACCCAAGATGAATGGAGTTGTTGAAGCTACAAACAAAAACATCAAGAAAATCATCCAGAAAATCGTGGTAACCTATAAAGACTGGCATGAGATGCTCCCGTTCTCTTTACATGGGTACCACACTTCTATCTGCACTTCAACCGGGGCAACTCCCTTCTCCCTAGTATATGGCATGGAGGCAGTGCTCCCCGTGGAGGTTGAGATTATTTCGATGAAGGTTGTAATGGAAGCCAAGTTATCTGAGGATGAATGGTGTCAAAGTAGATATGCCCAGTTAAATTTAATGGAGGAAAAAAGAATGACTGCCATGTGTCATGGTCAATTGTATCAACAAAGAATGAAGAAAGCGTTTGATAAGAAGGTTCGTCCACATGAATTCAAGGAGGGTGATCTCGTGCTCAAGAAAGTCTCGTCCTTCCAACCTGATTCTAGGGGCAAGTGGGCTCCTAATTATGAAGGCCCGTATGTTGTTAAGAAAGTTTTCTCTGATTGTGCTATGACTCATACGACTATGGATGGGGAAGAGTTCCCATGATCTGTGAATGTTGATGCAGTCAAAAAATGATTCGCCTGAAAAGTAAAAGAATAGCTCGCTAAGTTGAAAACTTGAAGGGGCGGCTTAGGCAAAAACTGAGCATCTCGGTAGGCTAAAAACCCGAAAGGGAGGTCCAGGAAAAAGTTAGAGACATAAATCAAATAATTATCCCGGTAGATTGAGAGCCTGAAAAGGAAATCTAGACAAAACTTGGGGATCATGGCAAGTTAACTGCATCAGGATGGATTCAAAACTTCGTCTCTCAAAGGGGATTTCAATTGATTCCTTCTCAACGAAAGCTTGAGCACCTATGGATTCAAAAATGTTAGAGAGAATAGTGGTCATTGTATTTTAATGTAGCCTTTTCCTTAGTTTACCATTTTCTAAATTTTGTAATGATCTATAGAGTCTCACTGTTCGCGGATTACCATTTTATTATTGAAAATTTGAGGCCCTATCCATCTATTTGCAAATCTCTTTTCTATCCAGCAAAATTCCACTTTTATTTTTGACAAATAAATCTTGAGACAAAGTTTAAACTAAAATATTCACACTTTTGAAAAATTAGTTTACATTTGATTTGTGAATATAAGGAATATCAAAGGTTACTCCAAAGAGCGACTAAACCTCAAAGTGTTAAACTACATGTGGTTTATCTCGAAAGTATCTTCGAATGATGGATTTCTCTTTCCAAAGGTTTTATGATATGTTTGGTGTATGATCCGACAGGAACGTTTTTTCTGAGAATGGTAACTTGGTCGATAAAACGAAGAAGGATGGTGATAACTTCGCCCAGAAAAGAGATCAAAGGTTATCATGTTCTCATCAGAAGGATGGAACTCAAGTCCCTACTCAACATTATCAGTATCTAGTTTCTTCTTGCTTCTTCATTTGTAATCTTCCTTGTTTATAATTACAATGTTTGCATGTAAGAACTTGTTTGCATTTAAATGATTATCTTTATGTAATTAGTGTGTTTGTCTTGAAGAAATCCATTCGTTTCACTCGTATTTGTTTTCAATTATGAATTATTTCTCTGCATTATGATACCAAATCTTTTAACCAAACTCTCGCGTAGGCAGAGATTGGAGGGAAGATGATGATGAAAAACGCAAAAAAAAATATAGTTGTATGCTTTTGGATAAAACCCTGTTGATAATGTACAAGCATTGTTTCAAATCCCCAAACACCGGAGATATAAGGGAGTGAAACCCTCGTTAACCCCTTTGATCCTTGAAGTAGGAGTTTCTTTTTCTATTCAGAAAAAACCCTCGTTTTAACCCGAGGCAGGGTAGTGTTCATTTAATCCGATTGAGTATTCAAATCTCATCAAGAGTGTGCATCCAAGGATACAACAAGGGTTATTCTTCAAAAGGTCGAGGAAAGTCCAAATCACAATGGTCAATCTTCACCTATCAGTAGTGTGCATTAAAACAAGACGATGTCCCAATGGATATCTCTCGCAGATCAAGTGGTCAACATATAAGGATACAATAATGGTTATCCCTCATCTACCAAGAAATAAGGCAGTCATAATTCTTCCAACAAGTCAAGAATGACTCGAAGTCACGCGACGTGTTCAAAAGGAAAGAAAAGGTAATATGAATAGGAAATTAAAAAGAAAGAGACAAAAATCCTCGCTAAGTCAAAACTTGAAAAACAAGTCACTTTGGCAAAAGTCAGGGCGTTCCGCTGGACTCCAAAGTCAAATTCAAAAGGAATTTGTCCAGGAAAAAGTTAGGGAAAGCAAGCCTGAAAGGCGATAAAGGATTACAACACAAAATCCTTAAAAAAGAAAGAATTCGTGTGATCAGACACCAAAAGTAAAAGTGAGTGATTTTCATGTCCAAAGAATGTCAGTGGTTCCTCAACCATCAACTAAATCCTCTCGGGAAATGAGTGCTCATTTTGGTTTAATTGAACAAAGGAATGAAGAACATCATGAAAGGGGGGGCACCAAATATTTTGAGCCTTAAATCTTTTTTCTAAAAACCGTGAACCAGGCCGCATTACAACCCTCAAAAGTCCTAATTGAAATATGGTTTATTTCAAAAGCATACTCCAACGAGATAGTGTTTCCTGACCCCCATGAGTTTTTCTAAATTATTGTGTTGGTATTATATGATTTTATCATCTTTTATACAACAAAAAAATCAATGTGGCATCCTGGCTAGTGATTCTCTCACAAGGTTTTGCGACATCTTTTTTAAATAAAAAAATCTTCAAGACTTACATTATTGTTGCATTAGAAATTTCATTCTTAGAATAAACATTTCCTGCTTGTAAAATAGTTGCTTAATGTCAAGGAAGATTACATATAAGCACCAGTGGTGATTTTAATCTTTTGAGGTCTGAAACTTTGTTAAGTAATTGGGGAATCATTTCTAAGAATGACCATAGCCAAGGGAATGTCACCTGAAGACTTTCATCATGAATAGGTTGTAGCCTTCATAGTTCGTTTACCCTCATGGGGAAAATTCAAAGACTATGTCTTGCCAAACACAGTCAATATGGGGCAGTCACGTCAAGATTCAACAAATCCCTCCAAAAGCTTGAAGAAATTGGGTCATTTTGGACGCCAGGTCTTTGAAGAATGGAAAAACATAAGAAGGGGGTTAAGTTGGGGTTTTAAACTAAAAGCAATAGACACGTTGGTTATCCTGATTCGTTTGAACTCAAACTACTTCAGTCCAGCCGCCAAGGTGATTTCTCCTCTCTCAAACGAGGTCTTAATCCACTAATCAAAACTTGATTACACAAACACAATGACAACTGTCAATGTCTTCTTGAGTCTAAACCACAACTCAGTTTTCTCAAGGAATTAATATAATTTAAAGTGTGTATAAAGATGTCTTCTAGATAAAACAATATCACTATAGTGATGTATTACACAATTGAAGAGCACAAGGTAGAACTGGGTAATTATATTTTTCTTTTTGGTGTGTAGTTGTTATTATTTTTTGATTTCTTCTTCATGTCTTCTTTATATAGGCAATGCATGAGAGACATAAGAAGATGTTTTTGGAAGGTTGATAAATAGTAGTTAATGTACTTTCCAAACAAAGAGATTCTTGTCTTCTTTCAGTCGTTACTATTGATTAGCCATGAATAAAATGTAACGCTTCAGAGCATGCTTACTAAAGATCACATCAGAAGATGAATGTTACCGTTGAGACTCCTTTAGTTCTTTCCATAAATTTATATATATATCATGTGTTTGTTATCATCAAAACTCTTACATGGATGTAGAATATTTTTTAGGAGCATAAAGAATTAAAGTCTCCCCCTGAGTTTGATACACAGATAAAGAAAAATACTTCCCTGAAGATTTATGATCAGAGTTTTAAGAAGGAGGTTTTTGCAGAAGTTAATTTCAGAGTTTGCTTTTCAATAGATTTTTCCTGTTTGCTTTCAAAGGAAAAAATAGTTATGATATTCAAAAAAATGTTTGATACTGAGTCTCTATACTATTATATTTAAAATATCTTACATTCTCCCCTTTTTTGTCAAGAATCAAAAAGCAGTAAAAATGTCTTACAAAATATTAAAATGAAGCAACTAGAAAAAGAAAAACAGTTTTTTAGATTTTCTAAGTTTGAGGAGGTTGAAGTTTGTGTTTGTGAAGTATAAAAAATCCATCTAAAATAAAATGGATTTGATTTAAATTCGAAGATGTTAAGGAAAACAATTATGTGCATTTAATGATTCCTAAAAAGAGGGATAGCGTGAAGATATGGAACAGCTATCGATTAGACTCGAGCCTCAATGCATAAACTCAACCATTTTAGTCGCTTTAGAATTTGAACATGTGTTCAGCCTTAGAGGAAGACCTTGCGTTTAAAGTTGACAGATGTTGATATTGTGAATTGTGTGCTTCTATCTTTGAAATGAACCGCTTTTGGAGAATGTTCAGATCTTCTGGATAGATCCTGATACAACTTTCCTTCTCACTTATGAAGAACTATTGATCATATGTTCATAAAAAAATTAATGCATAAAGTTCTGAGGATAAAAAGTTTGAGAGCCACTCATACCTTTGTATAGCTTCTGTTCTACTTTCTTATTTTCCTCTACCTTATCAAAAACATGTTTTCCAGGTTTGCTAAGCTTCTTCTGGATTGTCCTTTCTCTGAACCTGCATAACTTCCAGATTTAAATCCCAGGCTTTGGAATATATCCTTTCTTCCTGTCATGTGTAGAGAGAATCCAGAGTCCAGGTGTTAAAATTAGTGTTTCAACCTTGTTGTTAAAAACATCTGCAACATAGATGATTTTATCCTTTGGTACTTATATCTTTTTGAGTCCTTGATTGTTAGAGTTTCCAAAATTTTGTTTGAATTTTAGTCTAGTATAAAACGCATTACTAGTATATTTTATATCATATGTATGTCCATAGGTGAAGTGTGACTAGAGAGGTGTGTGTTTTATGACTATATCATCAACTTTATTTTGTTGAGATTCTTTACCCTTATTTCATATCCATTTCCTGCCATTTTCGCTAACTCCATAGATCATTGAAGCCATCTTGCTCCTATATTTGTATTTAGCTAGAAATTTTTGAAAGATATGATCATATTCTTTTATGATTCTATCATAATTACTAGAAACTTCTAAAGTTGTTTCTTTCAGAGCTTTTTGTAATTTAATTATAATAACATCATTTTCATTTTCGAGTTTAGAAATGGTTTCTTTTAGCTCAGAGTTTTCTGTTTTAAGTTTCTTAGTTTCTTCAGAGTCAGATACTAGATCCTTTTTCAGGTTCTTGTTTTTGACTCGAAGTTGCTGATATCTTTCAAGAATTTCTGACAGTCTTTCTTCTAATTGAGATCTAGAAAAATTAGAGAATACCTCTTTTGCTTCTGAGTCTGATTCTGATTCAGATGATCAAGTGTAATCTGATATGTTGACCATTAAGGCTATGTTGGTTCGTCCATCTTCTGATTCTGTTTCAGCTTCAAAAGATTCTGAGTCATTCCATGTTGCCATAAGGCTTTTCTTATTTTCTTTGAAGAACTCCTTTTTGGGTTTTTCTTTTTGGAGATTTTGACATTCGCTTTTGTAATGACCTTTTTCATTGCATTCATAGCAAACAATATCTCTGTTATTGGATTTTATGTATCCAAAAGATGATTCAGAATGATTCCATGTTCTTCTGGGAGTTCTAAACTTCCTCTGCATGTGCTTCCACAATTGATAGACTCTTATAGAGAGAAGTGATAGTTCATATTCTTTTGACGAGGATCCACCAGAGTTTTCTTCTTTTTCCTGAAAAAATTTAGGTTCATATTTTTTATTATATTTAAGAGCGAGAGACTTGCCTTGTTTTTGTGGCTCATATTCTTTTAGTTATATCTTATGACTTCTCAGGGAGATGATAAGTTCTTCAAGAGAAATTTTATTCAGATTTGTGGCTATTTTTAAGGATGTGACCATGGGTCTCCATTTCTTAGGTAAACATCTTATGATCTTCTTTACATGATCTGCTGTGGAGTACCCTTTATCCAGAACTTTCAATCCCGCAACCAGAGTTTGAAATATTGAGAACATTGTCTCGATAGTTTCTTCTTCTTCCATTTTGAAAGCTTCGTACTTCTGGATGAGTGCAAGAGCTTTGGTCTCTTTGACTTGAGTGTTACCTTCGTGCGTCATTCTCAGAGAGTCAAACATGTTTTTAGCAGAGTCTCTTTTTGTGATATTCTCATACTCAGTGTATGAGATAGCACTCAACAAGATTGTTCTGGCTTTTTTATGGTTTCTAGATTCTTTCTTTTGTTAAATGTAGCCATCAGTCACCATATCCCAGAGATCAGCATCATGAGCTAGAAACAAACTTATGATTATGTCTTTCCAGTAATCAAACTTTTCACCATCAAATATCGGGGGTCTGTCGCTGATTCTATCTTTATAATCATTGTTGATGATCTAAATTGGTCCCACCATAGTGTTTTTATTGCTTGGATCTTTTTCTGACACGGTTAAGTGTTTGCACTCAGAACCAGGCGCTCTGATACCAATTGAATAATGGAAAAACACAAGAATGGGGGTTGAATTGGGGTTTTAAAAATAAAAGCAATAGACACGTTGGTTATCCTGGTTCGTTTGAACTCAAACTACTCCAGTCTACCCTCCAAGGTGATTTCGCCTCTCTCAAATGAGGTCTTAATCCTCTAATCAAAACTTGATTACACAAACACAATGACAACTGTCAATGTCTTCTTGAGTCTAAGCCACAACTCGGTTTTCTCAAGGAATTACAATGTAATATAATTGAAAATGTGTACAAAGATGTTTTCTAGATAAAACAATATCACTATAGTGATGTATTACACAATTGAAGAGCACAAGGTAGAACTGGGTAATTATATTTTTCTTTTTGGTGTGCAGTTGTTGTTGTTTTTTTTATTTTTTCTTAACGTCTTCTTTATATAGGCAATGCATGAGAGACATAAGAAGATGTTTTTGGAAGGTTGATAAATAGTACTTAATGTACTTTCCCAACAAAGAGATTGTTATCTTCTTTTAGTCGTTACTATTGATTAGCCATGAATAAAATGTAACGCTTCAGAACATGCTTACTAAAGATCACATCAGAAGATGAATGTTACCGTTAAGACACCTTTAGTTCTTTCCAGAACTTTACGTATCAGAATATTAGAGTTCTTGTTTTGAAGCGTTGGTGCATTGAGAAGTTGTAACATCAGAACTTCTTTATTTAAGTGTGTTACACTGTCTATCTTCTAAGTAAGTTATGTCATAACAGAGCTTTTAACAATGATATTTCTCGTCTTCTATGCTTCTTATATCAGAACTTCCAGGGATGTAGAACCAAACTATGTTCTAATAGATTTTTTTCATCTTCGATGCTTCTTACATCAAAACTTCCATGCATATTAAAATACTTTATTATAGAGCATAATTGTCATGTATATATATCATGTGTTTGTTATCAGCAAAACTCTTACAGGGATGTAGAACCAAACTACATTCTAATAGTCTTTTGTAAAATCCTCTTGAGACGATTTCTTCTTGTGAACCATGTAACTTGGAGCATTTGAGAAGTGAAGTTATTCACAAGAATTGTTATACATCATGCAGTTTATCAGCAGTAAACTTGGGGCATACATATTTAGTTCCAGAGGTAATCCAGATTTGTAAAGATATGTGACCTTCTTTGCACATATTATCAGATGATGGTGTTCCCCGGTATCTCCAACCAAGCAAGATTTTTTCCTCCAGCTGAAGCGTTGTTCGTGTTGTTATCCTTTCAATGGATTGTTGATGGGACTTTAGGTTTTCTCGTGAGAAGTATCTTCATCTCTGGAGAGATTAGAGACTTATAGCAGAAATATGCTTCGTCGATGGCTTTTGTTCTATCTCCAGTAATGTTCCCATGTTGTGGATATTAATCAAGTATTTGTTTTTATTGTGATGGCTTATCATCCCCAGTTTATCTATTTTGTCTATTTTGTAAGCATATAATGAGATTCACTTATTCATTCACACTTACATCATTCATTCACATTCGCATTTCTCGATGTTTTTTGGTCCATCTAATTTGGTTGTGTTTATCCCCAAGTAGAGTATACTCTCTTTCCAAATAGAGTGACAACCTAAGCAGAAAGTGTACATTCTTTCTAAATACCCAGTGAATTTATTCCTCATGGAAAATTTTTGTTTTATCTTTCCCTTCCATCTCAAGATAGGATAAGTCCCAGTTAAGTTTATTCCTCGTCTGGTAGAATCTTGTTTGATTGTTTCTCTCCAGTTTGTTTTTGGATTGAGCTGTGTCTGTTGCAGATGTTGCCCCGTGGATCTCCCTAGGCTGTGAAACCTAGATTGAAAGTGAATTTATATTGCACCTTTATATACTTCGCCTCTTCAGGTAGAATCTATTAATGGTTTCCAATAAAGATGAACTTTATTTCCCAGTAGTGTTGTTGCAACACTATTTTGGAATCTCAACCTGATAACAAGTGGCAGACTCTTTATTTGAGCAACTTTATTATTTATGGATTTCCTCTTTTTATGGAAAATGGTTGTCTCTTCATGAGCAGTTTGTCTATCCCCGGTGAAGTTATTGACTCTTATTTTTGACATCTTTACAACACTCTCTTGGAATCTCAACATGAAAACAAATGATAGACTCTTTATTTGAGCAACTTAATTATTTCTGGATTTCCTGTTTTATGGCAAATGGCGGTCTCTTCAGGAGAAGTTTGTCTATCCCTAATGAAGTTATTTATTCTTATTCCCAACAGTGTCTTTATAACACTATATTAAAATATTTTTCCTAGTAGCAGGTGGCAGCCTCTTTATTTGAGCAGCTTTTGTATTTCCAACATACTTTTACCTTTTGACAAATGGCATCTCTTTTGAGAAGTTTTCTCATCAACAGTAAATGGTATCTCTTTTGAGAAGTTTGCTCATCAGCAACAAAAGGCATCTCTCCGGAAACGCCCCGCAGAGAAGTTTGTACTTTACCCTTATCAAGTGGAAGACTTGATTAGGAAAAAATTGAGACTAGCTCGTGGCTTGTGACCAGGTTCTTGGGGAGGTTAATTATCAAAAAACTGAGACCAGTTTGTAGCTTGTGACGAGGTTCGTGGCGAGGTTATTATCAGAAACTGAGACTAGTTCGTGGCACGTGACCAGGTTCTTAGGGAGGTTTATCATCAAAAAACTGAGACCAGTCAGTGGCTTATGACTAGGTTCTTAGGTAGGTTTACACAGCAAATGGGATATCTTCGGAAAAGTCCCATGGGGAAGTTTGTATTTTATCCTTTTCAAGTGGAAGACTTGATTAAGAAGAAATTGAGACCAGTTTGTGGCTTATGACCAGGTTCTTGGGGAGGATTACTCAGCAAACAGAATCTCTTTAAAAAAGTCTCGTGAGGAAGTTTTTATTTTATCCTTTTCAAGTAGAAGACTTGATTTAGAAGAAATTGAGACCAGTTCGTTGCTTATGACTAGGTTCTTGGGGAGGTTTACTCAGCAAACGGCATCTCTTCAGAAAAAGTATCATGGGGAAGTTTGTATTTTATCCTTTTCAAGTGGAAGACTTGATAAAGAAGAAACTGGAACCCGTTCATCATGGAAAGGTTTATTATCTTTTCTACCTTCAACTGTTGAGTTGGTAGTTTACCATCATATGTGAGTCGGTATCTTTTTCGATGCTACCTTCAACCACTGAGTTGTTAGTTTTCTGTCATCTGTGAGTCGGTATATTATTGATCTTCTATCATCAACTATTGAGTTGGTAATTTATCGTCATTTGTGAGTCGATATCTTTTTTTATTTTCTACCTTTAACTATTGAGTTGGTAGTTTACCGTCATCTATGAGTCGGTATCTATTTTTATTCTACCTTTGACCATTGAGTTGTTTGTCGTCACCTGTGAGTCGGTATCTTATTGATCTTTTACCTTCAACTATTGAGTTGGTAGTTTATCATCATCTGTGAGTCGGTATCTTTTTTTATTCTCTACCTTCGACACTGAGTTAGAAATTTACCATTATCTTGAGTCAGTAGCCATTTATCTTTTCACAACCTATACAAGGCGTCTTCCCTGATAAAGTCAGTAATTTTTTCTTCTCTCAAAGTTGTTCCCCAATAAAAGTCTCTCATTCGAAGTTTGTGGCTTTGTTCCCTAGTGGAGTTATAATATCTTTCCCTGTGGGATTACTTTATCGTGTTCTTGGTTTCTCCAGCATTATTTTATCTCATGCGGCGTCATTCCCCATAAAATTCAAAGCATTGCATTCGTGTCATATCAAAAACATCATTGTGGTATCCTAGGACCGAAAATTGTGTATTCTATATGTAAGTATCTTCAATCTCGTCGAAATGAAGATTTCAATCTTCATATCTCCAAATAGAAGAAACTTAAATAGGGGCAGCTGTCATACCTAAATTTTTTTACCTAAGATCCCACCTCCATTTTCATTTTCAGAAATCATCAAGGTCACAAGATACAATTGGTTTTTAATTCGCTCACCTTCGAGCATTGCTTATCCAGAGATTATCAATTATTATGAACATTTTATTTTGTGCATCACTAACTTCTAATACCATAAAAAGGCGTATGTTTGTGTTTATTTGGTTTCATATGCAGAGACAGGTCTGAATCAAGAGTGTCAGGTGTTGTGCCTCAATTAGGGTTTTGGATCCCTCAAGTGTTCAAGTATGGTGAATCACCAATTCTCAAAGACTACTTCATCAAAGTTTAGCCTTTAACCAAAAGCACATTCAAGATTTCTCATCATTTGCCCATATGTGTATCAATATGTCTAGGAATGCGAGGAAAGATCAAATTTGCAAGTTGATTCAAAGCACTTTGACCAAAAGTCAACATTTTTAAGATCAAGTTCAAACGATTGTAACTTATTCATTATTCAATATTTTTGAGTGGTTCTTTTGCGTATGACTCTCCTTGATGTCATCTCAATCTTCTCTTTACAAGTCAAGAGCTAATTATGTGCGGAGGATCATCAGAATTTTGAATACTTTAGATGTCATTTTGCGAATTTGACCTAATTTCAAGTAGTTGTTACCTGACTTCCATTGATCATAACTTCCTCGATTTTCAACATTTTAAGGCGATTCTTTTTTTCACATTATCATAGAAGATGTCATCTACAAGTTTTCACCAAAAACCGGAATCAAATTATGCTTTGAAGGCTATGGAACTTATCGAAACATTATAGGTCATTTTCTTGATTTAGAATGTTCTTAACTTCTAACTTTAAGTCATGGCATAATTGTTTTCTTGAGACATTGATTCTTATGTTAAGCTCGTTCACGGTATAAGATATCGAGTTCGAGAATTCTTTGAATGTTTGTTGCTTTTTCAAGCTACTTATGTCTGAGAATTTGGTGATTATTGGATGAAGGTGGACTTTAGACCAGAGTTCTTAAGGCGTCATTGTTCTTTCAAGTACTATTGGCTTGTATTGCAAGTTACCATTGTCATACCCCAAATTTGTCCTACCTTTTCACTTTTATCTAGCTTAGGCGTTGCATTTCATTTTCATCATTCTCATTAGGTCATTCACACATCATTCCTGCATTTCAATAAGGCAGTGGTTCGAAGCATCAGTGGTTGTGCTTACTAGGGTTAAATTTTGGTTTGGGGCTTCTATATTCTACAGTTGATTTCCTTGGCTCGTCCTTGGGCAGTGGATAGTGGATTCGGGTTTTTAAGTATGGTTATCATGAGTTTCTTATTCATCCACGTACAAGTTACCATCTCCGAGGTTGTTCAGTCGGAAATTAGGGTTTTCTATTGGTTTGAGGTTTCTTCGTCATACAAAGGCAGATCTATTTGTTTCTTGATTATTGTATTATGTGAAATTAGGGATTTGAGGTATGGTAATCATGGATTCCTTCTCCTCAAGCTATAAAGGCTATTCTCCATCCCAATTCATCAGAGCCTGAATTGGGGTTTATTTCCTTTTTTGTCTGTTAAGAGACTAGGGTTTTGGATCCATGGTTATTATGAAATTCTTGTTTCATCTATTTCTAAGACATCTGAAGAGAAAGACGTTAGGGTTGCGACTTGTTGATGTTAAGGTTCTCACCTATATTTTCAACGGAGAAGACTTTGAACCAGGGTTTTGAAGATTCTCGATATTTCAAGCCGCCTTCTTCATTCAACGTGCATCTCAGGTGAATTGGAGTTGTTAGTTTTAGGGTTTCTATAATTACTTCAGGGGAAACTCTTGTGGGCTATGTTTCATCCTTGTGTTCTCAAATCATCTTCATTTCAAGGCATTTATGCTTGTGTTAACTTCATCAACTGGAAAAGGATTTGTCTCAATAAGGAATGTATCAAGTTTTCAATCGAGAATATATTAGCACACGATATTCTTTTGGTTCATGTCACATTTTGTGATTAAGGAAATGGTTTTTCATCAAGGCGTTATGGTTGAATTGAATTAAAACATAACAAGGAAGTTTATTGAATGCAGTTTTGGTGAATAACAAATCTTGATTCAAGATCTCAAGATCATGATTTGTCAAGGTTTAGTTTAAGGCCAGGATAAAAATATTCATCATTCCAAGTGATTATTGTTAACCAAGTGATATCAAGCAAAGGTTGAAAGGTTCATAACTTACTTGGAATATAAGACATAAGTGTTAAGTTTGTGATGTATTCAAAAATCAAATCCATTCATTAAATCTTATGCTCATGGTCATGATTTCAAAAGCTAAACAAAGTGAACTCAATATTGTGAAATTTAAGGAAAGGTTAAACATCAGCCATCAAGTTCATTCAATCTCGTTCGTGTTCATCACAAAGTTACAACCATTCAAAGTTGTTGTTACATCACTAACACTACAAGTGAATCACAAAAATTACATAAAACTTTTTGTTCTAAGCCTAATCTTAAGTCCTAAAGTTGCTAGAATTCCATGCTTGTCATCATGTGAAATCTTCATGGCACATCAACATGCCTTACCAAAACAGCCCTGCAAAATCTATGTTAAACCTGCATCATACAAAGTCAGAAACAAGTTGCATAAGCCTGCAAAATCTTGTACATATCAGTCCAAAACTCATCAAAACAGCTTGCTACTACTATGCTACATAAACCTGTCCCAAGCTACTCATATGCTGCCCACAACCATCTAAGACAGCTCTGCACTTTGCTGTCAAACCTTACCTCATCTCCATCTTTTGTTAACACAAACAAGCCAAGCATATCAATCTAATATTTCCACCAAATTAGTAAAAATTGAACCTATAACAAAAAAATGCAAACCAGCATCATGCGAAGCCCAGCATTTCACTAAATAAAAAAAAACAGATAACTTGCAATAAAAAAGTCACAAAGACAGCATACTATATTAGCTTAAACATCATCCATTTTCCCTCCCAATTTTCACACTTTCTCACTTATATAAACTACTTCAAATAATACAGAAAAGGGGAGGGTGTCCACTGAAAGGCGGGATTTACTAATATAGGAGAGAAAAAAATAACGAGAAAAAGTCTCAATAGAAAGGAAAAGCAGAGAAGAAAAGATAAAGGAAATTATGCACAAAATACTGTCAAATCTTCCTCCAACCTTGATTTCTTGGAAACTGTTTGTGAGCACAACAATTTAAAACCAAAACCACTTGAATAGACCTGCAAAGGCCCACCAATTTGTTTCTAAGACAATCTTCAATACAAAAGATTACAACTTGTAACTTCTGTTTTCAAGCCATAGCTCACATCAACAAATTTTCATCATCAATTTCATCGGTTCATGAGACCCTCCATAAACCTGTGCATATACTTCTTGAGCCATAACCTGCCTACATAGTATTAATATCAATAACATCTCTGCAGAATCGAAAAAAATATATTCCTACACAACACAATAATTCACAAGAAATGTAACAAAATCAGAGGAAGAAGAATTGATTGGTAACGTACCTCATTCCTTTAACTTATGTTTTCTTCATTTTATATCTCTTGCTATAGACAAGTATTATATGTTGTATGTGTACCTTCACGTGTTGGTCGATGTTCGATGTGTCATACCCCAATTTTGACCTAAGATCCCATTTTTATTTTTGCATTTTTATACAGAAGTCAAGGTCACGAAATACGGTCGGTTTTAACCTCTCACCTTCGAGCTTTGACTATGCATAAATTGTCAAATATTTTGAACATTCTTAGCCTATGTATCACTAACTTCTAATCAAGCACGAAGTGTTTATTTTTCGTTTCTTTGATTTCATCTGCAGGAAACAGATCTGAATCAAGAGCATCAGGCGTCGCGCCTCGGTTAGGGTTCAAAATCTCTCAAGCAGAAGTATAGTTGATCGTTGATTCTTGAAGACTGACTCATCAGGGAAATCGTGTGTTTATTTCCATGATTTGTTCAACAAGTGGTCTCAAGATTCTCCACAACTTCCTCAGAGCACAATCAAGATTTTATCATCATTGATTCACATATGCATCAAGGTGTCTGGGAATGCAAGGAAGTATCAAGTTTGCCAGTTGATTCAAATCTCTTTTACTGAAAAGTCAACATTTTCAAGATCAAGGGCAAGGATTGTAACTTCCCCAATGATTAATATTTAGAGATGATTCTTCTTGCACGTTGTCATAAATAATGTCATCTACATGTTTGCTTCAAGGACTGAGGGAAATTTGTGCTTAAAAGACTTTGAAAGTTATTGAATTTTTATATGTCATTTCTTGATTTAGAATTTATTGACTTCTAATTTCGATTAATGTCGTGATAAGTTTTCTTCAAAGATATGGTTGATTATGATGGATTGAAGTGTAAGTACAAGGGCATAAAAGAGTGACTTGTGGTTTGGTTTTGATCATATACAACTTTGAAGTCCTCAAGTACTTGTTACTCCAATTGCAAGTTAATTTGGATTTTGAGAATTAAAGTTAGGGATTCAAGGTTTGTCATTGAAATTGGGAGGTGAAAGTTTATCAAGTGAACTGAATTTCTTAAGATACAAGTTAATTATTGGTTCATGGAGATTTGAAATGATCAAAATTCTTAAGCATTTGTGTAAATTTCTTGAGATACAATATCATTCACGACTCTTCAAAGTTTAGGTTTCAAGTGTCCAAAATATAAAGTCTCAAGACCTTACTATTCATCATCCATTATTCAAACTCATTCAATTCTCAAGACATATCAAAAATATAACTTTAAAGTCCCAAGTAACCTTTGTCTCATCCATTTGCAAGTTGTACAAGTTTAAATGCCCAAATTACATTCAATCAAGTTCTAAGTCAAAATTACACGTTACCACAAGAATCTTACACAAGTGTTTGTACATGAAAACAAAAATATAAACCTAAAGTTAAGACTTGTTCTTGATCCAAAATCCATGCCACATATTGCCTTCAACAAACTTGTAGAACATGCTGCCAAATTCCAGCTCCTGCATAATGCCAAATAAACAGTCAAATTGTGACATCTCCTTGTCAATAATTTTTGCAACCATAAGACAAACATAACAGGCCAAAACTTAGCATATCAGCCTGCAAAATCAATCCCAACCTGCTAGAAACCTTGTTGTCTAAGTTGCTTCCCCTGCTGCACTGCCCTTATCTTTGTTGTCCAAAACCAGCTGCTATAAACCTGCAAAAATAGTCAAAATGCAGCCCACAAAACAACAAAAACCTTGTTGCCACAACGCTGCCAAAAGACTGCACATTTGCTGTCACAAACAGTCCAAACAATTCAGTCCCAAAACTTGTTATTTCTGTCCACACCAAGCCTTGTCTTTATCCAAGCATAAAGCTCCAAAATCATACTGCTTCCCCAAACCAGAAACAGTCCTGCATACCAGTTCAAAAATAATGCTAAAAACCTGTTGCTATGTTGTCCAAACCCTGTCCAAAGCAGTCCAAAAAATAACATCAATAGCCATACAAATTTGCATTCTAAAAAGCGATAAAACAGTTAACTATAATAGTTCAGATCCTCCAACTTTTACCCCAAAAACTCTATTCTAATTCACTAAAAAATACCAACAATTTTCACATAGGAAGGAGAAGGAAATTTATCAAAACCTCTACCTAAATAACCCTCACATCTTGGCATAAACTTCAACAAAACCTTACATTTCACTCACCAAAAAAATCACTCCTCTAGCCTTTACTCACTGCATCATAAACCCAAAATAGTGCACTACATCCAACCTCATGGATAACAAACACAACGCTCAACAAAATTTCCTCCACCTGCTAAACTGCAAAAGTCAGAAATCACATAACAACATAAACAAGGAGGAGCAACTCGAGTTAAACCCTAACTCGGTGAACGAACTCCGTGAGTCCTCGTTACCTCCACTCGGAGACGACAATACACTAATACAGTTCGAAAACACAAAGAGTAAAGAATTGATATCATACCTGAGTCATTTTCACCATTGCCGTAATCTCACACGAGCCCACCACTGAATGAGTCGTTTTCGTCTATTCCAAGGGAAAGAATTATTTTGTTGAGTTCATGTCATCAAAAATATATGTTACGATTGTGTGAATACCTTCATTAATTTTTTTGTTTACTATTTTGCTAAACTTAAGATAATTTTCCTAAAAACCTCAATTTTCGAACTCACGCCCTTTTAAGCCAAAACTTCGACACTAGGTCATCGTATCTTGAAAATATCGTCCAAACAAATCATTTTTAGCCAAACTAACCATTTTAATCAAACAAATAATTTTAAAAACAGATATTTCAAAAGGTTCCTGCGGAGTACCGCAGATGCATTGGATGCTAATACCTTCCCATTGCATAACCAACCCCCGAACTCTAGATCTCTTTTCAAAAATACATATTGTATTTTCATTACTTTTAAGTATTATTTTACATTGCATATTTTAGGGTTTTATTTCGCTCTTTTCCATTTTCCCTTGGAAATAATAAAGCGTGATGGCAACTCTTGCTTTTGTGAGTCGAGTTAATTAATAGCTCGATCTCCAATTTACCCCGCTACATTTTTTATCGCTACACCATGACCATGGGAATGACTGCGATTTCAGCAACGAGACAGAGGGAGTAAGGTATCGTAAAAAGGAAAGTAAGATTATAGAAATAACAAAACTAAGAGAGAGAGATTCATATTGTGATTTCATTCATGAGAACTCAAAGATGATAACTTTTGTTGTTATTAGAGCTTTATTGAAACAGGGGAAGAGACTTATTTGTTGTTTACGAGAGGTTGAAAGAGATCATGGTCGGAACAAAGGAACAGAGTTGGGGGTTCGATATAGTCGGAGTTGATTTGAAGAAGAGACGCGATTGAGTTAGAGAATCGCGAGAATTGTGAAGTCATTATCGTTGTTGTATGTTCGTGAATACGTAGTATTTTGTGAGGCAGCGGAATCCATCCGAGAAACATCATTGTTATTGTTATGTTCGTGAGAAAATGCAAGAGCTTAAACAGAATCAAGAGTTGGGTAGGATTGAAAAGATGAATCGATTAATAGTGACAAAGAGTTGAGAGATTGAAGCTGAGAGAGGGAGGCAAAGAGTGTGAATCAGAACCAAGTAAGAGAGTTTGAGGAGTATTGGTGTTGTTGTTGATTGATTGAAAGAGAAGAGAGTGAGGGTGTTGAGTTTGAGATAGAGGGAAGAAGATAATTTTTTTTATTAATGCTATGGGGAATTAAACAAAAATATTAAGAATGAAATCATTATTTTCCCCTTTCCAAAGTTCACATCCGCGATGCTTCTTTCCCCCTATTCAAATTAAGGTTTATCAAAATCTCCCTCTATTCTCTAAAACAAACCAGGTTTGGGCTTAATTTTTGGCCCAGCCCGTTTCATAAGTTTACGTTTTTCTTTAAATAAAACTGTAAATATGACGAATGGGTCAGTTGGGCGTAGTGGTTGGAGCGTGCATGTGATATTGTGAGGACCTGAGTTCGAAACCCCCTAGTACCTTTTTTTTACCATTATTCTGTTTTTTCATTTTACCCAAACTCTTTTATTTTATTTTTTAATTGAAATTGTGAATATAATAGAAAAGCAACCTGGTTTAGTGGAAAGGCAAGTGATTAATAATCTAAAGAACCTGATTTCAATCCCTAGCTCCACTTTTTTCTTTAAAATTCTAAGTTTCAAGTTTCTTTTTTCCTTATTTCTTTTTAAATTCATACAAAAATCACAAAAATGTTAAAATAGGTTTAATTTTCTTTATGTTATAAAAATACCAAAAATAGTTAGAATTAGGTTAATATTTCATTTTCATAAAAATACCAAAAACATTATTTTCTTTTGTTTACTTAATAAAAAATCATAAAAATATTAAGAACTTAATTTCTTTGTTTGATTATTTGGTTACATGTTCCCTTAAGTGACTCCATGAAGCGTTTAATTTTATTTTGATCGCTTCGTGTTGAATTAGACCTTAAGAAAGAAACCATACAACGATAGCTTTAGGATAGAATTTCCCCTTTACAATCAATATTAGGTCTGTCTTTGTACATGACAATAATTAGGTTTTTAGTCTCCCCCTTATACTTTTCTCCTCTTGTAGATAAAAAACAAAAACTTATTTTCTTAATAAAAAAAATCAAAAACACTTAATCGTTATTCAAACTCATTTCGCACTTAACAAAACAATCAACCAATCAAACATCAAAAAGGGCAAGTTATCTCCGTTCTACCGCGATACCGACTGTGCCTAACGCTAGAATGTGTGCATTAATGTCGCCCACTAAAAAACACCCACAAACCAACATTTTCTAGAGGAACTACAGTGTTCTGATTCCTTCACGGGATACGTACGCAAAGGGTTGCGAGACCCTCATGAACGCACTAATAAAAAACCATTTCTTTCCCCTTATCAAGTATAGTTACAAATAGATACACCCATACAAGAAAATAGACAAACTGGATCCCGTTGAGTAAAACGGATATGAGGGGTCCTAATACCTTCCCCTCGTATAATCGACTTTCGTACCCTCTATTTTTGTTACAAGACCATCTTATCCATCCTCTTGTGGTTTTCTCGATATTTCCCCTTCCTTCGGGATAAATAAAGTTCGGTGGCGGCTCTATGTTTTTTGTCAACAGCTTCAGTTGGCGACTCTGTTGGGGACCCTATGCATGTCAATCCTAGTTTTATTTATCTGTTTCTTTGGGTGTTTATTTATTTACTTTATTTCTTTATTTCTTTATTGCTTTCTTTTGTATATATATTGCATTATACTATTGATACTCACGTATTTTGGATATGTTGTATCTTTTGTGATGTTGGGTTGGGTGCTTACATTTGATATGTCCTAAACTCAGACTTAGGGTTACACTTAGGATTAGGATGGAAGGTACAGTCATGTTAACTTTGAGGGAGTAATCCCGAAGAAGGAGACATGAGATCCCCCACTCAGTGGAGGTCCCCTTGAATGTAGCATTGTTTACCGAGTAATCAAGAAGAAATTTTTGCTTTCGACCTGGGAGCCAGAGAAGCTGAGAGTCGTAGAACCATTAACCCATCCTTGCCTTTTTAGGTGTAGTGTGGAGACTATGACAGAGTAATCCATAAGTAGTTGTCACGCGATATTGCACTCAGATGAGTTTTTCCTGTGAATATTACTAATTATTGAGTAATTGGGACATTGGTAATATCCAAAGGAAGAGCGTAGACTCTGAGATTTCCCTAGAACCTTGTTCGGAAGGTGATAAACCCTTAGTACATACCTTATGGGTGATTACCTTGACTCCATGCTTGTGACATCGGACCTTTGATTTACTTTCAGTTTATGCAAAAAAGGACTACACAGTGGTTATCCAGAATATGTGGAGCTGAGATCTCATGCCATAGAATACCATGACATCATACCATCATGTATATACATCTCATATCTAAGTAATTCCAAAGAAAAGCCTCGTTGGTTGAGCTCTTCAAAAATGAAAAAAAAATTAAAAAATAGGCGATTCTCGGGATTTCCTCGGAAATGAAGATAAAACATGAATTCATACTATCATGCATTCATTATTCACAACAAAAACTTATTGGGTTCCCTTTCAATCATACTTTAGTGAACAGCAAAGACGACTTCCCTACATCCCTACCGTATAAGAAGCAACCAACGAAGACTTATGGATCTTTTCAAAGAAATCAGAACGCTCTCCGCCGAGATATGGACACCATGGGCACTCGAATGGGTCAGTTTATGGAAACCCTTCATGCTGTTGTCAAGGTTCAAGAAGAGCTACATCAAAGTGTTGCCAAGGTTGCCACTACTGCACCCTCCACTTCTGCAAATGGAAGGATTAATGCAAATGTTGATACCCCTAGAGGAATTCCTCGGAATGATGTTGGTGATCATCATGACATCATTGATCTTGCTGAGCCCTACACGAATCTTGCTGTTGGAGTTGCTGAAACTTCCAAAATGTACCATGCTCTTGAAGAACGTCTCAAAGCTATGGAAGGTATCAAGACTTCGGGATTCAATACTACTGCAATGTGTCTCGTGCCCGGGGTAGTTATCCCTCCCAAATTTAAAGTTCCTGATTTTGACAAATGCAAAGGAACCTTCTGCCCAGAGACTCATCTTTGTTCTTATTGTCACAAGATGGTAGCTTATGCTGAAAATGAACCGTTGCTCATGCATTTCTTCCAAGACAGCTTGACAGGGGCACTGTTGGATTGATATATGAAATTAGAGAGAACTCATATATGTACTTGGGGAGAGCTTGCTGACTCCTTTTTGAAGCATTACCATTATAATACCGCCATGGCTCCTATCCGCACTCAGCTTCAAGGGATAACACACAAATATAAAGAGTCTTTTAAAGAGTACGCCCAAAGGTGGCATGGATTAGCTGCAAGGGTTCAACCTCCTCTCTTAGATCTTGAACTGATTTATTTTTTCGTGGGCACCTTGCAAGACCCATATCTATAACACATACTTGGTAGTATTTCGACTTCCTTTTCTGACTTGGTTACCATTGGGGAATGTATTGAAGATGGCCTAAAGTCAGGAAAAATTTAGGGTACATCTAGCGTTATTAGTGGAAGTAACAAGAAACCTGGATTTGGCCTTATCAAGAAGAAAGAGGGGGAGACTGGTGCTACTATCGTCAAAGGGAAGACCCCGGTCCATCATCAAGATCAAACTCTGCACCGTCAAGCATCGGTTGTTCATCCTAATGAATATGTTCCTCAAGCATATGCTGCAATTTCAGCTCAACAAACTAGGGTGGCTCAGCATCAGTCAATACCTCGACTATAGCAGTGCATACAGAGACAGTCGTATGCTCAACAAACACGATATGGACCTTTTCAATTGAATCAACTACCCCAAGGGCAACAAGGACGGAAAAGGAAGAAAGGTCCTGAAAGAAGGGTGGATCATATACATATGTCCTATGCTTAGCTTATCCCTCAATTGCTTGCTAATTAGTTGCTTCAACTGTGTGAACTTGGTCCCACACCAAATCCTCTCCCACGGGGGTATGATATTAATGTTCATTGTGGGTTTCATTCTAGAGCTCCAAGACACAAAATTGAGGATTTTAGGGCATTGAAAAATAGCATTAAGGACCTCCTTGATTCCAAAGCTATCACATTCACTCCAAAGGGTCTGATAATGGATTGATCCTCTTGCTGAAACAGATTTCAGGACTACAAAGGGTGTATCCTCAAATAAGTCAATATTGAAGAACCCTCCTCAATATGGTAATTTATAGTTTCATTTGCATTATCATTTAGAATCTTTCTTGTTTTGTTCAATACTTTCTTGTATGCAAAACTGTTTGTTTTTATATTAAATCACAATGCATTGACTATGTTTGTCATGAACTAATCCATTCATATTCACTCATTTATGTTTTTGTTATTCTTGCTTTTGATGCTTAACTCTTTTTAATTTAAAAAACAAAATAACTCTTGAGGGAGGATGATGAACATATGACACCTAGATTCTCAAATGGTGTGCTTTGAATAAAACCCTACTGACAATGTACATGTATTATTTCAAATCCCCAAACACTAGAGATATAAGGGAGATAGACCCTTTTCAACACTTTTAAGCCTTGAAGTGGGAGTTTATTTTATGTTCGGAAAAAACCCTTAATTTTAACCCTAGGGCGGGTAAATTTCAGTTAATCCGATCGAGAGTTCAGAACTCATCGATATTGTGCCTCTAAGGATACGATAATGGTTATCCATCAAAAGGCTAAGGAAAGTCAAAACTGTAATGGCTAACCTTCATCTATCAGTAGTGTGCATCAAAGAGAACGATATCTCACACATCAGGAGGTAAACAGATGACGATACCACAATGGTTATCCCTCATCTATCAAGGACTCAGGCAATCACAACTACTTTTGACACATCTAAGACGATGCAAAGATCAATGACTCGTTCAAAAAGAAAGAGATAAAAATCCCCGCTAAGTTGAAACTTGAAAAGCAAGTGACTTAGGCAAAAGTCAGGACATCTCGCTGGACTGTAACTTCAAAATCAAAAGAAAAATTATCTAGGAAAAAATGAGGTAAAAAGAAAGGATTACAGAATAATGATCCTTAACAAAGAACAAGGTCAAGTGACCAGACACCAAGAACAAAAAGTTAGTGATTGTCGTGTCCTAGAAACCCATGTGGTTCCTCAAATCATCGCAAACTCTCTTCTCGATAGATGAGTGCTTGTATAAAGTTAACTGAGCATAGGAATGGAGAATATCATGGAGAATGGGTGGGCACCAAATAATTTTGAGCCTTAAATCCTTTTTTCTAAAACCGTGAACCAGGCCACGTTACAACCCTTAAAAGTCCTAACTGAAGCACGGGTTAATTCGAAAGCAATACTGTAACAAAAATACGGTAATCTGACTCCTCAGAGATATGCTAAAAATTTGAGTTGGTAACACACCACCTTTTCATAAAAAAAAACAAAAAATAATTGATGCCTCGACATCTTTTCAATAAAAGTTTTTAAACTTCAAGACAAGCATAGGATTTGCATTAGAGTTATCATTCTTAGACAAACATTATTTGCATGTTGTTGTACCCCAAAATTTTCCCTCTCAATTTCTCAAGAATTCTCTCACAAGATCTCCATTGATTCAAGACTGCACAAGATTTGATCAACTCAAGACACCTCCTTAAGCACTAATGACTCAAAATTAGGGTTTGAGTTTGTATAAGGACAATTGGACTTTTAATGCTTCATATGACTTTCATAGATCATTTTGGACTCCCAAGATTTCTCATAACAAGTTTCAAGCTTTGGATCACATTTTTGCTCAATCAATTGATCAGTTGACCTAAAATCAACTATATTGGAGAAAAAGTCAATTGTGATCAATTTACAGTCAAAATTCATAACTTTTTATCCATATCAACATTTTGAACTCATATATGGCAATTTATCATGTTTGGATCACAATTCCTCAAGAAATTTGATCAGATCATCAAAAGGGCAAAATGGTCAAAATTAGGGTTTTTATTGAGAAGGTTAAATTCTTGACTTTTGACCTAACACATGACTTGTTGGTTTGACACATGATATCAAGGATTCAAATGCATCATTTTTACTTAATGGTATGGATTAAAGCATTCCCCAAAGATCAATTGATTGATAGTTGAAATTCAGTCAACTGATGAAAAGTCAATTGATACACTGAAAAGTCAAACTTTGACTTTTTGATCAAAATCAAGTTTCAAAAAATCAAAATTCATCAAGACATGTAAAAATATGAATATTGTTCATCAAGAAATCAAAAAGTCAAAATTAGCTTTGAAAAGTCAAAATTTTGAGACTTAGAAATTTTTTTAAGTGTTGGAAAGTTAACCTTTTTTCATGACTTTGTGCCAAATTTTCACCATGATGCAAGATGATTCAAGGAAAACTTTCAACATGAAATTTGTAGATCTCAATGAGATATAAAACTTTGTAGGAAACTACAAGTTCTAAAAATTCTTGGATTTCAAGTTATCAATTTATGAAGACATGTCTATGAAACTAAAACACTTAGTGAAATTTTGAGCATCTTAAGTCAGGATTTTGACCTAACTTCTTGGCCAAGTTTCACTTAGTTTAAATTGGAGATTGAAAAATTGATTCAAAGATGGATTGCATATAATGTTACAAGCTTTCTAAAAAGTCCAAGAACTCTTTGATATCATGTTTGAACAAGAAGAATCGAAGAGATGGAGTTAGGGTTCCATTCTTGTTTTACAAGGAAGATTTTTAAGATGAACATGAACCCAATCCATGCTAGGCTGAATAATATTTGCTTTGAAGTCATCAAACTTGTTTTTCACTCCATAATTAATTATTTACACAATTGCTAGAGCCATAATCCAAGCATTAGAGCTATTGTCCAAAATATTCATCCATTTTTGGAAGAAAGCAACATTCCCATTCTTGAAAAGTGACTTCAATCACAAAGTCAATTTGTATTGAGCCTCTAACTTGTTACTTATGCACAAGATTCCTCTAAAAAGTCAGAGGAACATGTTTAAAGTTTTCAACCACTCTAAGATAGCCTTGTACCATGCCTTGGAAAGGTGTTTGTAAAGATAACTTCAAAAACAAGGAAAAATCCACAAACATGTGATCTTGTACATCTGACTTCTCCAAGCTTCCAAACCTTTAATCTATAAATTAAAACATCATTTTCAAGCTAATACACGATTTTACAAGCCCTCAAACTCCCCAAAACCATAAATTGCAATACAAGCACAAAAACTTGCCATTTGTGATTTCTGAATCCAATCTCCCAATCCACTCGTCTGTTTCTTAGCCTTTTGCTTCCAAAAGCTTCTAAACATAATCCATAAACAGTCCCACACCCTTCTACACTTCTGTAACTCCGTCTTCATCATCCTCCATTTTCAAAAACTGAAGCTTGCACCTTGACTTCTCCAGGACATTCCAGCCATCCATAGTTCAAGCTAATGGTTACATTAGCTTCTTGGGAACTGGGAACTTGAGGAAGTTAACCTGATCATCACAGCAACTTGAATCAAGCTCTAACTCAAAACATGATTTCTAGCTGCAAGGTGAGTTTTCTAACTTTTCATTTCATTATTTAGGCATTGTTAGGCTTGCATTTTCAAAGATAAAATGTGGATATCATTGCCCTGAAACTGTACATATCCATATATTTCAGTTATATGGCCTGAGTAGAGAGAATTTTGGACTTGAACTTTCTGAAAAAACTAGGTTACATTTGGTACCATTCAAATTTCATGCTTGTCTTTGATTCATAGTTTTAATGCTTTACACTTCTGGAATCGTGATGAAATTTGCCATAACTTTCATGTTTACATTTTCCATTTTGGTTGAGAAATGAGTAAGTTGCAGTTGGTTTGGCTGGGCGTGAGGTTGAAGATGAAATTCAGGCCATGGAATTGATTTGTAATATATATTTATGCTTTTGTTTATAATACCGGATGTATAGCAACCCCAGTGGTAATGCACCGCGTGTATTATGTGAGGGGCGTGGGTTCGAGCCCTAGCGCTGCCATTTTTCATATTTTTTCACTCTTTTATTTCCTTTTGCTTCATACATGTGCGTTGGGCCTTTGAGGCATTGGGACTCTCTTTTTGCTACATGTTGACACCCTGGTTACATCACAACACCCTGGCACAATGTTTTTTATTTTTATGTGCTCTTTTCAAACAAAACCCTAATGGGTCAGGCCTAGTACCAAAAAACTGTTTTACTCACAAAAACACTCCAAATTCAAACTTCATCCCCCTCACTTATTTTATTTATTTCATTTTTATTTTTATTTATTTATTTTATTTATTATTAATAGTATCATAATATTTATTTCATTAATGAAAAAGGCCTAAAAATAGTTTACTTATTTACACTATATATTTATTTTATTTTTAAGACCAAACATACTTTTCTTACAAACTTTATTTATTTTCTATTTTCTTAATTAATTTAATAATTAGACCTAGGTTTATTTATTTTATTTTTAATTCAAACTAACTTAGAATTTAGGGTTTCTCTTAACTTAATTTAGTTTTATGCTATTTTAGTTAATATTAAAAATCTTTTTGTAAAAACACTAAAAAATATTTTCTTTTCTAATTTAAGTTAATTAATTTTTATTTTACTAAATCATTTTCTTTTTTTTAGTTTATTAGGTTAAAACAAAAAACTTTTCTTAACAAAACCAAATAATTCATTTCTTTTTCATTCGTTACTTTATACATTATTTACTTACATTCTTGTATATTATTGATTTCAATTCTTGTACATTTTATTCAAATTAAATATGGTTGTAATAGATAATTAGATTTTAATTTCTTGCAATCCCCATTTGTAAATATGTATACCACATCCCCAAATGATGTAATAGTGTAGAACATTTATTTTCCGCAGATTATCGCTTCCATATAAATGCTAGTAAATTAGGGTTTATATGGAAAGATAAAATCAATGACTAGAAAATCCTACTCCAAGATAAGTCAAGCATGAAAGATAAACACTTGCACACTTACGCCTCTAGAGTTAACTCCACTTTGTTGCATTGAGGAAATAGTCATGTTATGCATGTGAGACTCCTTAGAAAAAAACATTCAAAAATATAAGATCGTAGTCCCTCGATGACGCTTCGAATGTTGCCTTCAAAATGATCTTAGACCCTTAAGAAAAATGCTAAGGTATCTCACAACATTACATTTTTGTGACTATACGATGACCCATGCCCATTCCTTCACATCCAATGATAGGGCTTCTTATCAATCAATGGTAAGATAGCAACATCTAAAGGAGGAGGAAATGAACAAAAGACTTTTTGAGTAGGTAGAACATTCTTAGTTTCTTGCTCACAATCCATCTTCAAAACAAACATATTTTATAACACACCAAACACTTTCAAAACATGAAATATTTTCAAGAAGTCCAACACTTTGTATGCATTATTATAGAGACGAGAATCATTACAAAGTTTTCCTAAACGAAGGCGCTTTTCAAAAATACTTTCAAAACCCACCACAAACACATTTCAAACAAAGAAATTTTCAAAAGTGATCTAGCAAGCAACTAAGAGCCCATAGATAACTATGGATGAAAAGGGTGCTAACACCTTCCCTTTTCATAATCTACCCCCCGAACTCAAGATAATATCTCAAAGGTATTTCCTGTTCTTTTCACCCTTTCCTTATTGGATAAAAGAAAAGTAGGTGGCGACTCTTGCTATCCGCAGCAATTGCGATACAACGCAAAACATCCAAGTCAGTTCTCCCACCGTATTACAGAATTGTATAAAGGTGCTTGAACATCAAGTAAGCTTGCATGATGAGCATCAAATGAAAACCTAGTTATCCCAAAGGACAAACTGCTACATGAACCTATTGAAAAAGCAAAGAATGATCTTATTCTGGGGCATTCCCTCGAAGTTGTCAATCAGAGGCTATCACGTCTATGAATCTCTTCAAGCTTTCTATAAGAGGCTATCACATCAGAAAATATATCCAAGAATCCATGATCAAAGGCAATCATGTCGATAAAGCTCTTCAAACTTCAATCTGGGGAAATCAGGCCGAGTAACCTATTCAGCATTTGTTCAACCTGGGGCAGTTACATCGATATTTGACAAATCTCTCAAAGAGTCCATGATCAGAGAAAGTTTATGTCGTGGCCTAAGATATTGGGGCAGGCCACCTTTTTTCATATGATGACATGAATCTTCCAGCCTTTCACTCAAAGAATGTCCTTTTAGAGACCATTATAGACAGGGGAATTCCTCATCCCCTCTTGTGAAGCTGCTCAAGCAAATTCCTATCATCTGTACAAATTCAATAAAGAAAAAGCATCATGGCGGTCACTTTGACTCAGTTAAGTTCCTCAGAATTATCCTTGTATGTTTAAGCATGCAACTCCCTGACAATGAAGTGAACTTGGGGCATCCGAAGATACTCAAGTCCATTTCCTAATCCCCAAGTGGTTCATGGAATAGGGAAAGTCAGGTCGAGCCATTTCCTCCCCAACCATAGAGAAAACTTAGGGCATTTGATGAGATCCATTCCTTTACCCATTCATCCATAAGAAGTCTAACCTGTAAGGAAAGTCAGATCAAGCTACTCCTCCCCAGCAAGACTGCAATTCAATCCCAACAAGGTTATAACTCAATTCTCGAGTTTTCAAGCACCGATCTGTATTGGTATCTCAAGACAACGGGAAACAGACCCGAATGAGTCCAATCGCTTGCATTTTGCATATAATAATCATCATTGCATATTACATTGCATCCTCAAACGCATAAATATCCATTGAAATGGGCCATTACGCCATACACTTAAAAATGCATACGAAGCATAAGCTAGATTTGGTACCTTGCACGAAAGCCCCAAATCAATACTAAAAATAGTAAAACATCCCCACAGAGAATACCATCCTCATAATTCCCAGTTAACATTCGTCATTACACTACAAACCCAAAAATAGTCATTTTGCCAGTACATTGTTCTACCAACTCTCAAAACGAATGTTATCTTTTCTAGGGTGGTAGGTCGTCCGTAGGTCTTACCCTCATGTTATATTTTCTTGGGTTATAGGTCGCCCATAGGTCTTACCCTCGTGTTATCTTTTCTATGGTCGTAGGTCGCCCATAGGTCTTACACTCATGTTATCTTTTCTAAGGTCGTAGGTCGCCCATAGGTCTTACCCTCATGTTATCTTTTCTAGGGTCGTAGGTCGCCCATAGGTCTTACCCTCATGTTATCTTTTCTAGGGTCGTAGGTCGCCCGTAGGTCTTACCCTTGTGTCATCTCTTCTAGGGTCGTAGGTCGCCCATAGGTCTTACCCTCATGTTAACTTTTCTAGGGTCATAGGTCGCCCGTAGGTCTTACCCTCATGTATCTTTTCTAGAGTCGTAGGTCGCTCGTAGGTCTTACCCTCACGTTATCTTTTCTAGGGTCGTAGGACATCCATTGGTCTTACCCTCATGTTACCTTTTCTTGGGTCGTAGGCCGCTCGTATGTCTTACCCTCAGGTTATCTTTTCTAGGGTCGTACGTCTCCCGTAGGTCTTACCCGCATGTTATCTTTTCTAGGGTCGTAGGTCGCCCGTAGGTCTTACCCTCATGTTATCTTTTATATGGTCGTAGGTTGCCCGTAGTTCTTACCCTCATGTTATCTTTTCTTGGGTCGTAGGTCTCCCGTAGGTCTTACTCTCATGTTATCTTTTCTAGGGTCGTAGGTCACCCGTAGGTCTTACGCTCATGTTATCTTTTCTTGGGTCGTAGGTCGCCCATAGGTCTTACCCTAATGTTATCTTTTCTTGGGTCGTATGTCGTCCATAGATTTTACCTGTCATCTTTACCTTTCTCATGGGTCATAGATCATACGCCGATCTTTACCCGTTGTCTTTACCTTTCTTTTTGGGTCGTGAATCCTACACGATAGATTCTCCACTGTCGTCGAGTTCTACCCATCGTCTTTAAGTTATCATGTTGTCATTAATCCTACTTTCAGTCACCACGATATCATCAACCATATCTTTTCAATCACTTTAACACCCACTTCTACGAGAACCTTGTATTGACACCATTACCCCATTACAAGCTATCACTACTTAACCACATTAATCCATCATGACCAGTTCACCAGAAAATGAATTTTATATCCCCAGCAGACACCACAAATAATAACACTCACACCATCTCTCCAGGATAAATTTCAGGTCTTGGTATTTAATCTTCTTCTACCTTAAATGATCGAAAGGTTACCGCCAATCTCACTTTCAGGTTTAAGACGATTAAATAGGGGCAGCTGTCATACCCCAAATTTTTCCTACCTTTTCACTTTTATCTGGCTTAGGCTTTGCATTTCATTTTCATCATTATGATTAGGTCATTCACACATCATTCTTTCATTTCAATAAGGCAGTGGTTTGAAGCATCAGTGGTTGTGCTGACTAGGGTTAAATTTTGGTTTGGGGATTATACATTCTACAGTTGATTTCCTTGGCTCCTCCTTGGGAAGTGGACTGTGGAATCAAGTTTTGAAGTATGCTTATCATGAGTTTCTTATTCATCCACGTACAAGTTACCATCTCTTAGGTTGCTCAGTCGGAAATTTGGGTTTTCTATTGGTTTGAGGTTTCTTCATCAAACAAAGGCAGATCTATCTGGTTCTTGATTATTGGAACATGTGAAATTAGGGATTTGAGGTATGGTCGTCATGGATTCCTTCTCCTCAAGCTATAAAGGCTATTCTCCATCCAAATTCATCAGAGCCTGAATTGGGGTTTATTTCCTTTTTTGTCTGTTCAGAGACTAGGGTTTTGGATCCATGGTTATTATGACATTCTTCTTTCATTTATTTCAAAGACGTCTCAAGAGCAAGATGTTAGGGTTGTGACTTGTGGATTTTAAGGTTCTCACCTATATTTTCAATTGAGAAGACTTTGAACCAGGGTTTTGTATATTCTCGATATCTCAATACGCCTTCTTCATTCAATGTGCGTCTCAGGTGAATTGAAGTTGTTGGTCTTGGGGTTTCTATAATTACTTCATGGGGAAAATATTGTGGGCCAGGTTTCATCCTTGTGTTCTCAAATCATCTTCATTTCGAGGCAATTATGCTTGTGTTAATTTCATCAACTGGAAAAGGCTTTGTCTCAATAAGGAATGTATCAAGTTTTTGTTCGAGAATTTATTGACTCAGGGCATTCTTTTGGTTCATGTCACATTTTGTGATTAAGGAAAGGGTTTTGCATCAAGGCGTTATGGTTGAATTGAATTAAAACATAACAAGGAAGTTTATTGAATGCAGTTTTGGTGAATAATAAATCTTGATTCAAGATCTCAAGATCATGATTTGTCGATGTTTAATTTAAGGCCGGGATAAAAAGATTCATCATTCCAAGTGATTATTGTTAACCAAGTGATATCAAGCAAAGGTTGACAGGTTCATAACTTACTTGAAATATAAGACATAAGTGTTAAGTTTGTGTTGTATTCCAAAATCAAATCCATTTATTAAATCTTATGCTCATGGTCATGATTTCAAAAGATAAACAAAGGGAACTCAATATTGTGAAATCAAAGGAAAGGTTAAACATCAGTCATCAAGTTCATTCAATTTCGTTCATGTTCATCATAAAGTTTCAACCATTGAAATTTGTTGTCACATCACTAACACTACAAGTGAATCACAAAAATTACATAAAACGTTTTGTTCTAAGCCTAATCCTAAGTCCTAAAGTTTCTAGAATTCCATGCTTGTCACCATGTGAAATCTTCATGGAACATCAATATCATGCCTTACCAAAATAGCGATGTAAAATCCATGATAAACCTGCATCATACAAAGCCAGAAACAAGCTGCATAAACCTGCAAAATCATGTACATATCAGTCCAAAACTCGTCAAAACAACCTGCTACTCCTATGCTACATAAACCTGCCCCAATCCAGTCCTATGTTGCCCACAACAATCTAAGACAGCCTTGCACATTGCTGTTAAACCATACCTCATCTCCATCTGCTGTCAACACAAACAAGCCAAGCATATCAATCCAATATTTGTACCAAAATAATAAAAATTGAACCTATAACAAAAAAGTTGCAAATCTGCATCATGCCAAGCCTAGCATTTCATGAAATCATAAAAAAAATAGATAACTTGCAATAAAAAAGTCACAAAGACAGTATACCATATTAGCTCAAACATCATCCATTTTCCCTCCCAATTTTCACCCTTTCTCACTTATATAAACTACTTCAGATAATACAGAAAAGGGGAGGGAGTCCACTGAAAGGCGGGATTTACTGATATAGGAGAGAAGAAAATAATGGGGAAAAGTCTCAACGGAAAGAAAAACCAGAGAAAAAAGATAAAGAAAATTCTGCACAAAATACTGTCAAATCTTCCTCCAACCTTGATTTCTTGGAAACTGTTTGTGAGCCCAGCAATTTCAAACCAAAACCACTTGAATAAACCTATAAAGGCCCACCAATTTGTTTCTAAGACAACCTTCAATACAGAAGCTTACAACTTGTAACTTCTGTTTTCAAGCCATAGCTCACAGCAATAAATTTTCATCATCAATTTCATCGGTTCACGAGACCCTCCATAAACCTGTGCATAAACTTCTTGAGCCATAACCTACCAGCATAGTATTAACATCAACAACCTCTCTGCAAAATCAAAAAAAATTATTCCTACACAACATAATAATTCATAAGCAATGTAACAAATGCAGAGGAAGAAGAATTGATTGGTAACGTACCTCATTCCTTTACCTTATGTTTTCTTCAATTTATATCACTTGTTATAGACAAGAATTATATGTTGTTTGTGTACCTTCACGTGTTGGTCAATGTTCCATGACCATGGGAAAGGTCGTGAGTTCAGCAATGAGACAAAGGGAGTAAGGTATCGTAGAAAGGAAAGTAAGATTATAGAAATAACTAAACTAAGAGAGAGAGAGAGAGAGATTCAGATTGTTGATTTCATTCTTGAGAACTCAAAGTTGAAAACTTTTGTGGTTATTAGAGATTGATTAAAATAGGGTAAGAGACTTATTTCTTGTTTACGAGAGGTTGAAAGAGATCCTGGCCGGAAGAAAGGAACAGAGTTGGGGGTTCGATATAGTCGTAGTTTGTTCGCAGAAGATACGCGATTGAGTTAGAAAATTGTGAGAATTATGGAGTCGTCATCGTTGTTTTGTGTTCGTGAATACGGAGAATTTTGTGAGTTAGAGGAATCCAGCAGAGAAACATCGTTGTTGTTGTTCTGTTCATGAGAAAATGCGAGAGCTTAAACAGAATGACGAGTTGGGTAGGATTGAAAAGATGAATCGATTGATAGTGAAAAAGAGTTGAGAGAGGGAGGTGGAGAGTGTGAATCAGAATTGGGAAAGAGAGTTTGAGAAGTATTGGTGTTGTTGTTGAGCGATTGAAAGAGAAGAGAGTGAGGGTGATGAGTTTTAGATAGAGGGAAGAAGATAATTTTTTTATTAAGGCTATGGGGAATTAAACAAAAAAATTAAGAATGAAATCATTGTTTCCCCTTCCCAAAGTTCACATTTGCGACGCTTCTTTCCCCATATTCAAATTAGGGTTTCTCAAAATCCCCTCATATTCCCTAAAATAAAATCGGTTTGGGCTTCATTTTTGGCCCAACCCGTTTCATAAGTTTACTTTTTTCTTTAATTAAAACTATAAATATGACGAATGAGTCAGTTAGGCGAAGTGGCTGGACTGTGCGTGTGATATGCATTAGGACCTGGGACCTTTTTTTATGATTATTTTGTTTTCTCATTTTAACCCAACTCTTTTATTTTATTTTTTAATTGAAACCGTGAATATAAGAGAAAAGCAACCTTGTTTAGTGGCAAGGCAAGTATGTAATAACCTAAAGAACCTGAGTTCAATCCCTAGCTCTACTTTTATCATTTATCTTTAAAATTCTAAGTTTCAAGTTTCTTTTTTTCCTTATTTCTTTTTAAATTCATACAAAAATCACAAAAATGTTAAAATAGGTTTAATTCTATTTTAATTTTCTTTATATTATAAAAATACCAAAAATAGTTAGAATTAGGGTAATATTTTATTTTCATAAAAATCATAAAAACATTTTTTTTTGTTTAATTGATAAAAAATCATAAAAATATTAAGAACTTAATTTCTTTGCTTGATTATTTGGTTACATGTTCCCTTAAGTGATTCCATGAAGCGTTTAATTTCATTTTGATCGCTTCATGTTGAGTTAGACCTTAGGAAAGAAACCATACAACGATAACTTTAGGATAGAATTTCCCCTTTACACTCAATATTAGGTCCGTCTTTGTACATGACAACAATTAGGTTTTAATCTCCCCTTTAGACTTTTCTCCTCTTGTAAATGAAAAACAAAAACTTCTTTTCTTAATCAAAAAAACATCAAAAACACTTAATCGTTATTAAAACTCATTTCTCACTTAACAAAACACGCAACCAATCAAACATCAAAAAGGGCATGTTATCTCCGTTCAACCGCGATACCGGTTGTGCCTAGCGCTAGAATGTGTGTGTTAATGTCGCCCACTAAAAACACCCACAAACCAACATTTTCTGGAGGAACTATGGTGTTTTGATTCCTTCACGGGATACATAGGCAAAGGGTTACGAGGCCCTCACGAACACACTAATAAAAAATCATTTTGTTCCCCTTAGAAAGTTGAATACAACGGATGCGAGGGGTGCTAATACCTTTCCCTTTCATAATCGACTTCCGTACCCTCTCTTTTGGTTGCAATACCATCTTATCTATCCTCTTGTGGTTTTCTCGATATTTCCCCTTCCTTCGGGATAAATAAAGTTCGGTGGCAGCTCTGTGTTTTTTGTCGGCGGCTTCAACCATGAATTGAAGATTTGAATTAGTGTCTCATTGGAAATGATTTGGAGATTCACTCGAGAAATGTCATTAGGTTCAAATCCATTCAAGGTTTCAAATGCGTTGATCATTTCTCAAGTTTCATTCAAAGAGATTCTTTTGATTCAAATTCGTTAAAGTGAATCCATATTTCAAGGTTGGAAGATTTGTTCACAAGTAACAAGATTACAAGATTTATTCAAGGTGTAGTTCAAGTTTCAATCAAGTTCATAAGTTCATCATGATCATTCATCATCCAAACATTCATTCAAATGAAGTGTGAAACAAAATAAAGAATTGGAAAAGAATTGAATATTGAATGGTTTTGAGAAATATACTTTGTACAAAGAAATGATACAAGTTACATCTTTCAAGTATTTTCTTTCATGTACAAGTTTCACTACAATATTTCATTAAAGTTTGGTTCCAAACCTTTCTTTCATGATTCGGAGGTCATTCAATCATAATTTCACACAAGATTCAAAAAAACCAGGTTTCCATTACAAGTTACTCTATAAAATCATGTTGTTTACAAGATTACAAGATAAATAAAAAACCTAAACCTACAAAGTTCCTAAGGTAAAGCTTTACTTCATGATGCATCAAACTTGTTCTAAAAGACTTGATTCAAGGCTTTACTTCATGGTACTTTTGTTGTCTAAAAAGTGCTGCAAAAAGTCCTATGTTGCCAGTCCAGCTTTCTTATCCCTTCCAAATGCTTACATCCAACTTTTTCCTTGTACCAAAGTTGTCCAATTTGTAGCCCCTGCATAATAAAAATAGTCTAATTCTGAATTTTCCTAATCCATAGTACTTGCAGCACTAAAACAAATGAAACAGTCCAAAATACTTGCACTATGGCTACAGGAAAAAGGGTAGATAGAAGTTTAGATCTTGCATCAATGTGGATAAAAACCAAAACTGGAAAAGAAAGGTTAACATAGCAGAAAAACAAGAATAGAGAAAGAGAGTTTTGTCCAGTGCCTTGTCCAAAATTGTCAAACCTACAACATAAAAACCAGTACAACCAAACAATAACCCTTTTGTTCGTGCTGCCAAAACCCTTTGCCATCAGTTGCTACTATCCTCCATAAAAATGTATAAATATCCTGCCCTATATCAAACAAAACCCGCAACCAAATACCAAACATAAGAGTCCAAACCTAATCCTAACTTACACAAAATAACTAACAAAAAAACTACATCAAAAAAGGCAAAAGAACATTGCTAAAATTGTTCAAACCTATCTTATTTTTTCCCTCAAAACCTTATATCCTCCTCTATAAAAGGGGGAAGTTTGTTCGAAACAAGATCAAGAATCACAACAGAAATATTGAGAAATAGAGAGAAAGAGAAGCAAAAGCAATAACAGGGGAAGGAGTGTAAACTTACTGTCTTTTAAAGCTCCATCGGAGAGATTCCAATATGTATCACCTTCTTCCCATCATCTCTGAACAATCTTTTTTTCATACATCAGAATTTGTTTGATCTACTTGCATTGTATATCCACTTACATAGTTAATTTTTTTCATTTTCTTTGTGCCACATGATTGTCTGATTTGTTGAAATTTTTGTTGTGTTCCAAATTTGCTGTAACTGGTAGAGGTCATAAAAACATTAAAATAAAAAAACATAGTTAGAAAACTATATACTTTTATTTCCAGAAAGGGCAAAGATATGAACACGAAAGCACTAGAAAAATTAAGGGGAAATAGGAAGCATTAGAAAATACTCACACAAAAAAACCTGTCCCAGTTAGGCATTAGAAGATCTCTGCAAACTCCTTAATCTCCAAAAACCATCTTTGTACTCCTTAAGAAAAACTCACCAATATCCTGCATAATCTTTTAGCAACACCTTTCTCACATTTCCATATTTTGTACACCAATTGCAACTTACAAACAATACCACAACTCTGTTGAAAAATGCACACTTGAAACCCTAACAAATACACAACAATACATTAGAAAAATCAGCTTCATGTCTCTGTACCCTCAATACTTAACCTTCTACTTACTTTTACAACTTGTAAACATCAGACCTCCATACTCCTGTAACTGACATCGTGAGAACTTCCAAGCTTACTTCTCAACCGCTTATTGAGAATTGAGGAACTCGAACTGTGAGATAGAACTTCCGATTGGATGTTGTTATTGTTGATCGATTAAAGAAGAGAGGGAGATTTTGTTGTCATCATTATACATCAAGGAAAGAGAGAACCGTCGATAGTTTGTTGCTTGTTGTTCGATCGAGAGAGAGGAATCCAGCTGGGAGTTCGATGTTCTTGATGTGGTATGTGGTGAGAGAGATGAAGTTATGGAACAACATACTTGAGAGGGTGAGAACCGAAAAATAGAGATAAGAAGAAGCATGAACAGAGAGAGTACCGAGAGGTTAACGAGAGGCCATGACGAAACCAAAAGCAGTGTTGTTGTTTGATTGCACGAGAAACAATTTGAGAGATATGCAGAACCGAATGGAGTACCGAATGGAGTGAATCGAGAAATACTATTGTCATACCCCAATTTTTAACCTAAGATCCCTGCTTCATCTGCATTATTTTTTACATACACATCAAGGTCATGGAATACGGTAGGTTTCGAACGTTTCGCTTTCGAGCTTTGACTGTGTGGAAATTATCGAGTGTTGTGAGCATTTTATGAATGACTAACCACTAATCAAGCACGAAGTGCATGTTTTGCTATTTTATTTTCATGTGTAGAAAATAGGTCTAAAAGAAGAGCATCAGACGTTGTACGTCGATCAGGATTTCGAGTCTCAGAACAGAAATGTTGTCGTTCATTAATTTCCAAAAGACAGGTTCATCAAAGAATTTCATAGAATTGTGCGTTTATTTCCACATTTTGTCCAGCAAATGGTCTCCGTTTTCTCCGAATATTTTTCAAGAAGAAAAGTCAAAATTCTACCGGCTTTGGTTCATGTGTGTTTCACATTGTTCTAAAATACAATAAAAACCAAGTTATACCATCATTTTCGATTTCTTGAACCAAAAGTCATCGGCAAATTTTCTCATGACGCGGATTGAATTTTGCTGAAATGGGATAATTAAATTCAAAACTGTTCTAGAAGAATTTATTCGGAATATTTGGAATTTTCTTTATTTGAATCCAAGTGATAATTAAAGAGGAGTTATTCAAGAGATTTCATTCAAGAATATTCATTTATCACATGGAATATTTATTCAAGATTATTCTTGTGATTATTTTGGTGGATCTACATCATGGTTATTTAAATACATGAAGCATTATTTCAAGAAGTTAGCGAGGAATTCTATTTAATTACATGGGGAATTTTATTTGGTTATAAGATTAATCCATGTGATTTATTTGGATTTCTATTACAAGAATGTAAAATTAAAGTCCAAGACTTGCATTATTATTTATTCTTCACTCAACAATTCATCCAAGTATTATTCAATTATTTCCCAAATTTAAATGGAAGATCTTGAATTTTTATCAAGATATATCAAGATTCATGTTTATGTGAAGATTCAAGATTATTCATAACTATCAAAGAGTGGAAATATATTGAAGAATGCATGTTTATTCATGTTACAATTTATTGGAGTTTATTATAAAGTTGCAAGAAGCTACAAGTTTATACAAGATTTATTTTCAACATAAAAAAATTCTGCAAAGTGCTAGTGCAGTCCACTTTGCAACCTTTCTTCAAGCCCATTTTGTTGTATTTTTGTTGGTCAAATATTGCTCCAAATAGCCTGGAAAAAAACAGCAAATAGAGATGTTGTAAAATGCTACAAAACAGTAAAAAACAGCAACATACAGCAGCTCCAAGTGCTGCCAAAAACCTGCTCCAACCTGCATCAAAGTAGCAGCAATTTGTATCAAAATGGCTAAAATGAATGGTAGGAACAAAGCATAGAAACAGCTTGCCAAAACAGTTCAAATTTCTATTGTTTTTCCCCCTCAAATCCCACATACTCCACTATAAATAAGAGCCTTTGTCAACACAAAGAGAAGAGAAAAAATTCAGCAGTAAAAGAAAACAGAAAATTGGTGTTGTTCTAGAAAAATTCAGCAAGTAAGAAAAAACCAGAAAAATAGAGGGTTATTCTAAAAAAAATCCAGCAAGGAGAAAAGATAGAAAATTCAAGAAAGCTTACCGTTTTGTTAGAAGCCCCATCGAAGAGGCTCCGATAGGTGTTATTCTTTTTCTCCTCTTTATCTACTGCAGCATATATTCATGCTTGAATCACTTGCTGTACCATTTTTCTTTGCCATGTAATATTTGCCTTATCATTCTTTTTTTTGTACTGTATTTGAGTTGAGTTGTTGCATAATTGTTAGAATTTAAACATGTTAGTATTCATAATATCAGTAATAATAACAAGTGTAATAAAAAGCTTACTTCTTCCGTCACGTAATACCAATTTATCGCTTGCTGTCCCAAATACTTGTTATCCATCTTTGTTGTCCAAAAATATTTGTTATCCATTTTGCTGTTGCAAAATTTAAAATCCATAAAACCATTTTGCTGTTGCAAAATCAAAAAACACCTTTGCTGTCCAAAATATTTTTGTTGTCCGAAAACTTGGTTATCCTTTTTGCTTTACAAAATCTCAAACTCCACAAATCATTTGCTGTCACGAAAATTTTAAAACATTTGTTGTTAAAAAACCATAAAAATATTTTGCTTTTCTAATATCCAATATCCAAAAAATATTTTACTATTACAAATACCCAAAACCAAAAATATATATATATATATATATATATATATATATATATATATTTTGTTGTTCTAAAATCTCAAATATCCATAAAAACCATTTGTTCCCAAAATCAAAAAATCCATTTGTTCCCAAAATAATAAAAAAAAAAACCCATTTGTTCCCAAAATCAAAAAAAACATTTGTTCTAAAAATCCAAAATCCATGTAAGTATTCAATCAGTTTTTTTATTTATTATATTTCTTGAATAAAAAAAATAAACAAAAATAAAAAGAAGATAAAACAGATCTCCGTCGATCTCATTTCCCTCCTCGCTCACGACTTCCTCTGTCGCGCCGTTTTCACCGCTCACTATTTTTTCTGAGATCTGGAATGTACGAGAGAGAGAGAGATAATTTTGGTTTGAAGTTTTTTGTTATTTTGTTTACGGTAAGTAAACGATACAGAGAGAGAGGAAAGTGGATTTGTGTAACGGAGAGAGAGAAGGAAGAAAAGAAATCGGATCTGTGATGGTGAGGCCAAGAGGAAGGCGGTTCTATGCGTGAGAGAGAGGAAGGCGGTTCTGGAAGGCCAGAGAGAAGAAATCGGATTTGCATGAGAGAGAGGAAGAAAGAAGATATTCCATGGAAGAGAGAGAAGAAGGCGTATTTGTTTTGTTAGAAAGATGAAGAAGGGTTAGAACACGTTTGAGAGAGGAAGGATAACTAATGTTGTTTTTGTTTTTTACAACTCACCTTACTGCTTCTTTTCTCTTGTTTTTATTGAAAACAAATAATAATAATAATACATTATTCCTTCCCTCTTCCCAAAACATATAATAATAATAATATTTTTCCCACTTTTCAATAACAGTAACATATTAATAATAATATTTTGTTTCTCCTTTCCCCATGCATACAGCAAGTCGCGCCTCCCTTTACATTAGGGTTTCAAAGCTTTTTTTTTATTCCTTCCTTCCTTGACCCGGTGGCCCATTGGGCCTTTTTTGATCCAATGGCAATTTTAATTCTTTCATTTATGTTTTATTTGAATCATGTTAGTTAATGAATGACAGCATGGTTCAGTTGGCTAAGCATATTACCAGTAATCTAAAAGACCTGAGTTCAAGTCCTTGTGGGGTCTTTTCTTTTTTTGTCTTTTATTCTTTTGGCCATTTCCCTTTTATTTAAATATACTTATTAATTATTAATTTAGTTTGCTGTATAATTATTAATTATTATAAAAAACACATAAAAACGTTTAATTAAAATTCATCCTTTTTTTAATTTCGTCAACATACTATTAGTATTTATTTTTATTTTTATGTTGTTGTTTATTTAATTATTCAAAATACGTGTTTCATGATTTAATTTTTGTTATGTGTTTAAAATATATGATTTCGTAATTTAATCTTCATGTACTTTTGATTATTTATTTGTTAAAATGCATGCTAGTATGATTTAAATTTCATTAGTTAATTGTTCAATTATAATTTTAATTAATTGATCGTTAATCCGCATATCTTTCGTCCGTCTCAATCCAAGGGAATCGTTTAAATTTTTGTCGACTTCATGTCATCAAACACATAGCGCGAATACCCTCACTCATCTTCCGTCCATTATTTTGTTTAAAACTTAAGTTAATTTTCCCAAAAATATTCAGCCTTTCGAAACTCACACTTTTAAGTCAAAACTTCGACGTTAGGTCGCCGTATCTTCAAAAACTCGTCCATACCCATTTTTGGCCAAACAATTTATCTTTTAATCAAACAAACTTTTTTTAATAAACAGATATTTCAAAAGGTTCCTATAGAATACTATAGATGCATTGGATGCTAATACCTTCCCATTGTATAACCAACCCCCGAACTGTAGACCTCTTTTCAAAACGCCTTGTATTTTCATTACTTTTAAAAGTATTATTTTACATTGCATACTTTAGGGTTTTATTTCGCTCTTTTCCCTTTTCCCTTGGAAATAATAAAGCGCGGTGGCGACTCTTGCTTTTGTGATACGAGTTAATTAAATAGCTCGATCTCCGATTTACCCCGCTACATTTTTTATCGCTACAACTATGAACAGGACTGTGTTGTCGATTTGTTTCCCCACTTAGGCTCATCCGTCCTTCTCCTTGTTTTTTTTCTTCTTTATGTTTTACTTTTAAAATATGTGTTTGGGCCTTGCACTTAAGCCCAATGAATTGTTATCATGTACCCCTTGTTTACCATTTCACAGCTACTTCAATTTTTTTATTGTTATTACTATTTTGTTTTTATTATTACTATCTTGTTTTCACTTTTTATTTTAAATGTTGTTATTATGATATTTAATTTTGTTAATAGATTTTATTTAGTTTAACTAATTTTTTTTATTAATTATCTTTATTAAACTAAATTGTTTCTTTTCGACTATTTAATTTTACTTTGCTATTTATTGATGCTTATGTTTTTAATCCAAGAGAAAGAATTAATTAGTCGATTTCATGTCATCTAGTATATAATATGATTGTGTGAATCGCTTCATCCATCTTTAATTTTGTTAATTTTAAGACAAATCTCCTAAAAAATCAATTTTTAAACTTACACTCTTTTAAGTCAAAACTTCGACACTAGGTCGTCGCATCTTCAAAATCTCATCCCCACACTCATTTAGCAAGCAAACCAATTTTAGCCAAAAAATAGATATTTCAAAAGGTTCATATAGGACACTATAGATACATAGGGTGCTAGTACCTAACATTTGTATAACCAACCCCCGAACCTGCGATCTCTTTCAAATGCGTTGTATTTTTCTTTACTTTTAGTATTGCACTTACTTTGCATGTTTATGGGATTTATTTCACACTTTTCCCTTTTCCCTTGGAAATAATAAAGCACAGTGGTGACTCTTGCTTATGTGTGATTCAAGTTAATTAATAGCTTTATCTCCGATTTTCACCGCTACAGACGGTCCACTTCCTTTTGAGCGCTTTCACCCTTTGATGGAGCAACTTTTAATGTCGCTTCTCTAGAAGCTCCTGCTTCTTATCCCTTTTTCTGTTATAATTTCTTCCTCCTCTTCTTCTTAATTAATTCCTCCCTTTCTTCTTAATTCTTAGAGTTTATATAATTTTAGAAATTAGATATCTTAGGAAATTTTGTTAATTAGGCGTTATAGGTTGCCGATTGATTCAATTAGAATCAATCTTAGGATTTGATTTGATCTCTTTGTATTTTAGCTTAGGATTTTGTAATCTATTAATGTATCAGGACGTTTATCCTATGTAAATCCAAAATAAAAATGTTTTTCAATATAATATTTGATTTTGTTTGTAACTAAGCATTTGATTTTAATTAATCTGTGTAAGATTTGGTTCGCTTTCATTTGATCTGTACAAAGTTTATTCTTGGGCCTGGGTTACTTAGTGTAGAGAGAAGAGGCGAACAAGGGCGCAAATCAGGGTTTCGTCCCTACTTGGTTGACTTGTCAATGATTCGATAAATAATAACAAAAAAATAATTTTTATAATAATAATATTAAAAGTGATAATAATAATAATAATAATAATGTTGATAATAATTTTATAATAGCATCAATTATTTTATTAATAACAATAAATTAATATAATTTGAATAATCAGAAGTTATAAATTGACTTCTAATTACACAAACAAATATTGGGCCACAAAACCCTTTTTTATGGGCCAAACGCACCAACTAAAAAATGGTCCTGATAAAACCGCACCCCCCTCCAGTTCATCATGAATGAACTAAAAAATTTAAATGGGCCTTTTTGATTTAGAAAGCCCGCAAATCCTTAATTGAATCACACCCTTTCTCATTATTTAAAACAAATAATAACCCTTAATGGGCTGTCCCAAAAAAAACGCACACCCCTTTATTAACAATCATACTCCTATTTCTATTGGACCACATTAGATGAAATAGATTGAGCTTAGTTATTTTGGCAAGCTAAGCCCAATGACTTAATATATATACTCCCTTTATTATTTGGACCGCAGTGTATCTAGAAGCAACAAAATAAAACTAATAAGTATTTTTAAGACCAGAGAATATAATAATACCAAGATTAAAAGAAATAATTAGTAAATAATATCAGTAGGGCAATTTTGGGGTATGACAGATGCCCCTATTTAATTACCCTTCTGATTGAGGAGTGCGAGAATATGCAGGTCTCACACACTCTAATCGGAGGTTTATTAAATAATGGAAAACCCCAAAATTTGAGCAAAAGATTTATAAGAATACACTGTACAACATTCCTAAGAGTTCAAAAAAATATAGGCAAAGATGATGATGTATCATCTCACCAGAGTTTGAATAGGAAGAGATTGTAGATTTTTACCGCGTATTTACCATAACCTAAGAAGTAAATAACACAAGGTTATAAATTGACTTGCTAATGCTTTGAGACTAACATAGTAAGCTTATAACGTAGATTCTATCTATTCATCACAATCTAGGGGATGAATAAGACAGAGCTTGATAATACATTGCCGCATGGAGACTAATACAATGAATTGTACTGCAGATTTCATATGTTTACTATAACCTAGAGAGTAAATAATACAAGGATGAACTTGTGCATTTATCACGGCCTAGAGGATAAATAACACAAGGATAGGCTTACTTATTCATCACGACCTAGAGGATGAATAATATAACCCTGAAAATTTGCATACCTATCACAACCTAGAGGAAAGATAATTGAAAAAGTTTGTGTGTTTATCAGGACCTAGAGGATAAACGACACGAATATAGATTTATGTATTCATTAATACCTAGAGAATGAATAATATAAACCCGATAATTCGTACACCTACCATAATCTAGGATATAGATGATTGAAAAATTTATGTGTTTATCCTGACCTAGAGGATAAACGACACGGGGGTAGTCTTACGTATTTATCACAACCTAGTGGATAAATAATGAAATCCTGAAAGTTCGCATATCTACCACAACCTAGAGGATAGATATCTGAAGGGTGTTTTGGCAATCAAATCTTAGATAGCTAGACCAAATAAGATCGGAGTTTATCAGATGTGTCTTATCTCAACCAATGTGTTTGTTTGTTTTATGGACCAGATAATCCAATGATGAGCCCCAAGAAAGTTTATGGTTTAACCAAAAATGTATTTGAAAAATGCCATGTACGATGTATATACATAATGTCTTGAGCTGAAATTGAACACAAAATCTATATGCATCGAGTCTTCGCATATGCCCCAAATGTTTATATATGCACCAAATGCTTGTATATGCCCTAAATGTTTATATATGCACCAAACGCTTGTTGTGAATTTTTTTAATGTTCTCTCCTTTTAACCCATTAGTTTTGGTGTCATCGACTCTCCAATGTTGTATGTTGCATTGTCGTGGTATTTTGAAAAAGATGAATGGTGTCAGTAGTATTTTGATATTTGAATCGTAGGCATGGGCGTAGTCGTAGACATAAGCGTGTCTATAGTCGCAGGCGTGGATGTAGACGTGGATTTTCTTTCGATGTTTTTCTAACCAATATGCTTTTTTGGTGTTATATCAAATGCTTTTGTTTGTCAAATCACCAAAATGGTTTCAATGCAAGATTCACAAGAAATAATCGTAGTATTTGCAAACAAGTTTGAAAAGGAAAAATACAATCGAAAGATCGAAAAAGTAAATGTTCGTTGATAAATATGGCTCTGAATAGGCGAGAGTACTAGATGCAATTCCTTAAAAGAGGTGATTATAGAAACTTTTAAAACTGAAAATGACAGTGAAAATGATAATTATTATTATATTGTTTCTCCAATATCCTTTTGATAGCTCCAATCTCATTTGCTTATGAGTCAAATGATTTGGATCAATCTCTCTCCTTCATGGTCATACTCGTGGTTCTTAGATTGCAGTATTTTTGTTCTTTTCTTTGAATAAGGTCTCTAATTTTTTCTTAGACTGCCCTTTCAGGTTTTCAATCCACTGGGAAAATTTTTTGTGTATATCCCTAATTTTTGCATTGATCATCCTTTAGGGTTTTCAATCCACCGGGATGCTCCTTTTTGCCTAAGTCACCCGTTTAGGGTTTGAACTTAGCGATCTTTTTATACATAGTATTTTTTTACTGTGTCCGAGTTTCTCGAAAGAGGTAGTTCCTCCCCATCCATTGTTGTGAGGATAAGACCACCACCCGAGAATGTTGTTTTTACCACGTACGGACCTTCGTAGTTGGTTGTCTGTTTACCACGTGAATCAAGGCGAGATAGTAAAATCTTCTTAAGCACCAAATCTCCTTCTCTGAACACTCGAGGGCGAACCTTTTTGTCAAAGGCTTTCTTCATTCACTTTTGGTATAATTGACCACGGCACAGAGCTGTCAAGCGTTTTTCTTCAATGAGGTTAAGTTAATCAAGTCGCGTCTGAACCCACTCTTCTTCTTCGAGCTTTGTTTTTATTATAACTCGAAGTGATGGAATCTCCACTTCAACAGGGATAACTGCCTCCCTGTCATACACTAGAGAGAAGGGAGTTGCACTTGTTGATGTACGTACGGGTGTACGATAGCCATGTAGAGAAAAGGGAAGCATTTCATGCCAATCTTTGAATGTCTTCACCATTTTCTGAATTATTTTCTTGATGTTCTTATTGGAGGCTTCAACGGCCCCATTCATCTTGGGTTGATATGGTGAGGAATTATGATGCTCAATTTTGAAGTCATCGCACAACTTTTCATCATCTTATTGTTCAAATTGGACCTTTTGTCTGTGATGATTCTGCTAGGAACCCCATATTTGCATATAAGGTTCTGCTTGATAAATTGAGTAACCACTTCTCTTATCACATTTGCATAGGATGCAGCTTCCATCCATTTGGTGAAGTAATCGATGGCAACTAGTATGAACCAATGTCCGTTAGAGTCTTTCGGCTCGATCGTTCATATCATATCAATTCCCAACATTGAAAATGGCCAAGGAGAACTTAGGACATTCAGAGGAGTCGATGGCACATGCATTTTGTCAGCGTAGATTTGGCATTTTTGACATGTCTTTGTATGATGGTAGCAATCAGCTTCCACTGTTAACCAATAATAACCTGCTCCTAAGATCTTTCATGTCCACTTGTATGAGTTCCGAAAGTGCCTTCATTGATTTCTCTCATAAGTGTATCTTCTTTAGGTTTTTCCATACAGCTGAGCAATACCATATCGTAGTTTCTTTTGTATAACGCGTCACCATTCATAAAAAAAAATTTAAGCTAGTTTCCGCAGAGTTCGTTTCTCAATCACAGAGGCATTTTCTAGATATTCTTGTTTCTCGAGATATCTTTTGATGTCATAGAACCAAGGCTTGTTATCCGGTCCTTCTTCAATAGTAAGGCAATATGTTGGTTCTTCAAAATTTCTAATTGAACATGGCTGATAAAGTTACCAAGGCGTCTGCCGTCTGATTTTCTTCTCGCGGGATATGACTAAATGTAATCTCAGTAAATTTTGTGGCTAGCTTCAAAACATGATCCCGATATGGAATCAATTTGTGATGTTTAGTAACCCATCATCGTTGACTTGGTATATGACTAATGTTGAGTCTTCATACACTTCGAGATGTTTAATTCTTTGATCGATAGCAGCTTCCAGAACCAAGATACAAGCTTCAAAATTCAGTGATATTGTTGGTGCATTCAAAACATAACCCTACAGTATAAGGTTTATGAAAATTCTTCGGGGAAGTCAAAACTGGTCCAATACCGTGCCCTAGTGCATTTGAATCCCCGTAAAACATGAGTGTCCAACATGCCCATGGTTCAGGTCCTGCGTTGGGTCCCTATATTTCGTAGTCACCTATAACCATGACGTCTTCGTCTAGAAAGTCGAACTTCATTGGTTGATATTTTGGCAATGACTGATGAGCTAGATGGTCAGCTAGTACACTACCCTTGATGGCCTTTTGAGCAACATACTAGATGTCGTACTCTGATAGTAACATCTGCCATCGGGCAATTCTTCCTTTAAGATCTGGTTTTTTGAACACATACCTTAAAGGATCCATCCTTGCTATTAACCACGTGGTGTGAGTTAACATATATCGCCTTAACCGTTTAGTAGCCCAAGCTAATGCATAACAATTTTTCTCGAGAAGTGAGTACCTAGTTTCACAGTCGGTGATTTTCTTGTTGAGGTAGTAAATTGCATGCTCTTTTCTACCCGTTCCATTATGTTATCCTAATACACATCCCATTGACCCTTCAATAACTGTTAAACACATGATGAGCGGTTCCAGAAAATGGTAGAATCAAGATTGGTGGCTCTTGTAAATATTTTTTTTATTGTCTCGAAGGTTGTCTGACAATCATCATCCACACCAATGTCTGATATTTTTGAAGTAATTTGAATATAGGATCACATGTAGCAATTAGGTGCGATATGAACCTCGAGATGTAATTCAATTGTCCTAAGAAACCATAAACCTCTTTTTCTATCCTTGGAGCTTGCATTTCCTGTATGGATTTCACCTTGTCGAGATCTACCTCAATATTGCAATGACTTACGAAAAACCCGATAGCTTTCTTGACCTGACATTGAATGTACACTTATTCAGATTTAACCTCAATTTGAACTTTCGCAGATGTTTGAATAATTTTTGCAAATGTACGATGTGGTCCTCCTTCATATGGGATTTGGCAATCATATCATCTACATATACCTGAACTTCTTTATGAATCATATCATGGAATAGTGTGACCATATCTTATTGATAGGATGGCCCTGCGTTCTTCAGACCGAAAGGCATTACCTTGTAACAGAAAGTGCCCTAAGGAGTCATGAAAGTAGCCTTTTCCATATCCTCAGGTTCCATTTTGATCTAATTATATCCTGAGAAACCATCCATAAATGATAATACTGAAGCTTGAGTTGTACTATCCACCAAGACATCTATGTGAGGTAACGGGAAATCGTCTTTGGGATTTGCTTTGTTCAGATCCCGATAATTTACACACATGTGTGCTTTGTCATCCTTCTTGGGTACTGGCAAAATGTTAGATATCCAAGGTGGATACTCTACCACCGCTAAGAACCCTGAATCAAATTATTTAAGGACTTCTTCTCGAATCTTGCTAGACATGTCTGCACGAGTTCTTCAGAGCTTTTGTCTAACTGGAGAACAACCTTCCTTGAGAGGTAGTCTATGCACCACAATATATGTATCTAGTCCTGGCATGTCTCTGTAAGACCAAGAAAATATTCACATATTCATGTAACAGCTGAAGAATGGAAAAACACAAGAAAGGGGAGTTTGAATTTGGATTTTTAAAACTTAAAGAAAAGAACATGTTGGTTATCCTGGTTCATTTAACTCAAACTACTCCAGTCCATCCTCCAAGGTTATTTTGCCTCTTTCAACAAGGTCTTAATCCACTAATCAATCTTAATTACAAATCTATTATGACAACCATCAAAGTCTTCTTGAGTAAAAACCACAAGCCGGTTTTTCTCAAGGAATTTCTCTAAACAATATTTGAATAATAGTGTACAAGAATGTTTTCTAATAAAACAGTATCACAAGGATGTTTTGCATAGTTTGAATTTTGTACGTTTGAGGATGATAGAGATAGTAGTGTTACTGTGTGTGGAAAAATCGTGAATGATTTATCCTCCAAACTTTGTTTAAATAGACGAAGCATGTAGGAGCTTTTGGAATGTTGATCAATGCCAATTAAAGTGCTTTCCAAAAATAAAGATCCTTGTTCCCTTCCGGCTGTTACTCTTGAAATGGAAATAATTTATTTGTAACGCTTCAAAACATGCTTGCTTCAGAATATGAAAGTATCAGTTGCTTCTTTCTAGATCTTTGTGGATCAGAAACACGGAGTCCTGTTTGCAGCATTAGAACTTCTCTAAGAGATGTTTATAATCAGAGTTAAAACAGCTTTTTAACTCATCTTATGATCTTCTTCCATCAGAACTTCTCTGCAAAACAGAATATAAATTTAGGGAGCATAATTGTTCTTTGTGTTTTTTATCATCAAAACTCTTACAAGGTTTGTAGAATCAAACTATGTTCTAACAATCTCCCCCTTTTGATGATGACAAAAACTAAGATATTTCAATATAAACAGAAAGAAAATAAAGCATTTTAAGATCTCCCCCTGAGTTGAATACTCAGATAGAGAAAAAATACTTCCCTGAAGTTTATTCTGATCATAGTTTTTGAAACATATGCTTCTGTCTTCACCAGAGTTTTGTTCATGTTTTACTTTCAGAATAAAAAAAATGAGAAGTTATGATATTCAAAATGTTTGAGACTGCGTCTCGATTCTGTTATTAGAAATATCTTACCTTCTCCCCCTTTTTGTCAAGAATCAAAAAGCAATATAAACACTTTAAGCAATAAAAGATGAGTTATATTAAAAAGGATTGCAATAACACATTCAAAAGAAAACAACATAAAAAATTGGACATAGTAAAGAAAACAATTTTCAAAACTAAGATTGAGGTGGAGGAAGTCGTGTGAACAGGGCTTCCAACAAATTCTTAATATGAGTATTTGAATCTTCTTGTTTTCCCAACATCCCTTTGATTTCCTTGCATGTGTCATCTTGCTTGTCTAGTCTCTCCTTGAACGCTACATTTTCTTTCTTCAACTCCTCCTGAGTTTACAGAACCAGAGATGAAGAAGGAATATCAGCAGAAGGTGCCACCTTTTTAGAGCAAGCTGTGGCAGATTCTGACTCATTAGCTTCTTCAGTTTCCTTGCCTTTGTCTTGAATAGTAACCAGAGGAAGAGTATTAGAGCATGGTTCATCAACTTCTGAAGGCTGGTGATCTTCCTAATGGGCATTGTCCAACATAAGAAGAGGTTTCTCTTCCCAGTGGCGCAGAACTTGATCCTTGAAAACTTTCAGGTGATCAAAGAAGTTTTTTTGAGCAATTTCATAGCTTAACTCATTAAGTTTCTGGGATTTAGAATTGAACTATTTTCTGAACTGGTTCGAGTGTGAATCAGAAGCAGCGGGATTCAAATTTTCTAAGCAGGCTAGCTTTAGAGAGTTAACCCATTCAATTATCTTTGTTTCAAAAATCAGCAAATTTTTACCAACATCTGCCTTGGTGATTTTTGGTTTTGGTTTTGGGATGGAAATTTTTAGAGAGCTAGAGGCAAGATTGTCCAGCGCTTCTAAGTCTAATACTGTACGAAGGTGATCTTTTAGATGGTTGATTGGAGAGGGAGAATCAGGAATGATAATGGGTGAATGAGGTGTGTTTGGACCATGAGAGAGATTGTTATTCTAGGAATGGGTGAAGTGGTATCAGAGTCAAGATTTGGATTTTCTGGTTGGGGAGCGTGAAAGTTTTGATTTTCAGAGTGGGGAGCTTGAGAGTTTGGATTTTCTAATTGGGAAGCTTGGAACACCGGATAAAATTGATCAATATCAGAAAGAATTTGAGCAAGTTCTAGCTAATTTTGGTCAAGATGGGTAGTAGTAGAATGTGGTTCATCCAGAATGTTTTCTAGAGTGAGTAAAGGGTCAAACTCAATATCAAAATCATAAAAGGTTTGTGGTGAAGGGTCTTCTGTGGGTTTTGGAGAGGAGGGGGTTTCAGATGTTGATAAAAGAACTGATTCCATAATAGAAATAAAAGAAGAATTACCTTTCTTCTTAGCAGCCTTGGGTACCTTCTGAAAAGATCCTTCTTTTGCAGCTTTCCTTTTCCTTGATTTCTTGAGAACAGTCTCGGGAGCCTATTGTTGCAGATCAGGAATGTTCACTTCTGGATTAGTCCCGTCCATTTTGCAAGCTTCCAGATATCTGAAAATAATTTCTAGAGAAGAATTTGTTTGAGAGAAAAGATGGAAATCCTTTAGAGGAACTCTTCTTGTTGTAATGACTTCCTTGGTTGTAACAATTGGATCCTTCTTGATGGTATCAATTATCTTCATTTTCTTCAGATTCTTTGCATTCAGAGGTTTTCCAGCACATGCTTCCAGAGTGCTAACCTGTTGATCCTCAGTCACATATTCTAACAGTTTGTTTTCCGTTAGAATATATGATATGAGACTGCCTAGAGGTATCCAGTCCCTCTTAGTCCTTTCTTCTTCTCTAGTCTCTTTAACGCTTGTCTTCAGATGATTAAACATCAGATGAGGAAGATTGACCTTTTCCATGGTTGCATTGGAGTACAGAAGAAATTGATGGTCAGTGTTGATATAGTTAGGAGGACATGTGGGTTTTCTATGGTTGATGCAGCCCAAGATGATTTTTGACCAAATCCTTAAGTGGACTCTCAGATCTTTAATTTTGTTTGAAGGTTGGCCAGAAGAAAAAATCTCTTTTGATATTGTTGTTAGGTCAGAGCATTTTTCTACCATGTCGCTGCAACGAATGCCTCTGCCATCGTGACCTATCAAACGTGCAATAAGATCTTCATAAATTACTATTTTCTTTCCCATCACAAAAGAAGTAACTTGATGGTTTGAAGCAGTAACGTGAATCTAGAATTCTTTATCTAATCTTGGAAAGACTGGACCCAGTAGATGATCAAAATACTTTGTCCACCCTTGAAGTTCAACATCAAGAGTAAGGTAGTAATCATTTTCCTTCAAACTGACGAAGTCCACAATGAGTTCACAAAGAACTTCTAGTGAATCAATGGGAGTCAGGAGTGTTCTTGAAGGTTCTTCATACATTTCTGTTGTTGAAGAAGAAGAGCTAGGAACACTTTGAGAGCTTTGAGCAGTTTGAGAAGAAGCCATTGTTCACACCGACTTTTTGAAGGTTTTTGAAAGAAAATTGCACACAAATAGTAGAGAAAATAAGTGAGAGTGAAAATGTGAATATAAAAGTGAACGGTGTATTTATAAACAAATAGAAAATTTAATTAATAAGAAAAGAGTGAAAAGAAATGATTACATAGCATTAATTATTCCTGAAAATAGGGAGATGGCGTGGAGATATAGAACAGTTACAGATAAAACACGAGTCTCAATGCATCCAATCAACGCTTTAGTCCCTTCAATTTGAACGCGTGTTCAGCCTTAGAAGAAACTCGTGTGAGAGGATGACAGATGTTGATATTGTGAACTACATGCTTCTATCTTTGAAATGAACCGTTTGGGAATTGTTCAAATCTTCTTAGATAGATCCTGATACAACTGTCCTTCTAACTTCTGAAGAATTATTGATCATATTTTCACCAAAAAACATAAAATTTTGAGGGTTAAAGAATATATAAATAAAACTTTTATTCTAGACATAATTTCATGTTGAGATGTTTCAAAATGAAATTAAACCTATCTTCAGAAAGGGGTTTAGTGAAAACATCATCCCATTGATGGTCTGTGTCAATAAATTTTAAAGACATAATTCTTTTTTGAATATAGTCCCTAATAAAGTGATGTTTTACTTCTATATGCTTAGCCCTAGAATGTAAATAAATAAATGGCAGAAGTATTGCCACGGAGTATAGGAATGTTACTCTCAAATATATTGAAGTCTTCAAGTTGACTTTTCATCCAGAGCATATGTGTGTTGTATCCAGCTGCTGCTATATATTCAGATTCAGGGGTTGATAATGCAATTATGGATTTCCTCTTGCTGGACCACGAGATCAGATTTTCTCCCAGATACTAGCAGCTTCCAGAAGTGCTTTTTCTTTCTATTTTGTTTCCAGCGAAGTCAACATCACAGTACCCTACTAATTTTTATTCTTTGGTTTTTCTATAAAATAGACCAAGATTAGTAGTACCTTCAAATACTTTAAAATTCGCTTAACAGCTGTTAAGTGAGATTTTCTAGGATCTGATTAGAATCTACCACATAGACATGCACTATACGGAATATCAGGTCTTGAGGCTGTAAGATATAAGAGAGAACCAATCATACCTCTGTAGATCTTCTGGTCTACCTTTTTACTTACCTCTTCCTTTTCCATAATGCATGTAGGATGCATTGGAGTTTTGGTTGGCTTACATTCTGATATGTAGAATTTCTTCAAAATTTCTTTGACGTGCTTGCTTTGGTGTATGTATGTTCCTTCTGGAGTTTGATTGATCTGGATGCCCAGAAAGAACTTGAGTTCTCTCGCCAAGCTCATTTCAAACTTTGTCTGCATAGACTTAGCAAATTCTCTTCCCATAGAGGATTTAGTAGATCCAAAAATAATATCATCTACATAAATTTTACAAACTAGAATGTCATTTTTAAATGGCTTGCAGAATAAATTTATGTCCACCTTCCCTCTGGTAAAATCATTTTCTAGCAGAAATCTACTTAGTCTTTCATACCAAGCTCTGGGAGCTTATTTCAGACCATATAGTGATTTTATTAGTTTAAATACATATTCTAGATGTTTTGAATTTTCAAGACCAGGGGGTTGGTGCACATAAACTTCTTCATCAATGTATCCATTTAAGAATGCACTTTTGGCATCCATCTGATAGAGAGTGATGCCATTATTTACAGAAAAGAAATTAAAAGTCTGATAGATTCTAACCTAGCGATTGGAGCAATAGGTTTCTGTATAGTTTATCACCTCTTGCTGACTATAACCTTGTGCCACCAGTCGTGCTTTGTTTATGATGACTTCTCCTTGTTTATTCAGCTTGTTTCTGAATACCCATTTGGTTCCAATGATGTAGAACCCTTTTGGTTTAGGAACCAGATCCTACACATCGTTTCTGATGAATTGGTTTAATTCTTCCTGCATTGTGAGTATCCAATCATTGTCCAGAAGAGCTTCGTCAATGGAAGTTAGCTCAATCAGAGACACTAATCCCATGAGAGACTCTTCGGAGTTTCTGAATGTGGATCTTGTTTTGATTGGGTCTTCTTTCTTTCCCAGAATTTTGTCTTCCGGATGAGTTAAGCTGCTTCTGGATTGTCTTTTCTGGAGAGGCTCTTCAGATGTTGCTGTAATATTTGTGACATCTTCTTCTGGTGTTGTCGGTGATTCTTTGTGAGAAACTTATAATGCAATGTCTTCAGTACCTATAAATTGAACTTCTATATTTGCAAAAGAATTATCTTGCTTTGACTTTTAAGAGCCAGGCTTATCATCAAATATGACACCGATGGACTCTTCTACATCCGTGTTTCTGTGTTGTATACTCTGTAGCCTCTTGAGCGTCCAGAGTATCCTAACATAATAAACTTTTATGCTTTAGAGTCAAACTTGTTAAGATGTTCTTTAGTTTTAAGAATAAAATAAATACATCCAAATGGATGGAAATACGAGATGTTGGGCTTTCTGTTCTTCCATAGTTCATATGGAGTCTTATCCAGATTAGGTCTTATGGAGAATCTATTTTGAATGTAACACACTGTGTTAATTGCTTCTGCCCATAATTTCTTAGCAATGTTAGTCTCGTTGATCATGGTTCTGGCCATTTCTTGTAAAGTTCTATTCTTTCGTTCTACAAATCCGTTTTGTTGAGGATTTCTAGGACAGGAGAAAACATGAGAGATGCCATTCTCAATAAAAAAAATAGTTCAATTTTTTTGTTTCAAATTCTCCACCATGATCACTTCTGACTTTAACAATTCTAATATATTTTTCGTTTTAGACTTGGTTACAGAAGGAAAAGAACATAGAGTGTGACTCGTCCTTGTGTCTTAAGAACTTTACCCATGTCCATCTTCTATAGTCATCTACAATCACTAATCCATACTTCCTACCAATAATGGATGCAGTTTTCACTAGTCCAAATAGATCTATATGCAGAAGTTCTAATGGTCTAGAGGTAGAAACAACATTTTTTCTTTAAAAGGGGGTTTTGCAAACTTGCCTTTTTGACATGCTTCACACAGAGCATCTGAACTAAACTTCAGGTTAGGAACATGCCCCAGTCTTCTGTGCCAGACCCATTGCTCATCGTTAACAGACAATAGGCATTTTACATTCTGACTTTTCAGTTCAGAAAGATTTATTTTGTAAATGTTATTCTTTCTCTTTCCATTAAAGATGATAGATCTATCTTTCTGACTAACTTCTTTACAGGACTTTTGATTGAAGATTATATCATAACCGTTATCACTTAATTGACTTATGGATAACAAGTTATGCATTAATCCATCTACTAACAGAACATTAGTTATAGAGGGAAGATTATCGTTACCAATAGTTCCAGAGCCAATGATTTTCCCCTTCTGATTACGTCTGAAACCTACGTAGCCTCCAGATTTAAGCTTCAGGTTTGGAACATATGCTTTCTTCCCGTCATGTGTCGAGAGCATCCAGAGTCCAGGTACCAAGATTAGTGTTTCAGTCTCATTGTTAAAGATATCTACAACATAGACAATTTTATCCTTAGGTACCCATATCTTTTTGGGTCCTTGTTTGTTATATTTTCCAAAATTCTGTTTGAATTTTGGTTTAGCAGAAAAAGCATTACTAGTGTACTTTAAGTCATGTGTGTGCCCATAGGTAAAGTGGGAATTAGAGGAGTGTGTTTAATTACCAAATCCTTAACTTTCTTAGGTTGGGATACTTTACCTTTGTATTCTATTCCTTTTCTGCCATTTCTGCTAACTCCATAGATAATTGAAGCCATCTTGCTTCTATCTATGTTTTTAGCAAGAAATTTATAAAAGCTATGATCATATTCCTTTATGATCTTATCAGGGTTACTAGGAACTTCTGAGAAAGTTTCCTTTTGAGTATTTTGTAATTCATTTTCAAGTTTTGAAATTATTTCTTTCAGCTCAAAGTTTTTCGATCTCATTTTCTTAGTTTCTTTAGAGTCAGAAACTAGATCCTTTTTCGAGTTCTTGTTTATGACTCGAAGTTTTTGATACCTTTCTAGAATTTCTGACAGACTCTCTTATAATTGAGATCTAGAAATGTTAGAAATTACCTCTTCTGCCTCTGAATCTGATTCTGATCCAGATGATTCAGTATCTTTTGACACGTTGGCCAAAAGGGAAATGTTGGTTCTTTCATCTTCTAATTTTGTGTCTGCTTCAGAAGAGTCTGAGTCATCCCATGTTTCCATAAGACTTTTCTTCTTCTCCTTAAAGAACTTAATTTTAGGTTTCTCCTTTTAAAGCTTTGGACAGTCGCTTTTTTAGTGCTCTTGTTCATTGCACTCGTAGCAGACAATGTCTTTGTTGCTTGACTTTCTATATCCAGAAGATGATTCAGACTTTCTGTATCCAGAAGATGGTTCAGACTTTCTATATCCAGACGATGATTCAGACTAATTCCCTATTCTTCTGGAATTTATGAACTTTCTTTTCATGTGCTTCCACAGCTAATTGACTCTTCTGGAGAGAAGAGACAGTTCATCTTCTTCTGATGAGGATCCACCAGAGTTTTCTTCTATTGCCTACAAAACTTTAGATTCATATTTTTTGTTAGATTTAAGGGATAAAGACTTACCTTGCTTTTAGGCTCATCATCTTCTAACTCTATCTCATGACTTCTGAGAGAGATGACAAGTTCTTCTAGAGATATTTTGTTCAGATCTTTTTCCAGTTTGAGAGCAGTGACCATGGGTCTCCATTTCTTTGGTAAACTTCTGATGATCTTCTTTACATGATCAGCAGTTGAGTACCCTTTATCCAGAAATTTTAGCCCAGCAACCAGAATTTGAAATATTGAGAACATTGTTTCAATGGTTTCATCTTCTTTCATTTTGAAGGCTTCATACTTCTGAATGAGCGGAAGGGCTTTGCTTTCTTTGACTTTCTTACCTTCATCCGTCATTCTAAAGGAGTCAAACATGTGCTTTGCTGACTCTCTGTTTATGATCTTATCATACTCTGTGTATGAGATAGCACTCAAGAAAATAGTTTTGGCCTTGTGATGATTTCTGAAGTCTCGCTTTTGATGATCTGACATTCTTTTTCTATCTATCTTCTGATCACTTTCATCAACAGGATGTATGTACCCATCAGTCACCATATCCCAGAGATCAGTGTCATGAGCCAGAAAGAAACTTCTGATTTTGTCTTTCTAGTAATCAAAGTTCTCTCCATTAAATATTGGGGGTTTGTCGTGGATTCTATCTTTCTCATTATGGTAGTCATTGCTGATGTTCTAACTTATCCCTACCATAGTGTTTTTCTTAGCTTAGATATTTTACTAACACGGTTAAGTGCTTGTACTCAAAACCAGACGCTCTGATACCAATTGAAGAATGGAAAAACACAAGAAAGGGGGATTCGAATATGGATTTTTAAAACTTAAAGAAAATAACATGTTGGTTATTCTGGTTCGTTTGAACTCAAACTACTCCAGTCCACCCGCCAAGGTGATTTCTCCTCTCTCAACGAGGTCTTAATCCATTAATCAATCTTGATTATAAATCTACTATGACAACCGTCAAAGTCTTCTTGAGTATAAACCACAATCCAGTTTTTCTCAAGGAATTTCTCTAAACAATATTTGAATAATAGTGTACAAGAATGTTTTCTAATAAAACAGTATCACAAGGATGTTTTACATAGTTTGAATTTTGTACGTTTGAGGGTGATAGAGATAGCAGTGTTACTGTGTGTGGAAAAATCGTGAAAGATTTATCCTTCAAACTTTGTTTAAATAGGAGAAGCATGTAGGAGCTCTTGGAATATTGATCAATTCCAATTAAAGTGCTTTCCAAAAATAAATATCCTTGTTCCCTTCCAGCCGTTACTCTTGAAATGGAAATAATTTATTTGTAACGCTTCAGGACATGCTTGCTTCAGAATATGAAAGTATCTATTGCTTCTTTCCAGAGCTTTGTGGATCAGAAACATGGAGTCCTATTTGCAGTGTTAGAACTTCTCTAAGAGATGTTTATAATCATAGTTAAAAAAGAATTTTAACTCATCTTCTGATCTTCTTCCATCATAACTTCTCCGCAAAACATAATATAAATTTAGGGAGCATAATTGTTCTTTGTATTTGTTATCATCAAAACTCTTACAAGGGTTGTAGATTTAAATTATGTTCTAACAACAGCTTGATCAATCTTTCTTTGACGCTTCTCTCAAACGTAACCCCTAGCTTGATCTCTTTTGGATCTTCCTTTGTGCCAAGGTTAATGGTTTTAGGAGATTCTTGGTATGGTTGTATATTGTCAGCTTTTTGCTCCATCACCCTCGCTAATTCTTTAGAGAGTTCAAGATCTCCATCATCTACCTCTTCTGCTTGGTTGATTGGTGCATCAGAATTATATCGGATAGAAACAGTAACATTATCAGTAATTTTATGCATGGATCTACACATTTATCATGTTTTGGTGCATATTTAGTATGTGAATTTGAAAATTCATATGAAGAAAAATATTGCCATTTTAAAAACATAAGAGATAAATGCAAGAGAGAGACAGGGCTATTAATTGAATGAGAAATGTAATTCTTATTAATTGAGAATACTATTTAAAACAAATTGAGGGACCCTTACAAGCTATCCCTATACCCCGGGCTTGGCATAAGTTATTTCAAAAACAAGAAAAATTAATTTGGAAAGAAAAAGATCTCTGGAATCTCCACGGCTGTCCAATTCTTGAGTTCTTCGCCTGGAGCACATTCACGGATGAAGTCAAATGCTCTTTTGGTGTTGCTCTTGTTAAATATCATCGCCACTTGTCTTCCATGCTATGTTCCTTTGTTGATGAAGGTTTCCAGGATAGGAGGAAATTGCACCTTGCCCTTTAGATTAGCCTTTGATGGTTCGTAGCCCAAACCAAAATGATTCTTCTTTTCAGGTATCTCCACAAGTTTACCCCAACCTTTTGAGGTGCCATCCTCCAAAAATGTTTGCAAGTCTCTTCACGAAGTCACAATAGGTTTCTTGATTTTCTCCACCAGTAGGGTTACCATTGAAGAAACCTCTAAGACTTTAATGGGTGTTGCTATGTAGTCTTCATTTGTACTGATATATCGGTAGGATTCTATGTGAATTACAAAGATGTCCTATTCACCATCGATTATATCCAATCTTCCTTCAATGAAGAACTTCAATTTCTTATGTAAAGTTGAAGTAACAGCCCCCGCTGCATGAATCTAAGGTTGTCTGAGTAAACATGTACACGTTGGTTCTATATCCATGACTTAAAAAGTGATATAAAACATATGCGGGCCGATCTTGATAGGAAGATCTAATTCTCCAAACACTATACTTTGAGAACCATCAAAAGCTTTGATTATCGTAAAACTTGGCCTTATTACAACACCATCTAGGGTTAGCTTCATCAAGCTGGATTTTAGCAACACATTGTAAGGTCATAACCAGTATCGGCGAGCACCTTGTACAGGATTATAGTACCTATCTTAATAGAAATGTGCAATGCCTTGTTGTGAGCTCTGCCTTATGAAGGCAACTCACTTTCATTAAATCCTAGATATGATCCTGATGTAAGATTTGCTATAACGATGTCAAACGGATTCACTGTAATCTCTTCTGCAACATGAGTAGAACTTTGAACCTTCATTAAAGAGTCTCGATACGCTTTTGAGTTGAGGAGCAATGAGAGTATTGAAATCATGGATGGGGTTTGGTGTAGCTGACCCACAACCCTATAATCACTCCTCTTGATTATTTTCAGGAATTCTTTTGCCTCTTGGTCAGAAAAATTCTTGTTTGGAGGTTCTTGTTCCTAGCTTGCCTCTATCACAGCTTTCCCTTTATCCTTAACTATAGAATCATTTTTCTTTAGTGGTTAGGGACTATAGATTCGACCACTACGAGTCATGCCCCTATTCTAGTTATATTTGTGATCACAGGTCCTTAACTTGTCGATGACTCACGGTACCACTTTGTTTCTTTCGTAAGGGGTAGGAGATGGCCCCTTAATCACCATTATAGTCTTTGGAATTACTGGAATTCTCAGAGTCTGGCGTCGTATTATCATCAATGCTTCTGTTGACTCTCCCCATGGAATCATAAGAGTCTTCTTATTAAGGCTCGACCCTTGACAAGGAATTACCAATGGCTTCTTTACACTTCCATCAATCGCAGCTACGTATTCTTCTTTAATGTATTTCTCGAATTGGACTATCCCCTGATCCACCAATTTTTGTAACGTCTTCTCAAAAGCTTCATTATGTTCCAAAATGAACCCATATTCAAACAAATATTCCCTCAAAAGGATTATCGGGGCCTTCACATGTCTAGCTGCCTCAAAGTCGGCCACCACTTAAATTGCATTCATCGCTGGTCCACCACGTGGAGGAATGGGATTTGTCTTGATGATTGGCTTATCAAAATTGATATCCTGAGAGTCCATCAAATCTTGAACCTTGTGTCTGAAGGCCCAGTATTTTCTATGGTATGCCTCATAGAATTGGCATGATACTCACACCTGACATTTGCATCGTACTTTGGTGGGAGTGCCCCAATTGGATAAGCTATAGGCTTTATCTCTACCAAATATGCTTGATTAAGTGTTTCAATAATTGACTATGCGGAATAGGGAGAGGATCAAATATTCTCGGAGGCCTTTCGAACCTCTTTTGTTGCTGTTGTTGTTGTGGAATAACCAATGGCTGTTGTGTTCTTGGATGTGATGCTACAACATTAATTTCTCCTTCCGTCTGTTTTGAGAAGTTAGGAGTGTGTATTTTTTATTTATAAGGGGTACTAGATGATTCCCCTTGTATCTTGCCACTTTTTATACCTACTTCAAGCTTTTCACCAATGGTTACCAAATCAGAAAATCTGGAAGAGACGCTTCCTACCATCTTATCATAATACAACCCTTGTAAAGTACCCATGAACATGTCAACCAATTATTTCTCCAGGAGTGGTGGTTGTACACAGGCTTCCATTTACACCAATCTTTGAGCATACTCCTTGAAAGACTCCTCCTTCTTCTGTGATAAGTTTTGGAGGTGCATGTGGTAAGGCACCATGTCCAAATTGTACTTGTATTGTCTCAGGAAAGTGTTGGCAAGATTTTCCCATGTCTGGATATGAATTTAGTCCAATTGCATGTACCAATCTAGAGATTCCCCACTTGAAATATCTTGGAAGCAATGGATCATCAGTTTTTGATCTTGAGTATATGCGTGCATTTTTCTGTAATACATGTTGTAGCGGTAGAAATGTTCAAGACTAAGCCATTGGATTGACTAGACTTTATACAAATCAAAATAAAAATCGCCACCGCGCTTTATTGTTTCCAAAGGAATGGGAAAAGAGCGAATAACCCAAAAAGAGGGGGAAAGATTTAAGGTAAGGGGGTTGGTTATGCAAAGGGAAGGTATTAGCACCCTAAACATCTACAGTACTCCACAGGAACCTCTTTGTAAAATCTGTATATTTTGGCTATAAAAAATGTTGTATATATAAAAAGTGGATGGTGGAGGTGAGAAAAGAAATATATTTTTTTATGATTTTTGCACCCGCCGCGGTTGCGAACCTTTAGTGCCTACGTACCACCTTTTCGTGCAATAGGGGATCAGGGTACACGTAGTTCCTCTTTTAAAAATTTAAAACCCAAATGTGTTGGTTAATTTTATAAGATGAAAAATCATCATCATTGTCCGTGTGGAAAACATACTTACTACCTACAATCATGAGAAAGGAGAATTTGCATCATCTCAAAGTGGAGGATATGGCTTGAATTTTAAAATCAATAATGCCTTACTCAACACCCAAGTGGAAAATATCTCTCTTCACTACACATTGTAGAAGTATAGTTGTTTGCATCACTACAAGGATTGACAAGAGTCGAATCTTTTGAGAAAAGTTTAAGAGTAAGAGCCAAAGTGGCAAGATGGTTTGAAATGAGATTGATTGACATTTAGTATTCTCATTAAAAATGTCAAGGTATCATTAAGTTTATTGGGGTTTATTTATGAAAAATGTTTTGAAAATACATGGACATAAGTCCAAGTTTATTATGAAAGTGGTTCAAGTTTAAAACAAGAAGAGTTTTCAAAAGGAGGAAGAAGAGTTTTCAAATTAAAGAAGATGGGAGGAGAAGAATAGGCTATCCTAAAGCATAAGGTAAAAGCTATGGATATGCACCATCTAACCAACAAGAAGCCAATATTTGACATTATGAGCCAAGATAGAATTCCCATTCCTTGGATTGAAACCAAGCAAGCAAAAATTCTAGACCTCTTGAGAGAACCAAACTTCAAGTGTATTAAGTCTTCACAAAAATTGGGCAGAGTAACGGCTGTATACGGGTGAATTCCAGATTACAAACAGAGGATGTAATCACAAAAACCTGCACACAAAAACAAACAAGCAACCCAATGTCTTGAGGTAAAACTCAAGAACTCCAGACAAAATAATCAGATAAGATCTCCAAGATAGGCCAAGGTTTCTAATCCTAAGTCCAAGAAAAGTCCCATGCTCCATAATGCCAAGGATAGTAAGCAAACAGTCCAAGTACCATTAATGATTTTTTAGGGTTTATGTTTATTATTAAGTATCTTAAGAAAGGAAAAGAAAAGCTCAAGTTAGCAAAGTAAAAATGGAAAGAAAATAAATGCTCAAATGAGCAAAGATGAAAATGGCATGAAATGTAAATTCTAAAAGTAAATAGTATATAAAGCATAAAAAAGAATAAAAGCATAAGGTAAATCAAGTCAATAATTAGTGGTTAGTTGGATGACCATCTTTAAACTTGCATTTGGAACTCATTAGAGGATTGGTAGAACCAAAGCCTCCACACAACAAGTTGCATTTTCTTTTTGTCAAGTATATCATCCATTTGGAATTCTCATAAGTACCATTTAATGATCGACGATGTTTAAGTGATTCGCGTTGACCAAAGATGTTGTAGATCCATTAGAGGATTGGTAGAACCAAAGCCTCCACACAATGAATCTCAAGGTTATTAGATCAAAGAGATCAAATTAACATACTTGGGCTTGCAATCATAAGTTTGGGCCACGAATGATCATTTATTTGAATCGGGACAAAATTTAGCGCTATGTTAAGCAATCGTAAGTGGACTTATATAGAAGTCGCACCTATTTTGAGGTCGGTCAATAGCAATTTATGCACCATTTGTTTTGAGACATGATATAGAGATCATGCTCCAACAATATCTAGTACAATGAGAAAGGGATAAGATGAAGAGGGGATGGAAAAAATGAATAAACCACTTTTGAATCAAAAATTTAATCAAACCATTATTAAAATCATTCATCCATTTTGGTGGAGTTGAACTCAACACCCAAGATCCAATGATGTTAATAAAGTCATGATAAAACAAAATCAACTCAAGGCAGCCAGAAAATAATCACAAAATAATATTATATTTAATATATATATTTAAAGGGTTTTAAAAAATGTTTAAAAATCAAAAAAGAGGAGGAAAATATCAACTATGTTCAAATTAATCAAGAAAGAAAAAGTAAGGCCATAGAAAAATCATAAATGGATCCAAATATTTTTATAAAATTTTTGGTAATTTTTAAAAATCAAAAACTATTTTTAAACTATTTAAAATTGCTCAAACAAACAAAAAATAGGTCAAAAATAGTAAACCTCAATATAAAATTCCATAAAATTTTCAGAAAGTCAAAAATATGCAAAATAATATTTATGAATTTTTCAGAAATAAAAAATGTCAGAAAGTATTTTTTAAGTAATTAAAAGAAAGAAAATAATTCAAAAAAAATACAAAAAAATATCAAATGTCAAAATAAAAATGTGAAAAAATAGTCATGAGATCAGAAATAATTCAAACTATTTTTGGGAATTTTTTCATAATTTTTGGATAAAAAGTAAAAGAGTTATAAATTTTTGAAAATTTAATCAATAAAAATATAAAATCAGAAAATAAAATAAAACCAAAAAGATGTGGACCATCAAATCATAGTCAAAACGCGTTAGTAAGCTAATCCAATGGACCAGACGCGCTGTGCTTGATATGGACCTTAGTGAGATACGCATAGGATCAGAAAAAGGGCAACCAATGAAATTAAAATGTTTGGCACGCTATCATTGGCTGAGACAAGACATGTCATCGTCTTCAACCTCCAGACACCCTGCAATGGGGATTTTGTGAGATCCTTCAAATGGAAAAATTAGGATCCCGGGCTAGTATCATTGAACTCGTCTCTTCAAGATGATTCTAACACCACCATCGCACCAAATTTATATAAGGTATGGAGAGAGATATGAATCAAAAACCCAGAAAATAACGAGCACCTTCAATTTGAGATTTCTCTCTCAATTCTCAATGGATTTAAAAATTGTAAGCAGCATTGGAATCAGGAGAAGGAGTGGAATAGATTAGTGTTTGATTTAGATCCAAATGGTGGAGAATTCTACCTTTTCGAAGTTCAAGGAAGAAGCTCTGAAACTGGACTTTTATAGATTGAATTATGGCTCGTTTTGATTGGTTTAAGTGCTGGAGAGTTTATATGATGCTTAAGGATGATGAATGCGGAAAGAATTTTGGAAAAGAGAGCTTAAATCTCAGAAACTGAATTCAAAAAAGATGGGTTCGTGTGAAGTTTTGGCAGGGTTTTTTTGGATCTCAAAGCTTGAAGAAGTGAATGGGGAATGACCCTCTATTTATAGGGAAGTGAATGGGAATGAAAATTGGAAGAAACAAGGAAGTTTGGAGGGAAATTGAGTGAAGGTCTTGCACGAGTGAAGTGTGACTTCATTTCCATCAAAACTCAACCAAATCTTGCATTTTGGGGTGCTAATCACTTCTGACAAGTTTTCTAATCAAGTTTAAATCAAAAACACGCATAAATCTTGTGTTTAGAAGTCACATTATGGATTTCAAAATTCTGACTTTGTGGAAAATTTAGTTTCAAGTTACCAAATTCAAATCCATGGCATTTCCAACTCAAAGGGTCTTAGGGCATGATTCTTGATGCCTTAGAAATATGAGGTTACAAGCTTTGCAATGAAAAAAGAATGGAGTTAAATGGCTATTTGAGATAAAAGTTTCATTGAGTCAAAGTTGAAGAAAAAGGGTTGACTTTCCATACTTAGAAATATTTCAAATTCTTCTTAAAAAAGGACCTATAATCTTTTGCATCCAAACATGGCCTTCCACTTGGAATTTGATCTTGACCAAAAAAGATAGATCTCTTGAATGACATTTTGAAACATGAACCACTCAAAATCTCCAAAAAATGAGCAAGTTATGACTTGTTGAAGTTGGCCAAAAATCATGAAATGACCTATAATCTTTTGCATATTTAAGGCAACCTCCATCCATTTTCCCACTTTGCACATAAAATAAGGCATAAAGTTCACATCTTCAAGATCATTATGGAAAAATAATGGACTCAAGGTGATAAAAATTGACCAGGTTATGATCAATTGAAGTTACTTACATAAAATTATGGATTCATCTGGATGACTTGTAATCTTTCTTCTTCACCAAGTTTCTTCCACATGAAAACTCCTTGGAACTTTTGAAGTGATTTGTTGATAACCCTTTGAAGATAAGGATTTCTTTTGAATCACTCAAATATACCAAAAGGTAAGCAAGATATACTCCTTTGAAGTTCAAAACCCTGGCTTCTAGATCAAAAGAATGCCTTGAGGAACTTTGACAAGTTTGAACAAAATTCTTGTACCAATATTCTTGCTTTGTGAATAGAAGTTGTTTAGGATTATAATGATAACTCTTAGCCACCAAAACCACTTCCATATCTTGAATTTTGAGATAAATATGCTCTTGTGACCAATAGGAACAAGGCCTTGTTCAAACATGACAACTTCTCCAATCAACTCCTTGTACTTTTGAGTCAAATCTAATAACCTTGAAATGTGATGAACCAAAACAAACTTGACATGCCAATTCTCCCAAAACCAATCCAATGGTGAGGTTTGAACTTCTCAAGCTATATTGACTAGGGCATGGAAATAAACTCATGAACCCATGGAGTAACTTGTTAAATCTCATTGCCCTTCACCTACATAGTTAATAAGCAAGACAAACCAACATTGCATTTTATTAGTTAAATGAAGAAAACAAAACAATATTCATGATCACAAAAGGAACATAAGTCAAGGTGCTTGGTAATTCCTTAAAAGGAGCAAAACTCAAAGTAGGGAGGGGAACCAAGAATCCTAGTGTGATCTTGTTGTGAGTGAAAAAACATGGTATGATGAAGGGATCTTAGGGGCAAAAATTAGGGTACAACAGCTGCCCTTATTTAAGTTTCTTCTATCCAGAGATACGATGGTTAAAAATCTTCGTGTCGACGCGATCGAAGATACTTAAATATAAAACAAACCCTATTTTTGGCCCTGATATGCCATGCAAATGCTTATGCATATGAATGCATATGAACAGGACCAAAGAGACGCAAAGTGTCACTGGGGATGCAACAATAATAAAGAAACAAATGAGCAACCCCACCGGGAAAATAAATCACTGGTGGACCCAGAGAACTGAATCAGAGAGGATGGTAGGATGGTCAAAGGACACACCAACCTCTACTGAAGGAAGAGAGAAAGATAACAAACATCGACGTTCACTGCCGATGGTCTACCAACTTTCACTGAAGGTAGAAAGAGAATATATCCTATCACCTCCGTTCAATGATGATGAACTACCAACGTTCAATGAGGGTAGCAAAAAGATAACAAACACCGACGTTCACTGTCGATGGTCTACCAACTTTCACTGAAGGTAGAAAGAGAATATATCATAGCACCGCCATTCACTGACGATGAACTACCAACATTCACTGAGGGTAGCAAAAAGATAACAAACACTAACGTTCACTGCCGATGGTCTACCAACTTTCACTGAAGATGGAAATAGAATATATCATATCACTGCCGTTCACTAATGATGAACTACCAACATTCATTGAGAGTAGCAAAAAGATAACAAACATCGACGTTCACTGCTGATGGTCTACCAACTTTCACTGAAGGTAGAAATAGAATATATCATATCACCGTCGTTCATTGACGATGAACTACCAATGTTCACTGAAGGTAGAAAGAGAATATATCATATCACCACCGTTCACTGACGATGAACTACCAACGTTCACTGAAGGTAGCAAAAAGATAATAAGTTTCCCCAAGACTCTGGTGTTTCGCCTAGAACGGGTCTCAACTTCTTCTTTAACCAAGGCACTCCTCCTGGAAAGGATAAGACATAAGTTGTCTCAAATAAAGAGACTTGTTATTTGTGATCACTGAGGATTGTAAAAGAAAATGACTTTTTTGGGGAAAGAGGTATGACTTCCCGGGGAGATGCCATGATGTTCTTGCTAAGGGGATAAAGTCTTCTTGTGTAAAATAAATGCACCAACCAAATCTTGGAGTTTTCAGGATTCCAAAGTGAATAGCATTGCCAGGGAACCACATATCCAAACTAAAAATAAACTGGAATGAAACAATCAACTTGAATTCATCCTTTGAGAAATAAGCTCAAGAGGGAAAACTAAATTTATCCAAATAATGAGCTATACCGGAAGGGTTAAGGAAAAAATCTTCTACGAGGGATAATTCAGTAGGGAAATTGAAAGAAAATACGTTTTCTACTTAAGTCCAACACTCTATTGAAGAGAGGACAACGTAAATCTGCAAAATAAGGTAATATGTCAACAAAAATATTAACAAATGTCAATGAAAAATGATTTTTCAACTTTAGCTATGCATGATGCATGTATGAATGTATGAGTGTTATTGTGTGCATGGTGACAAAACAGATACACAACATGGGTAACAACCAGGAAAAACTGCCTCGGGAACTAACAACACTTGGCTAAGCTTCAACCAAGATGATCATTCCAAGAAAGGTAAAGGCCGGTTGTGGAAATCAAACCTACTGCCTTCTTTTAACTTTACTGAGGAGAAACATAATCCGGAGGTAGCCAAATCAAACAAATATCGGGGTAGAACATCCTTTTTCAGGTTTCACCCAAGAAACCAATGATTCTCAAAAGTAATATGCCTACTGGAGATTGCAAGATCAGTCTCAAATAAAGAAGACTGACACCGAAACATCCAAACATCGTCGGGTAATTCAAACCCACTTCACTGGAGAAAATGCGGATTCACATCATGAAAACTCAAAAAAATGAGAAATGAACCCAAACTTGACCGAGTAGACCTTCCCGAGGGGAACAAAATTTCTCAAAACAACCGGAGTTTGTCCATTCCTGGGATCACCATTTTTGTTGTCATTGTTTCATCACAAATCTCAGAGTAAAAGTAAATTGTAAAAAAAAAAAAATTTGAAAAAATTAATTTTTTTATTTAATCGCTTTGCTTTGAAAGTTATTATCAGTAATAAATGGAGTCTTTGCAAGCTAAATAAAATAAGAAACACAAAGAATTGGGTAAAAGCTAGAATTTCATTAATAGAATGGTAGTCTACGAATGGCGAGACTCCATAGATGATTACAAAGTTTGGGAAATGGTAATACATAATGGAAAAGATACATTGAGATACAATGACCATTATCCCCCCTAACAACTTTTGAAATCCTGAGCAGCAGCTTTCGTTGAAGCATGGTAAGGGTCCGAGAAGATTGTTGCTTCAACAATCAAGTCTTGTCTGACGTAGTTACTTGCTCAGAAAGTCCATAACTTTTGCCTAAGCTGCCCTTGCGGATTTTCAACTTAGCGGGAATTTTATTCTGTTTATGTCTCTAATTTTTGCCTAGACCGCCCTTTCGGGTTTTCAGCCTACCGAGACGCTCCTTTTTTGCCTAAGCCGCCCTTTCAGGTTTTCAACTTAGCGAGCTGTTCTTTTATTTCTTTAGGCGAAGTATTTCTTGATTGCGTCAGCATTCATGGGACGTGGGAACTCCTCGCCATCCATAGTTTCAAGAATTAATGCACCACCATATAAGGATTTCTTGAAAACATACGGGCCTTCAAAATTGGGAGTCCACTTGCCCCTAGAATTAGTGTTGAAAGACATGATCTTCCTGAGCACGAGGTCGCCTTCTCTGAATCACGAGGTTTGACCTTTTTATCAAAAGATTTCTTCATTCTTCTTTGATATAATTGGCCATGACACAAGGCTGTCATTCTCTTCTCCTCAATCAAATTCAATTGGTCAAACCTGTTCTGGGCCCATTCAGCCTCCGTCAACTTGGTTTCCATTATCACACGCAACGAGGGAATCTCTACCTCGACTGGGAGTACAGCTTTCATTCCATACACTAGGGAGAACGGGGTTGCTCCTGTTGAAGTGCGGACAGATGTTCGATATCCATGCAAAGAAAAAGGAAGAATTTCATGCCAATCCTTATAAGTAACAACCATTTTCTGGATAATTCTCTTGATATTCTTATTAGCAGCTTCAACAGCCCCATTCATCTTTGGTCTGTATGGAGATGAATTGTTATGGACAATCTTGAATTCTTCACACAGTTCTGTCATCATCTTGTTGTACAAATTCGAGCCATTGTCAGTGATGATTCTGCTCGGCACACCATACTAGCATATAAGATTATTCTTAATGAAGCGCACAAACACCTGCTTAGTAACATTGGCATATGAAGCAGCCTCCACCCACTTGGTGAAGTAATCAATTGCCACCAAGATAAAACGGTTCCCATTCAAAGCTTTGGGTTCTATCATCCCAATCATGTCAATACCCCACATAGAGAAAGGCCATGGGGAGGAAATCACATTGAGAAGTGTCGGAGGCACATGGACCTTGTCTGCATAAATCTGGCATTTATGACACTTCTTTGCAAATTTGTAACAGTCATATTCCATTTTCAGCAAATAATAACCTGCCCTTAGCATCTTTTTAGCCATCGAATGTCCATTGGCATGAGTGCCAAATGAACCTTCGTGAATCTCATGCATCAACATGTCTGCTTCGTGTTTATCCATGCATCTGAGCAAGACCATGTCATAATTTCTCTTGTATAACACATTTTCACTGAGGAAGGAACTGCCTGCCAATCTTCTCAATGTCTTTCTATCTTTCCTCGACGCACCAATCGGGTATTCCTGAGTTTGAAGAAAATTCTTGATATCATAATACCAGGGTTTTTCATCTGCTACCTCCTCTGCTGTAAACACATGAGCGGGCCTATCCAAACGTAGAACCACAATTCGGGGTATATCATTCTAAGTATTCACTTGGTACATAGAAGCCAGAGTTTCCAGAGCATCTGCCATTTGACTTTCATCTCTAGGGATGTGATGGAATTCAACTTTATTGAATAAGGGTAATAATATTCTAGCATAATCTTTGTAAGGGATCAAGCCAGTGTGATGAGTGTCCCATTCTCCTTTAATCTGATTTATTACCAAAGCTGAATCACCATACACATCTAGAATTTTGATTCTGAGATCAATAGCTTCCTTGAGACCCATAATGAAAGCCTCATATTCTGCCATATTATTAGTGCAATCAAATGTTAACCTTGCAGTAAAAGGAATGTGCGATCCATGAGGAGTGACAATCATAGCACCAATTCCTTTACCATAAGCATTCACAGCTCCATCAAATATTATACTCCAACGAGATTCAGGGTCAGGAACTTCCTCAGGTAATGGTTCATCATAATCTTTCACTTTCAGGAACATCACATCCTCATCGAGGAATTCATATTCTGCAAACTGGTGATCTTCCACTGGTTGGTGAGCAAGATAATCTGCTAACACACTACTTTTAATAGCCTTTTGAGTGTGGTATTCGATATCGTATTCAGATAACAACATCTGCCAGCGGGTAATTCTTCCAGTAAGAGCAGGCTTTTCAAAAATGTACATGATTGGGTCCATTTTGGAGATCAACCAAGTGGTGTGATTCAACATATATTACCGCAAACGTTTTGCTGCCCAGGCCAAAGCACAACATGTTTTTTCGAGAATGGAATACCGCGACTCACAATTAGTGAATTTTTTACTGAGATGATAAATGGCGAACTCCTTCTTCATTGTTTCATCCTGTTGTCCTAGAATAGAACCCATGGATTTATCTAACATTGTTAGATACATAATCAACGGTCTTCCTTCTACGGGACGGAGCAAGATAGGAGGTTCAAGCATATATTCTTTAATACTCTCAAATTTCCTTTGGCAGTCATCCGTCCATACACAACCTTGATCTTTCTTTAATAACTTAAAGATTGGTTTACATGTTGCAGTCATGTGTGAAATGAATCTGGAAATATAATTCAAACGCCCGAGGAAACCTCTGACTTTCTTTTCAGTTCTCGATGCTGGAATTTCTTAAATTGCTTTGACTTTATCAGGGTCAACTTCAATTCCTTTCTGGCTAACAATGAAACCCAACAACTTCCCCGATTGAACACCGAAAGTGAATTTATTTGGATTCAAGTGGAGACGATACTTCCTCAAACGCTGAAACAACTTCAACAAATCTTCTATATGCCCTTCTTCAGTCTGGGATTTGGAAATCATATCATCAACATATACTTCAATTTCCTGGTGCATCAGATCATGGAATAGGGTTGTCATAGCCCTCTGGTACGTTGCACCACCGTTCTTCAACCCGAAGGGCATCACTCTGTAACAGAATGTTCCCCAAGGTGTGATAAACGTTGTTTTTTCCATGTACTCTGGAGCCATTCTTATTTGATTATACCCGAAAAATTCGTCCATGAATGAGAATACTTTGAATTTTGTTGTGCTATCCACTAACATGTCGATGTGAGGCAATGGAAAATCATCTTTTGGACTAGCTTTATTTAGATCTCTGTAATGTACGCACATGCGGACTTTTCCTTCTTTTTTCGGTACTGGGACAATATTGGTAATTCATTGAGGATACACTGACGTCACAAGAAAACCATCATTAATCTACTTTAGAACCTCCTCTTTGATCTTTACTGCCATATCTGGGTGAGGTCTTCTCAACTTTTTTTTAATTGGCAGACACTCTAGCTTCAACGGCAAACGATGCTCGACAATATGTGTATCTAGACCAGGCATATCTTGGTAAGACCAAGCAAAAATATCCACATACTCTTTCAACAACTCAATCAACCTTCTCTTCACATCGGGATGCAACGATACTCCAATCTTGACTTCCTTCGGATCTTCTTCTGAACCCAAATTGATCACTTCCAAAGGCTCTTTATATGGCTGAATGGTATTTTCCTCGTGCTCAAGAAACCGTGAGACCTCTTCTGGAATGTCATCATAATCTTCTTCTTCAGATCCAAACACAGGACTTTCAAAGTTGGGAGAGGTTGCAGGGTCATTGTATTCAACAGGTTTTTTAATTAATCTGCACATATGATTTAGGATTGCTTTTAGAAGCTGACACATATAATAAGTGATCATGCAGATTGAATTTCAGTTATTATTTATTTTGAAAGGGTTTTTCTGATTACCATTTCCCAAGAAAAAGCAGGAAATAAAGACATAATTCGGGAAGCAAAGACAACTTTTATTAATGATCTTAAAAGTCATAGCAAACAGATAAGCCCTACAACATTAATACATCCACCTTGGGCATAGTGAAAGCTTTTCAAGAAAAAAAGATTAACTAATAAAATTACTTTGAAACATGTATGCAAGAGGGAACATTAATGGTGACCCAGTTCTGAACCCTAACTCCATGCGTCACATAATTCAGAATTTCCTGCTCTGCTTCATCCTCCTCAACAGCATTAATTCCAGAATTAGTTGGATGGAGGTAACCTTTGCTGCGAAAAACATCATGATAGCTGATCATAGCAGACTTTTACTTCAAACCTTCTCCTCTGCCATTCTTCGAAGAGAAACCCAAACCAATTATGTTCTTGTTCACGGGTGGATCCACAATTCGTCCCCAAACTGCACTAGGACCATTGCGCACAACCTGTTGCGCGTCCTTTAGCGAGACCATGGAATTCTCACTTCCCCTTATGTTGTCAATGGATAGGGCTTGGAACTGGGTTCCAACAGCAGCTTCATCTGCTTCTACAATACTGAAGGAGGACAAATGAGATATCAACAATGCATGCTCCCCATTTATGATCACTACCTTCCCTTCACGCACAAACTTTAGCTTCTGATGTAAAGTTGAAGTGACAGCCCCTGCTTCATGTATCCATGGCCGTCCTAGCAAACAACTATATGAGGGAACAATGTCCATGACCTGGAAGGTTATCTGGAACAAATGTGGTCCTATATGGATAGGTAAGTCCACTTCACCGATGACAGATTTCCTCGACCCATCAAATGCTTTCACAATGATGCCACTCAGGCGCATAGGTGTTCCTTGATATTTCAACTTCATGAGAGTACTCCTCGGTATAACATTCAACGCGGGTCCATTATCAATTAGCACATTGCATAGTGAATCATTCTTGCAGTTCATAGATATGTGGACGGCCAGGTTGTGATTCCTCCCTTCATCTGGTAATTCATCATCGCAGAAACTCAAGTTATTACATGACGTAATGTTTCCAATTACGCTGCTTAATTAATCTATTGGCATGTCACTCTCCAAAAAAGCTTGGTCCAGTACCCTCATCAAGGATTCTCTATGAGCAGAGGAGTTCATTAATAAAGCTAAGATAGATATCTTTGAAGGAGTCTGCAGTAGCTGATCTATAATTCTGTAGTCGCTCATCTTAATTATCTTCAAAATATCATCTACTTATTTCTCTAACGTAGCTCCGCTAGTCTCTCCTGTAGTCTTCTTAGGTTCATCATTCTCAACAATCTTCTTTCCAACAACAACATCTCTCCGAACAACCGGCACAAACAGATGACTGCTACGGGTCACCCTGCTATTTTCAGCTATATTTCCAACATCGGGCATTGGCTGGATGGGAACTTCCACACCGTACTCCAAGATTGTAGCATTGTATTTGTAAGGCACAGTCTTATCTGATTTGTAGGGGATAGGACCTGGAAAACTAATTACCAATGGGGTAACAGCTGGCTTGCTATGATATTCCACTTTAAAATGAGCGGGTGCACCAAAACAAGGCACAATGACGTTTACCCCTTCTTCAACACAACCAGTCATCAATAAGTCATTTTTGGAAAACAAATCTTCATCTGAAGAGAAATACTCATCTGCGGAGGCATACTCCTCCTCTGACTCTTCTTCCTTTAAACAAACCTCGACCATATCAACTTCATGATAATCATCCCTCTGACCTGTGATCTTGATAGTTCCATTGTCTAACAGCAACTGAACACCCTTCTTCATGATTGAACCTCCTAGGGGATCTCGACAGCAAACTAGGCAAGATCCATATTGGTGTCTCACCTGACCAGCCGTATGATAGAAGGTAGCATGCAACTGCACGAGGTCCTCATTCAAATACTCCACATCAAAAATTCTGAATTTACCAGGACATCCAGAAACCATATTCACTTCTTCTTCATACTCTTCCCTAGTCCTGATTATGTGGATGAGGCCCTCATCCATCATCTCTTGTAAATCAGCATTTATCTTCTCACAACCTTGTATGTTTATACTGCAAATAGCACAACCGGCATGGTCATGCATGTAGTAGCTAAATTCATAGAGGTCTACATGCATTTTCACCAAATCTCCTCTAACTAAATGAATATAAAAAATCAGGAAGTCGCATGGACAACTGGCCACCATATTTATAGCATTTACTCCCCCATGCTTGGGTAGAGGGTTATCTTTCACATTAGGTCCCACGTCTTTGAAAGATAGAACACCAGACTTTACCAATTTTTGCACCTCAGTTTTCAAAGGATAACAATTCTCAACATTATGGCCTGGTGCTCCCTGATGAAAAGCACATGTTTGGTCTGCCTTGTAATACCAAGGCAATGGTGATGGTACGACGGGAGGTGGTCGTGTCTGGACCAACATTTTCTGAATCAATTCTGGTAGTAACTCTGTATAGCTCACGGGAATAGGGTCATAATTCTCCCTTCTCTAATTATACCCTTGATTACCCTGCTGGGACGGTCTCTGATAAGCAACTGTAGTCGGAGCGACATTCATAACAGGAGTAACTGAGGTGACTTGTTGATGACGCTGATAATTCCTTCTAGGAGCGTTTACCCTCCTCTCTTGTATAACAGCATTTGTATCCCCTTCTTTCTTCTTAGTAAACCCATAAGATGACTTCTTTGCACCTCCGGAACTTTCACTCTTTGTCAAACGACCTTCTCTTACAGCCTCTTCTAAGCGAATACCCATTCCTACCATCTCAGTAAAGTCACTTGGCGCACTTGCTACCATCCTCTCGTAGTAGAAAGCACCCAGCGTTTTCAAGAAAATCTTAGTCATCTCCTTCTCTTCCATGGGAGGAATCACTTGGGCGGCTACCTCACGCCATCTCTGCGCATACTCTTTGAATGATTCCCTGTCTTTCTGAACCATGGCCCTAAGTTGATCACGGTCAGGTTCCATGTCCATGTTGTACTTGTATTGTTTGATGAATGCTTATCCCAAATCATTAAAAGTATGGATATTGGCATTGTCCAAACTCATATACCACTTCAACGCAGCACCAGTTAAACTATCATGAAAAAAGTGAATCAACAAACTCTGATCATCAGTATGGGTAGACATTCTCCTCACGTACATCACCAGATGAGCACGAGGGCAAGTGTTGCCCTTATACTTCTCAAATTCCGGGACCTTGAACTTAGCATGTATCTTTACATTCTGGACCAAACATAACTCATTCACATTCTGCCCAAATAGCTCTTTCCCCCTGAGGGCCTTCATCTCTCTCTGCATCCTGTCAAATTGCTCTTGAAAATCATCCATTTTGTCATAAAGACCCAAGTCTTCACTCGGCGGAGGGAAAGGACAACACACATCATCACTAACAAACGGAACCATATTCACCGAAGGAGGTGCAGTAGGAACAGCATGCACCACAGGAGGTTCCGGAGTAACAATAGTCTGAACCACTGGAGTATCTTAAGGATCAAGATTTAAACCTTCAGGTGCGAAATTCTATGGCATTCCCTATGGATAACCTTGAGGCATACGGTTTTGAACAACAGCTGGAGTAGCAGATACGGGAATAGTCGGAGCTTCAGTATTTACCCTTGTTGGTTGAGGTTGAAAACTCAGCGGCTGATTCTGAGCAGCCACCAGAGCTTCCATCAGAGTAGTCATATTGGCCATGCTGGCCTTCAAAGTAGAAACTTCTTCACGCAGCTCGCGATTCTCCTGTTCTAAGTTGTCCATTTTCTTTTTGAAATTAGCCTTAGTATTGTAGTGATGAGTCAGCTTGCTGAACAAAGTAAAGAAGCTGGGTAAGACACCTGGATATGCATAATAAACGCAAGAAATATGTGCAATATAATGCATGATATGCAATGCATATGATTATCTTTACTCCGTTATTTAATATTTTGAGGGATTTATAGATTTATAGACATATTGCAAACATCAAAGTAATAACGCATTTGAAATACTGAAATTTTTTATTATAATAACTCCAAAATGGATTACAAGTTTCAATGATCCCAAGTACAAGATGAAAATAAAATCTGAAACCCTGAGAAAAAGAGCTGATGGAGATCACTCTATACGCTGGCGCTTCCCTGTAAGCCTGGCAATCTGAGCCTTCAACCTCTGGTTTTCTTCCACATATCTGGTGGCAACCTCCTTCAAATCATCTGAATCAAGAAGTGAGTGATCAGCACCTGATTGAGGCTTAGGAGAAAATAAATCTCCTTGCCTCTCCATAGAATCTACCGCTCGACTCTCAAGGATCTCAATCAAGTCGTCTTTCTCCTTTAGGTCTGCTCTGTAGGAGCTCTCTAAAGTCTGGAACTTGTTCTTCTAAGCATCCCTTTCCTATTGCATCCTAACTAAAGCAAGTTGCAGCTCTTCCAGATCATCTAATAAGGGAGGAGTGGTCTTCACAAATAGATCAGGCATGGGTGTCTCCCAGGTATACGGCATCTTCAATTGAATGGCTCTTGATCGGATCCATTGAAGATATGGCTCCAAAGAAACAGCACCCCTAGGTCCAAAATCCTTCCTACCCTTCTTATGGGTGTGACGCCAGGCCTTCGCAATCTGCTCCCTAGCTTCCCTATGATCCTCCCATTCCTTCAAAAAGAAACTACTCAAATGAATACTATTTGGTTTATCCCTCATCGGATAACCAAGTTGTCGCCGTGTAAGAACAGGGTTATAGTTAATTCCTCCCTTTGTACCAAGAAGAGGTACATTGGGGAAACTACCACAACTGTCAATAATCTTTATTTCCTGGTAAGCTCGATGATACCAATCAATATCCGAGTGAGTAAGTGCCATGATCTTAGGAGCCTAACGGGGTTCCTTCTTGACATCCCAAAAAGAATCAGACTGAGGCATATGAGAGTTAAACCACCGGTATAACAGAGGCGTGCAACAGATAATCATCCCCCTATGATAAGAATTCTGAATATGAATAGAGTAATAAGCATCACCCAACAGTGTAGGAACTGGGTTTCCAATCATGAAGATCCTGATAGCGTTAATGTCAACAAACTTCTCCACATTAAGAAATAAGAATAACCCGTAAGCAAGTAGGGCAAAGATGGCCTCAAAAGCAATTGTACTCTTCATTCTGGAAAAGTAACGAGCTTTCTCCAATAAGAACTGAGCTGTTAATCCTCTAATCCATCCTTTAGTAGTCATATGGGCTTCAACCTAGGACTTCCCCAGGTGAATCAAAGCAGCAATCTCATGTGGTTTTAGCTCACTCTCCAAACCAGTAAAAGGCACACGATCGGTAACAGGTAAATCCAATAGATAAGAATACTCCTCCAGTGTAGGCATCAACGGATAGTCGGGAAAAGTAAAGCAATGATATATCATATCATAGAACTGGACCAAGGTCGAGAGAATACCCTCCTTCATCTTCATCTTCATGAGAGGAATAATGGACCCATACTTCTTCTGAAAGTCTGCAGAACACTCAATCTCGGGGATTAGACTGATCAACTTATCTATCTTGGGATCCTTGAAACTGTACTTCTCGGTCTTTCTCTTTCCAGAATCCATGGTTAAAAAGTACCTGAGATATTCACAAATAGTCAACCTTTAAATCCCTTGAAATATGGTTTCTTCAAAAGATTCTTATGAGTGCATGGATGCATAATGCAACAATCACACACAAGATCACACATATAGGGTTCATAGGTTCAACGTCACGAGCATGAGGTCGGAGGTACTACCCATAAGATGTTGGTCTAAATTTATCACCTGCCGAACAAGGTTCGAGAGATTCCCAGAGTCTACATCCTTCCTTCGGATATTACCAACTTCCCGATTAACTCGGTAATTAGTAATATTCTCAAGAAATACTCGTCCAAGTGTAGTATCGCGTGACAACTATTTCTGGATTACTCCGTTATAGCTTCCGCACTACACCTAAAAGGACAAGATGGGTTTAGTATTCTACGGTCCTCAGTTTCAGCAGGCTCCCAGGTCGAAAGCAGTACGTCTTCCTGATTACTCGGTAAACGACACTACAGTCAAAGGGGCCTCCACTGAGTGGGGGATCTGATGCCTCCTTTTCTGGGATTACTCCCTCAAAGTTAACACAACTATACTGCTCGTCCTATCTTAAAGTTTGCCCAAGTCCGGGTATAGGACTTATGAGTAATCACCAAGCACCCTGAAAACCAGGAAAATCCAGACAAACATATATACAGCATATAACACAATAAACAGTAATAACACATATACATATATAAACAAATATAGGCTTAACCCACTTAGGGATGGACCAGTAAGACGTCAATTTGTCCCCAGTGAAGTCGCCATTTTTCTGTAGCAGTAGAAATGTTCAAGACTAAGCCATTTGATTGACTAGACTTTATACAAATCAAAATAAAAATCGCCACCGTGCTTTATTGTTTCCAAAGGAATGGGAAAAGAGCGAATAACCCAAAAAGAGGAGGAAATATTCAAGGTAAGGGTTGGTTATGCAAAGGGAAGGTATTAGCACCCTAAACATCTACAGTACTCTGCAAGAACCTCTTTGTAAAATCTGTATATTTTGGCTATAAAAATGTTGTATATATAAAAAGTGGATGGTGGAGGTGAGAAAAGAATTTTTTTTTTATGATTTTTGCACCCGCCACGGTTGCGAACCTTTAGTGCCTACGTACCACCTTTTCATGCAATAGGGGATCAGGGTACACGTAGTTCATCTTTTAAAATTTTAAAACCCAAATATGTTGGTTAATTTTATAAGATGAAACATCATCGTCATTGTCCGTGTGGAAAACATACTTAATACCCACAATCATGAGAAAGGAGATTTTGCATCATCTCAAAATGGAGGATATGGCTTGGACTTTAAAATAAACAATGCCTCACTCAACACCCAAGTGGAAAATATCTCTCTTCACTACACATTGTAGAAGTATAGTTGTTTGCATCACTACAAGGATTGACAAGAGTCGAATCTTTTGAGAAAAGTTTAAGAGTAAGAGTAAAAGTAGCAAGATGGTTTGAAATGAGATTCATTAACTTTTATTCTTCTCACAAAAAATGTCAAGGTATCATTAAGTTGATTGGGGTTTATTTATGAAAAATATTTTGAAAATACATGGACATAAGTCTAAGTTTATTATGAAAGTGGTTCAAGTTTAAAACAAGAAGAGTTTTCAAAAGGAGGAAGAAGATTTTTAAAATTAAAGAAGATGGAAGGAGAAAAAGAGGCTATCCTAAAGCATAAAGTAAAAGCTAGGGATAAGAACCATCTAACCAACAAGAAGCCAATACTTGACATTATGAGCCAAGATAGAATCCCCATTCCTTAGATTGAAACCAAGCAAGCAAAAATGCTAGACCTCTTGAGAGAACCAAACTTCAAGTGTATTAAGTCTTCACAAAAATTGGGCAGAGTAGCGGCTGTATACGGGTGAATTCCAGATTACAAACAGAGGATGTAATCTCAAAAACCTGGACACAAAAACAAACAAGAAACCCAATGTCTTGAGGTAAACCTCAAGAACTCCAGACAAAATAACCAGATAAGATCTCCAAGATAGGCCAAGGTTTCTAATCCTAATTCCAAGAAAAGTCCCATGCTCCATAATGCCAAGGATAGTAACCAAATAGTCCAAGTACCATTAAAGATTTTTTAGGGTTTATGTTGATTATTAAGTATCTTAAGAAAGGAAAAGAAAAGCTCAAGTGAGCAAAGTAAAAATGGCAAGAAAATAAATGCTCAAATGAGCAAAGATGAAAATGGCATGAAATGTAAATGCTAAAAGTAAATAGTACATAAAGCATAAAATAGAATAAAAGCATAAGGTAAAACAAGTCAATAATTAGTGGTTAGTTGGATGACCATCTTGAAACTTGCATTTGGAACCCATTAGAGGATTGGTAGAACCAAATCCTCCACACAACAAGTTGCATTTGCTTTTTGTCAAGTATATCATCCATTTGGAATTCTCATAAGTACCATTTAATGATCAACGATGTTTAAGTGATCCGCGTTGACTAAAGGTGTTGTAGATCCATTAGAGGATTGGTAGAACCAAAGCCTCCACACAATGAATATCAAGGTTATTATATCAAAGAGATCAAATTAACATACTTGGGCTTGCAATCATAAGTTTGGGCCACGAATGATCATTTATTCGAATTTGGACAAAATTTAGCGCTATGTTAAGCAATCGTAAGTGGACTTATATAGAAGTCGCACCTATTTTGAGGCCGGTCAATAGCAATTTATGCACCATTTATTTTGAGACATGATATAGAGATCATGCTCCAACAACATCTAGTGCAATAAGAAAGTGATAAGATGAAGAGGGGATGGAAAAAAAATGAATAAACCACTTTTGAATCAAAAATTTAATCAAACCATTATTAAAATCATTCATCCATTTTGGTGGAGTTGAACTCAACACCCAAGATCCAATGCTGTTAATAAAGTCATGATAAAAAAAAATCAACTCAAGACAGCCAGAAAATAATCACAAAATAATATTATATTTAATATATACATTTAAAGGGTTTTAAAAAATGTTTAAAAATCAAAAAAGAGGAGGAAAATATCAACTATGTTCAAATTAATCAAGAAAGAAAAAGTAAGGCCATAGAAAAATCAGAAATGGATCCAAATATTTTTATAAAATTTTTGGTAATTTTTAAAAATCAAAAACTAATTTTAAACTATTTAAAATTGCTCAAACAAACAAAAAATAGGTCAAAAATAGTAAACCTCAATATAAAATTCCATAAAATTTTCAGAAAGTCAAAAATATGCAAAATAATATTTATGAATTTTTCAGAAATAAAAAATGTCAGAAAGTATTTTTTAAGTAATTAAAAGAAAGCAAATAATTCAAAAAAATACAAAAAATATCAAATGTCAAAATAAAAATGTGAAAAAATAGTCATGAGATCAGAAATAATTCAAAGTGTTTTTGGGAATTTTTTCATAATTTTTGGATAAAAAATAAAAGAGTTATGAATTTTTGAAAATTTAATCAATAAAAATATAAAATCAGAAAATAAAATAAAACCAAAAAGATGTGGACCATCAGATCATAGTCAAAACGCGTTAGTAAGCTAATCAAGTGGACCATATGTGTTGTGCTTGATATGGACCTTAGTGAGATACGCATAGGATCAGAAAAAGGGCAATCAATGAAATTAAAACGTTTGGCACGCTATCATTGGCTGAGACGAGACATGTCATCGTCTTCAACCTCCAGACACCCTGCAATGGGGATTTTGTGAGATCCTTCAAATGGAAAAATTAGGATGCCAGGCTAGTATCATTGAACTCGTCTCTTCAAGACGATTCTAACACCACCATCGCGCCAAATTTATATAAGGTATGGAGAGAGATATGAATCAAAAACCCAGAAAATGCACCTTCAATTTGAGATTTCTCTCTCAATTCTCAATGGATTTAAAAATTGTAAGCAGCATTGGAATCAGGAGACGAAGTAGAACATATTAGTGCTTGATTTGGATCCAAATGGTGGAGAATTCTACCTTTTCGAAGTTCAAGGAAGAAGCTCTGAAACTGGACTTCTGTAGCTTGAATTATGGCTCGTTTTGATTGGTTTAAGTGCTGGAGAGTTTATATGATGCTTAAGGATGATGAATGCGCAAATAATTTTGGAAAAGGGAGCTTAAATCTCAGAAACTGAATTAAAAAAAGATGGGTTCGTGTGAAGTTTTGGCAGGGTGTTTTTGGCTCTCAAAGTTTGAAGAAATTAATGGGGGATGACCCTCTATTTATAGGGAAGTGAAATAGAATTAAAATTGGAAGAAACAAGGAAGTTTGGAGGGAAATTGAGTGAAGGTCGAGCACGAGTGAAGTGTGACTTCATTTCCATCAAAACTCAACCAAATCTTGCGTTTTGGGGGGCTAATCACTTCTGCCAAGTTTGCTAATCAAGTTTAAATCAAAAACACGCATAAATCTTGTGTTTAGAAGTGACATTATGGATTTCAAAATTCTGACTTTGTCGAAAATTTAGTTTCAAGTTACCAAATTCAAATCCATGGAATTTCCAACTCAAGGGGTCTTAGGGCATGATTCTTGATGCCTTAGAAATATGAGGTTACAAGCTTTGCAATGGAAAAAGAATGGAGTTAAATGGCTACTTGAGATGAAAGTTTCATTGAGTCAAAGTTGAAGAAAAAGGGTTGACTTTCCATACTTAGAAATATTTCAAATTCTTCTTTAAAAATGACCTATAATCTTTTGCATCCAAACATGGCCTTCCACTTGGAATTTTCTCTTGACCAAAAAAGATAGATCTCTTGAATGACATTTTGAAACTTGAACCACTCAGAATCTCCAAAAAATGAGCAACTTATGACTTGTTGAAGTTGGCCAAAAATCATGAAATGACCTATAATCTTTTGCATATTTAAGGCAACCTCCATCCATTTTCCCACTTTGCACATAAAAGAAGACATAAAGTTCACATCTTCAAGATCATTATCGAAAAAGAATGGACTCAAGGTGATGAAAATTGACCAAGTTATGATCAATTCAAGTTACTTATGTAAAATTATGGATTCATCTGGATGACTTGTAATCTTTCTTCTTCACCAAGTTTCTTCCACATGAAAACTCCTTGGAACTTTTGAAGTGATTTGTTGATAACCCTTTGAAGAGAAGGATGTATTTGGAATCACTCAAAATTACCAAAAGGTGAGCAAGATATACTCCTTTGAAGTTCAAAAGCCTAGCTTCTAGATCAAGAGAATTCCTTGAGGAACTTTGACAAGTTTGAACAAACTTCTTGTACCAATATTCTTGCTTTCTGAATAGAAGTTGGTGATGATGATAATGATAACTCTTAGCCACCAAAACCACTTCCATATATTGAATTTTGAGATAAATATGCTATTGTGACCAATAGGAACAAGGCCTTGTCCAAACATGACAACTTCTCCAATCAACCCCTTGTACTTTTGAGTCAAATCTAATAACCTTGAAATGTGATGAACCAAAACAACCTTGCCATGCCAATTCTCCTAAAACCAATCAAATGGTGAGGTTTGAACTTCTCAAGCTATATTGACTAGGGCATGGAAATAAACTCATGAACCCATGGAGTAACTTGTTAAATCTCATTACCCTTCACCTACATGGATAATAAGCAATACAAACCAACATTGCATTTTATTAGTTAAATGAATAAAACAAAACAATATTCATGATCACAAAAGGAACATAAGTCAAGGTGCTTGGTAATTCCTCAAAAGGAGCAAAACTCAAAGTAGGAAGGGGAACCAAGAATCCTAGTGTGATCTTGTTGTGAGTGAATCAACATGGTATGGTGAAGGGATCTTAGGGGGGAAAATTGGGGTACAACACATGCGTAGATGATTTCTTAGACATGTGAGTCCCTTATATTTTCCAAAGTCATGTACTATAAATTTTGGAGGGATTACCACATCTGGAAGTAGACCCATTTCGAGAGAATCGACATTAAAAGCATCGTAACCCTCCACAACCTTCAACCTTTCTTCAAGATTTCATATTGATTGAGCGCCAAGGGATTTTCAGTGACATGGGTTGTCCTTTGAGGTGCTTGATTGACATCTTCTAAGTCATGGTCTCCATACTACAAGTCTATGTAGTTGTCTGAATTGTTGATCGAAATTTGCAAGGTGTGAGATACCCCTACCTTCGGTGGAGGTGACAAACCCTTCAGTATCAGCTTTTCTGGCCTCTTGTTGTGCTACAACTGACCTTTGAGGTCCTAACCCTGGTTCTCTTATTGGTTGGTGACCGCTCGATGCACCAATAGTTCAGGTTACTTCTTCAAAGGTTGCCTTAGGAATTTGTTCTTGTCTTTCGATGATGTTCTTCAAGGCTAGAAGAAATTGGCTCATATCTCCCTTCATTGATTCAATGTTCCCTTTTACCTGCTCCAAATCTTCTTTGAATGTGGCTTGATTCTCCTCGATCTGTTCCATCCCTTTCTTTTGATGGGCTCTTGTTTGATATGGCAGTCGGAGATCTGGTGTTTTCTTACCAATTATTTAACTGGAGAAGGTTTTTTCTGAAAAATGATAAATTTGTTGTATGAAGTTATGAAATGCAACATTTGTGAATGCATGAATGTGTATGAATATGCTAAGAGTTTCGTTTTTGAATTTCTTATTCACTTGGATTTTCCATATATATTATTTATATATTTTTCTTTAGGTTTTGCTTTTTTATTGGCGAGCGCCTTAAAAATAAATACAAAAATGAGATAATGAAACAAAACTTTTATTAAAATAATTGTCTTTAAAAAGATAATACAATTCAGATATTGATAAATATTCAAATCAAAAACATTAAACTTGCTGAAAGAAATCACAAATGGAAACAAAGAATCTTCTAAGTGCGCCTACAGATATATGTCCTGAAACCATCAACCATAGTCCTACAAAGCTTAAGGAAGTCTTCAACATCCTTCAGGAGAGGGACAATCACACTTTATGCATCTTTCGAACTTCTAGGGATGTCCTTAATGAGATTGTTGGATAAGAAGGTGAGTTTTGCATGCTTGTCTTTATATAAACGATATTCTTGGTAGAAGTCTAAAATTATATGATTATCCTTTCCTTCTTTTGCGATCTTTGCATACTGCTCTTCCTAATATAATTTTTCAGCCCTCATCTTCGTATAGAGTTTCCTTTTTATGAGGAAATTCTTTTGGTGGTCTTCTAACTCATGACACACTTACTCATATTCATCAGTCTTTTGAGCGAGAAGTTTTTATGCCCTCGTCCTCTTGAGACGTTCCCCTACATCCTATTCTTGGATATCTTGGAGTCTCGTAGTAAGATACTTCATTTTCTCTTCTTGATCTAAAGAAGCTTGTGCCGAACTTTGAATTTGAGCTCTCAAAGTTTCTTCCATATTCTTTTTTTCTTGTATCTCCTTTTTGTACCACATACTTAGCTTTCTGATTTCGCTAGAAGCATCCTCCAAATGTTGGTTGTGAGAATCTAAGTTGAAAGTAGCACTCAACAACCCTTCGGTCGAAAGTTTCCGCTTAAGACTCTCCTTTTCAAACGCTTCACGGTCTTTCTGAATCTATTGATATTTGGACTCAAGATCGTGTTGCATTTGTATTTTCTCCTTAGCTAAGTTATGAAGGCTAAGCTACAATTCTTCTTTCTCCTTTTGAGCTTGATTCAAGGCTTTCTTCAAGTTATCTATTTCTTCTAAGGACATAGGCGGGGGATCTAGGACATCTGGCTTGTACTCGAGATTAATGTCAAATGGTAACTTAATAACTTGCACCCTATCCAAAACCCATCGAGTGTAAGGTTCATTTGTCACCACATTCTTCCTTTCAGTTTTTCTCTTGTTAACCTTATCCCATGATCGGACGATCTTGTTGAGAAACTCTCAGTCATTTTTGCCCATGTCGCGAATGATTAATTGTTGAAGTTGTTCATCGGATGTTTTATCTTCCAAAGGGTACCCAAGTTGTCGTATAGCCAAGGTAGGGTTGTAATTAATGCAACCACGTGACCCAATCAACATAACATTTAAAAAATCTTCGCAATTGAAAATGATATCTCCAATGTTTAGCTTTCTTGCATACCATAATACATAATCAGCAGTAAGAGACCTTAATTTTTGAGGCCACTCGTATCTTGTCAGATTTTTAATCATATAGTCTTCTTTATAGAGGTGACTCATAAAACAAGAATATAAGAGTGAGATACAACAATTTAGAATACACCTCCCCTTTTTGTAATGAGTGTGAAGGGCATAGTAAATATCAACAAGAAAAGCAGGATTTGGGTCCGTATTCGAGCTTTTGTGCCCCAAAATACACTAATAGCTATAGGGTCAATATAGTCCAAGGTCCACAGAAACATGATTACACCAAAGACAAGTAGCCTTAAATAATCAATACAAGACTCTCATTCTTTGTTACTGGCAAAAGAAAGGGCTTTAGCCTCCAAATATTGTCTTTTAATCCCTTGTACATCACCTTCTTTTTTGTAATTAAGTGAAAACTCAGGATAAGAGATCTCTAAACCATTTGCTAAGTCCTAAATGTCAATAGTATGTCCAATTCCCACATATGCTTTTCCCTTAGAAAAATTCAAAAGTCTATCAAGTTCTTCCAAAGTCGGTGCTAGCTGAAAATCTTGGAAGGTAAAACACCTTAATGGAAGATCGTAGAACTGAACCAAGACGGAAATAACATCCAATTGTACATACACTTTTTCTAACTCCAGGGTATCTCCATAATGACGAGTAAACATCTTCAAATTTTTTTCAGAGAGTTTCCCTTTGATGGTCTTGATCATCGTCATATTTGGCTTAACGATATTAACATAGATAAGTTATTTACCTCAGGCATTCATTTTTAAGATACATCACCAAAAACCTTTGAATATTTTTAAATCATGTGAATAAGACAGACAAAAAGAATGGAGAACAATGAATATGTGAAATGCAAGATGGATGAATGCATGATTGTGTGGCATAGTAATGGGATTTCATGAAAGGTATCCTTAGTTGGTAGGCTCCTGGTTTTGGACTACGTTTTATTCTATCCTCTCCAAAAGGTGGTTTCCTTAAGGGTATCATGGATAACACTAGAGGAAAGGCACAAGGTCCTCCCTTAAGTGGAGCCTCTTTACAGACTGCAATTTTCGTCTCTAAGGTCGTGAAAGGTCTCACCATGAGATTTTGGCTTAAGGGTTATACAAAAAGTCATAGGTTTCATTCCAAAGTCCTACCCCCAAGAGGATACCTCTGGAGACATATTTATTTTTTGGAATTCCACCGACTCTAGGCGAAGTCGTCATAAAAACTCATAAGGATGATGTATCCCCTTGGCCAATAGACGAACCTTCTTTCTAAGATTTTTTTAAAATATTTTTTTGAAATAATAAAATCTCACCATGAACAAATATGATAATAAAGATACTTAAATAAACAGAGATAAATTAGTAACTATAAATACATAATAAAAATAAAGAACCCTAAAAAAACCCTAAATCCTAAAGAGAGGTTTCTAAACCCTAGGGTTAAGTCCCCAGCATAATCGCCAACTGTTATAACCGATTTTAAAATGAGAGTCGCCACCATTAATTTTATCCTAGGGAAGGGAATATAACGGATAACCCTAATTTGATCAGAGATTCTAAGTTGTTGGCTTGTTTTAGACGAAAGGAAGGTGTTAGACACCCTTCATCTACCTTGTTCACAAGGATACTAGGGTTTAGATTTACAATTCAGGAAATAGGGTTTTAATTTTTATTAGGGGAACTCGCCACGATTTTTAAGTTGTATGCCTATGTATCCTCTTATGAGGAATCAGAGTCTCAATTCGTAGTTTGCAGTTGTTTGGTTGGTGTTTTTTATGGATTACGGAAATATCTCGAATTAATCCTTGAATCAAGTCTGGTTTGTAAATTACGGAGTTGTTAGACGAAGTTCTCAGTTAACAAAAAATATCTCCATGATCCTTTTTGAATATATATATATATATATATATATATATATATATATATATATATATATATATATATATATATATATATATATATATATATATATATATATATATATATATATATATATATATATATATATATATATATATATATATATATATATATATTTGAATTAAATTAGTGGAAAATTGTTAGTAATTTGATTGGTTAGATATTTTCAAATATATTAATATATGAAAAAAAATATTTTTTAATGCATGAGAAAAATAATTTTGATGATATTTAAATATTTCAATGAGTTGGTAAATAAAAAAGAATTTGGATTAATAAAATAAATTTGGAATTTATTATAAATAAATTAAATATTTAAGTACTAATTATATTAAAGTAAAATAGAAAATATAAATAAATAAAATAGATGAATAAATAAATAAAGTTATGACAATAAATTGATTTTAATTATAAAATGCAGGGGGGTGAAACGCAACCAGGGGGTGATAAACATAAGGGGAGCTCAAGTTTAGATATTGAACTGGGCCCAAATGCGTGGGGGTAAGTTTTATAGCAGGTTAGTAAAAGAGGGTGGTGTTAGAAGCAAGGGCCCAAGTCCAGATGTTGGACTTGGCCCAATAGCGCAAAATGGGTGTTATTTTACGTTGGGAAGCAATTTGAGGGGTGTTAATAGAACAGGCTTGGCCCAAAATAATTTTTTTTGATCCGTTAGACAGAGTGTGGGCGAGTATTGTAAGTTATGATGGATGCGCATTTCAGGAATATTTGATGAAGATCACATGGTGGAAGTTGAGGGCACATGATAAGAGCGTTGCACTGGATATAGGGAGTGTTTATAAAAGCTAATTCCTGAGCCTAGGGCTCATTTTCCGCTCTCGTTCTCTCTCTTCTCACAAAAATAAACAAACATTCGTTGAAGGTTAGAGAGAGAATCTCCAGATTCTCACTAGATTTTTGTCACCAAAAATTGCCTCCTCCTTGGACGCCACCGGCCAGAAAATCGCTTCTACCGGCGGCTGCTCTAAGGTACCACCACATTATAACCAAACCACCGTCTGGGTTTATATGAACCCTAAGGGTTCGTGAAGAACCCTAACCTAACCCAAAACCCAGAAACCCAAAATCGTTAGAATCCTAACCTAACCCTGATGAACCCTAACCCTAAACCTTAGAAATCCGGAAACTCAAAATCAAACACAAATTGTAGATTCAACAATAACAACCCTAAGCTAAGTGAATCGACTTACCTCCCCTGCAGTGATTCTTCTTGTATTAGTCCTCTTCTGGTTTTCTGATTCTCCCTTTTAATCTCCTTTTCTTTCTTTGGCTCACAAATACACGGTTCGACAGAGATGATGGGGGCAGCGTGAGATTTAAACACAGATCTAGGGTTTCGGGAATTGAAACCCATATCTCAAGCAAGAAGGTTGACTCGCGACTTCTTCTTCTTCTCCCTTTTTTTCTATTATAATTTCTTCCTCCTCTTCTTAATTTCTTCCTCCCTTTCTTCTTAATTCTCAGGGTTTATATAATTTTAGAAATTAGATATATTAGGAAATTTTGTTAATTGGGCGTTATAGGTTAGCGATTCATTCAATTAGAATCAATCTTAGGATTTGATTTGATCTCTTTGTATTTTAGTTTAGGATTTTGTAATTTGTTAATGTATCAGGACGTTTATCCTATGTAAATCCAAAATAAAAACATTTTTCAATCTAAGATTTGATTTTGTTTGTAACTAAGGATTTGATTTAGATTAATTTGTGTAAGATTCGCTTTCATTTGATCTGTACAGCGTTTGTTCTTGGGCCTGGGTTACTTAGTGTAGAGAGAATAGGCGAACAGGGGTGCAAATCAGGATTTCAGCCTTACTTGGTTGACTTGGTCAGCGATTCGATAAATAATAACAAAAAATAATTTTTATAATCATAATATTAATAATGATAATAACAATGATGATAATAATTTTACACATAACATCAATTATTTTATTAATAATAATAATTAATATAATTTGAATAATCAGAAGTCATAAATTGGCTTCTAATTACACAAATAAATATTGGGCCACAAAACCCTTGTTTATAGGCCAAATCCACCAACTTAAAAATGGTACTGACAAAATCGCACTCCCATCCAGTTCATCATGAATGAACTAAAAAATTTTAAATGAGTCTTTCGGATTTAGAAAGCCCACAAACCCTTAATTGAATCACACCCCCTTCTCATTATTTAAAACAAATAATAACCCTTAATGGACTGTCCCAAAAAAAATGCACACCCCTTTATTAACAATCATACCCCTATTTCTATTGGACTGCATAAGATGAAATAGATTAGGCTTAGTTATTTTGGCATCCTAAGCCTAATGACTTAATATATACACTCCTTTTATTATTTGGACCCCAATGTATCTAGAAGCAACAAAATAAAACTAATAAATATTTTTTAAACCAAAGAATATAATAATACTAAGGTTAAAAGAAAGAATTAGTTAGTAATATCAGTAGGGGAATTTTGGGGTGTGACATTTCGTTTTCGAATCAAGGTAGATATTAGGTTTCTAAACCATGTGTGCTGCCTTAGGTAGACATATCTCTTTTCTATCCAAACTTTAGGACCTCCATTGCATGATAACATTAGGATTGTTAGTCTCCCTTAGACTTTTTCATTCCCCTTTTGCATCATTAAAACAAAACTCTCTTTTCTTGTTCAAACTCTAAAACACTTAATAAATAAAGATGTGAATCGTATGCAGTTGAGTCTTATGGGATAGAGCGAATCGGTCCAAACTGAATCTTGCTTTTTCTCCATTTTCAGACTTTGTTGCGATGCACTTCGCAAACCTTTTTGCAAATAAGCGGAGAAATGGTGAGTGTTCCCTCCCGTGAGATCCATTTTCTATCATCCCACCAAAAACACTAACCAATTCAAATCTTTTGCCTTCAGGCTTTTCTTTGAAAAGCTTTTCTCTAAAAAGATGTATTATTTCCTCACCACGCAAAACGATGTGTAACTCTCCAAAGATCGGGTGGCACTATGTCAACTGCTGAAGTGCGAATGTAATATTATCCGCTTAAAAAATGTAAATCAACCAGCATTTTCTAGTATAACTACAAAGTTCCTTGATCCTCTATTGCACGAAAGGGGTACGTAGGCACAAAAAGTTCGCAACCGTAGCAGACACGACTAATAAAACCTTTTTCTTTGTATATACCCTCTGCATTCATGCATTTTCCCTTTAGCTCATAAGCTTTAGATATGAGCACACCCTTTGATTAAAACAACAAGAATGGTTCCCGTGGAGTACCCACTGACGTGATAGGTGTCAATACCTTCTCCTTCCGTACCTGATCTCTCAGTTGCAAGACCGTGATTTCTCTCATCTCAGGTTTTCTTTGATTTTTTTCTTTCCCTTCCGTAGGATAAATAAATACTTGATGACAACTTCATTAATTTTCTTTCGATGATTTTCCCAGTTGCTTCAGTAGCACCAAGTTATGTTCAAACCTTTAACAAACTTATTTCATCATGCCATAACCAGTACCAAACTTGCTGCTATAGTCCGGCAATAATATCAGTTAGTACCAATTCAGCCATCGGTCCAGAAGCATACCACAACATCCACAACATCTAAAACAGTTGTCCACAACATGAGAGAATTGAAAATAAAAGAAACAAGAGAAGCCTGAAACATCGCCAGTGGGAAATTGTTGAATCAATATTAACATAAACTCATTCAGAAAATTAAAAGGCCAATGCATAGCAAAATCAGTTCAGGAATTGGATCTAAAACCAAAAAAAAAACTGCAGCTCATTTCAAATAAAGGTTTAAAGCAGAAACAGAAATTCAGAAGAAAACCTCCAATCCAAATTAATCTAGCACCAACTAACTTTAACATATTATATAACTGAAGCGAAGAGTTCGATGTTATCGGTTGTGAGGATTTGTTGTTTGTTGAGGAGGTAATCTGAAGGATGAGAGTGAGACGGAAGTGAGGAAGATGTTGCTTTCGGTGATAAGGATGGAGGTTTCGAAGTAATGAGGAAGGGGAGGTGTTCGAGATTTTGTTTTTGGCCGGACGAAAAATTCACGACGGCGTTGTATTGCGTTTGATAGGAGAAGGCAATCGGTGTTTGTCCTCGGCGTTTGAAACGAGAGAGGTAAGAAGAGACGGCGACGACATTATGGATGAGGGCTGAAGTTGAGCCGCTGAAGATGAATGATGAAGGAGAAAGCCGCGCCGATCAATGAAAAGAAAAGGGATAAAGTTTCCTTCGTGAATCTGAAAAGCCACAACAACTTCAACCTTAATTCCTCTTAATACATCACTATGTCCTTTTTTATTTATTTGACATGATAATCATTTTTTATCAAGAAAATATGAACAACTTGATGATATTGGAACTAGGCGAATTACACCATGCTTAAGCCTAAAATTATTATTTTTTGTGCATTAAGACTAAGTAACAAAAAGTTGCTATTGAATTCATGGTTGATAGGCTTGGCGCCTATTATTGACTTGCAGCATACATGGGGATCCAACTTGCACCCCATGGTCTCAATTTCATTTTTAATTTATTGTTGTGATCGATTTTCGGGATATTAGTAAATAAAAAGAGATTGTTGATGGGTTTCAAAAGGATTTTGGAGCAAATTAATAGTGCAATCCTCATCAAGTTCAAGGAAGCTTATGTAGAGTTTTCTTATTATTTGTGTGGTTTTAAAAAGGCAACAAACATTCTCTATTAGGTATCATCATAGCTCTCTTTTATTTCTCATTTTTGCATCATTTTCAATTAATCTTGCCATGAAAAGTGGGATATAGATATATGATTGGAAGTCCTACTATTGTGGACAATGTTTGATCAGAGTCCATCTCTCAAGGGCAATATATTTGCATAATTAGGAATCAATTTGTGATGATAAGGGTTGATACCTCTAGAACATGACACAAATGTTTGAAGTGTCTTTCTATTTGATTCAGGTTCATTATTTCTTGTTAGGATATTCACCTGGTTAGGTGATGATTAACCTAGATCTTGTTAGATTTAGGGGTTCCTGGTTAGGATTATTGCTTGTTAGCACCCTTACATTGTTAGGTAATTCCTTAAAACCTTAAGTCTAGATAGACTTAGGTAGTGCTAGATAGCACCCTTGCTTAGATAAGCATTCTATGCCTTAGATAAGGTAGTTTAAACTTTAAGTCTAGATAGACTTAGATAGTGCTAGATAACATATTTACCTAGATAGGTAATTCTTTCATCCTATGTCTAGATAGACTTAGGTTGTGCTAAATAGCACTCTTCCTTAGATAAACAATTTGTTTCTTAGATAAGGTAGTTTGAACCTTAAGTCTAGATAGACTTAGGTAGTGCTAAATAGCACCTTCACCTAGATCGGTAATCCTTTCATCCTTAAGTCTAGATAGACTTAGGTAGTGGTAGATAACACTATTTGTCTAGATAGCTAATCTTTGTTCCTAAACCTTGATAGGTATAAGAATTGAGTTGTGTGATGTATGAGATATACTTGATGTTCTTATGGTTGCCTTGCTAGGAATTTGCGATTCTTTTTGGGTTGATACCCTTGCTTGATGTTTATCATTTTGGTTGTTACCATTGTTGTGATGTTGTTACATTATTTACCTTGTGATGGCATGCTCCTTTAGGATCTAGATTCACTCTTGGTTAAGATGAATTGAGTAGACATGAAGTTTGTAAACCAAGCATAATATCTTTAGGTACGATTCCATGTATCCTAACCTTAGAGCCGCCATTGTATGACAACAAGTAGGATTGAGATCCATTTTCTTATTGTTTAGTTCTTGCATTTCATATATGTAAAACTAAAACCTTTTTCTCAAGAAAAATTCAAAAAGACTAATAAATATGATGTGAGCATATACGTCATGAGTCTTAAGCACATGCATAATACTTTGGATACGAGGTGTCTGACTCAACCATCTAATAGTCTCTAATGTCATAGACTTTAGTATTGCATGTATCTTAGACACTTTCAGGAAGTAAAGGGAAAGTACTCGGATAGCTCCGGCCTTGGAGGACCATCTGAGCTATTCTCCGAACAAAAACATTAAACCAATCAAACTCTCTTTTTACAATTGGATTTTCTTATGAAAACTTTTCAAAAAGGGTTGTTACCCATAAAAAAAACATAAATTTTTTAGCCGAACTACGACTGTTGTACCCCAAAATTTGTCCTCTCTTTCTTCAGGAAATCATCCTGGATTCTCAGAATTTCTCTTAAATAAATCCAAGCCCTAATTTATCATTTCTTTCCAAGTAAACCACTTACAAGAGCAAAGTGGTCATTTGCAAGCTCAAAAGTCAAATTTACCTTGAAAATTTTGAAATTCTAAATGCTTAGAATTTTTCTAAAGTATTTAAGAAAAATGGCACTTCAGAACCTCTGAACTAACCTCCAGGAAGAAACGGTCAGAAGTTGCAAACTTGGTTCAGCACATAACATTCAGTCAGAAGATGGCTCTTCAGCAGCTACACCAACTCAGTTAGAGGTTGTAAACATGGTTCATCACGTAATCTTCAAACAGAACATGGCTCTTTCAGCAGTTACGCAAGTTCAGTCAGAGTTTGCTAGAGGAATGCAAAGAAAGCAAAGAAGCCTGAGGGCTTCTTCAGAACATGCTAGAATCAGAAGATGAAGGGGTCAGAAGAGTGAGTTTTACACTGAAACAGGATCTCTAAGTCCAGAATTTTCAGAAGCAAAGCCAAGGAACATGCTAGAAAGTCTGGAGAACCCTCAGAATTTGCTGGGACAGCAGGATACTAAGATCAAAGATTAAGTGCGTTGTATGCTGAAGTAGGAATTGCTGGTTCAAATATAGGTAATAATGCAAATCTCATATTACAAGATCTCTTAGTCTTGACCAATCTCATCACCATTTAATGCCCATTAATGCTCACAACTACTTTTGAACATTTGTCCAAAGGGTCTTTCCACGTGCAGCATAACAATGTTCCTGTGCAGATTTAGGCATGGATCTATGCGCCACTTTTCGCCTATAGGTGTCACTTTTCCTTAATCCTCGCTTACTGTTCCAGCCTAGGCTGAAAAGCTGTCCATCATCACAACTTTTCATAAACTTCCTTCAAGAGCAAGTCAGCACCATTTGCATAATATTGGCGCCATTTAACGTTTAAAAATCCACAAAACTTTGCCTATAAATAGAGCACCATTGTCCACTGAAAAGCCCGGTCAAAAACCCAGAAAAAATTGCTAGAAGAAGAAACAGAAAATTCTAGCAAAGAAACCTTGTGAAACTCTGTCAAAATTCCTAGTATTGCAAGAGCTTTGAACATAACTTTGAACCTCCTGCCTCCAAACTTCATTTGTACTCAGTTTGTTTCTTGACTAAAGAAAGACATCCATACAGTTTCTGACCATATATATCTTCTCCATTCACCCATTCAAAAAAGAACATGTCCAGAACACCATCAGAGCTAAGACTAGCTCCAACAGCAAGGTAAGCACCTGCTGACTCTCACCACGCTGCTTAAGCATCATCAGATTTGCATGCTCAATAAACACAATGTAGATATCATGCTGCTGTTGTACATGTTTTGAGATTTTTCACGCCTCTGTATGCTTAAGTAGGAAGTGAATCAGTATAGAACTTGCCTGTGACTTTTTTGGTTCTGTCTTCTGAAACGCTATGACACTTGCTGAGACTGTCTTAGGCATATCTTTTATTTTGGGGAGAAATAACCAAATTGAAGATGTTCTGACTAGCACAGGGGGAAACCAAGCTCTGACTTTGACGCCAACACTTCTGAGGCCTGTTTTGCTATCAATAATATCAGAACTTCTGAAAATTATTGTTGCTTCCAGCAGGGTCAGAACTTCTGACCTCCCCACTAATAGGTTTTTGTTTTGCAGCGCATGGAAGTCAGAACTTCTGACCTCCCCACTAACAGGTTTCTATTTTGCAATGCACCAGGGTCAGAAGTTCTAACCCACAAAGTTTCACTAACAGGTTGATATCCTGCAACAGGCCTGGGTCAGAACTTCTGACTTCCTCTCAACAGCGCGCTAGCCCCCTCTCTCTTTCTCTTTTTCTTCCCCTTGTTATTTTTCTTTATTTTTCTCGTTGGATTCCCCATTTATAAGTGTGTATCCCCCACCCCCTAAATATTGTAATAGCGTAGGACTTTACATTTCCGCATTTTTATTGCTTTCAAATGTGAATGCTAGTAATTAGGATATGTATGGCAAGATAAAAATCAATGAAATAGAAAATCCTAATACAAGACAAAAATGCATGAAAAATGACACACATTGCACACAAGCACCCTTAGAGTTTCACCCACTTGGTTGCCTAAAAGAAAATGGCCATGTTACGCATTCGAAGTATCTTGGCAAAACAAAACAAAATAAGATCATAGTCCCTCGATGACGCTATCAAAAGGTTGCCTAAAACAAAATGATCTTGGTCCCTCAAACATGCTAAGATACTTGGCAACATTGCTATCATGCTCATACGATGACCTACGCCCGTCCCGTTTAACATCCAAAGATAGGGTTGTTTACCAAATCAATGGTAAATCAACAATGTCAAAGGAATAAAAATGCATAGGAAAGACATTTGAGTAGGTAGATAGCTTCTAAGTTACTTGCTCCATTTCAAAACAATCCTTGCTATTTTCAAAAAAACAAACACACACACAATTTCAAAACATTTCCAAACACCTTACAAAAAACATTGAAACATTTTTCAAAAGACAAACATCTTTGTATACATTCTTACGAACGAGAATCATTACAAAGATCGCCTAAAAGAATGGCATCTTTTCAAAATACTTTCAAAACCATACAAAGCACCATTTCAAACAATTTCAAAAGCAAAGCAAGTGATCTAAGCAAGTAACTAAGAGCCCATGGAAAACCAGGGATGAAAAGGGTGTTAGCATCTTCCCTTTTCACAATATATCCCCCGAACTCAAGAAAACATCTCAAAGGTCTTTCCTGTGCTTTTTTACCTTTCCTTTTGGATAAAATAAAAGTCGGTGGCGACTCTTGCTAAACCGCGACATTTGCGACAAAATGCAAAACCTCAAGTCATTTCTCCCACCGTATCATAGAACTGGCTCTGATTCCTTAAAAGGGATTCGTAGGCATTTGGTTACAGGGTCTAAGCGAGAACAACTACTTAAAACCTTTGTTTTCAATGTATACTTTTCTCAGGCATTTTCCCTTATCTAGTAAGTTTAGATAGACACACCCTTTGATTGGAACAACAAGAATAGATTTCATGGAGTACTATTGATGTGAGGGGTGCTAATACCTTCCCCTTGCATAATCAACTCACGTACCCATTTCTTTGTCGTGAGACCTTGTTCTTTCTTACTTCAGGTTTACTCGATGTTTTCCTTTCCCTTCTGTGGGATAAAAAACATTCGATGGTGACTTCATTTTTTATGATTTTCCTAGTTTCTTTAATTTGTAACATATATTATTTTATCTTTTGGTACCAAGAATATTTTCGGTTCTTTAGAATTAATTTTCCCAGTGTTTATATCAAACTTGGGTTTCTGTACAACATTTACAATTTGTGTATGTGCAGAAGGATATAAATATGAAAATGGGGAAATGGTTTATTTTCTTGAGTATCTTAATCAGAATCATAACCAATTCCTCTTTTCCCATAATGACTAACACAATAGACCATGGAAGTCTTTTTGCTTTTATCTATGATGTTGTTCAAGAATTTCTGAAATGCCTTATCATATTTGTATAAGACGGTTTTAGAAGATGAAGATGCTTTAGAAAGAGTTCTTCAAGTTTTAAACATTTCTTATTCAGAAAGACATTTTCTTTTTCCAAAATAAAGATGTCTCCTTTTTGTTCAGAAACTTCTTTCTCTAGCTTACATATTCTTTAACTTCATATTTATGAAATTTTTGAAGGTTCTTGAATTTTCGTTGAAGTTTCTAATACCTACTCAGAGATTCAGATAAACATAATTCTAGTTCAGCAAGGGAGAGTTCAGAAAATACCTTTCCTGAGTTGGACTCAGTTTCTGATATGTTTCCATCTGATGTAGCATCCATGAGTGCTACATTAGCACGCTCTTCTTCAGATTCAGATTCTTCAGAGTCTGATTCATCTCATGTTGCCATGAGACCTTTCTTTTTGCCATTGAAGGTGTTCTTCTTGAAGCTTTCTTTTCTGGTGCTTTCTTTCTGAAGCTTTGGACATTCATTTATGTAGTGTCCAGGCTCTTTACACTCGAAGCAAGGTACTTCTTTTCTTGCTCTTCCTCTTGCAGATGATTCTGAACGATCTTATCTGCTTTTGGGTCTGCTGAAGTTTCCTTGCCTTTTCTTCCACAGTTGTTTGACTCTTATGGAAAGAAGAGACAATTCATCTTCGTCATCAGAAGGTTCATCTTCAAAATATTTTACTTCTTCAGCTTGAACGCTTTGCATTTTTCTGACTTGGTCCTTTCTGACCTTAATCGTAGAGCGACAAACTTGCCTCTTTTCTGGGGATCATCTTCCTCTAGCTCAATTTCATGACTTCTAAGGGAGATAAACAACTCTTCAAGAGATAGGTTGTTTAGACCCTTAGATAGCTTCAAATCAATACAATAAGTCTTTATTTCTTAGGAAGGCTTCTGATGGTCTTTTTAACATGATCAACTATAGAATAACCTTTGTCCAAAACTCTATGTCCAACGACTAAAGTTTAGAACCTTGAGAACATGACTTCAATGGTTTCATCTTTTTCCATTTTAAAGACTTCATATTTTTTGCTTAAGTCCAAATCCTTAGTCTCCTTAACTTGAGTGTTACCTTCATGTATCATTCTCAGTGAGTAAAAAATGTCTTTCGTTGTTTCTCTATTAGTGATCTTCACACATTCATTGTGAGATATAACATTGAGAAGAAAAGTTCTAGCTTTATGATGATTTTTGAGAACACACTTTTGATCATCATTCATTCAGTTTTTGGGAATGGGAATACCAATCGCAGATACATGTGCTTCGTTACCAAACATGAAAAGATTCCATAAATCAGCATCATAGCCTAGAAAGAAGATTTCTAGTCTATCTTTACAATATTCAAATTTATCTCCATCAAAAATAGGAGGCTTAGTACTATAACCATTTCTTTCATTTGTTTAAGCAACAACCATAAATGTTTTTCTCACACTAGATCTCTCTACACAGTTAAGTGTTTGATTTGAAAATGAATAACAGAGCCGAAGCTCTGATATCAATTGAAGGTTAAGAAAAACACAAGAAAAGGGGTTTGAATTGGGGTTTTCAAAAACTATTTCTTTTGCAAATGCTTCTCACAAATACATAATGATAACTAAGCAAGAAATAAAAGTGATATGTTTGGTTTATACAAATTCACCTTAGAAAAGGCTACTCTTGTCCACCCGCAAAAGTGATTTTGCCTTAGAAAATGACTTAATACAATAATCTAGAAAGATTACAACAACCTCTAAGAGTTTAGAAAAACACCTTAGCCCTCTCAAGTAATTCATACTACAATTTAGTCACTTGAGGAAACAAATCTAGAAAGATTTACAATCAAACTGTGTTTACAAGACTGCTTCTAAAAAGAAGATTTAACATCTCAATGAAGAACAAATGTTCACACACAAATATGAGAAAAAACTCTTGTGCATACAACTAGATAACAATAAGAGATATTAAAAAATCTCTAATAAAACAGCATAACACACAAACGTTTGACCCCCAGTGTTACATATCAGAGCAGACACAGACACCTACAAAATCAATATAGAAGAGCATTCTCTTATATTCACTTCTATACCTTCACTGCGGATTACCTGTGCGTTACCCACGTGGAGGCAACATTCAAACAGAAGGGATAAAATATCACAATAATATAAAGGAATTCATAATAATAACTAGATAACAATTATTTCATGCTTAGTCACCCATTCCACCAATCACACTTCCATATAATCAACAACATCCAATTACATATCAATTATATGAAAACAACATTCATATAATAACAATAAGTATGCAATGCAATGAGACTCAACACCATGACTCAATGCATGTGGTGCCAATATGTGAACTCTCAAGTTAACCGATCTCGATCCCCACCATAGGAACCGAGCACACCAAAAACTATGACCATCACTATAGGTAATGTTTCACTGATTTCCATCCAGAACTAGTTACTTGCACCCAATCCCCACCTTAAGATTGAGGCTCACCAAAATGGATCAGCGTCCAAACACCAATGATGCATGTTTCACCAAATAACATGCAACAACATAATTATGTACAATGACATTTACCTTAATCAATGTACTCTGCCAATACTAGCCACCATGCATCAAACTCATGTTATAAACATTCTGCAACAACAATTAACCTCATAGCAAGCAACAACAACACATTTACGAATATTTCTAACACTTGCATCATATCACAACATACCATTATCACCATGTAACAGTATTACACACCATTGAATTCAGTTCCAAAAACATGAAACCATTTTTTCTCAAAAGTACATTGTACCAACTCTCCATGGGTACAAACATCGCGCCAATCAGACACATAAGACTCAAGATACGAATTCTCAAAGTTTTATTAAAATTCGGTCAACACAGGTGGTAATCGATTACACCCCATATGGTAATCGATTACACACTCAAATTTTTGCTTGCATTCTCAATGTTTCACAACCGTAATCAATTACATCATCTGTGGTAATCGATTATTCCCTTCCCAAAAGCCCAGGTTTGACAAAATTTCAATGTGTAATCAATTAAACCAAATATGGCAATCGATTACACCTTCGAAAATTTCATAATTTTGAAAGTGATCGCAGTTGTAATCGTTTACGCTCATGCCCATAATCGATTACCACTGCGACATAAGCAGTTTTCTACTATGTCAGTGTATGAAAACCAGTCCCCCGCCAATTTAAAAACCCCAATTTTCATGAAACATTGAGCAATCAGAGTTTACAGGTTCGATTCTAACAACATACAAAATCACATCATTCAACAGACGACCAACATATCATCATTCATCAATTGGATTCAATCATATAAAGACACAATCACAAACACAAACAGAAACATTTCAACCATGGTAATTCATAATCCCAACCTACAAATTATTATACAATCTCTTAGAAAATTGGAACCCCACTCTTACTTTGGTATTCATAGCAAAAACACTTTGACCTCTAACAATGGAGTTCTTCCCTCTTCTTCCTCAAGCCCTAGTCTTTCTCTTCTCTTTTCACGTACTCACTATGTCACTCTCTATTCCCCCAAATTCTCCTTATTATAATATTATTACTATTATTTCCACCTAATTAAAATAAATAAAATAAAAATAAAATAATTATTTAATCTTATTATTACTAACATTATCTAATCTATTTAAATTCTAATTTTAAATAATGCTAGTAAAAAAATTCTCTCACCACCCTCATGTTATACATTTTTGCTCACACACCCCCAACACCTAAATTCCTAATTTTTTAGGTTATCACCCCACAACAAAAGATCCCCCAATCACACCAAAACACAACAACACAAGATCACACAACACCACACAATTTAATTTCAATGAATTAATTAAATAAATCGGGGTGTTACATTCATAGAAGATTAAGTGTAATAATTTAAAGTAGTGAATTTCTTTTATTGGGTAGAGTGTTTGCCAGACGTAGGTGTTGTTTGTATCGAATTGTGTTATCAATATCTTATGTTATTTATTACTTTTTACATTGACTTTGTATTTATGTCCATTTGTGTACCAATTGCTCCAACGTTGTGCCCAACATCTGCCTTCTCAGAAATATAATTTCAAATACCAAACATAACATTATTCATTCAACTAAGATGTAATTTTTCTTGACCGGGACATTTGACATAAGTTTGCGGAGTCTCGTAATTTTTGTGAATTCCAAGTTAGTAGTCATCTTATGTTGTGAAGTACAAGTGTGTGGTGTAATAATGCTTTTTAGATATAACCCTAAAAATTAAAATTTTCACTATGTTTAATATAACAACCTTAAGAGTGAAAAAGGAAAGGAATATAGGGTTAAAAATATATACTGTGTTTTTGCTAAGAAAGTTTGGATAGAGGTGGACAAGTGGAGTTCTTTCGACTAGCCGAATTTCTCTTTTATATTCAAGTTAGAGCACCTCTACTACTCTTTAATTCCATTTGCTTAAAAAAAAAAGAGGGTGATTTGCAATATTTCACTCTATAACTATAGTCTCCTTTTTCTTTTAAAGGAAAAAGGTGTTCAATCTTTTCTTCACGTGTGGATGCACAAGTTGTTCATAGTCGTCACAGATAACAACAACTGATTATGCAATAATTCTTCGCATGTGCCAAAGCTATTATTGTGAAGATAAGATTTACATCCAAAGCATTATTTTCCTCTTGTCCGGGATACACAATTCTGTACTTTGGTATGTGAAAAAGATAAAAGAGTAAGTAAAGATATGATTGACATTATTTATTTTATCTTTTTGTAGTACATTTTTGGCCATTGAATATTAATAATGATTACATATTAGTTTTAAACTAAAGTTGTTCTATCAAATTTCAAAATATAGATAGATTTTTCAGAGTTTATAATGATACATTTAGTCACATGTGAACAGAACAATGGTACATTGTAATCAGAGAAAAAAAACAACCGTGGATTTATTGTTTTTTAATAAGAATAAAGACAATATTAGAGGGATTATTGAGATATACCAAATATCACATATCATATTTTATGGCAAACCGACGGATTTTGCTACAAATTTTATTAAAAAAAATAATGTTAAACATGCAAAAATAATATTATAAAAATGAATAAAATTAAAAATATATCAAAATTTAAGAAATCAAGTACATGGATCGAGTGCTAAACGAATTCCTAAAAAAAAAAAATGAAGATTTAGCGAATTCGATAGTAGAAACATTCATTTTCAATAAAAATATATGATTTATACCTAAATATTTATAATTTATGATCCTAAAATTTATAAAGAATCAATCAAAACAACCAAAATATAAAGTTCATGGATTAATGATAGTGGTTAAATGAAATGAGTATTTTTCTCTCTATGATATGACTTAAATATATATAAAAAAATTGGGAAACTTAAGTTTATGTCCCTATTTTTTAGGGTTAGATATGACATGACTAACTAGTAGTGATAGATTCAAAATGGGTGTGCAAAACATGACAGGTTAAAAGAATCAAGTTTAATTAAGTCACTCATAGAAAATTAAATTAAAAATTTAATAAATGGTTGATTAATTAAGACTAAACATGAGAATGTATACTCATTTCAATGTATTGTTGACCGTTATATGGCATTTTGTTTTTCTTAAATTTGTTTATTAGTTAGTAACATTTCAAATATCTCTTTGTAATAGTTAGGGTTAGTTCGAGAACACGATTATTACAAAGAAGAAGAAGACGGCAGTGATTGTGAAGACGAAGATGAAGACGACGGCGCTCAAGAAAGGAAGAAATATGACTGTGAAAACGAAGATGTTTTCATACTTTGAAGCTTATAATGTCTGAGGTAAATGATTTTTAAACTTCTTCATCTTTCACTATTAACTGATATTATTAGGGTAAATGCAAATGTCAAGGTAACTCGGTATGCTTTATCTGAAATCTGAGTATTTGTGTTATCTAAAATTGGGTATGCCTTATTCATTGGATATGCAACATTTTAATGAAACTTTTCACCATGGGGGTGAGTTTATAAAGGTCAAACAAGACGAGATCATTTATAGAGGGGGATTGATTCGAATGTATATGTGCTACACACTGCGGTCTGAACAATGGATAACATTGGCCAGTTTGTGACTAGGTAGTGGTATAAGTATGGAAGTTATAAGTTATGGACAAAAATATTAGAAATTCAAGATAGTTTTATTCTGATAAGAAAAGATGATAATGCATATGATTTTGCATTATATTGTGCAATGGCTATTGATGGAGATATATTTGTGAAACATGTTCTTGAAAATATAAATCTTGGGGTAAAGGAACCTAACAGTGTTAATGAGGTGAAGGAAATTGAAGGGTTAGAAGATGAAGTGGTTGAAGGGTTAGATGATAGTGAAGATGATATAGTTGATTCTCTTGTAGATGGCTTTGAGGAAATTGATGTAACATTACCTATAAATGAAGATGAGAGAGTTGTTAGGCTTTTGGGTAGGACCAATAAGAAAATTGATGAAGATAATTGTTATAGTGATAAATTGGAAAACTATGACCCAGATGATTCATATGATGATGAAAGGCCCAAGTATGAGAGATTTAGAAAAAAGAGCCTCAACAAGGACTATAAATTTAGGTGGGGTATGGAATTTAATTCTCTTGTTGATTTTACAAAGGCAATTCATGAGTAGTCAATGCTAAATGAGAGGGAAATTACATTTGTAAAAAATGAGAGTTATAGTGTAAGAGTAGACTGCAAGGCTAAATGTGAGTTTTTAGTGTTATGCTCTAAAGTGTGCCACAAGCACACCTTTGCTATAAAACACTTGTAGATACCCACACATGTGCTAGGATTTTGAGTAACAAATCTGCAAGCTCAAAGTGGGTGGCCAAGCATGTGGTAAAGAGACTACAAACATCTAAAACAAATAGGATCAAGATATCATGCAAGGCATTAGGCAAAAAAATTATGTGGGTATTAGTGTTGCAAGAGTATGGATGGCTAAGTTGATAGCTAAGAAGTTATTGAAGGTGATGCTGATAATCGATATGCATCCATATGGATATATGCAATTGAGTTAAGAAGGATTATTCCTGGTAACATTGTGAAGATTAATGTTGAAAGACCATGTCAAATCATACAATCAAGGTTTGACTCGTTTTAATTTTCTTTTGATGGTTGTAACAAAGGTTTTATAAATGGATGTAGACCTTTTGTTGGAATTGATGGATGTCACTTGAAGACCAAATATGATGGGAAACTACTAATTGCTGTGGGTAGGGATCCCAATGATCAATACTTCCCTTTGGCATTTGGTGTGGTTGAAACTGAAACAAAGAAGAGTTTGGAGATGGTTCATACCACTATTGATGGATGATATTGGACAAGAGAGAGTTTGGAGATGGTTCATATAACTATTGATGGTTGATACAAAGGAGGGGTTGTGTATTTAACCCATATATATATATATATATATATATATATATATATATATATATATATATATATATATATATATATATATATATATATATATATATATATATATATATATATATATATATATATATATATATATATATATATATATATATATATATATATATATATATATATATATATATATATATATATATATATATATATAATGTATATCCCTCCCAAGTTTTAATTGCTTGATTTTAGTTCCTCAAGTTTTCCAATTGTTTGATTTTAGCCCTCCAAGTTTCAATTGCTTGATTTTGGCCTCCAAGTTTGTCTCCTTTTGCATTTGATAGCCTCTTAGTGACATAGAGAAAAAGTAACAAAAAAAGAGAAGTTTAGTCTACATGCCATTAGAGGACTATCAAATGTAAAAAGGGACAGACTTGAGGAGTCAAAATCTAGCAATTGAAACTTGGGGCCAAAATCAAACAATTAAAAAAATTTAAGGGGCCAAAATCAAGCAATTGAAATTCGAGGGACCAAAATCAAGCAATTGAGAAATTTTGGTGCCAAAACTGCATTTCAGCCTATCTTATATGAGAGTGAGAGGAAGAGGTAACAACCATTTGATTTAAAATAAAAGATTGAGATTTAATATCTCATTACAGAATCCTTTTTGTCTTAATTGTTTCCCCTTGAGAAAAAAAAGGATCACGCGTCGAGATATTAAATCTCGATATTTTATTTTAAATCAAACAATTGTTATCTCTTCTTCTCACTGTCATATAAGATTACTCTTTCTCACTAGATATGTCATATATATATATATATATATATATATATATATATATATATATATATATATATATGACAAATTTTGGAGAAGAATCAATGTTATTTTTCAAGTTTAATTATTTTTGTATCCATTTATATCTGATATAAAATTTAAAAAATGTTAAATAAGTAAAATAAATATACAATTAAAAGATAAGAGATTATGTAAGAACATTAACCTTGCACCAAAAATTTTCTACTCTTACTATCCATCACAAAGTTTATTTCTAAGCATCCGGAAGTTTCACTATTTTCAATTCAAACAATTTCGTTGTCAATGTTTGAGTTTCACAGTGCAACATTCAAGATTTATCGTTGTTATGTTCGTGTTCTGATTGGATGTAGATGGTTTCTTATAGTTGTCAATATCTTGAGTTTTGTTACTTTATAAGTGGACGATAAAGATTCGTCTAGACAAAATTGGGAGACTTTTTCCTGGGGTTCTTAAGTAAATTTGTGATAAAAAGTTATTTTTTAAGTAAAAAATAAAATAAAATAGGAATTTTTTTCTCTAGGTGTAGAGATTACATGAATTGGAAAAAACGGTGAATAGAAAAAAATTGAAAAGAACATGTATTTTTTGTTTTTAAATTTTTTATCATTCACCAAATTCTTCTTATGTTGTAATATTAAAAAAAAAAAATTCAAGATCTTGTTTTGTGAAACAACAACATTACTTGCAATATATTAACAATGTGATTAAGAATACATTTCTCAAACTTGGCAACTGAAGAAAGCAATAAATTATAGAATGTTGTTTTTTACTAACAACATTGGGAAATTATTCCAAATATAACAATGGTTTTGTAAGAGGTGTAACAATAACAGCAACACCATTATGTGAGACAGAATGCAAGAACAGAAAAATAAAGGTTGGTAAAACTAGTTTCTCCAATGTGTGTGTGGAAGAACAACAAATACAACCTTGAAAGATTTTTTAACTAATTAAGAAAGCTTGAATATTTTTCTGTCTTACAATCCAGCCTAAAGAATGATGTTAATGAGTTTGGAACAGTTGTAGATGAGATAAGCTTACGGAAAAAATTAATGAATGAATATTTTACAATTAAATATGAGTATCAAACCACTCAGTTAGTACTGTAATAAAAGGAATAGATAATTTAATTTTTAAATAAAAAATAAAAATAAAAAGAAAGGTGCCACTTTAAAAAAAATAAAAGCATAAACTACAGTTGTTGAGATTCGAAGTGTGTCCCCTAAATTAGTTTTCCCCCCGATCTTCTATTCCAACCGAGAAAATATATTGAATAAAAAAAACATGGCGTGTCTATGAATTACACTTCGATAATTTATTGGTTGAGATGAAAGTTTTAACCTGACACAACTAGTTAGTTTATTCTGTGTAACCCGCCAAATAAACGAGGTTATGACAAGGCGGGGAGAATTAGCCTCTTGAGTAAAATTAAAATAAAGATTATAATTTTTTACACTTATTTTTACTTATAAGTCGCAATTCATTTTTAAAACACTTCCTCAAACAAGGATGTTAGATCCATGGTGTTATGATTGTCAGCAATTTTGCTAAAATATGATTCACTACAAGATGTTGTGACAAACGTCTTGACATATTGATCATACATCACTGAAGACAGATGTTCTAACAAATGTCATAACATGTTATACCAGAACATCAATATAGTTCAAGTTTTTAAATCTTGGAAGATTTGTTTTTAAAATATGAGATTCTGAATGATTTTAGTTCTCATATGGTCGCAGTCAAGCAAGGATATTTTAGGAACATTGAAGATTTAATTTGGTTTCATAAAAAAGGATGTTGGAGACTTTTTAGGAAACTTTGTTTTTAATTCCTATTTTTGTGAAGAAGATTTTGTAAAAGATCTACCGCTAGAATATTGGAATTGCGTGAAGAGCCCAAACCCATATTGCACGAGTTTTTTTTATAAGGACTTTCTATATCTAAAAACACTTAGAGAAGATGTGTGCATGAGAGAAGGGCTTAGGGTTCTTAGTTTATTCTTTGTTATTTGTGATCCACTATATTATCTTGTGATATTAGAGTTGGACTGAGTTTTGGTTGTTCATTATGAATCACTCATGAGCTTTTCAGCAAGAATGAATTGTGTGTCAAGTTTTCTATTCTATATTAGTCAAAAGCTTTAAGCAGAATCGATCTTGTCTTTGAAGAGTGTCTTCTACTTTTTTCAATCATTGTTGTTGAAAATCATAGGGGTTCTCATATCTAAGAGTGTCCTAGGTAGAAATTGCATGGTTAGTGATTAGGAGATAAGTTGTAAACAAAGGTTGTTTAAGCTTCAAACTAAAATTGGATGCCCGCAAATATAGGTGAGGTTGCACTGAACTGGGTTAACAATTAATTGTGTTATTTACTTCCTGCATTATTTCTTATTTTAATTGTCAGTTCTATAATGTTATGACACATGGTTCGACATCTTATACCAAAATGGAGTTACGACATCGTGTACGACATCTGGAATGTCAGTACCATAATTTCAATTGACATCAGAGAAGGAACCTTTTTCTATTTTGGGTGAGTTTAAGGGAAGATATTTTCTGGTACTATGGAAAAGGAATGAGGAAATACTAACTGACCACCTATTTTAGATGACACCAACTATGACTATTGGAAAGCTTGTATGGTGGCATTCCTAAAATCTATGAATAACAAAACTTGGAAAGCTGTCGTAAAAGGTTGGGACCATCCTAATGTAAAGGACAAAGATGGGAAGGATACTTTGAAGCTAGAAGAGGATTTTTCTAAAGATGAAGATGACCTTGCTCTTGGTAACTCCAAAGCTTTGAATTCCATATTCAATGGAGTTGACAAAAACGTATTCAGGTTAATAAACACTTGTACAATGGCCAAAGATGCTTGGGAATTTCTCAAAACCACTCATGAAGGGACATTAAAATGTCAAGACTTCAACTTCTCACCACCAAATTTGAGAATCTCACGATGAAGGATGATAAGTGTATTCATGATTTTCACATGAATATTATTGATATTTCCAATTAATCTAGTGCCTTGGGAGAGAAGATGTCACAAGAAAAGCTGGTTAGAAAAATTCTCAGGCCTTTACCTAAGAGACTTGACATGAAGGTAACAACCATTGACGAAGCCCATGGTATCAGCAACATGAGAGTGGATGAACTTGTTGGGTCACTTCAAGTGTTTGAATTGGATATTAGTGATAGATATGAAAAGAAGAACAACAACATAGCTTTTGTATCCAACACTGAAGATGAAGAGGATCACTCTGACTTGGATACTGATGAAGGAATTTATAATGCTATTGTGCTTCTTGGGATGCAATTCAATAAGGTGTTGAAGAGTATGGATAGGAAGTCAAGACTAAATATCAAGAACATGTCATCTGACATCAACAAGAATAATGAGTTTTAGAGAAATGCAAGAACAAAGAAGAAGCCAAATCAAGGTTATGAATGTGAGGGTTTTGGTAACATTAGATTAGAATGTCCCATATACCTCAAGAAAAGAAGGGCTTATTTAATGATGATTTTGAGGGTGAATCTGATGATGAAACTGCTAAGCATGTTACATCTTTCACTGGTAGGTATGAATCTGATGAAGATTTTTGTGATGAGGATATATCTTATGAAGAATTGACTGCTACTTGCAAAGAGATTTGTATCATAGGTGAAGAGGTTTGCAAGACAGGAGAAAAGCATAATAGAATCATAGCTCTACTACAGGCTGGAAAAGAGAAATTGTCATCTACTGTCTCTGATCTTCAAAATGAGGTAACCTTATTGACCTTATTAACCTTATTGATCTTCAAAATGAGGTAACCTTATTGACCTTCAAAATGGTTGCTTCTTGCACGATAAGGATGTGGAGAAGTCGTCTTTGCTGTTCACTGAAGTCTGATGGAAAAGGGACCCCAATAAGTTTCTGTTGTGAATAATGAATGCATGATAGTATGAATGAATGTTTTATCTTCATTTTAGAGGAAATCCAAAGACTCGTCTATCCTTTTAAAAATTTTGTTTTCATTTTTGAATAGCTCGACCAATGAGACTTGTATTTGTAATTCCTTATATATGAGATATATATATATACATGATGGTATGATGTCATGGTATGCTATGGCATGAAATTTCAGCTCCACATATTCTGGATAACCACTATGTAGTCCTTTGCATAAACTGAAAGTAATAGGATGAAAAGTATGACGCCACCGGCATGAAGTCAAAGTAACCACCCATAAGGTATGTACCAGGGGTTCATCACCTGCGGACAAGGTTCTAAGGAAACCTTAGAGTCTACGCTCTTCCTTTGGATATTACCGACGTCCCAATTACTTAGTAATCAATAATATTCACAGGAAAAACTCGTCCGAGTGTAGCATCGCATGGCAACTATTTCTGGATTACTCCGTTATAGTCTCCGCACTACACATAAAAAGGCTAGGATGGGTTGATGGTTCTACGACTCTCAGCTTCTCTAGTTCCCAGATCGAAAGCAACAATGTCTTCCCAATTACTCGGTAAACAACACTACTTTAAAGAGACCTCCACTGAGGGGGGATTTTCACGCCTCCTTCTTCGGGATTTCTCTCTCAAAGTTAGCATGACTATACCGCCTGTCCTAATCCTAGGTGTAACCCAAGTCCGGGTATAGGACTTATCAAATGTGATCACCCAACCCAACATCACAAAAGAAACAACATATCCAGAATATGTGAGTAGCAACAATATAATTCAATATATACAAAAGTAAACACTAAACCAAATAAATAAAGCAGTAAAGCAAATAAATAAACACCCAAAGAGACAAATAAACAAAACTAGGATAGACTCGCAAAAAAAGTCGCCAACTGAAGTACCAGTAAAAAACACAAAGCCGCCACCGAACTTTATTTATCCCGAAGGAAGGGGAAATATCGAGAAAACCACAAGAGGATGAATAAGATGGTCTTGCGACCAAGAGAAAGGGTAAGGGAGTCGATTGTGCAAGGGGAAGGTATTAGCACCCCTCACATCTGTTGTACTCAACATGATCCATTTTGTTCATTTGCTTCTAAGGGCGTGTTTATCTATAACTATACTTGCTAAGGGTAAAGAAATGATTTTTTATTTAGTGCGTTTGTGAGGGTCTCGCAACCCTTTTCCTATGTATCTAGTGAAGGAATCAGAACACTATAGTTCCTCTAGAAAATGTTTATTTATTTGTGTTTTTTAGTAGGCGATGTTAACGCACGCATTCTAGCAATAGGCACGGCCTGTATCACGGTAGAGCGGAGATAACATGCCCTTTGGGGGGAGTTTTGATAGCAATAGGCACGGCCTGTATCACGGTAGAGCGGAGATAACATGCCCTTTGGGGGGAGTTTTGATAGGTTGAGTGTTTTGCGAGTTTTAAAATGAATTTGAGTAATGATTAAATGTTTTTGGATTTTTGATTCGTGAATGATAAGTTTTAATTACAAAAGAAGAAAAGGTTTAAGAGGGAGACTAGAAAAAACCCTAATGTTGTCATGCATGGGTTCCAACCTAAGGTCTAATTAGTTCGCATCTTAAAGAAGAGGAAACTATCATCCTAAGGGATCATGTTATAAACATAAAGTAAAAGGAGACGACATTTGTGAAGAGTGATCATGTATGGTGATCATGGAAAAAGTGACGACAAAATGAGTAGTATCATGAAAGGCGTAAATGGAATGCTTGGTGTGTGGGGATTGAATTGGGTTATGATTAACCAAGGGGTGCGCTTGATTAATATCGTGAGAGTAGGTGCTCCCACCCTCAACTTGAAGAATTGAAAAAACACAAGAAGGGGGGTTGAATTGGGATCACAAAATTCAATGGAAAGAACACGTTGATTTTTATCCTAGTTCATTTGAACTCGAACTACTCCAGTCCACCCGCCAAGGTGATTTCGCCTCTCTCCAACGAGGTCTTAATCCACTAATCAATCTCGATTACAAAAGTACTTTGACAACTGCCAAAGTCTTCTTGAGTCCAAAACCACAACCCAATTTTCTCAAGGAAATGTCTAAACAGTAATTGAATAAATGTGTACAATAGTGTTTCTAATAAAACAGTATCACTAACAGTGATGTTTTACACAATTTGAATATAAACGTTTGAGGATGAAAGATGATTGTTGTGTTACTGTACTTTCACGTGAGTTCTTCTTTTTGTGCATAGTAGTTCATCACTTGAATTCATCTATGAGTTTTCTTTATATAGGTCATGCAACAGTGACATAAGAAGATGCTTTTGGTATGTTCATAACACGAGTTAATGAACTTTCTAAACCAGGAGATCCTTGTCTGTTTGTAGCTGTTACTTTTGATATTACATTGATAAATTGTAACGCTTCAGAACTTCTCACATCAGATCTTGAATGTTACCGTTGAGAGTCCTTTACATCTTGTATCAGAACTTTATAGATCAGAGTATCAGGGATCCTGTTTCACAGCGCTGGTGCATTCAGAAGTTGTAACAAAACTTCTTCATATAAGCGTGTTACAAAGATTTGCGTCTAATAAGGATGCGTCTGATTCTATCATGGTACTCTCATCTTCTATGCTCGCATAATCAGAACTTCTAGTGATGTTCTGGCAGATCGTCTATGCTCCTTACATCAGAACATCTTTTTCACATCAGAACTTCCTGCATGTAAAGATACTTTTATTAGCGAGCATATTTGTTCTTTATATATATCATGTGTTTGTTATCATCAAAACTCTTGCAGGGATGTAGAAAAAAATTATGTTCTAACACAACTATGAGACTCTTTGTGCATGGAAACACTTGGTGTATGGACCAAAGTGGTTGATTCGGGTTATGGTTAACCAAGGGCAAGACTTGATTAACCTCGTGAAAATGGCCATGCCCAAACTCAACTATGAGATCATTTAAGAATATGCTTAGTAAGTAAGCCAAGGGGATAGAAGTTGCTTCAATGTATAAGATGAAAATCAAAAGCCCATACAAGGTGGCCATATGTATGCTCCTAGAAAGTGGGACTAGCGTGGCACTAGCATTCTAAACGACCAATTGAAACAATCGATCAGATAGTTGTCGCTGTAGAAAAGCCCAGGACCAAACTATGAAATGTGTGCAAGTGTGCATTTGTAAGTGGATACCTGCTCATTGATGATGAGCCCAAGAGGAGGCCATGTGTTCTAATCGAATGACATATGCATAATTAAGCAACAATTAAAACATACAAAAAAATAAACCCTAAGCTATTACAATCATACGTGGATGAGGGTACATGTTTATAAACGGGGATGAAGTAAAAGCCTAATTAAATTATTACAACCATATTGAATTATGAATTACAATACAAATATAAAGAAATATAAATATAATGTAAAAAAAAGGAAAATTGTTTTTAAAAAAATTTATGTATTGACACATGCACTTATGCATTGATACGAAAACTCTTATGTGTTGACGCATACACTTATGTATCAATAAACTTCCACATTATGAACGGGTCTCAGTTTCTTCTTTAATCAAGTCTTCCACTTGAAAAAGGTAATAATAAACTTCCTCACGATGAATAGGATTATGTTTCTTCTTTAATCAAGTCTTCCACTTGAAAAGGGTAATACACAAGTTCCTTAAAAGGTTACTAGTTGTATAAGGTTTTCACAACGAACTATCTCTATCATATCAAAGAGATTAACCATCCATTAGAGTAAATAACAATCTTCACAACAAACTATCTCTATCACATCGAAGAGATTAACCATGCATTGGAGTAAATAACGATCTTCACAACTAACTATTTATATCATATCGAAGAGATTAACCATCCAATGGAGTAAATATAAATCTTCACAACAAACTATCTCTATCATATCAAAGAGATTAACCATCCAATTGAGTAAATAACAATATTCACAATGAACTATCTCTATCATATCGAAGAGATTAACCATCCATTGGAGTAAATAATATTGATATTTGGAGACAAATGTTTTTGGGAATTAACATACCACTCAAAAGAGACTGTTAATTTTTGTCAAAATGGAAACTTAGGATATACAAGCTTCTCAAATAAAGAGACCATCACTTGTTGTCATGCAATAATTTTGAGAGTTTTGCAATAATGCTGCTGAGAAACTGTTGTACCCCAATTTTTTCCCTAAGATTCCTCTATCATCTCATATCAACTCAATCACAACAAGATCACACTAGGCTTTGGTCCTTCTCCCTATCTCTAGGTTTGCCTATGGGGAATCACCAAACACCTTGATTTATATATTATGATCATCTATGTTTTGTGTTGATTAACTTTTAACTAATAAATACAATGAATGTTTTCTCTAATTGATGATATTATAGGTGAGATCACAATACATTTCATCAAGTTGATTCATAGGTTCATGAGTTTATTTACATGCCTTCTCTAACAAAATTTCATTGAGATTAAAGCTTCATCATTGAAGATACTTTGAAGTAATATCATGACAAGGTCTACTATGATTCATCATGCCTCAAGTTGTCAAAGAAAATCAAAAGATGCAAGAGTTGATTGAAGAAGTTTGACCTAATTGGACAAGTTCTTGATTTCTTGATCACAAGGGCATAACTCTCTCAATTCTTAACATGTGGAGGTATTTTTTGTTGCTATGGTTTCTTATTATCATCGACAACAACTTCTATTCAGATGGAAAAAGTATTTGTTCAAGAAAGTGTGTCAAAATTGAAAGGGGTTTCCAAGGCATTTTGTTGCTCTAGGAGCTAGGGTTTTGAACTTCTAAGGGTTATATCTTGCTCATATTTTGGTATTTTTGAATGATTCTAAATACATGTTTCTATTTAAAGAGTTATAAACCAATCACTTCAAAATTTTCAAGAAAATTGTAAGTGGAAGATGCCTAATGATGAAGAAAGATTACAAGTCCTCTATATGGGCCATCAAATTCCCTTATGTGACTTCAAAAGATCATAACTTGGCCAATTTTTATCTCCTTGAGCCATTATTTTTCCATAATGATCTTAAGGATGTGAACTACAACTCTTCTTTTATGTGAAAAGCTTGAAAATGAGTGGAAGATGCCCTAAGAACCCAAAAGATTATAGGTCACCTCATGAATTTTCACCAATTTTGCAAGAACATAACTTTTTCAGTACTTGGTATTTTTTAGTGATTCAAGTTTCATAATGATCATTGGGATGTCTACTTCAAGCTAGCATAAATTATCAAAGCTCAATTTTGGAGGAAATCCTTGGTTGAACTCAAAATATTATAGGTCACTTTTGAAGAAAAACTTAAAAAATTTCTAAGTACAAAATGTCAGCATCTTTTTCTCAACTTTGACTCATCACAAATTTTAGCTCAAGCATTCTGTAGGTGTTTAGGTATTGGCTTGCATTTTTGGTAAATCCCAAGTGTATGTGTGAATGTCATGACTGATGTCATAACATTCTAGTTTAGTTTGTACTGACTCATTAGGTACCTTTGCAGAAAAATATTGTAATTCAAGTACTGATGTTTATAAGTGTGTATCTGAGCATTTTGCAAAATGATCACATTTTGCTAAGTCAGCAGACAGGTTTTCTCAGATGTCATAACAGATGTTATGACATCCTGTTCTGAACTAACAGGTTTGCAGGTTGGATAAGTCTGAGTTTTTTCAGGAAAATAACTCAGTCTTTCCTGAACAGAATCCTGCGTTTTCTGAGGGGTAACCTAGCTCAACCCTAACCTGGTTAATAAAGTCCTGTGACCTGGTCTTAGGTCAAACGGAATTAACCCTAGGTTTTTGTGGAAACCCTAACTGAAGTTGCAGCTGCTATATATTCAACAAAGCTGCTGTTTTGCAAGACACATACACATAATGTAATATTGGGGGTGTTCTGTTAGGTAAACCTGTCGGTCTGTGGCAAGGTTACCATGTGTGTAACTCAAAACCTGTAGGTAAGAGTTTGAGTGTTCTTGGACGAAGCTGTGAAGCAAGTCTAAGTATTTTTGCATTACTTCATATTCATTGTAATGTAGGAAACCAAGTGGGAGGGCACTACTTCTTGAGTAGGAGTAAGACTTCTGTTGTTGCGACAATAGGAATGGAAACTGGTAGGTTTCTATCTAGGAGTTCCTAGGTATAGGTTGCACTGGGTAAATGATTAAGTGAGGGATGGGAACTTGTGAAGTTTAGTCCTGAATTAATATTGCTGATAGTGGATCTTCTTCCTGGCTTGGTATGCCCCCAGAGTAGGTGTGGTTCACCGAACTGGGTCAACAACTGACTTGTGTTTTTACCTTCAACACTTTATAATTCTGTCTGTTATATATCAAGGTAAAACTGTAATGTTGTAACAGATGATGTCTCAGAACATGTTAAGACATCATGCTGATATCTGTGCAGGAGAAACAGAACTGTGAAGGTTGTTTGCTCTCTGCTGATCATGTGCAACAGATGAACAGAACTAGGTACATCGTGTGTTCTATCCTCTGCACCTTCAAAGTATATCTGGCGCAGCTTAGATAAAACTGTGCTTTTGTTACTCTTTAGTACTGAATCACGAAAAATTGGGTATCTACCTTGCAGTGTATTTATTATGTCATATCAGATGTCTAGACATTGAGTATAACATCTGAAGACTGGCATACACCAGAATTTCAATTGGTATCAAAGCAGGCATCCTGTTCTGTTTCTGGATGAGATCCATGGGTGATACTTTCTGGTATCTGCAAGGTCAATTTTAGTACTGGAGATTGTAACCTGGAAAAGTTTGTTATTTCCCTGAATGGTCCCTTAAAGTGGGAGGATGGACTATTCATGACAGGAACTGTGTGTACCTGTCTTTGGTGATTGGCATTTGGCCTGGTTGTGTGGTAGCTGCTCTAGGTTTGATTTATTTTCAAACCTAGGATTTGTGTACGCCTAAAGTGTGTGTGCAAAGATTGAGTTGTATTATGTTCTTCCGCTGTGTAATAATTGGCAAAACTCAAGCTCTGATGTGTTTCCCCTCTTGTGGATTGAAGGCTACTGTATTCAAGATTTCAACATAAGCTATTGAAGATGTCACAGATACTTGAGTCCTCTCAAGTCCACTCATGAAAACGTTCTTCGTTCAGGATGGTAAGAATCACATAATCACTGATTCCCTTACTCTCTTGAGTAGTGTTATACAAAGACCTTGAAGAATCTCAAGGAGGTTTTTGTTCCAAGGTGATGGAACTGATGTTCTATGTGATGGTGGAACATGTGTTCAACAAGTATGCAGCTACTAGTTGAAGAGCATATGTTTTGGGTGTCAAACAAAGGGATACTTTTGTTTGGAACCTACTCCTGACCTGGAAGAGGAGACATCTGTGTGTGCAAAGTTGACAATGGTAGAGTCAACTATGTCTGTGTGCTCCCGAAGGTTACTTTTAGAAGTCAGAACTCTAGAAGTGGAGCTAGTTGAGACGTGACATTGTGCAATCCCTATTGGTGGGCTGAGCAGTTGTTCCCTGGAGTAATATGGTGTGAAGAAAGACAGGCCCATTGGTTAATAAAAGTCAATGATGGTTCAGCATTATTGCTCCTTCATAGAAGTAGATTGGGATCATGAATCTTGTCATTTAAACATCATGATTAGAAGTGGAAGATCTTTCAAGAATATGAAGACTCAGAGTTTGGTTAAGGTAGTATGTTCTGGCAATACATATCTGTTGATGATTGGTGTTGTTGTCTTCACTGAAGTACTTAAGGTCAGCTGAAGTCTGATTGGTGTGATTGGAGTATGAACAGGTATAGCTCTTGGAGTTACTTGAATCTGGTAGGGATGTCATATGTCATGTCGAGACATTTGTGTACAATGCATGGATATTTTGTGTGGAGCTTCCATGATTGGTAGTTTGAGGGGGAGATTTGGTTAACCTCCTCACATTAGTTCAGCCTGGTGTTTAGCTGGCTGTTGACCTATGTCACATGGGTTCTGGGTGTTGTGTGACATATTTGCAAGGAAGGATTCATCTCTCTCATTCCTAAGGATGAATCTGATCTGGAAGGAGTTTCAAATCTGTTGAGGTTGTTCAGAGAAAATTCTATTTACTTGAGTCAAGGGTGGCAACCTAGATATCTCAACTCTTTGGTCTCTCAAAGAAAGTGATTACAAGAAGAAGATATTAACACACGAAGAGTATGTCAAAGTATTCAAATGGTGAAAGTATCTTACAGGATAATGGGAAGGATTTAAGATCAATTGCTATTTGTGACAAGTACAAGTATTTAATTGATTATCCTTGGAGTTCAAGATAACTGATGTTCTTAAAGAGGTGGGAACATTCCTTCTTCTAGACCCTGTGAAGAATCACAGGAAGAGTGATGCTTTAGAGCTATCTCTTTGGTGACAGCAAAATCATTTGATCTCTGAAAAGGTTTCCTGGAAACGTGTTCAGACTTGAAGCTACAAGAAGAAAAAGACATCATAATCTTGATGGTGGTTACTTGGATCAGTCTGGTTCTGATCTAGGTAAGGAAGTGAATTAGCTAATGCACATGGTGAAGTCAAGAAGAAGTGGCAGCATTCTTGACATCATGAAAACAGATTTACCTAAGGAAGTGGCATCCTTGGTATAAGCTATAGGGTTAGTCTCTAACTAGTCCTTCTGAAGACTCATTCATCAGAGTGTCAAAAGTCTTTGGAGAAACAACAGGTATTATTCATCAAGGTGTGAGCTTGGATGACTTAACTGCATAACTGCAGGATGGAGGTTGTTTACTCAAACTTGGTTTCACAATCAAGTCTATGAGAGCATGAAACTTTTGTAAATGGAGGAAGTTCTTTCAAGTGGCATAAGAAGGAGCTGAATTCAACAACTAGATGTTATAACATAATGCTGTTACATTTGGTTCAACATCAGATTCTTGGTTGGTGAAGTGGCACATCAACTTAAGATAGGATGATCTACGAAGTTGAAGATTGGATACTTCAAAAAGATCGTCTCTTTGCAGCTCTTTGGAGTTGTTGGGTGGAGAAGATGTTACATGTTCCTGTCTTAGTGTATCTAAGCCTTTTGTGATAACTTGTAGCTTGAAGTTCAAATTTCAATTGGAAGATCAGAATATCTTTGGGAGAAGTCTGATAAACATGGAGAAGTCAAAAGGTGGCATTTGATTTTTTTTATATGAGGATTCATGAAGGAGATAATCAAACAGTGGCATTTGGTCTATCTCAGCAGTGGATTCAGAGAATCAAGATAATCAACATGTGGCAGCTGATTATTATCGAGAAAGTTTGATTCAGAGTATGAATGCGTTCAACCAATATTGTTGAACAGATGGTGTGCTCTTGAAGACATGAAGATGCGTCTTATGTTTTCCATTCATCAAGGGGTCTTATTTACTTTGAATCAGAAGTTGTCTTGAAGGTCCAACTGAGTATTGAATGTGACCTACTTGTTTCCATGAGGAGAAGTGATTGTCCCTAACAGGGGGAGTATTGGTTTGTACGAAAAGTCTTCATCAAACTCGTAGGATATAAAGTGTGGCACTTTATTAACTATTGGGATGATGTGTTCAAGACTGAAGAGGACTATGTCTGACCAAATGTCATCACATTGCCTAATAACATTGTTCCTAATTTCCTCTAAAAACTACAGACAGGAGGAAAATTGGATGAAGTGTGGATTATTATTAATAAACCCAGTCTCTCAATCAGAATTTTCTCCTCAGTTGCTGTTGGTCCTCTAGGACTGTCAAAATGTCTCAAACACCATCATCATCCAATACGACTATTTCAACCTCTTCCTCTGATCAAGATTCTAGGACAATCTCTTCTTGTCTGGACTCTGAAGTTCTGGAGATCTCTTCTCGTAGAAAAGTGGGAACTAACCCCACCAAGGTCAAAGAGTTGAGAACAAGACATGCAGGAAAGCCCCAAGCTTCTGCCTCTGGTAATCCATCTCATCCTTCTTCTTCAGTTCCCCCTGAAATTGCAAATAGGGAAGGGACAGCCTATGTTAATCAAGCAATAGCAAAAATTGTTTCAAGAATTCTGAACGAGAACCACTCAGTTCCTAGCATTTCTGTTCCTCTGAACCAAGAAAGTTCAAATGCTGAAACAAATCCAGATGTCCCTAAGAATGTTGAGACATCAAACAAAGAGAAGAATGCTGACATTGCTCACAAGAAAAGAAAGAAGCCCGAATCCTCTGGATCTGATGACAGTGCTTGAAGGTTGGTTGCTGTTTGGTGGTGTTGCTGGTCAGTGCTGATATCTGGTGGAGTTTGGAAGTGTGTTCAGTTTTTTTTTCCTGCTGCTGCTCTTATTAATTATTTTTGGATAACTGTATAATCATTATGAACATGTATCTTTGGCCCATTTGTGGCTAAAGAGGGGGAGAATATTTTGGTACTTACTTAATTAGTACTTGACATTCTATTTTTCTGCTGTCACTTATTTCTGCTGCTATCTATCTCTGATTGCTTAGGGTCTTTAGCCAAAAATCTGCCAAAGGGGGAGTTTGTAGGTGTTTAGGTATTGGCTTGCATTTTTGGTAAATCCCAAGTGTATGTGTGAATGTCATGACTGATGTCATAACATTCTAGTTTAGTTTGTACTGACTCATTAGGTACCTTTGCAGAAAAATATTGTAATTCAAGTACTGATGTTTATAAGTGTGTATCTGAGCATTTTGCAAAATGATCACATTTTGCTAAGTCAGCAGGCAGGTTTTCTCAGATGTCATAACAGATGTTATGACATCCTGTTCTGAACTAACAGGTTTGCAGGTTGGATAAGTCTGAGTTTTTTCAGGAAAATAACTCAGTCTTTCCTGAACAGAATCCTGCGTTTTCTGAGGGGTAACCTAGCTCAACCCTAACCTGGTTAATAAAGTCCTGTGACCTGGTCTTAGGTCAAACGGAATTAACCCTAGGTTTTTGTGGAAACCCTAACTGAAGTTGCAGCTGCTATATATTCAACAAAGCTGCTGTTTTGCAAGACACATACACATAATGTAATATTGGGGGTGTTCTGTTAGGTAAACCTGTCGGTCTGTGGCAAGGTTACCATGTGTGTAACTCAAAACCTGTAGGTAAGAGTTTGAGTGTTCTTGGACGAAGCTGTGAAGCAAGTCTAAGTATTTTTGCATTACTTCATATTCATTGTAATGTAGGAAACCAAGTGGGAGGGCACTACTTCTTGAGTAGGAGTAAGACTTCTGTTGTTGCGACAATAGGAATGGAAACTGGTAGGTTTCTATCTAGGAGTTCCTAGGTATAGGTTGCACTGGGTAAATGATTAAGTGAGGGATGGGAACTTGTGAAGTTTAGTCCTGAATTAATATTGCTGATAGTGGATCTTCTTCCTGGCTTGGTATGCCCCCAGAGTAGGTGTGGTTCACCGAACTGGGTCAACAACTGACTTGTGTTTTTACCTTCAACACTTTATAATTCTGTCTGTTATATATCAAGGTAAAACTGTAATGTTGTAACAGATGATGTCTCAGAACATGTTAAGACATCATGCTGATATCTGTGCAGGAGAAACAGAACTGTGAAGGTTGTTTGCTCTCTGCTGATCATGTGCAACAGATGAACAGAACTAGGTACATCGTGTGTTCTATCCTCTGCACCTTCAAAGTATATCTGGCGCAGCTTAGATAAAACTGTGCTTTTGTTACTCTTTAGTACTGAATCACGAAAAATTGGGTATCTACCTTGCAGTGTATTTATTATGTCATATCAGATGTCTAGACATTGAGTATAACATCTGAAGACTGGCATACACCAGAATTTCACATTCAATTGATATAACTCTTTGCACATTGTAACTTTTGTGACCTTATCTTTCAAATGCTTCCAGAATCATACTTTAAGGTTCCCTAAATTATGCACACCATGAGTTCAAATACAACCACTTGAAATTGAATTTTTCCTCCAAGTCGAAATTTGAAATGCACAATTCAGCTTCTAATCACTAAATTGTTTTGCGTTTTTACTTCTAATCATTTTTAACAATCTTCTAAAAGTGATTATTGATGTCAGTTGTTCTCGAGGCATGGGAATTCTACTACAAGGTTACTGCCATATCCTCAGCAGGTAACCTATTGATGTTAGTTGTTCTTGCATTCCCGGTAGAAGCAAAAATCTCCAATTACTGCTCCAAAATCCCCAGTGAAGTCGCCAAGCTTCTCAGGATTCCTCAACAGGATTTCAACAAAGTCCCCAAGCAGTTTATGGAGTTCACCTTCCACAACAGAGTTTTATAAAACTTCAAGTAGTTTATAAAGCCTTTCCCCCAATAGAGTTTATTTCTCTAGCTACGGGAGTTCATCTCCCAGCGGAGTTTATTTCTCCAAATTGGTGAAACATTCCAACAAAACTCTTTCTCTCAGCAAAATCATTATCAAACAGAAGTCGAAGATCCTTGGCAGAGAAAGGGAATCGCCAACAAAACTATCTCCATTCGATATCCCCAGCAAAAATTGAAGAATCACTTTCTTCACTCACAGTAGTCAGGGATTTATTTTCCCAGACAAAGATATTGCACAACAACATTACATGTTCATACATCATGGGATGTGCATACAAATACATATATCATTATCTCATTCAGTTTGGGATCATCATGAAATTCATACATCATGACATCGCATGAAACTGATTTTACCTTTTCAGGTTAAATTAGCAAACAGACAAATACTATCAACTTTTACAGGAGGTCAAATATTAATGACCGAAACCAGACGGGAAACTATCTGCATGACCAAGTGGTATGAATTCCCGAAACAAGACGGGTTTACCAACAAATGCAGCAGGCTACAGATTAATGCCCAAAACCAGACGGGGAAACTATCTATGTAACCAACAAAACAAGTTCTAGATTAATACCTGTAATAAGCTAGAACAACTATATGTGGACGATCGATTGTAGATTAATACCTATAACAAGCCAGGATAACTATCTACATGAAGAGATTGAAGATTAATACCTGTAACAAGCCAGAAAAACTATCTTTCTTTCTTAAGTCAGAGATTAATACTTGAAACCAAACAGGACAACTATCTCAACGCCCAAACAAAAACATAGTTCTGGATTAATACCTGTAACAAGCCAGGACAACTATCTATGGATGACCGACAATTTTAAAATTCCAGATTAATACCTGAAACCAGACAGGATAACTATCTGCGAATAGCTGACTTGTAGATCAATACCTGAAACCAGATAGGAAAACTATCTACACGACCAGATGAAACAACCCTACACAGGTTTCTTCTGATACATTTACAGATAACGGTTAATTCCATTATCCCCAACAAGTCACTGGAAACCTAGAGTTCAACCAGAATACAACAAACTATCATCTCTCCAGAGATAGCTTTTAGTAGAGCCTTGTACAACTGAAGTTCCCAGACTCTATTCCCCATAGAGTTTTCCTCAAACAGGAGAACAACAGAAACCCACATTCCCCAACGGAATCCTCCTCAGACAACAGGAACAGGAACTCCCAAAGGGACCATGTATGAAATTAGCATATACTTTGGATGGCATCTTTAAGCCCATCTCTAATGACTCTCTGTCATCTCCTCCAAATGGCATCTGTAAGCCCATTCCCTACATTATCAACCATCAGTGTTACTTCATAAGAGTGCAAATTTCTGGGAACTCCAGTGTTTAATCATCTTCCACCTTCAGATCACGAAAGGCAGACAAACCAATCTAAATCCTCAGGTTTAAGAAGATTGAACAGGGGCAACTGTTGTACCCTAAAATTTTCCCTCTCATATTTTCCCAAGATTTTTCTCCTACATAGGTGTTTACAAACACTTGACAAAAGAAAAACAATTTTTTTAAAGATAAACAAGGTCTTTCGATTGACACAAACAAGGTGCCTTTCGATTGGTATTTGGACAGGATTCAATTGAGCACCTAACCTTCTCCAAGTTTACCTCAAATTTACAAGCTTCGATTGAAGCCTTGGCCTTTTGCTTATTTGCTATATACAAGCTTCAACTAGGCATATGTTCCCTTTGAAACAGCCTCCTTCGATCCAAAATGGAAGGGCCTTTTGTTAGTGCTCCTTCGATTGCACCATTGGCTTTTCATGCTGGCTAGATTCACAAATGCAATGGCTACCTACATGCAAGCTGGATTCCTGCTTCGTTTGGGCATTTGGTCTCTTTGGAGCAAGCTTAATTCCTGCTTCGATTGGGAATTTTTTTTTCTTCAGAGCATGTTTAATTCCTGCTTCGACTAGGAAAATAATCCCCTTCAGCCTGCCTTCAGCGCACAAGGCAAAAGGCTTCTTTCGACTTGCCTTTAATGCACAAGGCAAGAACCCCCTACAAGCGTGTTTTGATTCATCAGGACGAAAGCCCCTTCACGCCTGCCTTGGATTCACTAAGACAAAGACTTCGTTTGTGCTTGCCTTTAATGCACAAGGCTAAGACTCCTCAGCTCAGTTTCTGCACTATAACACAATATGGCCCCTTCGAAAGAGCATTCCAAAGGGCCAGTCGAAGGACACATATTTGAGAGTTAGTCAAAGAAGGCACAAAGCATGCATGTGACCCCCTTAAAATAGCACATATTTGGTTCAAAACGAAGAATACACAAGGTGCCCATTCGAAGGACACTTTGATGGGAAACACATATTGTTGTCTAAAAAGGGAGTCTGGTCGATGGATGGATCTAGTTGGTCAAAATGAAAAAAATATTCAAAGAAGCTTGCTGGTCCAAAAGCGCATCATACTGCTGCAAGGTGATCCCAGGGGCAAATAGACTCCCACATACGAAGGGCCATTTGTAATCAAGAACATATTTTCTGGTGGAGCCATGATCTTAACCACTATGGACAGTAACGACCTTCCGCACCCTATAAACGCGGACGTTAGAACATTTTATTTGACATATTCTGTTCCAATTCTTTTTTTGAACAAGCACACTTCACTTGAACCTTTTTGTCTTTGTTCTTCATAGCTTTATTGTCATAGCCAATCCCTTTAACATTTCCAGCACTCTTCCCACACTAAAGAGTCTCATCAAGCACACCATAACTACTGTTAAGCTTTCTCACAAACTTGGTCATATTATCAATTTTTGACTTTAGCAAGAGAACTTCATCCTTCAGCCCAGAGATGGTGGACAAATGCTCCACTTTTTCAGCCTCCCGGTGACTAATAGTTTTCTTTTGCTTTTATTCTGTTTTGTCCACCTCTTTACTTCTGAGGCACAACTCCGTGTAAGAAGTGGCAAGTTATTCAAAGATAAGTCCTTCATGATCTGAGTCTTCATCAGAGTTACAAACTCCAGTCAAGGGTGTGACCTATTTTGCACTTTTCTCTTCATGATCACTTTCAAAATCTTCCTCTGACCATGACACAAACATCCCTTTCTTATGTTTCTTAATATAGGTGGGGCACTCAGCTCAGACGTGTCCAAACCCTTCACATTCATGACACTGAACTCTTATGTCTTGGCTGGAATTGTCATCAGTTCTGGTAATTCTATCAAGGTCTTGGTTTTTGTTGATGTCGAATGACTTGTTCTTAATATATGACATTGAATTCCAGTCCATTCTATTTAATAATTTGTGGAATTGTCTTCTAAGCAGCACATAAGCATTTGATATCCCTTCATCTGTATCTAAGTCACATTCCTCTTTCAGGTTATCAATATTAGAAACAAAGGCAATGCTCTTCTTCTTCTTCTCTGATTTTTCACTGGTTTCTACCTCAAAAGTCTGTAGAGATCCCATAAACTTATCAACCTTCATGTTGTTTATATCTTGAGTTTCCTCAATGGCAGTCACCTTCATGTCAAACCTCTTTGGAAGAGATCTGAGAATCTTTATCACCAACTTGGCTTCTGACATCTTCTCCCCCATAGCACTTAAGCCATGGGCTATATCAATTATATTCATGTGAAAACCATGAATACTCACATCCTACTTCATTCTTAGATTCTCAAACTGAGTGGTAAGAATTTGGAGCCTAGATGTCTTAACCTTAAAGGTTCTTTCATGAGCAGTATTCAAAATCTCCCAAGCTGCTATAGCCACAATACAATTCTTTACCAGTCTAAAGATGTTTTTGTCCACTCCATTGAATAGGGTATAAAATGCTTTGGATTTCCCCTCTTTTAACTTTTAATATCCATCCTCCCATACTTCCTCATCTTTCAGCACACCATTAGTCTTCCCATCCTTATCTCTGGCCATTGGTGGATCCCATCCTTTGACAACAAATTTCCAAGCCTTGTTGTTCATGGATTTAATAAAAACCACCATTCAAGCCTTCAAATAGTCATAGTTGGTTCCATCAAGGATGGTGGTCTGTTCAAAAATCTTCCTTCCCTATCCATTTTACCATAAAGTAACTTCCCTAAACTTACTGAAAGTCAGAGCAGGATGCCTACTCTGATACCAATTGAAATTCTGGTATTCAGATTACAGATGTCATAAGAAATGTCGAGACACTGATATATGAAATTGCATACAATGACAAGGTAAACGATAAACACACTACATAAAAGTAAAGAACACACAAGATTATTAACCCAATTTGGTGTAGAACAACACCTACTATGGGGGCTACCAAGCCAGAGACCAAGTTAACTAGATACTATCAATTTGTAGACCCACAACAAACTTTCACCTAGTTTACAATCTACTCACTTAATCACTACCCGTGCTTAACTTCTACCTAAGACTCACCTAGGTATGAAATATTTCTCAAATCCCTTCCAATAATAGTAAAGCTACTGAATAATTCTAAACACTTAGAAAAATAATAGAAGTTACACTTCAAAAAAAAAAAATCATTCACTGCTTAAAAGCTTTAGAATAACTGACATAACTTACAACTAAAAAAGAAAGTCATACTCTTTCATCAAGATGATAATCGAGATGCTCATAATAAATACACAAACCCTAATAAAATACATAGTATGTTCCACACTTGTACTAGGATTGAAACCTTCTTTTTATAACCTTCAATGGACTGGATTTGGGCTTCAAAAACACAACTGGATATGAAAGAGGCGATGTAGAATTATTTCCTCAAAGAAAGGACATCAATGATTAGTTTCCTAAATTATCTCCATAATTAGAAACTAATAATACTCCTTGAATTTAGCTTGGTTTTTTTAATCTTTAAACTATGTGCCACATAGGATAGCATAATATTTCTAGAATATTCTACACCTGAAACAAACTAAAATATCTAACAGACCAGCTGTACAAAATTATGATGTCGAAAAAACCTTCATAGGACATAGCATTCGACATATTGCTCCAGTTGATAGAAAATCTTATTTCAACATGTCTATTCTAAGTTAGTTTTACCAAACAAAATTCCAATCACACAAAACAGATAATTAACAACAAGAATAATTATTTTGGAACAAGTTTCATATCTCCAACTGTGTAGAAGATACTAATTTTGGCCTTGAGAAAAATTAGGAAACTATGTATTGGTGGTTCCAAGATTTAAGGAGATTTGCTACGCAATTGGATCCACACTCAACTTATGGATCAAGAAACTTCTGGACTCAGAATATCGAAGCCCGTGGAGTACAGAGTTGTAATTAAATGAGAATTCTAACCTAATGTAATTTAAGTTTTCAAAAACTGTAAAATTAGTGTAAGCATAAGTCTTAGGTTTTGAGAGTCTCTTGTGTAGTTTGTAAGTCACCCATGTATCCTCGGATACCATATGGTTTGCTAAATGTTACATGATTGTTAGTCAAATTCTTGTCCTCACTCAAAAGCCTTTAGACAATGAGTTGAGTATTATCCTCACTCGAAGCTTTTAAGCAATAGTTTAAATTATTGTAAGAGAAGTATGATCTTCTAAATTTAGTTTTATTTTGTTGCGGTTATTGGGATTGTGGCTGTCAGACATCACTGAGGTAATTTAGGAAGTGGGATGGTAATTTCTCATAATTAGGGGGGCCTAGGTAGAAGTTACATTGGGTAGGGATTAGGCGAGAAGTTGTAAGTGTGGGAGTTTAGCTTTGAACTAATACTACTAATAGTGGATTTCCTTCTTGGCTTGGTAGCCCCTAGAGTATGTGATGTTGCAACGAACTGGGTTAACAACTCATTATGTTATTTATCATTCTGCAGTTTTATTTTCTATATAACTTATAACTTGATTGATCTGGTTTGCTACTAGATGTTGTAACATCTGTCTCAACATGCTATGATGTTGGGATGTTTGTATGTTTCCTATACCAGAATTTCAATTGGTATCAGAGCAAGCACACTGATCTATTGGGTGAGTTTTCAAGGAGATATATTTCTAGTGCTATGTAACTTTTACAAAAGCTAGAGTGATTCCATTTTGGTGATCAATGTACTGTAGGGCTGTGAAGTTTATCAAGTTGGAAGAATCCTGGTGATTTAGAAGACAAAAGAAAAGAGCATGTATTTGAAGTTATCAATACCACCATGAAATTGATAACTTTTTTCAAACTATACATCACTTGTATTATGGTCAAATATACTTGGGAAATCTCTCAAGTCCACTCATAAAGGCATATTTAAGTGTGTTTCGAAGCAAAATGGTCAGATGTGAGGTTGGTCAAGAAGAAGATTTTGAGGTCTCTTCTCTAGAGGGTTGACATGAAAGTGACAATTCATTGAAGAAAGACAAGAGAAATTTATTTTTGCTTTCAACTCTACAGAAGATTGGTTTCTAGTCTCTAATAAAGGTTTTCTTGATGTTGTTTTGTTCCTTGGAAAATGATCCAATCAGGAGTTAAGGAGATTGGATAGAGTATCTAGACTAAATGTTAAAGGCATATATACTGACTTCAGCATGTCTGTGATACTAAAAAGAATGCTGGAACTGGAGTAAAGATCTATCAATGTCAAAGCATTCACATGAGTATGGAGACCTTGGATCTTTGTGAAGCAGAATGGACTGCTTTTTTCAAGAACATTTGTCCAGGTTTTCTATGCTTGGCTTAATTAGGAAAGTGATCATGATTTTAAAGGATATCACTGGTTTGACTGGAAGATGAATTTCTTATGAAGATTTGTGAACTAAAGATTTATCTCATAATGAGCTGAAAGTTTGTGTCTATGATTTGTATCTAAAATGAAGGGAGTTTTCAATTGTGAAGAAATAGGAAGCAGTTTATTTCGGATCTTATTACTTAAGAGAATAAACAAGTATCTACTATCTATGTTTTTCTAGGTGATGTGACTCTATTTAATCCTAAATCCTTATATCTTGATCGAGTTTGTAAGAATAATCCAGATCAGTTGGAGGAGTTTCTTAAAGAAGAAAGATGATTGGAATTTTAAGGAGGATAAGTTTTCTTCTAAGCTAAGAAAACACTCAAAGTGAAAAAAGATTGTTGTTATCAAAAGGAAAGTTGAGTCAACAATGTCATATCATTATGCTGGACATTCTGCACTCATGCAAAAAGGGATTTACTTGCATTGAAGATATCTATTATGTGTTGAGTTGATTTTAATAGTTTTTGGTTATTTTCTCGAAGGTCAAGTTCAGTGATGCTTAACCAAGTAGTGGTTAATACTCAGGGAAGGTGGTTATTGCCTTATCTCTCATACCTTTCTTAAGTATCCAAATAAGATGATTGGTATTTTGACACTAACTGCTCCAGACACTGAATATATGTAAAAGTGTTTATGGTAGTTTGTTTAAGTCTTATTCTAGTCAGTGTTACTTTATGGATTAAACCAAAAGAAATTTTTTAAGGACATTGTATAACCAAAGAATTCAGGATGGATTCTAAGTTTTTTGTAATTGGTTTTACTTAACGACTGATTCATTTGTATCATCAAGGAAGAATGTTGTTTCTCTTATAGGATGTTTGTAGTCCCTCTGAGGTTTATAAACTGTTGCTATTTGTGAAATTCACAAGTATCCAATTATTTATTCTCTTACTTGGTGTTCAAAGGAAGAAGAAGTTAAGATGTTACACTAGAAGGTGAAATATTAGTCAATTACAAAAGCTCAATAACCTATTTTATGGATATAGTTTATTCAATGCAAGGTGAAGGTCCTAGTGGATAGAAAGGTGTATATGATTTTATTTTTTCAAAGTGAATCTATTATCTGTGAAGTCTTCAAAGGTCCTATCTATTCCTTAAACAAGGACAATGTATGTTTCTGAGTTATATTATTGAGAGAAGTACTTTTAGTGATGAGTAACTTCAGGATCATAATCATTGATATGTTCATTGAGAAAGGTATTGATGTTCAACCATATGTTGGGACATTATCTCAGCAGTTTGATACTCTAGAGATTGAAGAATTTTTTAAAGGCTATCTAGCACTGAATGGGAAGGTTCTCTAGAAAAACAATTTGTTTAAAAAGGGAGCTCATTATTTGGAGGTTATTTTAGTCTATGGTCATTAGTTGTTTCAGATATGAAATAGATAATGAGGGTGATTCTTGGAGCAAAAAACTTGGCCAAGTCTAAAGAAGATTGTATCTTTGGAGGATATTCTGATCTCTGAAATTAGAATTAATTGAGTCCTGATATGTCTTAAAGATTAGGTACTTTGCGGTAGAAAAATGTTTTTCTATATTGGGTTGGTTACTAAAAGGGCACAATGTCTAACTGTATGTCATGATATTATAGTGTAACATTCTACTGCAACTAAGGGACAAGGATTTAATCTGCTTGCAGAACAAAGTCATTGTGTCAGAGATCTTGCTACAAAATATTGGCACTCCCATGCTTCGTCTGGTTAAGGAGCATTAGAAAGGATTTTATTGTAACTTGAGGTGCAAGTTATTTTGAGTATACAAGGGGTATTTTTGGAATTTCACTGAGGGAGAATTTTTGGTAGTAATTGTTTAATCGGGGTTGCCAACTATATTTCTCCTTGTGTCTGGTGCAGTCTCAAAAGAAGCATGTTCAATGGCATAAATAATCTCATTTAAAATATTGTAACATTATTTAGCAGTCAAAATTTTGAAAAGAGAGAAGTTTGAACAGGGACGTGTCTCTCTCTCTCTCTCTCTCTCTCTCTCTCTCTCTCTCTCTCTCTCTCTCATTAAATGGTACACTGTTTCTGAAAAAGAGTTTATCTCCGTCCAATAACGCTTTCATTGAATTATTTATTGTTACAAGCAAGATTTTCATTACATTCAAAGTAACTCACCTTGTATTTATATGCTTTGCTTCATTACGTTTCATATACGGTGTTTCAACATGAGTAAATCATCCAAAGATACTAGTGTCAAGAAGGTTCATTTGTTGGAATCCAATAAGAATAAGGGCATTGATATTAAGAAAGCTGGATTCAACATTACAAAAAATGTTATAACATCAACTGGAGCATCCTGGACAAGGAGAGCGTCTGACAGTGATGAGATCTTTGAGGAGGAATCAGGTTCATTTGCATGATTCAAATTCAGATGCTGAAGAAGACTAGTTTAATTTTATTATCTCAGGAGTGAGAATTGGATAGTTGGTAACTGATATCTTGTACATATTTGAGTTATATTTTAGAGTTAGTTTTTTTTGTTTTCTTTTAAAGAGTCTTCTTGATTTTGTTTTTGTTTGGAGACTTAGACCTACTCTTAGTTTCCTTGGGACATTTTTTTGAGGAAGAAACTTAGACTTACTTTTTGTTTCGTTGGGTTTGTTTGTTCTTTTGTGTCAGTCTGCTTGGGAGAGTTGTTTTCTCTTATGTCAGTTTGATGCTCCTTGTTCTACATCATTTTATAGAGTTTGTTTTCTTTGTGTATTGAATCAATTTTTTCTGATTTTGATTCTATTTGTATCAGTTCTTTTCACTCATTTTTTGTCAATTTTTGGCTAAAAAGGGGGAGAAAAATTAAGGTTATAGGTCAAGTGTTGTTGCTTGTTGTATGCAACACTTTAGGGGAAGCATGGAAGTCCATAATGTGAATTTTGAGTCTATTCTTGCAGTTGTTTTATAATGATGTTTAACAGGATGTTCTAACATTTTTTCTGTGTCGATTTGTGTTTTTCTTTGTTTTGTTGTGTCTTGTGTTCTGAGTTAGGAGCATAGTTATGTCTTGTGTTCTGAGTTATCCCGAGTTGAGGTCTGGTTCTATCAGTCTTCATCTAGAAAGTTCAGGATAAGAAATCGGGATTTTTTTTGACGGGGAGTGTCACTTATCTTCTTTCTTATGTACAAAGTTTACATGATAAGTATCTAGCTTGTGTTGGTGCTCTGTGATTTTATTCCTCTCTCCAGGTAATTGGGTTTTAGTTTGTTTTAGCCAAAATTTGCCAAAGGGGGAGATTGTTAGTACCATGGTTTTGGGATTGACAACTTTTGCCTAAAACATGGTTCTGACCAGATGTCGAACAGGATGTCATGACATCGTGTTTTGTTATGCAGCAGGCTTGTGCTGCTGTTTTCAAATATTGGTTGATTTGATTTGATTTGATTCAACTATATTTCTTTTGGATATATATCAAAGATTTTCGTAGGTCAAGAATATTTGTTTTGGAACAAGTTTCATATCTCCAACTGTGTAGAAGATACTAATTTTAGCCTTGAGACAAATTAGGAAACTATACATTGGCGGTTCCAAGATTTAAGGATATTTGCTACACAATTGGTGCGTCACTCAACTTGTGGATCAAAATACTTTTGGACTCAGAATATCGAAGCTCATCGACTGTAGAGTTGTATTTAAAGAAGAATCATAACCTAATGTAATTTAAGTTTTCAACAATTATAAAATTAGGGGAAGCATAAGTATTAAGTTTTGAGAGTCTCTTTTGTAGTTTTTAAGTCACCCATGAATCCTCAGATACCATGTGTTTGGCGGATTATTACTTGACTGTTAGTCAAGTTATTGTCCTCACAAAGAATCTTTTAGGTAATGAGTTGAGTATTGTTCTCACTCGAAGCTTTTAAGAAATAGTTTGAGTTATTGTAATACAATTATAAACTTCTAAATTGAGTTGTATTTTGTTGTAGTTACTGGGATTGTAACTATTAGATATCACTGAGGTGATTTAGGAAAAGGGATGACAATTACTCATATTTATGAAGGACCTAGGTAGAAGTTGCATTGGGTAGGGATTAGGCGAGAAGTTGTAAATAGAGAAATTTAGCTTTAAACTAATATTGTTGATAGTTGACTTCCTTCCTGACTTGGTAGCCCCTAGAGTAGGTGATATTGCACCGAACTGAATTAACAACTCATTGTGTTATTTATCGTTCTCCAATTTTATTTTCTGTATTACTTATAAGTTGATTGATGTGGTCTGTTATCAGATATTGTAACATCTGTTTTAACATCATATTTTGATGTTGGAATGTTTTGTATTTAAGATCATATATATAAAGTAGTTTCTTTGTTTTGTTTTGATTCTCATTTTTTTTTTTGCACTTATATATATAGTGTTAAATAAAATTAAAAATTTATTTATAATTATTATGAAATAAAACTTTCAATAACATTATAAAATTTATATCTATTTTGTTGAACTTTATAAAATTGTTTTATACTATATTTTCTTTTTAAATTCAACTTAAAATGACTTATATTTAAAAATTATAGCAAAACTACTTTAAAATAAAAAACATTTAAAAACATTTAGGTTCCACTTAAAGTGACTTATTTATTGTAGTTAGGTTATGCTTTATGGACTGTGACTAAATCAATATCGTCATGGTTCAACTAAATCCAAGCAGACTAAATAGAAAAAAATTTACTGTCCATTTCATTCAATGTCAGCATGGTGTGGCTGTGGCCAATGTAACACTAATTATTATCACAAGTTCCATTCAAGACGTAAATAGCGAATAGGATATTGCCATAATTTTATATTTTTATCGCTAATCATCATCACAAGTTCGATTTAAGACGTAAATGGAGAAGAGAATATTGTCGCAATCTTTTATTTTCATCGCTAATCATCATTACAAGTTCCATTCAAGACGTAAATGGAGAATAGGATATTGTTACATTTTTTTATTTTCATCGCTAATCATCATTACAAGTTCCATTTAAGACGAAAATGAAGAATAGTATATTTTCACACTTTTTTATTTTCATACTCTTCTTCTACTAATTTTTTGAGTTACTGCAAATTAGAATGATGTACTGCATAAAAAATATTTAAATTTGATTTGAATTTATTAGAAAAGCTCTTTTATGTTGTAACAATTAGGGTAGAGATGAAAATCCTATCCTTGAACGTGAGCGGTCTGAAAAAACCTCAAACAAAAAGATCCCTCAAACACCTAATAAGCTCTCTTTCGTCTAATATCGTTTTTTATCTGAAATTAAGAAGACTAGTAGTGATAGAATTTTGAATATGCCTAGCAAAGTTGGTTCCTTAATTAACATTCATAGTATTGGTTGTAGTAGTAATAGTAATGGGAAAGCGGAGGGTTTATCCTTAATGTGGAGCAATGCTCTTGACTTGCATATTCTTGATTCCAATAAAAATATGATTGATTTTTATGTGCCATCTCTATTTCTAACGATATTATATTGTTTGGAGGGGTACATGCATTTATAGCTCTAATAAATAATATGTCACTTGCAGCATGATTAATAACAGCGCTTAAAGATATAACATAACTAATTAGATTATGTTTGGAGACATGAATCTTGTCACTTATGGTAGTGAGGAAATCGGGGGAAACCCTATTGATATCAACTTAATTAATCATATTAATAATATGTTTATTGACGGTGGTCTTCATGATGTTGGCTTTGAAGGTAAAATTGACACATGGTGTAAAAACTATTAAGATGGTACTTATACGGTAGCTAGGTGTAGCGGTAGAAATGTTGAGATTAAGTTATTGGATTGATTTAATTCGCGCAGATCAAATAAAAATCGCTACCGCGCTTTATTATTTTCAAAGGACTGAGAAAAAAACGAATAATTCAAAAGAAGGGAGAGAGAATCTAAGTTCGGGGTTGGTTATGTAAAGGGAATGTATTAACACCCTAAACATCTACCGTACTCCGCAGGAACCTCTTTGAAAATCTGTGTATTTTGGCTATAAATGTTGTATACAAAAATAGATTGTGAGGATGATAAAAGAAGTATTTTTTACAATTTTTGCACCCTCCGCGGTTGCGAACCTTTAGTATCTACGTACCACCTTTCATGTAATAGGGAATCAGGGTACTCGTAGTTCACCTTTAAAAATTTTAAAACACAAGTGTGTTGGTTAATTTTAAGAGACGAGACATCAACGTCTTATCCGAGTGGAAGAACATACTTACTACCCATGACTATGAGAAAGGAGAATTTGGATCATCTAAACTGAAGGATATGGCTTGGATTTTAAAATCAACAAAGTCTCGCTCAATACTCAAGCGGAAAATGTCTCACTTCACTACATATCGTAGAAGTATAGTAGTTCGCATCACTACAAGGATTGACAAAAGTCTAATCTTTTGAGAAAAGTTTTAAAGTAAAAAGTAAAAGTTGCAATATAGTTTGAATGAGATTGATTGACTTTTAGTCTTCTCATAAAATTGTCAAAGTATTATTAAGTTGGTAAAAGTTTGATTAACAAAACATTTTTGAAAATGCATGGAACTAAGATCAAGTTTATTCCGAAAGCGCTTCAAGTTATAAAACAAGAATAGTTTTGAAAAGGAGAGAGAAGATTTTTTTGAAATTAAAGAAGATGGGAGGAGATGAAGGGACTATCTTAAAGCATAAGGTAAAAGTTAGGGAAAAGACCCGTCTAACCAACAAGAAGCCAACACTTGAATTAATGTGTCAATGTAAAATTCTCATCCTTTGGATTGAAACCAAACAAGTAAAGATAATAAACCTCTTAAGAAAACCAAGCTTCAAATGCATTTAGTCTTCTCAAAAATTGGGCAGAGTAACGAATGTATATAGACGAATTCCCAATCGCGGACACAACACATAATCAGAATATCTTGCACACAAAGAAAAAAAACAACCCAATATCTCAGGGTAAACCCCAAGAACTCCAGACAAAATAAAAATAGAAGTCACAAGGTCTCAAGGTAGTCAAGGTCTCTAATCCTAAGTCCAAGAAGTCAAAAACTCCATCATGCCAAGGATAGTAACCAAATAGTCCAAGTAACATTGAAGCTTTTTATTTTTCAAGTTGGTTATTAAGTATCTTCAAAAAGAAAATGAAAATCTCAAGTTAACAAAATAAAAAGACATAAAGATAAATGCTCAAGTGAGCAAAGAAGAAAATAGCATGAAATGTAAATTCTAAAATAAATAGTGAGTAAAATTAAAGGCGTAAAGTAAATGCGTAAAATAAAAGTCACTTGTTAACTGGTTAGAAATTAGAGGTTATTTGAATGACCATCTTAAAACTTGCATATTAAAACTCATTAGAAGATTGATAAAATCAAAGCCTCTCAACAACAAGTTTCATTTGCTTTTTGTCAAGTATATCATTCATTTTAAAATCTCGAGGCATCAATAAATAACAACGACGTTTAAATGATTCACTTAGTCCAAAATTTATGAAGATTCATTAGATGATTGATAAGACCAAAGCCACCTACCAATGAACCTTAAGTTTATTGGATCAAAGTTTTCAAATTAAACATACTTGGGCTTGCAAACATATGTTTGGGCCACGAATGATCATTTCTCAATTCCGGACAAAATTTAGCGCTATGTTAAACAATCGTAAATGGACTTATGTAGAAGTCACACCTATTTTGAGGCTAGTCAATAGCAATCTATGTACCATATGTTTGGAGAAATATTATGTAGATTATTCTCCCACAACATGTAGTACAAGTGAGAAGAGGATGACATGAAGTGGGAGGGGATGCATTTTATGAAATTAGGGTTTTAAATATCGTCAATATCATTCATTCATTTTGGTGGATTTAGTTTTTTAAACTATCAACACCCAAGATCCAATGAGATTGAAGAATTTGTCCCAAAACTAACTCCCAATTGAGGGGATGTACCAAATTGATAACACAACCGAAAGTCTAAATAAACCAACAATACAATCCAATCGAAATTAATTAAATAATCAATTAAATTAAACCATCTCATTTAATAAAATTAATTAACAAAATAATTAATTATATTAAATATTATTTTCCAACCTAATTAATTATTTTAATATATATATATATATATATATATATATATATATATATATATATATATATATATATATATATATATATATATATATATATATATATATATATATATATATATATATATATATATATATATATATATATATATATATATATATATATATATATATATATATATATATATATATATATATATATATATATATATATATATATATATATATATATATATATATATATATATATATATATATATATATATATATATATATATATTTGTATTTTAATTTTTGATAGAAATAAAACAAAACAATAATAAAAAGAAAAAAATATAAAGAAAAGTTTATTGGGCCTGAAACTAGCAAATAAGGGGTGCTGAAAAGCAAGAGTGCCCAAGGCCCAACAAGGAGGTTGCGTTGATCTAGTGTTAACAGATTCAAAGAGTCCACCGTGAGCTATATCCTCCTGAGGCGTTGGATCATGATTTGCAGATATCTGAGGATGATGAAGGGATACACATGTTTGTTATGATGAGGATACCTGCATTGAACTGACAAAGAAAACCACAAGGGTGGTGACACTTGTCACCGTCAGATTAGCAATGTTAAACAAATTCAATTAACAATAAAAACAATGTTAATAAAAAATTTAAAACATAAAAGAAAAGAAATAGAGATTAACATCCATCCATTATTTCAGTTCTTGTTCTCTCGCCGGAAATCGCACGCGGCGGAGACGCTTCGATCTCAATTTTTTTTACATCTCTTAAATCTCTTTTCTCTCCACTTCTCTAATCTGGAACTCGATTTTGTAGGAAGTGAAGGATTTCTCCTAGATCTTGAAGGGGGTTTGGAAGCCCTAGCTCTTAGATCGCGATGTTTTGGTGAGAATGATGAGAGATCTGGACTCCAGGACGTGAAATTAGACTCTCTCAAGCTTGAATGAGGGTTTAACAACATATCTGTATTCAGTAACTCTTTCCTCTCCTCTCTTAGCCTCGTGACGGTAACGGTATCTCTCTTCTTCCTTCTTTGTCACGATTTTCAATTCTGAAGGGTTTGTGTAAGGAAGATGATGATTAGGGCTTAGCTAGTTTGCGCAGCTTCGGTAATTTATGAACAATGGATTGAAATCTTTTTCTCTTTCTTTCAATTTTCTGAAGGGTTTGTTGAAAAGAAGATGATGAATACAAATGGGGTTTTTGTGGATTCACCGTTTCTGTATCGTGAACAGTCTCCCTGAAATTTGTGTCAATTGAATGTTCTTATACTACTAGGGATTTCGGGTTTTGGTTGTATTGATAATAGGCCTTGACTGAAATTCTCCGTTGGGCTTCTGATTTTCCGCTTTGTTAAATTTGTGAGATGTGAACATGTTATGGAATGTGATTCCTAACTTGATGTTTTTACTAAATGCTTTGATGTTGTGCCTGGATTCGTACGTTGCAAGTTTGGGGAAGATCTTTGTGGGCTCTGATACGTTTGTAATTTTTGATATGCTTCCGACGTGTTTCCATTTTGTCATAATTTTCTGATGTATTGCTTTGGGCTGAGCTGTGATTTTCTGTACTGTGCTGTCTTGTTGCAGTTTGTACTTCTTTACTCTTTGTACCTCCTTTTGTGAACCAAAAACAAATTTTCTATGATTTGCAATAGGAGTTGTGGGCCTATGATTGATACTAAAATTCTGATTATAGTGTGAGAAAAAAGAATGAGGCCTTTTTGTTGGATGATTAAATTTAAACCCTCTACTTCTGATTCCTTGTAACAAGCACTAATGATGAGATTGTAAAACTCTTTCTTGAAAATTCCTTCTCTACTCATATTTTGATTATCTTACTAACCATGTTTCTTTCTTTTCTTTTTTCATGTGTTGTTAAATGATCCTGGCCTTGCATAAAGGACGAGACCTTGAAGAACAATGGTGAATCCGAAACCAATATCGTGAAGCTTGAAAGAATGTGTACTTAAAAGGCTATGATGCCAAATTGCTTGTAATATGAAACTTGAAGTTTTAGGCTTAGGACTTGAATATCTTCTTTTTTTATTGTTGAAATCATTAGGCAATAGGAAGATTAGGTTGAATTCTTGGATAAAACGTGTAATTTGTAGAACTTGGTTAATACTTGGTAATTTTTTACATTTGAATTCAAATTCTCAACAACTATAAATTGTAGATATATTAGAACTTTGGATGAAATTTGGCTTCTTGAAATTTTGAATTTCCACTTGGAATTATGCCTTGTAATGCTTGAAAGTTTTGAATAATATTGAACTTGAAGCTTGAAACATTATTAAGCATTGTAACTTTGATTTTGAAATTGTTCTTGTATGTTGAAGATAGAATCGAATTCTTGAACCAAACATGAGCTTGGAATTCTTTAGTAACTTGAACACTTCACTTGAATATACCTTGAAATCTTGAGAAAACAAATGTACCGCTAAAACAGTTCCTTGTAGCTTCTTGAATGATTATTGAATTTGACTCTTAAAATAACTAAGATGAATGCCTTTAAATTTTTCAAGCAATTTATATTTGAAGAAATAATCCTAAGTGGACTAGAATTTGTATCTTGAATTTGAACCTTGAAATGATGTCTTGAGAGGACTTGAAAGCTTTGAGTAACCATGCCTTAAACAAAAGGAACTTTGAATAAAAAATACAACTTCAATTCACAAGTAACAAACAATTAGTGGATTTGCAATTCAAATGGTCAAGGTACTTCTAAACCAAAGAAAATGATCCGTGAAGTTTCAAAAAATTTCAAGATCTTCTAAATACAATTCGGCTTCAACCCTTAAACCAAATTTGTAGATAATTCCATTTGTGACACGTTGAAAAAGGAATCAACCCGAAATGACAGATTGAAAGAATTATGATCCTTGTAAGTTGGACGAAAGTCACGTGAATTTAGGTCAAAGTCACAAAACGACCTCTAATGTACTCATACTTTTGATGGCCTTCTACACGTAATTAGCTCTCGACTTGAAAAGAGAAATTGGAGGTGATATCAAGGAGATCCATATACTCTAAGAATCACTTATAAATACTTAATAATGAAGTAGTTATGATCGTTTGAACTCAAACTTGCAAACATTGACTTTTGGTCCAACGACTTTGAATCAACTCACGAACTTGATCGTTTTCCATAACCTGAGGCCTTCTTAATAACATATGAACTTGAGGTGTTGAAATATTGATTAAACCATGTTTACACTTGTCATAATTTGAGATCCCCTGTTGAAGAAGACATGGAAATAGACACATGAACCTATCTCGAAGAGTCTTGAGAATTAAGCCACCAAACTTGTCTTAATCATGCTGACTAAAGCTTAAGGATAGCGTGACCTAAGATTATAGATCACCACATTGAAACATATGCTTTTGGGAACTATTTTTTCCCTGAACAAACCACAACCCTAATCAAAGAACCATCACCTGAGTTTCTTGATCTGAAACCTTGTCTTCTTAAAGAAACAAAATAAACAAGACATTTTTTTGGATTTTGGTTAGAGGTCAGTAGAATAGAAAACACATATATACAAGATCCACGATTCAAGGTACTTAGTGATCTCTCAAGAGAAAACTAAAAGATAAGACATTGTAGAAGAAGTACCTAAACCATAATGCGTGATCTTGTTGCATTGTGATGGTATGAGATGATAGAGGAATCTTAGGGGGAAAATTAGGGTACAACAGCTGCCTTTATTTAAGTGTCTTATATCCGGAGATAAGAAGGTTACAATCTTTGTGTCAACGCAATTAAAGATACTTAAATATAAAATAAACTCTATTTTTGGCCCTAAGATGCCATGAAATGCTTATTATCATGCATGCAAACAAACAAGTTCAAAGGTGACACGAGACACCACTGGGGAAGCAGGAAATAAAACAAAGGTTCAAAAGAAAGTTTGATCGGGAAAATAAACATCTGGGGAACAAAAGACTCAACTCTACTGGGGTAAAGCCCAAGGAGGAGATAAGGCATCATTAACTCAAATAATAAGGAAAAATTAATGAATGACAACGATCAACATATAACTCTGAACTACCAACTCAATAGATGAAGGTAGGAAAAAATAGAATATTACCAAATCAACAGAGGATAGTAAACTACAAACTCAATGGATGAAGGTAGATAAGAAATAAGATACCGACTCACAAATTACGGTAGACTACCAAGTCAATGGTTGAAGTTAGGAGATCAATAATATACGGACTCACATATGATGGTAAACTACCAAATTAATGGTTGAAGGTGGATGATCAAAAGGTACTGACTCACAGATGACGGTAAGCTACCAACTCAATGGTTGAAGGTAGGAGATCAATAATATACCGACTCACAGATGACAGTAAGCTACCAACTCAATGGTTAAAGGAAGAAGATCAAAAGATACCGACTCACAGATGATGGTAAACTACAGACTAAATGGCTTAAGGTAGAGATAAAAGAATAACATCAACATTTACTGAAGGTGAAACTACCAACTTTCACTGAAAGTAGAAAAACTAGAGAAAACACCAACTTTTACTGAAGGTGAAACTACCAACATTCACTGAAGGTAAGAAAAACGTAATAATAATAACAAGTTTCCTAAAATTATGGCGTTTTACCTAGAATGGGTCTCAACTTCTTCTTTAACCAAGGCATTCCACCTGAAAAGGATAAAATACAAGCTGCCTCAAATAAAGAGACTGCCACTTGCAATGATTTCACAATAAACTGTCTTTATCATATTGAAAAGACTTGCCATCCATTGGAGTAATTTGACAATGAACTGCAAACTATCCGCTCATAGAGAAGATAGCAGAAAAAATTAATGTCGACTTTTAATGAATAGAAAAGGTAAGATAATACTGATAAATACCAATATTAAGGGTGGTTTACAAATGATTGACATCAATACTTATGACTGGAAACAAATGAACTTCTTTAGATCAAAGTGAATCTCAATGACAAACTATCTCCCATAATGACGAGACTATCATTCATCGGAGTAACATCTCAACAATGAACTATCTCCCATAATTACGAGACTACCATCCATTGGAGTAACAAATCTCAACAATGAACTATCTCCCATAATGGCTTGGATGATGTTTCACATGGAATCATCCTGAAACAGCCCTACTCAGGCTTCCCTCTCATATATCTCCTAAGGCAGCCCTACACAGGCACACCATAAAGCAATCTTACACATATTCCTTCTTTATTTTGTTTTGTCTTTACATTTTCTTACTACTCAATATGGTTGAATAGTGTGGGATTTATTTTCTTCATTTTTATTTCTTTTTTATACAAATGTTAGTAATTAGGATGTATGGAAAGATAAAAACAACAAGCAGACAACCTAAAAATCAAAGACTAAATGCATGCAAATCAAACACACTATTCACACATGCACCTCTAGGGTAATCTCACTTGTTGCCTCGGAAAAATAGTCATGTCTCTCGAATATGGGCATTTTAGCAAACACCCTCGATAAAAGATTGTATCACCTCGATGACCCTTAATGTTGCCTTCGGTAAACGATCTAGTCCCTAAACGAAAATTTCTAAAACGTCCCATAGGTTTCCTTCTATGACCATACAAACGTCCCATGCCCATCCCTTCACATCCAATGATGGGGATTATTACCAAATCAATGGTAAGATAGCAACATCTAAAGGAGGAGGAAAAGAATATTAGACCTTTTGAGTAGGTAGTATGCTCCTAGTTGCCCGCTTGCTCACAACAAAAACATTTTATACACCAACACTTTCATTTGAAACATTTTCAAAAGATAAAACTCTTTGTACGAATTCTTATAGATACGAAAATTATTACAAAGACACTTTTCAAAATCAATTTCAAAAACACATTCCATAAACACCTCTTTGAGCTATTTTCAAAAACTAACACTTTGTATGCATTCTTATAGAAACTAGAACCATTACAAAGACATTTTCAAAATACTTTCACAACCCACACCACAAGCACAATTTCCAACAAAAGCAAGTGATCTAGCAAGCAACTAAGAGCCCATAGATAACTACAAATGAAAAGGGTGAGAATACCTTCCCTTTTCATAACCTACCCCCCGAACTCAAGAAATAATCTCGAAAGGTCTTTCCTGTTCTTTTCAACCTTTCCTTTTGGATAAAAGAAAATACGGTGGCGACTCTTGCTATCCGCAAATATTTTGAACAAACGCAAAACACCCAAGTCAGTTCACCCAACGTATTACAAGGACAATACCACATCATTAAGGGGAGCCAAAAATACATTCTTCAATACCCAGATTGAATATTACACAAACTTCCTTGGGGAGAAATTATGAAAGCACATGGGGATAACAACTTTCAGAGAGAAACATTATCCCATATTTACTTGGGGATTTAAGAAGTCAAACAATAAAGAAATAAGTCAAAATTATGGGGATTTTAAATCAAACTCAGCACTTGGCGGGAGAAAACCCAAAAAGTTGACAACTGTTTCAACACCTTTTAGAAAAGATATTGTCATTGCCTAGTTTCCTGGGAAACAAACAACATCAATAATGCCATTACTGCAAAGGGTGACATTTTGCAAATAATTCCGCCTCAGGATACAAAGGGAGAATGGACTTTCGTCATATGCGTGAAGATCTTACTAGGGGATCTGGGAAAGAGGCTTCAGACCATGCAACCTGAAATCAAAATAATAAAATTGGAGAAAAACAAATGAACCAAGACTTGACTGGGGAAATATGGGATTATAGGCCTAACATTGCTCCATATATCAATCGGTATGAACTCCAACTACCCGAGGAAAGAAACAAAAGAGAATCATGCACATATTAGAAAGAGTGATCCCATGATATCATTTTGGGGAATCAAGAAATTAACATCATAGCAAGAAGTCAAAATTATGGGGATTTTAAATCAGACTCAACACTTGGTGAGAGAAAACCCAAAAGTTTAACAGTTATCTCAACTCTTCTTAGAAAAGATATTTCCCTTGTCTAGTTGCTCAGCTGGAAAAAAATCCGTGTCAAGTCCTGACTGGAGAATCTGGGATAGAGGTATCAAACCACACAAACTACACACTGTATAACAACTTGGAGGAAATATTAACCAAGACTTGACTGGGGGAAATGAGATCATATGCCCAACATCACACCATATATCAATTGGTATGAACTCCAACTATCTGAGAAACACAAGAGGATCATGCGTATATCAGCAAGAGTAATCCCGGGATATCTTTCAAGGAATCAAGAAGTTAACATTACAGCAAGAAGTAAAAATTATGGGGATTTTAAATCAGACTCAACACTTGGTGAGAGAAAACCAAAAATTTTGACACTTGTCTCAAAACTTCTTAGAAAACATAATGCCCTTGTCTGGCTACTTGGGAAGGACATAACAACAATAATGTTGTAACTAGATGGAGAAATTATTTATAAGAGATTCCATATCAATTCTAAATACACAAAGGGAGAAATAACTACATCAAATGATCAAAGGCTTCATAGTTATTTTTTCAATTTCTGCCTGATCACCACTTGGCTGGGGAAAGAATCACACTCAGTTGGATAAGTCTGCAACAAGACCTGAATAGGGAATATGGGATAGAGGTATCAAACTATGCAAAACCAACACTATATAATAACCTGGAGAAAATCTAAACCAATACTTGACTGAGGAAAATGGGATTACAAACCAAACACCATACCACATCCTGGAGGAAACTCACTAACTGATCAACAATTATAGAGGAAGCCAGACACGCATCTTCAAAGTAGATCACAAGAAACAATCCTTCTTGAGAAATATTCACGGCTTGGGGTAGACACAACAACTATCTTGACAAAATCTGGAGATGTCCTTGGAAACAAATCCGGTATCCCAAGTTTACTGTGCTGATCAAGGTAATTTTCACAACTTGCCCTTGGCTGTATGATTTTAAGATAATCTGCATGACTAAAAGGCTTCTAGAGATTTATTGAATCTCGATGTAACTGTCTTATATTGGCTGAATGTGGCATCCTCTTTTCTTAACAACTCTTCTCGGCAACATTCCCTTTGCTGATACACAAATGTAAACTTCCATAATATCAAGCAGTTGTTTTACAAGCAAAAAATGTTTATTCTAAGAATGATAATTCTAATGCAACAGTTATGCAAGTATTGAAGCTTTTATTGAAAAGATTTCGGAAGACCTTCTGAACGAATCACTATCTAGGATGCGACATTGATTTTTTTACTAAAGATAAAAAAAGCATATGATACCTGTTGCACACGCAATCGCCGCCGCGTCGAAGACGAAGAGAGATGAAACGAAATTGTGACAGTAATGATAGGAAAAGAAATGTAGCGGTAAAGATTTGAGATTAAGCCATCAATTGACTTATCTCAACATAATGAAGTCTCCACCGCACTTTATTGTTTCCAAAGGGAAATGGGAAAAAGCGAACAAAACCCAAAAATATCAGAGATCGAGGTACGGGGGTCGGTTATGCAAAGGGAAGGTATTAGCACCCTTAGCATCTACGGTACTCTTCAGGATCGACTTTGTTTGGTTTCTTTTAAAAGGAGTGTTATGTAAAGGTTTACTTGCTAAAGGAAAAGAATGAATGAGTATTTGCACACAAAAGAAAATGAAATGTTTTTTATTATTTTTGTTGCTCGCCTTGGGTCGTAAGACTTAATGCCTACCTACTCCCTCGTGAAATGGGAAAGTCAGAGCACCGTATTTCAGATAAAAAAGACCTGTCTATTGGTTAATTTTAAACAAGGAGACAAGTCGTCATTTTTAGGAGAGAAATCTCGACTAACGCCTACAAGGTGTGGAAAAGATGGACCATGCGTCAGCAAGAGTGTGGGTTTGAGAATGCCTCTAGTACTCCAGTGGAAAAGTTGACACCTTTATAACCTTGGGGATAGGAGAATGTTGCTCGACTATCAATGAATCATGTATCATCTTGAAAATGTTTTTGAAGGGTAAAGGTGCTCGAGTGCACAAAATGGTTTGAATGAGTTGAAGTGTTTTTGTTAATTTTGAAAGATATCGAAGTATGATTAAGTGAATTGAAGTTTGTTTAAAGAAAATAAGTTTTAAATGAAAAGGAACTTGAAAAAAGTCGAGGTTTATTATGAAAGCGGTTTGTGTTTATAAACAAGAAGAGTTTTCAAAAGGAGGGAGAAGATTTTTGAAATTAAAGAAGATGGGAGGAGATGAAGGGAATATCCTAAAGAATAAGGTGAAAGCTAAGGAAGAGAATCGTCTAACCCACAAGAATCCAAAACTTGACGTTATGAGTAAAGATAGAATTCCCATTCTTTGGACTGAAACCAAGCAAGGATACTAAACCTCTTGAGAAAACCAAGATTTAATTGCATTAAGTCTTCATAAAAAGTGGGCAGAGTAACGACTGTATACATATGAATTCCAGATTACAGACAAAGTATGTAATCACAATAACCTGCACACAAAACAAACAAACAACCCAATGTCATGGGGTGAACCCCAAGAACTCCAGACAAAATATCAATTAAGGTCACAAGGTCTCCAACATAAGCCAATGTTTCTATTCCTAAGTCCAAGAAGTCCAATACTCCATAATGCCAAAGGATAGTATCCAAGTAGTCCAAGTATCATTAAAGTTTTTTATAGTTCATGTTGATTATTAAGTATCTTCAAAGGGAAAAAAAGCTCAAGTGAGCAAAATAAAAATGGCATAAAAGTAAATACTCAAGTGAGCAAAGATGAACATAACATGAAATATAAATGCTAAAGTAAATGGTGCATAAAGTAAAGGGCATAAAAATAAAAGCATAAAATAAAGTCAATTGTTAGAAGTTAATGGTTAGTTGGATGACCATCTTGAAACTTGCATTTGGAACTCATTAGAGTATTGGTATAACCAAAGCCTCTCAACTACAAGTTGTATTTTCTTTTTGTCAAGTATATCATCCATTTAAGAATCTTCAAGGCAACATTTAATGATCAATGATGTTTAAGTGATCCGTGTTGACCAAAATTGATGAAGATCCATTGAAGGATTTATAGAACCAAAGCCTCCTAACAATGAATCTCAAGTTTATTGGATCAAAGGTTTCAAATTAACATACTTGGGCTTGCAAACATAGGTTTGGGCCATGAATGATCATTTTCTCAAATCAGGACAAAATTCAGCGCTATGTTAAGCAATCGTAAGTGGACTTACGTATAAGTCGCACCTATTTTGAGGCTGGTCAATAGCAATCTATGCACTTCATGTTTGGATAAATGATATAGAGATCATCATCCATTAACATATAGTACAATAAGAAAGCGGGATAAGATGAAGAGGGAGGGGAATCATAAACTAATTTGGATCACTACCTCAAATTTCTTTCATCTTTAAATTCAATTGCTCATCTTGGTAGATTAAATTAATAAACATATCATTAATCCAAAGCACCAAAAATGAATTAAATAATTCACTCTTTGGTATATTTGAATTAATGAACATTTATCCAACTTCATCTGCACCCAAAAGTTCATTGAGTTTAAAGATAAATTAGGTATTTAAAATTGCAATCCAAATCAACAATCAAAAGGAGTGAGTAGAAAAAGACAGATGGATCAAAATAGCCCAAAAACAAGGCATAAAAAGTATTTTTGTTTTGTTACAATCGATTGCACTCTGGCAGTAATCGATTGCATCAGTGTTTTTTTTCCAAAAAAACATGAAATTCTGTTGTGACAATCGATTGCGCTATTACAACAATCGATTGCACCCTGTTAAAACAGAAAAACAACATTTTAAAAGGCCAGATTCTTGTTCAAACTTTCCATCAAACACCTTATAATCATGGATTCAATTGAGCAAGAAAATTCCATCAAATTATGAGAAAATAGAACCAATGGAATCACAAAACAATGCTCAATAAATCAAACCCAAAGATCAACAAGAGATCACATTGTGAAAGATGAAAAATCTAACTTACCAAAGGTAGATCTAGAGAATTATCAAAACAACTTCAAGAATTAGCTTCCATTCAGCCCCAAGAATCAATTGCCCAAGCTTGGATCTAGAGAATTGACAAAGAAAAAGTGTTTGGATGAAGGTTTAGCTCAAAGGCTAGTGAGCTTCAATGCAAAGTTTACTAACTCTTTTTTTGAAAATGGAGCTTTGAGTGAATTTGGTAGATGGAGAGAATTGAGAGATTTTTTAGCAAGGTGGATTTGACTATCAAAAGCTTGAAATTTGAACGAAATGATGGCTCTATTTGTAGAGTTTAGGCTTGGGATTAGTGGTGGTTTGATAATTAATTCTTGGAGCCAACATTTGAAATAATGATATATCTTTCAAAAAATTAAAAATTGGAGCCAAAATTTGAATTAATGACATATCTTTTAAAAAAAGGAAAAATTGGAGACAAAATTGACAAGCTTGAAATTGCTGATTTTTTTTCAAAATTTCACTCTATGCAATCGATTGCACCCTGGGAGCAATCGATTGCATCCATGTTTTTTTTCCTTCAAATATTGCGTAAAATACACTCTGTGCAATCGATTGCACTCTAAGAGAAATCGATTGTACAGTGAAAAAAATGAAATTTTTTAATTATTCTTCTTTGCAAATAGAGATTTTAGGAAAATAATACCTAAAACCCTATTTGTCAGATGCTTTGACTCGGTACCTATAAAACACAAATATACAAAGACAAAGACAAATATTTTTTTTTTTGTATTTTGATTAGAAGTTAGTCAACAACACAAGATCAAACTTAATGATAGGGTGCAAATGTGATGAATGAAGCTATTTATTAATGATTATGACCAAATGACCAAATATAATATGAAAGTGCGACTGAAAAAGTTAGGGGCGAAACTTAGGGTACAACAATCCCAATCACAATAATTTAGCAAAACTAATGGGACTCGAGAAACACTATCTCGTTGGAGTATGCTTTTGAAATAAACCTTTTTTCAATTAGGACTTTTGAGGGTTGTAACGTGGTCTGGTTCACAGTTTTAGAAAAAAAGATTTAAGGCTCTGAATATTTAGTGCCCACCCCCTTCATGATATTCTTCAGTCCTATACTCAGTTAATTTGATACAGGCACTCATCTCTCAAGAGGAATTTATGATGGTTGAGGAACCACTAATATTCTTTGGACACAACAGTCACTCACTTTTGCATCTTTTGCGTTTCTTGTCACACGACTATGTTGTTTGTTGAGGATTTTCATGCTATAATCCTTTATCAACTTTCCGACTTTCCATTTCTTCATTGCTTTCCCTAACTATTGCCTGGACAAATTCCTTTTGAATTTGACTCTGAAGTCCAGCGGGATGCCCTGACTTTTGCCTAAGAGACTTGTTTTTTCAAGTTCCAACTTAGCAGGTCTTTTTATCTCTTTCTTTTTCATCATTTTTTAATTCATATTACCTTTTTTTTCTTTTTTCTTTTTTCTTTTTGATCATGTCGTGTGACTTCGAGTTATTTTTGACTTGTTGGAAGAATTGTGACTGACCTATTTTTGGGTAGATAAAGGATAACCATTGTTGTATCCTTATCTGTTGATCTCTTGATGTGCGAGAGATACCCATTGGGATATCGTCTTCTTTTGATGCACACTAATGATATGCGAAGATTAAACAATACGGTTTTGAATTTCCTCAAACTCTTGAAGGATAACTGAAAACTACCCTGCGCCAGGTTTAAAAATAAAGGTGTTTCTGTATAGAAAAGAAAACTCCCACTTCAAGGCTCAAAAGGGTTAACAAGAGTTTCACTCCCTTATATCTTCGGTGTTTGAGTATTTGAAACAATACCTATACATCATTAAAATGTTTTTATCCAAAAGCATACAACCAGAAAATGTGCGTTTTAACATCATCCTCCTCCCTCCAATCTTTGCCTAGGCAAGAGAATAGGTAACAAATTGGTATCATAATGCAAAAAGAAATTTAAAATTGAAACAAATACGAGTGAAACGAATGGGTTTCTTCAAGACAAACATATTCATTGTATTAAGATATTCATTCAAATGTAAACAAGTTCTTACATGCAAACAATTCAATGATAAATAAGAAAAATTACAAATGATAAAGCAGTAAAAATAATAATAAACTAAGAAGGCTAATCATCCTTAAACTCTGGGATATTCTTCAATCATGTTTATTCTTCGGCAAAGACTTGACTTGAACCTCAAGACAAATATCCTTAAATGATAAGATACCACTTATGACCAATTTATGGACTTCATCTTTTAATGGGTAACAATGTTTTATACTATGCCCAGGGGCTCCCTGATGAAAGACACAAGTCAAATCAGCTTTGTAGTACCACAACATCTTCTCAGGAATATTCGGTGGAGGTCGGGTTTGAACCAAATTTCTCTGCATTAGGATAGGAAACAACTCTGTATAGGTCGTTGGGGTTGGATCAAACTGGGTTTTCCTCTTATCCTCTCCCCTTAGATAAAGCATTTTCTCTTTATACCCTCATCCCCTGAGTCAGTATACCTTGATTTTATGCTTTTGCTAAAGTACTTGTTTGCTCACTTGTTTGGTATTTACCATGCTCACTTAGGATTGCTCGTGTAGGGTTAGTCCTCGAGCTAGACATTAGGATATTTACCCATGCATGCTACATATGGTAGAATCTTCCCTCTTTTATCCTCAACCTTAGGTTAATCATTGTATGATAACATTAGGGGTAATGCTAGGCTAGTCTCCCTTAGTTATTTTTCCTTTCTTTGCATATTGCATCTTAAAACTAAAACTTCTTCTTGGAAAATCATAAAAAGGTCTCTAATGAACGTAAGTCCTTCTTCAAAGTAAAAAATACAAACCAATCTTAATTGTTTGTGCGCCTTTTGGCTTTGTTTTAAACCTTGTCAAATTGATATTTTGCCATCCTTGCCATGATATTTTGTTATCTTTTCGCTGATGTTTCGCCATCGCACATGTTTGTTATCCTACTTTGATTCTCAATATCATTGTTAGGTGTGATGTTTTATCATCCGAATTATGACGCCTCACCATGTTTGCCATGTTACCTTGCTATCTTTTAGCCGATGGTTCGCCATCGCATATGTTTGTTGCTAATGTTTCCCCATCACATGTGTTTGTTATCCTACTTTGATTCTCAATATCATTGTTAGGTGTGATGTTTTATCATCTGAATTGTGATGTCTCGCCATCTTTTCCATGTTATCTTTCCATCTTTTAGCCGATGTTTCGCCATTGCATATGTTTATTACCGATGTTTCACCATCGCATATGTTTTTTATCCTACTTTGATTCTCAATATCATTGTTAGGTGTGATGTTTTATCATCTTAATTGTGATGTCTCTCCATCTTTGACATGTTATCTCGCCATCTTTTAGCCGATGTTTCGCCATCACATATGTTTGTTGCCGATGTTTCATCACCCCGTATGTTTATTATCCTACCTTGATTCTCAATATCATTGTTAGGTGTGATGTTTTATCATCTGGATTGTTGATGTCTCGTCATCTTTTCCATGTTGTCTTGCTATCTTTTTTCTGATGTTTCTCCTTCGCATATGTTTGTTGCCAATATTTCGCCATCACGTATGTTTGTCATCCTACTTTGATTTTCGATATCATTGTTAGCTGTAATGTTTTGTCGTCTTGTGTGATATTTTGTTATCATGTTGATGTCTTATCATATTATCTGAGTTTGTGCTTCCATGTGATGTATTGTCATTCCCTTTTAATGTTTTATCATCGTCGTTGATGTTTGTTGTTTTATTTGATGTTTCACCATCTTGGCTGTTGCTTTTGTCTTTATAACTAAAAACACAAACCAACCAAAATATATGAGCCGAACTACGACTGCTCTAATTCCTTAAAAGGGATACATAGGCATTGGGATAGGGCCCGAACGAGCACAACTTTTATTTTCCCTACATTCTTTTCTCCTTTCTTTTGCATGCATTCCCTATACAGCCTAGATATAGATCCTAACACACCCTTAGATTAGAACAAGCAAGAGTGGATACCGTAGAGTACTACGGGCGTGTGGGGTGCTAATACCTTCCCCTCACGTAACATACTCCCTTACCTGATCTCTCGGTCGCTTGATTATGATTTCACCCTTATGAGGTTTTCTCGATATTTACCTTTCCCTTCTTACGGGTCAAAATCCATACGGTGGTGACTTTATTAATTTTATATCAGATGACAGTTCAGCCGGTTGTTTCAGCTGGCAAATTCACTAGGGACAGATTGACCTATTGCTGGTCCATTTCGGAGTCGATCCTAGATCTTGTTTGTTTACTACTTTGGGTGTTTATTTACATCCAGTTATTTACACCTTTATATACACTGCTTGCATATGTTTGTGCATGCATTTTATCGCTATCCATATGTTTGTGGTATTGTTGTTCTTTGTCTCTCAGTGGGTACGTGTTACAAGAGGTCAAAGGCCCAATACCCAGGTCAAGTGACAACCATAGGAACCTTAGGAATAGAGTGGAATATGAACTGTTAGTCGACTTTGGTTTTCTAGTACAGTCATGTCGTCCATGCTCAGTTGAGGTTACAAATGAGGTGCCATCATTTCACGTAGGTGTTTCGGCTTTAGTGGCCTCAGGCGGACCCATGATTCTGAGTTACCCGTGCCTTACCCTAACATAGTTTTGCTCGTGAGTGGGGAGGGATGATTGATTCTTACAAGTACAGATGGTGACTCTAGTTTTGACGGTGACTTTGGCTATGTTGCTGACTTGAGTTCTGTTGGTGTCCATGTTCTAATAGTTACTGTGTGTTTTTGATGGTGACTTTCATACTATTGGAAACTGTGTGTTCTCTTGGTTTTGTTCTGGACTTCCCACCTTGTGATGGCCGTTTATTTCGGCAGTTTAGCAGTTATCTTTTATGGTGGGGAGATTTTGGTCTCATGTTGTTGTTGATCGACTTGGCAATTGGTTCTTTTGTGTTCTGAGATAGTGCCAGACCTTTGATCTTGTGGTATTCAATTAGTTCAGATATGGTGCAGCCATTTTCCATGTTTATGGAACCTTGGTCATATGTTCTTGTACATAATATGTTAACACCATTTTAACACACATGTTCTCTCCATTTCCAAGGAACCATGCTTGTGAGCTTTGTGTAGTGCTTTTCCACCTCTTACTGAAAAATAAAATTTAAAAGCATGCGGGTTCCTTGAAAATGATTGAACATGGCATTGCACCCGCTCTCGCACTTCATGCATATTCATGCATGCATAACAGGTACTTAGAGTTGGAGATTCTTATTCATACCTGGTATTCTCTTAAGATATACAAACTTGAACTCTTGTTGTCACGTGTTCATAGATAAGTTATGGAACAACTTCGTGGTGTATTGGTTGGGATGAAGATCCAGATGTGGTTGCTTGTGGTATACATGCAAGCCTTCGCCGTGATCGGGAACTCTTCGAGAAGGAAGGTAATCGGTTAAAGACCCAGTTGAGTCAGGACATGGAAGTCTTGATGATAGTGTTAGCAATCCTACACCGACTGTTGCAACTAGAGTTAATCTCTTCTCTTCATTTGGAATTTCTTTCAAACCATGGAGTACCTTGTGGGTCTCATCCACCATCTTGAGTGCTCGGAACATATTATCAGCAGATGGTTCCCATTTACCAGTTTAGTTCAAGATGTTTGATTTAGTAGCAAGAGTTGTAGAAGCCTAGAGAACGGTTTTGATCCCATCCTAGTGGTTTATTCTCATTTTTTTACACACTCGTTTGAGCTTTAATGGGCCAGGATCCGTACTTCAGTACCGTCTACAAATCCCCTTTCAAATCCTGATATCAACGTCATAGGTGGTTACCATGCCGGGGCACCCGATTATTCAATCAGGCATAATATCCATAACTTTGAGCTCCCTGATCTTCTCGTCAACATCCAGTGTTTGTTCCCCAAATGAATGCATGGGGAAAAGCTTTTAAGAAAAGATAGAAGAAGACAGAGAAGTGTGTCTCCCATTCTGGGGCATTTGGCCGTGATGTTGAAGATTGCAAGAGAAGATGGATTGTGCCTTTCCCGTGTGGTAGAAGATACTTGGTGATTCAGGACATGCAACTTTGCTTGGTACATCACTCACCTTCTCTTTTAAGAGAATCTTATGTAAGTATATTTTGGGGCACTCGGCTATTCAGTTGAAGATGGTTTATCATCTGAAGATAAAGTCCAATCTTGGAGAAATTCCGAGACTGTTGTGTCCATATCAAAGGGAAATCTCTTATCTAAATGTGCCTCAAGGTTACAGAAGATCATTTGAAGCAATCAGTTCATACGAAATCTTGTTTCCTCAACATGGAAATTTCAAATTTCGTTTGCATTTTCATTTGCAATCTTAATTGTTTGTTCAGTACTTTCTTGTATCCAAACATGCCCATATTTTTGGATGTTAATCATAATGAATTGAATATGTTTGTCTTGAATTAATCCATTCATTATTATTCTTATTTGTTTTACTATGTTTTTGATATTCAACTCTTGTTAAAAAGCAATAACTCTGGAGGGAGGATGACGAAAATTTACCTGGAATCTCTAATGGTATGCTTTCGAGTAAAAACCATGCCGATAATGTACAGGCCTTGTTTTAATCCTCAAACACCGGAGATATAAGGGAGATAGACCCTCGTTAACCCCTCCGAGCCTTCGAAGTAGGAGTTTCTTTTCTGTTCGGAAAAAAACCCTTATTTTTAACCCGGGGCTGGGTAGATTTTCACTTAATTTGGTCGATCATTCAAAATCCTAGAAGGAGTGTCCCATCTGAGGATCATTGCATTTTATCCCTCGCATTTTGAGGTCGAGAAAATATCAAAACCACAATGGTTATTTCTTCACAAAAATCTTGGGGTCGAGATCAAATTAATATAATAATGGTTATCCCTCGCCGACCAAGGAATGAGGCAGTCACTTTCCTCCAAAATTTCAAAGACTTAGGGTCACAAGACTTGTTCAAAAGGGAAAGTATGAATAAGAAAGAAACAAAAAGCCCTGCTAAGTCGAAACTTGAAAACAAGTCGCTTAGGATAAAGTTAGGGCATCCCGTTGGACTCCCAAATTGAAATTCAAAAGAATTTGTCCAGGAAAAAGTTAGGGAAAGCGAAAAGGAATTTGAAAATCCCGAAAGGCTGAAAAGGATTATCCAATAAAAATCCTCATCAAAATAAAAGTCGTGTGATCGAACACCCAAAAACCAAAGGTTAAGTGACTGTCGTGTCCAAAAAATTGTTGTGGTTCCTCAACCATCATAAAATCTTTTGAGAGATGAGTGCTCGTATCGAATTAACTAGATGTAGGAATGGAGAACATCATGGAGAATGAGTGGGCACCAAATAATTTTGAGCTTTAAAAACTTGTGTTCTTAAAACCGTGAACCCGTCCACATTACATCCCCCAAAAGTCCTAATTGAAGCATGGGTTAATTCGAAAGTAAAACTGTTACGAAAATACGGTAACTTGTCTCCTAGGAGACTTGCTAAAAACTTTTTGAGTTGGTATCACTCCCTATTTTATTTTATTTGTACAAAAAAACTTCTATGTTTCAACATCTTTTCAATAAAAGTTTTCTAACTTCAAGACAAGTATATGATTTGCATTAGATTTATCATTCATAGGATAAAACATCCTTTACATATTAAAAAGCGCTTAAACATCAAGCGAGCTTGCATAATGAGTATCAAATGAAGAGTTTTATTATCCTGAGGGACGAAATGCTTCAGGAATCCGCTGAAAAGAATGATCTTAATCTGGGGCATGCTTTCTAGCTACTCCTTTGAATTGAAGAAGACTCGTATGAGAGATTGATCAAGAATTATTTTTTTAAGATTGTGCGGAAATTTTGTCGGCCCACAAGTCTCTGTTAAGCAATGGTGTATCATTTTCAGTTTGTCCAGAAGGACGATTTTCTTCAAGCATCTGCTTGTGCGGGAAGCAGTTCGAGTTGAGAAGCATGATTGTGTACTAGCTAGTTTCAAAGACGTAAGTCAATCAACCTGAGAATGTGTTATCTTCCAAACTCTGTGAACTTCTCATTCCTCTGTGAGCGTGAGGTAAGGAAATGGTTTGTCAAGATTCTTCTAATCTGGGGCAATCAAGTCAATATCCATTGACTCTCAAAGTTTCGTCAATCTAGGAAAATTATGTTGAGATTCGAAAAATCTCTCAAAGTGCCGAGTGATCAAGGTCCGTTACCCAAGATTTATTGAAGTCACTTCTAATATTGATTATTCGAAAGTCATGTTTCAAAGTTTGTAACATTGGGGCAGTTTATCTAGGTGGTACAGATCTCAGGAAGTCCTTGCAAGGCATGTTCTTCAACAACTCTAGAGACTGGGGCAAGACATTATACAGGGGCATTGCTCCACCTCAGAGTTGATCAGGTTAAGTCCAGTCGCAGGATAAACAACTTGTGAATTTGAAGAGCATGACCAGAAGTCGAGATTGTCATCCTCAACTTATTAGAATTTAAAGTCTATAATTGTTGTTCCTTCATCATTAGTGGAGATCTCCATCTCCAACTAAAGTCAGGAGTTCTATTCTCAACATAGTTCTTGGGAAGTCCTCTATAGGATAATCTCTTCAAAGGTTAGTCAACCTAAAGAAGTTACATTAAAATTTGATGAATCTCTCCATGGAACTGTTGTATTAGAGAATCATCCAAAGCTCGAATAATCTGGGGTCGGTTATCTCAAGTCAAAAGGACCCTCTCCAGCGAGGTTGTCACACTATTCCTAGGGCACGTTCAATGATCTGTTTCACATGAGTTTTCATGTGCTTTTCTTATCTGCGTAATTCACCATTACCAGAGCAACATGTTTCAAGATAATTAAAGTGTCCTTAACTTGGGTCGTTTCCTCCGAGAAACATTGTGTTAGAACATAGTTTGATTCTACAACCCTCAGTTAGAGTTTTGATGATAACAAAATACAAGATTAAATGAATTATGAGTTTTATATTTGACATAGATGCTACTTAAAATTATTTTGTTTATTTACAGGAAACTCTGATGGAATCAGCATCAGAATATCAACATCAGCATCAGAAGATGTCAACCAGAAGATCTTACATATGCTTAAACTGAAGTCTGATGAACAGAATCTGCACTCAACACACTCTGACTCTGATCAGGATCTCATCAATGTCATCAACACTCAGAAGCAATCCGAATAAGCCTAAAGCCAAGAACGCTCTGATCTTAATCAAGCAGAACATTCTGAAGTTTCAACGGTACTGCATTCAAGGCAGATTAATTACCAACGGCTTTATTCCAAGACAAAGATCTTCTCAATATGGAAAGAACGTAATGGGCATTGAAATGGAATTACTAGCATCAACGTATCTATTCCAAGAAGTATTTAAACAAATCAGTGAGAAGTGAATTGGCTAATGCTCTACATATCTCTACACGCCTAAAGAAAATCATCATCATCCTCACTCATACAGTTTGCTAAAGCTCTCAAATTGCTTACTCTATAGTTCTAGCATTCTAGTTTCACATAAGCTTAATTTGTGTATTGTCACAGTTGTGATATACAGTTTTTGTAGAAAACATCAAACAGACATACTGTTCATTGATCTGTAAGAAAGAATTTCCTTGATAAACCGGTCTGTGGTTTAGACTCAAGAAGGCTTTTGCAGTTGTTAAAGCAGTTGTAATATTCAGTTGAATATAGTGAATTAAGTCCTCGTTGGAGAGAGGCGAAATCACCTTGACGGGTGGACTGGAGTAGTTTGAGATCAAACGAACCAGTATAAAAATAACGTGTTGTCTGCATTTGATTTCAAGTTTAAACAATTCAACCCCCCTTTTTGTGTTTTTCACTTCTTCAATTGGCATCAGAGTGCCTGGTTCTGAGTTCATAACACTTAACCGTGTCAGTACAAGATCCAGCGTTGAAAAACACTATGGCAGGAACTCATCACAACATCAACAATGACAAAAACGAAGAAAGAGACAAATTCAGTGGAAAGCCTCCAGTCTTTGATGGAGAGAACTTTGATTACTGGAAAGACAGAATTGAAAGCTTCTTTCTAGCCCATGATGCTGATCTGTGGGATATGGTGACAGATGGATACACGCACCCCGTGAATGCAAGTGGTCAGAAGATTGACAGGAAAGCAATGTCTGATCAACAAAAGAGTGATTTCAAGAATAATCACAAGGCCATAACCATTCTTCTCAATGCTATCTATTACTCTGAATATGAAAAGATCTCAAACAGAGACACTGCCAAGAACATGTTTGATTCTCTCAAAATGACGCATGAAGGCAACCTTCAAGTGAAAGAAACTAAAGCTCTTGCGCTCATCCAGAAGTATGAGGCATTCAAGATGGAAGAAAGTGAATCCATTGAAACAATGTTCTCAAGATTTCAGATTCTGGTTGCTGGTCTCAAAGTTCTAGACAAAGGGTATTCTACTGCTGATCATGTAAAGAAGATCATCAGAAGCTTGCCAAAACAGTGGAGGCCAATGGTCACAGCGCTGAAGCTAGCTAAAGATCTCAATAAAATCACTCTGGAGGAACTTGTCAGCTCCCTCAGAAGTCACGAGATAGAGCTGGAAGCTGATGAACCTCAAAAGCAAGGTAAGCCTTAGCTCTAAAATCTAACAGAAAATATGATTCTAAGGTTTTACAGGCTGTTGAAGAAACCTCTGATGGGTCCTCATCAGAAGAAGATGAACTGTATCTCCTCTCCAAAAGGGTGAACCAACTGTGGAAGTAGAGGCAAAGAAAGTTTAGGACTCCCAGAAGATCTGAGAACCAGAACGAATCCTCCTCCAGATACAGAAGGTCAGAACACACCTCTGGATACAGAAGATCCGAAGGCTCGTCAGGAAGCAGAAAGCCAAACAACAAGGACATCATCTGTTATGAATGCAACGAGCAAGGACACTACAAGAGTGATTGTCCAAATCTTCAGAAGGAAAAGCCTAGAAGAAAGTTTGGCAAGGAAAAGAAGAAAAGTCTCATGGCCAAATGGGATGACTCTGACACATCTGAAGCTGACTCAGAATCAGATGATGAGAGAACAAACATAGCTCTCATGGCGAACATATCAGAAGACAGTGAAGCTTCTGAATCAGACTCTGAATCAGACACAGAAGAGGTATTTCCTGACTTTGCTATTAATTTTACTAAGGCTGAACTTGCTGAAAGCCTTAATGAGATTCTGGAACAATATCAGCAGATCAGAGTCAAGTTCAGAAACCTGAAAAGGGATCTTGCTTCTGACTCTGATAAAACTGAGAGTCTCAAGTTGGAAAATTCTGAGGATAAAAATAAGGTTTCAAAATTAGAAAATCTTTTACAAAACTCTCAGAAGGAAACAATTATTGAAACTCCCAGTAGTGCTGATGAGATCATCAAGGAGTATGATCACAGCTTTCAGAAGTTTCTTGCTAAAAGCATAGATAGAAGCAAGATGGCTTCAATGATCTATGGAGTTAGCAGAAATGGCAGAAAGGGAATAGGATACCAAGGTAAGGTACCTACACCAAAGAATGCAATGGATTTAGTTATCAAACGAACTCCTCTTAAATCACACTTTGTATATGGACACACACACGACATCAAATATACCAGTAGCAATTATTCTGTCAAACCAAAATTCAACCAGAGTTTTGGTAAAACTAACAAATCAGGACCCAAGAAAATATGGGTGCCTAAGGATAAAATAATACATGTTGCAGATATCTTTAGCAGCAAAGCAGAAACACCAGTCATGGTACCTGGACTCTGGCTGCTCACGACACATGACGGGAAGAAGGCATATGTTCCAAAGCCTGGAACTTAAGCCTGGAGGCCACGTAGGCTTTGGAGGCAATCAGAGGGGAAAGATTATTGGCTCTGGAACTGTAGGTAATGGAAATCTTCCCTCTATCACTAATGTATTATTAGTAGATGGATTAATGCATAATCTGTTATCCATAAGTCAATTAAGTGATAACGGTTATGATATAATTTTTAATCAAAATTCATGTAAAGCTGTTAGTCAGAAAGATGGGACTATCCTGTTTAATGGAAAGAGGAGAAACGACATTTACAAAATCAAACTTTCTGAACTGAAAAGTCAGAATGTAAAATGTTTTCTGTTTGTTAAAAACGAGCAATGGATCTAGCACAGAAGATTGGGGCATGTGAGTATGAGAAGAATATCTCAGATTAACAAACTCAATCTGGTCAGAGGACTTCCTAACCTGAAGTTCAATTCAGATGCTCTGTGTGAAGCATGTCAGAAAGGCAAGTTTGCAAAACCTGCTTTCAAATCAAAAAACGTTGTTTCTACCTCTAAACCATTAGAACTTCTGCACATTGACTTATTTGGACCAGTTAAAACTGCTTCAGTCAGTGGCAAGAAGTATGGGTTAGTAATCGTAGATGACTATAGCAGATGGACATGGGTAAAGTTCTTAAGACACAAGGACGAGTCACACTCTGTGTTTGTCACCTTCTGTAACCAAGTTCAGAATGAAAAGGATCTTAGAATCGTCAAAGTCAGAAGTGATCATGGTGGAGAGTTTGAAAACAAAGATTTTGAATCATTTTTTAATGACAAAGGCATTCTGCATGACTTCTCTTGTCCTAGAACTCCCCAACAAAATGGAGTTGTAGAACGAAAGAACAGAACATTGCAAGAAATGGCCAGAACCATGATCAACGAGACTAACGTTGCTAAGATCTTCTGGCAGAGGCAATAAACACAGTGTGCTACATTCAGAATAGAATCTCCATAAGACCTATTCTGGAAAAGACTCCATATGAGTTGTGGAAGAACAGAAAGCCCAACATTTCATATTTTCATCCATTTGGATGTACTTGCTTTATTTTAAATACTAAAAATTATTTGAACAAGTTTGACTCTAAAGCACAAAAGTGTATTATGTTAGGATACTCTAAACGCTCTAGAGGGTACAGAGTATACAATACAGAAACACAGATTGTGGAAGGATCAATTAGTGTTCGTTTTAATGATAAGCTTGACTCTGAAAAGTCAAAGCAGAATGAATTACTTGCAGGTATGGAAGTTGAACTCACAGGTACTGAAGACAAGTCATCAGAAGCTCTTAACAGAGACACTCCCTCAACATCAGAAAGAGGCACTGCAAGCAATCCAGCATCTTCTGTTGATCAACCTCAGAAAAGACCATCCAGAAGCAACATGGATCACCCAGAAGAAACAATCTTGGGAAGAAAGGAAGATCCAATCAGAACAAGAGCCAGCTTCAGAAACTCTGAAGAATCCCTCATGGGACTTGTCTCTCTGATTGAACCATCCTCTCTTGATGAGGCACTTCTGGACAATGACTGGATTCTAGCAATGCAAGAGGAGCTGAATCAATTCACCAGGAATGACGTATGGGATCTGGTTCCTAAGCCAAAAGGATTCAACATCATTGGAACAAAATGGGTGTTCAGAAACAAGCTGAATGAACAAGGTGAAGTTGTCAGAAACAAGGCACGATTGGTAGCACAAGGTTATAGTCAGCAAGAGGGGATAGACTATACAGAAACCTTTGCTCCAGTCGCCAGGTTAGAATCTATCAGACTCTTAATTTCTTTTGCTGTTAATAAAGGCATCACTCTGTATCAGATGGATGTCAAGAGTGCATTCTTAAATGGCTATATAGAAGAAGAAGTAAATGTGCACCAACCCCCTGGTTTTGAAAGTTCAAAACATCCAGAATATGTTTTCAAACTAAAGAAGTCACTGTATGGTCTGAAACAAGCTCCCAGAGCTTGGTATGAAAGACTAAGTAACTTCCTGTTAGAAAAGGAATTCACCAGAGGGAAAGTGGACACAACCTTATTCTGTAAGACAATTAAGAATGACATCTTAGTCTGCCAGATTTATGTTGATGATATAATATTTGGATCTACTAATCCTTCTCTGGGAAGAAAATTTGCTAAGTGTATGCATGCAGAATTTGAGATGAGCCTAATGGGGGAATTGAAATTCTTTCTGGGCATTCAGATCAATCAAACCCTAGAAGGAACTTACATTCATCAAAGCAAATATGTCAGAGAACTTCTGAAGAAATTTGATCTCTCAGAATGTAAGCCATCAAAGATTCCAATGCATCCCACGTGCATTCTGGAAAGAGAAGAGGTAAACAAAAAGGTAGAACAGAAGGTCTACAGAGGTATGATTGGTTCTCTTCTTTATCTGACAGCCTCAAGGCCTGATATTTTATTCAGTGTATGCATTTGTGCAAGATTCCAATCAGATCCTAGAGAATCTCACTTAACAGTTGTTAAGCGAATTTTCAAGTATCTGAAAGGTACTACTAATCTGGGTTTGTTCTATAGAAAATCTGGTGATTACAGCTTAGTAGGTTACTGTGATGCGGACTTTGCTGGAGACAGAGTTGGACGTAAAAGCACTTCTGGAAGCTGCCAGTTTCTGGGAGAAAATCTGATCTCGTGGTCCAGCAAAAGACAATCCACCATTGCTCTATCAACAACAGAAGCTGAGTACATATCAGCAGCTGGATGCAGCACACAAATGCTCTGGATGAAAAGTCAGCTTGAGGACTTCCAGATTTATGAGAGTAACATTCCTATACTCTGTGATAATTCTTCTGCCATTTGCTTAAGTAGAAATCCAATTTTGCATTCTAGGGCTAAGCATATAGAAATAAAACATCACTTTATTAGGGACTATATTCAGAAAGGCATTTTAACCTTAAAATTTATTGATACAGACCATCAATGGGCTGATATCTTTACAAAACCACTTTCTGAAGATAGGTTCAACTTCATTCTGAAACATCTCAGCATGAAGCTCTGTCCAGAATAAAACTGTTTTAATTTTATATATTAACCTTCAGAATTATGTTTATTACCCTGTGAACTTCTGATCAATCTTCTTTCAGAGTCTTTAGAAATGCAGATTGTATCAGATCTATCCATGAAGCTCTGACCTCTTCAGTTCAAGGATAGAAGTGATGCTTACTCAAAGCAAACAAGTGTCATCCAGTCATCAGCTGGTTCCTGAGGCTGAACACGCGTTCACGCTTATGAAAAGGCAAAGCGCTGATTGGTTGCATTGAGACACATGTCACTGGTAACCGTTTAAGTATCTTTCCTAAATCCCCCAAAACCAGCCATCATTAATGCTATTAATCATGATTTATTTTCTCTCTCTTAACCGTTTACGTTTTCAAATTTTTTTTCCAAAACTTATTTAAACACCATTCACAACGTTTACCCTAACTTTCGCTTTCAAGCAATATTTCTGATTTCTGTGTTTGTGTTCTTCCTCTCAAGAAAACCCTTTCAAATTTCTTTTCTCTCAAGAACTCGTGTGAACATGGCTTCTAGCAGCAATCTTTCATCTGGTTCCCAGAAAGACACATCAACTGAGCAATATGAGGTTCCTCTCAGAACACTACTCACTCCAGTCAAGAACTTGGAAGTTCTGTCAGAGATTATAGTGGATTTTAACAGTTTGAAGGAAAATGGTTTTGATTTATCAGAAGAGATTCAAGCTCAAGGATGGGAAAGGTATTTTGACAGGTTGGTGGGTCCAACTTTCCCTATTTTGGTTAAAGAATTATGGATTCACGCCTCTTCATCAAATCACCAAGTCACTTCTTACATAATGGGGAAGAAGATAGTGATTACAGAAGAGCTGATAGCAAAACTGATTGGATACAATGGTGGAGGCATTCGCTGTATAGACATGGCTGAAAGGTGCTCAGATGTTGCTGTTATTGCCAGGAATATTTTCACGCTGGGGCTTCCCTCCAGCAAGATAAGGGATCTGAAAGATAAGCACAAAATTTGGGCAAAGATTATTCTGGGCTGTTTCAATCACAGGAAGCCCACAAGTTCTCCTGACTACATAAACATAGATCAGCAGTTTCTGATCTATTTTATCAATCAGAAGGTAAAGATTAATCTAGCTCATCTTCTGTTCAACCATCTGAGAACCAGCGTCAAGGAGACTAGAGAAGAAGAACACACTAAAAGGGATTGGATACCCCTGGGCAGATTGATATCAGATATTCTGACTGAGAATAGGCTGATTGAGCACTTGACAGAAGCACAAGAGATCAGCACCTTGGAACCTTCTGTTGGCGAGCAGATGAATGCCAAGAATCTAAAGAAGATGAAGTTGATAGAGAACATTAAGAAGGAGCCCAACGTTACTCCTTTTGCTGAAATCTCCAGCAGAAGAATTCCTCTGGACGACTTCCCTTTGTTCTCAGAGATTGACTCCAAGCCTCAAATAGTTTTGAGATACTTGGATGCGTGCAAAGCTGATGGAACAACACCCAATCTGAACATTCAAGATCTTCAGCAGAAGGCACCAGAGGTTGCTCTGAAGAAGACTAAGAAGAGAAAAGCTGCTCCAGAAGGATCATCACAACAGACTCCAAAGAAAAGAGGTAATCCTGTTTCTGTATCTGTTTTAAGTTCAAGTGCTGTTTCCACATCTATTCCTACTCCCATTCCAATTTCATATGCTATCCCAACACCCCAAACCTTTGAATATTTTGAAGACTTTGACCCTTATGAGTCATTAACTCTCAGAAGATCCCGCTCCAAACCACAAAATCCAAACACTACAACCATTCCAGAACCAGAACTTGCACAAGTGTTGTCTGATATTGAACAACATTCTTCCGCTCCCCATACAGAAAATCCAAATCCAATACCAGAAATTCCCACTTCTCATCAACCTAACATTCCACTCTCACCCATTCCAGAAACTCCCCTCACTCCAATACCAGAACCAGAAATTCCACAACCTTCCTCTCCCCAACCAGAAAATAATCCAACATCTCCTCCACACGTACATACTCCACAACCTGAGACACAAAACTCTGAGGCTCAAACCTCTGAGTCCCCTAAACCACAACCCTTGGCCATTCAATTGCCTTGTGGTACAACTGTCAATATAGCTCAACTTCCCTCATCACCAGAAACAACTCCACCACATACTCCACATAGTCCAATCGTTATTTCTGATTCTCCTACTCCCTCACCTAAGAAAAATACAGAAAACCACAGCAAGACAGTCATTGACATAACAGTCCTTGAACGCCTTGCTGCATTAAACCAAAAAACAGCCATCCTTAGACCTAAACAACCAGATGTTGGTAGCAGCATTGTGAACTTTGAATCAGATATGCAGAAATGGTTATCTTCTTTGAAACAAGCAAGTTTGGAAGTAGTTGATCCTATTGTATCAAATCATCTTTGGATTCAATTCAGAAGATGGGTAAGGGCTGAAACCCTCAAGCTGCAAGACCAGAGCTATGGACAGGTTCAGCAGAACTTCAGCAATCTGCTGAAGGAAATGGAAGGTCCAGTTCTGAGCAAAGTGCTGAAGGAAGAAGTTCTGCATCTTGACAGTGAGCCTTGGTCTGAAAAGTGTCCAGCATCTCAAGTTCAAGCTGCAGAAGAACAGGTTATTATAGCTGAAGACTTGGGTCAAGAAGAAGAAGCTACAGAAAGCTCTGAGAAGCAGTCTATATCTGAAGATCCTCAAGCCTCCTCTGTTGACAGGCAGGCTCTGGAGGATTTAAAGAGATTAGATATGCTGATGAATGAACGGATGGACAAGCAGGATATGAAGATTGAATCTATAGCAAGCATGGTAGCCAAGCAGAATGAAACCAACAAACAAATTAAGAGCATGTTGGAAGCGCTGTTCACACGACTTCCTTCTTCTTCTTAGATTTTTCTTATGTTTTCCCTGTTTTCTTATGTTTGTCTGTAATATTTCTACTTGTTCTAAACTATCATTGCTTCTGTTTTAATACAAACGTGTTTTTACTCTGATCATTTTAAACTCTGTTTATATATGCTTTTTGATTCTGAAAAGCTTATAGGTACAAGAATCTGCAGAACGCTGGAATCTGCAGAACGCTGATGAAGCAAAATTCTGATGCTCAAAGAAAGGTTCAATAAATTTCTAAAGCTCTGATACTCAAGGTCTTAAGGAATCAAAGGGAAATAATCAACTCAGGGGGAGTTTTTCTCATCATTAATCTGATACTTTTATTCCTTACCCTCTTAGCTCTGAAACTTTTTCTCATTATCTGATCATCTCTGATATCGTTTCCCCTTTATCCTTAAACTCTGATACTTTCATCATTTTATTTTAATTGAAAAAAAACTAGATTTTGTCATCATCAAAAAGGGGGAGATTATTAGAACATAGTTTGATTCTACAACCCTCAGTTAGAGTTTTTATGATAACAAAATACAAGATTAAATGAATTATGAGTTTTATATTTGACATAGATGCTACTTAAAATTATGCTGTTTATTTACAGGAAACTCTGATGGAATCAGCATCAGAATATCAACATCAGCATCAGAAGATGTCAACCAGAAGATCTTACATATGCTTACGCTGAAGTCTGATGAACAGAATTTGCGCTCAACACACTCTGACTCTGATCAGGATCTCATCAATGTCATCAGCACTCAGAAGCAATCAAAATAAGCCTAAAGCCAAGAACGCTCTGATCTTAATCAAGCAGAACATTCTGAAGTGTCAACGGTACTGCATTCAAGGCAGATTAATTACCAACGGCTTTATTCCAAGACAAAGATCTTCTCAATATGGAAAGAACGTAATGGGCATTGAAATGGAATTACTAGCATCAAAGTATCTATTCCAAGAAGTATTTAAACAAATCAGTGAGAAGTGAATTGGCTAATGCTCTACAATTCTCTACACGCCTAAAGAAAATCATCATCATCCTCACTCATACAGTTTGCTAAAGCTCTCAAATTGCTTACTTTATAGTTCTAGCATTCTAGTTTCACATAAGCTTAATTTGTGTATTGTCACAGTTGTGATATACAATTTTTGTAGAAAACATCAAACACACATACTGTTCATTGATCTGTAAGAAAGAATTTCCTTGAGAAACCGGTCTGTGGTTTAGACTCAAGAAGGCTTTAGCAGTTGTTAAAGCAATTGTAATATTCAGTTGAATATAGTGAATTAAGTCCTCGTTGGAGAGAGGCGAAATCACCTTGACGGGTGGACTGGAGTAGTTTGAGATTAAACGAACCAGTATAAAAATAACGTGTTGTCTGCATTTGATTTCAAGTTTAAACAATTCAACCCCCCTTCTTGTGTTTTTCACTTCTTCACATTGAAGTTTCTACTTCTCCCAAGTAAGTCTTCCCAAATGAGAAATTTTAGATTAACCAACTGGAATTCTAGATTAAAAGAGTCTCGTTCTCCCGGTGCATAAGCTTTGTCTCTCAATATCACCTAGCAGAAAGTCTTTCGACTGAAAGTTGTGATCTTTGATATGGAATTTCCATTTCTCAATAAATCTAACTTGTTTGTGTTTGTAAGAGAATATATATGCCTCTGAGTAGAGCATTTTTACCCTGACTGAAGATTTGGTTGAATATCTTCTTATTCCCCGGTGAAGTCATTTCATGAAGAACAAATCTAATTGAGATTAGTCGTGGGTTTCTATAGAGATCTGAATTTTCTACTTCTCCTAGAAATCTTAAAGATTGACTAATTGTAATTTCAAATTAAGAGAATCTTATTCTCCAAGTGCTTGAAGTTTTGTCTTCCCGGCATCACCCAGCCAAAGAATGTCTATTCCTTGAAGTGGAGTGTTCTCACCCCCAGCTGAAGTCGAGGGTCCCTTCAGAAATTTCTCCTATTCCTCGATGAAGTCACTTCATAAAGATTTCTTGTTCAATAATTCTCTAATCTCATAGCAGAAGTAGGGTTTGAAGTTCGTTATGCTGAGAATATTTTATTATCCCTAGTAAAGACTATTCAAGTTTGTTCTGTTTCTTAGCGGAGTCATGGGAGCATCATCTCACTTCCTCAGAGGAGGTTGTTTATAAGGATATCTTGTCCAAGATTTGCTGTTCCCCAATGAAGCTGCCTTATTAGAGATCACGCTCTCGGGAATTTTCATTCCACCAACTAATTTGTGTTGAGGTTTATTTCATCTCTCCAGTAAAGACCATTGGCTGAGATATCTTATGCAAAATTTCTCCTCTCCCCAACAGAGCTGCCTTTGGAAATCTCCTATTCAGAAATCCTTATCTCCCTTGTGAAGTTGCCTTATCAAGAAATTTCCTATTCAAGAATCCTCATTTATCCAATGGAGTCATTTCATCAAAAGTACTTATTCACAGATGCTCTCTTTTCCCAACATATCATAATCCTGGATATTGATAAGTGTTGCTTTCCCAAAAGAGTATGCTATTGCGGTTGCTAGTCCCAGGATAGAGAATCATAGTAGGATTTTGCTTTGGTTGAAGCACATCCTTATTCCCCAGTAGAGCCGAAGATTCTCGTATTTCCAGTAGTAGCGTATTTTGTTGAGTTTCTCATACGAAGAATATCTCATTCCCGACAAGAGTTCTTTTTGTAAGGTCGCTTACCCCAACATGGATCTTCATATCCTTGGCAGTATAAGGCCTCTTTGTCCGTAGTGATATAATATGGCTGAAATATTTCCTCAGGTGAGTTCTGAACCTCAAGCTTATGGTTCAAAGATACCCTCCTTTTCCCCAAGTGAGGATTGTTACTCCCCAGTGGTAGTATCTCCGATGTGGTCTGGTTAGAATTCTTTTGTTTAAGAATTTTCACGTTTCCCCAGTCGAAATCGCTTTCATTGAGGACTTACATTAGAAGCTCCTAGCTCCCAGCAATGTTCTGTGGAAGGAGATATTGGATATTTTCCCAGAAGGTTAAGAGGTGAAACATAGGTCAAGATTTCTTCTACACTGCAATTTATTTTTTGCAGTATTCTCCCCAGGAAGTTATCGCCAGTGAGAAATTGACAAGTTATGAAACAAAAGTCAAGTGAATTGTGATTTCCCATAGACCCCGTTTTATTAATGTTCTCTACAACAACGTCAAGTATCCATTTCGAGTTTCTTCGTAGATGTTACAATTTTGATCTGATCTTCTCTAGTGGAATCTGCAATTTATTTTTGCAAGTTTTATCAGGATTCAGCCTGTGGTTATTGTTTTTTTTTATTTCGCCAATCTGGGGCAGTCAAGTTGAGGATCGATCTCTCAAAGTTCAACTACCCTGGGGCAGCATATCAATGATGGTACGGATCCCATGAAGTCCTCTCGAGGAATTGTCGCTCACTTTGTAAGTTGCAGCTTATCAGCACCCATGCAAGAGCGTTATCTCTAACTTTTGAACTTTGGAATAGGGAATTCCCCACAGAGCTAGTTCTCCTCAGCATTATCATATGAGGGATTCTTTAGGCGGATAAGGTGTTTTGGAAACCTTCGTCCCCCAACCAAGTCTTGATGAGCATTATCTCGTTCTTGATAAAGACTATTGCCAGCCGAGTTTACCTTCCAATTTGAATTATCATTGAAGTTTGCATTAAAAAATTCTCATTTTCCCATCTGAGTTGTGACTTGGGGCATTTCAATATCAAAAGAATCCTTTATCATCCTCAGTAGGGTTGATGTTGGCAGAGATTTCCATTTCCCCAATAAAGTTGATATTGTTTGACTATCTTTATAGTCTATTTTACGGTTGCATATCAAAGGTTCTGGAATCCCCCGCAAAATACTCCCCGATAGTTTTGTATCCTTAATGGAGTTTTGTTTCCTCAGCAGAGCTTTGTTGCCCAGAAATCTTTTTCAAGAGAAAGGCTTCGCTCTTAGACTTCAAGTTTGAAGATGTCTCATGTCCCCAGTGGAGTTTCTTAGATGAGAATTCACAGTCTGAGGAAGTTTCAATTCCCTAACAGAGTTTCCAATCAGATATTCCTCGTCCTGATCTCTCCTTTCTCAGTTAACTTGCTACTTGGGGAATCCTTATTTAAGGATTTTTCCTTATCCCCAGTATAGTTGATGTTGGTCGAATAATTGAGATTTTGTTAATCTTCGGCAAACGGTAAAGGACTTTTTCGTCGGAAGATTCCCCAGTGAGGGATTTAATTCCCACACCTGATCTTCTCCATTAACAGCCAATTTCTATTTGGCGTTCTCCTTCAGAAGATACAATCTCACCCTGATCTTCTCCCACAACACCCAATCTTCATTTGGCATTCCTTCTTGCAGTTGATCAGTTTCAACCCGATCTTCTCCAGCAGATTTTTCATTTTATGTTTTCAAGTCTTTTCAGATCCTGACTTCTTGGTTGTTGGCTTCTCGATTGGCTATTCCCCAGTGAAACATTTAAACATGCATCATTACACTGCATCTACCAAAACGCGTAGCATTTCCATTATATGGAGCATTACGCTATAAAAAAAATTCAAACATGCATCGGAACATAAGCCGTTATTGTTTCTATTTTCCCCAGTGAATTAGCTAAAACTTCGAATTGTATCCCTAGCGAGGTCTTCATCCTCAGTATCTCAGTTTCAACCTATACAAATATATAGTTGATGTTAATCATTTGAATGGTTGAGTGTCTACTCTTGATTGCAGTCCAGTTTTATCCTAACGCAGTTTTCTCGAGTTTAGTATTTACCACCCTCGTTGTTTCTTTCAAATGTCTATTGATGTACCTTTTGAATACCAGTTTCATACTGATATTCGCTCTCAGCAGGTTTTTAGTAGTACGCCCTAATAACCTTGCTTTGGGTCGAGTTTTGAGTTTCGTCTCCTCACCTATGCATGAAATCCAGTTTTCATTCTGGTACTCATCAAGTTTAGTTTTGTCAAACTAGTTATAATGAGTCGATTGTGGTCTCGTTTTGTTTTCATACCTTGGACTTCCATCAGTGTTTGATTACTGAATCCTTTATCAGTTTTTGTTTACCGAGTTTCTTTGTAGTGTTGGTAACTGCGTCCCTGGTTGAAATCAATCTCCTTTGTTCCATGGATTCTTCTATCAGTTTTCGTTATTGTTTATCCATTGATCTGAGACTAGAAAGTGCTCTGAGAAACATGCGCTCTCACCACTTTGCTTTTGGTCGAGTCTCGATCTCGTCGCCTGTGCATGAAATCCAATTTTCGTTCTGGTACTCATCTTGTTTAGTTTTATCTAACTAGTTTTAATGAGTCATGTTTCGTCTCATTTTGTTTCTTACTCCTGGGATTCTTTCATTTCCTTCATACTATCTATCTTAGGTTGAAACTTGTCTCTTTTATGACTTTTGGGATCTTTCAGTTTCATCTCACTGTTCTGTAGGATCAAGCGCTTACCACTGAGCTAAAAGCAATTGCTTGTAGCCAAGGTGCAACTTTATTTCCATAAAGTACGAGCATTTTCAGGGGCTGCACCTAGTTTACTAAGCGCCCATGGGTGGGATGTTAAGCCCTTCGAATCCCTAAGGTTGACACTAGATATTTTAATCCAACAATCTCCCCCCCAGTGTCAGCCTGGGGGATTCAAACCCATGACCATGCTCTGATACCACTTGTAGGATCAAGCGCTTACCCATGAGCTAAAAGCAATTGCTTGTAGCCAAGGTGCAACTTTATTTCCATATAGTATGAGCATTTTCAGGGGCTGCACCTAGTTTACTAAGCGCCCATGGGTGGGATGTTAAGCCCTTCGAATCCCTAAGGTTGACACTAGATATTTTAATCCAACATGTTCTCCCTTGGTTAGAGACATGCAGGTGCTCTCAGAAACATGCACTCTTATCGCTTTTGTTATGGGTCGAGTTTTGCCTCATTACCCGTGCGTGAAATCCATTTTTCTTTCTCGTACTCATCCAATTTAGTTTTGTCTAAATAGTCATAATGAGTCGAGTTTCGTCTCATTTTGTTTCTTACTCCTTGGATTCTTTCAGTTCCTTCATACTATCTATCTTGGGTTGAAATATGTCTCTTTTATAGTTTTTGGAATCTTTCAATTCCATCTCAATTTCTTTCCTTAGTTGAGACTAGAAGGTGCTCCTAGAATCACACACTATAGCCACTCTGCCTCGCGTACTTTTCCAGAGTTTAGTTTCGCCTATTCTCTGGGGTTTGAGTGTTATCTCACCCCTTTTGTGGTCGTATTTTATTCCTACACATTTATTCTAAATTTTAGTTTCATCTATTCTTCTATGTTTGAGTTTTGTCTCATCTTTGTTAAAATCAACGTTACAGCTTCATTCTGACGCATGTCTTGGGAGGTCCAATTTTCATTTAACCCTCTGTTTGCTAAATCCAATTTCTTTTGGTATCTTCTTAGTCCCGTGTCTGCTTGCATTATTTGTCTTTGGCAGGTTTTGCTTCTATTTTTCAAGAGTGTAAATTTTCGGGTTCTTTTGTATTCAATCATCTTCAATTCTGAACTCTCGAAAATTATCACTTTTCTCACTTATCATGTTAAAGATAATTGAATAGGGGCAAATGTTGCACCCCAAAATTTATCCTCTTGATATCTGAATTTTTATTTGGGCTTATATTTCATCTGCATATGCATGCATACATTGGTTCTATTGCTATAAGATCAAGGTATGCTAGTAAAGCATAGACTATTTATCAGAAGTGTCAAAGGCTTTGTTCAGGCAATTCAATCAGATGAGAACTGGGTTATCACCATGTTATATTCCCATGTATTTTCTCATGTCTTGGGCAATATAAGGGATCCAAAGGTTTTGATCTGATTCAGAATAGTCCGGGTTAAAAATCTGTTTCGATGTGTCAACTTCATAATTTTCTAACTGTGAGCCAGAGTATTGTTTTGGGCTTAAATTTGATCACTAAGTTCGTGTTGATATTATCTTCACTGTATTCGGTCCGGCAGCCAATTATATGCAAATGGCGGTCAAATAATTTTATTATTGAGTTTTCAGGTTACCGATCAACGGTGTTTCAGGCGTTCAGAAATCTCTAACTCCAATTTGAAATATCGTCTCAAGGTGGTTCTTTCGCCATTGATTCTGTATCAATTTCCCCTCCAACTTTCATGTTTGGGCCAAAAGTTAATTCTCGAAGAAAGCTCTCCAAATTCGCAAATCAGACAAAGTTGAATAGTGGAAAATACTGATAAATAGTTGGTTGAACCGTGTTTTGCGTGCACTAAAAAATTCATAAATCGAAGCCTGTGGCTCGTTTTAAACCCGTTCCGGTGGCCAAAATTCTGTGTCGACGTCATCTACATTTTCATCTCTTACGGCCGAAGGCTAATTCTGCTCAGAAAGGCACCGAAAATGTGTATTTATCAAGTATTTTCATACAGGAAAATGGTGCCAAATGTTTATCTACACCAAATCCAAAAAATCATAAATCGATTGATTTTTATCGTATCGATCCCGCTCCAGTAGCATTGTCTCAAAAATTTAGTTAGATAAGTTTTGGTTTCCATTTTCAAGAGCCAACGGTATGCTGAAGGCTTCCGTTTTAGCCCGAAACATGTGCAACTCATTGAAAATTCTGAAGATGGAAAGTAAAGTTGTCTGAGGAAAAATTTCAAAAATTCATAAGTAAATCATCATTTATCTGATTGAGCCCATTTTCGGACAGGAGTTCATTCCCAATGTCAGCTATATTTTGGTTTCACATTTCAACTTCAAAACTCACACTGAGATTCCTGTGAATTTGCCCGGAACGTGTCGCACTAACGTTAATTAAAATTCTACATTACTATTTATGGATATTTGAGACCCATTAACAAAATCCACTCACATAAGCCCATACTATATATTATTTTTACTCCAATTTCTCTCATAAATCATAAATCTTCATAAACAATCTAAACTTTTCTCTCAATTCTCTCAAAAATCAAATAAGGGTTCTACACCTTTTTTTATCAAAAATACAACAACAACCTCATCAAGATCCAAAAGTCAAGATTAAGAGCAACTCTCCTCTGATTGTTGATCCGTTTGTTGAGATCTCTATACCTAGGCCCCCTCATCACTTCTATCGTGAGTTTTCTTGAATTAAGAGCTTTTTGAAATAAGTGATTTTTTTAATAAGTGGTTTTTCTTGGTTTTATTGTTGATTGAGGTTTTAATTGTATAATTGAGGCTTAATTGTTGAGAATTGATTTGAATTAAATATTTAATACAACTTTGTTGAATTTCTTATTGAAATAAGTGATTAATTGAACTTGAGAAGTTGATTTTGGTTGTAACTTGAAGTTTATATAGTGTTGTTGTGTTGATTTTTAGCCCTAGGTTTAGTTACACTAGTGTTTAGGTTGAATTAGCTATAGAAAACTAGTTAGCACTAACACTAGTTTAATATTTTGAACTCTTGATTAGATTACCACTAGTTCCTAATTCTTGATGTAGAATTTGTTAATAGTTTAGGTTAGATAGATTCAAACACTAACTTTAATTTAGGTGTTGTAACATAAACTAACAATTAGTTTAGTTTAGGCCTAATATTTGATTTTCAAGCTTTACTACATGTTTCCAATTATTTTTGGTTGATGATCATTGATATTCTAGTGGACTCAAATATCGTTGCAAAATACATTTGAAACAAGTTTGATTGAGTTTGATAGAAAATATCTCAATATTTATTAAATTGGCAAAGTTTAACATAATTGGTGTTTTTACTCTAACTTTTGATCGATTTTGAGTTTTTTCAACTTTCTTTAATGAAAACCGACTTTCTCAAGCCATCTGAGGCTCTCTTAGCTAACGGTTTCTTGATTCGAATATGTTTCGGTCAAATCTGTGAGCTGTTGACTTGTGTGAAAAAATCATATTTTTGAAAGAAATTTGACCGAATCGTCCGCATTTTGAGATCGTATGCGTGTGCATAACTTTCGATACTTTTGATAAATCATTTCAGATGATTTTTAAGCTTGTGGGTTGTGTATCGATTCACTTTTTCAACTTGTCCATAATTGTGATTCTTGTCCTAAATGTGACTTTTTTGTCTTTATTCATTACTTTTCATAGTTTGTGATTGTGCCAATTATGTGATACTTGTAGCATTTGTTTATTTTCTAACATTAGCCTAGTTTAGGCCTAATTCTTTGATTGCTCAAAATTATTGAAATCGAAATGTTATAGAAGCTTGACATTGGTTGATAATTCATGAGATTATGTGTAAATTGTGGAGTTTATAACTTGATTGAAAATGTTGTTGAATTATCTCTAGAGTTGGAAATTGATGTTGAGAGTTTTCTTTAATGTCTTGATATCAATAATATCGATTGTTTATAACCATTTGGTTATTGATCATTGTGTGTTTGTTTGTGCATTTGAAATACATTTTTGGTATATGATTTCAAGTTGTTTGATTTTTGACATAAACTACTTTTTGTCAATTTGTTGATTGGCACTTGTTGTTTGTCATTTACATGTGTTGAGATAAATTCCAATAGACTCAAATGACATCATAAAACACATTGAAAATAAGTTTGATTGAGTTTGGTGAAAAATACCTCAACACTTGAACATTGACAAATTTTTGACATAATTGTTGTTTTTGCTCTAACTTTTGATTCGTTTTGAGTTTTTGCAACTTTCTTTAATGAAAACCATGTTTCTCAAGATATCAGAAGCTCCCCATGTATTTAGTTTTTTTATTCGGACACTTTCCACTCAACTTTTACTGTCTCTGACTTGTTGAGAAAATCATGTTTCCGGATGAAATTTGGCCGAATCGATTGCATTTTTGTTATCTGTTTCCATGAATATAAGTCCCATTAATTTTTACAATTCATTCCAAATAATTCTCAAAGTTACCGTTTGTTTCGGATGTGCTTTTTTATTTATGTACATATTACACCGTTACTTGAAAAATACCGTTTTGCACTAATTTCGTTTTGTGATACCATTCTCTCCTAGTTTGTAAATATACTAACTTGTAGCATACCAACTAACTTGGGAGCTTATACATTGGATGTTGACGTTCAAGAGATTACCGCTTCATGTAAATACCGCGTTTTGTTGATACCGTTAACTTGTACATATGCATTTTTACCTCTTTTTGTAGTTTAATTACTTGAATATGGTGTGGCTGTCCGGAGTATTGCTATTAGCGTCTAAGAATTGTTCACTTTTTACATTTGACCATTTATATTCATGCTTATATCTGATGTCATTTCTTCCGCTTCCACGCTAATTTTGGTACTTTTTCCGATACTAATACAATGTTGTCCAGAAATGTCATACTATGTTCAAGTATCTTGCTCATTTTGTATTATACATAACCATGTTTACTTTTGATTCTTTTTTCTTAATTACAATTTGCATTTCAATGTTGTTGTTATTTGCTAACAATATTGATGATTTGTGCATGTCTTGAGAAGCGAATTCGGATATTGATCTTTTTGGTAAGGAATGCGCTTTGCTTGCACTGGTGTCACATTTTTGACATTCTCTCTTGTCGATGCTAGCTTTTGGAGCTTTTACGGAAGCTTTCAGATACTTGTTGTAGAGTTTGATGTATACGGATTTGTTTTATCCGTTTGGTACACATTCAGATCATTATTGCTGTAAATATTATAAATACTGCATTTTACCACTCTCTAGAGATCATATATAGTAGGGACGTTTATTGCTTTCTAGAAATCATGTGAAGTAGGAAGCAGCTCGAAGTCGCTGTTTAAAGTCCTGTAGCAAGCACCGTTTTCTGTATGCTAATTGTGTTTGTTTAAAATCCCACCTTGGAAGTAGGTATTATGCACATGTGTTTATATTTGTGTCTGCATTATATTACAGGTGATAAGTCCTCAAAAGGAGGCGAGCATGGAGGGTTCGTAATCGACCCCCACAAATTCTAGTCTGTGTCATCCTTAGCTCACGTGGTACACTGATGCTTTAGAGTTGTACCGATCTTGTACATCGAGTCTGTCAAGTGGGGAAGGGTTTTACAATCAAACCCTCATGCTCTGTCAGGAGTTTGCATTGGCTGATGCTGACACTCTGTGATCGTTGATATTTCTTATGTCGCTTACCTCGATCTTTTATATCTTAGTTAGGTGTCCAGTCGCTTTGGACTTCACATATTTTTTTATTTCATCCGTCTCCCGCTTGTTTTCTTCTGGTGATTCGCTCCCCTTATCTAAAGCATTTTCTCTTCATACCCTCATCCCCTGAGTCAGTATACCCTCAAAAAGAAGAATAGAGGGAGATTTTGCTATGGTAGCACTCACTCAAGAGTGTAGCCAATTGGTTCAAGGAAAAATCCCACCAAAGCTGAAGTTTCACCATTCCATGTAACATTGGGGACTCTTTCTATGGAAAAGCATTGTATGACTTATGGGCCAGCATCAACCTTATGCCCTTATCTATCTTTAAGAAGTGGGGAATATGTGTTATCGGGTCTACAACCATCACTTTATAATTGGAAGATAGAAGTATTTTCTACCCTCGAGGAAAGATAGAAGACGTCTTGGTAAGGGTTGATAAGTTGGTATTTCCTGCTGACTTCATCATTATAGACTTCGAGACTGATGAAGACGTTCCCATTTTTGTTGGGAAGACATTTCTTTGCTATGGGAAGAACTTTAATTGATGTTGAGAAAGGAGAACTCACCATTAGGGTAAATGGATAGCAAGTGGTTTTCAATCTACTCAATGCACTATAATATCTTGATGAGGAGGTTGCTGATTGTTCTAAGATTTCCAACTGGGAAGGAATTATTTACAGGAGTTTACTAAAGTCAAGTGAAGTCTTGACCCAAGCACTGGGAAAGCTAGAGAAAGAATTCGATTCACAAGAGGGTATCATGTATGGACCAATGTGTAAACCCACTGTTATAGATGAAGCCATGGAAGTTCTGGAAATATCAGTTGATGATAAGAAGAAAGGCTCTCCTTCAATAGAAGTGCCCACTAATCTGGAATTGAAGAAACTACCTTCCCACTTGCAATATGCTTTTCGAGAGGCAGGACATAAGTTGCATGTTATTTTTGCAACAAATTTGAGTACAGAGAAGAATGGTCAGTTGATAGAAATTTTTTACACAAAAATGCTAACAATTTCATTGAGAGACAAAGAAGACTCAACCCCATCATGAAATATGTGGTCAAGAAAGAGATTATAAAATAGTTTGATGATGGGATTATCTATCCCAATTCTGATAGTGTGTGGGTGAGTTCTATTAAGTGTGTACCAAAGAAGGGAGGTACGATTGTAGTTAGCAATGAGAATGATGAGCTAATCCCAACAAGATCAGTCACGGGATGGAGGATTTGTATGGACTATAGAAAGCTCAGCAAGGTCACTAAAAAGGATCACTTCCCCTTACCTTTAAGTGACCAGATGCTTGATAGATTGGCTGGGAAAGAGTATTATTGTTTCTTGAATGGGTACCCGAGATACAACCAAATAGCCATAGCTCATGAAGACCAAGAAAAGACAACATTTACTTGTCCTTATGGAACATTTGCCTTTAGAAGGATGCCTTTTGGCTTGTGCAATGCTCCAGCCACCTTTCAAAGGTGCATGATGGCTATCTTTTCTGACATTATTGAGAGTTCCATGGAGGTATTCATGGATGACTTCTCGGTTTTTAGAGAGTCATCCCATAATTGTTTAGACAACTTTGACGTAGTTTTGACAGGGTGTGAGGAGAAAAAATTGGTGCTGAATTAGGAGAAGTGTCATTTTATTGTCAAGGAAGGAATTTTTCTTGGACCCAAATTTCAAAGAGAGGTTTGGAAGTAGATCAAGCTAAGATAGAAGTCATTGAGAAGTTTCCCGCACCAGTGAATATTAAAGGCATTAGAAGCTTTTTAGGGCATGTTGGCTTCTAGAGAACATTCATTAAATATTTTTCAAGGATAACCAAACCTCTTTGCCAATTGTTGCAGCATGACGTGACTTTTGACTTAAATCTAGAATGTTTGAGCTTCTATAACCACTTGAATGAAGCTCTCATTTCTTCCCCCATTGTGCAAGTTCCTAACTGGACTAAACCTTTTGAGATGATGTGTAATGCAAGTGACTTTGACATTCTCGTTGTGTTGGGTTAGAGGCATGAAAAGATCATTCATGCCATCTACTATGCTAGAAAAACATTAATTGAAGCTCAAGTCAATTACAAAACAACTGAAAAGGAGCTGCTATCAGTTGTGTTTGCCTTTGATAAATTCAGATCTTACTTGGTTGGAACTAGGGTGATTGTCTACACGGATCATTCTTCCATTAAGTATCTTATTTCTAAAAAAGATTATAAGTCGAGGCTTATAAGACGGGTGTTCTTGTTGCAAGAGTTTGATCTGGACATAAGAGAGAAGAAGGGAGTTGAGAACCTTGTAGAAGACCATTTGTCAAGACTTATATAGGAAGTGCAAGATCAGAGTACAAGAGAAATCAGGGAGTCATTTCCTGATGAAAAGCTGTTGCTGATAACCACAAGTGTGACTCCTTGGTATTCTAACATTGTTAACTACTTGGTTAGTAGATATATTCCACCTTAATTCAACTCTCAATATAGGAAGAGGTTCTTTCACATGACCAGAAGTTATTTCTGGGATGAACTTTTTCTCTAGAAGAAGTGTGCTAATCAATTGCTAAGAAGATGTGTGGATCAGCCAGAGGCACGACAAATATTTTCGGCCTATCACGAAGCTCCCTATAGAGGACATTTTGGAGGAACCAGAACTGTAGCTAAGGTTATACAATCAGGTTCCTTTTGGCTATCTCTTTTTAAGGATTCCAATGATCTTGCAAAGAAATGTGATAGATGTTAAAGAGTAGCAAATATCTCCATGATGCAAGAGATGCCTCTTACCAACATCTTGGAAATTGAAATTTTTTATGTATGGGCCATTGACTTCATGGGACCATTTCCTTAATATTGTGACAACTATACATATTGGTAGCTATGGACTATGTTTCTAAATTGATAGAGGTTGTAGTAACTCCTACTAATGATGCTATGGTGTTGACCAAATTTTTGGTGAAAAATATTTTGTCTACACATGGCACCCCTAGAGTGATCATTAGTGATGGAGGAACCCATTTTTGCAACAAAATATTTGAAAATTTGATGGCAACATATGGAGTGAAACACAAAGTTGCTACTGCCTATCACCCACGATGTAGTGGGCAAGCTGAAATTTCAAAAATAGAGAAATAAAAAGGATTTTAGATAAAGTTGTTAACCCTTCTAGGAAGGATTGGTCTAGGCACTTGGATGATTCCTTATGGGCATACAGAAACGTCTTTAAGACTCCTTTAGGCATTTCTCTCTACATACTTGTCTTTGGGAAGGCATGCCACTTGCCTATTGAGTTAGAGCATAAGGCTTTGTAGGCTATCAAAAACCTTAACTTTGATCTATCTAAAGTTGGTCATGCTAGAATGCTTCAACTCAATGAGTTAGGGGAACATAGGTTGTTCTCATATGAAAATGTTGAATTGTACAAGGAAAAGACTAAGAAATGGCATGACAAGAAGTGTCTGCAGAGAGAATTAGTTGAAGGACAACTTGTTCTCTTATTCAATTCTAGATTAAATTTTTTCCCTGGAAAGTTAAAGTCTAGATTGTATGGGCCTTTTAAAATTTTGAAGATTTATCCTTATGGGGCAATGGATCTTTTGAATAAGAAAACAGGAGAAAACTTCAAATTAAATGGTCAAAGAGTGAAGATATACTATGGTGAATCCTCAAACAACACAAGGACCTCCATGTTTTTGAATGATTCCAATTGATTATTCCATGGTCAGGCGAAAAGACTATAAAATAGCGCTCCTGGGAGGCAGACCAATATTTAATTTTTGTTTTTAGTTAGTTTTATTTTTTCAGGTATCATGATTATTGAATTGAGGTGGAGAAGAAGAAAAATGTCATTGACAAGTCTTGTCGTGACTGCGAAAGCTGGGCTATACTTGAACAAAAATAGTGGGAAATTATTGTTGCCTTATCATGCGAAATATATTGAAAAAGGAATTTGTGGGAAGGCATGATCAAAAGTTCAGAGGAGTGAGTAAAACTCATGCGCCTAGCCATCTGATTGTACAACAAAGTGACGTCATGCAAAAAGACATGGAATTAATTGTTAATGGCATAAAATCATGATGAGTAGCGGCTAGGGTTAACCCTCACCATACCCTAGGTTGTCTAAACAACTTTAGTTGTCATTTTCAACCTTTATTTTTTCCAAAACCATACGTTTATTTTCCCTCTCCACTCCTAACCCCTAAACTTCACAATTGCCTTCATAAACAAAAATTTCCCACTACCTTTTCATATATTTGAAACCACTCCATCACTTTCATTTCTATAAACTCCACCTACCAAAACGGCTCATATCAACTTATCTCTCATCCCTATTCACACTTTTACACTCCTTAAAACCCTAACAATGAATTCTTCATATTCATAAAAAAGAACTAAGTCGTGTGCGAGAAAAAATGCGACACCATCCATGGACATTTTTGACAATGATAGAAGTGACTGTGAGATCTTTGTCAGCAACGAAGAAAGAAGAAAATTCTTTGGGTACATCTCTGGCCGAGGTGTATTTTCTAAAATGGGTTTCACCTTCGACCTGAAGGATGAAAACCTAGGCATACCTGCCAGCATCGGTTCTCTGATTCAAAGAAAGAAGTGCGTAAACTGTGTCAACATCCTGAGTCTTGCAAATTCTAAATCGTGAAAGAGTTTTACTCTAACTTAAAACCTGCTAACAAGAAGCCTGTGGTCATGGTAAGAAGATTTGAAGTCTCTTATTTTGAAGGAACTATTAACATGATGTTTGGTCTGAAGAAAGTAGAGGAGGAATATCATGGTATTTTGGCAAGAGCTGATGAGACAGAGTATGAAGTATACATGCAATCGCTTTTCAACCCTAATACCACATGTGTCGAGTCTGAGGAGGAAAAGTTTGTAAGAAGAATGGTCCTTAAGCTTGAATCCAAGGCATGGTGTCGTACCCCAAATTTGCCCTACCCCAATGATTTCATTTTCAAGATTAAAATAGAAGAGATATTTAATTAAAGATGGTACAACAGTATCTGACGACCCATCTTAAAATTTAAGCCAACTGGGGATGCATTTAATTCAGGAAGGTGGGGCTTTTTTGAATCAGAAAGACCCATAAAATTATTTGCGAAGCATGTTGGCCTATGGCCCATGCGGTTTGAAAATGGAAAACTAGTTCAAAAAGAATACTAATTATTAAATCCCTAATTTGTTAACCCATTTTAAGAATGGTTGTGGGTAGTGAAAAGAAGAGTTGGTGTAGCGGTAGAAATGTTCAAGACTAAGCCATTGGATTGACTAGACTTTGTACAAATCAAAATAAAAATCGCCACCGCGCTTTATTGTTTCCAAAGGAATGGGAAAAGAGCGAATAACCCAAAAAAGGGGGAAAGATTCAAGGTAAGGGGTTTGGTTATGCAAAGGGAAGGTATTAGCGCCCTAAACATCTACGGTACTCCGCAGGAACCTCTTTGAAAAATCTGTATATTTTGGCTATATAAAATGTGTTGTATAGAAAATGGATGGTGGAGGTGAGAAAAAAAATATATTTTTTATGATTTTTGCACCCGCCGCGGTTGGGAACCTTTAGTGCCTACATACCACCTTTCGTGCAATAGGGGATCAGGGTACACATAGTTCCTCTTTAAAAAATTTGAAACACAGGTGTGTTGGTTGATTTTAAGAGATAAGACATCATCGTCATTGTCCGTGTGGAAAATATACTTACTACCCACAATTATGAGAAAGGAGAATTTGCATCATCTCAAAGTGGAGGATAATGGCTTGGATTTTAAAATCAACAATGCCTCACTCAACACCCAAGTGGAAAATATCTCACTTCACTACATATTGTAGAAGTATAGTTGTTTGCATCACAACAAGGATTGACAAGAGTCTAACCTTTTGAGAAAAGTTTAAAGATAAAAGCCAAAGCGGAAAAATGGTTTGAAATTAGATTGAGTGACTTTTAGTCTTCTCACAAAAAAGTGTCAAAGTATTATTAAATTGATTGAAGTTTATTTATGAAAATGTTTTGAAAATGCATGGACCTAAGTCCAAGTTTATTATGAAAGTGGGTTATGTTTCAAAACAAGAAGAGTTTTAAAAAGGAGGGAGAAGATTTTTGAAATTAAAGAAGATGGGAGGATAAGAAGAGACTATCCTAAAGCATAAGGTAAAAGCTAAGGATAAGAACCATCTAACCAACAAGGAGCCAAAACATGACATTATAAGCCAAGAGAGAATTCCCATTCTTTGGATTGAAACCAAGTAAGCAAAGATACTAGACCTCTTCAAATTCATTAAGTCTTCACAAAAATTAGGCAGAGTAACGGCTGTATACAGGTGAATTCCAGATTACAAACAAAGGATGTAATCACAAAAACCTGCACACAAAAACAAATAAGCAACCCAATGTCTTGAGGTAAACCTCAAGAACTCCAGACAAAATAATCAGATAAGATCACAAGGTCTCCAAGATAGGCCAAGGTTTCTAATCCTAAGTCCAAGAAAAAGTCTCATGCTCCATAATGCCAAGGATAGTAACCAAATAGTCCAAGTACCATTAATAGTTTTTTAGGGTTTATGTTGATTATTAAGTATCTTAAGAAGAGAAAAAGAAAAAGCTCAAGTGAGAAAAGTAAAAATGGCAATAAGATAAATGCTCAAGTGAGCAAAGATAAAAATGGCATGAAATGAAAAATGCTAAAAACATAACTAGTACATAAAGCATAAAAGAATAAAAGCATAAAATAAACAAGTCAATAATTAGTGGTTAGTTGGATGGCCATCTTGAAACTTGCATTTGGAACTCATTAGAGGATTGGTAGAACCAAAGCCTCCACACAACAAGTTGCATTTGCTTTTTGTCAAGTATATCATCCATTTAGAATTCTCATAAATACCATTTAATGATCAACGATGTTTAAGTGATCCGCATTGACCAAAGGTGTTGTAGATCTATTAGAGGATTGGTAGAACCAAAGCCTCCACATAATGAATCTCAAGGTTATTGGATCAAAGAGATCAAATTAACATACTTGGGCTTGCAATCATAAGTTTGGGCCACAAATGATCATTTATTCGAATCGGGACAAAATTTAGCGCTATGTTAAGCAATCGTAAGTGGACTTATATAGAAGTCGCACCTATTTTGAGGCCGGTCAATAGCAATCTATGCACCATTTGTTTCGAGACATGATATAGAGATCATGCTCCAACAACATTTAGTCCAATGAGAAGGGGATGAGATGAAGAGGAATTAGGGTAAAAAAGAGACACCATATTTGAATTAATATTTAATCAAACTATTATTAAAATCATTCATCCATTTTTTGTGGAGTTAAACTCAACACCATGGATCCAATGATGTTAATAAAGCCATGATAAAAAAATCAACCCAAGACAGCCAGAAAATAATCACAAAATAATAATATAATTAATGTATACATTAAAAGGTTTAAAAATGTTTAAAAAATGGAAAATAATGATGAAAATATCAATTATATTCAAAGTAATCAAGAAATAAAAAATAAGACCATAGAAAAATCATAAAAGAGGCCAAATAATTTTACAAATTTTTTCGTAATTTTTAAAAGTCAAAAACTATTTTTAAAAATTATAATAAATGGGTAAAATAAACAAAAATAGTAAAAAATAGTAAAGTCAGAAACAAAAATAAAATAAGGTCATCAATATTTGTCACAATATCATTGGATCATTCCATAATTTTTTCATAATTTAAAAATGTATAAAAGTATTTTTAAACATTTTAAACAAATCAAATAAGCGCAAAATTCATAAAAATTACCAAAACACAAAATTAAATTGTGAAAAAATAAAAATCAGAAAGAGAATTAACAAAAATATTTTTCATAATTTTTTCAGATTTTTTGGATTAAAAATGAATTTTCTATGATTTTTTGAAATTTAAAACAATTAAAATATAAAAATCAAAAAAAGAAAATAAAAGTAAAAGATGTGGACCATTAGATGAGAGTCAAAACCCGTTAGTAATCAAATCAAAGGGATCTGACGCGCTGTGCATATCATGGTTTTTAATGAATAATGTACAAAATCAATAATAAAATCAGAATTTGAAAAATACAGATGGCGCGCCTTCATTGGTTAGAAGATGACACGTTGGTCATCTTCAACCTCCAGACATCACGAATTGCAGGTCTCTCAAACTGTAAAATCAGAAGCTCAGACCTATGCCATTCGCTTCGTCTCTTCAAGACGAAGACAACCACACCCCCGCGCCAAATTTATATAAACTGTGGCTCAAGAAATTTGGAAGGAAAGTTTTGAAAAGGGATTTGAAAATTCATGGTCAAAACGTGTTTCCAGTGAACTGTAAGTGTTACGACTAGAACCATGGCAATGAGAGCAACACAGTGATATCAGAGTTTTGAAGAATTGATGAAGGAATCTACCTATTGAAGTTGAGTTACAGAGCTCTGAAACTGGACTTCTATGGAGCAATATAGGGCATGATTCTTGAATGTAATTATATGGTTAGCTTCAGGGAAGATCAAGGAAGGTGAATTTATGGAAAAATTTGACTGAAAAAGGCTTGAGAATAGATTTCGAAATTGCTGAATTTTGGGTTGTGAAGCAAGTTTGGTAGGGTGATTCTGGCTATCTAAGCTTGTGAAATTGAATGTGGTATGACCCTCTATTTATAGGGTAGAAAATGGTATCAAAAGGAAAAGCAAATGATGCATTTTGGAGGGAATTCGCGTGGGTTTGCATCATGAAAAAAGTGTGACTCAAACTTGATCAAAACTCTGCCAAATCGTGCGTTTCATGATGCTAATCACTTCTGGAAAGTTGCTAAACATGATTAGGACCAAAAACGCATGGAAATCTCGTGATTAGAAGCCAAAACAAATATTTTAAAATTCTGACTTTGTGCAAAATTCAGTTTCAAACTACCAAATTCAAAACCATGGCATTTCCACCTCAAGGGGTCTTAGGGAATAATTCTTGATGCTTTGGAAAGATGAGGTTACAAGCTTTGCAATGGAAAAATAATGGGATCAAATGAATGCTTGAGCTGAAAGTTATATGGAGTCAAAGTTGAAGAAAAAGAGTTGTCTTTCCATACTTAGAAATATTTCAAATTCTTCTTTAAAAATGACCTATAATCTTTTGCATCCAAACATGGCCTTCCACTTAGAATTTGCTCTTGACCAAAAATTATGGAATGAAGTAGATCCCTTGAATGACATTTTTCAATTTGAACCACTCAAAATCTCCAAAAATTGAGCAAGTTATGACTTGTTGAAGTTGGCCAAAAATCATGAAATGACCTATAATCTTTTTCATTCTTAAGGCAACTTCCATCCATTTTATTACTTTGCACATAAAATAAGGAATTAAGTACACATCTTTAAGATCATTATGGAAAAAGAATGGGCTTAATTTGATAAAAATTGACCAAGTTATGACCATTTGAAGTCAAATATGGAAAATTGGGGATTCATCTGGGTGACTTGTAATCTTTCTTCTTCACCAAGTTCCTTCCACTTGAAAACTCCTTGGAACTTTTGAAGTGATTTGCTGGTAACAATTTGAAGAGAAGGATATTTTTGGAATCACTCAAAAATACCAAAAGATGAGGAAGATATGCTCCTTTGAAGTCCAAAACCCCAGCCTCTAGATCAAGAGAATGCTTTGAGGAAATTTGCCAAGTTTGAACAAGCTTTTTGTGCCAATATTCTTACTTAGTGAATAGAAGTTGTTGAGGATGATGATGAGGACTCATAGCCACCAAAACCACTTCCATATCTTGAAATTTGAGAGAAATATGCTCTTGTGACCAATAGGAACAAGGCCTAGTCCAATCATGACAACTTCTTCCCTTAACCCTTTGTACTTTTGAATCAATTTTGATAACTTTGAAATAGGTTGAACCAAAATAACCTTGCCATGTCATCCCTTCCAAAACAACTTCAATGGTGAATTTTTAACTTCTCAAGCTATTGACTAGGGCATGGAAATAAACTCATGAACCCATGAAGCAACTTGCTAAACCTCATTGCCTTTACCTACATTATTAGCAAGCAAGACAAACCAATATTGAATTTTATTAATTAGAGAGACAATCAAAGCAAAATATCCATGCTTACAAAAGAAAACAAGTTAAGGTGCTTGATAACTCCTCAAAAGAGCAAGGCTAAAGATAGGGAGAAGAAACAAAAACCCTAATGTGATCTTGTTGTGATTGAAACAATGTGGTATGATGAAGGAATCTTAGGGGGAAAAATTGGGGTACAATAGCTGGAATTGAAATTTAAAGGACCATTAGAATTTGGACCATTTCTGTTAAAAAGCAAACAACAAAGGGGGGTGTGAGTATAGAGTTATTGGCCCATTAAGAAACATTATATGGAGTTTAAGAGAATTGATTATTAAAATATTCCGTTAAACATTTTTATAATTAAGTTATTAAAAAGATTTATTATAATTATTATTTTTTATCAGATATTGTTTTACAAGGAGTTTTGTGTTTGTTTGAGAAAAAGAAAAATATTTGTGGCATAAGGCCGTTTGGCCCTGATAAAAGAAAGACACTTTGTTTGTTTCGTTTAAAGAAAATACTTAGAAGATTGATTGTACTGTAAGAGAAAATTGGTGGGCCAAGAACGTTTTTAGCCCAATAAAAAAAACTATTACTGCGCCAATCAAACTAATCATCCAACACATGTTTTCTGCTGCTAACATACACTGCAAATTACCACCAATTTCGCGCAGGTCTCAATAAATAACGGATACTGTAGAAATTAAAGATTAAAAATTGAAACATTATCAAACTAAATCAAGGCCCAGAATTATAGTGCCAATAGTACAGAAAAATCTACGGAATTCATTAACGCAAAAGCTGTAATAAGACTTAATCAAATCTACAAGAATCAGATCTTTATTCAAATCTCATTACAGTACAGAGCTTATTAATAGAAGCGTACAAATCCAAACTAATCTTACAAAATAAATCTGTTACAATCCAAATCAAAATCAATGTACAAATCTAATAAATCTCTAATTTCTACAATTTCTCCCTAAAATCTCTGCTAATCGTAACATAAATTGACTCAAAACCCTAAAAGAAAACTAACTTATAAAGACAGAAAAGAAAGGTACAGGGAAGGGGAGGCTGGCTAACTGAAAAGGTCGGACAGAAAGAAGAACGGGGGATCTTGAGAAGAAGGCAAACATTTTACTGAGACGAGGAAGAAGAGCCTTTAAGAAACCCTCACTATTGAGAACGAGAAGAGGGAGCTATTAGAGTTTCCGGATCGGAAACCCTAATCGCTCTCCGTCACCCGCTGCGCGTCATCACCTTCAACCTCTCCGTCACCATCACCAGTACTTCGCTTCTCGGCCACCACTTTTCAAAACCTGTGAATAAAAATAAAACCAAAGAAGGAGGTTAAGGGAAGTCGCGAATGCTCAAAGAAAAGAATCACAAAAGAAGGTAAACTATTAGCTCTCTTGTGTTGTTCTTGTATTGGGGGTTGGGATTGGTTTACATTGAAGAGAAGCACGATTGCGCCTCCGCGGGGTTTGAATTGAGAGGTTAGATTTTCTAGATGAGAAGACGAGGGTTTGTTGGCAAGAGAGAGGAAGAAAACTGTGACATAATTGAGACCCAAAAATGAATATGAAATAAAGATTGTTTTGTGTTCCGTTGGGATCCTCTACGCTCATGCCTATGCCAATTAATGTGCACCTCCGCTTCTTCCCATTAGATCACCAGTGGACGGCCGCAAGGCCAGGTCCACTGTAAATCACTATACGCCATCGCCACACTGGATCAACCGGTCTAGGTCCAATTGCCTATGGGCCTAGCCCATTACTCTCCACACTCCCCATTCCATTTTTTGCCAAAACATACAACAACGTGCACCCCCCTGTCCAGACTGCGTTGGGCCTGATTCAAATTATTTTCAACACCCCCTACTTTTACTTTCTAACTGAAAATGCACCCCCCAGGTTTTGCTTAAACAATCTTTTTTCCTTTTATTTCTTTTATAGTTTTTTATATATTATATTTTATTTATATTTTATTTTATTTATATTATATCTTATTTATATTATATTGTATTAATTATTTATTAATAAGTATTATTATTATTAATTTTGTAATCACATATTAATAATTATTTATTGTATGTAAGTATTATTATATGATAAAATAAATCATTTTCATGTAAAAATTGCATATATTATTTTCACGTATATTGCATTAAAATATTTGTAGCATGCATTAATCAAGACTTTTCGCAATTAATACAGTAAAAAACAAAAACCAAGCATCAAACTATTTTCTCGAAAAAAACTAAGCTAATCAACATTCTTTTTCGCAAATGGGTTTCAAACGGGTTTTGACTTACCGCGCATTCAGTCAAAATCTCCGCAATCACTACTCCCGACCGAGTGCAAAGTGATTCAAAATATGTTTGCAAACCCCTAAAAAAACACCAACCCCATACAAACTACGAATTGGGACTCTGATTCCTCTTAAGAGGATACATAGGCATACAATCAAAAATCGTAGTGAGTTCCCCTATAAAAAATTCAAACCCTTTCCCCTATATTAAAGCTTAAAACCTTGTTTACCCCATACCTAAACCTAGGGATAATATCCTTGTGAACAAGGTGGATGAAAGGTGCCTAACACCTTCCTTTCATCCAATTGAGTCCGAAACCTAGAATCTCTATCCGCGAATTACGGTTTTCTATTGGATTCATTTCCCTAGGATAAAAAATAATAGTGGCGACTCTTGATCAAAAAACCAGTCGCGACAGCTGGCAACTCTGCTGGGGATTCTCCTTAACCCTAGGTTTAGGTCTTTTTTGGGGTTTCTGATTTTTATTTGCTTTATTTATTTATTGCATTTATCTATTTTATCGCATTTATTTATTTACTGTAAAATTCTCTTATTATCATATATTCACTGGGTGGCGGGATTTTTTCTGTCTCAAAAAATATTTTCAATATAACCCTTAGAAAGAAGGTTCGTCTATTAGCTTAGGAGGTACATCATCCCTGCGAGTTTATGTGACGACTTCGCCTAGAGTCGGTGAACTTCCGAAAAAGGAATACTTATCGAGAGATATCCTCATGACGAGTAGGACTTTGGAAGGCCACCCATGATTCTTTGTAACGACCTTAACCCAAAAATCTCATGACGAGATCTTTCACGACTTCGAGATGAAAGTCTCAGTCCGTAAAGAGGCTCCACCTAAGGGAGGACCTTATGCCTTTCCCCTATGGTGTTATTCATGACACCCTTAAGGAAGCCACCTTTTGGCAGGGTAGATCAACTATAGGTCAAAATTAAGGAGCCTACCTTTTAAGGGTACTTATCACAATAACCCCGTCCCTGAACCATACATACCTACTTTATACGGGTACTTATTACAAAAAGTCCTGTCACTCAACCTTACACCCACACATTCATATATTTCATGTATTTCATGTATTCTTCATACATTCATCATATATTCTTCACCCATTTCTTTGTCTTATTCACCGGGTACAAAAAAATAATAAAATCAAGATCTCGGTGACTGCCTTTAAAAATGGATACCGAAGGAAACAACCTTTCTGCGTCAACACGCCAAACATGCCAGAAATCAAGGCCACAAAAGGGAAATAATGTTATGAATATTTTCTCAAGCTTTGTCAGGTCAAGGTGGATGACTTCCAGATCAGATACCCGCAGGCGCACCTAGAAGACTTATTTCCTTTTTGCTTGATTTCACGCAAATAAAGTATTGGTTTAAGATTGTAATATTTTTCAATATCTGAATTATGTTACCTTCAATAAAGGAATTTTGTTTCTACATCTCGTTCACATATCTATTTTAAAGATAATCGCTGAGTAAAATAATAAGCAAAAGACGAATACATACCCAAGGGAATAAGGCATTTAAAACAGTAACCATTTAATATTCATACACATTCATTCGCACGTATGCATTCACGAACACCCGCATATCATGTCAAAACTCATATTTTCACAAACATCTCTCTAGCTGAACCATTGGTAGAAGAAGATCGCCACCTCCATGGCCTCCATACCAAACCATGGCATATCAACAAAAAGCAATGGAGAAAATCGAGGAAGCCCAGACTGCATTCAGAGAGGATCTTGACCAAGTAAAGGGTGACGTTACTTCAATGAAAGGAGATATGATTCAAGTTCTTCGGGCTTTAAAGAACATTATTGACAGGCAAGGCCAAACTCCCAGGGTAGCTTTCGAGGAAGTATCCCAGACTATTGGTGCATCAAGCAGTCACCAAGCAAGGAAAGAGCCAGAAGCATGACTCTCAAAGTCCGTCATGGCCCAACAAGAAGATGAAACATAAGGCTTTGTCCCACCACCGTCGAAAGCAAGGGCACCTCGTACCCTACAGATTCCAATCAATAATGCAGACAACTACTGGGACATGCAATACGGAGACCATGACCCAGAGGATGCAAACCAAGCGCCCTCAAAGGCGACTGGTACTCATGTTATTGATAATCCATTAGTGATGAATCAATACAAAGCTCTAGAAGAAAGATTAAAGGTTGTGGAGGGTTTTAACGCTTTTGCAGTGGACGCTCTTGAAATAGGCCTAGTTCCTGATGTTGTGATCCCACCGAAGTTCAAAGTGTATGACTTTGAAAAATACAAGGGGCTCACTTGTCCAAGAAATCATCTTCGTATGTATTGCAGGAAGATGCATGCCCATGCCCATGATCAGAAGTTGATGATTCACTATTTTCAAGATAGACTGAGTGGGGCATCTTCAGACTGATATATGCAACTGGAGAAAACACATATTCAAACCTGGGAAGATATCGCTAATGATTTTCTGAAGCATTACAAATATAACCTGGGCATGGCGCCTACCCGCATGCAACTCCAGAATTTTTCTCAGAAGAAAGAAGAGTCCTTCCAGGAGTATGCTCAGAGATGGAGGGAGTTGGCATCCCGTGTGCAGCCACCGCTGTTAGAGAAGGAGTTAGTAGACACGTTCATGGGAACTTTGCACGGGTTGTATTATGAGATGATGGTTGGAAGTATCTTTTCGGGGTTCTAAGACCTAGTAACCATCAGAGAAAGAATTGAGACGGGGATAAAATGTGGGAAGATATTAGGGGGACCATCAAATGCTCCCTACAATTCAAGGCGGCCTGCTTCAAACTTCACCAAAGGAAAGGAGGGAGAGATTAATGTTGTAGCACCATAACCCAGGGTTCAACAACCATTAGTGATCCCCTTAGGGCAGCAGTAAGGCAGAAGGCCACCCAGGAAATTTGATCCACTCCCTATGCCATCTAGCCAGTTATTGCAACAGCTAGTTAAGGCATCCTTAGTGGAACTCAAGCCTCTAGCCCCTCCAGTCGGGCCACTCCCACGAAGATATGATGCCAAATCTAGATGTGAATATCATGCTAATTCTCCTGGACATACCATAGAACATTCTTGGCCTTTCAAACACAAGGTGCGGGATTTGTTGGGTTCTCAAGACATCACTTTCGAGAAGCCCGACATCACATCAGACCCTACGCCATCGCACGATGGGCTAACAATAAATGCAATCAAAGTAGTCACTGACTTTGGGGCAAGCAGACAAGCAAATACCCTGATAAACTCGCTAAAAGAATATCAGTTGGGATATGTACTCCCGCCAGAACACAATGAAGCTCTCGAAAGAGCTCTACAAAGGCTAAGGGACCAGGGGATAGTCCAGTTTGGACAATACCCTGAAGAAAAATATAAAGGTATTATGAAAGGCGAAGCACATTTTCCTCCGATCCAAGAGACTTTTGTTAACAATGGAGTAGTGCATGGCAGACATGGGGAAAAAATATTCAGCAAAGCTAACACCAAAGGGGAAATTGAATTCATCCAAGAATGCGTTACAGGAGAAAAAACTCAAAAGATGGACGACCGTGGAGATTCCTGAGATTTTTTTCTTTCCTAATTAATTTTTCCTATTTTGAAAGAACCTATGTCAAGCCCGAGGCATAAGGGTTTCTTGTAAGGGTTTCCCTGTTTTGTTTCAGACAATATCTATGATTATTAAAAGTTGTGTTTTGTTTCAATCAAGATCCATGTCTTTCTCTTGCATTTATGTCTTAAATTTAAAAAATGGCAATACTTTCTCTGCATATGCATTTTCAAATATTCATATACCAAATTTGCACCAAAACATGATAAAGGTGCAAATTCATGCCCAAAACCATTGATAATGCTACTGCTGCGATCCGATATAATTTTGATGCTCCTATCAACCAAGCTAAAGAGGAAGATGATAAAGATCTTGAACTCTCTGAGAAAATGACGAGGGAAATAAAAAGAAAAGCTAACAATACGCAACCATATCAAGAGGCTATTAAGACCATTAATCTGAGCACAGGGGAAGACCCTAAAGAAACCAAGCTAAGGGGAAATGTTAGAGCGGAGCCACAAAGAAGATGATCAAGTTATTACGCATATCTACAGAAACATGCCAAAGCCAAATACAGACAATGCTGTAAAAATAAGCAACTACAAAATACCAAGATCAGACAAAGAACTCGAGCCAGGGGCACGTTGGGTATCCACGGTCGACGGAGCTTCAAATGCACCGGGGCACGATATAGGGGAAGTATTGACTTCTCCAGAGAATGCTCACAAGCCATATACCAAGTGAACAGCGAATGGGACACTAAACATCCAAAATTGATCCCATATCGGGATCATGTTTTGAAAACTGACTGTGGAATTCACAAAGATCATTTTCAGTCACGTCCCACGAAAAGGAAATCAAATGACGGACGCCCTGGCATCTATATCGTCTACATTCAAAGTAACTTGGTCAAACCACGAATCGCGCGTCGCAAGCAAACGCTTCGAAGATCCCACACATTTCCTTGCTATTAAAAAACGATAATATAACAAGCCTTGGTTTCATGACATCCGGAAAATGCCTCCAGCATTGGAAAATAAACCCTACGAGTATTAGCCTCAGAATACTTTCAAAGTAAACGATATACTGTACAAGATGAACCATGACATGGTCTAGTACTCAAGAAGATTCTGCTACCTCGCCTCGACTCATGTGGTAAATGGACACCCAATTACGAAGGTCCATACATAGTCAAAACAACGTTCTTCGGTGGCGGTCTTATCCCCACAATAATGAATGGGGGAGAACTACAGCATCCGACAAATTCAGACGCAGTTAAAAATACTATGTATAAGAAGCTCTCTAAGCTCGAACCCTAAACGGGCGACTTGGGCAAAAAGGAGCATCCCGGTGGATCGAAAACCCTAAAGGGCGATCTAGGAAAAAATTAGGGGCATATAAAAAAAATTATCCCGGTGGATTGAAAACTTGAAAGGGTAATCCAGGAAAAAGTTAGGGATTTCATACAAAGAAATAAATAACAAAAAGACTGCAATCTAAGAACTGCGACTACGAACCAAGAAGGGAGAGATAGATCTGAATCATTCAACTCACAAGCACAGGAGATAAGATCATTAAAAGGATATTGGGGAGCATTAGCAGCAATTATCATTTTTATTGCCATTTACAGTTTAAAAACTTTCTGTAATTACCTCTTCCTAGGAATTGCATTTTGTATTCTCGCCTATTCAGAGGCATATCAATAAAACATTTTCTTTCGTTGCATCTTTTCAAATTGCGTATTTACTTTTCTCAGACTTGTTTACAAAATACTACGATCATTACTTGGGAATATTGTCTTGAAATCAATTCGGGGGATTAACAAAATAAAAGCACTTAACAAAACATTGAAAAAACATTTTTGGTTATAAAAATATCAAAATAAAATCCACGTATACGTCCATGCACATAGCTACTCTTACGCCTTACAACAAAAAAATCTATACATATGTATGCGCCTAAGCTTGCACTCAACAATACAAAGTCTACACATATATCTACACGTCCCTACGCAAGGTCTACGTCCATGTCAGTGCCTATACCTATGCTTGTAACACAAAGTCTATGTCCGCACATGAGTTTACGCAGACGTGTACTCATGCCAATTCTACATACGTCTACGCTTACGCCTGCGCTCACAACATACGAATCCACATACGTCTACACTTATGCCTGCGCTTACAACATAAAGGCCACACATATGCCAATACATATGTTTGCGCCTTTATACAAATATATGCATAGGTCATTACCTACGTCTACGTCTACGCTTGCATACAAATATGCGCATATACCATTACCTACATCTACGTCTACGTCTAAGCCCGCAATACAAAATCAATGATCAACTTGGTCTAACTTTGTCCACCGTATTCAAATTCAACAATGCTACGCCAACATAACATACAATTCCAGGAATTGGTAACTCTAAGCCAATGATTTAAAGGAGAGAATGTCGTAAATAGTCTGCATAACATTTCGAGGCATACACGCATTGCGTACATACACACATTTTGCATATCTCAAGAATACATACCCTATACATTTCAATATTCGATACACTCAGGGTTCCATATCAATGTCGAACATCATAAATGTTGCATACATACAACATTTAATACGCATGCAATACACATGTATCGCCTAGCAAACAGACAAATAATTTCACCCTTGATTCAACTATCAAAGGGTCAACCAATGCAATGCTTCTCCTACGATTCAACCCGTCACTTCAGTCTTCATGCCGTGACACATTCAGCCCATCACATAAGTCTTCCTGTAGTGATGAGCTCCTTCCAAACTCAGTATGTTGCCTCTAAGCCGCAGCATATCTCCATGCCAACACATTGCTTCTAAGCCGCAGTGTATTCGCGAAACTCGGTATATTGCCTCTAAGCCGCAATATATCATCTAACTCAAACACATTGCCTCTAAGCCGCAATGTATTTGCAAAACTCATTACATTTCTTCTAAGCCGCAATGTATTTGCAAAACTCAGTACGTTGCCTCTAAGCCGTAATGTATTCGTAAAAGCCCATTACACTGCCTCTAAGCCGCAATGTATTTGCAAAACTCAGTACGTTGCTTCTAAGCTGCAACGTATTCGCGAAACCCGGTATATTTCCTCTAAGCCGCAATATAGCATCTAACTCAAACACATTTCCTCTAAGCTGCAATGTATTTTCAAAACTCATTACGTTGCTTCTATGCCGCAACGTATTTGTAAAAACTCATTACATTGCCTCTAAGCCGCAATGTATCTTCCTAGACCAGTATATTTCTTCTAAGCCGCAATATAGTTTCCAACTCAAAACACATTTCCTCTAAGCCGCAATGTATCCACAAAACTCAGCATGTTGCCTCTAAGCCGCAACATATTCTCAAAGATCCATTAGATTGCCTCTAAGCCGCAATGGACTCTCAACACTCTGTACGCAACGCGTTGTATATTGCTTCTTAAGCCGCAATATATCCTCCAAACTCCGTACATTGCCTCTAAGCCGCAATGAATTCTCAATACCCTATTACATTGCCTCAAAGCCGCAATGAATTCCCAACACTCCGTACGTTGCCTCTACGCCGAAATGAATTCTCAACACTCCGTACATTGCTTCTAAGCTGCAATGCATTCTCCAAACTCATTACATTGTCTCTAAGCCGCAATGTTTTTGCAAAACCTAGATCATTTCCTCAGACTTCATGCAGCAATGTTCAAAATAAAACCTAGCTCATCGCCTCAGACTTCACGCAACAATTTGTGAACCTAATCCATTGCCTCAGATATCATGCAGCAATGTATTTCGTTATGCCATCGTCTTAGACTTCATGCAGCAATGTTCTAAACAACAAATTTAGCTTATCACATGGACTTCACACAGTGATTTTCTAACCTAACCTACTACATCAGACTTCGTGCAACAATACCTTCTTTCATTCCATAAAAACCAATCATCTTCTCAGACTTCATGCAACGATGTTCGAAACAACACATCTAGCTTATCACATCAGACTTCACGCAGTGATTTGCAAACGTAACCCATCGTCTCAGACTTCATGCTACGATGAAAAAAATAACTTTTACCCATTGCATCAGACTTCATGCAGCAATACATTTCGTTACTCCATGAACACCGATCATCATCTCAGACTTCATGCTGCGATGCTCAAAAGAAAACAAAACTCATCACATTGCCTCTAAGCCACAATGTAGTCACAAACTCAGCACATTTCCTGTAAGCCGCAATGTGTCCTCAGAAATCAAACACATTGCCTCTAAGCCGCAATGCATTCTTCCAACTCAACACATTACCTCTAAGCCGCAATGCACTCTTCAAACTCACATACATCGCCTCTAAGCCGCAATGCGTTATTCCAACTCAAACACATTGCCTCTAAGCCGCAATGCATTCTTCCAACTCAAACACATTGCCTCTAAGACACAATGCATTCTTCCAACTCAACATATTACCTCTAAGCCACAATGTGCTCTTCAAACTCACACGTATTGCCTCTAAGACTCAATGCGTTCTTCAAACTCATTACATTTCCTCTAAGCCGCAATGCATTCTTCCAACTCAAACACATTGTCTCTAAGCTGCAATGCGTTCTTCAAACTCAAACACATTGCCTCTAAGCCGTAATGCATTCTTTAGACTAAAATACATAGCTTATAAGTTGTAATGTATTTATGCTCAAAACATCGCCTCAGACATCAGGCAGCAATTTACAAACGTAATCCATGTCCTTAGTCTTCAAGCAGCCATGTGTCATCAATCATTTCTATACTCACCCTCCAAATGGGTGAATAATCCAAGACATACAGAATTGCGCTATCTGCCTCGTTACCAAACCCTGGTAAGCGATGCATCACCATCTTTGCCTACTTCCTTGAGACTCGTAAGAGTATGCTATATCAGTGTAACCTTATCGGACAAATTTTGGGATACTTCAAGTATTCAATAAACTTCCAATAAGAATGTACGAGACCTGAGTTCTCTCACGATATTCGATTGAAAGATAATTGAATAGGGGCAGCTGTCGTACCCTAAATTTGCCCTACCCCAATGATTTCATTTTTCAAGATTAAAATAGAAGAGATATTTAATTAAAGATGGTACAACAGTATCTGATGGCCCATCTTAAAATTTAAGCCAACTGGGGATGCATTTAATTCAGGAAGGTAGGGCTTTTTTGAATCAGAAAGACCCATAAACTTATTTGCGAAGCATGTTGACCTATGGCCCATGCGGTTCGAAAATGGAAAACTAGTTCAAAAATAATACTAATTATTAAATCCCTAATTTTTTAACCCATTTTAAGAATGGTTGTGGGTAGTGAAAAGAAGAGCTGGAATTGCAATTTAAAGGACCATTAAAATTTGGCCCATTTCTGTTAAAAAGCAAACAACAAAGGGGGGTGTGAGTATAGAGTTATTGGCCCATTAAGAAACATTATATTGAGTTTAAGAGAATTGATTATTAAAATATTTTGTTAAACATTTTTATAATTAAGTTATTAAAAAGATTTATTATAATTTTTTAATCATATATTGTTTTACATGGAGTTTTGTGTTTGTCTGAGAAAAAGAAAAAGATTTCTGGCATAAGGCCGTTTGGGCCTGATAAAAGAAAGAGACTTTGTTTGTTTCGGTTAAAGAAAATACTTTGAAGATTGATTGTACTGTAAGACAAAATTGGTGGGCCAAGAACATTTTTAGCCCAATAAAAAAAACTATTACTGTGCCAATCAAACTAATCATCCAGCACATGTTTTCTGCTGCAAACATACACTGTGCAAATTACCACCAATTTTGCACAGGTTTTAATAAATAACGGATACTATAGAAATTAAAGATTAAAAATTGAAACATTATCAAACTAAATCAAGGCCCAGAATTACAGTGCCAATAGTAGAGAAAAACCTACAGAATTCATTAACGCAAAAGCTGTAATAAGACTTAATCAAATCTACAAGAATCAGATCTTTATTAAAATCTCATTAGAGTACAGAGCTTATTATCAGAAGCGCAGAAATCTAAACCAATCTTACAAAATAAATCTGTTACAATCCAAATCATAATCAATGTACAAATCTAATAAATCTCTAATTTCTAAAAATTCTCCCTAAAATCTCTGCTAATCGTAACAGAAATTGAATCAAAACCCTAAAAGAAAACTAACTTATAAAGATAGAAAAGAAAGGTACAGGGAAGGGGAGGCTGGCTAACTGAAAAGGTCGGACAGAAAGAAGAACAGAGGATCTTGAGAAGAAGGCAAATGTTTTACTGAGACGAGGAAGAAGAGCCTTGAAGAAACCCTCACTGTTGAAAACGAGAAGAGGGAGCGATTAGAGTTTCCGGATCAGAAAACCTAATCACTCGCTGTCACCCGCCGCACGTCATCACCTTCAACCTCTCGGTCACTATCATTGCTACTTCTCTTGCCGTCCACCACTTTTCAATACCCGTGAATAAAAATAAAAACGAAGAATGAGGTTAAGGGAAGTCGCGAACGCTCAAAGAACAAAATCACAAAAGAGGGTAAACGATTAGCTCTCTTGTGTTGTTCTTGTATTGGTTGTTGGGCTTGGTTTAGAGCAAAGAGAAGCACGATTGTGCCGCCACGGGGTTTGATTTGAGAGGGTAGGTTTTGTATATGAGAAGATGATGGTTTGTTGGCACGAGAGAGGAAGAAAATTGTGACATAATTGAGACCCAAAAATGAATATGAAATAAAGATTGTTTTGTGTTCCATTGGGATCCTCTACGCGCATGCCTATTCCAGTTAATGTGCACCTCCGCTTCTTCCCATCAGATCACCAGTGGACGACCGCAAGGCCAGGTCCACTATAAATCACTATACGCCCTCGCCACACTGGATCAACCGGTCTAGCTCCAGTTGCCTATGCGCCTAGCCCATTACTCTCCACACTCCCAATTCCATTTTTTGCCAAAACTTTCAACAACGTGCACCCCCCCTGTCCAGACTGCATTGGGCCTGATTCATATTATTTTCAACACCCCCTGCTTTTACTTTGTAACTGAAAATGCACCCCCCAGGTTTTGCTTAAACAATCATTTTTCCTTTTATTTCTTTTATAGTTTTTTTATATATTATATTTTATTTATATTATATTTTATTTATATTATATCTTATTTATATTATATTGTATTAATTATTTATTAATAACTATTATTATTATTAATTTTGTAACCACATATTAATAACTATTTATTGTATGTAAGTATTATTATATGATAACATAAATCATTTTCATGTCAAAATTGCATATATTATTTTCATGTATATTGCATTAAAATATTTGTAGCATTCATTAATCAAGACTTTTCGCAATTAATACCGTAAAAAACACAAACCAGGCATCAAACTATTTTCGCGAATAAAACTAAGCTAATCAACATTCTTTTTCGCAAATGGGTTTCAAATGGGTTTTGACTTGCTGTGCATTCAGTAAAAATCTCCGCAATCACTACTCCTGACCTAGTGCGAAGTGATTCAAAATATGTTTCCAAACCCCTAAAAAAACACCAACCCCATACGAACTACGAATTGGGACTCTGATTCCTCTTAAGAGGATACGTAGGCATACGATCAAAAATCGTAGCGAGTTCCCCTATAAAAAATTCAAACCCTTTCTTCTATATTAAAGCTTAAAACCTTGTTTACCCCAAACCTAAACCTAGGGCTAATATCCTTGTGAACAAGGAGGATGAAAGGTGCCTAACACCTTCCTTTCGTCCAATTGAGTCCGAAACCTAGAATCTCTATCATCGAATTAGGGTTTTTTATTAGATTCCCTTCCATAGGATAAAAATTAATAGTGGCGACTCTTGATCAAAAAACCAGTCGCAACACATGGTATCAATTCATAAAGAATTTTGTCAAGCCCACTACTCACAATGACACGATTAACAAGCAACAGTTGGCCCTTCTTCATTGTATTACTTCTGGAATGGATGTCAATACTGGGAGGATAATAGTGCAAAATATTCAAGCATGTTCTATGAAGAAAGAAGGGATGTTGTATTTTCCTTGTCTGATCATAACCCTATGCTCCAATCAAGGAGTAAAAGGCAAAGCAGCTGATGAGGTTTGTAATGGAAAAGATGGATTTGATAGAAGAAGTCTTCAAATGTTGATGAAGCCAAAAGTAAGGAAGAGAGAAGGGGAAAGACATAGATCGTCTGGAGGAGACTTTAGTCTTGAAATTAATAGTGTATCGTGGAAAGTGTTGCTGCAGATGTAAAAGGACCAGAGAGACTACTACCAATTTTAAAAAGCAAGGTACGAATGGGAGTCCAAAGTTTACAACATATGGATTATGACATTCCAGCCCCTCCATTCCCTAACCACATATTTGGGATGGAGGAAGAAGATGAAGAAGAAGAGGATCTGGTGAGTGAGGAGAATAAAGAAAAGAAAACAAAGAAAATTTGTAAGAAGCCAATGAAGTTTGAACCGGCTGTTGTGAGAGATCTAGGCACGTCAACTGAAGGCGTGACTAAGGATGGCTCAACTAAGAAAAATAAGAAGAAGATCAAGGGAGAAGCACTAGCCAAGAAATGTGTGCCAAAGTAAAAGATTATGCAAGAAGTAACAGTGGTGGAGGACAACTCAGAATCTGATGATGATGAGACTTTGAATGATATGATCAAACAAATGACTAAGGATAAGAAGGAATTGCGAGCAAAAGTGCTTGAATAGGCAAAATACCAAGAAAATTTCCAAGAAGAGTGCTAAGGAAGTGGTGAAGGAACTAGAAGTGGATCCAAATGAAAAAGGTGATGAAGAAAAATTAGACTAAAACTGAGAAGGTGGAAGAAGCTAACAAGGAAAAGGGTGATGCTTAAATGAAGGACATGGATGGCGTGAGTGAGGAAGACTAAAGTGAAGAGGAGGAGGAATAAAATGATAAAAATGAAACTGAGACTGTTGTGAGTACAACTGACGAAGGTTCTTATGATAAATCTAAAGTAGAAGAGGAGGAGAAAGAAGAGGATTTCTCTGAAACTTCGAAAGAATTGGAACAATCAGAGAAAAATCCAGCAGAGTCGGGTGTTGATGTGACTTCTTTAGTCACTCCCAAGAAGGTTAAGGGGGCGACAAAGGCCAGCACCCTATATTTAACTAGTATGAATGACACAGAATCAACTCCAAGAAAGACTCCTGTAACAGCCAAAGCACCTCCAAAGAAATTCCCTTTCAAGACTGTCAATGTCAAACCCAATCCTCTGACGCCTTACCAGAAGGATCCTAGGAAGAAAGCTATGCAAGACCCTGCTTTGAAGAAACCTTCAAGGAAGAACAGCAAGCTTCAAGCCTAGCTGCTAAGTGTCAAGATTAAGACTAGTTCCCCACCCCTTCAGCTGAACAGTGAAGATATTCTCTATAATACGGTAGGAGAATTGACTTTTTTGGTTTTCTCCAAATGTGCGAATAGCAGGAGTCACCACCGATTTTTTTTTAATCCAATATTTAGGAAAGTTGAAAAGAACAGGAAAGACGTTTGATAGATTTTGAGTTCGGGGGGTAAGTTATGAAAAGGGAAGGTGTTAGCACCCTTTTCATCCGTAGTTATATATGGGCCGTTAATTGCTTAGCTCACTTTTGAAAACTTGCTTTGTGTGTGTGTGATTTGTTTGAAAATGCGGAATTTAAACCTAAACTATTACATCCCGTAAGCAGTTACATAATAGAAAAAATGCGGAAAGATAAATATAAACTATTACAAGAATTGTACGACCTATACATTCGTCTATGAAATTTAAAGGCAAAAAGAAATAGGAAAAAACATTAAGAAAAGTGTTTGAATGTTTGTTTATATTTTAAAAAATAATAATTCAAAGTTGATTTAATTATGAGAACCCTAAGTCTAGTTAATTTTAATTAATAAAATACCCAAAGTCTAATTAGTTTTAATTTTAAGAAAATATTAATTAACCTAATTAATTAGTATATAATAAAATGTCAAAATTAATTGTTGATTAAAAAAAACTAAACCTAATTTATTAGGGTTTTTAAAAAGGAATTAAATTAAATAATGATTAATTAAGAAAATATTTAAGAAAAAGGAAAAAACTAGGGCTAGAAATCAAAGAAATTAGGTTAAAAAAGAAAAAAGGGCAAAACTGCATGGGGTGGGTGTAGAACCCACGCCCTCCTGCTTTCACACTGCCTTGCTTACCATCGAGCCAACACGTTGGTTGCGTTAAGAGATAGGAACTGTAGAATATATTGAAAACCTGCGCATTAAATGGAAAATAACAAAAAATATTGTGCAGCGCAGGATTGAACCCACACTCTTTGAGGTTAGAAGTGTCTTTGAACGCGCGCTTGCCACTAGGGTGGCTCTTGCATCCGGTAGTATAACAAAACGAAACAAATATATCATAAAACGCGTGGACCGGAGAGACGCCGGAGCCCTAACTCCGATCGTCTTCTCTGGTGAGAGGATTCTTAGAACCTGCAAAATAACAAACATAAGTGATCAAGGAAGACCCTACCTCCCTAATTTGAGGGCTACAAATTCAATGGCGGCCTTAGTTTTACCTAATTCGTCCTGCATAATGATATATGAACAAAATATTGTAAATCAGTTCAATCACGGTGCTAGGTTATCCAGGCGTTAAGGTACTCATGCAAGGGTTCATACCTGATTTGTTTTATCTCAAGAACACGTTAGCAGGGTTAGTTTCAATTAAAACAGCATAGAAAATAAAATACGAATTTGGACAAAAACATGAAGTCGGCGATGCATGTAGGGCATGTTTTAGGCACTTTTGATCATCAAGAATTAATCGAACTTACTCTTTAATGTCTTTGGAATCGATTTGAATCGTTGTTTGCCCTTGAAGATGGTTGGAACTAGGATTGTAAGTTTTCCCTAATTTTCACAAAAGTTGATATTTTGGAGAGAGTGTTCTTGAGAAACTTTTTTTCTGTCTTTTCTTGTCTGAAATTGAAGAGTATATATAGGAGAAGAAATTAGGTCAAAGATAGGCTTGGACATCTTCATGAAATTATATCTTTTGTTTTGTTTGAAAATAAGTTGGAATAAGACAAAACTCTAAAGATTTATTTCAAAAATATCTTCACACAACCTCTAATTCAATCTTGGGCATCCAAAAGATAAGAATCAAAAGCCTTTTAATCCTTGCACCTCCACTTAATATTTATTTGATTTAATTTTGAATTTAAATGAATAAAAATCAAAATAAATGAAATAAAAATTAAAATGGTGCATGAATGGGTTTAGAGGTCCATTATGAGGTCAAGAACACATTTGGACCTTGAAAGATAAGCCCATTAGCCCAAAAATTCATGTTTTGCTCAAATTGGATTTAATGTATTTCCTCAAACTTTCCCAACTTGCACAAGTCTTAACTTGCCCAATTTTGGTCATATGAAGATGATCTTTGACTTTTTGGAAACCTCAAGATGTCCCCTACAACCTTCATGTTAGTCATTGTTCCATTTGAAGACTTTATCTTGATATAAATTTCTTTGACAAAAAGTGTCTTTTTGTTGACTTTTAAAATGACCTGCAATGTTTTGGCCCATATCTCTCAAATGAATCATTTTTGGCCTTTATCTTAGAGAGACAAAGTTCTAGATAATTGAATTTCCTTCAAGATTGGCCTTGGTGGAAAATTTTCTGATGAAATATGTGAAAGTTTGCTTGGTGAAAGTTCAGTTGACTTCTCCTTATGAAAACCCTAATTTAGTAACTTTTGAATTTTTTATGAATCTTGAGTGTTCATGATGAGTTATGATCAACCCTTGATCAAATGATGAACTTGACCTCAAAACATTGATGTTGACCAAAAATCTTGAAGTTTGACTGTATGTAGACCAAAATTTACTTTTTGTCCAATATAGTTGATTTTCACCTATCTGAGCAATTGATTGAGCAAATTTGTGATGTAAGGCTTGAAACATGACATGAGGACTCTTTAAAGAAGAGGAACCATAAAAATCACTTGAGGCATTCTAAGTCCCATTTTCCTTGAGAATACCAAAACCCTAGTAGTTTTGAGGACTTGAGAAACCTTATGAGCATGAGAAGATATTTTGAAATGGGAAGGAAAATTTTGGGGTACATCATTGTCCTTACTTTAAGTTTGGAGGGAGTGGTGGCAAGAGTCGTGACTTGACTCTTCTCCTGTTTTCTTTATTACAATCTCTGTTTTTATGGCCATTTTCGGCCATTGATTAATGATGTTTTGTTGGCTATTTTCAGCTTCTAGTTTATTAATGAATTGTTCTATTTTCTGTTGTTTTATTTTAGTTGTTGTTTTGTGTTGTTAAAAAATTATAATTATAAAAAGGACATAATGAACAAATCTGAGAAACATTCCCCTTAGAACTGACCATCTCAACAAACTTAGGGAAAATCTTGTTAGGTATTAATTTCAGGAGACAAAGACTTGAGGGGTATCTTTTTCATTAACTATTTTGTTACTAGCAATCCCTGTCATGACTCTGGTAGTCTAGGAAGTAGGCAGCCTGTAGAAAAAATAGTTGTTTTATTTTCTTTTAGCTGTAAATATTAGTTGGGGTGGTAAATACTCTTGTTTAAAGGACATGAACACTTCCGGAGCACTGCATTAAGCTGAAAATAGAATAATTACAAAAAAGGTGTATGAAGTTGCCAAAGAGAACTTCTCAAATGAAATTTTATGTTCCCATGACTGGAGGAACATCTCTTCTGCCAGAAACTGGAAGAGAAAACAAAGTCTTGTTCCTGTGCCCGTGTCTGGAGGAACAGTAGTTGCCTCACCATTATTGACAAAATTGACTCATGACTATGTGAGATCATTTAAGCAAAAAAATGGGCAACTGCAAAAGGATTTGAGAAAAATGCAAGGTGGTCCTAGCTGTAGGTCCAAGAACAAAGAGTAAAAATACCCCACTAGGTTGAAGGACAGGGAAGTCAAGCATGATTTAATATTAGGCTGGCTAACTTCACAGAAGAGCTTTGTCGTGATCGGGAGTGTTGGTAATCTAAAGAACCCACACACATTCAAGATTGAGCCCAAGTTCTGAGTAGTATCTGTTTTTAAGATAGTCCCTAGGAGGATAACTCTGAGTTTTGTAAAGATTAGATTTGATAAAAGAGGGGGTAGTTGCTTGAAGTTGTTATGTTTGTCATTGATTGTCGCATTACCTTAGGATATGTAATGATTCATGTTTGGGAGTATGTTAAACCACATTTTGTGAGTTAATACATGGCCTTAGTGTCGGGGTAGAAATGTTGAGACTAAGCCATTGGATTGACTTAACTTTCAAAAATAAAATAAAAATTGCCACCATGTTTTATTGATCCCAAAGGATTGGAAAAAGAGAGAATAACCCAAAAAGAGGGGGAGAGAATCTAAGTTCGGGTGTTGGTTATGAAAAGGGAAGGTATTAGCACCCTAAACATCTACGGTACTCTGCAGGAACCTCTTTGTAAATCTGTGTATTTTGGCTATAAATGTTGTATAAAATAGATTCTGGGGATGAGAAAAGAATTATCTTTTTACAATTTTTGCACCCGTCGTGGTTATGAACCTTTAGTGCCTACGTACCACCTTCCATGCAAAATGGGATCAGAGTACTCGTAGTTCACCTTTTAAAAAATTTTAAAACACAAGTGTGTTGGTTGATTTTAAGAGAGTAGATATCATCGTCGTATCCGATTGGAAAAACGTACCTACTACCCATGATTATGATAAAGGAGAATTTGCGTCATCTCAAAGTAGAGGATATGCTTGGATTTTAAAATCAACAAAGCCTCACTCAACACTCAAGTGGAAAATATCTCACTTCACTACATATCATAGAAGTATAGTAGCTCGCATCACTACAAGGATTGACAAGAGTCTAATCTTTTTGAGAAAATGTTTTAAGGTAAAGAGCCAAAGTGGCAAAATGGTTTGAATGAGATTGATTGACTTTTAGTCTTCTCATAAAAATGTCAAGGTATTATTAAGTTGATTAAAGTTTGATTAAGAAAATGCTTTGAAAAGGCATGGACCTAAGTCTATGTTTATTGTGAAAGCGGTTCGAGTTTAAAACAAGAAGAGTTTTCAAAAGGAGGGAGAAGATTTTTGAAATTAAATAAGATAGGAGGAGATGAAGGCACTATCTCAAAGCATGAGGTAAAAGTTAGGGGAAAGGACCATCTAACTAATAAGAAGCCAACACTTGACACAATGAGTCAATGTAGAATTCCAATACTTTGGATTTGAAACCAAACAAGCAAAGGTAATAAACCTATTAAGAAAACCAATCTTCAATTGCATTAAATTTTTACAAAAATTGGGTAGAGTGACAGCTGTATACAGATGAATTTTTGATAACAGACAAAGCATGTAATAAAACTAATCTACACATAAAGCAAACAAACAACCCAATGACTTAGGGTAAACCCCAAGAACTCTAGAAAAAATAATAGTTGAGGTCACAAGGTCTCAAGGTAGGTCAAGGCTTTCAATCCTAAGTCCAAGAAGTCCATACCCCAAAATGCCAAGGATAACCTTAAAGCTTTTTAGGGTTCAAGTTGATTATTAGGTGTCTTCAAAAAGAAATCAAAAGCTCAAGGGAGAAAAATAAAAATCGCATAAAAGTAAATGCTGAAGTGAGCAAAGGTGAAAATAGCATGAAATGTAAAATGCTAAAATAAATGGTGCATAAAGTAAGGAGCATAAAGTAAAGGCATAAAATAAAGTCAATTGTTAGAAATTAGAGGTTAGTTGAATGACCATCTTGAAACTTGCATTTGAAACTCATTAGAGGATTGATAAAAACAAAGCCTCTCAACAATATGTTTCATTTGCTTTTTGTCAAGTATATCATTCATCTCAAAATCTCAAGGCAACAATAAATGATCAATGATTTTTAAGTGATTCACTTTGACCAAAGCTTATGAAGATTCATTAAAGTATTGATAAGACCAAAGCCTCATAACAAAGAATCTCAAGATTATTGGATCAAAGGTTTCAAATTAACATACTTGGGCTTGCAAACATAGGTTTGGGCCACTAATGATCATTTCTTGGATCGAGACAAAATTTAGAGCTATGTTAAGAAACCGTAAGTGGACTTATATAGAAGTCGCACCTATTTTGAGGTCGGTCAATAGCAATCTATGTACCATATATTTAGAGAAATGATATGTAAATTATTCTCCAATAACATGTATTATAAGTAAGAAGGGGATAATATGAAGAGCGAAGGGATAAGAATTAAACCACATTTGAACCAAAAAGTTAATCAAGCTATCATTAAAATCAATCATCCATTTTGGTGGAGTTAAACTCAACACCGAAGATCCAGTGATGTTAATGAAGCTCATGATCAAAATCTCATAGTTCAAGATCAGCCAAAATATATACAAAAATAAAATTGTATTAAAAAATAATGAAAAGATTTTTTTTAAATGGTTTTAAATGAAAATGAAAGGAAAAAATAGCAACTATATTCAAAACAATCAAGAAAAATTCAGAGACCATAGAAAAATCAGAAATGAGCTCAAATATTTTTATAAAAATTTTGGTAATTTTTTAAAGTCAGAAACTATTTTTAAAATTAAAAGAAATATGCAACATAAACCAAAAATTGTAAAAAATAATAAAGTCGTAAATAGAAATAAAATAAGGTCACCAATATTTGTCAAGAGGTCGTTGGATCCTTCCATATTTTTTTCAAAATTTAAAATTTAAGAAAAGTATTTTTAAACATTTAAAACAACTCAAAAAAAGTGAAAAAAATATAAAATATGCCAAAACACAAAATAAAATTGTGAAAAAATAATAATCAGAAAGAGAAAAATTAAAATTATTTTTATAATTTTTTCATACTTTTTAAAGTTAAAATGCATTTTTTTATGAATTTTTGAAGTTTAAAACAAATAAAATATAAAAATCAGAAAATAAAATAAAAACCAAAAAGATGTGGACCATTGGATGAGAGTCAAAACGTGTTAGTAAGCTAATCCAGTGGATTAGACGCGTTGTACGTATCATGGTCTTTAGTGAATAAAACACTGAATCATTTATTAAAATCATAATTTGAAAAAAACAAATGGCATGATATCATTGGTTGAGAGGTGATACGTTGGTTAGCTTCGACCTCCAACCACACGAATTGCAGGTCTCTGAAATAGAAAAATTAAAGCTCGAGACGGGTACCATTCACTTCGTCTCTTCAAGACGATTCCAATGGTACCCTCGCAAAAAAATTATGTAAGGTGTAGCTCAGTCGTTTTGGAAGGAAAGATTTGAAAAGGGATTTGAAAATTAATGGCCAAAACTCACTTCCAGTTAAAAGCAAATGTTGCAACTAGAATCAGAATGATGAGAGCTTCATTACAATACCAAAATTTGAGAGAATTGGTGAAGGAATCTACCTATTGAAGTTCAAATTCATAGATCTGAAACTTGACATGGCTAGCACGATTTAGGAAGTCTTAGAGCTTGGTTCTTCTTCTATTAGCTTCTGTGAAGTTCAACGATGAAGAATTGACAAAGAAAATGGATTGAGGAAAGCTGTAAAATCGAATTCGAAGTTGCAGAAAAGTGGATTCAAGAGATAGTTTGGCAGGGTGATTCTGGCTATCTAAGCTTGAGAAAATGAGTGGGGTATAACCCTCTATTTATAGGGAAGTGAATAGAATGCTCAAGCGTGTGGAATGATGAAGTTTGGAGGGAAATCGTGTAAATATGCAGCATGAGGAGTGCGTGACCTGTTTAGCATCAAAAATCACTCAAACCTTGCATTTCAAGGCTCTAATCCACTTTGGCAAGTTGTTTAAACATGTTTTAATCAAAAACGCGTGCTAATTTGATGTTTAGAAGCCACAAAGTGAATTTCAAATTCTGACTTTAGAGAAAACTTCAGCTTCAAGGTACCATCTTTGAATCCATGGTGTGCATGATTTAGGGAACCTTAGGCTTTAATTCTTGATGAATTGGAAAGATGAGGTCACAAACTTTACAATATGCAAAGAATGGGATAAATTGGATGTTTGAGCTCAAAGTTGTGATGAGAAAAAGATAAGAAAAAGATGTTAACTTTTTGTACTTAGAAAAATTCTAAGTTTTTCTTCAAAAATGACCTATAAATGTCTTGCATCCAAACATGGCTTTCCATTTAAAATTTTCTCTTGACAAAAAAATATGGCATGAATTAGATACCTTGAATGACATTTTGAGACTTGAACCATTTAAAATCTCCAAAAAGTTAAAAAGTTATGACTTGGTGAATTTGGTGAGAATTCATGAGATGACCTATAATCTGTTGAGTTCTTAACACATCTTCCATCCATTTTCAAGTTTGAACATGAAAGAAGGGTTGAATTTCACATCTTTAAGATCATTGTGTAAAAATAATAGGCTCAAGAATATAAAAATTGACCAAGTTATGATCTTTTGAAGTCACATAAGGGAATTTGATGGCCTATCTAGAGGACTTGTAGTCTTTCTCAATCATTAGGCATCTCCCACGTAAACTTTTCTTGAAACTTTTGAAGTGATTTGTTGATAACCCTTTACAGAGGATCATGCCTTTGGAATTACTCAAAAATACCAAAATATGAGCAAGATATAGCCCTTAGAAGTTCAAAACCCTAGCTTCTAGAGCAACAAAATCCCTTGGAAACCCTTTTTCAATTTGACATATTTTCTTGCACAAATACTTTTGTCATGTAAACAAAAGTTGTTTAGGATGATAATGAGAAACTATGGCAACCATAAAAACTTCCAAATATTTATAATCGAGGGAATTATGCACTTGTGGTCAAGAAATCAAGAACTTTCCCAATTAGGTCAAACTTCTTCAATTAACTTTTGCATCCTTTGACTTTCTTTGACAAATTGAGGTATGATGAATCATAGTAGACCTTGTCATGATGTTACTTCAAAGCATCTTCAATGGTGAAGCTTGAACCTCAATCAAAATTTTTTGAATAAGGCATGGAAGTAAACTCATGAACCTATAGATCAACCAGATGAAATGTGCTGTGCTTTCACCTATAAAATCATCAATTAGAGAAAACATTCATTGTATTTATTAGTTAAAAGTTAATAAAATTAAAACATATATGATCACAATATACAAATCAAGGTGCTTGGTGATTCTCCATGAGCAAACCTAGAGATAGGGATAAGAACCAAACCCTAGTGTGATCTTGTTGTGATTGAGTTGATATGAGATGATAGAGGGATCTTAGGGGGAAAAATTGGGGTACAACAGCTGCCCTTATTTAAGTGTCTTCTATCTGGAGACACGAAGGTTAAAATCTTCGTGTGGACGCGATTGAAGACACTTAAATATAAAACAAACCCTATTTTTGGCCCAAAGATACCATGTGATGTTTATGATTATGCATGCAAATGAATAGATCCCAAGGAGACAAAGGAAAACACAGGGGAAACAGAAAATAAAATATCAAAAGAAAATACGACCAAGAAAATAAATCACTGGTGAACAGAAGACTTGACTCTATTGGGGTAAAGCCCAAGGAGGACACAAAGTAAATCTCAACAACAGAGTATCTCCCATAATGAAGAGACTACCATCCATCGGAAAAATATCTCAACAACGAACTATCTCCCATAATGAAGAGACTACCATTCATTGGAGTAACATCTCAGTAATGAACTATCTCCCACAATGAAGAGACTACCATTCATTGGAGTAAAATAATCTTAGCAACAAACTATCTCCCATAATGAAGAGACTACCATCCATCGGAAAAAGATCTCAACAACGAACTATCTCCCATAATGACGAGACTACCATTCATTGGAGTAACATCTCAGTAATGAACTATCTCCCACAATGAAGAGACTACCATTCATTGGAGTAAAATAATCTCAGCAACAAACTATCTCCCATAATGACGAGACTACCATTCATCGGAAAAAGATCTCAACAATGAACTATCTTCCATAATGACGAGACTACCGTTCATTGGAGTAACATCTCAGCAATGAAATATCTCCCAAAATGAAGAGACTACCATTCATTGGAGTAACAAAAATCAACAACTAACTATCTCCCACAATGATGAGACTACCATTCATTAGAGTAAAAGAATCTCAGTAACGAACTATCTCCCATAATGACAAGACTACCATTCATTGGAGTAACAAATCTCAACAACAAACTATCTCCCATAATGACGAGACTATCATTCATTGGAGTAAAAGAATCTCAGCAAAGAACTATCTCCCATAATGACGAGACTACCATTCATCGGAAAAAGATCTCAACAACGAACTATCTACCTTAATAACGAGACTACCATTCATTGGAGTAACATCTCAGCAACGAACTATCTCCCACAATGAAGAGACTACCATTCATTGGAGTAACAAACCTCAACAACGAACTATCTCCCACAAAGATGAGACTACCATTCATTGGAGTAAAAGAATCTCAGTAATGAAGTATCTCCCATAATAACGAGACTACCATTCATTGGAGTAACAAATCTCAACAACTAAATATCTCCCATAATGACGAGACTACCATTCATTAGAATAAAATAATCTTAGCAATGAACTATCTCCTATAATGATGAGACTACCATTCATTGGAGTAACACATCTCAACAACGAACTATCTCCCACAATGACGAGACTACCATTCATTGGAGTAAAAGAATCTCAGCAACAAACTATATCCCATAATGACGAGACTATTATTCATTGGAGTAACAAATTTCAAGAATGAACTATCTCCCATAATGACGAGACTACCATTAATTGGAAAAAAGAATCTTCTCGTGGAACAAATAGACTTACTGGGGAAGTACAAATTGACCAAATAAAGTGATCTTCCACTTGTTGTTATGAGAAGGAACTTTAATAATGAATTCTTGGGGAAAGACATATGGTTTCATATGGGATGCCAATATATTCATGTTGAGGAACTAAAGTCTTCACGTGCAAAATAAATGCACATTCTCAAACCAGGGCTCAAAGCTTGCAGAAATCGAAGTAATAATGTTGTTGGGGACCACATATTCCAACCAGAAATAAACCAGAGTGAAACAATAAATTGAGATGGTACCCGATGAGAAATAAACTCAAAAGGGGATCACATTCCATTCAGATAATGAGCTGAATAGGAAGGCTAAAGCAAAATTCTTCCACGAGGGATAACTTAGTGGGGAAATTGAAAGAATATACACTTTCTGCTTAAGTTTGACACTCTATTGGAGAGAGGATAACACAATTCTGCAAAATAGGTTAATATGCCAGCAAAATATTTATGAATGCAAATGAGCAATGATTTGCTAAATTCAATTATGCATGATGTATGTATAAATGTATGAGTGTTATCATATATATGATGAAAAAACAGACACATAACACTGGGAATAACCAGACAAAACCAGTTTGGGTAACGTCAACAATCGACTAAATCACATCCAGGATGAAAATTTCATAAGAAAGTAAGCACCAACTGAGGAAACAAATTCCCATTCCATGGCTTAACTCCACTGGGAAGGAACATAATCTAAAAATAATCAAATCATAACAATAAATTAGTACAGATACAGGGATATAGCATCCTCCTCACAACTTTACCGAGGAAGATTACACAGACTTCAATGGGGAAAACAAATGCTTCAACATCTAGGTTTCCACTGGGGATTACAATACTAACTTCATTAGGGCAGATGAAAACTTCATCATCGAGATATTAACTGGGGATCTCGTGCTAACTTCAATGGGGAGGGCAACACCACATCATTGTGGGGAGTCCAAAACATATTCTTTCCAAACCAAGAGCAATGTTTACACAAACTCTTCTGGGGAGAAATAATGAAAGCACAAAGGGATAACAACCTTCAGAGAGACATATTATCTCAACTTTACTTGGGGATTTAAGAAGTCAAAACAATATAGTAAGGAACCAAAATTATGGAAATTTTAAATCAAACCCAACACTTCACGAGAGAAAACCCAAAAGTTGACAACGATTTCAACATTTCTTAGAAAAGATGCTGCCCTTGTCTAGTTGCCTTGGAAATAATCAACAACAATAATGTCATTACTATGAAGAGTGATGCTTTGCAAATGATTCTACCTCAACACACAAAGGGATAAGGAACTCTCGTCATATGAGTAAAGAGCTCGCTGGGGAATCTGGGATAGAGGCTTCAAACCATACAAACCCGAAATCAAAATGAACCAAGACTTGACTGGGAAAAATGGGATCACAAGCCCAACACTGCACCATACGTCCATTGGTATCATCTCCAACTCTTTGAGAAACACACAAAGATCACACGCATACCAGCAAAAAATGACCTGAGAGAACCTTCCTGGGGAAAACAAACTTCTAGAATTCAGATTTCATCCATCCTTGGGGGTCACCACTTTTGTTTCTCTTGAGTCACAAAAATATAAAGTAAAAAGTAATTTGTAAATTATTTAAAAAAAACACTTTTGTTGTTTAATATTTTTGTTTTGAAAATTACTATCAATAATAAATGGAGTATTTATAAGCAGAATAAAATAAGAATTGCAAAGAATTGGATAAAAGCTCAAACTTTATTAATAGGATGGTAGTCTGCAAATGGCGAGACTCCATAGATGATTATAACGTTTGGAAAATGGTAATATATAATGAAAAAGATACATTGAAATACAATGACCACTATTCTCCCTAACAACTTTGAATTCTTGAGCAGTGACTTCTGTCGAAGTATGGTGAGAGTATAAGAAGATTATCGCTTCAATGATCAAGTCTTGTATAATAAAGTTACTTGCCAAGAAATCCCTAACTTATGCCTAGGTTTCCCTCGCGGGTTTTCAACCTAGCGGGAAAATTTATTCTATTTATGTCTCTAATTTTTGCCTAGACCGCCCTTTTGGGTTTTTAGCCTACCGAGACGCTCCTTTTTGCCTAAACCTCCCTTCTAGGTTTTCGACTTAGCAAGCTGTCATTTTATTTCTTTAGGTGAAATATTTCTTGACTGCATCAGCATTCACGGGACATGGGAACTCCTCGTCATCCAAAGTTTCAAGAATCAATGTGCCGCCACAGAAGGCTTTCTTGACAACATATGGGCCTTCAAATTTTGGAGTCCACTTGCCCCTAGAATCAACATTAAAAGACATGATCTTCATGAGCACGAGGTCACCTTCTCTAAATTCACGAGGTTTGACCTTTTTATCAAAAACTTTATTCATTCTCTTCTGGTACAATAGACCATGACACAAGGCCGTCATTCTCTTTTCTTCAATAAAATTCAATTGGTCAAATTTGTTCTGGACCCATTCAGCCTCTAATAATATGGTTTTCATTATCGCACGTAAAGAGGTAATCCAAACCTCAACGGGGAGCACTACTTCCATGCCATATACAAGAGAGGACGAGGTTTCCCCTGTTGAAGTGCAGACATGTGTTCGATACTCATGCAAAGCAAAAGGGAGCATCTCGTGCCAATCTTTATAAGTAACAACCATTTTCTGGATGATCTTCTTGATGTTTTTATTATCAGCTTCAACAGCCCCATTCATCTTTGGCCTATAGGGAGATTAATTTTGGTGGGCAATCTTGAATTATTCACAAAGTTCTGTCATCATTTTGTTATTCAAATTCGAGCCGTTGTCGGTGATAATCCTTCTTGGCACACCATAACGACATATAAGATTGTTCTTAATAAAACGTACTACCACCTGCTTAGTGACATTAGCATACGATGCTGCTTCCACCCATTTGGTGAAGTATTCTATTTCTACCAAGATAAAATGATATCCATTTGATGCCTTTGGTTCAATCATCCCAATCATGTCAATACCCCCAAAATAGAGAAAAGCCATGGGGAAGAAATAACATTGAGAAGTTTCGGCGGCACGTGAATTTTGTTTGCGTAAATATGACACTTATGGCACTTCTTTGCAAATTTATAACAGTCAGATTCCATTCTCAGCCAATAGTAACCTGTCCTAAGCATATTTTTTTCCATCGAATGTTCATTGGCATGGGTACTGTAATACGGTGGGAGAACTGACTTGGGTGTTTTGTGTTTTATCACAATTGTTGCGGATAGCAAGAGTCGCCACCGACTTTTCTTTTATCCAATAAGGAAATGGTGAAAAGAACATGAAAGACCCTTGAGATATCTTCTTTAGTTTGGGGGGTAGGTTATGAAAAGGGAAGGTGTTGGCACCCTTTCATCCATAGTTATCTATGGGCTCTTAGTTGCTTGCTAGATCACTTTTGAAATTGCTTTGTTTGAAATGTTTTTGTGGTGGGTTTTGAAAGTATTTTTCAAAAATGCATTTGTTTAGGCAAACTTTGTAATGATTCTTGTCTCTATAAGAATGCATACAAAGTGTTGGAATTTTTGAAAATATTTAATGTTTTGAAAGTGTTTAGTGTGTTTGAAAAGATGTTTGTTTTTTTTTAAAGATGGATTGTGAGCAAGCAACTAAGAACGTTCTAGCTACTCAAAAGTCTTCTGTTCATTTCTTCCTTCCTTTAATATTGCTATCTTACCATTGATTAGCAAGAAGCCTTAGCTTTGGATGTAAAGGGACGGGCGTGGGTCATCGTATAGTTATGAATAGCAATGTTGTGAGATATCTTAGCATTTTTCTTGAGGGACTAAGATTATTTGAAGGCAACATTTGAAGCGTAATGGAGGGAATATGATCTTGTATTTTTTGATTGTTTTTGCTAAGACGTCTCACATGCATAACATGACCATTTTTCATAAGGCAACAAGTGGAGTTAACCATAGAGGTGCAAGTGTGCAAGTGTTTGTATTTCATGCTTGATTTTGTCTTGAATTAGGGTTTTCTAAGTATTGATTTTATCTTTCCATACAAACCCTAACTTACTAGCATTGATATGAAAATGATAAATTGCGGAAACTAAATTTACTACGCTATTACAACCCTTTTGGGGATGGGGTGTACAAATTTACAAATGGGGGTTGCAAGAAATTAAACCTAATTATCTATTACAACCATATTGAAACTTGGATAATGTACAAGAATTGAAAGGAATATAATGTACAAGACATGAATGAAAAGAAAATGAATTTGTTTTGATTTTGTTAAAGAATAATTTTGGCCTTTTTAACTAAAAGGAAATTTAATTAAGCTAAAGAAAAAATTAAGATGAATTTAAAGACAAGAAAATAAATAGGAAAATGTTTTTGGTCTAAATAATATAAATAAAAATAAACTAAATAATATATTTTTGGTGTTTTTGATTAATAAAAATAATTATAATAATAGCAATAATAAAGTAAAGAAAATGAGATAAAGATATAACATTAACGTCAGGGGGATTCAGAAAATGGAAATGTCAAGGCCCAACCAATGGAAGCCCAGGCGCGCTTCCTGCAAACAAACAAAAAAGTGAGAAAATTTGGAAAAAATGACAAAAGGTCTCGCTGGGGCTCAAACCCAGGACCCTCTACATGTCAAGGCTTTAGTGCACGCTGTTTGTACCACTGGGATGGTCTGTTTCATCCATTAATTATACAACTTGCACTAAATATAAAATGAACTCATTTCTGAAAATTTGAACATGGCTTCATCTTCTTCCTTCTCGCGTAGGCCATGATAACTCCATTGTTAAGCTTCTAATAGCTTCATTTCTCAGCCAAATCGAAAGATGTAAATATCAAACCTGCCTAAAATTTAAATACGAATCTAACCACATAATTTTCAAAAGTTATGGGTCGAAGGTTAGCATTAATTTTTTTCAGTACTAAAACTAAAACCTAACTAATCAGAGAAGAAATTCTTAATGTACAAGCAAAGATAATCAAAACTATGGACATGGTCACCTTCCTAGACATGATATCTACATCTTTTATTCATAATGTATATACAAATGATGCTTGAATGAAGAGTTCCAAGTTTGAAAAACATACCTCTTGGAGTGAAATTCGAAGGACTTCTACACGAATTCCATAAATGGTTTGATGATGGATTAAGCTTTCCTGGACCTCCCTGAAGCTACTCCAATTGCTAGAATGTCCTGTAGCTTGGCCAACTGTTCTGGACAAGTCAAGCTGCAATGGTGGATTTTTGAAAATGGTGGATGAGGAAGAAGGGGTTACAAAAGTGGTTTAAGGGTTGGGATAGTTCCTATGTAGTGTATGGAAGCTCGGTGAATCGAAAGGCCAAAAAACGCACAAAGGGATTTGAGATTTTGTGTGTAAATTTAGAATGTGCCAAGTTTTGTGCTTGTATGCAGGTTTTGAGAGTTTGGAAGTGTTTGAGGATTTTTCAACACAAAATAATCTGGCCCCCTTAGCTTGCAAATGGTCTCTCCATTTATAGAGAAAAGGTTTGGGAAGTTGAAGTAATCAAATTTGCAAGATAACAAATTATGGTTTGGTTAGAATGCAAATATCAAGTTATGTTAAGTTTTCCACGATCCCAAGATGAAGTACCAAAGTTGTTAGTATAGAGGGGCTACTTTCCATGATTTATGGTGGAGTATAATCAGAAGAAAGCAAGGTATGGGCTCAAGACAAATTTTGTATCAACAAGCTTACTTTATGGAAAGATGTTTTGGACAATGGCTTAATAACTTATGTAAGAGCTTAACTCATTGTGTAAACAATTAATTATGGAGTCAAACATAAGAATTGAGGTCTGCGAAGCAAGATCATGTAGCATGGCCTATGGATTTGATCAATGTTCTTCAAAATTCTATCTTCGACTTGATTCCTTCTACAAAGATCTTGAATCTCTATAGAACTTTGATCTTTTTCTTTACCCTGGTTGAATACTCCGTCCTTTTGTTTTGATCACATAGATCCACAACTTTCGACCAAATTCATCAACAGACAAAACAAATTTGTTTCCACAAATTGTATGTTCTTTGAATGGACCACATTCATCTGAATGTACCACCTTGAGTATGCAAGATGAGCTCATTGGCATAGTCGAAATGAAAGAATTTCTGGATTACTTTTCTACTAAACAAACTTCACAAAGTTTTTTCCGGCATCTCAAGACTTGGAAAACCATATCTTGAGTAATCAATTGATTAAGTGGTCGAAAGTTCAAATGTCCAAATTTCAAATACCACAACCAACTACCTTTATTGTCGAACAGTTTTCAAACATTGAACTTTTGTCGAATTGATCATTGTCTTGCAATGAACTATTATCAGCAAGTTTTTTTTTGTTAAATTGTAATTCATAGTGTCGAAACCATGTGTGTCGAAGGGTTTAGAGGTGGATCGAAGAAAGTTGCTCGAAGGAAGCCATTGCCCAGTCAAAGCTTGTGGATCAAAGCAAGCATGAAGATAGAATTGCAATTCATAGTGTCGAAACTATTTGTGTCGAAGGGTTTAGAGGTGGATCGAAGCAGGTTGATCTAAGGAATTCATTTCCTAGTCAAAGCTTGTAGATCGAAGCAAACATGAAGATAGACTTGTAATTCATACTGTCATAACTATGTGTGTTGAAGGGTTTAATATGTTGATCGAAGCAGGTTTAGAGGTGAATCGAAGCAGGTTGCTCGAAGGAAACCATTTCCCAATAGAAGTTTGTGGATCGAAGCAAGCTTGCTCTTCTTCGATTTTTCAAAATATGCCCACCACTCCTTTTCGATCAGTCATGTGATTCGAACAACTTGAACCAGATTTTGAATTCAAACTGTTATTTGCAGTTGCACACCTTTTTTATCTTCTTTGCCCTTTCGACAGTTTCTTCTTCCTCCTTTTGAGGATTCAGAAGTTCCATCTTTGACCTGATGCTCGAGAGCCCAATATGATCCATGGAAACTATATGAGGCATTAAAAGTCCAATTGTACTTATCCAAACCCAAACCTTAATTTGAGCCTAGTGTTGAGGAAGTGTCTTGAGCTTATCAAACCTTATGCAATTTTGAGCAATGGATATTTTCGTGAGAAAATCTTTGAGAAATTGAGAGGGAAAATGTTGGGGGTACAACAACTGCCCCTGTTCAATCTTCTTAAACCTGAAAAGCGAGAATGGCACGTCGTCGTTCGTAGCTTGTAGGTAGAATATGATTGAACACTAGAGTGCCCAGAAATTTGCACTTGACTATGTGTTAATTGATTGTGTAGGGAATGGGCTTAAAGATGCCATTTGGAGAGATGATGGAGAGTTGTCAGAGATGGGCTTATAGATGCCATGCAAAGGTGATTATTGATAGAAATTAGACAAATTCTAAGCTTGAATGTAACTAGGAGAAGTATTAGAATAAATCTTTAGTCGATTTAATTCTGACAGACATGCTGGAATGGAACTCTGTTAAGCCGTGTCTGGAAATGTATTAGTAGGAACCCATGATGAGCTCGTATGAAGCTGCATTTGGAAATACATTAGAAGGAACCCGTGTAAGATTGCTTTAGGATGAGCCTGTGTGAAGCTGAATTTGGAAATATATGAGAAGGAGCCTGGGTAGGGCTACTTCGGGATGAGTCCGTGTGAAACCGTGTCTAGGAATTTATGAGAAGGAGCCTGGGTAAGTTGCTTCAGGATGAGTCCGTGTGAAACTGTGTCTAGGAATTTAGGAGAAGGAGCCTGGTTAGGGCTGCTTCGGGATGAGTCTGTGTGAAACTGGATCTGGAAATATATGAGAAAGAGCCTGGGTAGAGCTGCTTCAGGATGAGTCAGTGTGAAACTGCATATGGAAATTTATGAGAAAAAGCCTAGGTAGGGCTACTTTGGTATGAGTCCGTGTGAAACTGCATATGGAAATATATGAGAAGGAGCCTGGGTAGGACTACTTCAGGATGAGTTCGTGTGAAACTTCATCTGGAAAAATATGAGAAGGAGCCTAGGTAGGACTGCCTTGGGATGAATTCGTGTGAAACTGCATTTGGAAATATATGAGAAGGAGCCTGGGTAGGGCTGCTTCAGGATGAGTCTCTGTGAAACTTTATTTGGAAATATATAAGAAGGAACCTGGGTAGGGCTGCCTCGGGATGAGTCCGTGTGAAACTGCATCTTGAAATATATGAGAAGGAGCCTGGGTAAGGCTGCTTCAGGATGAGTTCGTGTGAAACTTCATCTGGAAATATATGAGAAGGAACCATGGTAGGGCTGCTTCAGGATGAGTCCATGTGAAACTTCATCTAGAAATATATGTGAAGGAACCAGGGTAGGACTGCTTCATGATGAGCCAGTGTGAAGCTGCATCTAGAAATTTTGAGAAGGAATCCCTGTAAGATTGCTTCAGGATGAGCCAGTGTAAAGCTTCACTTCGAGATGCGAAGGAATCCGTGTAAGATTGCTTCATGATGAGCCCATGTAAAGATGCATTTAGAAGTCAGAAGGAACCCGTGTAAGATTTCTTTATGATGAGCCCGTGTGAAGCTGCAATTGGTCACGTAGGTAGTTGCTCTGTCTTGCTTTAGAAACTAATCTTGGACCTGTTGAAAATTGTTGATGATAACTATCTGTTGATTGATCTTTTCCTGAAAAGGTAAAGCGTTAGCTATATGCAATGTCATGATGTATGAAATGCATTGTGTAATGGTGTTCTCAAAATAAATGAGATTGTGCTATATGTGTTTCGTATGCATATGCTATGACGTATGAAATGTAAAATGTTGTTGAAGTGTGAAATTCTGGCAGCAGATACTCAATGTCACGTTCAATGTTATGACATCGTATCTGACTTTCTATAAGACAGTAAATACAAAAATAGTAAAGAACACAGTCAATTGTTTACCCAGTTCAGTGTGCAACAACACCTACTCTGGGGGCTACCAAGCCAGGGAGGAAATCCACTATAAGAGATATTAATTCAGGAATAAACCAACCAGTTTATCTCCTTCACTTAAGACCTACCCAATGCAACTTCAATCTAAGTACAACTTAAACCTGAGTTCCTACTCACTCCCCCTCAATCACAGCAGTGATACTTAAAACAATTGACTAATGATTTAATGAAGACACTCTTCAAAACATACACTTGATTATGCTTCACAACTTTTTAATCAAGCACCACAAACACTCTTGCTTCACAGCTTTGAGTGATACATAAACCTAACTTGACTTTGCTTCAAAGCTTTAGTCAAGAGACACAAAACACTCTTGCTTCAAATCTTTGAGTGATACAAAACCCTTACAATTAAAACCTATTCCAAGTCACTTATCACAATGATACTTGCTTGGATTACAGTAGTTAAAACTATATAGCTCCTAAATGATCTTCTTTCAAAAAAAGGATGAATTCCAAACAGCAGCCCTGTTGAATATATAGCAGCTGCTTCTTCAGTTAGGGTTTCCACAAAAAGATAGGGTTAATTAGGTTTAACCTTAAGACTTAGTCACAAGACTTTATCAACCAGATTAGGGTTGAGCTAGGTTAACCCAAAGACCACGCAGGATTCTGTTCTGGAAGGAATGACTCAACTTCCTGAAAAAACTCAGAATTAATGAAACTGCAAAACTGTTATATCAGTACAGGATATCTTAACATTTGTTATGACATCTGAATTCCTGTTTACCGATTTTGGTAAATGTGATCATTTTGCAAAATGCTCAGATACACATTCATAAACAGCAGTACCTGTATGCCACTATTTTTCTGCAAAGGTACCTAATAAATCAGTACCTAATAAACTAGAATGTTATGACATCAGTCATGACATTCACACACCTGGTTTTACCAAAAATGCATGCCAATAACTAAACAACTACAAACTCCCCCTTTGGCAGATTTTTGGCTAAAGTCCCTAAGAAATCAGAGAATAGATAGCAGCAGAATAAATATGACTGCAGAAAAATAGAGTCTAATAATGTCTACCAAAATATATCTCCCCCTCTTTAGCCACAAATGGGCCAAAGATACATGTACTTAAATGTTTATACAGTCATCCAGAAAAAGTAATAGAAACAACAACCAAAATCTGAACACACTTGCAAACTCCACCAGGAACCAGCATCAACTCCACCAACCTTTAGGCACTGTCCCCTTCAGAGGAGCTACTTTCTTCAGTATTGAGTTGATCTTCAGCAACACCCTCTTCCCTTCTGTTTCCTTCAGCCTCCTCCTGTTCTAACCTGGCAATTAGGTTTTCTAGAGTCTTTTTCCTAGTCTCCAGCTCTTTGCAGGTCTCTTTCAATATAGCTATAACATCAGATGTTTTGGACTGAGTTTTTACAGATGATGTCTCAGTTGATGTTATGACAATATCAGGAACATGAGATCCCTGAAAAAGCTTGTAGTGTAACCCAAGAGCAGGAGCTCTTTTGCAAGCAGTATATCTTGCCACCAGGATATCAGGGTACTGTGCAAGGATAATTCCACAAAGGAGGGAGGGAAAGGCAATAGGGCCTTTGACAACAAAGCTACCAGCACGCTTTAAAGTTTGTTCAAAAATATACCTGCCATAGTCAAATTCAGCCTTGGTTCCCACAGCATAAATGAATCTCCCCAATCCCGTGGAGATAGTTGATTTGTGGTTGGTAGGGACCCAGTTGGCTGCACCAATATTGTGTAGGATGGCAAATTTCATGCTTAGTTTGCTGGAATTCAGCTTGCATTTCAAGGGCCAACACTTTACTTGTCTTGCTGTGATGGTTTGGCATACTTCATTGTCAGTGACTTCCAGTTCAGGGCAATCCTCATTTGATCTTCCAAGAAATTTGTTAATTTCTGATGGAGAGAAATTAACCCTTCTTCCTCTAACATAAACACATTCAAAGTCAGCTGACCTTCCATCAGCATATTCATCAGACAAGTTCACTATAAATTCCTTAACCAGATTTTCATAGCACTTGGTAAATTTTACCACAGTCTTCATCAGTCCAGCAGCTTTGATCAGGTCCATGATTTCCTTGCAACCCATGGCACCATTGTTTAGTTCTCTTTCTAAAGCTATTCTCTTTAAGCAAACATACTTCCATCTGTTGGCATTGTCAGGGTGGTGAAAAGAGATGTTGTCTGTTGGGACTTCAGGAACTCTAGCCATTTTGCTGGAAGGGAGTTTCCTTCTGATAGGAATTTCTTCAGCATCAATCTCAAACTCTGATTCCTCATCAGAATCAGAAGACTCAGGTTCTTTTCTCTTCTTTGTAATTGGTTGTCTAGCAGGTTTTGAGAGATTCCCAGTATGCACTTGGGCTTTCACCTTCCCTTTGGACAGACCAGTCTTCACAGATTCTACACCAGTCTTGCCTTCAGACTTGGTTTTCTTATCAGCAGGTTTCTCTTTGGTCATACATTTTGCAGCATTCTGATTACCCTTTCTTTTCATCATTCTCCTAGCTATGCTAGGGTTTACATTGGCAATTATTTCATTGTCTGAGTATTCCTCATCCACATCAATAACAGGTGGATCATCAGTCTTCTCTGAAGGGTTCTGAATATCATTAAGGTTTTCAGATGATTTCTGAATGTTGTCATTTGGTGTCACAACATTCTCAGAGACATCTGGATTTGCTTCAACATTTGGGCTTGCTGATTCTTGATTTAATGGAACAGAAATCCCCGGTACAGAGTGGTTCTCACTCAGTATTCTTGTAACAAGCCTAGCAATTGCTTGATGTACTTGAGCTGATCCTTCCCTATTTGGTACAGAAGATGAAGGATGAGAAGGATTACCGGAAGCAGTAGCTTGAGACCTTCATGCATGCCTTGTTCTTACCTTTTTGACCTTGGAGGGGTTAGTTGCCATTTCTCTAAGAGGGGTAATCTCCAGGACTTCAGAATCTATGCATGTGGTGATTGCTCGAGAATCTTGATCAGATGATGAAGATGAAACGGTTGTCTTGGATGAGGATGAAGTTTGAGACATTTTGATTGACTTGGAAAACCAGTAGCAACTAGGGAGAAAACTTTGAATGAGAGAAAAAGGGATGTTGCAAAGTCGAGAGTGGAAGGAGGCAAATGTGTGTCTATTCAACTTCTTAGAAATTTTGAAAGAGTTTGGTAAATATATGATTATCCCACTTAAAATAGACTTAACAAAAATAACTCCTTCAACCCTTGTTTTGAGCAAAATTAATTGCTATAATTTCTCATGTTGGAAAATACCCATCTTGCCCCTCAAGTTTTCAAGTTGATTTGCATCAAAACCCTTGGTAAACATGTCAGCCAGCTGTAGCTTAATGATACCATGTTCCAGTTTAATTGTCTTCTCCTCTACAAGGTCTCTGATAAAGTAATTTATAAGGTCAATGTGCTTGGTCCTGCTATGCTGAATAGGGTTCTTGGAAATATTGATTGTATTCAGATTGTCACAATACAATGTCACAACATCTTGTGAGACATTATACTCAGTGAGCATTTGTTTTGTCCAGATAATTTGAGAACAGCTACTACCAGCTGCAACTATTTCAGCACAAAGTTGAAAAGGAATTCTTTTGACATGAATCATAGTTCTGGCAGATTCATGTATGATCCTATTTTTCCTTCTGTCAACTTCATTTTGTTGAGGAGTTATGGGAGAATAGAATTCATGACTAATTCCTTCTGAGAAACAGAACTCATTAAACTTGCTGTTTCCAAATTCCTTGTCATGATCACTTCTGATTCTGACAATACACCCTTCTTTTTGAGTTCTTGTGCACAGTTCTTTAACAACTTCAAATTTATTCACCACATCATAGACATATCTCTTTTCACCAAGCCTTTCCACTTGATGTTTACCACAAACCCTCCCTTTATCAATTTGCAGTCTTGGAATCCTTCTGACTGCTTCCATAGAGATAGTCCTTTTCATTCTTCTTAGATGAAGATGGCCAAGTTTTTGGTGCCACAGTTTCACCTCTTTTTCTTCTTTGGCAATAGAACACATAGTGGAGTTATTAGTGTTTTCAGGCTGCCACAAGTAACAGTTGTCTTTAGATCTGATTCCATTCATTACAACTTCTTGTTTTTCATTAATTACAAGACATTCAGATTTTGAGAAGATGACCTTGAATCCTAGATCACACAATTGACTGATACTAATGAGATTAGCAGTCAGGCCTTTTACCAATAGTACTTCATTCAGATTTGGAACTTCAGGGCAGTCCAAATTACCAACTCCTTTGATTTCACCTTTAGCACCATCTCCAAAGGTCACATAACTAGTGGTGTAAGGCTTAACATGATTGAGAATGTTCTTTATTCCAGTGATGTGCTTAGAGCACCCACTGTCAAAGTACCAGTCTTCCTTTGCAGAGACCCTCAGGGAAGTGTGGGCTATCAGGGTAGTAGCCTTTTTCTTCCATTTAGGAGTATGTGGTACCTTTTTAGACTTAGGTTTGACACTTGAGTTCTGATTAGGGTATCCATGCAATCTGAAGCAGAAAGGCTTTATGTGGCCATACCTCCCACAATGATGACATCTCCATCTTTGGTACCTTTTCTTCATATGTCTCTGTTCCTGATGTTGAGAGTTATGTTGAGACATCTACTTTGACATTTGTTTATTAGACCTGATCTTCTTGTCTGCACCTGATTTCTTTGCTGCCACAAATCCTAGACCAGACTTGTTTCCCACAGTTTGTCCAACCTGAAGGATTTCTTCCAATTTGTCTGTTCCATTTGTCAGCATCTTGACAGATTTGGTCATCTGGTTTAGTTTTGAGTTCAGCATTTGAACTTCCCCTTCTAGATGACTAATAGTTTCAAGGTCTGCCTTTTTTTCAGCCTCCAGCTTTATGATGAGTTTTGACTGTTTCTCATTTTGCACACAGACTTCAGTACTTCTGATACACAATTTCTTGTAAGTATCAGCCAGTTCTTCAAATGTTACTTCCTCATCACTAGTGTCACTTTCAGAGGTACAAACACCAGTTAGTGCAGTAACTAGTTTGGCAGATTCTTCTTCAGAATTACTTTCTAAATCACAGTCAGACCAGGTAATAGTCATTCCTTTCTTTTGCTTCTTAAGAAAGGTAGGACATTCAGCTCGAATATGCCCATATCCTTCACAACCATTGCATTGAATTCCTCTGCCTTTATTTCCCTTCTCTTCTGACCTTGGTCTTCTGCTGGAACTGTCAAAGTCAGATGGGATGTTATGAACATTAGACCTTGACTTTGGATCTATTCTTTTGATGAGTTTGTTGAATTGTCTTCCAAGCATGGCTATAGCTTCTGAAATATTTTCTTCTTCATCCTCCTTGTTTTCATCTTCAGTGTTGGATACAAGTGCTATGCTCTTGTTCTTTTTGTCAACATTTTCAGTGATCCCCATCTCAAAAGTCTGAAGAGACCCTATGAGTTCATCCACTTTCAACTTGTTGATATCCTGGGCTTCCTCTATAGCAGTTACCTTCATTGCAAATCTTTTAGGCAAGGATCTGAGAATCTTTCTCACCAGTTTTTCTTCTGACATCTTTTCTCCCAATGCTCCTGAGGTGTTGACAATATCCAAGATGTTCATGTGAAACTCATGAATGGTTTCATCTTCCATCATTTTTAGATTCTCAAACTTGGTAGTCAACATCTGAAGCCTTGACATTTTTACTTTGGAAGTGCCCTCATGGGTAGTTTTGAGAGTATCCCAAACTTCCTTGGCCAGTTCATATTGATGTACTAGTCTGAATATGTTTCTATCAATTCCATTGAACAAGGCATTTAAAGCTTTGGAATTACCCAGGGCTAACTCATCTTCTTCTTTACTCCATTCTTCCTCAGGCTTCAGACTGATTGTCCCATCTTTCTCAGTTATGGTGGGATGGTTCCATCCTTTGTCAGCAGCTCTCCAGGCCTTTTTGTCCAGAGATTTTAAGAAGGCAATCATACGAGGTTTCCAGTAGTCATAATTTGATCCATCCAGAATGGGTGGTCTGTTTCCAAAAACTCCTTCTTTGTCCATAGTGCCAGAAAGTGATATCCCTAAATCTCACCCAGTAATACAGGCAGGGTGCCTGCTCTGATACCAATTGAAATTCTGGCTGCAGATACTCAATGTCACGTTCAATGTTATGACACCGTATCTGACTTTCTATAAGACAGTAAATACAAAAACAGTAAAGAACACAGTCAATTGTTTACCCAGTTCAATGTGCAACAACACCTACTCTGGGGGCTACCAAGCCAGGGAGGAAATCCACTATAAGAGATATTAATTCAGGAATAAACCAACCAGTTTATCTCCTTCACTTAAGACCTACCCAATGCAACTTCAATCTAAGTACAACTTAAACCTGAGTTCCTACTCACTCCCCCTCAATCATAGCAGTGATACTTAAAACAATTGACTAATGATTTAATGAAGACACTCTTCAAAACATACACTTGATTATGCTTCACAGCTTTTTAATCAAGCACCACAAACACTCTTGCTTCACAGCTTTGAGTGATACATAAACCTAACTTGACTTTGCTTCAAAGCTTTAGTCAAGAGACACAAAACACTCTTGCTTCAAAGCTTTGAGTGATACAAAACCCTTACAATTAAAACCTATTCCAAGTCACTTATCACAATGATACTTGCTTGGATTACAGTAGTTTAAACTATACAGCTCCTAAATGATCTTCTTTCAAAAAAAGGATGAATTCCAAACAGCAGCCCTGTTGAATATATAGTAGTTGCTTCTTCAGTTAGGGTTTCCATAAAAAGCTAGGGTTAATTAGGTTTAACCTTAAGACTTGGTCACAAGACTTTATCAACCAGATTAGGGTTGAGCTAGGTTAACCCAAAGACCACGCAGGATTCTGTTCTGGAAGGAATGACTCAACTTCCTGAAAAAACTCAGAATTAACGAAACTGCAAAACTGTTATATCAGTACAGGATGTCTTAACATTTGTTATGACATCTGAATTCCTGTTTACTGATTTTGGTAAATGTGATCATTTTGCAAAATGCTCAGATACACATTCATAAACAGCAGTACCTGTATGCCACTATTTTTCTGCAAAGGTACCTAATAAATCAGTACCTAATAAACTAGAATGTTATAACATCAGTCATGACATTCACACACCTGGTTTTACCAAAAACGCATGCCAATAACTAAACAACTACAAAGTGTATCTTTGTATGGGAAAATAAATCCTTGACAAATGCTGGTGAGCCTTGGGAAATGAAATCCCGGACTGTTGCTGGGGATGAAGAGTATGCTCCTCTTCAGACCTTGTTTTAGAATGTTTCTGCTGGGGATTCCTATTCTGTTGTTTGAAGAGAACTCTGATGGGGAATATTGGCTTCTGCTTGAGGGAAAACTCTATGGAGGGTGTTGATTTCTACTTGAGAGAAAGAGTTCAGGAGTTCTAGTCGTCTGTTACTCTAGTGGGGAATTACCTCTTGAGAGTTAGTTGTTATCTGGTTGGATTCTAGGCTTCACACCAACTTGCTGGGGATAAAGAAGTTAATTATTATCTGGTCGGATTCCAGGCTTTACAGCAACTCACTGGGTATAGTGGCAAACTCTACTGGGGCAGAGGAGTTTTGTTAGTGATTTGAAGAATTAAAATGTTATCTGGTCGGGTTCAGACTTTGCAGTAATAGGAGAAGTTAAACTATTATCTGGTCGGTTCCAGGATTTAGTAACTTGAAATTGAGATCAACTGTTATCTAGTCAGGTCCAGGCTTAAGCGATTTGAGAAGTTAAACTAGTATCTGGTCGGGTCCAGGCTTTAGTAACTTGAAATTGAGATCAACTGTTATCTAGCCAGTTTTTTTTTAAACCACACGTCCACGTTACATTTCATCCACCCAATTCATTGTGGCTGCCACATATGAAGAGGATTTGTCAGATGTTCGTTATTATTCTCAATATCAATATCCTTTTGAGCCATAAACTAATCCTTCCACATATGGTACCCTTGCATCCCCAAATTGTTGGCATCTTTCTTCTCATTGTTCCATATCCAACAATTCTTATTATTCCAAATCACCCATAACATAACAGCCACTCTTCCTGCTACCTTCTTATCCTCTTTACAACAAATATCTTGGATTACCATCATTGCATCATTCATTAGAGAGAGTCTCAGACCAATCACATCTTCTAACCCTGCTATAGTCCAACAATGAGACAAAGGAGCACAATCAAAGAATATATGCCTCTCTTTTTCTTCTCCTCCCTTACATAATTGACAAATATTAGGACACGAAACATAATGTTGCCTCAACCTACTTCTAATGGGAAGACATCCCCTACAAATTTTCCAAAGAAGATATTTGGTTTTAGGAGGCGCGTGAATACTCCATAAACCTCACCAATCTTCATCTACTTCACTACCCTTATAATTACGACACCCCTACAACCAAAGCTTGTACCCCATTTTAACACTATAGGCACCATTCCTCTCCTTATTCTAAACCAAACCATCCTATGTTGCATCCCCCAAAAGTGGTTCCTGTAAAATATTGTTAGTAACCTCAGGAGAAAAAATATTACCAATTTTATTAAGATCCCACTGCTTAACCATTAGGAAGCATGAGATCCTTAACAAACATAGAATACAAGTTCTACCTTTGGGGAGCCTCCATCTAGCTCCTACCTTCACTTCTCAACCACGGGCCCGTCATTAAGTGAATCCGACTCTCATCCCCAATCCTCCACCTACACCCCAACACCAGGACTTCCTTAGCTTTCCATATACTTCTCCATACAAAGCTTGGGTTATTACCTAACTTTTCCTTCATAAAGGATGAGTTAGGATAATATTTAGCTTTAAAAACTTTTGCAACTAAGGTATCCTATTTAGTCATGAGGTTGCATCCCTTTTTTGCCACCATCTCCATATTAAATGCTTTGAAATCATGAAAACCCAATCCACCTTCATTCTTAGGGTAAGTAAGGCAATCCCATTCTATCCACCTAATCCCTTTGTTATTACTTCCTCCACCCCACCAGAAATAATTCAACATCCTCTCTATGTCACCCACCAAATTATCGAAAGAATGAAGACACTCATAACATATCGAGGTACGACTTGTATGACTGATTTGATCATTACTTCTTTACCTGACTTCGAGATTGGTCGTCCTCTTCAAGAATTAATAGGCTTACAAATACAAACTTTGATAAAAGTGAAGGTAGCCTTCTTGCTTCTCCCAACCATAGACGGAAGTTCCAAATAAGTACTTGTACCCAACACTTGTTGCACACCCATGATACGAGAGAGATCTTCTTGAGCTTGATGGCTAATATTACGACTAAAAAAACCTTTGATTTGTTCATGTTAATTTCTTGACCAGACACCTCTGCATACACCTTTAGAATATCCATAATATGTCTAACTTTAGAAAGATTAGCCCTGCAAAAAAAGAAAACAGTCGTCAGCAAAAAGTAGATGGGACACCATAGGTGGCCCCTACATATTCGGATGACTTGTAAGTCTCCTTTTCCCACTGCTCTCTTAATAAGAGAAAATAGGCCCTCTTCTATAAGAATAAATAGGTATGGAGAAAACAGATCTCCTTGCCTCAAACCCCTCCCTAGATGAATAGGTCCCACACGATCAAAATTGACCATGACATAATACATCACTGCAGTTACACACATCAACATCCAATGCACCCATTTGTCTGCAAAACCAAATCTACACAATACTCCTCTCAGGAAACTCCAATCCACATGATCATAAGCTTTGCTAATATCGATTTTCAAAGCTAACTCCGCATTGTTACCTCTAGTTTTTCGCTTCAGATTATGTATGACTTCAAAAGCGATCAAGGAATTATCAATGATGGATCTTCCTTCCATGAACGCTGACTGTTTTTCTGAAACACACTTAGATTAGAAGAACTTTAATTTGTTAGCCAATAATTTCGACCCCACCTTATACACCATGTTCCAAAGTTATATAGGTCGCAAGTCCTTCATAGTCGACGAGTTATCACATTTAAGAATTAGACAAATATTTGTATCATTAAGACTAGCAGGAAACAAGTCTCGTTCAATTTTATCGATTTCCAATTCTACTCGGTTTCCATCACATATTTGATAAAAATCCATCAAATTAATAACACTTTGGTTTATCTTTTTATCGTTTTGTTTAAGATATTTCTTTATTTCACAAATTTATCTTTACATGTTTTTAATTTTAATTTTATGTTAATTAGATGTTTTTGATGTCTTGGTTTGGTAGTTGTTGGTGATTTCTGATGCGTCCGCAAGTGCACGGAAATATCGAAGTAATGTAAAAGATTGTCAAACCCACAGAGACCAATGTCAACCTACTATAATCTATTGTCTCTTTGTAAAGCTAAGGCTAATGAATGATTGTATTTTAGGGAAACTAAGAACTAAAACTAAAATTGAATAAAGATTTAGGAAATACAAAAGAAAAGAGAGACCAAATTGTGTATTCGGCGTACCTCAGAGACTCTGTAACTTGTTGGCTTACACTAACGTTAGAAAAGTGTTTAGTGGAAAATATTCATTTAAAAGCCTTTATCTCACACTCTCGTGATTATTTATTTGGATTATATTATTGAACTTAAATGATCACTCTCGCTGTTTCATTCAACATTAAAAAATACTTTTTGAAAACCAATAAATTCTAATCAATCCTAAAGTGATATTTTTGTGTTTAGAATTAATGCTTAGTTTCTACTATCCGGGTCGATCCCCGCGTTCTCGCAGTGTCGACTCGAACCTTAGTTAATTTCTCACTCTTGTGGCAAAATCGTGTTAAGTAACCTCACACTCTCGTGACAAAGCTATTAAATTAAGTTTAAAAACAAAGAACGGAACTGAATTTTCAAACAATTAATTAAGCCAACTTATTACTGAGTCCCTTCAGGAATGAGGGTCCTCACATATCGGACTCAAAACTATTTAGTCGGACATACTTAAAGAAACAAACATGCAATTATAATTATTAACCATGAACATAGGCATATTTAGATTTGTAATGATAAAACAATATTATAAGAACAAGAAACTAAAATAATTGCAAATAAATAAACCTGGAATAAAACTTGAATAAAACTTAAATAAAATAAATATGAAAACTTGAATAGAGCTTTGAAATAATGTCGGCAAGATTGATCCAAGCGTTACACAAATTATAGGCCTACACTAATGGTGTGGTAGTTACTCAATGTGAGAAACTACCACTTTTACATGAGTAATATGCTACCTAAAACTATGAACGCTTCTGCGTACAAAACTTGGACCCCCTAAAACTAATTTCTAAGATCATATAAATAGAGAAATAAAAATGGAAGTTAACATCTGAGAGGTAGTGGAGATCATGAGAAATTGAAGAAGGTGGAGATAGTGGGAAGTTGGAGACAATGGAGATAATGGAGATAATGCAGATCATGGTCGTAGAAGTTGAGGAAATCATGGGAGCTTTGTTGTGGACATGGAGACGACTTTGTATTTAACATTGAAATTGACTTGTGCCGAGCACCATGCAATGCGTTCCTTGGGGCACACGTATTTTAAATATGTACCAATCGTAACATCATGTGTGTCGAGGGGCACACATATTTGACTTGTGTCGAGCGACATGTGTTATGTGCTGAGGGGCACACTAATTGAACATGTCGCGAGAGGCATGGGGTTGTGACGACCGCCACAACCTTCTGTCATGAGAACTTTCTGCTACTTTACAAATTTGACTCTTTTCTTCATCATTTCTTCTTCATTTCCTATGCGAGCATTGTGAAATGTAAATACCTGAAATGAAATAGAAATACCGGCATAACAAGATAAAATGAATGAAAAAAAATATAAAAGTGCATGTGAATCAAGTCGAATATACGATATAATTACGCGTTATCAATTTAGGTGCAAGTGAAAATATCCAATGAATTAGTGCAAAGATGAAAGAAATATGGAAGCAATAGGAGTCTTGACACGACCACCCGTGTCACCTGACACGGGCCGTGTCAGGAGAAGAGGAAAAGGTTAATGGGAGAACGAGACAGACGTTGACACAGGTGCCCGTGTCACTCGACACGGCCCGTGTCAAACCAACTGCACCATAGACGTGAGAAAGAAAAGTCACTGACGCTGACGCGGGTGCCCGTGTCGCATGACACGACCTGTGTCAAATCATCTATATAGACATGTGACTTGAAGCAATGGACAGAAGCTGACACGGGTGCGTGTGTCCGGTGACACGGCCCTTGTCAGCCAATGCGATAAGAATTCTGATTTTTGGAGTTTTAAGTGTCTTAGATCATGAAGGGTACTTTGGAAATTTTTGCATTGCTGAGGGATGACCTAACACTATTAAAACCTGTTTGTGAGAAGAGGAAGGGGATTTTCTGCCACACAAAGAACTGAGTATTGAAGAGAGCAACATATGAATTTCTAAGAGGATATTGATTTTTCTTGAGCCGCGGCAATTGAAGATCAAAGTTCATCATTTATCTGTAATTTTTAATCTTTATATCATTGAAATTCTTTTTAACAATATGAGTAGATAAACCCCCCAATTCTAGGGAGTGTCCCTGATTTGAATCTGTAATGACTTTTAACTTATGATTTTATCAATTACATGGTTTTTAATATTTAATTTAATCGTGCAATGTTTTTATGTTTTATATATTGAACCAATTAGGATTGATCTACGGTTAACAACCAGTTGGACCGCGATGGTTAAGGTTTTGTATAATTAGACTATAGTAGATATCAACTAGAACTGAGGATACCCTATAGTTACTAGATAACTCTTGATAAAACAAAGGCTTGAGTCCATCAGATATCTCTAATAACTTAGGATTTAGGATGGATGTTCAAAGGTTTTCCCACTAAGGACTTAGGGGAAAATAACCTAAAGGGCTGGTAATTGAGTTTATGAACTTGTTGAAGAAATAAGGATTCAAGGTTGTTATCAGTAAAAAGCCACTTTATATTTCTGCGATTTGTTAAGTGAGTATTTCACAACTGAAACCCCATATCAATTTTTGTTTAATTGAACCACAAATTAAACTGAATGCTGATACGCAGTTCTTGAGATTGATACTTTGGGATTTCTCATTATTAATATATTGGCAAATTAGTACACTTGCTAATTTACCGATCAAGTTTTTGGCGCTGTTGTCGGGGACTGCCGTGTTATTGAGTGTAATCTGATTTCAATTAGAATTTTGTTGCTATGCAACTAAAATTTTATTTTCTGTAATTTTTATAATTTTTTTTGTTATTACTGATTTTTTTCTAACCTTTGCATGCAAGGAAAACCCTCAGTTGAATTCCTTTTTGATATACAGACTCATGTTCAGAATCATAACTCAGAACTATGGGTGAAAACCCACCACCACCAGTGATACTTCTTGCGGATTACGGAGGAGCAAATTCTCCAGTAGGTCGGTTGACTATTGTGAATCAATCAGTTACTGCTGCAAACTTTCAGTTCCACCCATCAACAATCCGAAAGCTTGAGAACAGATCTTTCAACGAAAGGATCAATGAAGATGCCAACGAACACTTTCACAGATTCCTCACCATGAGCACTACTTGGAAAATTGAGGGGCACTCTGAAGAGGTAAAGAAATTGAGAATATTTCCTTTCACACTGTCTGAAGATGCTGAAGAGAGGTTTTACTCATTGCCTTCTAGAAGTATCATCACTTGGGATCAGATGAAGAATATTTTTCTTGATGAATACTTTCCTTCTTCTGTTTACATTCACAAAAGATATGAAATTGTGAATTTTAAGCAGAAAGATGGAGAGTCACTAGATGTTGCTTAGAAGAGGTGCAGGAGGTTACTAGTAGCATATCCCATGCACAACATGAATCAAAATAAGAAAATGCATATGTTTGTGAATGGCCTCCGAATTAATACAAAGAAACTTATTGATATAGCAGCTGACGGCTCATCCAACTTTACAACAACCACTAGTGTAAAGAAGATTATTGAATCCATTACTGCAAATGAGCATCTGGAGCTATATGATAGGGTTGTGAGTAAACCAGAGGGGGTGATTGATCTGAAGTTATAAATCAATAAGAAAATGAGAATTGAAGAAGTAATTTCTACAGAAGTAGAGAAAAATCTGAAAGCAATGAACACGGGTACTCAATAGGTAGCTCAGGTTCAACAGGTAAAGATTATTGTTTGTGAAATTTGTAGTAGACCACATATTACTGTGCAATGTCTTGCAACTCCATAACAAATTGAGGAGATAACATTCTTGAAACAAGATAATCCTTATTCTAACACCTATAATCTTGGGTGGAAGAATCATCCTAACTTCATCTGAAATGATCAGTAGCAACAAGCTCCTCAGAAAGCTGAGTGGGAGGTGGATATTGAAAAGATGGCTGCCCACACATCTCAATTTTAAGAAGAGACAAGGAGTAATTACAGGAATACGACAGATGCAATCAAAAATTTGGAAGTTTAAATGGGATAGATTTCACAATAGGTAACGCTGCGAGCACAAGAAAATAAAAAAAAATCATGAGAATGTTAATGCTATCACAACAAGGAATGAGAAAGTTGTGGAAGAAAAGAAATATGAGGTAAAGTTTGATGATAGTATCATAGAAGTATATCTGGAAGTGAGAGATGGAGAAAGAAAAAATAGGAAGAAGTGGTATCACTTTTAAAGCCATTTGAAGAGAAAACTAAACGAGCGATCAATTTGACGTATCCATCTTAAGTGGCAAAGAAGGATACAAAAGAGAAAGAGTTTGATAAATTTGTTAAATTGTTTAAAAAGTTGGAGATCAACATACCGTTCTTCTAAGCCCTCGATAAAATACCCTTGTACCAGAAATTCATGAAATAGGTACTCTCAAAAAAGAGACGAACAAAAGATGAACATGTATTCTTTGATTGAAATTGTGTACAATCACACCCGAGAAAAAATTCCTATCTAACAGAAGGATTTTGGATCTGTTGCAATACTGTGCACCATAAAAGACATAAAATTTAAGAGGGTTCTAATTGATTATGGTTCTAGTGTGAGTTTGATGCCCTTGTCTATTTTCAAAAAGCTTGGCATTGAAAAGATAAGCGGGAGTGGGACAAAATTAAAATTTGTTGATCACTCCATCAAGCAGTCATACGGGATAACAGAATATGTATTGGTGGAATTTTACAACTTTATTTTTCCTGTTGATTTCCAGATCATGGATATCCCTGAAGAAGAAGAGACTCCTATCATTCTTGGTAGACCATTTTTATCGATGAGTCGGTGCAATTTAGATAAAGAGACGTGTAATTTGACATTAAAATCTTTTGATGAAAAGATAACCTTGAAAGTATTATAGATTAAGAAGCAGGGTGTAGGTGGAAAGAAACAACCTTCAGTTGGTATGATTGAAGTAGAAGGAGAAAATAAAATTTCAAAATCGCACCCAGAAGAAGTCTCAGGCAGAATCACTCAGGTGGAGGCAATAAAAATCCTCAATTTCAGCCCAGAAGTCAAAAAGAAAAAGAAGGAACACCGAGGTGAGAAGATGGAAGTTGGAAGTGAGCTAAAGCACAAAGTGGGTCATACTGTTGATCTGAATGAGTTCTGGATTACGGAAGAGACAAGCAACAAAGTATGGAAGAGGAAGTATCCCCATAAGGGGAAGAATCTTTGAGCCATGCGACGTTAAACGAAGCGCTTCGAAGGAGGTAGCCCACACTTTTAATAACTTAGTTTTTCTTTTTGTTTTGTTTGCACGTAGTAAAAAGGGAGTCTTATTGGTGAAATCTAGGAGGCATCAGCTGGTGTTGCATTTCCCTCTGTGAGTCACCTTCCTCGCGCTTATTTTGAAAATTTGGGGTCAATGTTTAGTTCAAGTATCGGGGGGGGGGGGGGGGGGGGGTTAGTTTATTCTTTTATTTTAGTTTTTGTTTCTAGTTATTTGAGTTTTATTTTTCGTTCATGTTAGTTTGCTTTGTGTTGTTTTGCTTACCACGTGTTACGGATTGATTGCGATTTACCGGATGATTAATGAACTAGTAGTGAGAGGATGGAAGATGCAACCAAACTTTCTCCCCACACACCCTAAAAGCTGATACAGCCAAAAGTAATTGTTGGATGCAACTTGATGACACTGAACTGAGATTGAAATTTGGTACACCTAAACCAGAAAAGAAGCGGCATTACACGAGAGGTACTTTGGACCTGTAACATTATCCCAACCTGGTGAGCGTACAAAAATCCAAACACAAAACTATTATCACAAGATTTTAATCAGGTTTGACTTTATCACGCTAAATTTGCGTACGTCCTACTCACGTTACACTATAGGATAAAACACACTGAGGCACGTTATTTATATATACCTTTGAGCTTTTCTAGCCATCCCATTATTATGTTTAACTATTTTTAACCCCTGTTGAGCTTTTCTCCCATTGTTTGTTATAACCACATCTATTAACCCATGGCCAAACACGTCCTACCTTACTCGACATAAGTCTTGTTGATTTTTTAACAGGTGCAAAGTTCTAAATTTTGGGTAGCACACCTAAGATGAGAAGGGCAAGTGCGAAAAAATAAAAATAAAAATGACAAGGAAGAAAAATGCTGAGACACGCACATGTCTTTCCAAGAAAAAAAAGATAAGAAAAACTTGAGAAATAAGCACTTGCCTAAGAAAAGAGACTCAAGGACCTTTGAAATGCTCAAAACAAAAATTAAGTTGAACCAAAGAGTCAGAAAGAGGGTGTTGTCAAATCCCCATTGTTTTAAAAGAATCATAGAGGAAAGAACAACAACAAGGCCCTTGATCCTACAACCCTTTGTATATCTGTTTTTTTTGTTTATCCCACCGTACCTAAACCACATTAAATCCTGAAGACCTCAAAAAGTGTGTGCAATCTGTTTGTGTAATGAAGGTAGAATTCATTCAAATTTAAGAGTTTTATATTGTATATGCTGGATTATGAGTGAAAAAACACTTTAACCCTGAGAGACTTGGTGCAGAGTGTGATCAGCTGACCGATAAAGAAGTACTTTTACGTGGAAGTGTAGCAGACAACTAGGATAAGATGGTCGACATCTTGACTAGGATGGTGGAGAGCAAGTTGTGAAAGACATCAGTTGTATTAAGGTAAGAATTGATTTCGGGGCGACCTCGCTCTATTATCTCATACATCACTTGCGGAAAAGTAATGAGCAAAGTTTGGGGTTGTGATTGGTCACCAATTCTACTCGGTTTCCATCAGTTATTTGGTAAAAATCCATCAAATCGGTAACACTTTGGTTTGTCTTTTTTTTTTAAAGATATTTCATATTTCGGAACTTTATCTTTGCATGTTTTTTAATTTTAATTTTATGTTAATTAGATGTTTTTTATGTCTTGGTTTGGTAGTAGTTGGTTATTTCAGGTGCCACTGAAAATCTCCAATGAATTGGTGCAAAGATGAAAGAAATATAGAAGCTATAGGAGTCCTAACATGACCACCTGTGTCACCTGACACGGGCCGTGTCAAGATAAGAGGAAAAAGTTGAAGATGGGAACATGAGACATACACTGACATGGGTACCTATGTCACACGAGACGGCTCGTGTCAAACCATATACACCATAGACATGAGAAAGCAAAGTCACAGATGCAGATACGGGTGTCCGTGTCACATGATACACCCCATGCCAAATCATCTACATGGACGCATGACTTGAAGCAAGGGACAGAAGCTGACACGGGTGACCGTGTCCGGTGACACCGCCTGTGTCGTCCAATGCGCTAGGAATTCTAATTTTTGGAGTTTTAAGTGTCTTGGATCATTAAGGGTACTTTAGACATTTATGCATTGCTGAGGGATGACCTAATACTATTAAAACTTGTTTGTGAGAAGAGGAATGGGACTTTTTTCTACACGAAGAATTGAGGATTAAAGAGAGCAACATATGAGATTCTCGGAGAACGAAGATTTTTCATGAACCACAGTGATTAAAGATCAAAGTTCATTATTGATCGTGCAATGTTTTTATGTTTTCTATATCGAACCAATTAGGCTTGATATATGGTTAACAACCCATTGGACTGTGATTGTTAAGGTTTTTGTACGATTAGACTATAGTAAATATCACCTAGGACTAGGGATACCCTATAATTACAAGATAACTCTTGATAAAACAAAGGCTTGAATCCATCAGATATCTCTAAGGACTTAGGATTTAGGATGGATATTCAATGGTTTTTCCACTAAGGACTTATGGGAAAATAACCTAAAAGGGCTGGTAATTGAGTTTATAAACTTATTAAAGAAATCATGATTCAAGGATGTTATAGGGAAAATTATACACCTGTTGTACCCCAAAATATTCCTTCCCATTTTCAAGACAAATTATTTCAATAGGTCTCCTCATGCTCATGAAGGTCTGAAATACTCAAGACTACTCAAGGGTTGACCAGACAAACCCTTCTCCTAAGCAATTGACCTACAACTAGGGTTTTACTTTTCGCAATGGTAATTGGACTTCTAATGCTTCAAGTGGATTTCATGGTTTCTTATATGCTTCAAAATATCCTCATGCCAAGTTTCAAGACTTGCAGCACAAGTTTGCTCAGTCAACTAGTCAGATGATTGAAAATTAATTGTATTGGATAAAAAGTCAACTTTGACCAACTTACAGTCAAACTTCAAGATTTTTGGTCAACATCAATATTTTTAAGTCACATTCATCATTTGATCAAAGGTTGATCATGATTCATCAAGAAAACTCAAGATTCATCAAAAGTCAAAAGTTACTAAATTAGGGTTTTATTTAGGAGAAGTCAACTAAACTTTAACCTAGCATAACATTCACATACTTCATCAGAAAATTTTCAACCAAGGCCTATCTTGAAGAAAATTCTATTCTCTACAACTTAGTCTCTCTAAGCCGAAGGCCAAAAATTCTTCATTTAAGAGATATGGGCCAAAACACTACAGATCATTTTAAAGGTCAGCAAAAATACACTTTTTTAAAGCACATTACATCAAGATAAAGCCTTCAAATGAAAAAATGACACACATGAAGGTTGTAGGGGACATGTTGAGGTTTCCAAAAAGTCAAATATCACCTTCATATGATAAAAATTGAGTGAGTAATGATTGGTACAAGTTGGGCCATTTTGAGAAAATGCATGAAGTCCAAATTGAGCAAATTTGAATTTTTGGGCCAATGGGTCTATCTTTTAAACTCCAAACGTGTTTTTGACCTCATAATAAACTTCTTAATCCAATCATTTATTTTTTTGGTTTTTATTTCTTTTAATTTTTATTTTATTCAATTAAAAGATAAATAAATAAAATAAAATACCAAATAAATGATAGAAGACATGGGGATCAATTTTTGAATCAAATCATAAGTCTAAAAAAGCTCATGGCCAGCTAGCAAAAACGTGTGAGATTGATTGTCATGAGATTGGCCTAAAAAAGAAAGATTTCGTGCAAGTTCCAAATCAAATGTTATACTATAATTACACAAGATTTAATTCAATATTGTTAACCTAATCTTTTCCATTAGAAATAGACAACGTGTTCATACACCTAAGGACATAAAAATTGGCCTTAAGAACAAGTCCTAAAAAATCTCAAAATTGTCAAAACTAGGGTAAACTAAAAACCTTGTGTGCAGCCACTTTCAATCCATTCCAAGCATTCCACCATGGTCCTGAAGTTCTTAGGAGTTCATCTCATCCATCCTTGAAGCCTGGAGCGCGCTAGATCATCACTTCTCAACATCACTGGTTTGGTAGTTTTCGTGAATCTCAAACTTTTAATCTATGCATATTTAATTAATTTGATGCATGTATACATGTTCACGATCATGTTTATGACTGTTTTTATCCATTATTTGCAAGCTTTGACACAGGGATCGTGAGATTCCATTGTTAGGGAAGCTTGGAACTTTTTCTTTGTATCTCATATTACAATCATTTTCAGGCCAAACTAACACCTCCATTGGATTCGCAGGGGTCAAATTAGAGGGATAAGGTCCCTTTTATGATCTAAATCTTGCTATTTTTGCAGGTTGGAAAATCTTCTCACCGTAGAAGACGATATGAGCTAGGGCTCCGGCGCTTCCTTGATTCACTTTATTTTACAATATATATTTATCTATTTATATTTTGTAACAAAAACGCGGCGAAGTGCAATTGGTTGGAGACAGAGGCATCTAACGTGAGGGTGTGGGTTCGATCCCTACGTCTTGCAAAATTTTTGTTATTTTTCCAAAACTAACGCGTAGGTTAATATTATATTGATTAGTTCCGATTTCTAAACACAAAAGTAGCGATGGCACATTGGTTGGAAGGAAATCTATGAAGCGAGGGGCGTGGATTCAACACCCACCCCATGCAATTTTTTTCCTTATTTTACTAACCCTATTTTCATCATATTTTACTAATTATTTTTTATTTAATAATTAACTACCTAATCTTTTTTTAATACTAACAAATTAGGATTAGGGTTTTAGTTAGTAATTAAATTTTTCTTATTTACTAATTAATTAATTAACTAAACTTTTCTTCTTAATATTAAAATTAATTAGAATTAGGTTTTTAATTACTATTATCATTTAAAATATTTTCTATAAAAAACCACAAAAAATTTAACATTTTAACATTCTTTTTCTTATTAATATTTTTCATATTTAATTTTATTAGGCAAACTGTATAGGTTGCACTATCGATGTATTAGCGTAGATTTATTTTCTCTCACTTTTTCTAATTATGTATCTGCTCCGAGGATGTAATAGTGTAGGTTTATTTTCCCTGAAATTTCTATACTTATGTGTTGTACCCCAAAATTTACCCTCCCATTTTTACTCAAGACATGCTCATTGAGGTTCTCAATTGCTCAAGAGGTTTCAAATGATTTCCATGGCACCCTATATGCCTCAGCATAATGGAACAACTGAAAGAAGAAAAGGAAGTGTACATGACAAGGGGTAGGTCGAAAGCTGAAAATATGCCTAAGATATTTTGGGTCAAAGCAGCTTCGACAGCAATATGCAATCTATTCTGATGTCCAATAAAGCGCTAGGATTGAAGAACGAATGGTTCGAAATAAAATATGAGGAGACTTTTATGAAGCCTTCAATTGATGAAGAGCTAGTAAAGGGAATCATCGAAGGGTTCGTCTTCGAACCATTGAAATACCAGCTATTCGAAGCATTACATGGAGAGACCTTTCGATTACCATGTTTTTTGAAGGGGTGCTTCGAATAGAAGAATATTTTGAATTAGAAAGCTTTTATCTTATCCAAGGAAGCACGTGGAATCCTAATGGTTCGAAGGGAATGAAATTTTAAAACATGGCATGATCAAAGGATAGTTAGAGACGAAGCAGCCAAATATGAGTCATCTTAGAATTTTGGGAGCAATGTGTTTCAGGCATGTGCCTGAACAGACAATTAAGGAGTTAGGTGATCGAAAGTAAAATCTTGATACTCATAGGTTACCTTTCGATTGGTGCATACAATCCATATTCACCAATCAAAGGTAAACTAGTAAGCAAGAAAGATTTTCTTGTAAGCAAAAGCAAGGGGTGGGAGTTGGAATCGAAGGACCACCTACACTACTATGTTCGAAGGAAAGGACAAAACGAAGCTTCGACAGGCCAAGATGAAGAAGTATTTGAATTGAGAAAAATGAAGCTTCGACATGCTAAGATGAAATATGTGATGCTTCGATTGGTCTGATTGAAGGAAAAGAGATTCGAAAGGGACAATAGTTGAGTTCGATTGGGCTAATTTGATAGTTTTCAGATCAAGCAACTAAGGCAGATAGTGGCTCAATCGAAGAAGCCACAATGATGAGGCCTTGGACCATTCGAATTAGAACTCAGTACCATCGAAGAACAAAACTTGGAAGCATGCGAAAAGTTAAGATGTGGGAGTGAAACCTGTCCAGGTTCACTCAAAAACCCAAAATTGTAGAAAATCATCAGTAATGGCAACCTTTTAAGACTCTCGATTCTGCCTTCAAAGCCATGGTTAATGGCTGATTCTTGCCATTTTCGTTCATCACTGCATCCCTTTAAATACAAAGCTAAAGCGCAAGCAAAAGCAGACACACACGCAATAGCCAGATGAAACATTGCCTCCAGAGACAAAAACATTGCCTACACACACAAGAAGCGGCCCCGGAAAACCACCCCAAATTCTCCAAACCTTCACAAAGTTGTCAGAATCGAAGCAATCTTTGCAGGCCTCTTCAATCCAAAGCAAGCATTCCACTCATTCCCTGTGTTGGTAACAGGCCTTCTGTCCTTTTGGCTTGTGCAGGGCGCATGTGTTGATTTCAAATTTTATATATATATATATATATATATATATATATATATATATATATATATATATATATATATATATATATATATATATATATATATATATATATATATATATATATATATATATATATATATATATATATATATATATATATATATATATATATATATATATATATATATATATATATATATATATATATATATATATATATATATATATATATATATATATATATATATTCTCATTTGTTTTGCTAATGGAATGTTATTATTTTACTTGTATCAACGAATGAACAAATAGCTCAGATAGTAAAGGGTAACATGTCCAGTGGTAAGGGCCTGGGTTTGATACCCAGGTCATGTATTATGTTTTTTCTAACAATTATCTTGTAGATCCAGTGTATTGCATTTCAAACACTTCCCATGCGCCTTCATGTTCCATCCAATGGATGGCAAGGAGATCAGATCCAATTCTCCACGAGTACCACCTCATGATGGGCCCTTAATGGCCAATAGCACAGGATCCCAACGTGGCCTAGGCTTATTTTCATTTGGGCTAAACAAAAATCCAATTCACGCCCCCTCTTATCCTTTACTATCCTGGCCCATTTTATTTAGCTTTTAATTGTTTTTTTCATATAGCATTATAAAATCAGATAAAAAATCACAAAAAATATTAGGTTAGTATTTTCTCAATTAAAATTTTGTAAATTAATTGATTAATTATTTTAACTTTTTTCTTAATTTAAAAATAAATAAACTTAGGATTTTTAAATTAAATTTCTTTCCATAGGTCAAAAACAAACAAAAAGATTTCATTTTTCTTAGGAATTTTATACATATTTTCAGTTCGCGCGTTTACTTTTATTGTCGCACTTTTGCAAATTTTTGTATCTGCTTACTGGGATGTAATAGACTTAACTAGGACTTTACTTTGCTACTTTTTAATGTTTCCCCATTTTGGACTTGTAATAATCCCCCTCCCCGAAGCCATGTAATAGTTAGGACTTTACATTTTTGCACTTTTAATTACGGCAAATTATAAAATGTTTAGATGTATGCTAACTAGGATTGTATGGTAAGACAATTAAAGCACAAAACGCTAGCAAACTTAACACAAGACTAAAAAACCTAAAAACAATACAATTGCACATGCGCACCTCTAGGGTATCCTACTTTGGTTGCCTTCGGAAAACAGTCACAACTCTCAAAACGTGAGAGATTTTAGTGGCTACTCTCTGGTTTAAAAGATCATAAGTCCCTCGTTAACCCTCCAGACGTTGCCTCGGTAAAAATGATCTTAAAACCCTAGGGTAGTTACTAAGGTTTCTTGCCCGGTCGCCTTTGTGACTATAAACGTCCCTTTGATTGTCCCTCAAACATCCAACGATAAGGCTACCTACTCACTAATAGTAGGATAGCACTGTCTAAAGGAAAAGAGGAAAAGAACAACCTTTCGAGTAAAAGTAGACAGTTCATAGATGCTATGCTCAAAACAAACTTTTACACTTACACAAAACCACTTTCAAAAACATTTTCAAAAACGCTTTATCAACACTCTTGAGGACTGATACAAGAGTTATCATAAATAAAATAGCCTTACTATTGGCATTTCAAAAAAATACTTTCCAAAAACACACAAAGCACAAAGTATTTTCAAAATGAGCTAAGCATCTAAGAGCCCGTAGAAAACTACCCTCCTTACTCAAAAACTCTCGAAAGGTATTTTTATGTTCTTTTCACCCTTTCCTTTGTTGGATAAAAGAAAAGTCGGAGGCGACTCTTGCTTATCGCAACATTTGTGAACACAAATGCAAAACTAGTATAACAGTCGGTTCTGCCACCATATCACAGAACTGGAGACTCTGCTGGGGAATGTTCTTAAAAAGTTGGGTTACCTTGGAGATTAGTGAATTTTAAATTGCTTTACATTGTGTGTTTGCGTGCTTTATCTTTAAGGGCTTGTTTGGGTTATTACTAAAAGACCCCACACCTGGATCTAGGACACCTTTTAGGTAAGCAGCAATAGATTGTGGAGACTGTATGACGTAGACCAATATGGTTGAAGCGATGGCTATGTTAGTGTGACACATTTGTTGGAACTGATATCCCTTGTATTAAACCGAGAAGAATATGGGGCCGCCGTGTGGTGTCATAAAGCACTAACGGACCTTAGAACCTTAGTTGAACAAACTTAGCCATTAGAAAGTAGTAAGATAACCGACCTCGGTATAAAGTTGAGAATTGGTTGATACTCGATGCTACACTCATTAAGATCGGACTTTCGGGATATTTCGGCCACGAGAAAAGATCGCTTGAGATGAAACAATGCATGACAAAGAAAGATCAGTGATATTGAGACTCCTTAGAATCCGGTTACTTTTCTAAGACAGGTTGAACCAACTAAACTTCAAGAGGGTACTTACCTATAAACCCCATGCAAGCCTAAACCTAAGGTCTCGTATGATTTGCTTGTGTGTGATTAAATTGTTCAAGCATAACATCATGCATCATGACATCAATTTTCATTTCACTAACCATTTCAAGGACTAGGGGAATTTATCTTTATTCTATTTTACAGATCATGCCTTTTGTTCATAGAAATACCATTCGAATCAGCTTTGTGAGAATACCTCTCCAACTCAAAGAACTAGTATCAAGAGTTCCCGAGACTTCTTCATTCACCAAGAAATATGGTCGACTTCTCAACCTGGTTACCTCAAACTTTGACGAAAAGATGATTGGGGTACTCTTTCAGTTCTTTGACCTCAAACACCATTGCTTCACATTTCCTGATTATCATTTAGTACCCACCATGGAAGAGTTCTCTCAATTATAGGGTGTACCCAGTCTGGATCAGATTCCTTTCACCGGTTTAGAGGAGGTTCCAAAGCTAGAGGTCATTGCAGCAGCCTTGCATCTGAAACGGTCCGACATTATATCCAATTGGGAAACAAGAAGTAGAGTCAAGGGTTTCCTAGTCAAGTTCCTACTAGAAAAGGTGAAGAAATGAAAAACATAAGAAGGGGGGTTAATTGAAACTTGAACTCAAATGTGCAATGACACAATATTTTTATCCCGGTTCGTTTGATCTCAAACTACTCCAGTCCACCCGTCAAGGTGATTTCGCCTCTCTCCAACGAGGACTTAATTCAGTAATCACAAAAGGATTACAATCACTACTTTAACAACTGTTAAAGTCTTCTTGAGTACAACCACAATCCGGTTAATCTCAAGGAACATTGATTTAAACAAAGATACAAGAATGTGTGTATAGATGTTTTTCATTACAAAAAAGGTTATCACAACCGTGATAATTTACACAAATTTAGAGCGTGGAAAGGTGATGAGTATGCTTGCAGCTTTTTGAATTATCGTGAGTAGTATTGGAAAATCGTGAACGATTTGATCACTGAGCTTGCTTATATAGGCAATGGATTCTTGTTTATCATTAAGCGTGATAAATGACATTAACTCAGTTTCCATTTGGAGAAGATCCTGTCTGAATGAAGTCGTTGTAATTGATGTTGTCTTGAATGAGTAGTAACGCTTCAGAATCTTTCATCCTCGCCTGCTGCTGATGCTTCAGAACATTGATGACTTAGATTATTAAGCTCTTATTCAGAATCGGATTTTACTTCACTTAAGCACAGGTTCTGGTCATCAATCTTCAACGCAAGTTCTGATTGCTTCAGTGTGTAGCTTCTATAGCTTAACTTCTGATGCTGCTTTGGTCATAACTTCTACATACACAGTAACATAATTTTAGGGTGCATATTTTTTCTTTGTATTTGTTATCATCAAAACTCTAACTAAGGGTTGTAGAATCAAACTATGTTCTAACAATCTCCCCCTTTTTGATGATGACAAAAACCAGAATTTTCAATGAAAAATAAAGAACAAAAGGTTTAAGAGAAAACTCCCCCTGAATTGATTACTTTCCTGAAGTTCCTTCTCATCAGAGTTTTAGCTGCATCTCCTATCAGAATGTGTACCTGTTCAAACTTTTCAGAAAGTAGAGGTTAAACAATTCAGAATGTTTGAGACTTTTGTCCCGGTAAACCATTATTGAAAATATCTTACTTTCTCCTCCTTTTGTCAGGTATCAAAAAGGAAATATAATCAGTGCCAAAAGAGATGAATTATATTTAAAACATAATGCAATGACAAGGTTCAGAAACAAAGAGGTAAAACTAAAAATTACAGATAAACAATTTTAAAAGAAAATCTAAGAAGGAGGGGAAAGACGTGTGAAAAACGCTTCCAACAAGCTCTTGATCTGAGTATTTGACTTTTCTTGCTTGCCCAGAATGCCTTTGATTTCCTTTGTAGTGTCTTCTTGTTTACCCAGAATACTTTTAATCTCTTTGTTTGTATCCTCTTGCTTATCCAATCTTGCATAGATTAAAGCATTCTCTTTCTTCAACTCTTCCAGAGTTTGCATGAATAAGGAGGAAGCCGGTGTCTCTTCAGGAGTTGGATGTTGCTCAGAGAATTCTGCAGCTTCTTCTGAGTGAACCATTTCTTCTACTAATATCATGTCTTCTGGAGCAGTAGTCAGAGAGAGACTTTCTGATTCTGGTTCAGCTACATCTGAAGGATGATGCTCTTTCCAGGGAGCATTATCCAGCGAGAGGATATCTTTCTTGAACAGTTGGCTTAGAACTTGATCTTGGAAAGCCTTCAGCTTATCACTGAAGTTACATTGAACCTTTTTATAAGCCAATTCCTTCAGCTTCAGTGTTTCAGTGTTGAGCCAGTTTCTGAATCTTTCCCACATATAATCACAAGCAGCAGGATTAGAAATCTCTTGACTTGCATGCTTCAAAGAATTTATCCATTCCTGCATTCCTGTTTCAAAAATCAACAAACTTGTACCAACATCTGATATGGTTGCAGTTGGTTTAGGTTTGGGAATGGCAGTTTTGTGAGAGGTGGAGGCTAGTCTTTCCAACACAATTAGATCAATGACAAGTATGAGGTTGTCAGCTGGACAGTTAGTGGGTGAAGGAGTGGGAGGGTCAGGAATGATAATTAGTCTGGTAGGGGTGTTTGGAGGTGTGGATTCAAGGGATGAAGGGATTTCTGGAATGTCATGAATGGTGAGAGGCATGCGAACCGCAAGAGGTTCTGTTATTCCATGGATTTGGATTATGGTATCAGAATCTGAAGGAGAGTCTTCAGATTGGTTTGTGGCAGCATGTTGGATTTCTGGTTCAAGAATGTCAAAAGATGGATTTTCATAAGGTTGAGTTTCTGGTTGTGGTGAGTTGGAGTTCAGATCTTCTGGTTGAGGAGATTGTGGTTGAGTATTTTCTGGTTGTGTAATTTCTGGCTGAGGTGAGTGTGGATGTGGAATTTCTGGTGATTGCTGAGTGTTTGGATTTTCTGGGAGTTGAGAATTTGGATTTTCTGGTAAGGGAGAGGAAAAATCTTGATCAAATAATTCAATGTCAGACAGAACTTTGGCAAGTTCTGGTTGGTGATGTTCAGGGTTTGGATTTTAAGTAGGGGAGTAAGGTTCATTCAAAAAATTACCTAGAGTTACAGATGGATCAAACTCTATGTCAAAGTCTTCAAAAGTTTGGGGTGATGGATTTTCTGGTTGAGAAGGCATGGATTCAGATGTTGAAACAATTATGTATTCTATAATAGAAGATGGATTACCTTTCTTTTTGGAAGCTTTAGGTGTCCTCTGAGAGGGTCCTTCTCTTGCTGCTTTCCTCTTCTTTGATTTCTTTAAAACAACCTCTGGAGCAGCCTTCTACAGATCCTGAATGTTGATTTCTGGGGCAGTCCCATCAGCCTTGCACGCTTCAAGGTATCTGACTATGATATCTGATTTGGAGTTTATCTCAGAAAATAGAGGAAAATCATTCAGAGGTATCCTTCTTGCAGTGATGGTCTCATGAGAAGTAACAGTTGGTTCCTTCTTGATATTCTCAATGATCTTCATTTTCTTTAGATTTTTAGCGTTCAAGGGCTTCCCAGCAGTTGCTTCCAATGTACTTATTTCCTGAGCCTCCGTCAGATGTTCTATCAGCCTGTTTTTTGTTAGAATTCTGATATCGGTCTTCCTAAGGGAATCCAATCCCTCTTGGTCCTTTCGTCTTCTTTAGTTTCCTTCACACTTGTTCTAAGATGGTTGAAGAGGAAGTGTGGAAGATTTACCTTTGTCTTCTTAGCAATGAAATAGATCAGAAATTGTTGATCAATATTAATATAATCAGGAGAGCTTGTAGGCTTCCTGTGGTGGATACATCCCAGAATGATTCTGGCCCAGATTCTGTGATGATCCTTCAAATCTCTGATTTTACTGGAGGGTTGTCCAGAAGTAAAAATTTCCTTTGCAATTGATCTTAGGTCATAGCATCTCTCAGCCATGTCAATGCATCTAACACCACAACCATTGTATCCAAGAAGCTTCGCAATAAGATCTTCTGTAATCACAATTTTCTTCCCCATGACATAATAAGTAACCTGATGATTTGATGAAAAAGCAAGTATCCAGAATTCTTTGACAAGAATGGGAAAGGTTGGACCCAACAGACGGTCAAAATACTTATTCCATCCCTGTGCAGTAACGTCTTCATAGAGGTTGAAACCATTTTCTTGCAAGCTCTCAAAATCAATAATTAGTTCAGAGAGAACTTCCAGGTTGTCAACAGGTGTGAGAAGTGTTCTAAGGGGTTCTTTATATTGTTCCGTTGAAGCAGATTCAGGAGCAATGAGATTTTTGAGACTTGATGAAGTCATTGTTCACACGGGTTTTTGAGGAAGATGAAAAGGGTTTTTGAAAGCAAGAACTTGAAACAAGAGAAAATATTGAGGAGAGTAAAAGTGAATGAATGTAAAAAGTAATTGAGTTTAAATAGGTTTCTTGAAAACGTAAGCAGTAAGTAAAAGAAAAAAATAATGATTATATGCACTAATGACACCTGAAATTTGGGGATTTAGAAAGATACTGAACGGTTACCCTTGACAAGTGTCTCAATGCATCCAATCAGTACCTTGGACCTTTCACAAATTGAACGCATGCTCAGCCTCAAAGTAGCTGATGAGAGGATGACAAATGTTTGATGATGTGAACTGCACGCCTCTATCCTTGAAATGAAACGTTCAGATCTTCATGGATAGATTCTGATGCAATCTGTACTTCTAAACTCTGAAGACAAGTTGATTAGTTGTTCACAGAAAATAATAAAGTTCTGAGGGTTAAGAAATAAATAAAACATTTTATTCTAGGCATAGCTTCATGCTGAGATGTTTCAGAATGAAGTTGAACCTATCTTCAGAAAGAGGTTTTGTAAATACATCATCCCATTGATGGTCTGTGTCAATAAATTTTAAGGTAAGAATCCCTTTCTGAATATAGTCCCTAATAAAATAATGTTTTATTTCTATATGCTTAGCCCTAGAATGCAAAATTAGATTCTTACTGAGACATATAGCAGAAGTGTTGTTACAGAGGATAGGAATGTTACTCTCAAATATGTTGAAGTCTTCAAGTTGACTTTTCATCCAGAGCATTTGTGTTCTACATCCAGCAGCTACTATGTATTCAGCTTCTGCTGTTGATAGTGCTATTGGGGACTGTCTCTTGCTGGTCCATGAGATCATATTTTCTCCCAGAAACTGGCAGCTTCCAGAAGTGCTTTTACGTTCTACTCTGTCTCCAGCGAAATCAGTGTCATAGTATCCTACTAAGCTGTAATCATTTGATTTTCTATAAAACAAACCCAAATTAGTAGTACCTTTCAGATACTTGAAAATTCGCTTAACCGCTGTTAAGTGAGATTCTCTAGGATCTGATTGGAATCTAGCACATAAGCAAACACTGAATAAAACATCAGGCCTTGAAGCTGTCAGATAGAGGAGAGACCCAATCATACCTCTGTAGACCTTCTGTTCTACCTTTTTACTTACCTCTTCCTTTCCAGAATGCACGTGGGGTGCATTGGAATCTTTAAGGGCTTACATTATGAGAGATCAAATTTCTTCAGAAGTTCTCTGACATATTTTCTCTGATGAATGTAAGTTCCTTCTGGAGTTTGGTTTATCTGAATGCCCAAAAAGAATTTGAGTTCCCCCCTTAAGCTCATCTCAAACTCTGCCTGCATGCATTTAGCAAACTCTCTTACCAAAGAGGGTTTAGTAGATCCAAAGATGATGTCATCAACATAAATATTACATACTAAGATGGCATTCTTAAATGTCTTACAGAATAAGGTTGTGTCCACTTTCCCTCTGGTGAATTCCTTTTCTAACAGGAAGTTACTTAGTCTTTCATACCAATCTCGGGGAGCTTGTTTCATACCATGTAGTGACTTCTTTAGTTTGAAAACATATTCTGGGTGTTTGGAATTCTCAAACCCAGGGGGTTGGTGCACATATACCTCTTCATCTATATATCCATTTTGGAATGCACTTTTGACATCCATCTGATACAGAGTGATGCCATTGTTTACAGCAAATGATATTAAAAGTCTGATAGATTCTAACCTGGCGACTGGAGAAAAGGTTTATGTATAGTCTATCCCCTCTTGATGACTATAAGCTTGTGCTACCAGTCGTGCTTTGTTTCTGATGACTTCTCCTTGCTCGTTCAGTTTGTTTCTGAACACCCACTTTGTTCCAATGACGTTGAATCCTTTTGGTTTGGGAACCAGATCCCATACGTCATTTCTGGTGAACTGATTCAATTCCTCCTGCATTTCCAGAATCCAGTCATTGTCCAGAAGCGCTTCATCAATTGTTGTTGGTTCAATAAGAGAGACCAGTCCCATGAGGGATTCTTTAGAGTTTCTGAATGTTGATCTTGACCTGATTGGATCATCCTTCTTTCCCAGTATTTTATCTTCTGGGTTAGCAATGCTGCTTCTGGATAACCTTTTATGAAGTTGATCAACTGAAGGTGCTGGATTGCTTGCACTAACTCTTTTTGATGTTGTGGTAGCGTCTCTGTTGAGAACTTCTAACGAGTTGTCTTCAGTACCTATGAGTTCAACTTCCATATCTGCAAGAAATTCATTCTGCTTTGACTTTTGAGAGTCAAGCTTATCATCAAATCTAACACTGATTGACTCTTCAACAATCTGTGTTTCTATATTGTATACTTTGTACCCTCTTGAGCGTTTAGAGTATCCTAACATGATACACTTTTGTGCTTTAGAGTCAAACTTGTTCAGATAATTTTTTGTATTCAGAATAAAGCAAGTGCATCCAAATGGATGGAAATAAGAAATGTTGGGCTTTCTGTTCTTCCACAATTCATATGGAGTCTTTTCCAGAATAAGTCTTATGGAGATTCTATTCTGAATGTAGCACACTGTGTTGATTGCCTCTGCCCATAAGATCTTAGCAATGTTAGTCTCATTGATCATGGCTCTGGCAATTTCTTGCAATGTTCTGTTCTTTAGTTCTACAACTCCATTTTGTTGGGGAGTTCTAGGACAAGAGAAGTCATGCAAGATTCCTTTTTAATTAAAAAATGATTCAAAATTTTTATTTTCAAATTCCCCACCATGATCACTTCTGACTTTAACAATTCTAAGATCCTTTTCATTCTGAACTTGGTTACAGAAGGTAACAAACACAGAGTGTGACTCGTCCTTGTGTCTTAAGAACTTTACTCATGTCCATCTGCTATATTCATCTACGATTACTAACCCATACTTCTTGCCACTGATAGACGCAGTTTTTACTGATCCAAATAAGTCAATGTGCAGAAGTTCTAATGGCTTAGAGGTGGAAACAATATTTTTGGATTTGAAAGCAGGTTTTGCAAATTTTCCTTTCTGACATGCTTCACACAAAGCATCTGATCTGAACTTCAAATTAGGAAGTCCTCTGACCAGATTGAGTTTGTTAATCTGAGATATTCTTCTCATACTAACATGCCTCAATCTTCTGTGCCAGACCCATTGCTCGTTGTTAACAGAAAGAAGGCATTTTATATTCTGACTCTTTAGTTCAAAAAGTTTTATTTTATAAATGTTGTTTTTCCTCTTTCCATTAAACAGGATAGTCCTATCTTTCTGACTAACAGCTTTGCATGAATTTTGATTAAAGATTATATCATAACCGTTATCACTTAATTGACTTATGGATAACAGGTTATGAATTAATCCATCAACTAATAACACATTATTTATAGAGGGAAGATTTCCATTACCTACTGTTTCAGAGCCAATGATCTTTCCTCTTTGGTTTCCTCCAAAGCCCATGTAGCCTCCAGGTTTAAGTTCCAGGATTTGGAACATATGCCTTCTTCCTGTCATGTGTCGAGAGCAGCCAGAGTCCAAGTACCATGACTGGTGTTTTAGCCTTACTGCTAAAGATATCTGCTACATATATAATTTTGTCCTTATGTACCCATATCTTCTTGGGTCCTAGTTTGTTATTTTTACCAAAATTCTGATTGAATTTTGGTTTGACAGAATAATCACTACTAGTGTATTTTATGTCATATGTGTGCCCATATATAAAATGTGATTTGAGTGGTGTGTGTTTTATGACTAAGTCCATGGCCTGTTTAGGTATAGATACCTTACCTTGAAATCCTATCCATTTTATGCCATTTCTGCTAACTCCATAGATCATTGAAGCCATCTTGCTTCTATCTATGTTTTTAGCCAGAAACTTTTGAAAGCTGTGATCATACTCTTTGATGATCTCATCAGCATTACTGGGAGTCTCTGAGATTATTTCCTTCTGAGAGTTTTGCAAATCATTTTTTAATTTTGAAATTTTTTCTTTTAACTCAGAATTTTCTAATCTGAGACTCTCTGACTTTTCAGAGTCAAAGGCAAGATCCCTTTTCAGGTTCTTTAATTTGACTCTGATTTGCTGATACTTTTCCAGAATTTCATTTAGCCTTTCTGCAAGTTCAACCTTAGTAAAATTAATGGTAAAGTCAAGAAATACCTCTTCAGTGTCTGATTCTGAGTCTGAACCAGAAGCTTCACTGTCTTCTGACATGTTTGCCATGAGAGCTATGTTTGCTCTTTCATCATCTGACTCTGAGTCAGCTTTAGAGGTGTCTGAATCATCCCATGTTGCCATGAGGCTTTTCTTCTTTTCCTTGAAGAACTTCTTTTTGGGCTTCTCCTTCTGAAGCCTTGGGCAGTCACTTTTGTAGTGCCCTTGCTCATTACACTTATAGCAGATGATGTCCTTGTTATTTGGCTTTCTGTACCCTGAAGAACCTTCAGATCTTTTGTGTCCAGAGGAAGACTCAGACTTTCTGTATCTGGAGGAGGATTCATTTTGATTCTCTGATCTTCTAGGATTTCTAAATTTCCTTTGTCTCTGCTTCCACAGTGGATTAACCCTTCTGGAAAGGAGAGACAGTTCATCTTCTTCTAATGAGGATCCATCAGAAGTTTCTTCCATAGCCTGCAAAACCTTAGAGTCTGATTTTCTGTTAGATTTTAAAGCTAGTGGCTTACCTTGATTTTGAGGCTCATCTTCTTCTAGCTCTATCTCGTGACTTCTGAGGGAGCTGAAAAGTTCGTCCAGAGATATTTTGTTGAGATCTTTGGCTAGCTTAAGTGCTGTGACCATTGGCCTCCATTGCTTGGGTAGGCTTATGATGATTTTCTTAATGTGATCAACAGTAGAATATCCTTTGTCAAGAACCTTCAGTCCAATAATAAGGATTTGGAATCTTGAAAACATAGCTTTTATGGATTCACTATCTTCCATCTTGAATGCCTCATACTTCTGAATAAGCGCAAGGGCCTTGGTTTTTTTGACTTGAATGTTGCCTTCATGCGTCATTCTCGGAGAGTCAAACATGTTCTTGGCAGTCTCTTTGTTTGAGATTTTCTCATATTATAAGTATGAGATAGCACTGAGGAGTATTATTTTGGCCTTGTGGTGGTTTCTGAAATCACATTTTTTGCTGGTCAGACATCATTTTTCTGTCTATCTTCTGACCACTTCCATCCACTGGGTGTGTGTATCCATCAGTTACCATGTCCCACAAATCAACATCATGGGCCAGAAAGAAACTCTCAATTCTATCTTTCCAGTAGTCAAATTTCTCTCCATCAAAGACTGGACGTTTGCCACTGAATCTATCCTTGTCTTCATGGTAGTCATTGCTGATGTTTTGGCTCGGTTCCACCATAGTGTTTTTCTGAAGCTTGGATCTTGTACTGACACGGTTAAGTGTTTAAACTCAGAACCAGGCGCTCTGATTCCAATTGAAGAAGTGAAAAACACAAGAAGGGGGGTGAATTGAAACTTGAAGTCAAATGCGCAATGAAACAGTATTTCTATCCTGGTTCGTTTGATCTCAAACTACTCCAGTCCACCCATCAAGGTGATTTCGCCTCTCTCCAACGAGGACTTAATTCACTAATCATAAAAGGATTACAATCACTACTTTAACAACTGTTAAAGTCTTCTTGAGTACAACCACAATCCGGTTAATCTCAAGGAACATTGTTTTAAGCAAAGATACAAGAATGTGTGTACAAATGTTTTTCGTTACAAAAACTGTTATCACAACTGTGATAATTTACACAAATTTAGAGCGTGGAAAGGTGATGAGTATGCTTGCAGCTTTTTGAATTCTTGTGAGTAGTATTGGCAAATTGTGAACGATTTGATCACTGAGGTTGCTTATATAGGCAATGGATTCTTGTTGATCATTAAACGTGATAAATGACATTAACTCAGTTTCCATTTGGAGAAGATCCTGTCTAAATGAAGCCGTTGTAATTGATGTTGTCTTGAATGAGTAGTAACGCTTTAGAATCTTTCATCCTTTCCTGCTGCTGATGCTTCAGAACATTGATGACTTAGATTATTATGCTCTTGTTCGGAATCAGAGTTTACTTCACTTAAGCGCAGGTTTTGGTCATCAATCTTTAACACAAGTTCTGATTGCTTCAGCGTGTAGCTTCTATAGCTTAACTTCTGATGCTGCTCTGGTCAAAACTTCTGCATACACAGTAACATAATTTTAGGGTGCATATTTGTTCTTTGTATTTGTTATCATCAAAACTCTAACTAAGGGTTGTAGAATCAAACTATGTTCTAACAAAAGGCTCAATTGTTTTGGGATGATTTGGATTTCCAAGCTTTCGAAGAATTCCTATCTCTTCTAATCTATGGGTTAGTATTGTTCCCTAATCCGAACTTACTCGTGGATTTGAATGCTGTCAAGGTTTTTCTCTCCCATAACCCTGTGCGTACTTTGCTTGGAGATATCTTACATTCCCTTCACACTCGTACCATGAAGAGAAGATGGGTTCTTATGTGTTGTATACTATGTTGTTTAGGTGGTTTATTTCGCACCTTCCTCAATCAGTATTGAAGAATGAAGAAAGTTTGGGTTGGTCGCAAAGGATAATGTCACTTTCTCACTCGCATATTCTTTGGTACTCCTGATCTATGGGAGATATTTATATCATCGACCTCTATGGGGAATTCCCTAACGTCCCACTTCTTGGCATTATGGGAGTTATAGCTTATAACCCTTCTCTGGCTCTACGACAATTCGGTTATGCTCGATGGGATGGTCCTCATGATATGCTTATCCAAGGCATTATGTTCAACTACGAGGATGATGTTCAAGGGTATCGTTAAAGGTTTGTATGAGCTTGGGGCATGGTAAACAAGGTTGATATCAAGGCTTTGGTGCACAAGAATTCCATCCCTATGGAGCCTTATCTCAGATGGGTACGAACTCGCGCCCAAAACCTTATGATGACATATATAGCCATCTTACCGGTGATTGTGGAACCTGTCACCAAAGAAGATGATCCTTATACATTTCTCCATCCTGACATGCCCACTAATTTTGAAGGGTTGCAGAGGTCTTGGATTCAGCTGAAGGAAGAACGAGATACCTTTAGAGATTAATTCTACACCAGTGAGAAGAAAGTGTTGGAACTCATGAAGTAACTTCACAAAGAAGAAAGTCCTAATGTCTACCTCGACATGAAAAGGAAGTGCCCATGGGAGATTTGATTCTTATATTTTAAGAGTTTTTAATTTTCAATTGTAATCCTAAAAGGCAGTTGTAATTTGAATCTTATTAATAAAATCTTTGTTTCATTTTGGCTCGCAAACTTAAATTTCCCAAAGTCCTTGAAAACATTGCATAAACATTATCATGCATATCATTACATTAAGCAGGTATTTCAAGACAAGTTTCTTATCTTTTCGCTGTTTATTTCAGCAAAAAGAAATGTCTCTTGAACAGACAGTTAAGTATCTTCAAGCACAAAACACTCAATTCCAACAAATATTCCTAGCTCTGGCTAAGTGGTAAGATGATCTGAAAGCTCTCATCACCAAAGAGAAGAAGAAGAAGGCAAAGAAACCGGTTGGCATCTTGAATATGGGAAGAAGGTTTAGAGGACCAGCCAAGTGAGCTCTAGATTTAGCAACCCCGTCAAATAAGGGGGACAATCAAGAAGAAAAGCCAATAGAAGAAAACAACAATCCAGGAACTGATGAAGAAGAAGCTGATTACTCTGAGGAACAGTATCCTCCTGCTGATGATAAATACAAGCAGCTGGAGGATCGTATTAATGCTATGGAAATTCATAGGGTACCTGTTCTGGATTTTGAAGAATTGGGGCTGGTCTTTGGAGTGCTCATTCCCAAGAAGTTCAAAGTCCCCACATTTGCTAAGTATGATAGTGTCTCATATCCTAAGTTTCACTTAAGGTCATACGTCAGGAAGATCCAACCTCACACCACTGACACGAATTTATGGGTTCATTTCTTCTAGGAATGTTTATCAGGGACGCAGTTGGAATGGTTCTATCAACTGGAAGGAACCAACATTCGCAATTGGGAATATGTGGTTGCTGCTTTTTACAAGCAGTACCAATATAATGCTGACTTCGCTCAGACCCGTACACAACTTTAAAGCATGTCTATGGGTTCAAGCGAGGGTTTCAAAGATTATGCCCAAAAGTGGAGAGATCTTTCGGGAAGAGTCCAGCCTCCTCTGTCTGATAGAGAGCTGGTAGATATGTTCCTGGATACTTTGTCTGGTCCATTTTTCAACCATTTGATTGGAAGCTCTTCAGCCGGGTTCACTGAGATGATATTGACTAGGGAACGAGTAGAAGTGGGTATCAAGAGTGGTAAGATTCAGATGGATGAATCCTCAAGTACCGTAAAGAAACTATTCTCTGGGAAGAAGGAAGTAAGTGTTTCCTACGGTCATAGGAATCAAATCAAGATTGAACATCGTCCAACGTTAGGAGCTATTATGATCTCCAACCCTGCATCAAATTAACAACAAAATAGTCATCGCAGACCGGATGCACCCAGAAGACAGTTCACCCGAATTAACATGTCCTTATCTCAGGTTTTGCCACACCTGTTAAAGCCTAATCTAGTTACTCTAAAGGAGGCTCCTAAGAATCCAAATATTGCATCTCCCCGCTACAACCCAAATGCTCGATGTGCCTACCACTCTGACAGCCCAGGGCATGATACAAATGATTGTTGGGCTCTGAAGAACAAAGTGCAAGATCTCATTGAGGCAAAGGAGATTGTATTTAACTCTCCTAAGACCCCTAACGCTATAACTGCACCAATGCCCAAGCATGACCCGGGGGTCAGCGCTATTAATGTTGTTTCCGCTACAGAAGATGCTGACAATGACTGCGACATGGACAAGTGGATCTTCCTAACTATCAGCAGTCGAATCAACAATTGGGAGGCCAAGGATTTTGTTCCTATTAATTTTATTCAGAAGTAATTGTCTCTTTGTTTTTGGAATTTGTAATATTTAAACAATATGAACTCTAAAGCCTTGTGCTTTACCCGAGGCATAATGGTCTATTTTGTGAGGGTTATTACTTCATATTCATATGTCATTAATAAATCATTGGACATTTTGCATACAAATTTTACGCTCTCTGTCTTTCTTTTCGGTTTTTACTTTATCAAAATAGCTATGCTCTCTTACACACACCCATATATCAAACTGCAGATCCACATCCACTCTGGATCCCATTGATAACGGTTCTGCTATTGCAAATTATAACTTTTAAAATCTGATCTACCAAGAAGAGGACGAAGGTGAGGAAGATTATGAAGTACCAGGAGAGCTTGCTAGACTGTTACAACAAGAGGAAAGGCAATACAGCCTCATGAAGAGCCGGTTGAGACAGTAAACTTGGGTACTGAGGAGGATAAGAAGGAAGTCAAGATAGGTGCCGATCTGGACCATAGTGTCAAAAAGCGGTTAATTCAGATGTTACATGACTATGTTGAGGTCTTTTCCTGGTCATATAAAGACATGTCGGGGCTTGACACTAATATTATGGTTTATCGCTTGCCGACAAAAGAAGACTTCCCTCCCGTGAAGCAAAAGGTCCATCGTATGGGACCAGAGATGTCATAAAAGATCAAGGCTGAAGTCATGAAACAGTTCAACGGTGGTTTCTTAGTTGTTACCCCTTATCCATAATGGATTGCTAATGTTGTTCTAGTACCTAAGAAGGATGGTAAAGTATGTATGTGTGTGGATTACAGAGACTTAAATAGGGCAAGCCCCAAGGATGACTTTCCGCTTCCCCATATTGATGTTCTGGTTGACAACACCGCACAATATAAGGTATTCTCCTTCATGGATGGTTTATCCGGGTACAATTAGATCAAAATGGCGCCTGATGATATGGAGAAAACAACCTTCGTCACGCAATGGGGCACTTTCTGCAACAAAGTCATGCCATTTGGGTTAAAGAACACCGGGGAAACCTATCAGCGTGCCATGGTAGCCTTGTTTCACGATATGATCCATCACGAGATATAGGTATACATTGATGATATGACCATGTCCCAGACTGAAGAGGAATATCTTGATACCTACAAAAGCTATTTGAAAGACTGAAAAAGTACAAACTGAGACTAAACCCGAATAAGTGCACTTTTGGGGTAAGATCTAGTAAGCTCTTAGGCTTCGTAGTCAGTGGAAAAGGTATTGAAGTAGACCCTGCAAAGCTTAAAGCTATACAAGAAATGAGAACTCCCTGCACTAAGAAGGAGGTTAGGGGATTCTTAGGGCGTCTAAACTACATTGCCAGATTCATTTCCCATCTAACCGCTACTTGTGAGCCAATCTTCAAATTACTAAAGAAAGATCAAGCAGTGGAGTGGAATGACGATTACAGACCGCCTTTGACAAAATCAAGGAATATCTTGAAGAGCCCCCAATTTTGAAGTCGTCGGTTGAAGGGAGACCTCTGATCATGTTCTTAACAGTGTTAGAGAACTCAATGGGGTGTGTACCAGGGCAGCATGACGAGTCTGGTCGAAAAGAGCATGCAATATACTACCTTAGCAAAAAGTTTACCGACTGTGAGACAAGATAATCACTGCTCGAGAAAACTTGTTGCGCTTTGGCATGGGCTGCTCGCCGACTGAGACAGTATATGTTGACTCACACCACCTTGTTGATATCTAAAATGGATCCTATCAAATACATATTTCAGAAGCCCGCTCTCTCCGGAAGAATAGCAATATGGCAAATAATCCTGACCGTATATGATATTCAGTACACAACCCATAAAGCAATCAAGGGAAGTGTATTAGCTGATCATTTGGCTCATCAGGTCGTGGATGATTACCAATCCATGAATTGTAAGTTCCCGGATGAGAACATCATGTTAGTGACTGATTGTGAATAACCTGGATGGGATGAAGGACCTGAAAAAGGATCTTGATGGACTTTGGTTTTTGATAGCGCTTCCAACGCACTCGGCAATGGAATCGGTGTTGTGATCATATCTCCCGAAGGCTGTCATACTCCTTTCACTGCCATGCTATGTTTCAACTGTACCAACAACATGGTTGAATATGAAACATGTATTATGGGTCTCAAATATGCTATCGACTTGAGAATTAAATTTTTTAGTGTATTTGGAGACTCGGCCTTAGTGATCAGTCAAATCAAAGGAGAATGGGACACGAAGCATCCTAATCTCATCCCTTACCGGGAGCATATGCTGAAATTGATTCCACACATTGAGGAAGTTACCTTTGAGCATTTCCCACGAGGGGAAAATCAATTAGCAGACACGCTAGCTACTATGTCATCCATGTTCAAGGTCAGGTGGGATAATAAAGCTCCTCAGATCACTATTGAGAGAAGGGACGAACCAGCACACTATTATGAGGTTGATACTGAAGAAATAGGGGACAAACCTTGGTTCCATGAAGTTAAAAGATACCTCTAATGCCTAGAGTATCCCGAGGAAGCTTCCATCAATGATAAGAAGTTCCTAAGAAGGTTCTCTGCCAAGTTTTTCCTCAGTAACGGAATCCTCTACAAGTGCCACCACGATTCTACTTTACTTCGGTGTGTAGACAAGAGGGAAGCAGAGAAGATTATAGGAGATTTTCATAAAGGCACCTTTGACACCCATTTTAGGGGGCACACAATGGCTAAAAATATCCTACGGGTAGGATACTACTAGTCCACTATGGAAGTCGACTGTTATCAGCATTCCTGAACTTGTCACAAATGCCAGATCTATGCTGATAAAGTACATGTGCCTCTGGTTCCTCTAAACGTCTTGACTGCTCCCTGGACATTCATAATGTGGGGCATCGATATGATTAGTTAGATTAGACCTACATCTTTTAATGGGCACCGCTTTATCCTGGTTGCTATTGATTACTTCACAAAGTGGGTCGAGGCAACCTCATTTTCTTTTGTTACTAAGAACGTTGTGGCTCAATTCATCAGACATAACCTTATCTGTTGGTACGGTATTCCAAAAAGAATCATTACAGATAATGGTGCCAATCTCAATAACACTATGATCACCGAGCTTTGTACACAGTTCAAGATTCAGCATCATAACTCTTCTCCTTACCGGCCGAAGATGAATGGCGTTGTAGAGGCGGCTAATAAAAACATCAAAAAGACCATACAGAAGATGACAGTGACATACAAAGAATGGTATGAGATGTTACCATTTTCTCTTCATGGTTATCGTACCTCAGTACGCACGTCAACAGGGGAAACTCCTTTCTCTCTAGTATACGATATGGAAGTTGTCCTACCCATCGAGGTCTAGATCCCTTCCTTGAGAATCAAGAAAAATGCAGGGATGAACGAAGACGAATGGATTCAGACTCGACTTGACCAATTAAACTTGATTGACGAGAAAAGGCTCGCGGTTGTCTGATATGGTCATATGTACCAAAAACATATGATTAAGGCTTTTAACAAGAAGGTCAGACATCAAGTATATCAGGCCAGTGACTTAGTAATCAAACGCATTATTCTGCCGCAAGGTGATCCCAGAGGAAAATGGACTCCCACATACGAAGGGCCATTTGTGATCAAGAACATATTTTCTGGCGGAGACATGATCTTAACCACTATGGACGATGATGACTTTCCGCACCCTATAAACACGGACATAGTTAAAAGATACTACACATGAACAAAGACCCGCTAGGTTGACTGGCCTAGGAAAAAATAAAGGCATCCCAGCGAACCAAAAGGGTTCGGGCAAAAATTAGGGATATACATATGAAAAAATTTGTACAACCGACAAGTCGAAAACCTGAAAAGGCGGCTTAGGCAAAAAGGGTATCCCGGTGAACTGAAAACTCGAAAGGGAGGTCTAGGAAAAAGTTAGAGATTTAAAGCATATAACTATGTCCCATTGGATCACCTTACAACCAATTTTCAGTATCAACTATCAAGCTCAAATGGTACTAATCAATCCAGTCAGCTTCGGACAAGTAGCAAAGAGATGAGACGCTCAAAGACATAAAGGCAATAGCGGAATGGGAACCCAATGGGATTATTTCACATAGCTATTTTTATTTGTATACTATTTTTGTATAGTTTTCATTCTTACGACGATATTCTCTTACTAGGATGTCCGTCTCCTTGTACAAAAATGCCTATTATAGGCAAAACTTCTTCAAATTAATACAAAGTTATTTCTTTGAAAGTGCAAAAATATTTGTTTTTATTATTCTGTTTTGTTTGCAAAACATCCTGTGATTATTTTTGAACATATGCATTTAAATGTGATTACCGTTTACAAATACACGTATATAAAATAGAAAGACAGTTACTAATGTCTTTAAGAAACAAGACAATGTCTAAAGGCCCTCTGCAAATCCTCGCAGATACTTTCTCCAGCAGGTATAGAGGAAGGGGCATCCTAGTATAAAGTCACTGTCATATCCTTAGCATACAGCCTAATGATGTCAGGCATTCTTATATCCCCGGTGGAGCAAAAAATTCCAATTGCTTACCCGACATCTCTAAGAATTCCTTAGCTTGGTTCACAAGCTTCTTGGGTTTCCCAATAAGCGTTTCATAAAAAACCCCAAGCAGTTTATGGAGTTTCCCTTCCCCAATAGAGTTTATTTCTCTAACAACGGAAATCTGTCTATCAGCATTTCATCTTCAACAAAATTTGAAGACTTACATTCTTCATCCCCAACAACAATCCGGGATTTATTTTCCCCAGTTCAGGAACACTGCAATAGAACAATTGATACGTTTATACATTGCATTCATACATCATTTTACAAGCATCATAGCGTATGCAGCCCAAATGCATATATCATAATCTCATTTATTTTGAGAACATCATTACCCAATGCATCTCATACATCATGATATTGCATACAGCTAATTCTTTAACTTTTCAGGAAAGATCAACAGACGAATATCATCAACAGACGACTATCTACATGAGCAGATTGAAGATTAACTCCTGAAACAAGATGGGGAAACTATCTTTCTTTCTCTAAGGTCAGAGATTAATTCCTGAAACCAGACAGGTCAACTATCTCAATGACCAACATAAAACAAATTCCAGATTAATAGCTGAAACAAGACATGACAACTATCTGTGAACGACTGATTATAGATGAATACTGGGAACCAGACAAGACAACTATCTACATGAGAAGATTGAAGATTAACTCCCGAAACAAGACGGGGAAACTATCTTTCTTTCTCTAAGGTTAGATATCAATTCCTGAAACAAGCCAGGGAAACTATCTCAACGACCAACAAAAGCTAGTTCCAGATTAATACGAGAAACAAGACAACTATCTGTGAAATATTGATTATGGATTAATTCCCGAAACAAGACGAGGTGGCTACCTACATGACCAGATGAATCAATCTTACACGGGTTCCTTCTCTCCAGATGCAGCTTTACACAGTCCCATCTTGAAGCAATCTTACACAGGTTCCTTCTCTCCGGATGCAGCTTCACACTGGCTCATCTTGAAGCAATATTACACGGGTTCCTTCTCTCCAAATGCAGCTTTACATGGGCTCATCTTGAAGCAATCTTACACGGGTTCCTTCTCTCTAGATGCATCTTTACACGGGCTCATCTTGAAGCAATCTTACACAGGTTCCTTCTCTCCAGATGCAGCTTCAAACGGGCTCATCTTGAAGCAGTCTTACACGAGTTCCTTCTCTCCAGATGCAGCTTTACACGGGCTCATCTTGAAGAAATCTTACACGGGTTCCTTCTCTCGAGATGCAGCTTTACACGGGCTCATCCTGAAGCAATCTTACACGGATTCCTTCTTGCATTTTTTAGGTGCAGCTTTACACGGGCTCATTCTGAAGCAGCCCTACACATGCTCCTTCTCATATATCTCCAAATGAAGTTTAACACAGACTCATCCTGAAGTAGCCCTACACAGGATTCTTCTCATATATCTCCAAATGAATTTTAACACAGACTCATCCTGAAGCAGCTTCAACCACTATCATAATCATCCAAACCCTCGGACCTCCGCATATTCAGATTCCCAATGCCGTGTTCCACCGCTCACCCTCTATCTGCGGTCAGATCCTTCGTCGCTGTCAAGGTTGTGTTTATTTTCTCATCGAAATCCCTTAAACATCTTATTTTTGGGAACTTTTGATTTAGGGTTTAAGAAAAACCCCTTTTCTGATTTCTATTGTTTCTTTGAGAATTTGCGAATTTAGAATATAGATTTAGAAAGAGATGGTTAAGAGGATGCCAATAATGTAAAATAATTTTGATTTTGTACCTTGCATGGAGGTTCTGCCATGATGTTCTTGGGTGCCACCGTCCTCTTTCGTGTTATTCTTACGCACCATAATCGAAACTCATATCAACCATCGCATTTGATCCATAGGTTCGTGACGTCTGGTTTATTTAAGTGTTGGTGGGTGAATGGATCTAGAGAGAAGTGAGAGAGTTTTTATTAGAGAGAGAATGTTATGTTTAGTAAGGTTCAGATTAATTTTTGATAAAACATCATTTGTTTTAATTAATGGAGGATTATGTGTTTATCCCAGGCGGTGACATTTGTCACCGTCTGTTATGTTAAGTGTTTGATTCCATGCATCATTCTCATCATAGCAACCATGCACGTCCCTTCATCATCCTTTTATCTCTTCATCATCGTCATCCAACGCTCAGAACTTGCTTCCCCATGGTAAACTTCCTGAAGCAGACACACAGGATTCTGCAGACACCCTTCCAGTGCCTAGGCTTGTGCTATTGGGTCTAGCAAAATTCAGATTTACACCTCTCTGTTTTACTGATTTCAGGCCTATTTCTATTTCACTCTTTTTTTCTTTTATTTAATTATTTTACCTTCATATTATTGAAAATACAAAATGCATTTTGTTTTAAATAATTAATTAAATTGAGAAATATTATTTAATATTATTAATTACTTTATTAATAATTGTTATTAAATAATATTATTTAATTTAATTAGTTATTTAAATTAATTTCGATTGGGTTGCATTATTTGTTATTTAGAATTTTAATCGTATTATCGATTCGATACATCCTCATTCGTAACCTTGTACCCCCATTCCCATATGGTTTGTAATAGCTTAGAGTTTTATTTCTTTGTTATTCCTTTATATGTTTAAATTATTTCCATTATGCATATATCATTCAATTAGAACACATGGTCTTCTCTTGGGTCCCTCATTAACAAACAGGTATACACTTACAAACGCTCACTCGCACACATTCATAGCTCGGTCATGGGCTTTCTTACTATGACAACTTCTCGATCATTTATCCTAATCGTTCGTTTAGAATACTAGAATCATGCTAGCCTCACCTTCTAGGAGCATGCATATAGCCACCTTGTATGGGCTTGCTTGTTTGTTTATCTTGAATAAAGTTTTTGTCTCCTTATCTTGATAATTGAACTCTTCTCTTCTCTTGGTCCATATACCAAGCCTTTTTTCCTAAAGGGTCTCATAGTTGAGTTTGGGCCTGCCCATTCTCACGAGATTAATCAAGTTTAGCCCTTGGTTAATCATAACCCTAATCAACCACTTTGGTCCATATACGAAGTGTTCCATGCAAAAGGGTCTCATGGTTGAGAGTAGAATCACCTATTTCTCATGAGATTAATCAAGTATAGCCCTTGGTTAATCATAACCCGATTAAACTCCCTTGATTCATGCATAAAGCATTCCAATATTTTTTTTCATGATATTAATCATTTTGTTGTTACTTTTGCCATGATTTTGCGATCGATTATTGACGCGACCCTTGTGCACTTGAGTATTAATTTGGTTGACCATCGGTAAAGTTCCCACAAGTTTTTGAGCTTATTGTACGCATTTGAATAGGCATCGGACCTTCTCCATTTGGTATCATCATAGCTTTTTTTATTTCTCATTCTTGCGTCACTTTTCAATTAATCTTGATCATTACCTTACTTGTCTTACACTTTTGCACCGTGAGCCCTAAGCCTCTATTACATGGGCTTTGCACATCATTTGACACTTAACTCCTCACTATGCATGATCACTCTTCACAAAGACAATGTCTCATATTGCTTGATGCTTACTTTTTCTTCTTTGAATAACATGCTCCTTTAGGATGTTAGTTTCATCTTATTTAAGATGTGAATTAATTAGACAATAGGTTCTTATCCATGTATGCTAACTTAGATAGAAGTTTCCCTTTTGAAACCTAACCTTAGGGTCATCATTGTACGATAATATTAGAGCTAGAACTAGGTTAGTCTCCCTTAGACTTTTTCTTTTGCATTGCATATTTCCTAATCTAAAACAAAAAATTCTTTTCTTAATCAAAAAATTCCAAAAACATTTAATCATTATTCAAACTCATTCCTCAATTAACAAATCACTCAACAAATCAAAGATTTCTTCAAAAGGGCATGCTATCTTCGTTCTACCGCGATACAGGCCGTGTCGATTGCTAGAATGTGTGTGTTAACATTGTCTAATAAAAAACACCAGCAAACCAACATTTTATAGAAGAACTACGATGTTCTAATTCCTTTACAGGATACGTAGGCAAAGAGTTGTGAGACCCTCACGAACGCACTAATAAAAATCATTTCATTTCCCTTAGCAAGTATAGGTTTAGATAGACGCACCCTCAGAAACAAACAATCAAAATGGATCCCATTGAGTATAAAGGATGTGAGGGGTGATAATACCTTTCCCTCATATAATCGACTTCTATACCCTCTCCTTTGGTTGCAAGACCATCTTATCCATCCTCTTGGGGTTTTCTCGATATTTCCCCTTCCTTCGGGATAAATAAAGTTCGGTGGCGGCTCTGTGTTTTTTGTCGGTTGCTTCAGCTGGCGACTCTGCTGGGGAGCCAATGCAAGTCAATCCTAGTTTTGTTTTCTTGTTTCTTTTGGTGTTTTACTTTATTTGCTTTATCGCTTTATTGCTTTATTGTTTTCTTTTTTATATATTGCATTTTACTTTCGCTACTCACATATTCTGGATATGTTGTACCTTTTCGATGTTGGGGTGGGTGATTTCATTTAACAAGTCCTATACCCAGACTTGAGGTTACACTTAGGATTAGGATGAGCGGTATAGTCATGTTAACTTTGAGGGAGTAATCCCGAAGAAGGAGACATGAGATTCCCCACTCAGTGGAGGTCCCCTTGAATGTAGCATTGTTTACCAAGTAATTAGGAAGACATGTTGCTTTCGACCTGGGAGCTAGAGAAGCTGAGAGCCGTAGAACCCTTAATACATATAGGCCTTTTTAAGTATAGTGCAGAGACTACGACGGAGTAATCCGGAAGTAGTTGCCATGCGATGCTTCACTCTGACGAGTTTTTCTTGCGAATATTACTAATTACCGAGTAATTAGGAAGTTGGTAATATCCAAAGGAAGAGCGTAGACTCTGAGATTTCCTTAGAACCTTGTTCAGAAGGTGATAAACCCTTAGTACATACCTTACGAGTGGTTGCCTTGACTCCATGCTTGTGATGTCGGACCTTTGATCCTGTTACTTTCAGTTTATGCAAAGGACTATACAGTGGTTATCCAGAATATGTGGAGTGAGATATCATGCCATAACATACCATGATATCATACCATCATGTATATGCATCTCATATCTTAGGAATTCCAAAGACAAGTCTCGTTGGTTGAGCTCTTCAAAAATAAAAATTGTTAAAAGATATGTATGGGTAGACGAGTCTTTGGATTTCCTCAGAAACGAAGATGAAATATGCATTCATATTATCATGCATTCATTATTTCCAACAAAAACTTATGGGGGTCCCTTTTTAATCAGAACACTTCAGCGAACAACAAAAATGGCTTCCGTACATCCCTACCGTACAAGAAGCAACCAGCAAAGACTTATGGATCTCTTGGAACAGAATCAGAATGCTCTTCGTCGGGACATGGACATTATGGGTAAAAGAATGAATCAAGTTCTCGAGACTCTCCATGTTGTTATTCAAGGACAAGAGGAACTTAGGAAGAATGTTGCTAAGCTTTCTATTGCCATTGTTCCCTCCTCTTCTACTAATGGAGGATATAAAAACAGGGAGGAACCTCGACGTGAACAAGAATTGTTAAAAGCAGAATTCAACCAAATGAAGACTCATATGGGGTTGATGACAGAAGTCCTACAAACGCTATTGAAGAAGGAAGGCAATCATGCACTAATTGCTATAGCAGAAATGATCAATTCTTCCTATCAACCAAGTCTCACTTCAGATCAGGAGTTACCTCGTGTCTATCCTTGGAAACCTTGGGTTCCAGAACCTCCTCGCACGCAGCCATTACATATACCTCAATGAGGTAAGAAGAATCAAGTGCCAAGACATAATTAGTTCCGGAATCTGCGTCAACAACAAAATTACTCTCAACAAAAACAACAGAAGCAAAGGAAGCCAGAAAGAATGTTGGATGCAATTCCTATGCCTTACAGGCATCTATTTCCTCTCATGCTTCCTTTTCAATTGGTTGAGATAAGAGAGTTCATGCCTCCTCCTGATTCTCTTCCTCGGGGTTATGATGCCAATTCTCATTGTGAATTCCATTCAGGGACCCCAAGTCACACAATCAAGTTTTGTAGGGCATTAAAATACAACATCCAGGACCTCCTTGATGCAAATGCAATCGCATTCACTCCTAGTGGTCTGTGCATAAACTGAAGTCCCCTACTCAGACATATTCCAAGACTATAAAGAGCGTCTCCTCAAATAAGTCCAGCCTAAAGAAACCTCCTTAACATGACAATTTCTAGTTTCATTTGCATTATCGTTTGTAATCTTTCTTGTTTTGTTAAGTACTTTATTATATGCAAAACTGGTTATTTAATAATATTAAATCACAATGCATTGAATATGATTGTCTTGAATTAATCCATTCGTATTCACTCATTTACATTTTTATTATTTTACTTGCTCTTGATACTTAACTCTTGTTAATACGGAAAAACCTCTGCAGGGAGGATGATGAATATATGACACCTAGAATCTCAAAAGGTATGCTTTTGAATAATAAAAAAACCTGCTAACGGTGTAAGGCATTGTTATAAATCCCTAAACAATAATGATATAAGGGAGATAGACCCTCGTCAACCATTTCGAGCCTTGAAGTAGGAGTTTCTTTTTATGCAAAAAAACTCTCATTTTAACCATGGGGCGGGTACATTTCAATTAGTCTGTTCGAGCATTCAGAACTCATCGGAGTGCGCCTCTAAGGATACACCAATGGCTATCCATCAAAAGGCTGAGGAAAGTCAAAACCGTAATGGCTAACCTTCATCTATCAGCAGTTTGTATCGAAGAGAACGATATCCCCATAGGTATCTCTCTCACACCAGGAGGTCAACAGATGACGATACCATAATGGTTATCCCTCATCTACCAAGGACTCATGCAGTCACAACCACTTCCAAAAAATCGAAGAGGATGCAAAGATCAACGACTTGTTCAAAAAGAAAGAGACAAAAAGCCCCGCTAAGTCGAAACTTGAAAAAACAAGTCGCTTAGGAAAAATTCACGGCATCCCGCTGGACTTTAAAGTCAAATTCAAAAGGAAACTTGTCTAGGAAAAATTTAGGGAAAGCGAAAAGCGAAAAGGGATTACCAAATAAAAATCTTCAGTAAGGACCAAGTTTTATGATCAGACACCAAAAATGAAAGAGGTGAGTGACTTCCATGTCCAAGAAACTCTTGTGGTTCCTCAACCATCGCAAACTTCCTTCTCGAGAGATGAGTGCTCGTACCGAGTTAACTGAACCTAGGAATAGAGAACATCATAGAGAATAGGTGGGCACCAAATAATTTTGAGCCTTAAATATTTTTTTCTAAAAACCGTGAACCAAACCACGTTACAAACCTTAAATTTCCTAATTGAAGCATGGGTTAATTTGAAGCAATACTGTAACAAGAATACGATAACCTGACTTCTAGGAGATGTGCTAAAAATTTGAGTTGGTAACACACCACCTTTTCATAAAAAACAAAAAATTGATGTTACGACATCCTTTCAATAAAAATTATTTCAACTTTAAGACAAGCATACGATTTGCATTGAAATTATCATTCTTAGACAAACATTCTTTACATATGAATCAGTGCTTGAGCATCAAGTAAGATTGCATGATGAGCATCAAATTAAAATTTGATTATCCCAAAGGACAAATTCCTGCAAAAATCTGTCGAAAATCAAGTCATCTTAAAGAATGATCTTAGTATGGGGCATTCCCTCAAAGCTATCAAATCAGAGGCTATCACATTGATAAATCTCTTCAAGATATACCTAATAAAAATCTATCACGTCGATAAATCTCAAGTTTCCATCAATCAAAAGCTATCACATCGATGAATCTCTTCAAACTTCAATCTGGGGCAATTAGGTCGAGTAACCTATTCATAACTCATTCAACCTGGGGATGTTACGTCGAGATTCGACAAACCTTTCCAAGAATCCATGATCAGAGGTAGTATATTTCTTGGCCTAAGATATTGGGGCATGCCACCTTGTGTCGTATTATGACACGAATCTTCTAGCCTTCTGTAGCGGTAGAAATGTTGAGACTAAGTCATTGGATTGATTTGACTCGCACATATTAAAATAAAAATCGCGATCGAGCTTTATTTTTTCCAAAGGAATTGGAAAAGAGCTAATAACCCAAAAGAGGGGGGGAGAATCTATGTTCGGGGGTTGGTTATGCAAAGGGAAGGTATTAGCACCCTAAACATCTATGGTAATCTGCAGGAACCTCTTTGAAAATTTGTGTATTTTGGCTATAAATGTGTTAAACAAAAATAGATTATGGGGATGAGAAAAGAAATACTTTTTTTTATAATTTTTGCACCTGCCGCAGTTGCGAACCTTTAGTTCCTACATACCATGTTATGTGCAACAGGGGATCAGGGTACTCGTAGTTCACCTTTAAAAATTTTAAAACACTGGTGTGTTGGTTAATTTTAAGAGACAAGACATCATCGTCTTATCCGAGTGGAAAAACATACTTACTACCCATAATTATGAGAAAGGAGAATTTTCGTCATCTCAAAGTGGAGAATATGCCTTGGATTTTAAAAACAACAAAGCCTCACTCAACACCCAAGTGAAAAATATCTCACTTTACTACATATCATAGATGTATAGTAGCTCTCATCACTAAAAGGATTGACAAGAGTCTAATCTTTTGAGAAAATTTTAAAGTAAAAATCCAAAATGGCAAAATGGTTTGAATGAGATTGATTGACTTTTAGTCTTCTCACAAAAATGTCAATGTATTATTAAGTTGATTAAAGTTTAATTAAGAAAATATTTTTGAAAATACATGGACCTAAGTCCAAGGTTATTATGAAAGCGGTTCAAGTTTAAAAACAAAAAGAGATTTCAAAAGGAGGGAGAAGATTTTTGAAATTAAATAAGATGGGAGGAGATGAAGGGACTATCCTAAAGCATAAGGTAAATGCTAGGGGAAAGAACTGTCTAACTAACAAAAAGCCAACACTTGACACAATGAGTCAATGTAGAATTCTCATACTTTAGATTGAAACCAACCAAGCAAAGATAATAAACCTCTTAAGAAAATCAAGCTTTAAACAATAACCTGCACACAAAGAAAACAAGCAACCCAATGTCTTGGGGTAAATCCCAAGAACTCCAGACAAAATAATAGTTATAGTAACAAGGTCTCAAGGTAGGTCAAGGTCTCTAATCCTAAGTCCAAGAAGTCCATCACTCCATAAAGCCTTTTATTATTCAAGTTGATTATTAGGCATCTTCAAAAAGAAATGAAAAGCTCAAGTGAGAAAAGTAAAAATGACACAAAAGTAAATGCTCAAGTGAGTAAAGATGAAAATAGCATGAAATGTAAATACTAAAATAAATGTGCTTAAAGTAAAAGCATAAAGTAAAAGCACAAAATAAAGTCAATTGTTAGAAATTATAGGTTAGTTGAATTACCATCTTGAAACTTGTATTTGAAACTCATTAGAGGATTGATAAAACCAAAGCCTCTCAACAACAAGTTTCATTTGCTTTTTGTTAAGTATATCATTAATTTAAAATTCTCAGGGCAACCATAAATGATCAATGATGTTTAAGTGATTCACTTTGACCAAAGATTATGGAGATTCATTGAAGGATTGATAAGACCAAAGCCTCCTAACAATGAATCTCAAGGTTATTAGATCAAAGGATTCAAATGAACATACTCGCGCTTACAAACATGGGTTTGGGCCACTAATGATCATTTATCAAATCGGGACAAAATTTAGTGCTATGTTAAGCAGTCGTAAGTGGACTTATATAGAAGTCGCACCTATTTTGAGGTCGGTTAATAGCAATCTATGTACCATATGTTTGGAGAAATAATATGTAGATTATTTTTCAAGAACATGTAGCACAAGTGAGAATAGGATAAGATGAAGAGGGATGAGATAAGAATTAAACCACATTCGAACCAAAAATATAATCAGGCCATTATTAAAATCATCCATCCATTTTGGTGGAGTTAAACTCAACACCCAAGATCCAATGATGTTAATGAAGCTCATGATCAAAATATCATAGTTCAAGATCAGCCAGAATATATATACAAAAATAAAATTGTATTTAAAAATAAAGAAAACATTTTTTAAAATGGTTTTAAATGATAATAAAAGGGAAAATAGAAACTATATTCAAAACAATCAAGAAAAATTCAATGAGACCATATAAAAATCAGAAATGAGCTCAAATATTTTTATAAAATTTTTGGTAATTTTTAAAAATCAGAAACTATTTTTAATATTAAAAGAAATAGGCAAAATAAACTAAAAAATGTGAAAAATAGTAAAATCAGAAATGAAAATAAGATGAGGTCACCATTTTTTTCAGAATTTAAATATTAAGAAAAGTATTTTTAAACATTTAAAACAATTCAAATAAAGTGAAAAAATATAAAAAATATCAAAACACACAATAAAATTATGAAAAAATAATAATTAGAAAGAGAAAAATCAAAAGTATTTTTAAGAATATTTTCAGATTTTTTGAAGTTAAAATGATGTTTTTTTTTGAATTTTTGAAGTTTAAATCAATTAAAATAAAAGTAAGAAAAATAAAAATATCAAACCAAAAAACATATGGGTCATCTGATCATTGTCAAAACACCTTAGTAAATAGATCCAACGGATCTGGCGCGCTGTGTATGTCATGGACTTTATTGAATTTCACACTGAATCAATCTTTTTTAAATGAAAACAACTTAAAATGTTGCACGTTGGATGGAGTCTGACTCACTAAAGTAATCAGATTCAAGGGCTCCAGAGACACGCGTACGGTAAAATAGAAGTATTGGAGAGAATTCAAAAAATCACATGGCACACTTTCATTGGTTACACGACACATAGATCGTCTTCAACCTCCAGACGCCTTAGATTGGGATTCTTCAAATTGTAAAATTAGAGGACCATACTGGTACCATTAGCTTCGTCTCTTAAAGACGATTCTAATGGTACCCCCGCGCCAAATTTATATAAATTGTACAAGGCTGAATTTGAAGAAAATCAGAAAAAAAAATAGCGAGCACGAAAATCCCAAGCATTTCCCTCAATCCTCAATGAAAATGCAAACTGTATAAAGTATGAGAATTAGAAGGATGAATAGATTAGAATAGGACTTTATTTGGTTCAATTTGATGGAGAATTCTACCTAAACGATGTAGCTGAAAATTGTTCTGAAACTGGACTTGGTTAGAACGATTTAGGACACCTCGAGGCTTGATTCTTCTTTTGTTAGCTTCAAGGAAGTTTAAGGACGAAGGATCAATGGAGAAATTGGATTGAAAAGTAGGGAAAATAGGAATTCAAAAAATCAGAAAAGTGAGTTATGCAGGGAGTTTGGCAGGGTGATTTTGGTTGTTCAAGCTTAGGAAAATGAATGAGGTATGACCCTCTATTTATAGGGAAACTAATGGAATGCTTAAGCACGTGAAATGATGAAGTTTGGAGGGAAATTGTGTTAAGTTGCAAACATAAAAAGTGTGACTTCTATTTTGCTCAAAACTCAACCAAAGCTTGGGTTTCAATGTGCTAATCATTTCTGGAAGTTCATTAAACATGATTAGAAGTAAAAACATGCAAAAAATTTGTGTTTAGAGGCCAAATCAAGGATTTCAAATTCTGACTTTGGAGAAAACTTCAATTTCAAGGTACCATCTTTGAATCAATGGTGCGCATGATTTAGGGAACCTTAGGACTTGATTCTTGATGCATTATAAAGATGAGATCATAAACTTTATAGTATGCAAATAATGGAATCAAATGGATGCTTGAGCTGAAAGTTGTGATGAGTCAAAGTTGACAAAAAGATGTTGACTTTTTTCTTCAAAATGACCTATAATGTTTTGCATCCAAACTGTGCGTTCCATTTAAAATTTGCACTTGACCAAAAAAGATGGCATGAAATAGACCTCTTGAATTACATTTTGAGACTTGAACCATTTAAAACTCCAAAATTTGAGAAAATTATGAGTTGGTGAAGTTTGTGAAAATTCATGAGATGACCTATAATCTTTTTCATCCTTAGGGCATCTTTCATCCATTTACAAGCTTAGAACATAAAAGAAGAGTTGAAGTTTACATCTTTAAGATCATTTTGGAAAAAGATAGGGCTTAATGAGATAAAAATTGACCAAGTTATGATCTTTTGAAGTCACGTAAGGGATTTCGATGGCCTATCTAGAGGACTTGTAAAATTTCTTCATCATTAGGTGTCCTGTATACAAAATTTTCTTGAAACTTTTGAAGTGATTTATTGATAACCCTTTGAAGAGAAGAATGTTTTTGGAATCACTCAAAAATACCAAAAGATGATCAAGATATAGCCTTTAGAAGTTCAAAACCCTAGCTCTTAGAGCAACAAAATGCCTTGGAAAACCTTTTAAATTTGGACAAACCTTCTTGCACAAATACTTATGTCATGTAAATATAAGTTGTTAAGGATGATAATGAGAAACCATGGCAACCATAACCACTTCAAAATATTAAGAATTGATGGAGATATGCACTTGTGATCAAGAAATCAAAGACTTGTCCAATTAGGTCCAACTTCTCCAATCAACCCTTGCATCTTTGGACTATTTTTGACAACTTGAGTCATGATGGATCATAATAGAGTTTGTCATAATATTACTTCAAAACATCTTCAATGATGAAGCTTGAATCTCAATGAAGTTTTGTTGAAGAAGGCATGGGAATAAACTCATGAACCTATAGATTAACTTGATGGAATGTGTTGTGCTTTCACCTATAATATCATCAATTAGGGTAAAATTCATTGTATTTATTAGTTAAGATTTAATCAATACAAAACATAGATGATCACAAAATACAAGTCAAGGTGCTTGGTGATTCTCCATGAGAAAAGCTAAAGATAAGGACAAGAACCAAACCCTAGTGTGATCTTGTTGTTATTTAGTTGATATGATATGATAGAAGAATCTTAGGGGCAAAAATTGGGGTACGACAGCTACCCTTATTTAAGTATCTTCTATCCGGAGATGTGAAGGTTAAAAATATTTGTGTTGACGTGATTAATGATACTTAAATATAAAACAAGTCCTACTTTTGGCCCTAAGATGCCATGTAATGCTTATGATTATAAATGCAAATGAACAAATCTAATGAGTGACACAAGACACCACTGGGAATATAGAAAATAAAAACAAGGATCGAAAGAAAAAACCTGACCAGGAAAATATATCACTGGTGAAAAAGAGATCAAACTCTATTGGGGTAAAGCCCAAAGAGGAAATATGGCGTCATCAACTCAAATATTTAGGAGAGAAAGTAAAGGATAACCTTGATCGGCAGACGACTGCAAACTATCCACTCACTGAGGAGATAGCATAAAGAGTAACGTCGACCTACTGGGGAAAGAAATGGTAAGATGATACCGGTAAATACCAATATTAGGGTAGGTAATAAATGATTAGCAGCAGTATTCACGACTGGGAACTAAATAACTTCTTCAGAGTAATGTTAATCTCAACGATGAACTATCTTCCGTAATGACGAGACTACCATCCATCGGAAAAAGATCTCAAAAACGAACTATCTCTGATAATAACAAGGCTACGATTCATTGGAGTAACAAATCTCAACAACGAACTACCTTCCATAATGACAAGGCTACCATTCATTGGAGTAACAAATCTCAACAACGAACTACCTTCCATAATGACAAGGCTACCATTCATTGGAGTAACAAATATCAACAACAAAATACCTTCCATAATGACAAGGCTACCATTCATTGGAGTAACATATCTCAACAACGAACTACCTTCCATAATGACAAGGCTACCATTCATTGGAGTAACAAAATTGAATCTTCTCTGGGAACTGACAAACTTACCGGGGAAGTATAGGTTGTTCAAATAAAGAGAATTGCCACTTGCTGTTACCAAAAGGAATTGCAATAATAATTTCCTGGGGAAAGAAATATTACTTCTCGGGGAAATGTCAATAAATTCATGCTAAGGAGATAAAGTATTCTCGTGGAAAAATAAATGCACATTCTCAAACCAGGGCTCAAAGCTTGCAGAAAACAAAATAATATTGCTGGGAACTGTAGATTCAATCCAGAAATAAACCGGAATGAATCAGTCAACCAAAATAACACCTCATGAGAAATAAACTCAAGAGGGGACCACTTTCTATCCAGACAAAGAGCTGTAAAGGAAGGCTAAAGCAAAAATCTTCCATGAGGGGTAACTTAGTGGGGAAATTGAAAGAATATACACTTTCTACCTAAGGTTGACATTCTATTGGAGAGAGGATAACACAACTCTACAAAACAGGGCAATATGCCAACAAGATAGTAATGAATGCAAATGAGCAATTATTTATTAAATTCAACTATGCATAATGTATGTATGAATTTATTAATGTTATCATGTATATGCTGACAAAACAAACATTTAACATTGGGGATAACCAGACAAAACCAACTTGAGTAAAGTCAAATACTCGACTAAATAACATCCAGGATGAAAATTTCATAAGAAAGTAAGCACCAGCTAAGGAAATAAATTCCTATTTCACGACTTAACTCCACTGAGAAGGAACATAATATGAAAATAATAAAATCATAACAATAAATTAGTACAGATACATGGATATAACATCCTTCTCCAGGCTTCACGGGGAATATCACACAGACTTCAATGGGGAAAACAAATGTTTCTAGGTCTGTATTTCTACTGGGGATTGCAATACTGATTTCAATAGGCTAGATGAAAACTACATCATCGAGATATCAACTGAAGATCTCGTACTGACTTCATTGGAGAAGGCAACACCACATCATCGAGGGCAACCTGTTGTACCCCAAAATTTTCCCTTTCATTTTTCAAGATTTTTCTCACAAAATTCCTACTAGGTCAAGGCTGCACAAGTATAATTGGATCATTTTGGGGCTCTCAAGCATCAAATCGAAGAAGAGTGAGTTTGTATGAATTCCCATGTTTAGATTGGGAATTTGACTTATTTTGAACTACATTAATTCCTATGCTTCGATTGGGCATTTGTTTTCTTTCGAGCAAGCTTAAAATCCCAAGCTTAGATTGAGGCAGTGGCCTTCTATATGATCTCTTCATGCTAGCTTTGGTTGGGCATTGTTTTCCTTTGAAGACAGTTTCCTTCGATTCACAAGGCAGGGACCTCCTCCATGCAAGCTTCGTTTGGGAATTTAGGCCACCTGCATGCAAGCTTTAATTACACCAATGACCCCTTACAAGCTGGCTTTTGGTGCACATGGAAATGGCCTCCTGCAGCTTTCCTTCGATTCAGAAGGCGTTGGCTTCCTACGGGTACCCTTCAATTCAGAAGACAAGAGCCTTCTCTACACTTTACTTCAATTCATAAGGCATAAACTTCCTTCATGCCAGCAGGCACAAGGTAATAGCCTCCTGCATACATCCTTCGATTGCACCATTTGCATCCTACATGTTTGCGTTGATTCAAAAAGCAGGGACCTCCTGCATGCATCTTTCGTTTGGGTTTGTGGTTTCCTTCGAATGTAAGTTTGGGTTATAAGACCTCTTGCAGGAAAGTTTGATGGGCAGTGGTTCTTCATGCAAGCTTTCGTTTGAGCAAAGGCCTCTTGCATGTTTGCTTGGAGTCACAAAGCAATAACCTCTTATAGCTTTCCTTCAATTCAAAAGTAATTTTCCCTTTACATGATTCCTTAGATTCAAAAAATCCAGGACTCCCTTCAGGCTAGTATGTAGAAGGCAAAAATCTCCCCCATGGCTAGCATTCACAAGGCAATGGCGCCTACAAAGCATTGGCCATTTTTCAAGCTAACTTCGAATGGGTAATGTCTCCTTTGTAAATAGTCTGTTTCGAGCATACATAATTCCTACACTATGGCATATAATGGGTGTCCCATTCAAAAGACATGTTTGGGTGTCCCATTCGAAAGACATGTCTGGGTGTCCTATTTGAAAAACATGTCTTGGTGGACCATTCGAAGAACTGCAAATGGTGCACACAAATGATGCATATGGTCCAATTGAAGGACACATATTTGGCCCTTTCAAAGATACACATATGACCCATTCGAAAGGAACTTATTGGGTGAAAATCAAATAGTATTGTTTGAAGAAGAATCTGGTCGAAGGTGGTCAAAATGAAAGGTTGAGATATCAAAAGATACTCGCTGCCAAGTTCAGGCCTGATACACTGACCATAACACTCCAAAATTATTGCACAACAGTCCTGCAACACTGCCCATATTCTTTCACCAATTTGGCATATGAATACTACCCCTCGAAAGCTACAAGAAAAGCATACCCTTTTTGTTCAAATTTCTTTTGTTTTCCCTCCTAAACATCCTCCAAAATCATCTATAAATATGAGCCTCCACCACATATCTTAGGGGCCCCGGTGTTACCTTGGAAAATCTTAAGGTATTCAAGTACGTGTAGTAAGTGAAGATATTCTCATAAGCTAAGATTCATCCTCCAAAGTAAGGTTTTTGAAAAGATGGTTTTATTAAGTTAGAGTTAATGCTTAAAATGAGTCACAATGAAACTGTCGAAACTGAACTACGTCGACTAGAAAAAAATAAAAGAACATATGTCAAGAGGCCAAAATTGGTTTATTCGACCAAAGGGTGAAAGACAAGGATTTGGTCAAAAATGGTTTTAGTCGACAAAAAAGGGTTTCTTGGACTTAGAGGAAGTATGGTTATCCTTTTCCAGAGAGAAAGTGGTGAAGCAAGGCAGAAGAGGTTTACGGTCAAAAGGTTTAGAGGAATCATATACAGTTACCAGCAATCCACAATGTGTCTAAGCGCAAAATAGGTGGAACTTCAAAATCATGAGCAGTTACCAGTAATCCACGATGTGTTTAAGCACCAAATAGGTGGCAACATCTAATGAAGCAGTTACCTCAAGATGTTAATATTAGTCGTAGATTTTATCTAGGTAGTTACATTGTAAACACTATAAATAAGCAGATTTAGTATAGTTTGTAGTGTGCTCACTTGTACTCTCAAATCACTTGTCAAACTCTGTCTTTCTGAGCGTTAGGAAATCAAGAGTGAAGAGTGCTTGATGTACGTGAATCACCATTTTTATTTCAATACAAATCCTTTATCTTTCAATTATATCTTTTGAGTACTTTATCTGCTTTCTATTTACTATCGAGCAAAATCTATACGTTATCTTCTATTCCACATAAACAATCCAACGCTATCTGTTGGTCACGAGTCACCAGTCAATTAGTTTAGTAAGTCTCGCTTTCGTATGAATATCTTCTGTCGGTCACGAGTCACCAGTCAGTCGATCAAATCATAGTGTGGAAAACCATTACACCTGTTCCCCCAGTCAAAAGAAAACCATCTCCCTTGACTAATATTTTGATGGAATAGGTGTGATAGTAAAGCTCTTAGCACGTGCCTTGAGATCAAATGGTCGGTCTCGCAAGTTACCCTCTGTTTAGGACTCTAGGAGAACCAGCGGTTGTTTACCATTTTCCACAGTAAACACCCCGATAGTTGCAAAAAAACTCTTGTTGTGAGAAAGTTATCAATTTCTCAAAACTCTCAGACACTATCAAATGTTCCCAAATAATTCTAACACTTCACTTCTAAAAAAACTCAGACCCCTTCATACACTAAGTGAACCCTTCGATTCACTCCTCAAACTATCAGATAACTAACCTTCGACCCATTCCACATTTGTAATATAATAGTATTTTGATTCACTCCCTTACCTATTGTAGAGTAACCTTCGATTCACTCACCACTCTTACATACCCTCCTTCGATTCAGTAACTGCTCAAACAAAGTAGTAATTGAACTAGCTTCAGGAAGATTCCAGTGAAGTTCCATTCACCACCAAGGAAGTCACTTGCAGTTCCTTCGATTTAAGCACTTCAAGAGGTAAGTTCTCTCTAAACTTGGAACTCTTTCATTTAAATATCATGTGTAGATACCAACAAAAATAAAATGTAAATATCTCATCTAGGGAGTTAACCATGCCTTAACTTTCGATCCTCACTGCCTATATGTTGAAAGTCTCAACCCTGACTAGTTAGACTTTGGATTTTGGTGCCCAATAATCTGGTGCTAACCCCTGGCCTGTAGCTTTCGAAACTTACACTTGAATGTTGTATTTTTTTTAAAAAGTTTAAAACAGGTTCTCGGTATCCTTTGATTGGCTAAATATTCAAGCCTTTCGAATCTCAACCTGAGAGCCTAGCATTCCTACAATCGAAGAAGGAAGCAAGGAGCTTGAGGCGAAGAGTGCACCTCACGCTGATTCTAGGGCCCCAATTAAAAGAAGTGGGAAAAGGATGAAATCGAAAGGCGTGTCCTTACTGATTCCAGGCCTAAATCGAAGGAAGACGGGAAGGGCTGAATCGAAGAGTTTTGCTGCCTGAATCTAAAAGCCCATTTTATTTTATTTATTTTGGTTGTCTTTACATTTTCTTGCTATTAAATATGGTTGTAATAGTGTAGGATTTATTTTTTGCATTTTTATTGCTTTTGTACAATTGTTAGTAATTATGATGTATGGCAAGATAAAACCAACAAGTAGATCACCCTAATCAAAGACTAAATGCATGCAAATCAAACATATTATTCACACACATGCACCCCTAGGGTATTCTCACTTGTTGCCTCAAAAAATAGTTATGTCCCTCGAATATGGGTGTTTTAGAAAAGACCCTCTATAAAAGATCATAGTCCCTCGATGACCCTCGATGTTGCCTTTGGTAAACCATCTAGTCCCTAAACGACATTGCTAAAACATCCCATAGGTTGTCGTCTATGACTATACAAATGACCCACACCCGTCCCTTCACATCCAACGATGGGGCTTCTTACCAAATCAATTGTAACATAGCAACATCTAAAGGAGGAGGAAAAGAACACTAGACCTTTTGAGTAGGTAGGATGCTCATAGTTTCTCCCTTGCTCACAACAAAAACATTTTTACACACCAACCCTTTCCTTTGAAATATTTTCAAAAGTTAAAACACATTTTATGCATTCTTATAGAAATGAGAATCATTACAAAGACACTTTTCAAAATCACTTTCAAAAACACATTCCACAAACACCTCTTTGAACTATTATCAAAAACCAACACTTTGTACACATTCTTATAGAGACGAGAATCATTACAAAGGCATTTTTTTCAAAATATCTTTAAACCCACACCACAAGCACATTTTTAAACAAAAGCAAGTGATCTAGCAACAACTAAGAGCCCGTAGATAATTACAAATGAAAATGGTGCTAATACCTTCCCTTTTCATAACCTACCCCCCGAATCAAGAAATAATCTCTAAAGGTCTTTCATGTTCTTTTCAACCTTTCCTTTATTGGATAAAAGAAAAGTCGGTGGAAACTCTTGTTATCCGCAACAATTGCGATCAAACGCGAAACACCCAAGTTGGTTCTCTCACCGTATTACATAACCCAAGATACATTCTTCAATACTAAGAGTGATGATTACACCAACTTCTCTGGGGAGCAATTATGAAACCTCGTGGGGGTAGCAATTTTCAGAGAGCCCGTTATCTCAACTCTTCTTGGAGATTTAAGAAGTCAAACAATACAGCAAGAAATCAAAATGATGGGGATTTTAAATCAAACCCAACACTTGGCGGTAGACAACCCAAAAGGTTGACAACTGTTTCAACACTTCTTAGAGAAGATATTTTCCTTGTCGGTTTCCTGGGAAACAAATAATAACCAAAATGCTAAGACTGCAAATGGAGATGTTTTGCAAATGATTCCATCTCAGCATACAAAGGGGAAGATAATTTCGTCATGTGAGTGAAGACCTTACTAGGGAATCTAGGATAGAGACTTCATACCATGCAAAACCGAAATCAAAATGAACCAAGCCTTGACTAGGGATAACGGGATCACAAACCCAACACCATGTCACACATCAATTGGTATCATCTTCAATTATCTGAGAAGAATAAGAAGATCATACTCATACCAGCAAAAGTGACCTGGGAGCCTTCCTGGGGAATTTATTCTTCCAAAATTTCAGAGTTTGTCCATCCTTGGAGTCACTATTTTTGTTCTCCTTGTGTCGCAAAATCTAAAGCAATTAATAATTTGTAAATTCTTTTTAAAAAAAACTTTTGTAATTTAATCTATTTGCTTTGAACATTACTATCAATAATAAATGGAGTCTTTGTAAGTAGAATAAAATAAGAATTGTGAAGAATAGGATAAAAGCTCAAGATCTATTAATAGGATGGTAGTCTGCAAATGGAGAGACTCCGTAGATGATTACAATGTTTAGAAAATGGTAATATATATTGGAAAAGATACATTGAAATACAATGACCATTATTCTCCCTAACAACTTTGAATTCCTGAGCAGCGACTTCTATTGAAGCATGGTGAGGATCCAAGAAGATTGTTGCTTCAATGATCAAGTCTTGTCTGACGCAATTACATGCCAAGAAATACCTAACTTTTTCCTAAGTTTCCCTTGCGGGTTTTCAACCTAGCGAGAGAATTTATTCTATTTATTTCTCTTACTTTTTAGCCTACCGAGACACTCTTTTTTGCCTAGGTCTCCCTTTCGAGTTTTCGACTTAACGAGTTGTTCTTTTATTTCTTTAGGTGAAGTATTTCTTGACTGCATTAGCATTCAAAGGACGTGGGAACTCCTCGCCATCCATTATTTCAAGAATCAATGCACCGCTAGAGAAGGCTTTCTTGACAACATATGAGCCTTCAAAATTGGGAGTCCACTTGCCCCTAGAATCAGCATTAAAAGACATGATCTTCCTGAGCACGAGGTCACCTTCTCTGAATTCATGAGGTTTGACCTTCTTATCAAAAGCTTTCTTCATTCTCTTATGGTATAACTGACCATGACACAAGGCCGTCATTCTCTTCTCTTCAATCAAATTAAACTGGTCAAACCTGTTCTAGACCCATTCAGCCTCTGACAACTTGGTTTCCATTATCATGCGTAAAGAGGGAATAGTAACTTCAACGAGGAGCAATGCTTCCATGCCATACACAAGAGAGAGCGGGGTTGCCCCTGTTGATGTGCGGACAGATGTTTGATACCCATGCAGAGCAAAAGGGAGCATCTCATGCCAATCTTTATAAGTAACAACCATTTTTCGGATGATCTTCTTGATGTTTTTATTAGCAGCTTCAACGACCCCATTCATCTTTGGTCTGTAGAGAGATGAATTGTGGTGGACAATCTTTAATTCTTCACAAAGTTTTGTCATCATCTTTTTATTCAGATTTGAGCCATTGTCGGTGATAATTTTGCTTGGCACACCATACCTACATACGAGATTGTTCTTGATAAAGCGTACTACCACCTGCTTAGTCACATTAGCATATGAAGTTGCTTCCACCCATTTGGTGAAGTAGTCTATTGCCACCAAGATAAAACGATGACCATTTGACGCCTTTGGTTCAATCATTCTGATCAAGTCAATACCCCGCATAGAGAAAGTCCATGGGGAAGAAATAACATTGAGAAGTGTTGGAGGCACATTAATTTTGTCAGCATAAATCTGATACTTATGGCACTTCTTTGCAAATTTATAACAATCAGATTCCATTGTCATCCAATAGTAACCTACCCTAAGCATCTTCTTTGCCATCGAATGTCCATTAGCATGGGTACCAAAGGAACCTTCATGGATCTCATGCATCAACATGTCTGCTTCGTGTCTGTCCATGCATTTGAGCAAGACCATGTCATAATTTTTTTTGTATGTCATGATTTTTTTGTATAGCATATCTTCATTGAGGAAAAAGCTACATTCCAAACTTCTCAATGTCTTCCTATCTTTATTTGATGCACCAGCTGAGTATTCTTGAGTTTGGAGAAAATGTTTGATATCATAATACCAAGGTTTTTCATCTGACATTTCCTCTATTATAAACACCTGAGCTAGTCTATCCAAATGTTGCACTGTGATACGAGGCATATCATTCCAAGTATTCACTTGATACATAGAAGTCAGAGTTGACAATGCATCTTCCATCTGATTTTCATCTCTGGGAATATGATGGAAATCAACTTTATTAAATAAGGGTAATAATATTCTAGCATAGTCTTTGTAAGGGATCAAGCCGGAGTGACGAGTATCACATTCTCCTTTAATCTGATTTACTACCAAAGATGAATCGCCATACACATCTAGCACTTTAATTCTGAGATCAATGGCCTCCTCGAGGCCCATGATACAAGCCTCATACTCTTCCATATTATTGATACAATCAAATGTCAGCCTTGCAGTAAAAGGAACGTGTGATCCATGAGGAGTGATAATCACATCCCCAATTCCTTTCCCATAAGCATTCACAGCTCCATCAAATACCATGCCCAAACGAGATTCAGGATCAGGACCTTCCGCAAGCAAAGGTTCATCAAAATCTTTCACTTTTAGAAACATAACACCCTCATCAGGGAAATCATATTTAACAGACTGATAATCACCTGCCGGTTGGTGAATAAGATAATCCGCCAACATACTGCTTTTTATAGCTTTCTGGGTACGATATTCAATATCATATTTAGACAATAACATCTGCCAACGGGAAATTCTCCCAGTATGAGCAGGATTTTCAAAGATATACTTAATTGGATCCATTTTGGAAATCAACCAAGTAGTATGATGCAACATATATTTCTGTAACCGCTTTGCCGCCCAGGCCAAAGCACAACATGTTTTTTCCAGCATAGAATACTGCGAATCACAGTAAGTAAACTTCTTGCTGAGATAATAAATGGCGTATTCCTTATCCCCCATTTCATCTTGTTGTCCTAAAATACAGCCCATAGAATTATCTAACACTGTCAGATACATGATCAATGGTCTTCCTTCAACAGGGGGAAGCAAGATAGGAGGTTCAAGAAAATACTTTTTAATACTTTCAAATGCCCTTTGGAAATCATCTGTCCACACACAACCTTGATCTTTCTTTAACAACTTAAAGATCGGTTCACACATTGCAGTCTTATGGGAAATGAATCTGGAAATGTAATTCAGACGTCCAAGGAAGATTCTAACTTGCTTTTCAGTCCTTGGTGCAGGCATTTCTTGAATTGCTTTAACTTTATCAGGATCAACTTCAATTCCTTTTTGGCTGATAATGAAACCTAATAAATTATCTGATCGGACACTGAAGGTGCATTTATTTGGATTCAAGCGGAGACGATATTTCCTTAAATGCTGAAACAATTTCAATATATCTTATGCATGCCCTTCTTCAGTCTGGGATTTAGAAATCATATCATCAACATATACCTCAATTTCCTTGTGAATCAGATCATGGAATAGGGTTGTCATAGCCCTCTAGTATGTTGCATAACATTCTTCAACCCGAAGGGCATCACTCTGTAACAGAATGTTCCCCAAGGTGTAATAAACGTTGTTTTTTCCATGTCCTCAAGAACCATTCTGATTTGATTATATCCAGAAAATCCGTCCATGAACGAGAATACTTTGAATTTTTCTATACTATCAACCAACATATCAATATGTGGCAATGGAAAATCATCTTTTGGACTAGCTTTATTTAAATCTCTATAATTAACACACGCGTAAATTTTTGTCGTCTTTCTTTGGTATTGGGACAATATTTGAAATCCATTGAGGTTACACTGATGTCACAAGGAAATCGGCATTAATCTGCTTTAAGACTTCTTCTTTAATTTTTACTGCCATATCTGGGTGAGTTCTTCCCAATTTATGCTTGACTGGGTGGAACTCTGGCTTTAGCGGCAAATGATGCTCCATAATATCTGTATCCAAACCTGGCATATCTCAGTATGACCAAGAAAAGACGTCCACATACTCTTTCAACAATTCAATCAACTTTCTCTTTACGTCGGGATGCATCAATGCTCTGATCTTGACTTCCTTCAGATCTTCCTCTGAACCCAAATTGATTGTATCCAACGGCTCTTTATACGACTGAATGGCATTTTCCTCACGCTCAAGCAACCGTGAAACCTCTTCTAGAATTTCATCATATTCTTCTTCTTCGGTCACATACACAGGATATTCAAAGTTGGGAGAGCGTGCAGGGTCATTGTATTCAACAGGTTTTTTAATTAATCTATAGATATGATTTTTGATTGCTTTTACAAACTGACACATATATCAAGTGATTATGCAGATTTATTTACAGTCATTATTTATTCAAAAGGGTTTTTTCTGATTACCATTTTTCAAAGAAAAAGAAGAAAATAAAAACACAATTTGGGAATCAAAGAAAACTTTTATTAATGATTTTAATGATCAAAGCGAACAGATAAACCCATATAAAATCAACTTTCACCTTGGGCAGAGTGAAAGCTTTTTGAAAAGATTAACAAAAACAAATTAATTTGAGAGATGGATGCAAGAGGGAACATTAATAGTGACCTAGTTCTGGACTCTGACTCCATGTGTCATATAGTTCTACATTTCATTTTCTTCTTCATCCTCCACAATAGCATTGATCTTGGAAACAGTTGGATGAAGGTAACCTCCGTTATGGAAAATATCATGATACTTGCCTAAAGCAGTCTTCGACTTTGTGTTCTCACCTTAATCATTCTTCGTAGAAAATCTTAAACCAGTCCTATTCTTGTTCATCGGTGGATCAACAATCTATCCTCATACTTTACTAGGGCCATTACGCACAACCTGCTGAGCATCTTTGAATGAAGCCATAATATTATGATTCTCTCTTACATAACACTGAAAGAGGATAAATGAGATATTAACAATGCTTGCTCTCCATTTATGATAACCATTTTTCCTTCACGCACGAACTTTAACTTTTGGTGCAAAGTGGAAGTAACAGCCACTGCCTCGTGTATCCATGGTCGTCCCAGCAAACATCTGTAAGCGGGCATAATATACATAACTTGGAACGTAATCTGAAATAAGTGCGCGCCTATGTGAATAGGTAGATCCACTTCCCCAATAACAGACTTTCTTGATCCATCGAAAGCTTTTACAATTATGCCACTTGAGCGCATGGGAGCTTCTTGATACTTCAACTTCATAAGTGTGCTCCTCGGTGTGACATTTAAGGTGGACCCCATTATCAATCAGCACATTTGACAATGAATCATTCTTACAATTCATGGATATACGGAGGGCTAGATTGTGATTCCTTCCTTCATCAGGCATTTCCTCATCACAAAATCTTAGGTTATTACAGGACGTAATATTCCCTACCACACTGCTGAATTTGTCCAATGGAATATCACTTTCCATGAAGGCTTGATCCAACATTCTCATTAAAGATTCTCTATGGGCAGATGAATTCATCAGCAAGTCCAGAATAGATATCTTTGAAGGAGTCTTCAACAATTGATCTACAATCCTGTAGTCGCTCATGTTGATAATCTTCAATATATCATCCACATCTTTTCCTAGAGTAGCACCATGGATTCCCCTACTGCTTTTTTAGTTTCAACACTTTCAACAACCTTCTTATCGGCACCGATGTTCCCTCGAATAAGAGGTGCGAACACATGACCACTGCGGGTTACTCTACTGGCCTCAGTAACATTCTTGACATTAGATAAAGGTTGGATGGGAACTTCAACACCATCTTCTAGAATTGTATCATTGTATTTGTACGGTACGACTTTGTCTGATTTGTAAGGAACAGGACCCGACAAGCAAATCACTACTGGAGTAACAACTAGCTTGCTACAATATTCAATCTCGACAGGGGAGGGATCACTGAAACAAGGCACAATAATGTTGCACCTATCAAATTGTCTTGGAAGAAATGAATTAACCGGTGTTGATCATTGGTGTGAGTAGACATCCTTATCACATACATCACTAAGTGAGCACGAGGACAAGTATTACCCTTGTACTTCTCGAATTCTAGTACATTGAACTTCGCAGGTATTTTTACATTTGGAATCAAACCCAAATCATTCACATTCTTCCCAAACAATTCTTTTCCTCTTAGGGCCTTTAACTCTTTATGCATCTTATCAAACTGATCCTGAAAATCATCCATCTGATCATAGACACCTAAGTTTTCACTTGGTGGAGGAATAGGGTGATAAACTTAATCATTAGAAAATGGCACATCGTTCACTGAAGGAGGTGCAACATAGTGAATCTCATTTCTCACAGCATGAGTAATATGCACCACAGGAGGTGCAACATAGTGAATCTCATTTCTCACAGCATGAGTAATATGCACCACAGGAGGTGCAGGAGTAGCAGCAGCTTGCACAACTAGAGTAGCTTGAGTGTCAAGATTGTTACCTTCTAGCATGAAGTTCTTTTGCATTCCCCACAGATAACCCTGAGGCATATGAATCTGAACGAAAGTACCTATAGTAACAGAAACAGGAATTGTCGGAGCTTCGAAAGTAACTGTTATCCGTTGAGGTTGAGCAAGCGGTGTCTGATTCTGAGAAACCACCAACGATTCCATTAAAGCAGTGAGATTATCCATACCGGCCTTCAGAGCAGTAACTTCTTCGCGTAACTCGTGATTCTCTTGTTCTAGATTATCCATCTTCCTTCTAAAATTGGCCCGAGTATTGTACTGGTGAGACAACTTGTTGAATGAAGTAAAGAAGCACAGTAAGACACATGGATATGAATAGAAATGCAAGAAGTATGTTCAATATGATTCATAATATGCAATGTGCATGCTTTATTTTATTATTAATATTTAAAGGAACTCAAAGATTTATAGACAATTTGCAAATATTAAAGTACTAACACATTTGAAATACTGAAAATCTTATTATAATAACTTAAAACGAATTACAACTTTTAGTACAAGTTTCAATAATCCCAAGTACAAGATAAGATAAAAATCTAATACCCTAAGAAAGCAAAGCTGATGAAGATCACTCCATACACTGACGTTTTCTTGTGAGTCTTGCAATCTGAGCCTTCAAATGCTTGTTCTCTTCTGAATACCTGTTGGCGACCTCTTTCCAATCACTAGAGTCGGGAAGTGAGCAAATAGGTCTTGACTGAGCTCTAGAGGAAAATAAATCATCTTGCCACTTTGTCATCTCTAAAACACGACTCTCAAGAATCTTGACTAGGGAAAGCTGCTCGGTAGGACACCCTAAAGTCTGACACTTATTCTTCCAAGCCTCCTTTTCATGCTGCATCCTGACTAGGGAAAGCTGAAGCTCTTCCACGTCATCTAATAAGGGAGGAGTGTGGTCTTCATAAACATGTGAGGCATGGGTGCTTCACGGTAATACGGCATCTTTAACTAGATGGCTCTTGCTTGTACTCACTGAAGATAAGGCTCCAAAGAAACATCCCCTCTAGGTCCCAAGTCCTTCCTACCCTTCCTGTGAATATGACTATCGTACCCCAAATTTGTCCTACCTCGATGATTTTTATTTTTTGAGATTAAAATAGAAGAAATATTTAATTAAATGGGGTACATCAGTAACTGATGTCCCGTATTTATCCAATACTAGGAGGTGTATTTTTAATTCAAGAAAATGGGGCTTTCTAAATCAGAAAGACTCATAAACTCATTCGCGTAGCATGTTGGCCAATGGCCCATGCGATTCGAGAATACAAAAGTTATTTCAAAAGAATAATAATTATTAAGTTCTAAATTACGACAGCCCATTTAAAAGTTGTTATTAGTAAAGGAGAGGTTGAATTTGAGTATTGTTAAGCCCATTTAAGCATATGGAGTATTAAATAGAGAATAGGGGATGTGATCATCAAATTAGAGGCCCATTAAGTCTTATTATTTAAAAGAAATCTGGTTATTATTATTACTGTTTTTTTGATTTAATGAAAATGGGGTATATAAAGGAAATAATTAATAATAAAAAACTATTTGTTACTGTTATCTTAAATAAATAAAGAATGTATATTTCTTTTAAAAGAAAACTAAAACTTTTTTAAAATGGATTGCTTAATTTTGTTTTGGGAAAAAGGCCAGGTTGGGCCGATCCAAAAGGAGAAAAATGTTTGTTGTGGACAAAAACATTTTTTGCAGTACAACCAAAAACCCAATTTAAAATAATAGCTACTATTTTAATCAAAGATATGCGCAGGATTTGTCAAATAACATACACTGTACCAATTAAGCCAAAATTAAATCATGTTTTTGTACCATTTAACACACACTGTAGAGATCACTGCGTAAAAATAAATCAAATCTCAGATTATTTGTTTAACAAAAAATCTGGAAAAAATCCAATCTCAGAAATTAAATCCAATCTCAGAAATTAAATCCAGCACAAACAAAATCCAAAATAATACAAATCTCTACAAATCCAATCTCTATTACATTCAATCAGGAATCAATTAACAAATAATCTAATCCCTAATTTCTATCTCTAACCCTAAATCTTTGCTAATAAAATCAGTAATCTATTTACAAATCAATTTGAATCGTCTAATCCCTAAATCTGTGTTTTCTAATTCAAACCCTAAAAAACCTATATATAAAAAGAACAGAAAATTGAGAGAAAAAATACGGAGATGAAGGTGGAGAACTAGAAAACTGATACAGAAACAGAGGGGGATTAGAGACGAACGGAAGAACGGGAAAAACCCGATTTGCTGTTAAAGAAGAAGGAGAGATTAGGGTTTCAATATCTGAAACCCTAATCGCTAGCCCAGTTGCTGCCGCTTCCATATCCCCCACCAACTTCAAGCGTCACCACCATTCGTATTTCCTGCAAATCAAAAGAGAATGAGATCAGGGACCGAATCGTTCGAACACCGCATACAAAATCGCGAGGAGGTAAACGACTTAGCTTCTTGTTTTGTTTTTCTGGTTTTGATTAAGGGTTTTGGGGTGGTCGTATGTGTGCTGGGGGACAATATGACTGCGCCGCCATAGGTGGACATTAGGGTTGGGTGAGGAGAAAAGGAAAGGTTTGTAATGAGAAAGAAGGAGAGGAAGATGATTAACTGTAAGTAAAACAATTGCAAAATGAATAAAAAAATTGTATGTAATCCGTAACAATCCAATGCCAGTGCACCCATCATAGTTATCATACTCCCTCACCATCAACCATTAGATACGCATCAGACGGTCATAAGGCCATGTCCCATAGTAAAATCGTGCACCCTCGCACACCCTATCGTGCAGGCCCCTCCAAACTGTGTTCGGGCCTAGCCCAGATGCTATTCACACACCCCCTTACCAGTAATTAGTAAACCACAAAATACTTAGCACCCCCCTATCCAGCAAATGTAATGGGCTTAGCCCAGCCTCCTAAAGGCACCCCCCGAATTTGCGTGCTAGTTCAAAAATTGCACCCCCTGGTTTAATTTAATTAAATCATTTTTTTCTATTATCACTTATTTTCTATTTTTTTATAATTATTATATTTTAATATTTTTTATTATTATATATTATTATAATTGCTTAATTTCTTATTATTATTCTTATAAATTTTATTTTCCACATATTATTATTATATTTTATTTGCTATGCAAATATTATTTATTTCTCACTCTTGTATAAATAATTATATTATTATTTATTATAGCATATAAATTATTTTATTCAAAAAATGCATACATTATTTTACTATATTATTTGCATTAAATCTTTTTTTTAATCATGCATTAATCAAGATATTTTTGCAGTTAATACGATTAAAAAACACGCAAAAAACAACAAACTATTTTTCGCAATAAACTAAGCTAATCAAGTGTTTTTGCAAAGGGTTTCAAATAGATTTTGACTTACCGTGCATTTAGCCAAAATCTCCGCAATCACTACAACCGGTCAAAATGCGAGGTGTTTCAAAATACATTTGCGACCCCTAAAAAACACCAACCCCATATGAACTACGAATTAGGACTCTGATTCCTTATAAGAGGATACGTAGGCATACGATCAAAAATCGTGCCGAGTTCCCCTATAAAAAATTAAAACCCTTTCCCCTATAAACAATTCAAACCCTTCCACTAATAAAATTTAAACCCTGTTTACCCCAAACCTAAACCTAAAACCTAATATCCTTGTGAACAAGGTAGATGAAAGGTGCCTAACACCTTCCTTTCGTCTAATGAAGTCCGAAACCTAGAATCTTTGTCTGCGAATTAGGGTTTTCTATTAGATTCCCTTCCCTAGGATAAAAACTAGTAGTGGCGACTCTTGATTTAAAAATCCAGTTGCCACAGCTGGAGACTCTACTGGTGACACATAACACTAGGTTTTAGGTCTTACTTTGGGGGTTTTCTATTTTATTTATTTATCGTATTTATCTATTTTATTGCATATTTTTATTTATTGTCTTTCTTTATCATTATATATTTACTGCATGGCGGGAAATTTTATCTCAAAAAACTATTTTCAATAACCCTTAGAAAGAAGGTTCATCTATTAGCTTAGGGGGTACATCATCCCTGCGAGTTTATGTGACGACTTCGCCTAGAGTCAGCGAACTTCCAAAAAAGGAATACTTATCAAGAGATACCCTCTTGACGAGTAGGACTTTGGAAGGACACCCATGACTCTTTGTAACGACCTTAACCTAAAATCTCATGACGAGACCTTTCACGACTTTGAGACGAAAGTCCCAGTCCGTAAAGAGGATCCACCTAAGGGAGACCCTTGTGCCTTTTCCCTCTGGTGTTATTCATGACACCCTTAAGGAAGCCACCTTTTTGGAGGGTAAATCAACCGTAGGTCAAAATTAAGGATCCTGCCTTCTAAGGGTACTTACCACAAAAATCTCGTCACCTACAGGGGTACTTATTACAAAGATCCCGTCACTCAACCCTACACCTATACATTCATTCATTTCATATATTCATCATACATTTCATATATTTGTCACCTGTTTCCTTTTATTTGTCTTATTCACAGGGGGCACAAAAAATAATAATAAAATTAATATCTCGGTGACTGTCTTTAAAAATGGATACCGGAGGAAACAACTTGTCCACGTCAATGCGCCAAACATGTCTGAAATCAAAACCACAAAAGGGAAATAATATGCTGAAGACTCTCTCAAGCTCTGCCCAGCAATGGGGGATGATTTTAAGAGCAGATCTCCGCAAGCGCACCTAGAAGACTTATTTCCCTTGGTTCAATTTCATGCAAAAAAGTTTTGGTTTAAGATTGTAATATTTTTCAATATCTGAATCATGTTACCTTTAATAAAGACATTTTGTTTCCGCATCTCATTTGCGTATCTATTTTTGAGTTGGTCGCCGAATAAAAAAAATACGGGAAAGACAAATACATACCCAAGTGTATAAGACATTCAAAACAAGTTATTGTTTCATATTCATACATATTCATCTGCATGCTTGCATTCATAAACACATGCATATCGTATCAAAACTCATGTTTTAAAAAAAAAATATCTCCAGTTGAACCATTGGTAGAAGAAGATCTCCACCTCTGTGGCCTCCATATTAAATAAGGGCCTATCAATAAAAAGCAATGGAGAAAATCGAGGAAACTCAGGGTGCATTCAAAGAGGATCTGGACCAAGTAAAGGGTGATGTAACTTCAATGAAAGGAGATCTGAGTCAAGTTCTCCTAGCTTTGAATAACATCATTGACAGGAAAGACCAGATTCCCAGGGTAGCTTTCAAAGAAGTAGCCCAAACTATTGGTGCATCAAGCGGTCACCAACCAAGTAAAGAGCTAGAAGCACGACTCCAGAAGTCCGTCATGGCCCAACAAGAAGCTGAAACTAAAGGGTTTGTCCTACCGCCACCAAAAGCAGGGGCATCACATACCCTACAGATTCAGACCAATAATGCAGAAAATTACTTGGACCTGCAATACAGAAACCACGACCCAGAGGATGCCAACCAGACACCCTTAAATACGACTGGTACTTATGTTGTTGATAATAAATTGGTAATGAATCAGTACAAAACTCTGGAGGAAAGATTAAAAGTTGTGGAGGGTTTTGACGCTTTCGAAGTATACACTCTCGAAATGGGGCTAGTTCCTGATGTGGTGATCCCACCAAAGTTCAAAGTACCCGACTTTGAAAAATACAAGGGGCTCATTTGTCCAAGAAATCATCTTCGTATGTATTGCAGGAAGATGCATGCCCATGCCCATGATCTGAAGTTAATGATTCATTGTTTTCAAGATAGCTTGAGTGGGGCATATTTAGATTGGTATATGCAATTGGAGCGAACACACATTCAAACATGGGCAGATATTGCTAATGCTTTCTTAAAGCATTACAAATATAACTTGGACATGGCGCCTACCCACATGCAACTCCAAAGTCTATCCCAGAAGAAAGAAGAATCCTTCAAAGAGTACGCTCAGAGATGGAGGGAGATGGCATCCCGTGTGGAACCACCACTATCAGAGAAGGAATTAGTAGACATGTTTATGGGGACTTTGCAAGGGTTGTATTATGAGAAGATGGTTAGAAGTATCTCTTCAGGATTCTCAGACCTAGTGACTATCAGAGAAAGAATCGAGACTGGAATAAAAAGTGGGAAGATATCAGGGGACCATCAAATGCTCCCTATAATTCAAAAATGCCTGCTTCAAACTTCACCAAAGGAAAAGAGGGAGAAATTAATGTTGTAGCATCACAACCCAGGGTACAACAACCATTAGTGATCCTTCAAGGGCAGCAGCAAGGCAAAAGGCCACCCAGGAAATTTTATCCATTCCCTATGCCACCTAGCCAGTTAATGCAAGACCTAGTTAAGGCATCCTTGATGGAAATCAAGCCTCTAGCTCCTCCAGTCGGGCCACTCCCACGAAGATATGATGCCAACGCCAGATGTGAGTATCATGTTAATTATCCTGGACATACCATGGAGCAATGTTGGCCATTCAAGCATAAGGTCCAAGATTTGTTAGAATCTCAATACATCACTTTCGAGAAGCATAACATCAAATCAGACCCTACGCCTTTGCACGATGGGCCGTAATAAATGCAATTGAAGTAGTCACTGACTTTGGGGCAAGCAGACGAGCAAAAACCCCAATAAACTTGCTGAAAGAGTATCTGTTGGGATGTGGATTCCTGCTAAAACACAATGAAGCTTTCGAAAGAATGCTATAAAAGCTAGGGGGCCAGGGCATAGTCCAATTCAGGCCATACCCTGAAGGAAAATATAAAGCTACTCTGAAGAGTGAAGCACGCTTTCCTCCTATCCAACAGACCTTTATAGAGCATGGCGGACATGTGGCGAAATATCCAACAAAGAAAACACCAAAGGGGAAACTTAATTCATCCGAGAATGGCCCCAGGAGAAGAACTTAAAAGATGGGTTTCCGTGGAGATTCCCGAGATCTTTTTCTTTCCTAAATAATTTTTCTTGTTTTTGAAAGAACCTACGTCGAGCCCGAGGCATATGGGTTTCTTGTAAGGGTTCCCCCGTTTTGTTTCAGACAATATTTGCAATTAATAAAAGTTGTTTTCAATTAAGATCCTTGTCTTTCTCTAGCATTTATTCCGTAAATTTAAAAATGGCAATACTTTCTATGCATATGCATTTTCAAATTTCATATACTAAATCTGCACCAAAACATGATAAGTGTGCAAGGTCATGCCCAAAGTCACCGATAATGTTACTGCTGAGACCCGATATAATTTTGATGCTCCTATCAACAAAGCTAAAGAGGAAGATGATAAAGATCTTGAACTCTCTAAGAAAATGGCGAGGGAAATAAAATGAAAGGCTAACAATATACAACCTTATCAAGAGGCTATTAAGACCATTAATCTGAGCACAAGGGAAGATCCAGAAGAAATCAAGGTAAGGGGCAACACTAGAGCGGAGCTAAAGAAAAAGATGATCAAATTATTGCACATATCTGCTTGTTCCTACAGGAACAGGCCAAGGTCAAATACAGACAGTGCTGTAAAAATAAGCAAATGTGAAATACCATGACCTACGAAGAACCCGAGCCATGGGCACATTGGATATTCACGTTCGGCGGGGATTCAAATACATTGTGGCGCAATATAGGGGCAGTTTTGACTCCTCCCAAAGAATGCTCACAAGCCATATACCAAGTCAACAGCGAATGGGATACTAGATATCCAGAACTGATTCCATATCGAGGTCATGTTTTACCGACTGCAGAATTCACAAAGATCCCTTTCAGTGACACCCCACGAGAAAAAAATCAAATGGCAGACGCTCTGGCAACTATATCAGCTATGTAACATTGGTCAAACCACGAATCGCACATCACAAACAGACACTTCGAAGAGCCCGCACATTGCCTTGCTATTAAAAAATGACAATATAACAAGCCTTGGTTTTACGACATCAAGAAGTGCCTCGAAAAACAAGAACATCCAGAAAATGCCTCTAGCATCGATAAGCAAACTCTACGAAAATTAGCCTCGAAATTCTTTGAGTAATGGTGTACTGCACAAGATGAACCACAACGTGGTCTAGTACTCAAAAAGATTCTGCTACCTTGCCTCGATTCATGTGGTAAATGGACATCCAACTACGAAGGTCCATACATAGTCAAAACAGCATCCTCCGGTAGTAATCTTATCCTCACAACAATGGATGGGGAAGAACTACCACATCCAACAAACTCAGACGCAGTCAAAAATACTATGTATAAGAAGCTCACTAAGCTCGAACCTTAAACAGGAGACTTAGGCAAAAAGGAGCATCCCGATGGATCGAAAACCCTAAAGGGAGATCCAGGAAGAAATTAAGGGCATATAAACAAAAACTTATCCCGATGGATTGAAAACCCGAAAGGGCAATCTAGGAAAAAGTTAGAGATTTCATACAAAGAAATAAAGAACAAAAAGACTGTGATCTAAGAACTGCGACTACGAACCACGAAGGGAGAGATAGATATAAATCATACAACTCATAAGAAAAGGAGATAAGATCATTAAAAGGATATTGGGGAACAACAGCAGCAATTATCATTTTTTATTACCATTCATAGTTTTAAAACTTTCTGTAATTAGCTCTTTCTAGGAATTGCATCTTGTATTTTCACCTATTCAAAGGCATATCAATAAAACATTTGCTTTCTTTGCATCTTTCAAATTGCGTTTTTTATTTTCTCAGACTTTTTTACAAAATACTACGATCATTACTTGTGAATATTGTCTTGAAATCATTTCGGGGGATTAACAAAATAAAAGCATTTGACAAAACATTGAAAAAACATTTTGGGTTAGAAAAACATCAAAAGAAAATCCACATCTACGTCCACGCACATGTCTACTCCTGCGTCTAGCATACAAATTCTATACACATGTCCATGTCTACGCCTACAACACAAAAATCTATGCATATCTACTCCTACGTCTACGCGTCCATACACAAAGTCTACATCCATATACATGTCTGCGCCTATGCTTGCACTCTCAATACAAAGTATACACACATGTCCATGTCTACGCATGCGCTTACAACATAAAAGGTTACACATATGCCAATACATACACCCATGCTTACGCCTGCGCTTACAACGTACAAATCTACGCATATGCCATTACATACGTCTACGTCTACGTCTAGACTTGCACTTACAATACAGAAAATCAATGTTCAAAATTTTGCTAACATTGTTCACTGTGTTCAAATTCAACAAAGCTACGATGACACAACATATAATGCCAGGGGATAGGTAACTCTAAGCCAAGGGTTTAAAGGACAGAATGCCAGAAATAGTCTTCATAACATTTCAAGGCATACGCGCATCTTACACACATTTCATACATGCATTTTGCATATCCAAAGCATACATACACTACTTATTTTTGCATACAATACTCAGGGTTCCATATCAATGTCAAACATCATACATTTTGCATACATCCAAATATCTCAATATCAGACATCATACGCATGTATCATGCAGCAAACAAACAGTCTCGCCCTCGATTTAGCTATCTAAGGGTCAACCAACAAAACACTTCTCCTACGATTCAACCCGTCACCTAAGTCTTCATGACGTGACACGTTCAGACCATCGCCTCACACTTCATGCAACGATGTTCAAAAACAAATTTATCTTATCGCCTCAGACTTCGCGCAGTGATTTGCAAACTTAACCCATTGCCTCAGATTTCATGCAACAATGTGTTTCTTTATTCTAACACAGACCATCGCCTCCGACTTCAGGCATCGATACTCGAAACCAAAATCTAGCCTAACGCCTCAGACTTCACACATCGATTTGCAAACCTAACCCATTGCCTCAGACTTCAAGCAGCAATGTGTTTCTTTATTCCAACACAGACCATCGCCTCAGACTTCATGCAGTGATGCTAAAAAATAAAAATTTAGCCTATCGCCTCAGACTTCACGCAGCGATTTGAAAACCTAACCTATTGCCTCAAACTTCATGCAGCAATGTGTTTCTTTATTCCAACACAGACCATCGCCTCAGACTTCAGGCAGCGATGCTCGAAACCAAAATCTAGCCTATCGCCTCAGACTTCACGCAGCGATTTGTGAACCAAGCCCATTTCCTCAAAATTCATGCAGCAATGTGTTTCTTCATTTCGCGACACAGATCATCTCCCCAGACTTCATACAGTGATGTTCGAAAAAACAAATTTAGATTATCGCCTCAGACTTCGCGCAACAACTTGCGAACCTAACCCATTGCCTCAGACTTCATGCAGCAATGTGTTCCAAGCTCCAGACCATCGCCTCAGACTTCATGCAGCTATGTTCGAAAACCAAATCTAGCTTATCGCCTTAGACTTCACGCAGCAATTTACAAACATAACCCATTGCCTAAGACTTCATGCAGCAATGTGTTTCTTTATCCCGTAACACAGATCATCGCCTCAGACTTCATGCAACGATGCTCGAAACAAAACAAAACTCTAGCCTATCGCCTCAGACGTCATGCAGCGATTCGCGAACATAACCCATGGCCTCAGTCTTCAAGCAGCCACGCTTTATCAATTATTGTTGTATTCATCCTCCAAATGGACGAATAATCAAAACCAAACTAAGACATACAAAATTGCACTCGTAAGTTCAAAACCATATGCCTCGTTATCAAACCCTGGTAAGCGATATATCATCAGCTTTTCCTACTTCCTTGGGACTCGTGAGGGTATGTTATATCAGCTTTGCCTATCTAGAAGACTTGTAATCTTTCTTCATCATTAGGTATCCTTAATACAAAATTTTCTTGAAACTTTTGAAGTGATTTATTGATAACCCTTTGAAGAGAAGCATGTTTTTGGAATCACTCAAAAATACCAAAATATGAGCTAGATATAGCCTTTAGAAGTTCAAAACCCTAGCTTCTAGAGCAACAAAATGTCTTGGAAAACCTTTTCAATTTTGACAAACCTTCTTGCACAAATACTTTTGTCATGTAAATATAATTTGTTGAGGATGATAATGAGAAACCATGGAAACCATAACCACTTCCAAATATTGAGAATTGAGAGAGATATGCACTTGTGATCAAGAAATCAAAGACTTGTCCAATTAGATCAAACTTCTCCAATCAACCCTTGCATCTTTGGACTATTTTTGACAACTTAAGGCATGATGGATCATAATAGACTTTTTCATGATATTACTTTAAAACATCTTCAATGATGAAGCTTGAATCTCAATGAAGCTTTGTTGAAGAAGGCATGGGAATAAACTCATGAACCTATAGATCAACTTGATGGAATGTGTTGTGATTTCACCTATAATATCATCAATTAGGGCAAACATTCATTTTATTTATTAGTTAAGAGTTAATCAATACAAAACATAGATGATCACAAAATACAAGTCAAAGTGCTTGGTTATTCCCCATGAGCAAAGCTAAAGATAAGGAGAAGAACCAAACCATAGTTTGATCTTATTGTGATTGAGTTGATATGATATGATAGAGGAATCTTAGGGGCAAAAATTTGGGTACAACACCTTCCACTTAAAGAATATCCTTTTAGAGATCATTACAGACATGGGCATTTCTCATCCCTACTTGTGAAGCTGCTCAGGAAAATTCATGTCATCCGTACAAATGCGATCAGGCTAAAAGCATCCTGACAGTCACTTTGACTCAGTTAACGTCTTCAGAATCATCATCATTCCCTGTAGATGTTTAAGCACGGAACTCCCCGGAAATAAAGTAAACTCGGGGCATTTGAAGAGATCCATGTCTCTACCCAGCCATTCACAAGAAGTTTAGGATATAGGGAAAATCATATCAACCTACTCCTCCCCAGCAAGACTGTAGTTTAATCCCCAACAGGGCTATAACTCAACTCTCGAGTTTTCAAGCATATATTTGTATTGGCATCTCAATGACAATGGGCAACAGACCCCGATAAGCCTGATATTTGGCACTCTGCATGTAGTAATCATCATTGCATATTACATTGCATCCTTAAACGTGTAGCATATCCATTGAAATGGATCATTACGCCATAAACTTCAAAATGCATACGAAGCATAAGCCAGATTTGGTACCTTGCACGAAAGCCCAAACCGATCCTCAAAACAGTAATACATCCCCGCAGAGAATGCCATCCTCGCAATTCCCAGTTGACACCCATCATTACGCTACACAACTCAAAAATGCATGTGAAGCGTAGGCCATACTCAATCCCCAATCAAAACAATGGTATGTCTCCATAGAGGATGTTATCCCCACAATTCTCCATTTTATATGTACAACAGATTTCCTAAGTTACTTCATGCAAAAGACTCGTTCATCAGCGTCATACAAGACATCCAATTAACCCTCAAACACCTGCTTGTGCCTCTCTTTCAAACACTCGTCTGTGTTAATGCTTTTTGATACTCGTCTGTATCTCATTTCAATACTTGTCTGTATTGATTTCCAAAACACTCGTCCGTGTTATTACTTTTTTGATACTCGTCTGTATCTCGTTTCAATACTCGTGAGTATTGATTTCCAAAATACTCGTCGGTATCTCATTTCAATACTTTCCTTATTAATTTTAACACACTCGTCCGTGTTAATACTTTTTGATACTCGTCCGTATCTCATTTCAATACTTGTCCATATTTATCTTCAAACACTTGTCCATGTTAATGCTTTTTGATACTTGTCTGTATCTCATTTCAATACTCGTCCATATTGATTTTCAAACACTAGTCTGTGTTATGCTTTTTGATACTCATCTGTATCTCATTGCAATACTCGTCTGAATTGATTTTCAAACACTCGTCTGTGTTAATGCTTTTTTATACTCGTTCGTATCTCATTTCAATACTTGTTCGTATTTATCTTCAAACACTCGTTCGTGTTAATTCTTTTTGATACTCGTCTGTATCTCATTCCAATACTCGTCTGTATTGATTTTCAAACACTTGTCTGTGTTAATTCTTTTTTATACTCATTCGTATCTCGTTTCAATACTCGTCTGTATTGATTTTCAAACACTTGTCCGTGTTTATGCTTTTTGATACTCATCTGTATCTCTTTTCAATACTCGTCCTTATTTATCTTCAAACACTCGTATGTGTTATCACTCTTTTTGATCTCGTTTGTATCTCATTTCAATACTCGTCCGAATTTATCTTCAAACACTCATTTGTGTTATCACTCTTTTTGATGCTCGTCCATATCTCATTTCAATACTCGTCCGTATTTATCTTCAAACACTCGTCTGTATTATCATTTTTTTTATATTCATTCGTATCTCATTTCAATACTCATCTGTATTGATTTCAAACACTCGTCCATGTTATTACCCTTTTTGATACTTGTCCTTATCTCATTTCAATACTCATTCGTATTGATTTCAAACACTCTTCCGTGTTATTACCTTTTTGGATACTCATTTGTATCTCATTCCAATACTCGTCTGTATGGATCTCCAAACACTCGTTTGTGTCAACCTTTTATTAATGATCGTCTGTATCTTTTTTCGATACTCTTCTATGTTAATCCTTTGTTAAATCCCCGTCAGATATCACAAATAAATAACACTTACACCATCTCTCCATGACAAATTTCAGGTCTTAGTATTTAATTTTCTTCTACCTTAAATGACCAAAAGGTTGACGGTAATCTCACTTTCAGTTTTAACATGATTAAATAGGGGCAGTTGTCATACCCTAAATTTTTCCTACCTTTTTTACTTTTATCTGGTTTAGGCTTCGCATTTCATTTTCATTAGGTCATTCGCATATCATCCCTTCATCTAATAAGGCAATAATTCAAGGCATCAGGGGTTGTGCCAATCAGGGTTTCATATTGGTTTAAGGCTTCTTTATCCAATAAGGTTGATTTCCCTGGTTCTTCCTGGAGAAGTGGGTATTTTGAATTAGGTTTCCTGGTTCAGGGTTATTATGTATTTCTTCCCATCATGATACAGGGGCTATTTTTCATTCACATTCATCAAGGTCAAAAGACTAGGTTTCCATCTGAGTTTGCTTGCATTATAAAGTCATGTCATCGTCACTTTTATGATTTATTTTCAAAGGCTTGAATTCAGGGATGAAGGTTTCCTTTGTGGTTCGTGAATCGAGATACATCTCATCAAATTGGTTTAGGGTTTTGATGTCAAGGCGCATCTCAAAGGAAATTAGGGTTTGGCCCCTTTCAAGTTGTGAGCTTCATTTTCATCAAGACTAGGTTTCAATGATCAAGCAATTTTTAGATTACTTGTTGGGTAATCTTTTTAAGGATGAATATTAAAGTCAATTATGCCAGATTTGTTGAAGATATTTGGGCTTTTAGAGTGCATCATTTTTGGACATTTAAGAGTTCAAGTTTTCAAGTCTTGATATTCATTCTCTCTCAAAAAGTTCTATTTAGAGACAAATTGGTGTTATTTATTTTGATTTTCAAGTTTTTTTTCATCATTGAATCTTTACAGAACTATAAGGCATCATGACGATTCAAACTTTGATTTTCATTCAATCTTCACTCAAGAAGCTTCAAATAGAATTTAATTTCTGAATTTGGCAAGTTATGGTTCCAAGATTTGTTTCCAAGATACAAGTATGATTCAAGTCTCTATGGCCTAGATTCCATGTTTTGTCATTGAAAATACAAGAATGCCCAAGTTTCTCATTTTTTCAAGACATCACATTGTTATTTTTTCTAAACAAGATAGAACTTTTGGATTTTCTTTCAACATCATGGTTACCAGTTTAACATTCAAGATGTTTCAAGTTACAATGTAGAATTTAAGTTCTAAAGGCTAAGTACTTCACTAATTTACAATAAATTCTCAAGATTATTTTGATCAATTTACAAGAAGAATGCAAGTTTCATAGACTGAAGTTCTAAGTCTTCAAGTCTTACAAGTTCAATTACAAATTTGAAACACAAGCTAAAAGTTTCTTATTTTTTCTAAAGATACAAAAAAAAAATTTATCTTCAATCTTCTTTCTCCATCTTCAAGTGTCTTGTTCTCACACCTCGCTATAACTTCTTCTTCAAGTCATCATCTATGCTCTTGCAAGCTCATCCATTAACATCACATGAAAACAAACAATGAAATGGTTAGTACAAGTTCAATCAATGAATCATGAACAGGGAAGCTTCCAAGAAATTATTTCGCAATTCATCATTAGGGATTTTGTGAAAGAATCAGAATATAGGGCGTTGAATTCAATCATGTTTACAACCAAAAATCCAAAGCCTCATTTTTTTTCCCAACAACAGAAATTCAGAATCGCATTTCAAGTCATAGGCTTACCCCCTCTATTGCAAATCACAAAAGCCTATTTAGGTTCACAAATAGGAGACTCAAAAAAGCAATTTACTGCACAAGTAGAACTAAGTGAAAAGGCATCATAGTTACTGCAGTAACAAAATCGATAAAACAATGTCAAAACAAGCCAAAAAACATGTTGCCTATTAGCTTTGTACAGACATGTTAAACCAGTCCAAAGTTTGCACGAAAACAATAAAAACCAAACCTATTTCAAGAAAGCACGAAGCAGTGAACCATTTTTGTTTAAACCCCACCAACTTTTCCCACCAAAAGCTTAGTTTCATTCACTATAAGACAGACACAAAAAATATATAGCAGGGGGAGGGAATATTGTTCAGAGAAAAAACAAAGGCGCAGCAGCTCAAACCAAAAACCCTAAATCCAAATATCATCATCATCCTTTTAAAAAAAACCTTCAGAAAATTGTAAGGAGACTACTGTTCATATGCAGCCACAAGAAAAACCCTAAAATTGTTCATCACTTTCCCTAATCCATAAACCCTTCAGAAAATGAGAAAAATAGAGAAGAAGGAAGAAAAGATTTTGTATCATAGCTTCTGAACAACATAAACCCAGAAAGCTAGAAGAATCTCACCAAAAAAACCTCAGAAGCAACACCTTCATCACCAAACTACCACCAGAAGGTATGATCTTCATCATTGTTCAAACAACAACTTCAACCACTTTCATAATCATCCAAACCCTCGGACCTCTGCAACTTCATATTCCCACTGCAGTTTCACCGTCAGATCCTTTTTCGCCGTCAAGGTTGTGTTTATTTTCTCATAGAAATCCCTTAAACATCTTATTTTTTAGGAACTTTTTGTTAACACAGAAAAACAGTTTTGTTCTACGTTCTTGTATTAGAAACTGAAAATGCCAAGTTTATAGACTTAGCAATACAACTGACTGCCTAGAAATTAGGAAACTGACTCACACACTAACAGCACATCCTAAATGTGTGCAAGATAATAGGAATTAAATAGGAAACTGACTCACACACTAACAGCACATCCTAAATGTGTGCAAGATAATAGGAATTAAATGTAACTAACAATTAATTAAAAAACAAATAATAGAAATAATTATATACTTAAAACTGACTTATTCAAAAATTCCTCCCTTAAACTGCATGCTCCTTGCAACCGTTATCTCAGACTCGTCAAGCATTCCTAGAGCACTTAAAAAATGTTGGAATTCTTCAACTTTAAGTGGCTTCGTCATGATGTCTGCTAACTGATCTCTTGTACTGCTATAATTCAGCTCAATAACACCGTCATTATATAAATTTCTTAAAAAATGAAATCGAACATCAATATGTTTACTTCTTCCATGCAAAACTGGATTTTTGGATAATTTAATTGTTGAGATATTATCACAAAAAACCACAGTAGCTTCTTCTTGACAATGACTTAGATGTTCCAAAATTCTTCTCAGCCAAACACATTGGCAAGCACATAATGCGGCTGCTATAAACTCTGCTTCTGTTGTGGATAAGCTAACAACCGGCTGTTTCTTTGACACCCAAGAAATCATACCACCTCCTAGCAAGAAGGCATAACCCGAAGTTCTCTTCCTATCATCAAGGTATCCTGCATAATCATTGTCAGTATAGGCAATTAACTCTTTATTTCCTCCAGCCTTATAGAAAATTCCTAGATTTTGGGTGCCTTGTAGATATCTCAAAATTCGCTTTGCTGCCATGAAATGACTCTCCTTTGGCTCTTCCATGAAACGACTTATCAAACTGACAGAATATGCAATATCTGGTCTCGTAGCTGTAAGGTACATAAGATTTCCCACAAGTTGTTTAAATAGAGTCGTATCGACCTTCACTCCTTTGTCTTCTTTTAATAACTTGCAGCCTGGAACTATAGGACTCTTCACGGGATTACAATCAGACATGTTAAATTTGTTTAATATATCCTTAATATATTTCTTTTGCCCAACAAAGATACCATTGCAACCTTGCAAAACTTCAATGCCCAAAAAATATCTCATCTTGCCTAAGTCATTCATTGCAAATTCTTTCATCATCATAGTTTTGAACTCTTGAAACATCGACGTATCATTACCGGTATATATAAGATCATCTACATAAACACACACAATTAAAATTTCACCTTTCTCTTTCTTCTTCATAAATAAAGTGTGTTCATGTGGACATTTCAAAAAATCATTTGCTGCAAGATGAGATTCCAGCTTGCTGTACCAGGCTCTAGGAGCCTGCTTAAGGCCATACAATGCCTTCTTAAGCTTGTATACTTTATGCTCACATCCTTGAAATACATAACCTGGCGGCTGCTCTAGGTAGACGTTTTCGTTGATTGCTCCATGTAAGAAAGCTGATTTAATATCAAGTTGATGAATACCCACCTTTTTGTAGCTGCCAATGCAACAACAGTCCTGATGGTTTCAAGACGAGCAACCGGCGCAAAGATCTCACTATAATCTATGCCTTCCTCTTGAGTGTAACCTTTTGCCACAAGTCTAGCCTTGAATTTGTCAATCTCCCCTGTCTCCTTCAGCTTAGTTTTGAAAATCCACTTGACTCCTACAACTTTGCAATTTGGTGGTGGATCAATTAGCTCCCATGTATCATTCCTTTGAATTGCTTGAATTTCAGCATCCATTACATCCCTCCAATGCTGAATTTTTTATGCTTGTTTATATGTAACTGGATATGAACCTGCAAACATGGCAAAATTCATTGCATCTTCCTCAGTTAAATCATCACCAGTGACATAATCTTTCATCCATATTGGTGGTCTTCTAGTCCTCCCTTCAGGTGAATTTTCTGAAGCTCTTGAAATGGTGGAATCCAACATATTTGAGGTTGAGTTTGGAGTTGCATCACTTATAGTTGTTGATGTATCATTAGATTTTTTTTTGGATTATCTCATCATCTTCTTGACTAGATTCTTCCAAAGGATTCAACTCATTTGTATCAATTGTTATGCTTGTTTTTGCGTCACCCCAATCCCAGGCAGCACCCTCCTGAAATTTAACATCTCTGTTAATCCAAATTTTCTTCTTGATTGGATCATAAAGTTTGTATGCCTTAGACTCCTCACTTACACCCAACAACACACATTTGATACTTTTATCATCAAGTTTGCTTCTTTTCTGATCAGGTACATGAACATATCCAATGCTACCAAAGATTCTAAAATATGACACATATGGCTTAATTCCGCTCCATGCTTCCTCTAGTGTGACGTTCTTGACAGCAAGAGTTGGGCTTTTGTTTAAAATATGAATCACCCATTTTACAGCTTCTGGCCAAAATGATCTGGGGACTCCTTTTTCCACCAAAACGCTGCGAACCATATTTATAATAGTTTGATTTTTTTCTCTCAGCTACGCCATTTTGTTGTGGCATGTATGAAGCAGTGAGTTGCCTTTCAATACCATGTTTACTGCAAAATTCAGCAAACTCCTTAGAAAGATACTCTCCCCCTCTATCGGTACGCAAAATTTGAATGGGAGCACCAACTTGTTTTTCAACTAGTGCTTTAAACTCTTTAAATACACCAAAAGTTTCACCTTTCTCCATAAGAAAATATACCCATACTTTCCTACTTAAGTCATCAATGAAAGTGAGTATGTACCTTTTATTTCCATTGGATGTTGGATTGATAGGACCACAAATATCAGAGTGAATTAACTGCAGCAACTGAGATGCTCGCCAATTACTTTGTCGTGGAAAAGGATCTCGTTGATGTTTCCCTTTGAGGCAATGTTCACAAAGTTGAGATGTTGGTTTGAAGGAAGGCAGCCCTTTCACCATATCGTGCTCCATTAAGGTTTTTAGTCCACTGTAGCTCAAGTGACCATAACGAGAGTGCCATACTCGAGCTGGTGGCGTAGAACTGGCCTGAAAACAGGATTGGGAGACTCCGGATTTTACACTAATAGCAAACATACGATTAGTAGTCATGAAGGTTTCAAAAATAAGGCCATTTTCTTTAAACACTCTGCACTTGTTTTGCTTCATTTCAACCGTTAACCCTCTTTCCAGAAGTTGCCCCACGCTAAATAAATTATTTTTTAGCTCAGGCACATAAAATACATCATTTAAAAAATGCACGACTCCGTTTATCAAAAGTTTAACCATACCTTTTCCACCGACCTTTAGAGCATAGTTATTCCCTAATTTCACTTCATCTGAAAAACTTTCATCAATGGAGGAGAACCAATCCTTTCTTCCTGTCATGTGGTTGCTACATCCTGAATCGATGAACCACATGTCTTGTGTATTTGATTTTCCATCTGATGAAAGTTGTGCCATGAGTAACACTGCTTCCTCATTGGTCTCAACATAATTTGCAATGTTGTCCTGTGGTTTCTTTGGGCATTCATACTGAAAATGTCCAAACTCATGACAGTAATAACATTCCACTACTGCCTTATCTACTCGTTGTCTACCTCCTCTGCCTCTTCCTCGAGAAAATCCACTCCGAAAGCCACCTCTTCCACGGCCACGACCACTATTTGTCTCATCTTGAGTTACTTTCAACACTTGCTCTTCATGTGAATTATGCCCATTCATTCGTTGTTCGTGTACCAACATACTGCTTTGGAATTCATGTACAGTCATGGAATCTAAAACATGAGATTCTTCGATGGAACACACTACATAATCATACCTCGAGGTCATTGAGCGAAGAATCTTTTCGACAACGGTAAGATCTAACATTTGTTCACCGTACATTCGCATCTTATTTGCAATAGTGAGAGTTCGAGCAAAATAGTCATTAACTGATTCTCCATTCTTCATCTGTAAAATCTCCCATTCGCGTTGTAGGGCTTGAAGTTGTGCTCGCTTCACTCTAGCAGTGCCTTGGTATTTCTGTTTTAAGGAATCCCATATCTCTTTCGATGTCTCCTTCTTTAAAATTGTTTTAAGCATAGATCGATCAATTGCTTGAAATAGGTAATTCTTTACCTTCAAATCTTTTAGTTTAAGCTCGTTCACTGTTTTCTTCTCGTTCTCCGTTAATACAGCACCATCAGCATGTTGAGGAATCATTGGATCAATAAGATTCCAATACTCCTTTGACCTTAAAAAGTTCTCCATCAGCATTACCCAATGATCATAATGCTCGCTCAATTTTGGAATCGCAGGTTGCACGAAGTTGCCATCAGTGGTTGCTGCCATGATTGAAGTCTACTGCTTCTCTTTTCTTGCTACAAACCTAGCTCTGATGCCAGATGTTAACACAGAAAAACAATTTTGTTCTACGTTCTTGTATTAGAAACTGAAAATGCCAAGTTTATAGACTTAGCAATACAACTGACTGCCTAGAAATTAGGAAACTGACTCACACACTAACAACACATCCTAAATGTGTGCAAGATAATAGGAATTAAATAGGAAACTAACTCACACACTAACAGCACATCCTAAATGTGTGCAAGATAATAGGAATTAAATGTAACTAACAATTAATTAAAAAACAAATAATAGAAATAATTCTATACTTAAAACTGACTTATTCAACACTTTTGATTTAGGGTTTCAGAAAACCCCTTTTCTGATTTCTCCTGTTTCTTTGAGAATCTGCGAATTTAGAATAGTGATTTAGAAAGAGGTGGTTAAGAGGATTCCAAGAATGTAACATAATTTTGATTTTGTACCTTGCACGGTGCCGCCGCCATGATGTTCTTTGGCGCCGCCGTCCACTGTCATGTTGTTCTTACGCACCACCATCGAAACTCATATCAACCACCGTGTTTGATCCATATGTCCGTAACTTTTGGTTTATTTAAGTGTTGGTGGGTGAATGGATCTAGAGAGAAGCGAGAGAGTTTTTTTAGAGAGAGAATGTTATGTTTAGTAAGGTTCAAATTAATTTTTGATAAAACATTAGTTTATTTTAATTAATGGAGGTTTATGTGTTTAACCTAGGTGGTGACATTTGTCATCATCTATTATGTTAAGTGTTTGATTCCATGCAGCATTCTTGTCATAGAAACCATGCACGTCCCTTCGTCATCCTTTGATCTCTTCATCATCATCATCCAACGCTCAGAAGCTTATTCCCCATGGTGAACTTCCTAGATCCACACAGGATTCTGCAGACACCCTTCCAGCGCTTGGGCTTGTGTTATTGGGTCTAGGGAAATTCAGATTAACACTTCCCTGTTTTACTGATTTCAGGCCCATTTCTATTTCTCTCTTTTTTCTTTTATTTAATTATTTTTCCTTCATATTATTGAAAATACAAAATGCATTTTGTTTTAAATAATTAATTAAATTGAGAAATATTATTTAATATTATTAATTACTTTATTAATTAATTTTATTAAATAAGATTATTTAATTTAGTTAGTTATTTAAATTAATTTCGATTGGGTTGCATTGTTTGTTATTTAGACTTTTAATCATATTTTCAATTTGATACATCCCCATTCGTAAACTTGTACCCCCATTACCATATGGTTTGTAATAGCTTAGAGTTTTATTTCTTTGTTATTCCTTTATATGTTTTAATTATTGCCATTATGCATATATCATTCGATTAGAACACATGGTCTCCTCTTAGGTCCCTCATCAACGAACAAATATACACTTGCAAACGCACACTTGCACACATTCATAGCTTGGTCCTGGGCTTTCTTACAGTGACAACTACTCGATTGTTTGTCCCAATCGGTTGTTTAGAATACTAGCATCACACTAGCCACACCTTCTTGGAGCATGCATATAGACACTTTGTATGGGCTTTCTTGTTTTTTTTATCTTGAATAAAGTTTTTATCTCCTTATCGTGATAATTGAACTCTTCTCTTCTCTTGGTCCATATACCAAGCCTTTTTCCTAAAGGGTCTCATAGTTGAGTTTGGCCCTGGCCATTCTCACGAAATTAATCAAGTTTAGCCCTTGGTTAATCATAACCCGAATCAACCACTTTGGCCCATATACCAAGTGTTCCATGCAAAAGGGTCTCATGGTTGAGAGTAGAATCACCTATTTCTCACGAGATTAACCAAGTATAGCCCTTGGTTAATCATAACCCGATTAAACTCCCTTGATCTGCGCACAAATCATTCCAATAATTCTTTTCATGATATTAATCATTTTGTTGTTACTTTTGCCATGATTTTGCAATCGATTGTTGACGCGACCCTTGTGCGCTTGAGTATTAATTTGGTTGATCATGGGAAAATTTCCCACAAGTTTTTGAGCTTATCGTACGCATTTGAAGAGGCATCAGGCCTTCTTCGTTTGGTATCATCGTAGCTCTCTTTATTTCTCATTCTTGTGTCGCTTTTCAATTAATCTTGACGACTACCTTACTTGTCTTACATTTTTGCACCATGAGCCCCAAGCCTCTCTATTACATGACATTTGCACATCATTGAAACTTCACTCCTTACTATGCATGATCACTCTTCACAAACACATTGTCTCCTATTGCTTGATGCATAATTTTTATTCTTTGAATAACATTCTCCTTTAAGATGTTAGTTTCATCTTCTTTAAGATGTGAATTAATTAGACAGTATGTTCTTATCCATGCATGCTAACTTAGATAGAAGATTCCCTTTCAAACCGACCCTTAGGGCCATCATTGTAAGATAATATTAGAGCGAGAACTAGGTTAGTCTCCCTTAGACTTTTTCTTTTGCATTACATATTTCCTAATCTAAAACAAAAACTTATTTTCTTAATCCAAAAAATCCAAAAACATTTAATCATTATTCAAACTCATTCCACACTTAACAAATCACTCAACAAATCAAAGATTTCTTCAAAAAGGCATGTTATCTATGTTCTAACGCGATACAGGTCGTACCTATTGCTAGAATGCATGCATTAACATAGTCCACTAAAAAACACCAACAAACCAACATTTTCTAGAAGAACTACAGTGTTCTGATTCCTTCACGGGATACATAGGCAAAGGGTTGCGAGACCCTCACAAACGCACTAATAAAAACCATTTAATTTCCCTTAGCAAGTATAGTTTTAGATAGACGCACCCTCAGAAACAAACAATCAAAATGGATCCCGTTGAGTACAACGGGTGTGGGGGGTGATAATAAATTCCCCTCACATAATCGACTTCTGTACCCTCTCTTTTAGTTGCAAGACCATCTTATCCATTCTCTTGGGGTTTTCTCGGTATTTCCCCTTCTTTCGGGATAAATAAAGTTCGGTGGCGGCTTTGTGTTTTTTGCCGGTCGCTTCACAAGCATTCCATCGTGTCTCTGAAGTTCTCAGTAATAACTCTCATCCATCCTTGAAGCCTGAAGATCGCTAGATCATCACATCTCAACATCACTGGTTTGGTAGTTTTCGTGAATCTCAAACTTTTAATTTATGCATATTTAGTTAATTTGATGCATGTATACATGTTCATGATCATGTTTAGGACTGTTTTTTATCTATTATTTACAAGCTTTGACGCAGGGATCACGAGATGTCATTGTTAGGGCAGCTTGGAACTTTTTCTTTGTATCTCATATTACAGTAATTTTCAGGCCAAACTAACATCTCTGTTGGATTCGTAAGGGTCAAATTAGGGGGATTGGGTCCATTTTATGATCTAAATATTTCTATTTTTGCAGGTTGGAAAATCTTCTCACCAGAGAAGACGACCAGAGGTAGGGCTCTGACGCTTCTCTGATTCACTTGATTTTATTTTATATTTATAAGTTTCTATTCTATAATGAAAACGCATCGCAGCGCAGTTGGTTGGAGACGTAGGCATGTAACGTGAGGGGCATGGGTTCGATCCCTACATCTTGCAAATTTTTTGTTGTTTTTCTAAACTAACGCGCAAGTTAATATTATATTGATTAGTTCCTATTAATAAACACAAAAGTAGCACTGACGTAGTGGTTGGAAGGAAAACTGTGAAGTTGGGGCGTGGATTCAACACCCATCCCATGCAATTCTTTTTTCCTTATTTTACTAACCCAATTTTTCATCATATTTTACTAATTATTTTTTTAATTAATAAATAACTAATCAAATTTTTTTTAATACTAACATATTAGGATTAGGGTTTTAGTGAGTAATTAAATTGTTCTTATTTTTTTATTTACTAATTAGTAATTAATTAATTAATTAAACTTTTCTTCTTAATATTAAAATTAATTAGAATTAGGTTTTTAGTTACTATTATCATTTAAAATATTTTCTATAAAAAAAACCACAAAAACACTTTAACATTTTAACATTTTAACATTCTTTTTCTTATTCATCTTTTTGCTATTTAATTTTATTAGACAAAATGTATAGGTTGCACTATCGAAGTAATAGCGTAGATTTATTCTCTCGCACTTTTTCTAATTATGTATCTTCTCTGAGGATCAAATAGTGTAGGTTTATTTTTCCTGCAAATTTCTATACATAGGTATCTCTCTCAAAGCCATGTAATAGCTTAGGTGTTACATTATGCACTTTAATTTCCTGTACATATTTAACTGTTAGTAACTAGGATTTTCCTGGCAAGACTAAAAACAAACATAGATAACCCTAATTTTCAAGATAAAACAACTGAATTAACACACTTCACACACTTGCACCTCTAGGGTAGTCTCTCTTGTTGCCTTACGAATATTGGTCATGTCCCTCGAAAGTGGAGATACTTTAGCAAAAGACCCTTGATATAATCACCATTGTCCCTTTCAAAAAAAGATCATAATCCCTCGATGACCCTTCGAGTTACCTACAAAATGATCTAGTCCCTTCGATGACCCGGCGAGCAAAATAATGATAGTCCCTTCGATGCAATTACTAAAGTATCCTTACATGTTGCCTTCGATGACCATACAATGACCCTACGCGTGTCCCTTCACATCCAATAGATGGGGCTACCTACCAACTAATGATATGGATATCACTATCTCTAAAGGAGAAGGAAAAAATAACAAGAAAGACTTTAGTGGGTAAGAACTCTTAATTGATTGCTCACAACCTTTTTCATGAACAAAGCATCTTCACATCACTTTCAAACAAATATTTTCAAAAACACTTTGTATACATTCTTGAGGACTGATACAAGAATCAATACAAAGTTAGTCTTACATTGACATTTCAAAATATTTTCAAATCACACACACACAAAGAAAGTTTTTAAAATTGAGCTAAGAAATTAAGAGCATGTAGATATCTACGGATGAAAAGGGTGTTAACACCGTCCCTTTTCATAACTTACCACCCGAACTCAAAATCTATCAAAGGTCTTTTATGTTCTTTTCACCTTTCTTAATATTGGATAAAAGAAAAGTCGGTGACAACTCTTGCTATCCGCACATTTGGATAAAACCAAAAAATCAGTTCTCTCACTGTATTACAACACCATACCCTAACATGCTCTTCATATCAGTAAAAAATCATTTTATATTCCTTCTATTTGTTAAGTTAGTATTTCACAACCAAAATTCCATATCAAGTTTTGTTTAATTGAACTACAAATTGAAATCAATATTAATACGCAGTCCTTGAGATCGATACTTTGAAATTTCCCATTATTACTATATTGACAAATTAGTACAGTTACTCATTTATCGATCACCATCCAATGTGAGACAATCTCAAAGATATCATCACCACAAATGTTCCAGAACTGTTGATAAAAATCCAGATTAAACCCGTCTGAACCCGAGACTTTATCCGGATGCATTTGACGTAAGGCTTCGAACATTTCTTCTTTTGTAATAAGAGAAATGACTCTTTCATTGTCTTCATTTGTAATGCTAGGGTGAATAATCTGTAACACAGGTTCATGGTGTCCTTGATGTTCTTAAAACATTTTCTGAAAATAATTAGACAAGACTGTACTGAGTCCAAGTTGGTCACGTATCTCACGGCCATGTTCATCCACCATCATCCAATTTTTTTTAAAATTACGTCTTACCGTAACATTAATTAATAATAATGAATTTTATTATTAATTAATACTATATTTTATAGTAATTTTATATATTTGTCTTATAAATTTATTAACTTATTATACACTTTAATTAATTTATTAATTATTAATTATAAAATATCTTTCATCTAATTTTAAATTATAAAATAATTTATCAAATATCAGTAATTTTTCATCAAATTAAACTAAATTATATTAATGTATGGCATCCGTCATAGTTGAAGTAAATGGAATATAATTGAATTTAAGTTTGACCGACTAGAAGACTACAAACTTCTATCTTTTCTTTGTTTATTCTTTTGTTTTTTTTATTCTTATTTTCTTTTTCTATTCTTTTCTTTATTTTTTCCTTCTCTACATATACAAATGTCCACAATAGGAAGTCTTGATCAACTAGACACTTCTAAACTTTAAATTCATGGTTCACAATTCTCAAAAATATAGTCCTCTACTTTTTTCGATATTTTGAGGTTTTTTTTTATTTTTAAATTAGGTAAAATAAGGCAAGGGTCAGTGTTTTAAAACCCAGCTCGACGCGGTCGGTCGGACCGGTCTGATCGAGAACTGGTGGGTCAGGCGATTCGATTAAGGGATAAGATCGGAATTACATTTAGATCGGATGAAATCGGTGTGAATCGGTCAGATCACCGATTAAATCAGTGAACCGACGGTTTTTACTGAATCGACGGGTTTGACTATTTATTTTATTTTTTAGGACTTTTGAAAAAAAAATTAACATAAACGTTTTGCCTCCTCGTTTTCCAAAACTAGGCATTTGAAAGATTTTCCTTTTTATTCTGTCTTTTCTTTTTCTAATTGAAGTCATATTCTCAATTTTCTCTACCAACAAAAACTCCTACTTGCTGCTGTTATTTGATATTCCTTGTTTGTCGTAAAAAATTTCATCAAAACATCAAAAACATGTTATTTCTTTTTTACTTGGTCTAATTTGCATTGATGTTTTTCAATATGGATATTATTGTTTCATTTTGTTGATTAATTGATATAGAAAATAAATGATTAAATTTGATCATTTTCTATAAAATTTGATCTTTTAATTTAACAAATTGAGATAGAATTTGTATAAATGAAGCAGTTTTATACTTTTATGAATTAACTTATTATAGACTGGTAATGAAGTTGTTGTATATTGGAGATAGAAATTGGGATAAATATATATTACTGTAATAGTCGTTATATATATTATGGAGATAGAAATTGAGTTTAAAACTATGTAATCTAAATTATATAGTAAGACAAAGTTTTCTGTTTTCTATTAATTTAAATTATATAACAAAGAAAAGTTTCAGGATTTTATTAATCTAAAATATATAACAAAGGTCGGAAAGCAAAGTTTTTATTTTTTTATTATATATGGTGATACACATCAACAATGCTTAGTAGCATATATGTAATATAGTTATAAATTTCAGATAATAAATATATTTTTTATAGAAACCGAGTCAAAAGTCATGCGATCTGACCAGTGATCCACTGGTCTGATCAGTAATCCAGTGACCCAATAATTTTATCGAATCGATTACCGGTTTGAGTTTTAAAATATTACAAGGGGTATGCATTATTGCATTTTGATTACGATTTGCCTCTTTTAGTATAAAATATAGAATGATTTAAAATATTACAAGGGGTATGCATTATTGCATTTTGATTACGATTTGCCTCTTTTAGTATAAAATATAGAATGAGTCACTTCAGAGATCTTGAGTAAGTCACACATAAGCGTTGCTTTTCACATAAATATTAATTAATATTGGAGAATGCAAAGCAAATAAAATTCCCAAGAAATGCGTGTCAAAGGAAGAACCACACATTTTTCTTTTATTATATTTTTGACATAAATTATTTTTTGATTTTGAAAATTGACGCTTTTTAATTTTCGTCTTAATTACAATTCACAAGAAAATATGGTAAAAAAATCTACAAGAAACCTAAATGTTTTTTTTATAGATTTTAGTTTTAAAAATTAAAATTAAATGAAATTTAATATTTAAAAATTTTATCCCAAAAAAAAAAAATACAGACAAAATGAAAAATACACAAACTTACATAAATTAAAACATTATTTAAGTTTTAATTTTTTTAATATTTGAGGTAAAGGTTCATATTCTTCATATGTGAACGAACAAGTTGTTCATGTCGTTATACATAGCAATGAATAGTATTTTGTACACATAGCAATGATATTTGTGCGGTATCGTATTAATTTCGTATAAAAATAAGATTGATTCACTTAACTAAATAATTAATTTAATTTATAGTTAAAATTAAAATTGATTTACATAGTTAAATTAACTATAATTTTATGTGCGAATTAAATTAATTGTTTATTCCTTTAAATTAATTATATTTTAAATTTAATTATAATTTTGATTTCATATTTTATCTGATCACAAAATTGATAGTTTATTTTAAATTTAAACAATTTTAATTTCTTTTTATATTTTTATATTATTAATGATATTTTAAGTTTTGAAATGATAAATTTTTTACGAAAGATGATTAATTGTTATATATAAATTTATTATCATTTATATATAGATATATTATAAATTTTATAAATAAAAATATAAGTTAAAAAATAAATATATTTTTTATAAAAAATTTGTGAAGAAAAATCAAAACTATTTGAGTTTAATACAAAAGAATTAATTTAATAAATCTGATAAAATTGAGAGATCAAAATTAAGAGACACGCAATAAGGTGTAGAAGAGGAAGTATTTCCTATAAAGGGAACAATCATCGAGTCATGCGACGTTAAACGAAACACTTCTTTGAAGACAACTCACACTTTTAATAACTTAATTTTTCTTTTTGTTTTGTTTGCAGGTAATAGAAAGGGAGTATTACTGGTGAAAGTTAAGAGACATTAGTTGGTGTTGCATTTCCCTCTGCGAGTCACCTTCCTCGTGCTTGTTCTGAAACATTAGGGTCAATGTTTAGTTTAAGTTTTGAGGGTTTTATTTTATTATTTGCTTTTAGTTTTTGTTTCTAGTTATTTGAGTTTTATTTTTCGTTCATGTTAGTTTGCTTTGTGTTGTTTTGTTTACCATGTGTTACAGATTGATTGTGATTTATCGAATGATTGATGAATTAGTAGTGAGAGGATGAAAGATGCAACCCAAACTTGCTCTCCAGGCACCCCTGAAAGCTGATACAGTCAAAATCAATTATTGAACGCGACTTGATGACACTGGACTGAGATTTAAATTCGGTACACCTGAACCAGAAAATAAGCGGCATTACACGAGAAGTACTTTAGACCTGTAACCTTTGCCCAATCTGGTGATCATACAAAAAGCCAAACACAAAACTATTATCACGAGATTTTAATCAGGTATAAATTTACCACTCTGAATTTACGTACGTCCTACTCACATTGAACTAATTGGATAAAACACACTAAGGCATGTTGTTTCTATATACCTCTGAGCTTTTCTAGCCATCCCATTATTATATTTATCCGTTGTTAACCCCTGTTGAGTTTGTATCCCATTGTTTGTTAAAAATCACATCTGTTAACCCATGGTCAAATACGTCCTACCCTGCTCGACATAAGTGTTGTTGGTTTTTTAATATGTGCAAAGTTTTAAATTTGGGGTAGCACACCTATGATGAGAATGGCAAGTGCGAAAAAATAAAAATAAAAATGACAATGAATAAAAATGCTGAGACACACACATGTCTTGCCAAGAAAAAAAAGAGAAGAAAAACTTGAGAGATAAGTACTTGCCTAAGAAAAAAGACTCAAGGACCTTTGAAATGCTCAAAACAAAAATTGAGTTGAACCACAGAGTCAGAAAGATAGTGTTGTCAAATCCCCATTGTTATAAAAGAAGCATAGAGGAAAGAACAACAACATGGCCATTGAGCCTACAACCCTTCGTATATCTATTTTGTTTGTTTATTATTACACCGTACCTAAAAAGTGTGTGCAATCTGTCTGTGTAATGAAGGTAGAATTTTTTCAAATTTAAGAGTTTCATATTGCATATGTCGGATTATGAGTGAAAAAACACTTTAACCCTGAGAGACTTGGTGAGAAGTGTGATCAGCTGACAGGTGAAGAAGTACTTTTACGTGGAATGTAGCAGACAACTCAGATCGGAAGGCCAATATATTGACTAGGATGGTGGAGAGCAAGTTGCAAAAGACATCAATTGTATTGTGGTAAGAATCAATTACGGGGTGACCTCACTCTGTTATATCATACATCACTTGAGGACAAGCAATAAACTAAGTTTGGGATTATAATCGGTCACCAATTCTACTCGGGTTCCATCAGTTATTTGATAAAAATCCATCAAATTGGTAATACTTTGGTTTGTCTTTTTTTCGTTATGTTTAAGATATTTCATATTTCGCAACTTTATATTTGCATGTTTTTTTATTTGAATTTTATGTTACTTAGATGTTTTTGATGTCTTGGTTTGGTAGTTGTTGATGATTTTAGGTGTAAGTGAAAATCTCCAAAGAATTGGTGCAAAGCTGAAAGAAATATTGAAGCTACAAGAATCCTGACACGACCACCCGTGTCACCTAACACGGGCCGTGTTAGGAGAAGAGGAAAAGTTGAAGATGGGAACACGAGACAGACGCTGACAAAGGTTCCCATGTCACACGATACGACCCGTGTCAAAACAGCTACACCATAGACATGAGAAAGCAAAGTCACAAACACTGATACAGGTGCCCGTGTTGCATGACACGCCCCGTGTCAAATCATATGCATTGACGCGTGACTTGAAGCAAGAGACAGAAGCTGACACGGATGCCCGTGTCCGGTGACACGACCCGTGTCGCCGATGCGCTAGGAATTTTGATTTTTGAAGTTTTAAGTGCCTTGGACCATTAAGGATACTTTTGACATTTTTACATTGTTGAGGGATGACCTAATACTATTAAAACCCGTTTGTGAGAAAATGAATGTGACTTTTTGCAACACGGAGAATTGAGGATTGAATAGAGCAACATATGAGATCAAAGTTCATCATTTATATGTAATGTTACATCATTGAAATTATTTTGAACAATATGAGTAGCTAAACCCCTCAATACTAAGGGGGTGTTCTTGATTTGAATATGTAATGACTTTTAATTTATGATTTTATCAATTACATGGTTTTTAATATTCAATTTAATCGTGCAATATTTTTATGTTTTCCTGATCGAACCAATTAGGATTGGTCTACGGTTAACAACCAGTTGGACCGTGATTGTTAAGGTTTTTGTACGATTAGACTATAATAGATATCACCTAGGACTAGGGATACTCTATAATTATCAGATAACTCTTGATAAAATAAAGGCTTGAATCATTCAGATATCTCTAAGGACTTAGGATTTAGTACGAATGTTCAAAGGTTTTTCCACTAAGGACTTAGGAGAAAGTAACCTAAAGGGCCGGTAATTGAGTTTATGAACTTGTTGAAGAAAACGTGATTCAAGGTTGTTATAGGGAAAATTATACACCATACACTAACATGCTTCTCATATCAGTAAAAAGCCATTTTATATTCCTGCTATTTGTTAAGTGAGTATTTCACAACCAAAACCCCATATCAAGTTTTGTTTAATTGAACTCAATACTAATACGCAGTCCTTAAGATCGACATTTTGGGATTTATCATTATTACTATATTGACAAATTAGTACACTTGCTAATTTACCGATCACCACTCAATGTGAGACAACCTCAAAGATATCATCACCACAAATGTTCCAGAACTGTTGATAAAAAGTCGGATTAAACTCGTCCGGGCCCGGGGCTTTACTCGAATGCATTTGACGTAAGACTTCAAACATTTCTTCTTTTGTAATAGGAGGAATGAGTCTTTCATTGTCTTCATTTGTAATGCTAGGGTGAATAAGCTATTACACAGATTCATGGTGTCTTTGATGCTCTTGAAATAGTTTCTGAAAATAATTAGACAAGACTATACTGAGTCCAAGTTGGTCACGTATCTCACTGCCATGATCATCCACCAACATCCTTTTTTTTTAAAATTACGTCTTACCGTAGCTGTGTTGGCTCCCAAATTCGAAACTTACTATATTTGGTCTTTTAGACCAAAAAACTGGAATGAACCAAGTTGAGAAGAATGCTTCGACATATGGAATAACTTAGGAAAAAGATCTAAGTTATATTTGAGCCTTCTACCAAGGCTCTATTTCAGGTCTTTTCGACTGAAGAGGACTTATGTCCTTCGACTGAGAGAAAATATCCTCGCTTTGACACATGATACGAGGGATATTTGAATTTTGAATTATTGGAGGGAAAGGCAGTTTCACCAGCGGCTAAGAAGAAGCAACATGGCTGAAAGCCATAGGTCGAGGGACATGCAGAAGACACTTGTCTTCATCTTAGCGCAGAATGATCCCTCAACGGTTACTTAGTTTTTAGTATAAATTAGGAAACTTGTGTAGTTTTTGGTGTGTTCAACCTATTGTACTAGTCACTCAAAAATTATCCAAGTAACCGCTGCGTGAGAAAGGATAAAACTGAGAAATGTACTTTGGAAACACCTCTTTTTATTAATGAAAGTATTTTACATTACTTTAATATTATCTTGCAAAGTTATCTTTCTTACTTCTTTACCTGCATTTCTACATTTCTGTCTACTTTTCCAAAATCTCAAACATCTTTTCTCTGGGTCGAACGTGCGTTCTTCCTGCTTATCTGTCTTACATAAAAATTAGCATATGTTCTGGGATTAATCTGATCGATCCTGTAAGTAAACCAAAGAGAACTTTCCTTTTTGGAGATCAGCGGTTGTTTACCAAAAACAACGGCAAACAAATTGGCACACCCGGTGGGACCTTGCTAATTTTTATTAAAAGTCTTGTTTATGTTATTGTGTTTTTCCTGTACAGTTATAATGTTGCATGTTATTAAGAAGTGGTAGAGTAACCAACGAGTATGCTGTTAGGAAGGAAAATAGTGAGAGTAGTATGGCTAACGAGCCAAATCATGGAGAAATACCTCCACCAGTCACAGGAACAGTGGTTACTACCACTGTCGAAGGGAATATCCCAACTTCTGTTGGATCAATACCAACGCTAACCACAAATCAAACTGGACCCTTACTTTTGTATGTAGGTCCTGTTAGAACAAAGTTTGAATCTACTACCCTAAGTTTAAGTTTTGATGATAACAAAATGAAATGATATATTAATTATGTGATTCATGTAAGAACTACTTGCTACCTAAAATATTACCTTCTGTTTTGCAGAAACTCTGATAGGTATCAGTAAGAGTACATCATAATCAGCATCAGAATATTGGTTATCAACATCAGCATCAGAAGATGCTATATCAGATACCAGAATCAGAAGAACAACTCACGCTTATGCTGAAGCTTGATGAACAGATCTGCGCTCAACACTCTGAACTCTGATAAAGACAACAACAGTTCATCAGCACTTAAGCAGCGTCAGAATGAGCCAAAGCCAGAACATGCTTTAGTAGCAACGACACTGTGCATTCAAGACGAGTTATTACCAACGGCATCATTCCAGACAAGATCTGCTTAATAAGGAAAGATTGTTATTGACATTGAAACAGAATTATTGCTCCAACGTTCATCAATTTCAATGCTATATAAACAAGTCAATGAAGATTGAATTGGCTAATGCTCTACATCAATTTACACGCCTAAAAGCTATTCATCATCTTCTTATTCTCAGTTTGCTAAAAGCTCCAAAATTCCTTACTCAATTATTTTAGCAATCTAGTTTCCATAAGCTTAAGTTGTGTAGTATCACAGTTGTGATAAACAGTTTTGTAGAAAACATTCACACACCTAGATTTCAATTCTTTGTAAGAAAGTGATTCCTTGACAAACCAGTTTGTGGTTTGCATCAAGAAGGCTTTAGCAGTTGTTAAAGCAGATTGTAATATTCAGTTGAATATAGTGGATTAAGACCTCGTTGGAGAGAGGCGAAATCACCTTGACGGGTGGACTGGAGTAGTTTGAGATCAAACGAACCAGGATAAAAATATCGTGTTCATTGCATTGATTTTCAGTTTTACAATTCAACCCCCTTCTTGTGTTTTTCACTTCTTCAATTGGCATCAGAGCGCATGGTTCTGAGCTAAAACACTTAACCGTGTCAGTACAAGATCCAGCGTCAGAAAAACACAATGGCAGGAACTTATTCACACACCAGCAATGACAACCATGAGGACAAAGACAGATTCAGCGGCAAACCTCCAGTCTTTGATGGAGAAAATTTTGATTACTGGAAAGACAGAATTGAAAGCTTCTTTCTGGCACATGATGTTGATCTGTGGGACATGGTGACAGATGGATACACGCACCCTGTGAATGCAAGCGGTCAGAAGATTGATAGGAAAACAATGTCTGACCAACAAAAGCGTGACTTCAAAAATCACCACAAGGCCAGAACCATCCTTCTCAGCGCCATCTCGTATGCTGAATATGAAAAGATCTCTAACAGAGACACAACTAAAAACATGTTTGACTCACTCAGAATGACACATGAGGGCAACGTTCAGGTCAAAGAAACTAAAGCTCTGGCGCTCATTCAGAAGTATGAGGCATTTAAAATGGAAGAAAGTGAATCCATTGAAACAATGTTCTCAAGATTCCAGATTCTGGTAGCTGGTCTCAAGGTTCTGGACAAAGGTTACTCTACTGCTGATCACGTCAAGAAAATCATCAGAAGCTTACCAAAGCAGTGGAGGCCAATGGTTACAGCTCTGAAGCTAGCAAAAGATCTCAATAAAATTTCTCTGGAGGAACTTATCAGCTCCCTCAGAAGTCATGAGATAGAGCTAGAAGCTGATGAACCCCAGAAGCAAGGTAAGCCATTAGCATTAAAATCTAACAAAAAATATGAGTCTAAAGTTTTGCAGGCAGTTGAAGAAACATCTGATGGATCCTCATCAGAAGAAGACGAACTCTCCCTCCTCTCCAGAAGAGTGAATCAACTGTGGAAGCAGAGGCAAAGGAAGTTCAGGAATCCTAGAAGATCTGATCAGAACGAGTCTTCTTCCAGATACAGAAGGACTGATTCTTCCTCTGGATACAGAAGATCTGAAGGCTCCTCAGGAAGCAGAAAGCCAAACACCAAGGACATCATCTGCTATGAGTGCAATGAGCAAGGACACTACAAGAGTGACTGCCCAAAGCTTCAGAGGGAAAAGCCCAAAAAGAAGTTTGGAAGAGAAAAGAAGAAAAGTCTCATGGCTACATGGGATGACTCTGTCTCGTCTGAAGCTGACTCAGAATCAGATGATGAGAGAGCCAACATAGCTCTCATGGCCAACATTTCAGAAGATAGTGAAGCTTCTGAATCAGACTCAGAATCAGATACTGAAGAGGTATTTCCTGACTTTGCTGTTAATTTTACCAAGGCTGAACTTGCTGAAAGCCTTAACGAAACTCTGGAAAGGTACCAGCAGATTAGAGTTAAATTCAGAAACCTGAAAAGGAATCTTGAATCTGACTCTGATAAGACCGAGAGTCTTAAATTGGAAAACTCTGAGCTAAGAAATAAAATTTCAAAATTAGAAAATACTTTACAAAACTCTCAGAGGGAACCAATTTCTGAAACTCCCAGCAGCGATGATGAGATCATCAAGGAGTATGATCACAGTTTCCAGAAGTTCCTTGCTAAAAGCATAGATAGAAGCAAAATGGCTTCAATGATCTATGGAGTTAGCAGAAATGGCAGGAAGGGAATATGATACCAAGGTAAGGTTCCTACACCTAAGAATGTCATGGATTTAACCATTAAACACACTCCTCTGAACTCACATTTTGTGTATGGTCACACACATGATATTAAATACACTAGCAGTAAGTATTCTGTGAAACCAAAATTCAACCAGAGTTTTGGTAAATCTAACAAATCAGGACCCAAGAAAATTTGGGTACCTAAGGATAAAATAATACATGTTGCAGATATCTTTAGCAGCGAATCAGAAACACCAGTCATGGTACCTGGACTCTGGCTGCTCGCGACACATGACGGGAAGAAGGCATATGTTCCAAAGCCTGGAACTTAAGCCTGGAGGCCACGTTGGCTTTGGAGGCAATCAGAGGGGAAAGATAATTGGCTCTGGAACTGTAGGTAATGAAAATCTTCCCTCTATTAATAATGTTCTGCTAGTAGATGGATTAATGCATAATCTATTATCCATAAATCAATTAAGTGATAACGGTTATGATATAATCTTTAATCAAAAATCATGTAAAGCTGTTAGTCAGAAAGATGGGACTATCCTGTTTAATGGAAAGAGGAAAAACAACATCTATAAAATCAAAATTTCTGAACTGAAAAGTTAGAATGTAAAATGTCTTCTGTCTGTTAACAACGAGCAGTGGATCTGGCACAGAAGATTGGGGCATGTTAGTATGAGAAGAATATCTCAGATTAACAAACTCAATCTGGTCAGAGGACTTCCTAATTTGAAGTTCAATTCAGATGCTCTGTGTGAAGCATGTCAGAAAGGCAAGTTTGCAAAACCTTCTTTTAAATCTAAAAATGTTGTTTCTACCTCTAAGCCATTAGAACTTCTGCACATTGACTTATTTGGACCAGTTAAAACTGCTTCAGTCAGTGGCAAGAAGTATGGGTTAGTAATCGTAGATGACTATAGCAGATGGACATGGGTAAAGTTCTTAAGACACAAGGACGAGTCACACTCTGTGTTTATTACCTTCTGTAACCAAGTTCAGAATGAAAAGGATCTTAGAATCGTTAAAGTCAGAAGTGATCATGGTGGAGAGTTTGAAAACAAAGATTTTGAGTCATTCTTTAATGACAAAGGCATTCTGCATGATTTCTCTTGTCCTAGAACTCCCCAACAAAATGGAGTTGTAGAATGAAAGAACAGAACATTGCAAGAAATGGCCAGAACCATGATCAATGAGACAAACGTTGCTAAGATCTTCTGGGCAGAGGCAATAAACACAGCGTGCTACATTCAGAATAGAATCTCAATAAGACCTATTCTGGAAAAGACTCCATATGAATTGTGGAAGAACAGAAAGCCCAACATTTCATATTTTCATCCATTTGGATGTACCTGTTTTATGTTAAATACAAAGAATTATTTGAACAAGTTTGACTCTAAAGCACAGAAGTGTATTATGTTAGGATACTCTGAACGCTCAAGAGGGTACAAAGTATACAATACATAAACACAGATTGTGGAAGAATCAATCAGTGTTCGTTTTGATGATAAGCTTGACTCTGAAAAGTCAAAGCAGAATGAAGTTTTTGCAGGTATGGAAATTGAATTTACAGGTTCTGAAGACAAGTCATCAGAAGCTCTCAACACAGACACTCCTTCAACATCTGAAAGGAGCACTGCTAGCAATCCTACAACAACTGTTGATCAACCTCAGAAGAGATTACCCAGAAGCAGTTTGGATCATCCAGAAGAAACTATCTTAGGAAGAAAGGAAGATCCAATCAGAACAAGAGAAAGCTTCTGAAACTCTGAAGAAACCCTCATGGGACTTGTGTCTCTGATTGAACCTTCTTCTATTGATGAAGCACTTCTGGACAACGACTGGATTCTAGCAATGCAAGAAGAGCTGAATCAATTCACCAGAAATGACGTATGGGATCTGGTTCCCAGACCAAAAGGATTCAACGTCATTGAAACAAGATGGGTGTTCAGAAACAAGCTAAATGAACAAGGTAAAGTCATCAGAAACAAGGCACGACTGGTAGCACAAGGTTATAGTCAGCAAGAGGGGATAGACTATACAGAAACCTTTGCTCTAGTCGCCAGGTTAGAATCTATCAGACTTTTAATTTCATTTGCTGTTAATAGAGGCATCACTCTGTATCAGATGGATGTCAAGAGTGCATTCTTAAATGGTTATATAGAAGAAGAGGTTTATGTGCACCAACCCCCTGGTTTTGAAAATACAAAACATCCAGGACATGTTTTCAAACTAAAGAAGTCACTATATGGTCTGAAACAAGCTCCCAGAGCTTGGTATGAAAGACTAAGTAACTTTCTGTTAGAAAATGAATTCACTAGAGGGAAGGTGGACACTACCTTATTCTGTAAGTCAGTTAAGAATGACATCTTAGTCTGTCAAATTTATGTTGATGATATTATTTTTGGATCTACTAATCCTTCTCTTGGAAGAAAATTTGCTAAGTGTATGCAGGCAGAATTTGAGATGAGCCTCATGGGGGAACTGAAATTCTTTCTAGGAATTCAGATCAATCAAACTCCAAAGGGAACTTACATTCATCAGAGCAAATATATCAGAGATCTTCTGAAGAAATTTGACCTCTCAGAATGTAAGCCATCAAAGATTCCAATGCATCCCACGTGCATTCTGGAAAGAGAAGAGGTAAGCAAAAAGGTAGAACAGAAGGTCTACAGAGGTATGATTGGTTCTCTCCTTTATCTGACAGCTTCAAGACCTGATATCTTATTCAACGTATGTATTTGTGCTAGATTCCAATCAGATCCTAGAGAATCTCACTTAACAGCTGTTAAGCGAATTTTCAAGTATCTGAAAGGTACTACTAATCTGGGCTTATTTTATAGAAAATCCAGTGATTACAGCTTAGTAGGCTACTGCGATGCTGACTTTGCTGGAGACAGAGTAGAGCGTAAAAGTACTTCTGGAAGCTGCCAGTTTCTGGGAGACAATCTGATCTCTTGGTCCATCAAAAGGCAATCCACAATTACGCTATCAACAGCAGAAGCTGAGTACATAGCAGCAGCAGGATGTAGCACACAAATGCTCTGGATGAAAAGTCAGCTTGAAGACTTCCAGATTTTTGAGAGTAACATCCCTATACTCTGTGACAATACTTCTGCTATTTGCTTAAGTAAGAATCCCATTTTACATTCTAGAGCTAAGCATATAGAAATAAAACATCATTTCATTAGGGACTATATTCAGAAAGGAATTTTGAACTTAAAATTTATTGATACAGACCATCAATGGGCTGATATCTTCACTAAACCCCTTTCTGAAGATAGATTCAATTTCATTCTGAAACATGTCAGCATGAAAATCTGCCCAGAATGAAAATGTTTTAATTCCATATATTATCTTTCAGAATGTATTTGTCACTATGAACTTCTGATCAATCTCTTTTCAGAAAGATAGAACATGCAGATTATATCATATGCTATTCTTAAAGATCTGAGCGTTTCAGCTTAAGGATAGACGTGCTGCTCACTAAATCAAACAAGTGTCATCCAATCATCAGCAAATCTCTGAAGCAGAACGCGTGCACGCTTATGAGAAGGTAAAACGCTGATTGGGTGCATTGAGACACATGTCTGGTAACCGTTTCAAGTATCTTTCTCAAATCCCCCAAAATCAGCAAGCATTAAATGAAAGTAATCATGTTTTAAAAACGTAATCATGATTTTATTTCTCTTTCTTGAAACCGTTTACACTTTCAAAAAGTATTTTGAAATCTATTTAAGCACTTTAACTTCTCACATTAATCCTTTACCGTTTCTCATAATCTCTCAAATATTTTCTGCATTTTCTCTGTGTTCATCTCTTTCAAACTTAAACCCATTTTCTCAGTTTTCTCAGAAAAACCCTAAGTGTGAACATGGCAACCTCCAGCAAAGCTTCTGCAGGTTCTCAGAAGAAAGATTCCTCTGAACAGTACCAAGTTCCTTTCAGAACACTCCTTACACCAGTGAAGAATCTGGAAGTGCTATCTGAACTAATTGTTGACTTCAACGGTCTGAAAGAAAATGGATTTGACTTAACAGAAGAAGTTAGGGCACATAAATGGGAGAGATATTTTGACAGGTTCGTTGGACCAACTTTCCCAGCTTTGGTCAAGGAGTTCTGGATTCATGCGTCCTCATCAACGCATCAAGTCACCTCCTACATAATGGGAAAGAAGATTGTGATCACTGAGGATTACATAGCAAAATTGATTGGTTACAGTGGCGGTGGCATCCGCTGTATTGATATGGCTGAAAGATGCTCTGACGTTGGTGTCATAGCAGAACAGATTTTCACCCTTGGGGTGCCCAGCAGCAAAATCAGAGACTTAAAGGATCACCACAAAGTTTGGGCGAAGATCATTCTGGGGTGTTTTAATCACAGGAAGCCAACAAGTTCCCCTGATTATATAAATATAGATCAGCAGTTTCTGATCTACTTTATTAATCAGAAGGTAAAAATCAACTTGGCTCATCTTCTGTTTAATCACCTCGGGACTAGCGTCAAGGAGACCAAGGAAGAAGAAAGAACAAAGAGGGATTGGATACCCTTTGGGAGGTTAATATCAGATATTCTGACTGAGAATAGGCTGATAGAGCACCTCATAGAAGCTCAATAATTAAGTATTATTGAACCAACTATTGGCAAGCCTCTGAACGCGAAGAATCTGAAGAAAATGAAACTGATAGAGAATATCAGAAAGGAGCCCAGCGCTACTCCTCTTGCTGACATCACCAGCAGAAGAGTCCCTCTGGACGACTTTCCTTTATTTTCTGAGATAGAATCTAAACCAGTGGTGGTTCTCAGATACTTGGACGCGTGCAAGGCTGATGGTACAGATCCCAAGCTGAATATCAAAGATCTACACCAACCTCAACCAGAAGTTACACTGAAGAAGACGAAGAAAAGGAAGGCCACTTCAGAAGGATCATTCCAGCAGACACCCAAGAAAAGAGGTAATTTATCTGCTGCTTCTGTTTTAAATTCTTCTGCTATTCCAACATCAATTCCAACTCCAGCTTCACATGAAATTCCAATCCCCATACCAACAATAGATGAAACCGAACCAGAAGATGACCCTTCTGAGTCACTGACTCTCAGAAGACCCCGCACCAAACATCCCAAACCAACAACTTCAACAACATCAGAACTTGACAAAGTTCTGTCTGACACTGATCAACGTGTTTCTGATCACATCTCAAATAATCCAAACACTGAACCAGAAATTCCTCCTCCTTCTCCACAACCAGCAATTCCTTCTCCCTCTCCTCAACCAGAAATTCATCCACCATCACCTCAACCATCACCTCCTTCATCACCTCCTCAACCTGAGGTTCATCATTCTGAAACTCCATCTCCTGAACCTCATTCTCCTCAATCCTCTGAGCCACAACCTCTGGCAATTCAGCTGCCATGTGGAACAACTGTAACCATGGCCCAGCTGCCATCCTCGCCAGAAACTACCCCTCCAAATACTCCAAAAACTCCCAACAGTCCAATTATTATTTCTGACTCTCCCACTCCATCTCCCAAACAAAAATCTCCCAAACAAACTACAGATGACCCCAGCAGGACCTTCATCGATTTAAAAATCCTTGACCGTCTTGCTGATCTTAAACATAAAATAGCCATTCCAAAACCAAAACAGCCAGATGTTGGCTCTGGCATTGTGAATTTTGAAACAGGTTTGCAGCAATGGATTGCTTCTCTGAAGCAAGTCTGTCCTGGAATGATTGATCCTGCTGCCTCAGACCAGCTCTGGTCACGTTTTAGAATATGGGTACGTGCTGAAGCCCTCAAGTTGCAAGATATCAACTATGAGCAGGCACAACAGAACTTCAGCAAGCTGCTGAAGGAAGTTGAAAGTCAGCTGCCACAAGAAGACGTGCTCCTTCTGGATAGTGAGCCATGGTCTGAGAAGCGTCCAGCTTCAAAAGTGCAGCCAGAAGAAGATCAGACAATTCAAGCTGAAGATGTTGCAGAAATCTCTCAGAAGCTTCCTGCTTCTGATGTTTCTCAAGCTGCCTTGGACAGGCAGACTCTGGAAGAGCTGAAGCTGAATGATATTCGTCTGCAGCAAAGAATGGATGAAAATGATCAGAAGATGAAGGAAAGGATGGATGTGCAGGACAGCAAGATAGATACAGTAGTCAGCATGGTGCACAAGCAGACTGAAACTGCTGATCAGATTAAGGCAATGCTGGAGACTCTGTTCACACGCTTTCCTCCCCAACCTTAGTTTTTCATTCATGATATTTTCAATGTTTTTCTTTGCATATCTTTTGTACTGTTTTGTCTGGCTCTGAATTTTAATATATAACAAGTTTTTCTGCTCTGATCGTTTTAGCACATCACTTACACTTTTTGATTGCTGACAAAAAGGGGGAGAACAAGAATGATATTTTTCAATAACGGATTACTGAGACAAAAAGTCTCAAACATTCTAACTCTGATATACTTGAATGTTTTCTGTTTTTGCATAAGTCTACAGGTACAAGAATTCTTTCTGATACACTGAAGACTAAAGCCCTGATACTCTGATCCAAAGCAAAGCTCTGATAAAGCTCTGATATTCTGATCTGAAGTTCTGATAGTCAAAGCTCTCACATTCTGATGTTCAAGAATTCAATAAAGATCTGATCCTGAAGAACTCTTGGAATTAAAAAGGGAAGTAATAAATTCAGGGGGAGTATCTCCGATCCTATCTCTGATATCTCTTTATCCCTTATCTTTGATAACTCCTTATTTAATTCTGATGCAACTTATCATTTAGTTATCTCTGATACTTTCTCACGCTATTTTCAATTAAAAAATATATAGTTTTTGTCATCATCAAAAAGGGGGAGATTGTTAGAACAAAGTTTGAATCTACTACCCTAAGTTTAAGTTTTGATGATAACAAAATGAAATGATATATTAATCATGTGATTCATGTAAGAACTACTTGCTACCTAAAATATTACCTTCTGTTTTGCAGAAACTCTGATAGGTATCAGCAAGAGTACATCATAATCAGCATCAGAATATTGGTTATCAACATCAACATTAGAAGACGCTATATCAGATACCAGAATCAGAAGAACAACTCACGCTTATGCTGAAGCTTGATGAACAGATCTGCGCTCAACACTCTGAACTCTGATAAAGACAACAACAGTTCATCAGCACTTAAGCAGCGTCAGAATGAGCCAAAGCCAGAACATGCTTTAGTAGCAACGGCACTGTGCATTCAAGATGAGTTATTACCAACGGCATCATTCCAGACAAGATCTGCTTAATAAGGAAAGATTGTTATTGACATTGAAACATAATTATTGCTCCAACGTTCATCAATTTCAATGCTATATAAACAAGTCAATGAAGATTGAATTGGCTAATGCTCTACATCAATTTACACGCCTAAAAGCTATTCATCATCTTCTTATTCTCAGTTTGCTAAAAGCTCCAAAATTCCTTACTCAATTATTTTAGCAATCTAGTTTCCATAAGCTTAAGTTGTGTAGTATCACAGTTGTGATAAACAGTTTTATAGAAAACATTCACACACCTAGATTTCAATTCTTTGTAAGAAAGTGATTCCTTGACAAACCGGTTTGTGGTTTGCATCAAGAAGGCTTTAGCAGTTGTTAAAGAAGATTGTAATATTCAGTTGAATATAGTGGATTAAGACCTCGTTGGAGAGAGGCGAAATCACCTTGGCGGGTGGACTGGAGTAGTTTGAGATCAAACGAACCAGGATAAAAATATCGTGTTCATTGCATTGATTTTCAGTTTTACAAGCCAACCCCCCTTCTTGTGTTTTTCACTTCTTCAGGTCCAAGAGGTCCATTAGGAACGCCTCCACCAAGGGTAAATCTAGGATCTCCATCAATTGTGCCCCCAGGATTTTCGACATCCTAGATGGGTCGAGAACAGCCATATGGCATGCCAACTACTGAAATGGCTAGCCTTATGAATGCTGCTTCCACTTTTTCAGAGCCTTTGGTGAATGCAACATCGCCATTACAGGGGTCTGGAGCCAGTAGAAACCAATTTTTGGGAGAGCCATCTCATGTAATACCTAGCCTCACAAATGTTTCGACAACAATTTTGAGGCAACAGATGGACGAAAGTAATCATGACATGGTACAAATGTTAGCACAAACTCTAAGTATAGTGCTAAACCCCCTCATTCAAACTGCTACGCAGTCGAATCAACAAATGACAGTGCAAATGACGCGCATGGCTGAATTCTTTGGGGTACCCCAAGTTGTTCGACAACCCCAGAGGATACCAATAAGAGTAAATCAAGGGGTAATCATGGAAGAGGATGTGACCGTTAATCCAAACACCCAGATCTCTAGAGCAGAAATAGAACAACCAAGGGTCGAAATACCACGACACCCTAGAGAAATCGATCAAGGAGTTATTATGGCTAATAGAAACCAAAATGCTGACGAATTAATACAGCAAGTTCGACACCAAAACTATGGGATGGACAATAATTTAACTGCCATGATCGAAAGGATTATGCTTCAAAACGGGATGAACGTTGGTTTTCAAAGACCAAACTTTACATCCCCATTGTCAGAATATATTCTGCAAACAGACTTACCACCTAGGGGAAAGGTTCCAAAGTTTACTAAATTTTCAGGGGATACGACAGAGTCCACTATCGAACATGTGGCTAGATATTTGATAGAGGCCGGGGAAATAGCAAACAATGACAACCTTAGAATCAAATATTTCCCAAGTTCCCTAACAAAGAATGCTTTCACTTGGTTCACCACCCTCCCAGCCAATTCGATCCACAACTGGAACTGTGATACAGTGGGAGAACTGATTTGAGTTTTTGCGTTTGTATTTGCACTTGTTCGGTTGAGCAAGAGTCGCCACCGACTTTTTATTTTATCCTAAAGGAAAGGTTTAAAAAGCATAGGAAAAACCTTTTGAGATGTTTCGTGGGTTCGGGGGGTAGATTATGAAAAGGGAAGGTATTAGCACCCTTTTCATCCATGGTTATCCATGGGCTCTTAGTTACTTGTTTTAGATCACTTGCCTTTGATTTTCAATTGCTTGAAATTGCGGTGTGTATGTGTGTGTTTTGAAAATGTTTTGAAAAAGACGCCTTCGTCTCGGCAACCGTTGTAATGACTCGTGTTTGAGTGTTTACAAAGGTGTGTATCTTTTCGAAAAGATGTTTCAAATGTTTTTGAAAGTTTATTTTGAAAGTGTTTGTGGAGTGTGGTTTTGAAAAGTAGGCAAGTGTTTTTTGCAAGTTGATCAAGTAACTAAGAGTTTGTCTACCCTATTGTACTCAAAGGTTTTTCTCATGTTTTAACCCTTTTAACAATTTTTTTCCACCATTGTATTTGGTGGACAATCTTGCGTTAGGATGTTTAACGAAACAGGCGCGGGTCATCGTATGGACCATGAATGCAATGGTGCCAAGTGTCTTTGGCAATTTTACTTGAAGGGACTATGATCATTTGATTAGGAAACTTTCGAAAGCGTCATCGAGGGACTATGATCATTTTGATTTGTTTTGTTTTGCCAAAGATACTCAACGTGCAAGCATGGCCCATTTTGGAAGGCAACAAGCGGGATTACCCTAGGGGTGCAAGTGTGAATTGTGTATTGATTGTCATGCATTTGTCTTTGTATTAGGTTATCTAGTGTTTGATTTTATGTACATACAAACCCTAGGTCTAACCATGGTATATTTGAAAGCGATAAATTGCGGGAATTTAAAGTCTACGCTATTACAAATAAGTATCCGGGGATGGGGGTACAAATATTTACAAATGGGGATGAGACTTAATAGGAGAATAGTGTCCAAATAATTTACAACCAAATCGAATTGCGATTAAATGTAAAATGTATCAATGCACAAGAATAAAGGCAATGTAAAATGTACCAATGTATCAATATATTTGTGTAAGTGTAGGTGAATGTGATTTATTTACAAGGTGAGAAATGTTAACTTAATGCAATAATTAAGTATTGTGTTTATTCTTTTTGGATTTTTGTTAATATGTACAAATAAGAAAATTTAATAAAAGAAAAGAAAATGTTTTAAGTGTAATCTTTTATGTATTAAATAAACAAATGTTTAGTCAAAAAAGAAATAAAAGAAAATCTATTTTTCTTATGTATTTATTAATATGTATTTTTAATTATACTAACAAAAGAAAAACTTTATATATATAAAAAAAGGAGTTTAGTGTACCTTTTTATTTTTTACAAAATTTAATTGTGTTATAAAAAGGAAAATAAAAGAGTTAATAAAAATTTTGTGTAAAAAAAAGAGTGTTAGTTTATTTAACAAAACCAAAAAAGATATGGTATGTAAAAAAGGGAATTAGTTAGTTTGAAACCTAAAAAAAAAGCTAAAGGGTTAAATGGGCCTTATGGGGGTTTACTTGGCCCAAGCAAGGCAGCAGCGTGTGGGGGGGGGGGGGGGGGGGGGTGCATACCAAAAAAGCAAACGGGCTTAAGGCGTGAATGGGGCAAGGCCCATTGTGCAACACAACATTTTTTAGGGTTTCAGTAGTTTTGTATTATTTGGGACTTAGGGTTTCTTTGATTTACAGAGCGGCGCTCTTCGTGTTTGCTTCGTCTTCATCCTTCATTTCCTTCGCCATAGCCACTGAATAAGCCTCTCCGTCTATGGCCACCACCACCATCATCCCTCTCTCCTTCCTCCATAGTCAGGCACGACGACATTATGAAAAGGTACGATTGCTTAACACTGTATGTTTTACGCTGTGCATATTTTTGATCTTGACAATCTCTGATTATTTATGTTTTTACTGTTTGTGTGAGGTATGAGAAGAAAGGAGAGAATTTTATACCTTTTAGAGACGGAGGCCTTTGGAGATGGAGGAGGAGCGGATCAAAGGTGCTTCAGGCGGCCGGAGACGGAGGCGCGTGATGCTAGCTTGCTTGGAAAAACTGGTATCTTTGTACTTCGCTCCTTTTAGGTTTTATGATGATGATGTCTAAGAACCTAGCTTAATCACTTCTTTCCTCTTCTGGTTGCCTATTTCTGTTGCCTTTTTCTGTTGCCTCTCTTGATGAAATGCTGCTATCTGATATGCTTCTGAGTGATTATGATGATATTCTGAATTGCCTTGCTTATTGTTTGCCCTGAGATTATTTGATGATGATATGTCTGCTGGCTTTGTATGTTTATGATGTTAACCCTGTGATGAAAACCTTCTGAGGGTTTGGATTGTTTGAGTCTAAGTTGCCTTGAATGCTTTGGTTGGATTTTGCTGGATTGATACCGGTTGAGGCTTTTAAGTTACAGGCTTTGTATGCTTGAAAACAGGTTATAGGCGTGAGGGCCTTGAGGCTTGATGTAGGTCTGGGATTTGGCTTTGCTGTTTGTGTATTTGTTTGGGTGTTTGAAACAGTTTAGCAGATGAAGGCTTTGAAGCTTTTACTGCAGGTTTTAGGCTTATGTTATGTGAGGGCAGTTACAGGTCTGTGCAGGATGGCCTTATTACAGGGTTCTAGGCTTGACAGGTTATGTGCTTTGAATGGTTACGGGCCTTTTAGGTTTTAGGCTTCTGTTTGAATGTTTGTTCTTTAAGCTTGTTTGTAAGCTTGAACACAGGTTGATGTTTTGGTTTAGGACAGGTGAACAAGCTTCAGGTTTAATGCAGGTTTGGCTTCAAGCTTATGGAGGCAGTTCTTGTTGTTGACACAGTTTGTGGTATTTTTTGGTTTGTGTTATTTCTGCCTCCCTCTACTGTTCTATTACAGTTGTTTTATATTCTTCTAAGCCTAAGCCCTGTAAGCCTTTATTTTTTCTCTTCTCTCTCTCTCTTGACAGATTAAAAGCATTTAATATTGCTTATGTTTGTCCTATTCTGAAAAAGCACTGGCCTGAAAATGATGACTTTTAAAATGTTGCTTGCAATAGTTGCTTTACTCTGCATATCTCTTATCTCTTTTTTCCAGATTTTCTGCTTCTTTGACAGCTTTTGGGTAGCCTTTTGTACTTGTTGATGTTTTGATATCCTTTTGGTAGCTTGGACAGTTTTATTCAGTTTGCCCTTTTGATTTGGTTTAGGCAATTCAGTTTGGTTTGCCTTTTATCCTTGGTTTAGAACTTTTGGAGTTATGCAGCTTTTGACAAACTTGAATCATGAACTATGCAGTTTGTTTGACCATTTTGAAATTGTGCAATTTGTATACTTGTGCATTTCATACTTTAATTGCAAGCAAACTTCCATCCCTCTTTGTGAACCGAGAGAAATCTCGTGATTTCCATAGAGGGCAAACTGATTCCGGCCAGTCGCTTTTAATGATGACTTCTGAATTAACTGTCTGCTCTTAATTTCAATTTATCTGCTTTTGACTTTTCTTCTTTTCTTGTTTTGCAGATAAAAAATCAAAGGAGCCAAAGAGGAGTAGCAACTGGAGGATGAAGACTTAGAAAAAATTAGGACTCAATTTTAATCATTGTAACCATTATTATTATAAATACTTTTGTAAATAAATACTGTATTTAAATAACAATTGTAACAAGTAATTAAAGATGAATAAAATCCATTTTTGATCAGTTAATTCTTTTTCCAGCTGTCTATTTAATTACTTATAAATTCTTAAATTATAATAAATGGAAATAAATCCCAATTATCCTAACTTAGAATAAATAAACAATTAATAAACACTGTGGTCAATCAATAATAAACCCGGCGTTTCAAATATCCAAAGCAATGCACAGCTAAACAACAAATGTCCACATGTCCCTTTTCTTTTACTAAATCAAGCACTGCAAGTTCTTAATTCAACTGCCTCAGCTCATATCTCAGAGTAAATTTGAAAAGCACTGATAGAATTAATTCTTTCTGAGAAATATGCGCACAAAACTCTGATTTTTGACTTAACACTGGAGAAACGCTTGTCTGATCAAACTTTGAGCCCAAACTCAACCAAAACCCTAGCAGTCTGCTTGAACTGTTCCAGAGCCATGAAAAACCCTAATTTGGATAGACTGATAAGAAAAAGTCTGTTTGAATGATTCTTATGCCAATCTGAAAAGTCAGGAAAAGCCCGAGGCTGTGATTTCTTGTGGAAAAGAGGAGGGCAAATTTTGGGGTACAACAGTTGCCCCTGTTCAATCTTCTTGAACCTGAAGAGTTAGATTGGCAAGTTTGCCGTTCGCGACTCGAGGGTAAAAGGAGATTGGACACTAGAGTGCCCAAAAAATTTGCACTCGGTGATGTGATGGTAGAGGGAATGGGCTTACAGATGCCATTTAGTGATGGGCTTAGAGATGCCATCTGGAAATGTGACAGAATATTGTCGGGGGATGGGCTTAAAGATACCATCTGGAAATTACTGGTAGGAGGATGGGCTTATAGATGCCATCTGAAAATGTTGAACTGTATGTCATTGGTGAGTGGACGAGTATCAGAAAGGCATCCATGTTTTGGAACATCTCTGAACTGGGGGTATGAACAAGCAATAGATTGACATCCATGTTTGGAGAATCCGTAAACTGTTTTCAGGAGTTTGGAGTTGAATAAGCAATAGAGTAGCATCTGTTGTTGGGAAGCGTCTGTAAACTGTTTTCAAAAGTTGCATCTGAACAAGCGATAGATTAACATCCGTTGTTGGGAAGAATCCGTAAACTGTTTTCAGAAGTCTTGAAGTGGAGAAGGAACCGGTGTAGGGTTTCCTGATGATGAGTCCGTGTAAAACTGCATCTGGATGAATCTGGAATAAGTATCAGAATGTCACCGTGTCTGGGTCATATCTGAACTATCTCTGGATGAATCTCGGAAGATGATTTTTTGTCTGTTGACTGATCTTTCTTGCAAAGGTAAAGAGTTAGTTGTATGCAATGTCATGATGCATGATGCAATGTATGTCATATCAATGTTTATGACATGAATGTAATGAATGCGTATGTAAGTCGATGAGCTGTCTTGCTGAGGATAGATGAATCCTGGATGGCTGGAGACAAAAGAATCTTGATTGCTGCCGGGGAAAATAATTCCTTGACTGCTGCCGGGGAGGGCAAGAATCTTTGATCGTTGAAGATGAGAAGTCCTGGGACCGCTGTTGGGGAATCAGGAGCTTGGGTCGTAGGCCAACCTACTGGGGAGTTCCTGTCTTAAGGAGATCTTCACTGGAGAATATTCGAATATTCTGTGAGGAACTGAGAATGAGAGTCTTGACTCTGCTTGGAGATTGATAGTTGGAAGTTTTAGCTCCGCTGGGGATTGACAGTTTTGGCTCCACTGGGGATTTTGAACCTTGACCCTGAGGGGAATTAGATTCTGGGAGGTTCTTTGGCTAGGGAAATCAGCTTTGAGAAAGCTCTTGTTTTACTGAGGGTCCTGAAGTTAAACCCTGTTTGGGGAACTGAGAGTTCAGGTTACGTGCCACTTTGAGAATGAGAATCTTCATTCTGTCGGGGGTCAGAAATTGGGAGTGTACCAATCTTCTGAGGTGATGAGAATCTTCATGCTGTTAACGGTCAGAAACTGGGAGTATACCAATCTTCTGAGGTTTTGAGGATGAGAGTCTTCATTCTTGAGAGAAACAGATTTTTTAGTTGTCTGTTATCTTGTTGGTGGTTGTAATTTCGAGCAGGTGATGTGAAATTTTTTGATGATTACTACTTCAAAAGATGAAGGAACCTTGACGATTACTACTTTAAGATGAAGGAACCTGGATGATTACTACTTCAAGATGAAGGAACCTGGATGATTACTACTTCAAGATGAAGGAACCTTGATGATTACTACTTCAAGATGAAGGAACCTTGATGATTACTACTTCAAGATAAAGGAACCTGGATGATTACTACTTCAAGATGAAGGAACCTTGATGATTACTACTTCAAGATGAAGGAAACTTGACGATTACTACTTCAAGATGAAGGAACCTTGATGATTACTACTTCAAGATGAAGGAACCTGGATGATTACTACTTCAAGATGAAGGAACCTTGATGATTACTACTTCAAGATGAAGGAACCTTGATGATTACTACTTCAAGATGAAGGAACCTTGATGATTACTACTTCAAGATGAAGGAACCTTGATGATTACTACTTCAAGATGAAGGAACCTTGATGATTACTACTTCAAGATGAAGGAATCTGTTGATCAGACTGCATATGTTAAGAATGTTGTTGAAAGGTAATTTGTGCTGGAGGATAAATCCTTGACAAATGTTGGGGAAATAAACCCAAGATTGCTGGTCTGCTAGAGAGGTTTCATCACTGCCCCCAGTATCAGATGCATGTGATATTGCCAGGAGACCTGGTCTATTCGTAACCCTTGAGATTGACATTCGAATGCCCCAAGTGATGGTGACGGAGACTTGCCCCAGGTTAATCTTCAATTGAGAGATTTCTTGAAATCTTGACTGGACTGCCCCAGGTTAACTGAACTTTGAAAGATCTGTTGAAACCTTGACTGGACTGCCCCAGGCGTGCTGGATGGTGACATGTCATGCCCCTTGTTGATAGGAGATTTGTTAATGGAAGTGTCATCCTTCTTGAAGTGATTTTTGTTCACTGAGAGAGTTTTCGTTCCTCCGAACATTCGCTGTATGAATTTCTTCGGTGTCAAACAAATAGTCAAATGCAAACAGTGATATTCAAGCAATGCAAAGTTTATGTTTGTCTCGAAGTTTTTAAAAAAATGCGTTTTTTAGCAGCAAACTTTTCATAAGACAAATTCAACACAAGATTTTAGAGCAAAGCCTTACAGGAGTCAGGATACCTTTTGAACAGTATGCTTTCGAACTAACCCATGCTTCAATTAGGACTTTTGAAGGGTTGTAATGTGGCTTGGTTCACGGTTTAAGAAACAAAGGATAAAGGCTCAAAGTATATTTGTACCCACCCGCTCTTCGTGATGTTCTTCAACCCTAAGCTCAGTTAATTGTGCGTCGCACTCTGTTTGAGTTTGGAACGAATTTTGGGGTGATGGTTCACCAATTGGATTTGGGAGACAATCATCATCTACTTTTTCTTTTTGAGGATTTGTAATGACCTCTCTATTTTGATTTTGATTTGTTATCCCTAACTTTTGCCTGACTGTCTCTGTTTTTGGGATTACAGTCAGTGGGATGCCCCAGCTTTCTTAAGCCTCCTTTACAGGTTTTGATTTAGTGGGCTTTTTCTTTTTTGAGAGATTGACTGCCTATGTGATAGGGAACCATCACTGTCTTTTGATTCCAAAGGAATGATTTTTTATTGACGTCGTTCGTTGTATTACGAACTGAGAGTTTGCGACTTCAATGTGCACCTTTTTGAATTAACTGAGAGACTACCCTGTCCCAGGTTTATATCAAAGGTTTCGATTTGTTTAGAACAGAAAACTCCTACTTCTTTGGCTCGAAGGGGTTGACTAGGGATTATCTTCCTTATAACTCCAGTGTATTGGAATTGAAAGAAATGCTTGTACATCATCAACAAGGTCTGTTCAAAAGCATACTGTATGAGATTATGGTATTGTTTCGTCATCCTCCCTCTAAAGGCTTGCAACTTTTTATCAAGAGTTAAAATATCATAAAGAAAGTAGAAAGCATAGTTCAAGTGTAATGAAAATGAGTAGATCAAATCAAGACAAACATATGCAATGCATTAATGAAACAAAGTTTGACATTAATAGATAATTGTTTGAATGACAAAGAGATTACAACTTGAAAATCCAAAGTAACAAAGACGCTCTCAATGATTTGGCATAGCAGCAGTGATCACACTTGGAGTCTTCGGAGGGTCAAAATTTGATCTCCTTGGCATCAATCAAGTCTTGAATCTGGTTCTTCAAAGTCCAACAGCTGTCGGTGTCATGCCCAGGGCTGTCAGAATGGTAGGCGTATCTCTCACTCGAGTTGTACTTGGAAGAGGAAGTATCAGGATTTTGAGGAGGATCCTTCAGCGTGATCAGCTTCAACTCCAGCAAATGTTGTAATGCTTGAGACAAAGGCATGATGATGTCTGTATACTGCCTTTCTTGATATCTCACCCTACGCCTCTTGCCCTGCTTTTGTTGAACAGTCGTGGGATCAGAGATCAGGATTGCCCCAGCATGTTGATCAAGACGACTCTTTTGACCAGTCACTGCATTGGACTCTTTCTTCCCATTGTAGGGGATTTTCTGAACATCAGAGGGAGTAGCTCCTTGGATCTTCCCACTTTTGATGCCAACTTCGACCCTTTCGCCGGTTAGTATTAGCTCGGTGAACCCAGCTGAAGAGCTTCCAATTAAGTGATTGAAGAAAGGCCCTGTCAAAGTCCCCATGAAGATGTCAATCAGTTATCTGTCAGTTAAAGGAGGTTGTACCCTACCATCCAAATCTCTCCACCTTTGAGCATATCCTTTGAAGCTCTCGTCAAAACCCATGGTCATGTTCTGCAATTGCACATGAGTTGGTGCGAGATCAGCATTGTACTGATATTGTTTGTAAAAAGCAGTAGCTAAGTCCCCCCATGTGTGGATGCGAGAACTCTCCAATTGATAGAACCACTCGAGCTGAGTCCCTACCAGGCTTTCTTGGAAGAAATGGATCCAAAGCTTTGGATTAGCTGTGTATGGTTGAATCTTGCGGACATAAGATCTTAGATGCATCTGAGGGCAAGAGACTCCATCGTACAGAGCAAAGGTAGGGACTTTGAACTTTGGCGGAATGACCAATCCAGGAACCAAACCCAAGTCTCCTAAGTCCAAGCCAGGTATTTGTTGAACCTCCATAGCATTGAGGCGATCCTCCAACTATTTGTACTTGTCATCAGCGGGAGGATATTATTCCTTGGAGTAGTCAGCTTCAGCTTCATCAATCTCCACATCGTGGTCTTCTTCAAGACTGACCCCCTTATCTTTGAGAAGGATAGCCTTCAGATCTTCTTGCCCTTTACCCATAGCCAGCAGCATTTGTTGGAATTGAGCATTTTGAGCTTGGAGATCTTTCACCGTTTGTTCCATATCCATCTTACTGAAATAAACAGTAAGAAGATAAGGAGACATGTATGGGAGAAACCTGTCATGCAATGATATGTATGATATATATGCAATGTTTTCAAGGATCTCTTGGGGTAAACACAAGAGAATGTTAGAGGTTGAACTTTGAGCTTTGATTGGAGAACTTTGCACCGATGGATGTCTTTCCACGAGAATCAAGCTCACCATGTCAAGTGGGTCATGGCCCCTGATTCAAGTTGTTGCACTTGACCTTTGATTGGCATTTGTTTAGAGGAGAAACCTCTTGCCCTTTGGTGGACGTCTGGTTCAACGTAACCCTGCATCAAAAGAACCCTCGAGATCCTTGAAATGGTTTATTGAAAATGCTATGGTATGATGTTATGATGTTATGTACATGCATGCAGAAACAAGCAAGTGAGTGTATATACAGGAAAACATATTCACACAAAGCAAACAAGTCCTTAGGTTTAGGCTTGCATGGGGTTGTAGGTAAGTACCCTCTTGAAGTTAGTTGGCTCATCCTGTCCTAGAAATAGAAACCGGGTTCTAAGGAGCTCAATATCATTGGATTATTTTCTGTGTTCATTGTTTTGGTTTAGCCACTTAACTGGCGACCAAAATATTCCAAGAAAACAACCCTCAATGAGTGTAGTATCGAGTATCTACCAACTTCGGACTGCACCAAAGTCGGTCATCTCACTACCCCTAAAAAGGCTAAGATGGTCAATTAAGGTTCTAAGAGTTCGTTAGTGCTTCACGACATCACTCAGCGGCCCCGTACTCTCCTTGATTGAACTCAAGGGTTACCGGTACTCACAAATATGTCACACTAACATAGCTTACTGCTTTGACCATGTCGGTATACCCCGCACAATTCCCTCACAGTTTTTTTTTGCTATTTACCTAAAAAGGTGCCCCAAATCCGGGTGTAGGATTTACAACAAACCCAAACAAGGACCCAAAAAGTAAAGCAATCAAGGCAATCAAGGCAAGAATGTAAAGGTGATCTAAACCCTAAGGTAACCCCACTTTTGAATTTTCTCCACAGCAGAGTCGCCAGTTCTGTGATACGGTGGGAGAACTGACTTGAGTTTTTGCATTTGTATTCGCACTTGTTCGGTTGAGCAAGAGTCGCCACCGACTTTTTATTTTATCCTAAAGGAAAGGTTTAAAAAGCACAGGAAAAACCTTTTGAGATGTTTCGTGGGTTCGGGGGGTAGATTATGAAAAGGGAAGGTATTAGCACCCTTTTCATCCATGGTTATCCATGGGCTCTTAGTTACTTGTTTTAGATCACTTGCCTTTGATTTTCAATTTCTTGAAATTGCGGTGTGTGTGTGTGTGTGTGTGTGTGTGTGTGTGTGTGTGTGTGTGTGTGTGTGTGTGTGTGTGTGTGTGTTGAAAATGTTTTGAAAAAGACGCCTTCGTCTCGGCAACCGTTGTAATGACTCGTGTTTGAGTGTTTACAAAGGTGTGTATCTTTTCGAAAAGATGTTTCAAATGTTTTTGAAAGTTTGTTTTGAAAGTGTTTGTGGAGTGTGGTTTTGAAAAGTAGGCAAGTGTTTTTTGCAAGTTGATCAAGTAACTAAGAGTTTGTCTACCCTATTGTACTCAAAGGTTTTTCTCATGTTTTAACCCTTTTAACAATTTTGTTCCACCATTGTATTTGGTGGACAATCTTGCGTTAGGATGTTTAACTGGACAGGCGCGGGTCATCGTATGGACCATGAATGCAATGGTGCCAAGTGTCTTTGGCAATTTTGCTTGAAGGGACTATGATCATTTGATTAGGCAACTTTCGAAAGCGTCATCGAGGGACTATGATCATTTTGATTTGTTTTGTTTTGCCAAAGATACTCAACGTGCAAGCATGGCCCATTTTGGAAGGCAACAAGCGGGATTACCCTAGGGGTGCAAGTGTGAATTGTGTATTGATTGTCATGCATTTGTCTTTGTATTAGGTTATCTAGCATTTGATTTTATGTACATACAAACCCTAGGTCTAACCATGGTATATTTGAAAGCGATAAATTGCGGGAATTTAAAGTCTACGATATTACAAATAAGTATCCGGGGATTGGGGTACAAATATTTACAAATGGGGATGAGACTTAATAGAAGAATAGTGTCCAAATAATTTACAACCAAATCGAATTGCGATCAAATGTAAAATGTATCAATGCACAAGAATAAAGGCAATGTAAAATGTACCAATGTATCAATATATTTGTGTAAGTGTAGGTGAATGTGATTTATTTACAAGGTGAGAAATGTTAACTTAATGCAATAATTAAGTATTGTGTTTATTCTTTTTGGATTTTTGTTAATATGTACAAATAAGAAAATTTAATAAAAGAAAAGAAAATGTTTTAAGTGTAATCTTTTATGTATTAAATAAACAAATGTTTAGTCAAAAAAGAAATAAAAGAAAATCTATTTTTCTTATGTATTTATTAATATGTATTTTTAATTATACTAACAAAAGAAAAAGTATATATATATATATATATATATATATATATATATATATATATATATAAAAAAAGGAGTTTAGTGTACCTTTTTATTTTTTACAAAATTTAATTGTGTTATAAAAAGGAAAATAAAAGAGCTAATAAAAATTTAGTGTAAAAAAAAGAGTGTTAGTTTATTTAACAAAACCAAAAAAGATATGGTATGTAAAAAAGGGAATTAGTTAGTTTGAAACCTAAAAAAAAAAGCTAAAGGGTTAAATGGGCCTTATGGGGGTTTACTTGGCCCAAGCAAGGCAGCTACGTGTGTGTGTGTGTGTGGGGGGTGCATACCAAAAAGGCAAACGGGCTTAAGGCGTGAATGGGGCAAGGCCCATTGTGCAACACAACATTTTTTAGGGTTTCAGTAGTTTTGTATCATTTGGGACTTAGGGTTTCTTTGATTTACAGAGCGGCGCTCTTCGTGTTTGCTTCGTCTTCATCCTTCATTTCCTTCGCCATAGCCACTGAATAAGCCTCTCCGTCTATGGCCACCACCACCATCATCCCTCTCTCCTTCCTCCATAGTCAGGCACGACGACATTATGAAAAGGTACGATTGCTTAACACTGTATGTTTTACGCTGTGCATATTTTTGATCTTGACAATCTCTGATTATTTATGTTTTTACTGTTTGTGTGAGGTATGAGAAGAAAGGAGAGAATTTTATACCTTTTAGAGACGGAGGCCTTTGGAGATGGAGGAGGAGCGGATCAAAGGTGCTTCAGGCGGCCGGAGACGGAGGCGCGTGATGCTAGCTTGCTTGGAAAAACTGGTATCTTTGTACTTCGCTCCTTTTAGGTTTTATGATGATGATGTCTAAGAACCTAGCTTAATCACTTCTTTCCTCTTCTGGTTGCCTATTTCTGTTGCCTTTTTCTGTTGCCTCTCTTGATGAAATGCTGCTATCTGATATGCTTCTGAGTGATTATGATGATATTCTGAATTGCCTTGCTTATTGTTTGCCCTGAGATTATTTGATGATGATATGTCTGCTGGCTTTGTATGTTTATGATGTTAACCCTGTGATGAAAACCTTCTGAGGGTTTGGATTGTTTGAGTCTAAGTTGCCTTGAATGCTTTGGTTGGATTTTGCTGGATTGATACCGGTTGAGGCTTTTAAGTTACAGGCTTTGTATGCTTGAAAACAGGTTATAGGCGTGAGGGCCTTGAGGCTTGATGTAGGTCTGGGATTTGGCTTTGCTGTTTGTGTATTTGTTTGGGTGTTTGAAACAGTTTAGCAGATGAAGGCTTTGAAGCTTTTACTGCAGGTTTTAGGCTTATGTTATGTGAGGGCAGTTACAGGTCTGTGCAGGATGGCCTTATTACAGGGTTCTAGGCTTGACAGGTTATGTGCTTTGAATGGTTACGGGCCTTTTAGGTTTTAGGCTTCTGTTTGAATGTTTGTTCTTTAAGCTTGTTTGTAAGCTTGAACACAGGTTGATGTTTTGGTTTAGGACAGGTGAACAAGCTTCAGGTTTAATGCAGGTTTGGCTTCAAGCTTATGGAGGCAGTTCTTGTTGTTGACACAGTTTGTGGTATTTTTTGGTTTGTGTTATTTCTGCCTCCCTCTACTGTTCTATTACAGTTGTTTTATATTCTTCTAAGCCTAAGCCCTGTAAGCCTTTATTTTTTCTCTTCTCTCTCTCTCTTGACAGATTAAAAGCATTTAATATTGCTTATGTTTGTCCTATTCTGAAAAAGCACTGGCCTGAAAATGATGACTTTTAAAATGTTGCTTGCAATAGTTGCTTTACTCTGCATATCTCTTATCTCTTTTTTCCAGATTTTCTGCTTCTTTGACAGCTTTTGGGTAGCCTTTTGTACTTGTTGATGTTTTGATATCCTTTTGGTAGCTTGGACAGTTTTATTCAGTTTGCCCTTTTGATTTGGTTTAGGCAATTCAGTTTGGTTTGCCTTTTATCCTTGGTTTAGAACTTTTGGAGTTATGCAGCTTTTGACAAACTTGAATCATGAACTATGCAGTTTGTTTGACCATTTTGAAATTGTGCAATTTGTATACTTGTGCATTTCATACTTTAATTGCAAGCAAACTTCCATCCCTCTTTGTGAACCGAGAGAAATCTCGTGATTTCCATAGAGGGCAAACTGATTCCGGCCAGTCGCTTTTAATGATGACTTCTGAATTAACTGTCTGCTCTTAATTTCAATTTATCTGCTTTTGACTTTTCTTCTTTTCTTGTTTTGCAGATAAAAAATCAAAGGAGCCAAAGAGGAGTAGCAACTGGAGGATGAAGACTTAGAAAAAATTAGGACTCAATTTTATTTCAATTTTAATCATTGTAACCATTATTATTATAAATACTTTTGTAAATAAATACTGTATTTAAATAACAATTGTAACAAGTAATTAAAGATGAATAAAATCCATTTTTGATCAGTTAATTCTTTTTCCAGCTGTCTATTTAATTACTTATAAATTCTTAAATTATAATAAATGGAAATAAATCCCAATTATCCTAACTTAGAATAAATAAACAATTAATAAACACTGTGGTCAATCAATAATAAACCCGGCGTTTCAAATATCCAAAGCAATGCACAGCTAAACAACAAATGTCCACATGTCCCTTTTCTTTTACTAAATCAAGCACTGCAAGTTCTTAATTCAACTGCCTCAGCTCATATCTCAGAGTAAATTTGAAAAGCACTGATAGAATTAATTCTTTCTGAGAAATATGCGCACAAAACTCTGATTTTTGACTTAACACTGGAGAAACGCTTGTCTGATCAAACTTTGAGCCCAAACTCAACCAAAACCCTAGCAGTCTGCTTGAACTGTTCCAGAGCCATGAAAAACCCTAATTTGGATAGACTGATAAGAAAAAGTCTGTTTGAATGATTCTTATGCCAATCTGAAAAGTCAGGAAAAGCCCGAGGCTGTGATTTCTTGTGGAAAAGAGGAGGGCAAATTTTGGGGTACAACAGTTGCCCCTGTTCAATCTTCTTGAACCTGAAGAGTTAGATTGGCAAGTTTGCCGTTCGCGACTCGAGGGTAAAAGGAGATTGGACACTAGAGTGCCCAAAAAATTTGCACTCGGTGATGTGATGGTAGAGGGAATGGGCTTACAGATGCCATTTAGTGATGGGCTTAGAGATGCCATCTGGAAATGTGACAGAATATTGTCGGGGGATGGGCTTAAAGATACCATCTGGAAATTACTGGTAGGAGGATGGGCTTATAGATGCCATCTGAAAATGTTGAACTGTATGTCATTGGTGAGTGGACGAGTATCAGAAAGGCATCCATGTTTTGGAACATCTCTGAACTGGGGGTATGAACAAGCAATAGATTGACATCCATGTTTGGAGAATCCGTAAACTGTTTTCAGGAGTTTGGAGTTGAATAAGCAATAGAGTAGCATCTGTTGTTGGGAAGCGTCTGTAAACTGTTTTCAAAAGTTGCATCTGAACAAGCGATAGATTAACATCCGTTGTTGGGAAGAATCCGTAAACTGTTTTCAGAAGTCTTGAAGTGGAGAAGGAACCGGTGTAGGGTTTCCTGATGATGAGTCCGTGTAAAACTGCATCTGGATGAATCTGGAATAAGTATCAGAATGTCACCGTGTCTGGGTCATATCTGAACTATCTCTGGATGAATCTCGGAAGATGATTTTTTGTCTGTTGACTGATCTTTCCTGCAAAGGTAAAGAGTTAGTTGTATGCAATGTCATGATGCATGATGCAATGTATGTCATATCAATGTTTATGACATGAATGTAATGAATGCGTATGTAAGTCGATGAGCTGTCTTGCTGAGGATAGATGAATCCTGGATGGCTGGAGACAAAAGAATCTTGATTGCTGCCGGGGAAAATAATTCCTTGACTGCTGCCGGGGAGGGCAAGAATCTTTGATCGTTGAAGATGAGAAGTCCTGGGACCGCTGTTGGGGAATCAGGAGCTTGGGTCGTAGGCCAACCTACTGGGGAGTTCCTGTCTTAAGGAGATCTTCACTGGAGAATATTCGAATATTCTGTGAGGAACTGAGAATGAGAGTCTTGACTCTGCTTGGAGATTGATAGTTGGAAGTTTTAGCTCCGCTGGGGATTGACAGTTTTGGCTCCACTGGGGATTTTGAACCTTGACCCTGAGGGGAATTAGATTCTGGGAGGTTCTTTGGCTAGGGAAATCAGCTTTGAGAAAGCTCTTGTTTTACTGAGGGTCCTGAAGTTAAACCCTGTTTGGGGAACTGAGAGTTCAGGTTACGTGCCACTTTGAGAATGAGAATCTTCATTCTGTCGGGGGTCAGAAATTGGGAGTGTACCAATCTTCTGAGGTGATGAGAATCTTCATGCTGTTAACGGTCAGAAACTGGGAGTATACCAATCTTCTGAGGTTTTGAGGATGAGAGTCTTCATTCTTGAGAGAAACAGATTTTTTAGTTGTCTGTTATCTTGTTGGTGGTTGTAATTTCGAGCAGGTGATGTGAAATTTTTTGATGATTACTACTTCAAAAGATGAAGGAACCTTGACGATTACTACTTTAAGATGAAGGAACCTGGATGATTACTACTTCAAGATGAAGGAACCTGGATGATTACTACTTCAAGATGAAGGAACCTTGATGATTACTACTTCAAGATGAAGGAACCTTGATGATTACTACTTCAAGATAAAGGAACCTGGATGATTACTACTTCAAGATGAAGGAACCTTGATGATTACTACTTCAAGATGAAGGAAACTTGACGATTACTACTTCAAGATGAAGGAACCTTGATGATTACTACTTCAAGATGAAGGAACCTGGATGATTACTACTTCAAGATGAAGGAACCTTGATGATTACTACTTCAAGATGAAGGAACCTTGATGATTACTACTTCAAGATGAAGGAACCTTGATGATTACTACTTCAAGATGAAGGAACCTTGATGATTACTACTTCAAGATGAAGGAACCTTGATGATTACTACTTCAAGATGAAGGAATCTGTTGATCAGACTGCATATGTTAAGAATGTTGTTGAAAGGTAATTTGTGCTGGAGGATAAATCCTTGACAAATGTTGGGGAAATAAACCCAAGATTGCTGGTCTGCTAGAGAGGTTTCATCACTGCCCCCAGTATCAGATGCATGTGATATTGCCAGGAGACCTGGTCTATTCGTAACCCTTGAGATTGACATTCGAATGCCCCAAGTGATGGTGACGGAGACTTGCCCCAGGTTAATCTTCAATTGAGAGATTTCTTGAAATCTTGACTGGACTGCCCCAGGTTAACTGAACTTTGAAAGATCTGTTGAAACCTTGACTGGACTGCCCCAGGCGTGCTGGATGGTGACATGTCATGCCCCTTGTTGATAGGAGATTTGTTAATGGAAGTGTCATCCTTCTTGAAGTGATTTTTGTTCACTGAGAGAGTTTTCGTTCCTCCGAACATTCGCTGTATGAATTTCTTCGGTGTCAAACAAATAGTCAAATGCAAACAGTGATATTCAAGCAATGCAAAGTTTATGTTTGTCTCGAAGTTTTTAAAAAAATGCGTTTTTTAGCAGCAAACTTTTCATAAGACAAATTCAACACAAGATTTTAGAGCAAAGCCTTACAGGAGTCAGGATACCTTTTGAACAGTATGCTTTCGAACTAACCCATGCTTCAATTAGGACTTTTGAAGGGTTGTAATGTGGCTTGGTTCACGGTTTAAGAAACAAAGGATAAAGGCTCAAAGTATATTTGTACCCACCCGCTCTTCGTGATGTTCTTCAACCCTAAGCTCAGTTAATTGTGCGTCGCACTCTGTTTGAGTTTGGAACGAATTTTGGGGTGATGGTTCACCAATTGGATTTGGGAGACAATCATCATCTACTTTTTCTTTTTGAGGATTTGTAATGACCTCTCTATTTTGATTTTGATTTGTTATCCCTAACTTTTGCCTGACTGTCTCTGTTTTTGGGATTACAGTCAGTGGGATGCCCCAGCTTTCTTAAGCCTCCTTTACAGGTTTTGATTTAGTGGGCTTTTTCTTTTTTGAGAGATTGACTGCCTATGTGATAGGGAACCATCACTGTCTTTTGATTCCAAAGGAATGATTTTTTATTGACGTCGTTCGTTGTATTACGAACTGAGAGTTTGCGACTTCAATGTGCACCTTTTTGAATTAACTGAGAGACTACCCTGTCCCAGGTTTATATCAAAGGTTTCGATTTGTTTAGAACAGAAAACTCCTACTTCTTTGGCTCGAAGGGGTTGACTAGGGATTATCTTCCTTATAACTCCAGTGTATTGGAATTGAAAGAAATGCTTGTACATCATCAACAAGGTCTGTTCAAAAGCATACTGTATGAGATTATGGTATTGTTTCGTCATCCTCCCTCTAAAGGCTTGCAACTTTTTATCAAGAGTTAAAATATCATAAAGAAAGTAGAAAGCATAGTTCAAGTGTAATGAAAATGAGTAGATCAAATCAAGACAAACATATGCAATGCATTAATGAAACAAAGTTTGACATTAATAGATAATTGTTTGAATGACAAAGAGATTACAACTTGAAAATCCAAAGTAACAAAGACGCTCTCAATGATTTGGCATAGCAGCAGTGATCACACTTGGAGTCTCCGGAGGGTCAAAATTTGATCTCCTTGGCATCAATCAAGTCTTGAATCTGGTTCTTCAAAGTCCAACAGCTGTCGGTGTCATGCCCAGGGCTGTCAGAATGGTAGGCGTATCTCTCACTCGAGTTGTACTTGGAAGAGGAAGTATCAGGATTTTGAGGAGGATCCTTCAGCGTGATCAGCTTCAACTCCAGCAAATGTTGTAATGCTTGAGACAAAGGCATGATGATGTCTGTATACTGCCTTTCTTGATATCTCACCCTACGCCTCTTGCCCTGCTTTTGTTGAACAGTCGTGGGATCAGAGATCAGGATTGCCCCAGCATGTTGATCAAGACGACTCTTTTGACCAGTCACTGCATTGGACTCTTTCTTCCCATTGTAGGGGATTTTCTGAACATCAGAGGGAGTAGCTCCTTGGATCTTCCCACTTTTGATGCCAACTTCGACCCTTTCGCCGGTTAGTATTAGCTCGGTGAACCCAGCTGAAGAGCTTCCAATTAAGTGATTGAAGAAAGGCCCTGTCAAAGTCCCCATGAAGATGTCAATCAGTTATCTGTCAGTTAAAGGAGGTTGTACCCTACCATCCAAATCTCTCCACCTTTGAGCATATCCTTTGAAGCTCTCGTCAGAACCCATGGTCATGTTCTGCAATTGCACATGAGTTGGTGCGAGATCAGCATTGTACTGATATTGTTTGTAAAAAGCAGTAGCTAAGTCCCCCCATGTGTGGATGCGAGAACTCTCCAATTGATAGAACCACTCGAGCTGAGTCCCTACCAGGCTTTCTTGGAAGAAATGGATCCAAAGCTTTGGATCAGCTGTGTATGGTTGAATCTTGCGGACATAAGATCTTAGATGCATCTGAGGGCAAGAGACTCCATCGTACAGAGCAAAGGTAGGGACTTTGAACTTTGGCGGAATGACCAATCCAGGAACCAAACCCAAGTCTCCTAAGTCCAAGCCAGGTATTTGTTGAACCTCCATAGCATTGAGGCGATCCTCCAACTATTTGTACTTGTCATCAGCGGGAGGATATTGTTCCTTGGAGTAGTCAGCTTCAGCTTCATCAATCTCCACATCGTGGTCTTCTTCAAGACTGACCCCCTTATCTTTGAGAAGGATAGCCTTCAGATCTTCTTGCCCTTTACCCATAGCCAGCAGCATTTGTTGGAATTGAGCATTTTGAGCTTGGAGATCTTTCACCGTTTGTTCCATATCCATCTTACTGAAATAAACAGTAAGAAGATAAGGAGACATGTATGGGAGAAACCTGTCATGCAATGATATGTATGATATATATGCAATGTTTTCAAGGATCTCTTGGGGTAAACACAAGAGAATGTTAGAGGTTGAACTTTGAGCTTTGATTGGAGAACTTTGCACCGATGGATGTCTTTCCACGAGAATCAAGCTCACCATGTCAAGTGGGTCATGGCCCCTGATTCAAGTTGTTGCACTTGACCTTTGATTGGCATTTGTTTAGAGGAGAAACCTCTTGCCCTTTGGTGGACGTCTGGTTCAACGTAACCCTGCATCAAAAGAACCCTCGAGATCCTTGAAATGGTTTATTGAAAATGCTATGGTATGATGTTATGATGTTATGTACATGCATGCAGAAACAAGCAAGTGAGTGTATATACAGGAAAACATATTCACACAAAGCAAACAAGTCCTTAGGTTTAGGCTTGCATGGGGTTGTAGGTAAGTACCCTCTTGAAGTTAGTTGGCTCATCCTGTCCTAGAAATAGAAACCGGGTTCTAAGGAGCTCAATATCATTGGATTATTTTCTGTGTTCATTGTTTTGGTTTAGCCACTTAACTGGCGACCAAAATATTCCAAGAAAACAACCCTCAATGAGTGTAGTATCGAGTATCTACCAACTTCGGACTGCACCAAAGTCGGTCATCTCACTACCCCTAAAAAGGCTAAGATGGTCAATTAAGGTTCTAAGAGTTCGTTAGTGCTTCACGACATCACTCAGCGGCCCCGTACTCTCCTTGATTGAACTCAAGGGTTACCGGTACTCACAAATATGTCACACTAACATAGCTTACTGCTTTGACCATGTCGGTATACCCCGCACAATTCCCTCACAGTTTTTTTTTGCTATTTACCTAAAAAGGTGCCCCAAATCCGGGTGTAGGATTTACAACAAACCCAAACAAGGACCCAAAAAGTAAAGCAATCAAGGCAATCAAGGCAAGAATGTAAAGGTGATCTAAACCCTAAGGTAACCCCACTTTTGAATTTTCTCCACAGCAGAGTCGCCAGTTCTGTGATACGGTGGGAGAACTGACTTGAGTTTTTGCATTTGTATTCGCACTTGTTCGGTTGAGCAAGAGTCGCCACCGACTTTTTATTTTATCCTAAAGGAAAGGTTTAAAAAGCACAGGAAAAACCTTTTGAGATGTTTCGTGGGTTTGGGGGGTAGATTATGAAAAGGGAAGGTATTAGCACCCTTTTCATCCATGGTTATCCATGGGCTCTTAGTTACTTGTTTTAGATCACTTGCCTTTGATTTTCAATTTCTTGAAATTGCGGTGTGTGTGTGTGTGTGTGTGTGTGTGTGTGTGTGTGTGTGTGTGTGTGTGTGTGTGTGTGTGTGTGTGTTGAAAATGTTTTGAAAAAGACGCCTTCGTCTCGGCAACCGTTGTAATGACTCGTGTTTGAGTGTTTACAAAGGTGTGTATCTTTTCGAAAAGATGTTTCAAATGTTTTTGAAAGTTTGTTTTGAAAGTGTTTGTGGAGTGTGGTTTTGAAAAGTAGGCAAGTGTTTTTTGCAAGTTGATCAAGTAACTAAGAGTTTGTCTACCCTATTGTACTCAAAGGTTTTTCTCATGTTTTAACCCTTTTAACAATTTTGTTCCACCATTGTATTTGGTGGACAATCTTGCGTTAGGATGTTTAACGGGACAGGCGCGGGTCATCGTATGGACCATGAATGCAATGGTGCCAAGTGTCTTTGGCAATTTTGCTTGAAGGGACTATGATCATTTGATTAGGCAACTTTCGAAAGCGTCATCGAGGGACTATGATCATTTTGATTTGTTTTGTTTTGCCAAAGATACTCAACGTGCAAGCATGGCCCATTTTGGAAGGCAACAAGCGGGATTACCCTAGGGGTGCAAGTGTGAATTGTGTATTGATTGTCATGCATTTGTCTTTGTATTAGGTTATCTAGCATTTGATTTTATGTACATACAAACCCTAGGTCTAACCATGGTATATTTGAAAGCGATAAATTGCGGGAATTTAAAGTCTACGATATTACAAATAAGTATCCGGGGATTGGGGTACAAATATTTACAAATGGGGATGAGACTTAATAGAAGAATAGTGTCCAAATAATTTACAACCAAATCGAATTGCGATCAAATGTAAAATGTATCAATGCACAAGAATAAAGGCAATGTAAAATGTACCAATGTATCAATATATTTGTGTAAGTGTAGGTGAATGTGATTTATTTACAAGGTGAGAAATGTTAACTTAATGCAATAATTAAGTATTGTGTTTATTCTTTTTGGATTTTTGTTAATATGTACAAATAAGAAAATTTAATAAAAGAAAAGAAAATGTTTTAAGTGTAATCTTTTATGTATTAAATAAACAAATGTTTAGTCAAAAAAGAAATAAAAGAAAATCTATTTTTCTTATGTATTTATTAATATGTATTTTTAATTATACTAACAAAAGAAAAAGTATATATATATATATATATAAAAAAAGGAGTTTAGTGTACCTTTTTATTTTTTACAAAATTTAATTGTGTTATAAAAAGGAAAATAAAAGAGCTAATAAAAATTTAGTGTAAAAAAAAGAGTGTTAGTTTATTTAACAAAACCAAAAAAGATATGGTATGTAAAAAAGGGAATTAGTTAGTTTGAAACCTAAAAAAAAAAGCTAAAGGGTTAAATGGGCCTTATGGGGGTTTACTTGGCCCAAGCAAGGCAGCTACGTGTGTGTGTGTGTGTGGGGGGTGCATACCAAAAAGGCAAACGGGCTTAAGGCGTGAATGGGGCAAGGCCCATTGTGCAACACAACATTTTTTAGGGTTTCAGTAGTTTTGTATCATTTGGGACTTAGGGTTTCTTTGATTTACAGAGCGGCGCTCTTCGTGTTTGCTTCGTCTTCATCCTTCATTTCCTTCGCCATAGCCACTGAATAAGCCTCTCCGTCTATGGCCACCAGCACCATCATCCCTCTCTCCTTCCTCCATAGTCAGGCACGACGACATTATGAAAAGGTACGATTGCTTAACACCGTATGTTTTACGCTGTGCATATTTTTGATCTTGACAATCTCTGATTATTTATGTTATTACTGTTTGTGTGAGGTATGAGAAGAAAGGAGAGAATTTTATACCTTTTAGAGACGGAGGCCTTTGGAGATGGAGGAGGAGCGGATCGGAGGTGCTTCAGGCGGCCGGAGACGGAGGCGCGTGATGCTAGCTTGCTTGGAAAAACTGGTATCTTTGTACTTCGCTCCTTTTAGGTTTTATGATGATGATGTCTGAGAACCTAACTTAATCACTTCTTTCCTCTTTTGGTTGCCTATTTCTGTTGCCTCTCTTGATGAAATGCTGCTATCTGATATGCTTCTAAGTGATTATGATGATATTCTGAATTGCCTTGCTTATTGTTTGCCCTAAGATTATTTGATGATGATATGTCTGCTGGCTTTGTATGTTTATAATGTTAACCCTATGATGAAAACCTTCTGAGGGTTTGGATTGTTTGAGTCTAAGTTGCCTTGAATGCTTTGGTTGGATTTTACTGGATTGATACCGGTTGAGGCTTTGAAGTTACAGGCTTTGTATGCTTGAAAACAGGTTATAGGCGTGAGGGCCTTGAGGCTTGATGTAGGTCTGGGCTTTGGCTTTGCTGTTTGTGTATTTGTTTGGGTGTTTGAAACAGTTTAGCAGATGAAGGCTTTGAAGCTTTTACTGCAGGCTTTAGGCTTGTGTTATGTGAGGGCAGTAACAGGTCTGTGCAGGATGGCCTTATTACAGGGTTCTAGGCTTGACAGGTTATGTGCTTTGAATGGTTATGGGCCTTTTAGGTTTTAGGCTTCTGTTTGAATGTTTGTTCTTTAAGCTTGTTTGTAAGCTTGAACACAGGTTGATGTTTTGGTTTAGGACAGGTGAACAAGCTTCAGGTTTAATGCAGGTTTGGCGTCAAGCTTATGGAGGCAGTTCTTGTTGTTGACACAGTTTGTGGTATTTTTTGGTTTGTGTTATTTCTGCCTCCCTCTACTGTTCTATTACAGTTGTTTTATATTCTTCTAAGCCTAAGCCCTGTAAGCCTTTATTTTTTCTCTTCTCTCTCTCTCTTGACAGATTAAAAGCATTTAATATTGCTTATGTTTGTCCTATTCTGAAAAAGCACTGGCCTGAAAATGATGACTTTTGAAATGTTGCTTGCAATAGTTGCTTTACTCTGCATATCTCTTATCTCTTTTTTCTAGATTTTCTGCTTCTTTGACAGCTTTTGGGTAGCCTTTTGTACTTGTTGATGTTTTGATATCCTTTTGGCAGCTTGGACAGTTTTATTCAGTTTGCCCTTTTGATTTGGTTTAGGCAATTCAGTTTGGTTTGCCTTTTATCCTTGGTTTAAAACTTTTGGAATTATGCAGCTTTTGACAAACTTGAATCATGAACTATGCAGTTTGTTTGACCATTTTGAAATTGTGAAATTTGTATACTTGTGCATTTCATACTTTAATTTCAAGCAAACTTCCATCCCTCTTTGTGAACCGAGAGAAATCTCGTGATTTGTAGAGAGGGCAAACTGATTCCGGCTAGTCGCTTTTAATGATGACTTCTGAATTAACTGTCTGCTCTTAATTTTAATTTATCTGCTTTTGACTTTTCTTCTTTTCTTGTTTTGCAGATAAAAAATAAAAGGAGCCAAAGAGGAGTAGCAACTGGAGGATGAAGACTTAGAAAAAATTAGGACTCAATTTTATTTCAATTTTAATCATTGTAACCATTATTATTATAAATACTTTTGTAAATAAATATTGTATTTAAATAAAAATTGTAACAAGTAATTAAAGATGAATAAAATCCATTTTTGATCAGTTAATTCTTTTTCCAGCTGTCTATTTAATTACTTATAAATTATTAAATTATAATAAATGGAAATAAATCCCAATTATCCTAACTTAGAATAAATAAACAATTAATAAACACTGTGGTCAATCAATAATAAACCCGGCGTTTCAAATATCCAAAGCAATGCACAGCTAAACAACAAATGTCCACATGTCCCTTTTCTTTTACTAAATCAAGCACGGAAAGTTCTTAATTCAACTGCCTCAGCTCATATCTCAGAGTAAATTTGAAAAGCACTGATAGAATTAATTCTTTCTGAGAAATATGCGCACAAAACTCTGATTTTTGACTTAACACTAGAGAAACGCTTGTTTGATCAAACTTTGAGCCCAAACTCAACCAAAACCCTAGCAGTCTGCTTGAACTGTTCCAGAGCCATGAAAAACCCTAATTTGGATAGATTGATAAGAAAAAGTCTGTTTGACTGATTCTTATGCCAATCTGAAAAGTCAGAAAAAGCCCGAGGCTGTGATTTCTTGTGGAAAAGAGGAGGGCAAATTTTGGGGTACAACAGGAACCAATTGGAAAGATTATTCCATGAACAATTCTACATGGTCCAAACCAAGATAAGTCTAAAAGAATTGGCTAGTGTGAAGAGAAGGTTTACAGAGCCAATTGATGAATATTTAAATAGTTTTCGATTACTCAAAGCCAGATGCTTTACCCAAGTGCCTGAGCATGAATTAGTCAAAATAGCAGCAGGGGGCCTGGATTATTCGATTAGGAAAAAGTTAGATACACAATACCTAAGAGATATGGCCCAACTGGCTGATAGAGTTCGACAAGTAGAACGACTTAAAGCTGAGAAAGCTAAAGTTGCCAAAACTCATCGACGAGAAAGGGTAGCTTATGTCGAAATGGATGATAACAATCCAGAGACATCTAGTGATCCTATAGATGTCGAAGAAGGCGAAATAGATTTAGCAGAATTAAAACAAGGACCACCATATTCTTTTAAATTGCTAGTGCCATCAAATGGGAAAAATCCTGTAGAGCCTGAGAAAAACAGCGACAAATTTCTTAAGAAAACTTATAGTTTCGACATATCCAAATGTGACGAAATATTTGATCTATTAGTTAAAGATGGCCAGGTGATAGTGCCCCCAGGGGCAAAATTGCCTCCTTTAGAACAAAGAAAGAAAAGAGATTTTTGTAAATACCATAATTTTTTGGGACATAAAACCTCACAATGTTTCCTTTTCAGGGATCTCGTTCAACAAGCACTAAAGGAAGGAAGGCTGAAATTTGCTGATAAGCCAGCAATGAAAATCGACACAAACCCACTGCAGATGAAGGCACATTATGCCGAACCAGTTGGCATTCACATGGTGGAAGTTTCTGAAGATTTCATCACAAAACCCATCTTTGGAAGTTTCACTGGAAACATCTCCAGAAAAACTATTGAAGGGGTGAGAAAGGCCACTGAAGGCCTAGATTTGAAAAAGGAAGTTGCCCAAGGGTCGAACAAGAAGGTTGTTGAAAGCCTAAAACTGATTAAACGGGTTACTGAAGACCCAAACAAAAACAAAGGAGTTGCTGAGAGCTCCAACAAAAGAACCACCACAGGTTTTTATTTGGCTGCTATAAAAGGTTCGACAGAGAATCTAGAGGCCAAAATGCAGAAGATGAACCTTGTTGCCAAAAGCAACATGCAGGTTAACATGGTTGAAGTCTCTGGCGCCAAAGCATCAGAGGAAGCCATTCGACAAGAAGAAGTAAACAAAACGGCATTCCCAAAGGAGAATGAAGATCTGGCATATTTTCTACATAGGTGCCAGAAAAGGAAATCGGAAGTAATGTTATGCCCTAGATGTAGCTCTATTTTCGACAAGAAAGCCGCATAACACATACAAGCTATGCGGATTGTGAAAGTAAAACAGGGAACCAATGTCCAACAAAGAATGGGTTCATAAATCAGATTTGACCCCAGAAGGGGGCATCAACAAGGACCCATGAGTCAGGTAAGGAGGCCACCAACTTTTAGGCCTCCAACTAATGTACCTACAAATACTTGGCTAAACACCATGGGAAGAAAGAGGCCAAATAAAGAGAGATGGCAGGCGTTTGACGTGCCAAGAGGTTCTTCTTTAGATTACAGAAAAGAGTATCATGCTTCTGCGTCGAATAAAATGACCCATGTGTCGAGCAATTACAAAGGAAAAAATACTATGTCTCGTTCGTAATGGAGAAGGTTCCAAAGACGGCGAAAGGCCGAAAAAGAGGCAGCTGGACCTCATCCAGAGGTTAGCACTAATGTGCAAAAGAAACAAAGGAAGCCTCTAGAGAGAAATCCTATGCCTTGGACGGAGAAATGTGGGTCGAATGATGAAGACGACTCCGATTCCGGTGACAGTTTAGACATCATGGTGAATGTCATATCCGTGTTACCTAAAGAATACAACCGGGAGGTCGAAGTTGAAGAAACTGACCTAATGGTTGAACAAGAAATGGCTAGACACAAGCCAGTATGTTACTATGTAATGAACAATGGCTGCGTAGAAGAACATAACGCATTTTTTGAGCCACCAACAGAGGCAATGAAGAGCCATATGAAACCCCTGTTCATTAGAGCAAAGATAGGGGAGATAACTATAAATAAAATTCTGGTTGATTATGGGGCGACCATCAATATCATACCACAATTCATGCTGGAAAAGTTAGGCAAGGGAGATGCTGACATAAAGCCACATAACATGGTCTTGTCCAACTATGAAGGGGGCATTGACACCACAATGGGTGTCATACAGCTAGACCTCAAAGTTGGATCAATCCTCCGACCCACCATGTTCATGGTGATTTCAGCAAAACCCAACTACAATCTGCTCCTAGGTCGAGAGTGGATACATGGCATTGGAGCAGTGCCATCTTCGATGCACCAAAGGGTCACAATATGGTGCCCTAACGGCATTGTGGAAAACATTGAAGCATATCAGAGTTATTACTTAGGTGAAATCAACAGTGTCAAAAAAAATAGTTTCGACATAAATTTGGCTCATATAGGGCCATGCAATCCACCTGAATTTGATTTAACCCCAACTCCTAATTCCTTCTGCTCCCTATACCTACAATCTGACTACGGCTTTCAGTGGGATAGAGAAGACTTATCCAACATCGATTTTGGAGGAGTTGATGATATACGGCCAACAGGCTGGGGAAGCGAGTTTGGTGATAATGACTGAGTCATAAACTATGCAAAAAAGTTCGGCGTATGTGGCCGAAAGTAGAATGATAGCGGCCTTGGAGGCTGAAGTTAAATATATGGCCTTCGAAGTCAATGAACAAGTCCTTTCGAAGACAAGACCTGGGAAAGATTTCGACCCAGAGCCTCCCGACTTAGGAACGAAAGACCTTCGAGATCAGAGGTTAGACGCCATCTATGACGATGAACCTCTAGGTTTCGAAAAGGACCCGCTGGCGAACAATGTTAAAATGTTAGCGCAAGATCCTCTAGAAGAGGTAAATCTAGGCGAAGGTCCTGTAAAAAAGCCAACGTACATTAGCACAAAAATGGATCCAGGACTCAGGGTCAAAATGATCCAATTACTAAAAGAGTTTAAGGATTGCTTTGCATGGGATTATGACGAGATGCCTGGTCTCGAAAGAAGTTTGGTAGAACTGTAGTTGCCAATAAAGCCTGGAAAGAAGCCCGTTAAGCAGACTCCAAGACAGTTTGCACTAGAGATTTTATCAAAAATCAAAACGGAAGTCGAAAGGCTGCTGAGATGCAAGTTCATCCGAACGACCAGGTACGTCGAATGGATTGCAAATATTGTGCCTGTTATAAAGAAAAACGGTACCTTGAGGGTGTGCGTCGATTTCAGAGATCTGAATGCTGCAACATCCAAAGATGAATATCCAATGCTGGTGGCGGAAATGCTTGTGGATTCTGCCGCTGGTTTCGAGTACATGATTATGCTTGATGGCTACTCTGGATATAATCAAATCTTTATTGCTGAAGAAGATGTGTCAAAAACGACATTTCGTTGCCCTGGGGCTTTAGGCACTTATGAATGGGTAGTGATGCCCTTTGGCCTAAAAAATGCAGGGGCAACATGCCAGAGAGCCATGAATTCGATCTTCCATGATTTTATTGACACTTTCATGAAGATTTATATTGATGATATTGTTGTCAAATCTATTTCAGGGAAGACTCACATGGATCATCTTCGCCAATCCTTCGAGAGGATGAGACACTACGGCCTGAAGATGAATCCTCTAAAATGTGCTTTTGGTGTAAAAGCGGGAGATTTCTTAGGTTTTGTGGTCCATAAAAAGGGCATTGAGATAAACCAAAACAAGACCAAAGCTATCCTGCAAGCCAAAGCGCGAACTAACAAAAAGGAATTGCAATCCTTACTTGGGAAGATAAATTTCCTAAGGAGATTTATATCCAACCTCAGTGGGAAAACGCAAGCCTTTTCGCCACTACTTCGACTCAACAAAGGAGGATTTTAATGGAGGCAAGAACATCAAGAAGCCTTCGACAAAATCAAAGAGTACCTCACCAAACCACCTATTTTGGTGCCTCCTTGTCGAAGTAGAAGTATGAGACTGTACATAGCTGCGTTTGACAAAACTTTAGGGAGCATGCTGGCTCAAGAGGATGAACATGGTGTCGAAAGGCCCATATACTTCCTCAGTAGAGTTTTAAACGATGCAGAAACTAGATATAACGAGGTTGGAAAACTATGTTTATGTCTATATTTTTCATGTACAAAACTTAAGCAATATATAAAGCCAGTTAATGTTTATGTTTCGTCTCATTTTGATGTTTTCAAATATATGTTGTCGAAACCCATTTTGCACAGTAGAATTGGCAAATGGGCACTTGCATTAACTGAGTACTCATTAACCTTTATGCTTCTCAAAGCTATATGAAATTCTGGCTGCAGATACTCAATGTCACGTCCAATGTTATGACACCGTATCTGACTTACTATATGACAGTAAATACAAAAGCAGTAAAGAACACAGTCAATTGTTTACCCAGTTCAGTGTGCAACAACACCTACTATGGGGGCTACCAAGCCAGGGAGGAAATCCACTATAAGAGATGTTAATTCAGGAATAAACCAACCAATTTATCTCCTTCACTTAAGACCTACCCAATGCAATTCCAATCTAAGTACAACTTAAACCTGAGTACCAACTCACTCCCCCTCAATCACAGCAGTGATACATAAACTAATTTGACTCAATAATTGATGAAGACACTCTTCAAAAACAAACACTTGATTAAGCTTCACAGCTTTTTAATCAAGCAACACAATCACTCTTGCTTCACAGCTTTGAGTGATGCACACAACTAACTTGACTCTGCTTCACAGCTTTAGTCAATGAACATTCAAACACTCTTGCTTCAAAGCTTAGAGTGCTACACAGCCCTTACAATAGGAAACCTATTCCAAGTCACTTATCACAATGATAATTGCTTGGAGTACAATAATCAAACCTAAACAGATTACAAATGATCTTCTGATCAAAATAAAGGGATTACTCTGCAAAACAGCAGCTCTGTTGAATATATAGCAGCTGCAACTTCAGTTAGGGTTTCCAAATTCCTAGGGTTAATTCCGTTTGACCTAAAGACCAGGTCACAAGACTTTATTAACCAGGTTAGGGTTGAGCTAGGTTACCCCTCAGAAAACGCAGGATTCTGTTCAGAAAGGACTGAGTTATTTCCTGAAAAAACTCAGACTTATCCAATCCTGCAATCCTGTTAGTTCAGAACAGGATGTCATAACATCTGTTATGACATCTGAGAAAACCTGTCTACTGATTTAGCAAAGAGTGATCATTTTGCAAAATGCTCAGATACACACTTATAAACATCAGTACTTCAATTACAATATTTTTCTGCAAAGGTACCTAATGAGTCAGTACAAACTGAACTAGAATGTTATGACATCAGTCATGACATTCACACATACACTTGGGATTTACCAAAAATGCAAGCCAATACCTAAACACCTACAAACTCCCCCTTTGGCAGATTTTTGGCTAAAGACCCTAAACAATCAGAGATAGATAGCAGCAGAAATAAGTGACAGCAGAAAAATAGAATGTCAAGTACTAATTAAGTAAGTACCAAAATATTCTCCCCCTCTTTAGCCACAAATGGGCCAAAGATACATGTTCATAAAATCATACAGGACTGAATACACAACAAAATAATAAGAGCAGCAGCAAAAAACAACTGAATACACCTCCAAACTCCACCAGATATCAGCACCAAACAGCAACCAACCTTCAAGCACTGTCATCAGACTCAGAGGATTTGGGCTTCTTCCTTTTCTTGTGAGCAATGTCAGCATTCTTCTCTTTGTTTGATGTCTCAACATCCTTAGAGACATCTGGATTTGTTTCAGCATTTGAACTTTCTTGGTTCAGAGGAACAGAAATGCCAGGAACTGAGAGTTTTTCGTTCAAAATTCTTGAAACAATCTTTGCTATTGCTTGATTAACATAGACTGTTCCTTCCCTATTTGCAATTTCAGGGGGAACTGAAGAATAAGAGTGAGATGGATTACCAGAGGCAGAAGTTTGGGACTTTCCTGCATGTCTTGTTCTCAATTATTTGACCTTGGTGGGGTTAGTTCCTACTTTTCTTCAAGAAGAGATCTCCAGGACTTCAGAGTCCAGACAGGAAGAGATTGTCATAGAATCTTGATCAGATGAAGAGGTTGAAATAGTCGTATTGGATGATGATGGTGATTGAGACATTTTGACAGTCTTAGAGGACCAGCAGCAACTGAAGAGAGAATTCTGATTGAGAGACAGGGTTATGATGAGGAGACGAGAGGGAAAGGAAGAAAAGGAGTGTCTATTCAACTTCTTAAAGGAATTGAAGGAAATGGGAAAATATAATTTTAACCTAATCAGAACAAACACAACTCCTTTAACCCTTGTTTTAAGCAAAATTAATTGCTACAGTTCCTCATGTTGGCAAATACCCAACTTACCCCTCAAGTTTTCAAATTGATTTGCATCAAGAGCCTTGGTAAAAATGTCAGCCAGCTGTAGCTCAGTGGCAACATGTTCCAATTTGATTGTCTTCTCTTCTACAAGGTCTCTGATAAAGTGATGTCGTATGTCAATATGTTTGGTCCTACTATGCTGAATGGGATTCTTGGAAATGTTGATTGTACTCAGATTGTCACAGTACAATGTCATAACATCTTGTGTAACATTATACTCAGTGAGCATCTGTTTCATCCATATCATTTGAGAGCAGCTACTACCAGCTGCAATGTATTCAGCTTCAGCAGTGGAAAGAGATACACAATTCTGTTTCTTGCTGAACCAGGAAACCAAATTACTTCCCAAGAAGAAACATCCTCCAGAGGTGCTTTTTCTATCATCAGCACTACCAGCCCAATCAGCATCACAGTAGCCTGTCAGAGTTGGTTCACAGCCATGAGTATACATCAATCCATAGTTGTAAGTACCACTTACATACTTCAAAATTCTCTTCACTTGATTGATATGACTGACTTTGGGATCAACTTGGTATCTTGCACAAACTCCAACTGCAAAGGCAATATCAGGTCTGCTGGCAGTTAAGTACAACAAGCTTCCTATCATGCTTCTGTACAGACTTTGATCCACCTTAACCCCACTTGAATCTTTGGAAAGCTTTAGATGAGTAGGAGCAGGAGTCCTTTTGTGACTTGCATTCTCCATACCAAACTTCTTTACAATGTTCTTAGCATACTTGCTTTGAGATAAGAAGATTGAGTCCTCCATCTGTGAGACTTGCAGTCCAAGAAAATAAGTTAGTTCTCCCATGAGACTCATTTCGAATTCAGCCTGCATCTGGTCAGCAAAGTGTTTAACCATATGTTCTGACATTCCTCCAAACACTATGTCATCAACATATATTTGGGCAACCATCAACTTCCCTCCTTCAGTTTTGACAAAGAGAGTTTTGTCCAAGCCTCCTTTTGTGTAGCCTTTGTCTGAGAGAAACTTTGTTAACCTGTCATACCATGCTCTAGGAGCTTGTTTCAGGCCATATAGAGCTTTTCTCAATTTGTAGACATGATCAGGGTGGGTTGGATCCACAAAGCCTTTAGGTTGTTCCACATAAGCTTCCTCATTTAAGTACCCATTTAGAAAGGCACTTTTCACATCCATCTGAAATAATTTGAACTTCAGAAGACACGCAATAGACAATAGGAGTCTGATTGATTCCAACCTGGCTACAGGTGCAAAGGTTTCATCAAAATCCACCCCTTCAACTTGGGTGTATCCTTGAGCAACAAGTCTTGCCTTATTTCTGGTGACAACTCCTTCAGCATCTGACTTGTTTTTGAATATCCATTTTGTCCCAATAATGTTAGTTCCTTCAGGTCTAGGAACCAGTTCCCAAACTTCATGTTGCTCGAATTGGTTCAGTTCATCTTGCATTGCAACAATCCAGTATTCATCAGTTAAAGCTTCCTTGACATTTCTTGGTTCCATTTTGGACACAAAACAAGAGTTTGAGATGAATTCTCTAGATCTTGTGATGACTCCACTATTGGGATCTCCTATGATGAGCTCTTTTGGATGATCCTTCTGAATTCTGATGGAAGGGATCTTGCTAGCTTCCTTTGATTCAGATTCTGTTGTGGTGGGGTTGGGCAGGTCATTCTGTTGGGTTGAAGTCTCAAAGAATGTCTCAACAATACAAGGAACATCTATTTCTTCATGATAATCATCAATTATAACATTTATTGATTCCATCATGGTTTTGGTTCTGGAGTTGAATACTCTGTAAGCTCTGCTGTTTGAGGAGTATCCTAGAAATATGCCTTCATCACTTTTAGGGTCCAGTTTTCTTCTTTGTTCACGATCAGCCAGAATATAGCATTTGCTGCCAAACACATGGAAGTACTTCACAGTTGGTTTTCTTCCTTTCCAGAGTTCATAAATGGTGGATGAGGTTCCTTTCCTTAAGGTGACCCTGTTATGAACATAGCAGGCTGTATTCATAGCTTCAGCCCAAAAATACATAGGAAGTCTTTTGGCATGTAACATTGCTCTGGCAGATTCCTGTATGGTCCTGTTTTTTCTTTCCACAACTCCATTTTGCTGAGGTGTTATAGGAGAAGAAAACTCATGACTAATTCCCTCTGAAGAGCAGAAATCATCAAATTTGCTGTTTTCAAATTCCTTGCCATGATCACTTCTGATTCTGACAATACACCCTTCCTTTTCTCTTTGAATTCTTTTGCACAATTCTTTAAAGACTTCAAATACATCAGATTTTTCCCTAATGAAATTAATCCAGGTGAATTTGGAAAAATCATCCACAACCACATAGGCATATCTTTTTCCACCAAGACTCTCTACTTGCATTGGTCCCATCAGATCCATATGAAGAAGTTCCAGAACCTTAGATGTGGTCAGATGTCTTGACTTTGGATGTGACATCCTAGTCTGCTTACCAACCTGACATTCACCACAAACTCTTTCTTCATCAATTTGCAGTCTTGGAATCCCTCTGACTGCCTCCAAGGAGATAATCCTCTTCATGCCTCTTAGATGAAGATGGCCAAGTTTTTGGTGCCATAGCTTCACCTCTTTTTCTTCTTTTGCCATGGAACACACAGATGAGAAATTAGTGTTCTCAGGCTCCCACAAGTAACAGTTGTCTTTGGATCTGACTCCTTTCATTACTATCTCTTGTTTGTCATTGATTACAAGACATTCAGATTTTGAGAAATTGACCTTGAATCCTAGGTCACACAATTGACTGATACTAATGAGATTAGCAGTCAGCCCTTTTACCAGCAGTACTTCATTCAGACTTGGAACTCCAGGGCAGTCCAAATTACCAACTCCTTTGATTTCACCTTTAGCACCATCTCCAAAGGTCACAAAGCTGGTGGTGTGAGGCTTAACATTATTGAGGGGGTTCTTGATTCCAGTCATGTGTCTGGAACATCCACTATCAAAATACCAATCCTCCTTTGCAGAGACCCTCAGGGAAGTGTGAGCTATTAGTGCAGTAGCCTTTTTCTTCCATTTAGGAGCATGTGGTACCTTTTTCAACTTAGGTTTGACACCTGAGTTCTGATTAGGATATCCATGTAGTCTGAAGCAGAAGGGCTTTATGTGACCATATCTCCCACAATGATGACATCTCCATCTTTGGTACTTTTTCTTCATATGTCTCTGTTCCCGATGTTGATAGTGGTGTTGAGACATCTGCTTTGACATTTGCTTAACAGGCCTGATCTTCTCGTTTGTACCAGATTTCTTTGCTCCTACAAATCCTAGTCCAGATTTGTTTCCTCCATTAGTCAGCATCTTGACAGATTTGGTCATTTGGTTCAGTTGTGAGTTCAGCAGTTGAACTTCTCCTTCTAGATGACTTATGGTTTCAAGATCTGCCCTTTTTTCAGCCTCCAGCTTTATAATGAGCTTTGATTGTTTCTCATTCTGCACACAGACTTCAGCACTTCTGATACACAATTTCTTGTAAGTATCATCCAGTTCTTCAAATGTCACTTCTTCATTACTAGGGTCACTTTCAGAGGGACAGACTCCAGTTAGAGCAGTGACAAGTTTGGCACATTCTTCTTCAGAATTACTTTCTGAATCATAGTCATACCAAGTAACCGTCATTCCTTTCTTTTGTTTCTTAAGAAAGGTAGGACATTCAGCTCGAATATGTCCATATCCTTCACAGACATGGCATTGAATACCTCTGCCTTGGTTTCCCTTATCTTCTGACCTTGGTCTTCTGCTGGAACTGTCAATGTCAGAGGGAATGTTATGAACATTAGACCTTGACTTTGGGTCCATTCTTTTGATGAGCCTGTTGAATTGTCTTCCAAGCATGGCAATAGCTTCAGATATGTTTTCTTCTTCATCCTCCTTGTATTCAACATCAGTGTTGGATACAAGTGCTATGCTTTTGTTCTTCTTGTCACCATTATCAGTGATCCCCATCTCAAAAGTCTGAAGAGACCCAATAAGTTCATCCACTTTCAACTTGCTGATGTCCTGGGCTTCCTCTATGGTAGTTACCTTCATTGCAAATCTTTTAGGCAAGGATCTAAGAATCTTCCTCACCAGTTTTTCTTCTGACATTTTTTCTCCCAGTGCTCCTGAGGTGTTGGCAATCTCCAAGATATTCCTGTGAAACTCATGAATGGTTTCATCTTCCATCATTTTTAGATTCTCAAACTTGGTAGTCAACATCTGAAGCCTTGACATTTTTACTTTGGAAGTTCCCTCATGAGTAGTTTTGAGAGTGTCCCAAACTTCCTTGGCCAGTTCATATTGATGAACTAATCTGAAAATGTTTCTATCAATTCCATTGAACAAGGCATTTAGAGCTTTGGAATTTCCCAGGGCTAACTCATCTTCTTCTTTACTCCAATCTTCCTCAGGCTTCAGACTGATTGTCCCATCTTCCTCAGTTATGGTGGGATGGATCCATCCTTTGTCAGCAGCTCTCCAAGCCTTTTTGTCCAGAGATTTTAGGAAGGCAATCATACGAGGTTTCCAGTAGTCATAATTAGTTCCATCCAGAATGGGTGGTCTATTTCCAAAAACTCCTTCTCTGTCCATAGTGCCATAAAGTGATATCCCTAGATCTCACCCAGTAATACAGGCAGGGTGCCTGCTCTGATGCCAATTGAAATTCTGGCTGCAGATACTCAATGTCACGTCCAATGTTATGACACCGTATCTGACTTACTATATGATAGTAAATACAAAAGCAGTAAAGAACACAGTCAATTGTTTACCCAGTTCAGTGTGCAACAACACCTACTCTGGGGGCTACCAAGCCAGGGAGGAAATCCACTATAAGAGATGTTAATTCAGGAATAAACCAACCAGTTTATCTCCTTCACTTAAGACCTACCCAATGCAATTCCAATCTAAGTACAACTTAAACCTGAGTACCAACTCACTCCCCCTCAATCACAGCAGTGATACATAAACTAATTTGACTCAATAATTGATGAAGACACTCTTCAAAAACAAACACTTGATTAAGCTTCACAGCTTTTTAATCAAGCAACACAATCACTCTTGCTTCACAGCTTTGAGTGATGCACACAACTAACTTGACTCTGCTTCACAGCTTTAGTCAAGGAACATTCAAACACTCTTGCTTCAAAGCTTAGAGTGCTACACAGCCCTTACAATAGGAAACCTATTCCAAGTCACTTATCACAATGATAATTGCTTGGAGTACAATAATCAAACCTAAACAGATTACAAATGATCTTCTGATCAAAATAAAGGGATTACTCTGCAAAACAGCAGCTCTGTTGAATATATAGCAGCTGCAACTTCAGTTAGGGTTTCCAAATTCCTAGGGTTAATTCCGTTTGACCTAAAGACCAGGTCACAAGACTTTATTAACCAGGTTAGGGTTGAGCTAGGTTACCCCTCAGAAAACGCAGGATTCTGTTCAGAAAGGACTGAGTTATTTCCTGAAAAAACTCAGACTTATCCAATCCTGCAATCCTGTTAGTTCAGAACAGGATGTCATAACATCTGTTATGACATCTGAGAAAACCTGTCTACTGATTTAGCAAAGAGTGATCATTTTGCAAAATGCTCATATACACACTTATAAACATCAGTACTTCAATTACAATATTTTTCTGCAAAGGTACCTAATGAGTCAGTACAAACTGAACTAGAATGTTATGACATCAGTCATGACATTCACACATACACTTGGGATTTACCAAAAATGCAAGCCAATACCTAAACACCTACACTATAAAAGGTCAAGTGGTTGCAGACTTTATAGTCGACCATTCTATACAAGAAGAATCAATGAATTATTTGGAGATCGAACCTTGGAAACTGTACTTTGATGGTTCTAGTTATAAAGATGTAACTGGAGTCAGAGTCCTTATTATTTCTCCAAACAAAATTCCAACAACATTTAAGTACAAAATAGATGGGGATTGCTCTAATAATGAGGCTGAATACGAAGCGTTAATCGCAAGCCTTGAAATCCTGTTGGAATTGGGGGCAACTCAGGTCGAAATAATAGGAGACTCAGAGTTAGTCCTAAAACAAATTACAAAAGAATACAAATGCATAAAAGAAAATCTTATCATGTATTTTGTAATAGCCAGACGGTTGTTGAATAACTTCGAAGTAGTTAACATTCGACACATACCCAGATTGGAAAATCAAGTAGCTAACGACTTAGCACAGATTGCCTCCGGGTATAAAGTTTCGAAAGACAGGCTACAACAAGCAATCGAAGTTAGAGGGAGAGTAACTTCCACTAAGTTATCTCCATTGGGTTTGAGGACCACAACGTTGGGATGCACTGATCATGAAAATTTCGAAATTTCGTTCATAGACAATCTAACAGAACAAGATTGGAGAAAGCCTGTAGTGGATTATTTACAAAATCCAACGGCTTCGACAGAACGAAAGATAAAGTATAGAGCACTGAGTTATGTGTTGATGGGAAATGAGTTATTCAAGAAAACACCTGAAGGTGTGCTTTTGAAATGCCTAAGTGAAACAAAAGCATATATATCTCTTTCCACCACACACGCTGGGGCATGTGGAGCACACCAAGTAGGCCAAAAGATGAAATGGTTATTGTTTCGACAAGGATTATATTGGCCCACTATGTTAAAGGATTGTGTTGAGTTTGCAAAAGGATGCCAAGAATGTCAAAAACATACAGGTATTCAACATGTGCCAGCAAGCGAACTTCACTCGATTGTGAAGCCTTGGCCTTTTAGAGGATGGGCTTTAGATCTTATTGGAGAAATTCGACCAGCATCTTCTAAAAGCCAGAAGTATATATTGGTGGGCATTGATTATTTTACTAAGTGGATTGAACCAATCCCTTTAGTCAATGTAGACCAAGAAAATGTCATTGAATTCATTCAAAAGTACATCATATATAGATTCGGGATTCCTGAAACAATAACTACATACCAAGGGTCAGTCTTTACTGGTCGAAAGATGCAAGACTTTGCTGCGGAAATGGGGTTTAAACTGTTAACGTCTACACCTTATTATGCGCAAGCTAATGGCCAGGTCGAAGCAGCGAATAAAGTAGTGATCATTTTAATAAAGAAACACGTGGGAAAGAAACCCAGAAACTGGCACAAGACACTAGATCAAATTCTATGGGCATGTCAAATTTGTCCGAAAGAAGCCACGGGAACAACACCATTTCGCCTAACATATGGTCATGATGCAGTGTTGCCAGTGGAAATCCACCTGCAGGCGACAAGGATTCAGACACATCATGATATTCCTTCTGAAGTCTATTGGGATATAATGTTAGACGAACTAGTTGACTTAGACGAAGAAAGGTTAAAAGCTCTGGATCTTTTGAGACTGCAGAAGAAGCGAGTGGAGAAATCCTATAATCGCAGAGTGAAATCTAAGACATTTCAGCCTGAAGATCTAGTTTGGAAAGTAATTCTTCCAATGGATCGAAAAGATAGGAATTTGGGAAAATGGTCTCCTAAGTGGGAGGGACCTTTCAAGATTATCCAGGCTTTCTCTGGCGGATCTTCTGAGATTGAAGAGTTAAGCGAAGATTAAAGACTTTTGAAGGTAAATGGTAAATACCTGAAAGCGTATAGACCTATGCTTCAAGAGGTACAAATAAGTAATATATAGTCACTGTTGAATAGAGAATGCCAAAATGGAAACTTAAATTTTCATTAAAATAGCCAAAATGGCTTTAAGATCATTACAACAAGTGATTACATAAATGAAAGAAAGACGAACTCAAAAGGGGAGATTGGCCTTAATCTGAAGATACTTAATTCGTTGTAATTCTAGGTGTCGATCACATAGAGCCTTCGATTGATGTAGGGTCTCGAGCTTAGCATCAAGAGATTGGGCTCGATCAGCGTGCCTTAACCCTTCGTCCAGTTCCTCTTGGCTCTCTGATTCAGTGTTAACAATAAGAAGTTCCTCCTTCTTTTTGTCATTGGCAGCAATTTTAGCTTCCAACTCTGCAATCTGCACCCTTAGTTGAGCAGTGTCTTGATCTATCTCTTCGACCTCTTTTTGTCTAGCCTCCTGGGCCTTCGACAAATCCTTTACCTTAGAAGCTGATTCGGTAGCAGCATGCCAGGCAGCAGCCACTTGACCATTGGCTTCTTCAATCTCACGATTAAGAGTCCTTTGACGGTTATAATCAGCTGATACTTGGTCAACAATGGAGATTAAGTCCAAGATTACACTGGCCATATCCGGAGAAGCAACGAGGAGATTGACAACCTTCAGGGTAGTCTTCAAAAAAGAAGGAGCCGATGCTTCCCCCTCCAAGGTTAACATTAAATCTCTTTTGAAGATTTGTGCTTTAACTTTCTGAAGAGCCTCGTCGAGATGAGAGGTCGAAGTAGATATTCCAGATGCAGTTGAGGCACTATGATCAGAGGAACTTTCTCGACCTTCTAGAATTGTAGTCAGATAGCCTAAAGGATTTTGCTGTTTCAGCAAGGCCAAATCCTCCTTGGTTCTCGATCCCGTCGAAGGGACACTTTTGTTGGCAGCAACAACCACGTTGGCCGCCTGCTCTGAAATTGCCTCAGAACCTGCAGGATTCTGGTTTCCTTCAACAGAACCCTCTTCGCCATCAGCTCCTAGGATCCCTTCATCCTCCCTTGCTGTCACAGTCTCAGCAATAAGGATGCTTTCCTCTTCATTCTCTTACACATCAACCAACGGAGCCCTAGTCTCTTCGTGGTTTCCTTCAGCTTCTTCTTCATTGGCTTCCTCTATAGTTTCATGCTGGGGTTCAGAAGCTTGATTTACTTCATCAGCTGAACTCATGAAAGAGCCTTTCGCTGAAGAAGGCCTATAAGTAGGCTCTCCTTCACTATTCAAGAGGGTGACAGAGCCTTCGACAGGAGTAGGAACGCATTTGGAAGTTCCAGCAGTGTCCTGGAAAATAAAAGAAGTTCGTTTCTTTCAGAATCCTCATAAATAAAAAGGGGGAGTCGAGAAATAAATGATGGTCTGTCAAAGCAAATACCTGGACTGGGATTTCAGCACCGGGACTGGAGTTATCACTCTCGCTAGGATTGTTTAGCCTAGCAATTACTTCCTGTTCAGTAGGCTCTTTGATAACTACAGGCGGAGGCCTCCCAGCTGTAGTCTTAATCCTAATTTTGGGACGAGTTTCAACGGCAGGAACGGGTTTCTTTAACCTTCGTCTCTGCAAAGGAACAGGAGGAGACTCCTCTTCTTCGTCGCTAGAGATTTGGATCTCCTGGACCTTCCATTTTTTGGGGGTAGTTTTCTGAATACCCAAAAAAGACAAATCAAAGGAATCAATACCCATGTCAGACAATCATAGAAAATAAAGGTATGGAAGAAAGTGAATACCTTGGGAGAGGGGTTGACAGTAGAATCTCCCCCTTTTGTGCTCTCAGCAACCTTCTTCGAAGTGGTTCTCTTGACAGCTAAACAAAAGACAAGAAAACTGAAGTTAATCGAGCGTCGAATGACAAATCTGAAGCGAAGAGAAAGAAAATAAGTAATACCTTTCTTGATCCTGTTGAGAACCAGCTTAAACGCCTCACGAAGGTGGTGGGCGAAGTCCTTCTCATTGAAGAACTCTTCATCATAATACTGTTTCCACCACCCCTCAAAATTAACAGAACTCAAAAAATTGAGGTTAAAGTCGAACATGGTCAGTATAGTTCGACCGGTGTACCTACCAATATGCTTGGTAGCAGCATCTTCTGAGTAGTATGCATTGTAAAATAGTAGCAGCTTCTCTCGAGGATAAATGGGTGAGGGAAGTGACTGAATAATACCAAATTGTCGAGAGACAAGGTTTGGTTGATAAGCGATCAAGCTCAATTGATTTTTTGAGCTCTTGAATCTCAATGGCATGATCCTGGGGCGAAGAAACGATTCCCACATGCTCACGTATTCATCAGTCACGTCCTCCTCCTCATTCGAAGGGAATGGTCTGGTGAACCATTCTGGACCAACTTTTCGACTGGCAAAGGGAGCCATAGTCGAAACAAAGTGTTTTCACTCTGCAAACATCATCACGAAGCTTGTGAAAGCCTTCTGAAATTGTTGGCCTTCATCAGTAGGAGTCAGCAGTGCAAGCCTGGTGCCTTCGACCCTCCTGTTCAGGATTTCTGGGGCCTCTTCGTTAATATTATTCTTATGAGGAAGAAAGGATTCAAAGGTGGCATTGAGCCAAAGCTGGAGAAGCCAAAAGGGCTAGATAGCAGCAAGCTCCCCCTGTCCCCTATAACCTTGAGTTGAGTCACACCATTACTGATGGACTCATATAGATTGGCCAAAATTAATTCAGCCAAGCAAAGGGGATAACCATGGTGAAGTTGCGTCGCAAGTGTGAGCATCTTCTTCGTCACCTGAAGTGACTTAGTGCAAAAAACGAAACAAGACAACCACATAGCCAAGAAGGCTATATGCTCCACCTTCGACACAGTGCTAGAGGCTTTATCGTGGAAATGGTTGATAAAGGTGGTGTAGGTGGGTTTTGTAGCAGCAAACCCAATAACATCCTCAGACAAGTCTTCAGGGTCGAAATAGTCGCCAGTCGGTCGAAGACCGGTGATTGCAGCTATGTCGAATAGAGTGGGGGTCATCATCCCACAGGGAAGATGAAAAGTAAAATGTGTGCTATCCCAGAAATACAGTGAAGATACCAGCATGCGGGGGCAGTAAGGCAATCCTGTCTTCGACAGCATCACCAAGTTATAAATGCCCATTTCCTTCCAGACGGAAACTTGCGCCTTCTCCATCTTCTTCAACCAGTCTGAATATTCTGAGGAGGGGTTAGGGCTTGATCGAAAGATTCTGTTCCCTTTGTTCATGAATTGGAGGTTGATATCCTCTGTAGTCTGAGCGTGCTGTTGATTGGCCGGAGTAGCATCTTCAGGGTCATCCCTAGGCTTCTTCGCGCAACCTATGGGTTTGAGCCTTGGGTGAGTAGGGAAGAAGGCGCGATTCTTCAAGGGATTTTCGACGCACGGAGACAAAGGACCAGACATAGCATACATGTCTCCACTGTACCTAATGGGAATGAGAAGCTGAGAATCATATGCTTCTCGCCACTCCCTCGTCATGGGTTCAGCAACGTACCGATCAATCGAGGAAGGAGAAAGGTTAGTGGAAAAGACCTCTGGTGGGTTATGGACATCAACAGCGTTTTTAGGTTGAGGATTGTTTGGTGCATTGGAGAGGAAATCCATTGTTGAAGATTTGGGAGAAAACGAAGTTGACAATACAAAGTGTTTGAAAGCAAGAGATTTGGAAATGTTAGAAATGGTAAAAGTTCCAATAGAAAGGCTCAGAAGTATTTATAGCCTTCAGAGAGGGATATGTCTCGTCAAGGCCATTTAATGTTTTGCAGATAGTGGGACACGTGGCAAAGTGTGAAGCGGTTACCGTGCAGACATTGGGAAACGTTTTGACATGCGTGCCTAGGTTCTAGGAATATGGTCATCATGGCAAGCGTGATAACGGCAGTTAGAAGAGACATCTTGGAGAAAGAGTAATGATGGTTTTCTCAAGAGCAGCAACTGTTGGAAGACGAAAAACACACGTCAAAATCTTGTGGAAAACTAGAAAGACAGGTGTCGAATGGAAAGATCAAAGAATGACTATTTCTTTAAGCGTCGAAATAGACATTCTTGGGGGGCAATTTGTTGGCTCCTAAATTCGACACTTACTATATTTGGTCTTTTAGACCAAAAAACTGGAATGAACCAAGTTGAGAAGAATGCTTCGACATATGGAATAACTTAGGAAAAAGATCTAAGTTATATTTGAGCCTTCGACCAGGGCTCTATTTCAGGTCTTTTCGACTGAAGAGGACTTTTGTCCTTCGACTGAGAGAAAATATCCTCGCTTTGACACATGATACGAGGGATATTTGAATTTTGAATTATTGGAGGGAAAGGCAGTTTCACCAGCGGCTAAGAAGAAGCAACATGGCTGAAAGCCATAGGTCGAGGGACATGCAGAAGACACTTGTCTTCATCTTAGCGCAGAATGATCCCTCGACGGTTACTTAGTTTTTAGTATAAATTAGGAAACTTGTGTAGTTTTTTGGTGTGTTCAACCTATTGTACTAGTCACTAAAAAATAATCCAAGTAACCGCTGCGTGAGAAAGGATAAAACTGAGAAATGTACGTTGGAAACACCTCTTTTTATTAATGAAAGTCTTTTACATTACTTTAATATTATCTTGCAAAGTTATCTTTCTTACTTCTTTACCTGCATTTCTACATTTCTGTCTACTTTTCCAAAATCTCAAACATCTTTTCTCTGGGTCGAACGTGCGTTCTTCCTGCTTATCTGTCTTACATAAAAATTAGCAATGTTCTGGGATTAATCTGATCGATCCCGTAAGTAAACCAAAGAGAACTTTCCTTTTTGGAGATCAGCGGTTGTTTACCAAAAACAACGGTAAACAAACTATAATGTGGAAGAATTTGGAATTTAAGTCACCATCTTTAACCAAATGCATTTTGGCACACTGTTTCCAATACACCTCCTCTCGGACCAACAAATTTTAATGCTTCCTGACAATCTCTAATAGTTTCTCCACACTATCAAGATCATTCATCCTACGATAATACTCCATCTCGACTTCGCAATCATTAACTTCTTCCTTAAATCGTGTTCTCTTCCTTCTGCTCTACCTTTGTAACTCCGCCGCACATCCACCTAAATATAGTATTAATTAAAAAATGATAAATTTTATTATTAATTAATACTATGTTTTATGTTAATTTTATATATTTATTTAATAAATTTATTAATCTATCAAATATTTCAATTAATTTATCAATTTATTAATTATAAAATATCTTTCATCAAATTTTAAATTATAAAATAATTTATCAAATATCAGTAATTTTTCATCAATTAAACTAAATTATATTAATGTATGGCATCCATCATAATTGAAGTAAATGGAATATAATTGAATCTAAGTTTGGCCGACCAGAAGACTACAGCTTCTATCTTTTCTTTGTTTATTCTTTTGTTTTTTTCTTCGTTCATTCTTCTTTGTTTTTTCCTTCTCTACGTATACAAATGTCCACAATAGGAAGTCTTGATCAACTAGATACTTTTAAACTTTAACTTCATTGTTCACAATTCTCAAAAATATAGTTCTCTACTTTTTTCGATTTTTGAGTTTTTTTTTATATTTTAAATGAGGTAAAATAAGGCAATCCATTAATACAACGAGTATGCATTATTACATTTTGATTATAACTTGCCTCTTTTAGTATAAAACATAGAATGAGTCGATTTTTTAAAAAAAAAAAATTATATTTTTAAAAAATATATATAAATAATTATGTTTCGGAGAAATTTACACAAATAATTATATTTTAGAAAATATTATAATAAAATAGTCATTTCAGATGACACATGTATTAATTTTCTTAAAAGAGACGTCAAATGAGATGACATCTAACTATCTCTTAAATTTTTTTTCAACTTTTTCTATTTATCTGGGGATTTTCCTGCAAATATGATTTTTTTTCTGTAGACTTACATTTAGATTTAACTGAGGCCTGATTTTCTACAAATAATTCTATAGAAAAATCTGCAGATAAATCCGCATGTAATGTCAAATCTGCAGAAAAAATATCAAATAAAAAAAAATTGAAAATTATACAGAAAGTATTAATTTAAGTAACACTTCCTCTTTAATTTATTTATTTTTAAATATGATTATTTACGTAATTTTTTCTAAAATAAAATTATTTATATATATTTTTTAAAATATAATAATTATTATTAAAAAACATTCAAATGAGTCACTTCAAAGATCTTGATATTAATTAATATTGGAGAATGCAGAGCAAATAAAATTCCCAAAAAATGCATGCCAAAGGAAGAACCACACATTTCTCTTTTATTTTATTTTTGACATAAATAATTTTTTGATCTCAAAAATTGACGCATTTTTAATTTTCGTCCTAATATCAATTCACAAGAAAACGTGAAAAAAAATCCACAATAAACTTACATATTTTCTCATAGATTTTAGTTTTAAAAACTTAAATCAAATAAAAATAAACGTTTAAAAATTTTATCCAAGAAAAAAATATATAGACAAAAATAAAAGACAAACTTCCCGAAACTAAAACATTATTTAAACTTTTATTTTTTTAATATTTGATGTAAAGTTTCATATTTCTCATATGTGGAAAAAAATGTATTTTGTACACATAGCAATGATATATGTGCGGTATTGTATTAATTTCGCATAAAAACAAGATTGATTCACTTAACTAAATAATTAATTTAATTTATAGTTAAAATTAACATTGATTTAAATAGTTAAATTAACTATAATTTATTAAATTAATTGTTTATTCCTTTAAATTAATTATATTTTAAATTTAATTACAATTTTGGCTTCATATTTTATCTTATCACGAAATTGATATTTTATCTTAAATTTAAACAGTTTTAATCTCTTCTTATATTTTTTACATTATTAATGATGTTTTAAGTTTTGAAATGATAAATTTCTTGTGAAAGATAATAAATTGTTATATATAAATTTATTATCATTTATATATAGATATATTGTAAACTTTATAAATAAAAATGTAAGTTAAAAAATAATTATATTTTTTATAAAAAAATTATGGAAAAAGATCAAAACTATTTGAATTTAATACAGAATAATTAATTTTATAAATCTGATAAAATTGGAAGATCAAATTAGCTTGTATCTAGGTATTGAAACTGCCATTGATTTGAGAATCAAGTTTCTAAAAGTTTATGGAGATTCAATTCTCGTGATAAGTCAGATTAGTGGAGATTGGGAGACTCGTCATCCAAATCTGATTCCTTACAAAGAACATGTTATGAAGCTGAATTCGTACTTTGAAGAGATCACGTTCGAGCACATCACGAGGGAAGAGAATAATCTTGCAGATGCTTTGGTTACTCTGTCATCCATGTTTAAAGTAAAATGGGCTAATGAAGTGCCTTCGATCACTATCATGAGGTTGGATGAGCCAACATTTTGCTATGAAGCTGAAGTGGAATTGGATGGTAATCTGTGGTTTCACGATATCAAGAGGTACCTTGAGGCTCAAGAGTATCCTGAAAATGCATTTATTACAGATAAGAAGTTTTTGAGGAGGTTTACAACCAAGTTTTTTCCTCAGCAATGGTACGTTGTACAAAAGAAATCATGATGGTATGTTGCTTAGATGTGTAGACAAGAACAAAGCAGCAAATATCATTGGGGAAATGCATGAAGGTGCCTTTGGGACTCATTCTAGTGAGCATACCATGGCTAAAAATATTTTGCGAGCTGGTTACTATTGGTCCACCATGGAAAATGTTTGCTACAACTATGCCAGAATATGCTACAAGTGCCAAGTATATGCTGACAAAGTGCATGTTCCTCTCATTCCTTTGAATGTCCTGGCCTCTCTATGGCCTTATGCAATATGGGGCATTGATATGATCGATCATATTGAGCCAACTACTTCCAACGGTCATCGTTTCATTCTGGTTTCCATTGATTACTTCACCAAGTGGGTCGAAGATGCATCTTATGCAAATGTTACCAAGCAAGTGGTTGCTCATTTTATCAAGCATAACATAATTTGTCGTTATGGGATTCCTAAAAAGATCATTACTAATAATGAATCTAATCTCAATAACAAGATGATGAAGGAACTCTGCAAAGCCTATAAGGTTAAGCATCACAATTCTTCTTTGTATAGCCCGAAGATGAATGAAGTTGTTGAAGCGAGTAATAAAAATATCAAGAAGATTGTGCAAAAGATGGTGGTGACCTATAAAGATTGGCATGAGATGCCGCATTTCGCTTTGCATGGCTATCGTACTTCAATGCGTACCTCGATTGGGACAACCCCGTTCTCACTTGTTTATGGAATGGAAGCAGTCTTTCCTGTGGAAGTTGAGATTCCTTCTCTAAGGATTATGAAACATTTCGAGCTTGACGAAGCTGAATGGATTCAGAATCGGTTGGATCAGTTGAACCTCATCAACGAGAAAATACTAGTGGTTGTGTGTCATGGTTAAATGTACCAACAGAGAATGAGAAAGGATTTTGACAAAAGGGTGCGCCTTCAGAATTATAAGGCCGGTGACCTTGTGTTGAAAAGGATAATTCTTCATCAAGGTGATCCCATGGGCAAGTGGACTCCAAATTATGAAAGATCATTTGTCGTAAAGAAAGTTTTCTCTGACGGTGCCATGATTCTTACGACAATGGATGGTCAAGACTTCTCACTCCCTATAAACGCAGACGTAGTCAAAGAATACTTCGCATAAAAAGAGAACCGATGAGTTGACGACTCAAGCAAAAAAGGGCATCCCTGCAAATTAAAGAAAGATGAATAAGAATGTTCGTGCAAAAATTAGGGATAAAAAAGAATAATTGAAAAGAATAAAAAATAAATAAGTACACCCGATAAGTTGAAAACTCGAAAGGGCGGCTTAGGAAAGAAAGGGTATCCTAGTGGATTGAAAACCCGAAAGGGTGATCCAGGAAAAAGTTAGGGATTTGAAAGCGAACGACTACATCTGACGTCAGATCTATGATTTCATCTCACTACTACAATTAGTAACCCCTAAGGGTAGTAATCAGTCCATTCATCTTCTACAGAAAGCAAAGTGATGAGATAGTCGAGGTCATAAGAGTTATTGATGAGTCGGAACTCGAGGGAAATCCGTTTTCACATTGCCATTCCTGTATTACACTTTTGATTTCACTTTTGCACTTACCTCTCGTTAGGAATTGCTTCTTGATGTACTTGCCTATTTATAGGCCATTTTCCAATAAATAAAAATTTTATTTTCATTCAAAAGCTTTCTCTTTATTTTACTCTTACTGTTTTGTTTGCAAAAAGACGTCTAATTATTGATAAATATTGCATCTAAAAATTTGGAGGTTTTACACATGATAAGAAACATTTGAATTTGCTGTAAGAACTTGTGTGGCCTGGTTGGCAGACAAAGTCATCATGCTACATGTCGCATTTTGGATTTTCATCGAAGCGCGAACGAAGGCGAAAGACAGAAGAGTTTCCATCAGTGTTATTTATCCCAATAGAGGGAAAGGAAACACTGAGAAAACATGAGGGAAGGAAAGGAACATGGTCATCGTGACCAAGAGAAAAAGGGTAAGGAAGTTGGTTACGTGATGGGAAGGTATTAGCACCACTCACATCTGTGGTACTCCACATGATCCACTTAAGTTTGTTCTAATATGAGGGTGTGTCTAATCTATGCCTAAAGCATAATTCTAAAAGGGAATGCATGCAAAGTATATATAAAAAAAGAAAGTTTTTATTAGTTGTTCCTACCGCAGTTGCGAACCTTTAGTGCCTACGTACCCCCTTCGTGCAATAGAGGATTAGAGCACTCATAGTTCACCTTAAAAGGTTTGGTGAGTTGTATGTTTTTTATGAATGATGCTAGCGAGGCATGACCTTTTTGAAAAGGTTTTAAAAGAAAAAGCCCGAAGACAAAAGTTTTGCATTGTTTGATATTTTTGTTGTGCATAATAGCTAGTTGACCTCAAGAGAGAGATAATAGTCATTTCTACACTTTTATGAAAAGAGTCTTCGAGACTTGAACCACACAAGAGACTAAGAATGAAAGAATAATGAGATCAAAAAGAAACACGCTTATCATTTCCCATATTTAGTAGAAGTGTGATTCTCATCATTTACTATTGAGTGTTTTGAGAAGTTCGAAAGAAAAAGAGTTTTAGTTTTAACATGGATGCAAAAGAGAAAAGACTAACAAATGAAGATCTTAATCCTATAAGTTGTAATGCTTATGGACCTAAGGTTGGGATAAGAGGGAGATATACCTAACGTTGTCGTGCATGGATAAAAAATTTAAGGTCTATTTAATTCAAACTTATAGAAGAAAGAACTAAAACTCCTATGGGGAACATGGCAATCTCACAAAGATAAGAAGAGGAAGAAGAAAAAAGAAATCACGCTTATATAAGAGAGAAATAAGTATCACATAAACACACACACAATTAGGATAGATACCTAAGCACATATGAAAGAAAAAATGATAAAACATCAAGTAACAAGTATATAAGGTATTATAAAACATCAAGATAAAGAAGGGAAGACAAAACATCACATAAAGATGATAATACATCAAGTAGCAAAGATGGTAGTACATCAAGTATACATGCATTAAGAAGACAAAACATCAAGCACAAAGCAAAGAGAAGGTGATAAAACATTATTGAACACAAGTCCATGTGATAAAACACAAAAGAGATTAAGATCTCACAAACATACTTGAAGAAGTGAAGAAGGAGGATAATAGAGCAATGACAAGCAATAAAAAAGAATGGCATAAAAGCACATCAAGACATGATATAGTTTTTGACCTTAACATGTGATCGGGAAAATAGCAAGTGTACTATTCTAACCGATGTAGTAATAATGGGTTTACCCCCAAAGATCGATCTCGAGGAGTGCATAGTAAATACTAAGTTTCCCAGTAGTTCAATTGAATAAAAATAATTGATTGATTTTTTTTGATGAAATCTTTGCACGAAGTAATAACGCGAAAGTAACTGACTTTTTTTTACAAGAGAAAAACATGCTAGGGGAAGTGGTTGACTTGGATTGCAAAGATATGAATTCTAATGCTCTCAAAGGTTAATCTTATGTTTTTCAATTACCAACCTCTAGATTGTTTTTCCCTATGTCTGTAGTGAAAAACCCTTGAACATTCACCCTTAATCCCAATACCCATGAAGATAAAAAGTGAATACAAGCAATTAGAATAACAAGGTTGTCAGTGGTAATTTAGGGTACTTCTAGTCCTAGGTCTTATATACTATAATCCAATTATACCAAAACCCTAACAACTACAGTCCTGCAATTGTTAGCCATAGATCATTCCAAATTTTACCGAAAGAGAAAGCATAAACACATTGCATAATTAAATTGAAAAACATGAATTCAAACTTTGATTAACTTAGAAATTCATATCCATTGCATAAACCAAATCAGGACCACCCCCTAGCATTGGGGGGTTTAGCCTCTCATAGTATTCAAGATAGACATAATTAAGAAGTTAAACATTACAAGAATAAAGGTGGACTTTGATCTTCAATGGTGGAAACCCTTGAATCCCTCAGTCTCCAATAACCTTGATGAAGCAATCTTCTCTCTTTTGTGTTCTCTATTGTACGATGCAAAAGTCTCTGCCTCTCACTCAAAAACTCAAATAAATACCTAGGTACAAATCTCAGCAAACTGGAATATCTAAAGTGCCCTCACAGTCAAGATTTAATAAAAAGGGACCAAAATAAAATAGTTGACGTGCAGGCCGACACAGGCCGTGTTGAGCCCACACGGGCCGTGTTTCTTTACAAAATGGTTCTCTTTTCTCCTGTTTCAGGCCTTTTGACACGGGTCGTGCTAGGCAGCACGGGCACCCGTGTTGGCTCCGAGTTCTTTGTATGGGCATGGCTTGTTGTGCTGACACGGGCCGTGTCATGGGATATGGACCGTGTTGGTCTTCATATGTTTGCACTTTTCCCTTTTGACCTTTGTACTCTTGTTCCATGCTCTGCACTCTTGCTTTATACTAACCCTACTGAACCTAAGATATGCATACTACCAACAAAATGCATTAAAAGCATCAAAATAACTCAAAAAAAATACAATGCAAGAAAATCAACTAGACATAAAATACTTAAGAAAACAATAAGACTTAACATAAAATGTTACTCAATTGACAGACTTTAGACCGTATGCATGATGAAAATTAGATAGAAATGGCGACCGATCAACATGCTAAAGACCTTAGAATATCCTAAGCATATCACTAAGGGTTAAGAAGAAGTCACTATTACCTAACTAGACAAGTAAGAGTGCAAGTGTGCACTTAGAAGATAAAACTTCACATCATGATAAAACATAAAAGCAAGGATGATACAAAAGGTAGATACCTAAGTCTAAACATGGTTCAAGACTGCCAATATACATAAGATATCACTACCTAAGCATGTTCACAGGTTAAGGACAATATTAGGTCAAAACCAAACCCTAACATGTTCTTAAAGGTGGGTGAAGCACAAGAAATGGATAGATGAAGAGAGAACATGTTTATAAGGTGTCAAATAATACAAGTCAGTAGAAAATGATCTCTAAGATCACACATACAAACATCACAAGCATGGGGAAAAGAATGCATACAAAGCATATAAAGGAAATGACTAATGGAGGCAAGCAAGCAATGTTCAATTTAACAAGTAAAGGTCAAATGAAGAGAGAATAATTGAAGAATTATGAAATGTTAAAATTGTATATTAAGTTAACTCAAGATGAGACTCAAGAGTAACCAAGTAAGAAGATGAAACTTCTTACATAAGAAAAGTCACCTAGTTGATGAACAAAATCATCTAAAAAGGATGATACTTGTCTTAGATCAAATGAGATTGAAGAAGATCAAGTAAGAGTGCAATGATATATTATATGTCATAGGGTAATGATAAAACCCTCACAAGATATCAATCATGAACTTAAAGACTCAAGAAATGTCAACAAGATAACATACTCAAGTGTCATGATATATTGTCAAAGTATAGCCCTCAAGAAATGTTTTGGAAAATAATTTGTGAAAAATATAAGATCTAGTTTTAAAATTCAACAAAAAATATTTTAATGATCCTAACACATCCAAGAACCCTAATCCAATTAGTTTTTGTTTTACAAGTTGAGTAAAATAAAGAATTAAATCAAACTTGTAACATAAGCAAGTGAAATTAGAAAAAATGAAAACCAAACTTCACAAATTTTAAAGTCAAACAGAAATAAACAATAAAAATGAAATAAAAATCTCAAGATCAACCTAATATCTTAGGGATGTCAGATAGTATTTTTAGCATTTTTTTAGACTAATGAAAATTAGGAAATAAAATCAAAATGCTAAATAAGTGATTAAAATACCTAATTAATCTCTATGAATTAATTAATTATCCAAAAATGTTAAAATAAAAATTATAATGAGAATTTTGACTAAAAATAAAGTCTAAAATATTTTTGTATAAGTTTTGAATAGGTGAAACTATTAAACATAATTTTGACAAAACAATTAAAATGTAATAAAATTCAAATATGAAACAGATCTATTACACCTTGTAATATGGTGAGAGAACTGACTTGGTTTATTTTGCGTTTTATCAAAAAAATTGCGGATAGCAAGAGTCGCCACCGACTTTTCTTTTATCCAATAAAGAAAGGTGAAAAGAACAGGAAAGACCTTTGATAGATTTTGAGTTCGGGGGATAAGTTATGAAAAGGGAAGGTGCTAGCACCCTTTTCATCCATAGTTATCTACGGGCTCTTAATCGCCTGCTCACTTTATTTGTTTTGTGTGTGCTTTTGAAAAAGTTTTGAAATTCCAAATAGCAAGGCAGTTTGCTTTATGATAAAATCTTGTATCAGTCCTCAAGAGTGTTGATAAAGCGTTTTTGAAAATGTTTTTGAAAGTGTGAGGTGTGAAAAAGTGTTTTAAGTTGTGAGCAAGCAATTAACAGTAACTACCCACTCAAGGTCTTTCTTGTATTTTTCCTCCTCCTTTAGATAGTGCTTTCCTACCATTAGTTAGTAGGAAGCCCTATCGTTGGATGTTTGAGGGACATGCGTAGGGTCATTGTTATGGTCATTGAAGGCAACATGTAGGGATACCTTTAGCAATTTGAAGGGACTGTTATCATATATATTCATAGGCAACATCGACGGACAAGATCATATACCGTAGGCAACTTCGAGGGACATCAAGGGACCATGATATTTATGATGATTTATAACTGAGGGTCTTTGCTAATGGTTACCTACGTTCGAGGGACATAACCATTGTTTTTTCAAAGCAATGAGAGAGGTTACCCTAGAGGTGAAGTGTACAAAGTATGCTTGATTCAATTTATTTATCTTGCAATTATGGTTAGCTATTGATTTCTTTTATGTCTTGCCATACAATCCTATTAAACTAGACAGTTATAAGGAAAACAGTAAAAGCAGAAAATAAATGTCCTAAGCTATTACAATGCTTCGGGGAAGGGGGGTACAAAACCACAAAATTTAGGAAAAATAGCAAGCGAATAAAATCCTAATTTAAGCTATTAGTCCCCTTTAGCAGATACATTATTGGAAAAAATAATAAAATACACGACAGTAATAACATACACGAAATTATAAAAGGAAAAGAAAAGACTAAATTTGTTTTGATTGTTTGATAAAAAAATGTTTGATGATTAACCTAAAACCTAGTTGATTTTAATTAATAGAAAAAGTTAGGTAATTAATATAAATAAAACCCTAAAATCTAAGTTGATTTTATTAAAAACCTAAAATTAAATTAAAACCTAAAATTAAATTAAAACCTAAAATTAGTTATTTGAGTTTATTATGAAAAATTAAAGGTTTGTGAAAAATATTAGATTTTATGAAAAAGGTTTTAAACAAAATGAAGGAAAATAGGTAAAAGGATAAATAGAATGGAAGAAAACCAAAATCAGTAGGGGTGGGTGTTGAACCCACGCCCTTCTAGCCTTTTCCATGCATTGATTGGTGTTACAATCTGGTCTCAACGTGTTTTGTAATAAACCTGCATGGGACCATTACAATGGTTCAAACCTGCAGTGTTGAATCTCATGAACACATTAAACAAATTAGTATACCATGAAATACAAAGAAAACAAATATATGAAAATTTGTAATGGTAAAACCGATATGGCATGTATGAATGCTTCTACACTCTTTTAATCATGGAGATCGAACCAACCTTACCCTATTAAGTTCCTGGAAGTGAATGAGATGACTTGTTTATAGTGAGATAGAGGTTTGTAATAAGGATCTCAAGATTTCTAGGATTCTTGAAAGAACTTGATATTTTGACAAAGTTGTGGAAAGGTTTTTTTTTATATCCTTGTTTGTATGAAAAGAATGAGATTGTATAATGGAAATTAGGGCAAAGATATGGGCTTTGGATGTTCAATTAGGCCTCCAATAACTACAAGCAATAGTGCATATTTTTATTCACTTCAGTTTGAAACGTTCCGGACAAATTTGCAGGGACCTTAATGCGATTTTTAAAGTTGAAGTGTGAAAAAAGAATGTAGCCGATATCGAGAACAAACTCCTGTCCGAAAATGGGCTCTACCAGATGAAAGATGAACTAGTTATGAATTTTTGAAGTTTTGTCTCAGACAACTTAATTTCCAGCTTCAGAATTTTCAATGAGTTGTACGCGATTCGGGTCAAAAACGAAGCCTTTGGGGTACCGTTTGCTTTTGAAAATATAAACCAAAATTTTACTAACTCAATTTGTGAGACAATTCCACTAGAACCAGCTTGATACAATAAAAATCGACTGAGTTATGATTTTTTAAATACGAAGCAGATAAATACATGTCACAATTTTCCTGTGCGAAAACACTTGATAAATCCATATTTTTGGAGAGTTTCTGAATGAAATTGGCTTCCATCCATGGAAGATGAAAACATAGATGACGTCAAGACGAAATTTTGGCCACCAGAATGGGTTTAAATCGAGTCACGGGCTTTAAGTTATGAATTATTTAGTGCGTAAAAAATGCACTTTCAACACACTTTTCACCATATTTCTTTGAGAAAACTCGCACATTCAGAGACCTTCTTTAGAGAATTGGCTCTCAAGCCAAACCTGAATTTGAGAATATGTCACCAGGGATATCTTGGCGAAAGAACACCTGAATATGATGCGCCGGGTTGGACTTGTGAATCTTTGAACTCTGAATCATTGCGAAATAGCGAACAGATCTTCAGCACGAAAAATACTCTGAGAACATCCGTTGACGAAATAAATGTCACCTGTAATCTGAAGAGGCTTTCTAGAGATACCTTTATCCCATAACCATAGTGTTGTACCCCAAAATTTGCCCTCTCTTTTTCACAAAGAAATCACAGCTTCGGGCTCTTCCTGATTTTTTAGATTTACTCAAGAATCGGTCAAACAGACTTTTCTTATCAGTCAAACAAAATTAGGGTTCCCATTAACTTTTGAATCAGTCCAAGCAGATTATTAGGGTTTCTATTGATTTGGTTGAGTTTGGCTCAGGGTTTGGTCAAGCAGACGCTTCTTTGATATTAAATCAAGAATTAGGGTTTGCACGCGCATTTTCAGAAGAATTTGAATCCACAGTGTCTTAATTGACTGTCACATGGTTTTGACGTTTGTTCAAGATTTCTGTTTGTTTCTCAAAGTCTAAACATCTGGGATATGGGTTAAGGCTTCTGATTGAGAGTTTGAAGTGTTGGTTTAATCAGTGAAATGAAAGACGTATGGACATTTGTTTTGTTTGACTGTGCAATACATATGGTTAATTGGAACGCCGGGTTTATTATTGGTTAATGCGAAGTTGCAAGACTACAATGTTTATTAATTATTTATTTTATCTAAGTTAAAATAATTGGAATGCATTTCCAGTCGTTTTAATTCAAGAGATTTAAATAAATAAATAAACAGTGAAATAGAGAATTATCTGACAAAAAGACTTTTATTTATTTTTAATTATTGGTACAAGTGTTATTTAAATACAATAATTTTATTTACAGTATTTATAATAATGTTTATTACAAATGATTAAAATAAAATAAAACTATATCCTAAGTTTCTTGAAATCTTCATCTTCTACTGCTGCTTCCCTTGCCCCAATTAATATTTACCTGCAAAGCCAGAAAAAAGAGAAGTCAAACACAGATGAATTTGGAAAAGTATTTCTCAGACAGATAATTAAAACTCATCATTAAAGGTTTTGGCCGGAATCAGTTTGTTCGTCCTCTCTGCAAATCGCAAGAAGATGTCTCTTCTTGGTTCACAAAGAGGGAAGTAAAATGTTTGCAAGCATATGAATTATTTTGCAAAAAATACACAAAGCTGCATAAATTCAAATTGCAAAGTGCAAACTGAAATGCCAAACAAGCTGCATAAGTCCAAACTGAATTGCATTATCAAACTAGGCAAACCAAATTGTCAAAGGGGAAAACTAAGTCACAAGTTTCAAACTGTCAAAAGTTGTCAAAGAAGATACCCAAAGATATCAAAAGATATCAAAAGCCAATAAAGCTGTCAACAAGTACACAAAAGCAATGCAGAAAATATAGAGGTAAGAAGATATGCAGAGGAAAGCCAAAGATGCAAGCAATATTTCAAAACATTTTTCATCATTTTCTGGCCAAAACCTTTTCAGAATAGAAAGTACAGTTTAAGCAATAAAAAATGCTTTTTCTGTGGAGAGAGAAAGAGGGAGAGAAGTAGAGGCTTACAGTTTTTCAGGCAGGCTAGAGATAAATAAATATAACAGATCAGAATAGTTCAAGGGGGGCAAAATACAAAGAACACATAGAAAAATATAACACAGCCTGCCTATACCGGAGACAAAGGAGCAAGCCAACCAACTGTTAGTTACCAGACCAAACCTGCCTTCAAATAACCTGCCTGAAACACCTCCAAACAACCTGCTAAAAAACAGTTCAAATTGCAAATACTTCAAGCAAGCATAACAAGCACAAGCCTTGCAGCCAGCCTGTAACCATAAGCTTGCCTGCATAAACCTAAAGACCTGTGTTCAAACTTAGAAACCTGCATAAACTTCAACAAACCCAGCCTGTATCAAACAATCAAACTCAAAGCTGCAAGCCTTCAAGCCTGAACCAGAAAACCTGTCCTAAACAAACTCAGTAACTTGTATCCAAGCCTAGACAAACAAACCTGCTCAAACTTTCAACAGGCATGCCTTCCTAAAACTATCAACGTGTAACCAAAACCAAACAATAAACATCTTCAGAGATAAGCCCATCATTAGAATCATCAAAAATCCAAAGAGAGAAAGAGAATCAGAAGTAAGCAAACAAATCTCAGAATCAAGGTTCATCATAGAATCAACACATCCAAATATCCAAACGTACTCTCAGAGCAAAAGCTCATCATCGAGAATCACAAAATCCAAAGAAAGCAATTCAGAAGCAAAAGAAGTTCATCACAGAATAATCATCAAAAGCATCACAGAGGCAAGCAATCAGAAGAAGAAAAGAAGATGTCCTAGGGTTTTCAGAAGCATAGCATTCATCATAAAACAAAGCAAAGATACAAGTACAAGAACAAAGCTTTTCTCGTCATCATACTCCCTCCACCTTGGCCGCCGGAGAAGCGCCACCGTCCACTCCTCCGTCTCCAAAACCCTAAAGGTATTGTCCCCCTTTCCTTTTTCTGCTTCACATCTCACACAAACACGGACATCCATGATTAAAACATGAAAAAGACAAAACATGCAAGATAAGAACTTGAAACCCTAAAGCGCGTTTGAAGAGTACTCAATACCTTTTCTTATCACCCTGTGTAACCGTGAAGAGAGGAGAATGGAGGCATCGCTCTGGTAGCCATAGGTGGAGAGGGAGTTCGTTCAGAAGCTTTGCTTAAGAAGGATGAAGAGGAAGAGATGAAGAAGTTGGAGAGCGGCACCGTTCCAAAACTGTAAACTTAATTCTGAGCAAGACATAAACGAACCCTAAAACATTGTCAAACGCGTGTTGGGCCTGCTCCACGTTCCAAACCTTAAGCCCAATGATTTCTGGCATACACCCCCCCTCTTGTCCTCTTTCAGCACACATTTTTTTGGGCCAAGCATGTTTTTTAAAAAGAAGCCCATTTAACTTTATTTTCCTTACATACAAACTAATACTTCTTCTTATTATTTTATTTTCACCTTAATTTTCATTTTTCGTTTATAACCTAATTCTTCTTTATTGTTAAATAATATGTTAATTTTTCATGTAAAAATTTTGTTAATACTTTTTTTTATTACGCTTAAAATATGTAAATATTAGATTTATTAGGTTAATAGATTTTTTGTCTTAAAACTTTTTTTTGTTTAATAAATCTTTTTATATAAATTTCTAAAAACATTAACAAAATACATAAACAATAGATTTTTTATTAAGTTAAAATTTTCTTTTCTTTAAAACTCTTGTCTATATAATTAACAAAAACACAAAAATAATAAAATACTTAATACATTAGGTTAACATTTTTACTCATGTGTAAATAATCATATACATTTCACAAATACTTTTGATTCTCTTTTATCCTTATACTTTGCTATATTTTTACATTGAGAATGCGATGGTTCGATTTGGGTTGTAAATAATATTTGGACACTACTATTCTGATGAGACTCATCCCCATTTGTAAACATTTGTACCCCCATCCCCGGATACTTATTTGTAATAGCTTAGACTTTAAATTCCCGCAATTTATCGCTTTCCATATACTATATAGTAATTAGGGTTTGTATGCGAAGATTCAAAATCAACCGCTAGATAACCTAATACAAGATAAATGCATGAAAATCAATACACAATTCACACTTGCACCTCTAGGGTAACCTCGCCTGTTGCCTCGGAAAAATGCAATCATGTCCCTCGAGTATGAGACACTCTAGCAAACGTCCCTTCGATAAACAAAGATCGTTAGTCCCTCGATGACCCTCGATGTTGCCTTTGATAAAACGATCTCGTCCCTTACAAAATTTCTAGAGCGTCTCACAAGTTGCCTTCAATGATTGTATACGATGACCCGCGCCCGTCCCGTTAACATCCTAACACAAGGTTGTTCACCAAATACAATGGTGAAACAACACTGTTAAAAGGGTTAAAAAGCATAAGAAAGATCTTTGAGTAAAATAGGGTAGACAACTCTTAGTTACTTGATCAAACTTGCAAAACATCCTTGCCTATTTTCAAACACACATCACAACACAATTTCAAAACCAACTTTCAAAAACATTGAAACATCTTTTCAAAAAGACAAACACCTTTGTAAAACATTCCAGTAAAGAATTGTTACAATGGTTGCCTAGACAAGGCATCTTTTTCAAAACATTTTCAAAACCACACACACAAAGCACCATTTCACACAATTGAAAAGCAAAGGCAAGTGATCTAAAACAAGTAACTAAGAGCCCATGGATAACCATGGATGAAAAGGGTGCTAGAACCTTCCCTTTTCATAATCTACCCCCCGAACCCATGAAAACATCTCAAAGGTCTTTCCTGTGCTTTTTGACCTTTCCTTAGGATAAATAAAAAGTTGGTGGCGACTCTTGCTAAACCGAACAAGTGCGAACACAAACGCAAAAACCTCAAGTCAGTTCTCCCACCGTATCATAGAACTGGAGACTCTGCTGGGGAGTATTCTAAAAGTGGGGTTACCTTAGGGTTTTAGATCACCTATACATGCTTGCTTTGATTGCTTTACTTTTTTGGGTTCCTTGTTTGGGTTTGCTATAAATCCTACACCCGGATTTGGGAGCACCTTTTTAAGTAAATAACAATAAACTGTGAGGGAACTGTGCGGGGTTTACCGACATGGTTGAAGCAGTAGCTATGTTAGTGTGACATATTTGTGAGTACCGGTAGCCCTTGAGTAGTCAAGGAGAATACGGGGCCGCTGAGTGATGTCATGAAGCACTAACGAACTCTTAGAACCTTACTTGACCACCTTGGCCTTTTTAGGGGTAGTGAGATGACCTCCGAAGTTGGTAGATACTCGATACTACACTCATTGAGGGTTGTTTTCTTGGAATATTTTGGTCGCCAGTTAAGTGGCTAAACTAAAACAATGAACACAGAAAATAATCCAATGATATTGAGCTCCTTAGAACCCGGTTTCTATTTTAGGACAGGATGAGCCAACTAACTTCAAGAGGGTACTTACCTACAAACCCCATGCAAGCCTAAACCTAAGGACTTGTTTGCTTTGTGTGAATATGATTACCTGTATATACACTTACTCGCTTTTGCATACATGTACATAACATCATAACATCATTTCATAGCATTTTCAATAACCATTTCAAGGATCTCGAGGGTCTTTTGATGCAGGGTCACGTTGAACCAGACGTCTACCAAAGGGCAAGAGGGTTCCCCTTTAAACAAATTCCGTCAAAGATCAAGTGCAACAACTTGAATCAGGGGCTATGACCCACTTGACATGGTGAGCTTGATTCTCGTGGAAAGACATCCACCGTTACAAAGTTCTCCAATCAAAGATATTGATCCAAGTTCAACCTCTAACATTTTCTTGTGTTTACCCCAAGAGATTCTTGAAAACATGCATCCACATATCATGCATTGCATCATAACAGTTTTTTCTTTTCAGGTTTCCTTATTCTCCTACTGTTTATTTCAGTAGAGATGGCTCTAGAGAGGACTGTCAAGGATATCAAGGACCAAAATGCTCAACTTCAAGAGATGTTCTTGAACCTATCCCAGGGGCAAGAAGAAGTGAAAGCTCTCCTCACAAGGGGCATGGTCCAGGGGAATTCAAGCAATGCCAGGAGTGATCAGTTGGAAGAACTTCAGTTTGAGCTGACTGCAATGAGGATCCAGATGATGGGACAACTGGTGGGCCAGATGGCTCTCATCCAGGACTTGGCTCAAAGACAAGAGGAGCTCAGGGTTCTCGTCAACAAACTGCTTCGGAACAACCAAGTGGGGCAAACGTCTGAGGTTGAAGATCAAGTCATCATTCAACCCCCTTTGAGACAAGAAGACAAGGGAAAGGCTCCTCTACTTGCTTCAGGGTCACAAGCCCATCAACAACCGCGTCAGCGTCAACGGGGTAATCGGCGTAAGCAAAATACGTCTGGAAGACAGTTCACTGAGAATGACATACCATCATCTCTAATACTGGAACGCTTGTTGGAGGTCAATCTGACTGCTTTGAGGGATCCTATTCGGAAGCCCAATACCTCTGATCCTAGCTATCATCCTGACGCATTTTGTGTATACCACTCCTATAGTCCTGGACATGACACCGACGACTGTTGGGCCTTGAAGAACAAGATCCAAGACTTGATTGACAATGGAGTGCTGAAATTCATGCCAGATGGAGAGATGAAAAATCTTCCGTTAAGGGTTTCTCCACCTGAAATGACAAAGCTTGAACTGAGAGACTTTTGTTCCTTTTGAATTTTCAAGTTGTAATTTCTTTTGTTATTCAAACAATTAACTATTGATGTCAAACTCTATCTCATTAATGCATTGCATATGTTTGTCTTGAATTCATCTATTCGTTTTCACTATTCTTGTGTTTTCTTTATGATATTCAACTCTTGATAAAAAGCTACAAGCCTTTAGAGGGAGGATGACGAAACAATACCATAATCTCATACAGTATGCTTTTGAACAGACCTTGCTAATGATGTATAGGCATTTCTTTCAAATCCTAAACACTGGAGTTATAAGGAAGATAATCCCTAGTTAACCCCTTCGAGCCAAAGAAGTATGATTTTTCTGTTCTAAACAAATTGAAACTTTGATTTAAACCTGGGGCAGGGTAGTCTCTCAGTTAATTAAAAAAAAAGAGGCGCATTGAAGTCACAAACTCTCAGTTCGTAATACCACGAACAACATCAAAAACATTCATATGGAACCAAAAGACAGTGATGGTTCCTTATCTCATAGGCAGTCAATCTCTCAAAAGAGAAAAGCCCACTGAGCCAAAACCTACAAAGGAGGCTTAAGAAAGCTGGGGTATCCCGCTGACTGTAACCTCGAAAACAGGAACAGTCAGGAAAAAGTTAGGGATAACAAATCAAAAGAACGAGGTCATTACAAACTCTCAATAAACATAAAAAATGTTGCAAAAAATGATGGCTGCCTTCCCATAAAATTTAATTGGTGAATCATTACCCACAAGTCGTTCCAAATTCGAATAGAGTTCGACGCACAATTAACTGAGTTTAGGATTGAAGAACATCACGGAGAGCGGGTGGGTACAAATACACTTTGAGCCTTTATCCTTTGTTTCCTAAACCGTGAACAAAGCCACGTTACAACCCTTCAAAAGTCCTAATTGAAGCATATGTTAGTTCGAAAGCATACTGTTACAAAAGGTATCCTGACTCTTGTAAGGCTTTGCCCTAAATCTTGTGTTGAATTTGTCTTATAAAAATTTTTCTGCTAAAAAACGCATTTTTCAAAACTTCGAGACAGACATAAACTTTGCATTATTTGAATATCGTTGTTTGCACATGGTTTACTTGTTTAACAACGAAGAAATTCATACAGTGAATGTTCGGAGGAACGAAAGCTCTCTCAGTGAGTAAAATCATTTCAAGTGGGACGATACTCCCATTACAAAAATCTCCCGTCAACAAAAAGAGACTTGGTTTGGTATTGTCCAACAAATCTGGGGTAGTCCAGTCAAGATTTCAATAAATCTTTCAAAGTCCGTTTAACCTAGGGCAGTCCAGTCAAGATTTCAACAAATCTCTCAAAAGTTCAGTGAACTTGGGGCAAGTCTCCTTCATCATCACTTGGGGCATTCGAATGTCAATCTCAAGGTCGTTCAAAGTTTCCTTCATCACCTGCTGGAAGTTACGATCAACATCAAAGATTCCTTCATCACCTGTTGGAACTCAAGGTCGTTCAAAATTTCCTTCATCACCTGCTGGAAGTTACGATCAACATCACAAATTCCTTCATCACCTGTTGGAAGATACAGTTTCAGATACGCTCCAGACACGGTAGCCATTCTATCACTCATTCAGATCCCAGTTACAGTTTCAGATATATTCCAGATATGGAAGTCATTCTGCTACTCATACAAATCTCAACTCTAAGATACAGTTTCAGATACGCTCCAGACACGGTATCCATTCTGTCACTCATTCAGATCCCAGTTACAGTTTCAGATATACTCCAGATACGGAAGTCATTCTGCTACTCATACAGATCTCAACTCCAAGATACAGTTTCAGATACGCTCCAGACACAGTAGCCATTCTGTCACTCATTCAGATCCCAGTTACAATTTCAGATACACTCCAGATACAGAAGTCATTCTGCTACTCATACAGATCTCAACTCCAAGATACAGTTTCAGATACGCTCCAGACACGGTAGCCATTCTGTCACTCATTCAGATCCCAGTTACAGTTTCAGATACACTCCAGATACGGAAGTCATTCTGCTACTCATACAGATCTTAACTCCCAGTTACAGTTTCAGATACGCTCCAGACACGGTTGCCATTCTGTCACTCATTCAGATCCCAGTTACAGTATCAGACTACCGCGAAGCCTGGATTATGACCAGATAGTGGTATCTCCTAAGAGCAAGCTATGAAGCCCGGATTCGACCGGATAATAGTTTAATCCCCAACAAATTATTGTGAAGCCTGGATTACGACCAGATAGCAATACAAGTTTCTGTGAAGCCTGGATTACGACCAGACAGCAGCCAAGAATACTACGAAGCCTGGAGTCGACCAGATAGTGGTATATCTTTAACACAAGTCGTGAAGCCCGAATTCGACCGGATAGCAGCTCAACAAGTTATTATGAAGCCTGGATTGCGACCAGATAGCAATACAAGTTTCTATGAAAGCCTGGAGATCAACCAGATAACAGTTAACCGTTAACAGAATGAAGAATCTCATCCTTGAAACCTCAGAAGATTGGTATACTCCCAATTTCTGACCCTTAACAGAATGAAGACTCTCATCCTTGAAACCTCAGAAGATTGGTATACTCCCAATTTTTTACCCTTAACAGAATGAAGACTCTCATCCTTGAAACCTCAGAAGATTGGTATACTCCCAATTTCTGACCCTTAACAGAATGAAGACTCTCATCCTTAAAACCCCAGTAGATTGGCATACACCCAAGCTCCTGATATTCCCGACAGAATGAAGATTCTCATTCTCAAAGTGGCAATCAACTTAAACTCCTGAACTTCTTCCAGACAGGGATAAGCATTTCCTAGAATCCCGAGTTTTACTCTCCGACAGGATAGCTACTTTTCAACAGTATGGCTATTCCCCACATAATTCTTAATTCCCCAAGCAGAATGAAGACTCCCATTCTCAGTTCCTCACAGGGTATTCAGATATTCCCCAGTGAAGATCTCCTCAAGACAGGAATCCCCAGTAGATTGGCATACAACCCAAGATCCTGATTCCCCAACAGCGGTCCCAGGACTTCTCATTTTCAACGATCAAAGGATTTTCAATCCCCTACAGCAGTCAAGGATTTTCTTTCCCCGACAGCAGTCAAAGATTTCATTATCCAGGATTCGTCTTCCTCAGCAAGACAGCTACTCAACTTACATGCGCATCCATCACATTCATATCATAAACATTGATGAAGTACAATTCATTGCATCATATATTTCATGCAACATAACTTTGTGTTTCAACTAACAATTTACCTTTTTCAGCGAAAGGATTAACACCTATAACAAACCAGGACAACTATCTACTTGATCATCATCAGGCAACCTACACCGGTTCCTTCTTTCCAAAATGAAGTTTTACATGGACTCATCATCAGGAAACCCTACACCGGTTCCTTCTCCATTCCAAGACTTCTGAAAACAGTTCACGGACGCTTCCCAACATGGATGCTGATCTATTGCTTATTCAACTTCAAGACTTCTGAAAACAGTTTACGGATTCTCCAAACACGGATGTCAATCTATTGCTTATTCAGACCCCTAGTCTAGAGATATTCCAAACATGGACACCTTTCTGATACTCATTTCACTCACCAATGACATACAGTTCAACAAACATTCTCAGATGGCATCTCTAAGCCCATCCCCCGACAAGATTCTGTCACATCTCCAGATGGCATCTTTAAGCCCATCTCCAAATGGCATCTTTAAGTCCATTCCCTCAAACTACGCTTTGACGAGTGCAAATTTTTAGGGCACTCTAGTGTCCAATCTCCTTTTACCCTCGAGTCGCGAAAGGCAAACCTGCCAATCTAACTCTTCAGGTTCAAGAAGATTGAACAGGGGCAACTGTTGTACCCCAAAATTTGCCCTCTCTTTTTCACAAAGAAATCACAGCTTCGGGCTCTTCCTGATTTTTTAGATTTACTCAAGAATCAGTCAAACAGACTTTTCTTATCAGTCAAACAAAATTAGGGTTCCCATTAACTTTTGAATCGGTCCAAGCAGATTATTAGGGTTTCTATTGATTTGGTTGAGTTTGGCTCAGGGTTTGGTCAAGCAGACGCTTCTTTGACATTAAATCAAGAATTAGGGTTTGCACGCGCATTTTCAGAAGAATTTGAATCCACAGTGTCTTAATTGACTGTCACATGGTTTTGACGTTTGTTCAAGATTTCTGTTTGTTTCTCAAAGTCTAAACATCTGGGATATGGGTTGAGGCTTCTGATTGAGAGTTTGAAGTGTTGGTTTAATCAGTGAAATGAAAGACGTATGGACATTTGTTTTGTTTGACTGTGCAATACATATGGTTAATTGGAACGCCAGGTTTATTATTGGTTAATGCGAAGTTGCAAGACTACAATGTTTATTAATTATTTATTTTATCTAAGTTAAAATAATTGGAATGCATTTCAAGTCGTTTTAATTCAAGAGATTTAAATAAATAAACAGTGAAATAGAGAATTATCTGACAAAAAGACTTTTATTTATTTTTAATTATTGGTACAAGTGTTATTTAAATACAATAATTTTATTTACAGTATTTATAATAATGTTTATACAAATGATTAAAATAAAACAAAACTATATCCTAAGTTTCTTGAAATCTTCATCTTCTACTGCTGCTTCCCTTGCCCCAATTAATATTTACCTGCAAAGCCAGAAAAAAGAGAAGTCAAACACAGATGAATTTGGAAAATTATTTCTCAGACAGATAATTAAAACTCATCATTAAAGGTTTTGGCCGGAATCAGTTTGTTCGTCCTCTCTGCAAATCGCAAGAAGATGTCTGTTCTTGGTTCTCAAAGAGGGAAGTAAAATGTTTGCAAGCATATGAATTATTTTGCAAAAAATACACAAAGCTGCATAAATTCAAATTGCAAAGTGCAAACTGAAATGCCAAACAAGCTGCATAAATCCAAACTGAATTGCATTATCAAACTATGCAAACTAAATTGTCAAAGTGGCAAACTAAGTCACAAGTTTCAAACTGTCAAAAGTTGTCAAAGAAGATACCAAAAGATATCAAAAGCCAATAAAGCTGTTAACAAGTACACAAAAGCAATGCAGAAAATCTGGAGGTAAGAAGATATGCAGAGGAAAGCCAAAGATGCAAGCAATATTTCAAAACATTTTTCATCATTTTCTGGCCAAAACCTTTTCAGAATAGAAAGTATAGTTTAAGCAATAAAAAATGCTTTTTCTGTGGAGAGAGAAAGAGGGAGAGAAGTAGAGGCTTATAGTTTTTCAGGCAGGCTAGAGATAAATAAATATAACAGATCAGAATAGTTCAAGGGGGGAAGAATACAAAGAACACATAGAAAAATATAACACAGTCTGCCTATACCGGAGACAAAGGAGCAAGCCAACCAACTGTTAGTTACCAGACCAAACCTGCCTTCAAACAGCCTGCCTGAAACACCTCCAAACAAGCTGCTAAAAAACAGTTCAAATTGCAAATACTTCAAGCAAGCATAACAAGCACAAGCCTTGCAGCCAGCCTGTAGCCATAAGCTTTCCTGCATAAACCTAAAGACCCGTGTTCAAACTTAGAAACCTGCATAAACTTCAACAAACCCAGCCTGTATCAAACAATTAAACTCAAAGCTGCAAGCCTTCAAGCCTGAACCAGAAAACCTGTCCTAAACAAACTCAGTAACTTGTATCCAAGCCTAGACAAACAAACCTGCTCAAACTTTCAACAGGCATGCCTTCCTAAAACTATCAACGTGTAACCAAAACCAAACAATAAACATCTTCAGAGATAAGCCCATCATTAGAATCATCAAAAATCCAAAGAGAGAAAGAGAATCAGAAGTAAGCAAACAAATCTCAGAATTAAGGTTCATCATAGAATCAACACATCCAAATATCCAAACGTACTCTCAGAGCAAAAGCTCATCATCGAGAATCACAAAATCCAAAGAAAGCAATTCAGAAGCAAAAGAAGTTCATCACAGAATAATCATCAAAAGCATCACAGAGGCAAGCAATCAGAAGAAGAAAAGAAGATGTCCTAGGGTTTTCAGAAGCATAGCATTCATCATAAAACAAAGCAAAGATACAAGTACCAGAACAAAGATTTTCTCGTCATCATACTCCCTCCACCTTGGCCACCGGAGAAGCGCCACCGTCCACTCCTCCGTCTCCAAAACCCTAAAGGTATTGTCCCCCTTTCCTTTTTCTGCTTCACATCTCACACAAACACGAACATCCATGATTAAAACATGAAAAAGACAAAACATGCAAGATAAGAACTTGAAACCCTAAAGCGCGTTTGAAGAGAACTTAATACCTTTTCTTATCACCCTGTGTAACCGTGAAGAGAGGAGAATGGAGGCATCGCTCTGGTAGCCATAGGTGGAGAGGGAGTTCGTTCAGAAGCTTTGCTTAAGAAGGATGAAGAGGAAGAGATGAAGAAGTTGGAGAGCGGCGCCGTTCCAAAACTGTAAAGCTTAATTCTGAGCAAGACATAAACAAACCCTAAAACATTGTCAAACGCGTGTTGGGCCTGCTCCACGTTCCAAACCTTAAGCCCAATGATTTCTGGCATACACCCCCCCTCTTGTCCTCTTTCAGCACACATTTTTTTGGGCCAAGCATGTTTTTTAAAAAGAAGCCCATTTAACTTTATTTTCCTTACATACAAACTAATACTTCTTCTTATTATTTTATTTTCACCTTAATTTTCATTTTTCGTTTATAACCTAATTCTTCTTTATTGTTAAATAATATGTTAATTTTTCATGTAAAAATTTTGTTAATACTTTTTTTTATTACGCTTAAAATATGTAAATATTAGATTTATTAGGTTAATAGATTTTTTGTCTTAAATTTTTTTTTTGTTTAATAAATCTTTTTATATAAATTTCTAAAAACATTAACAAAATACATAAACAATAGATTTTTTATTAAGTTAAAATTTTCTTTTCTTTAAAACTCTTGTCTATATAATTAACAAAAACACAAAAATAATAAAATACTTAATACATTAGGTTAACATTTTTACTCATGTGTAAATAATCATATACATTTCACAAATACTTTTGATTCTCTTTTATCCTTATACTTTGCTATATTTTTACATTGAGAATGCGATGGTTCGATTTGGTTGTAAATAATATTTGGGCACTACTATTCTGATGAGACTCATCCCCATTTGTAAACATTTGTACCCCCATCCCCGGATACTTATTTGTAATAGCTTAGACTTTAAATTACCGCAATTTATCGCTTTCCATATATTGTATAGTAATTAGGGTTTGTATGCGAAGATTCAAAATCAACCGCTAGATAACCTAATACAAGATAAATGCATGAAAATCAATACACAATTCACACTTGCACCTCTAGGGTAACCTCGCCCGTTGCCTCAGAAAAATGCAATCATGTCCCTCGAGTATGAGACACTCTAGCAAACGCCCCTTCGATAAACAAAGATCGTTAGTCCCTCGATGACCCTCAATGTTGCCTTCGATAAAATGATCTCGTCCCTTAAAAAATTGCTAGAGCGTCTCACAAGTTGCCTTCAATGATTGTATACGATGACCCGCGCCCGTCCCATTAACATCCTAACACAAGGTTGTTCACCAAATACAATGGTGAAACAACACTGTTAAAAGGGTTAAAAAGCATAAGAAAGATCTTTGAGTAAAATAGGGTAGACAACTCTTAGTTACTTGATCAAACTTGCAAAACATCCTTGCCTATTTCAAACACACATCACAACACAATTTCAAAAACATTGAAACATCTTTTCAAAAAGACAAACACCTTTGTAAAACATTCCAGTAAAGAATTGTTACAATCGTTGCCTAGACAAGGCATCTTTTTCAAAATATTTTCAAAACCACACACACAAAGCACCATTTCACACAATTGAAAAGCAAAGGCAAGTGATCTAAAACAAGTAACTAAGAGCCCATGGATAACCATTGATAAAAAGGGTGCTAGCACCTTCCCTTTTCATAATCTACCCCCCGAACCCATGAAAACATCTCAAAGGTCTTTCATGTGCTTTTTGACCTTTCCTTAGGATAAATAAAAAGTCGGTGGCGACTCTTGCTAAACCGAACAAGTGCGAACACAAACGCAAAAACCTCAAGTCAGTTCTCCCACCGTATCACACATAGAAACAATGATATGCATGCATGTAATGATGAAATATAAGCCAAAAGGGTCGAAATGAAGAGGGTAAATTTTGGGGTACAACAACTGCCCCTGTTCAATCTTCTTAAATCTGAAGAGTTAGATTGGCATGTTCGCCATTCGTGACTTGAATGTAGAAGATGATTGAACACTTAAGTGCCCAGAAATTTGTACTCGCTTGTGCTCAAAGTATACACTTGTTGGTTGATTATAACGTGAATGAGCTTAAAATTTCCATTTGGAGAAGTGATGGAGAGTCAACGGAGATGGGCTTATAGATGCCATATGAAGTGTCCATTGGTAGGAATAACAGAATAAGTCTTTGCCTGACTATCTCTGAGATGTATGCTAGGATGAGTCTGTGTACAACTGTATCTAGCAGACATTATGGGGAGCGTCAGAATGAATCTTCATCTTGATTTTATCTGCAAGAGGATCAGAATGAGTCTTCGCCCGACTGTATCCAAGGTGTAACACGGTGGGAGAACTGACTTGGGTGTTTTGCGTTTGATAGCAATTGTTACGGATAGTAAGAGTCGCCACCGACTTTTCTTTTATCCAATGAGGGAAGGGTGAAAAGAACGGGAAAGACCTTTGAGATTATTAAGTTCGGGGGGGTAGGTTATGAAAAGGGAAGGTGTTAGCCCCCTTTTCATCCATAGTCATCTACGGGCTCTTAGTTGCTTACTAGATCACTTTCTTTTTTATGAAAATGTGCTTGTGGTGTGGTTTTTGAAGGTATTTTGAAAAACGTATTTGTAATGGTTCTTGTTTCTATAAGAACGCGTACGAAATTTTGTTTGGAAAATAGTTCAAAGAAGTGTTTGTGGAATGTATTTTTGAAAGTGATTTTAAAAAAGTGTCTTTGTAATGGCTCTCATTTCTATAAGAACACGTACAAAGTGTTGTCTTTTGAAAATGTTTCAAAAATGAGAATGTTGGTGTATAAAATGTTTTTGTTGTGAGCAAGCGAGCAACTAGGAGCATCCTACCTATTCAAAAGGTCTTAAATGTTATTTTCCTCCTCCTTTAGATGTTGCTATCTTACCATTGATTTGGTAAGAAGCCCCATCGTTGGATGTGAAGGGACATGTGTGAGACGTTTGTATAGTCATATAAGGCAACCTATGGGACATTTTAGCAATATCGTTTAAGGACTAGATCGTTTACTGAAGGCAACATTGAGGGTCATCAAGGGACTACGATCTTTTATCGAGGGTCTTTGCTAAAACACCCATATTCGAGGGACATGACTATTTTTCCAAGGCAACAAGTGAGATTACATTAAGGGTGCATGTGTGAATAGTGTGTTTGATTTACATACATTTAGTCTTTGATTAGGGGTTGTCTACTTGTTGTTTTTATCTTGCCATACACGCCCTATTTTACTAGCAATCATACAAAAGTAATAAAATGCAGAAAGATAAAATCCTACACTATTACAACCATATTGAATTGCATGAAAATATAAAGTAAAAAATAAAATAAAAGAAAGAAAAATGAGGGTCTTTCGATTAAGGCAGAAAACCCTTCGATTCTGCACTTTCTGGCTCTCTTTGATTTGGCCTAAAAAAGGTGAAGGCATGAATTTCGACTGAGGCCTGAGAGTCAGCATATTGTGCCTTTCGATTGGGACCAGGAGGCCAGCATGTTGTGCCTTTCGACTAGGCCTGGAAGTCAGCATGTTATGCCTTTTGTCTGGGCCTGGAATCAGTGCAAGATGCAATCTGCCTTTCTGCCTCCTTCGAATGGGGGTTGATAGCAGTGAGGAAATGCCTTTCGTCTGGGCCTGGAAGTCAGCATAGTGTGTTTTCTGGATACCACTTTCGTTTGGCCTGGAGGTCAGTGTGGAAGCCATAGGTTTCGTTTCCTACTTCCTGTTTCCTGTTTCCTTCGTTTAAGATGTTAAATAGCAACATGGCCTAAGGCCATGCTAGCATCATCTTGGGTCCAGATTAGTACTTAATGCATGTTTAAGTAAACAAGAAGCAAAACGAAAGGATTAGCTCTGAAAACATATTAAAAGGGTGGAAACGAAAAGAAGAAAAATAGTATGTACATGCTTGAAATGAAAAGGAATTTTATTTACATGTTATGCAAGAAACAAAAAGTTCAAGGTTTAGAGTTACTTACCTTGCTTGAGACTGGAGCGTGTGTTGGACTTTGAGTGGCTTCCCTGAGTGTCCCTGGATTCGAAGGGAAGGAGTGAAGGCAGTGTTTCTACTTCTTGATTCGAAGGAGAAATACAAATGAGATGTCTTTTCTACTGGATTCGAAAGGGAATGAAAATGTGTGGGACTTTTCAGATTCGAAAGAGGTAAATGTTAGATTATGGGTTTTTGTTTTCACAAGTGTTTAAGTGTTTAAGAGCTTTATGGTGTTTGAGAAATTTGAAGATTCGTTCCTCTGGCCCGAAAGTCCTCCTCAAACATGTGTTGGAGCCTCTTATTTATAGGCAAGGCTGCCTGAAGCTTTTGAAGGGAAAACAAAAGGTTTGAACAAATTGAGTAACTTGCTCCTTGTAGCTTTTGAGAGACAATGATTTGTATTCCCTTTTGGTGAAAGGAATGGGGCAGTGTTTCAGGACTGTTGTGCAGCAGTTTTGGCTAGTGTACCAGGCCTGAACCTGGCAGCAATCATCTTTGAATATCCTCCTTTTTATTTTGACCCTTCTTCGACCAAACCCTTCTCCAAACAAAACTATTTGACTTTCCTCCAACAAGTGCCTTTCGATTGAGTCAATTTTGTGCATCCTTCGAAGGAGTCAAAAGTGTGACCCTTGGATGGGTCACCAAAAACATGCCTTAAAGTGGGCTTGTAAACCCTTAGAATGGACCATCAAGAATGTCCTTCGAATGGGATGCCCATAGCTGGATTCGAAAGATGCTGATTCGAAGGGGACGCAGTTACAAATGAAACCTTGTGAAGGTGGTTCTGTCTAGTCAAAGGCTTGCCTGCCCAAAGGTCCATGTGGCCAAACCAAGGAGTGTACATAGGGGGTCCATGCTTTGTGACTTCATGCAAACATGCAAAAGATCTATGTTCAAACGAAGCTTGTATGAAGGGAACCACATGCCTAACTGAATGGTGTGACCAGTAGCTTGTATTGAAGGATTCATGTTCCCAAACGAAGCTTGCAACAAAGGAACCACATGCCCAAACAAAAGGTGCATGCAGGAGGCCAAAATGTCCAAATTCGAAAGAGGCATATAGGAGGCAAGAAGTGCAAATCGAAGGATGCCAAAAGGGAGCCTTTTGCCTTGGAATTGAAGGAGGCTACAGGAGGCTTTGTGCCTCGTGAATCCATGCCAGCGTTCCAGAGGCCCACGCCCAGTCAAAGGATGCAAGCCAAGCTTGCATCAAAAGAGGACAAAAGGCCAATCGAAAGAGATGAATCCAAAAACACTTTTTTTCTCCAAATTTGTCAAAATATTAATTTTATTTGTTTTCCCCCTTTTTGACAGTTTCCTTTTAATCTTGGTACTGGAAAATCCCAATGTACTTGTGCAAGCTTGAATCTTGAGAATCCTTGTGATAAATGTCTTGAAAAATGAGAGGGCAAATTTTGGGGTACAACAGCTGCGCTTGTTCAAACTTCTTAAATCTGAAGAGTTAGATTGGCGAGTCTGCCATTCGTGACTTGAAGGTGGAAGATGATTGAACACTAGAGTGCCTAAAAATTTGCACTTGAGGATGTGGTGGTTGGTTGTGTAGGGAATTGGCTTACAAATTCCATTTGGAGAGATGACGAAGTGTTGTCGGAGATAGGCTTATAGATTCCATCCAAAGGTGATAGTTGACAGAAATTAGACTAAGTCTAAACTTGACATCAACTAGAAAAGAATCAGAATAAATCTTGGAGCGATTTATCTGAACTAGAGAAAATGTCTACGGGAAAGAATCAGGATAAATCCTTGAGAGATTTAAACTAAACCAGCAGAGGTTTTAAAGGAAGTGTTTGTCATGTAGATAGTCACCCCGTTATGTTTCCGGAATTGATCTACAATCAATTTGTTCACAAATATGTATCCTCTCTGGTTTCAGGTATTAAGCTTGATGATGATAGATGATGAAGGAATCCTGGACAATTACTACTCCAAAAGGTAATGAAGGAACCTTGGAAGATTACTACCTCAGCAAATGATGAAGGAATCTTGGATGATTTCTACCTCAGTGGATGATGAAGGAATTTTGGACAACTACTACCTCAACAGATAATGAAGGAATCTTGGACGATTACTACCTCAGCAGATGATGAAGGAATCTGAGATGATTACAACCTCAGTAGGTGATGAAGAAACCTTGGATGATTACTACCTCATAAGGTAATGAAGGAATCTTGGAAGATTACTACCTCAGCAGATAATGAAGGAATCTGGGATGATTACTACCTCAGTAGATGATGAAGGAACCTTGGACGATTATTACCTCAGAAGGTAATGAAGGAATCTTCGATGATTACTACCTCAGCAGATAATGAAGGAATCTAGGATTACTACCTCAAAAGGTAATGAAGGAATCTTGGATGATTACTACCTCAGTGGATGATGAAGGAATCTGAAACGATTACTACCTCAGTAGATGATAAAGGAACCTTGGACGATTACTACCTCAGCAGATAATGAAGGGATCTGGGATGATTACTACCTCAGAAGGTAATGAAGGAATCTTGGACGATTACTACCTCAACGGATGATGAAGGAATCTGAGATGATTACTACCTTAGCAGATGATGAAGGAATCTGAGATGATTACTACCTTAGTAGATGATGAAGGAACCTTGGACGATTACTACCTCAACAAATAATGAAGGAATCTTGGACGATTATTACCTCAATAGATAATTAAGGAATCTGGGATGATTACTACCTCAACAGATGATGAAGGATCCTTGGATGATTACTACCTCAGCAGATAATGAAGGAATCTAGGACAATTACTACCTCAAAAGATGATGAAGGAACCTTGGATGATTACTACCTCAACATATAATGACGGAATCTCGGACGATTACTACCTCAGAAGGTAATGAAGGAATCTTGGACGATTACTACTTCAGAGAAGTTTACAGATTAATGACACTTATCTGTTGATCTTTTTCTGAAAAGGTAAAGAGTTACTTGTATGTAATGTCATGATGGATGAAATGCATGACGTAATGATGTTTCTCAAAGTAAATGAGATTATGCTGTATGCATGAAATGTTGTTGGAATGTAATTTTGTCTTTGGAAAATAAATCCTTGACAAATGCTTGGGAGCTTTGGGAAGCCAAACTTCTGGGCGGTCGTTGGGGATGAAGTGTATGCACATCTTCAAACCTTGCTTAGAATGTTTCCGCTGAGGAATCCTGTTTTTTTGTTTGAGGAGAACTCCGTTGGGGAGTGTTGATTTTGCTTGAGAAGAAAACTCTGTAGAGGATGTTGATTTTTGCTTGGGGAAAAAAGTTTAGGAGTCTCAGTTGTCTGTTGCTCTACTGTGGAGTTATATCTTGATGGAAGAGAAGTTAACTGTTATCTGGTTGTCTCCCAGGCTTTGCAGCAATTCATTGGGGGTTGTAGAAAAGTCTACTGGGGAAGAGGGGTTGTGGTCCCTTGATTTGTGATAGCCTGAGAGGAGAATTTAAGCTGGGGAATATGTAATTTGTTGGGGGAGATAAACCCGATTTCCACTCTGTTGGAGAGGTATTTTCTTTTGTAATAACTCCTCGAGGATTCCTCTTGAGACTAATCATCTGGGAAGAAGGTTTTCCAGAGATTGAAACTCTGGCTGGGAGTTGTCTAGATCCAACTTTGTGGGGACTTGACTGGGGGCCATCCTATAAAAGGACTTTATGGGAAACTTGTCACTGCCCCTAGTAGGAAGTGTTTATAGTATTGCCAGGAAGTGTTTGCCTGATCGTACGTAATCCTTTGTTGGAATTCACGTTCGATGCCCCAAGTGATTCAGATACAGGTCTGCCCCTGGTTATTCAGCATTTGAGAGATTTCTTGGAATCTTGACTGGAATTCCCCAGATGTGTTAGACAGTGACACGTCATGCCCCCTTGCTTATAGGAGATCTGTTATTAGAAGTGTCTTCCCATTTGAAGTGATTTTGTTCATTGAGAGAGTTTTTGTTCACTGGATATTTGTCGTGTGAATTTCTCTGTTGTCAAACAATTAGCCATATGCAAATAGCGATATTCAAATAATGCAGAGTTTATGCTTGTCTTGAAGTTTTGAAAATGCGTTTTAGCAAGTAAAGAGAACTTTGTAAGAATATGAATTCAACTCAGGATTTACAGTAAGCCTTATAGGATTCAGGATACCTTTTGTAATAGTATGCTTTCAAACTAACCCATGCTTCAATTAGGACTTTTGAAGGGTTGTAGCATGGCTCAGTTCACGGTTTAAGAAACAAAGGATAAGGCTCAAAGTGTATTTGTACCCGCCCGTTCTTCGTGATGTTCTTCAGTCCTAAACTCAGTTAATTGCGCGTTTGAACTCCAATTGAGTCTAAAATGACGTTTTGGTGATGGTTCAAACAAGTTAAGTTTGTCAGAAGGCAGTCATTTTTGCAACGTTTTTCGTTTTTGTTGAGGATCTGTAGTGTCCTCCATTTGATTTGTTATCCCGTATTTTTGCCTGACTGTTCTCGTTTTGAGATTACAGTCAGTGGGATGCCCCAATTTTTTTCTTAAGTCTCCTTCGTAGGTTTTGACTTAGTGGGATTTTCTCCTAAGAGATAATGACTACCAATTTGGTAGGGGACCATCACCGTCTTTTGATTCTAGAGGAATATTTTTGATGTCATTTGTTGTATACGAAGTGAAAGTTTGCGACTGAACGCGTGTTTGAATCAACTGAGAGACTACCCTGCCCCAGGTTTTGATTAAAGGTTTCAGTTTGTATGAAAAAGAAACTCCTACTTCTTTGGCTCAAAGGGGTTGACTAGGGATTACCCTCCTTATAACTCCAGTGTTTAGGAATTGAAAGAACGCCTGTACATCGCCAGTAAGGTCTATTCAACAATATACTGTATGAGATTATGACATTGTTTTACGTTATCCTCCCTCTAAAGGCTTGTAACTTTTAGCAAGAGTTAAATATCATAAAGGGAGTAAAAAGCATAGTTTAAATATATTGAAAACGAATGGATTAATTCAAGACAAACATATGTAATGCATTAATGAAACAAATTTTGACATTAATAGATAAATGTTTGAACAACAAAAGAGATTACAATTGAAAATTCAAAATGAATAGAACGCTCTCAATGATTTGGCATAGGAGCAGTGATCACGTTAGGAGTCTCTGGAGGGTTGAACTCAATCTCCTTGGCGTCAATCAAATCTTGAATCTTGTTCTTCAAAGTCCAACAGCTGTCGATGTCGTGTCCAGGACTATCAGAATGGTAGGCACATCTTACATTTGCATTGTAGTTAGGAGAGGAGGTATCAAGGTTTTAAGAAGGATCCTTTAGTGTGATCAGTTTCACCTTCAACAAATGTTGTAAAGCTTGATACAAAGGCATGTTGATGTTAGCGTATTTCCTTTCTTAGTATTTTATCCTACACCTATTGCCCTGTCTTTGTTGAACATGTGTAGGATTAGAGATCAGGATTTCCCTCACATGTTGATCATGGTGGCTCTTGTTATTTGACCGTAAATAACATTGGACTCTTTCTTCCCATTGTATGGCTTTTGCTGAGTATCAGAGGATGTAGCTCCTTGGATCTTTCCGCTTTTGATGCCAGCTTTGACCCTTTCGCCAGTCAGTATTAGCTCGGTGAACCCGACCGAGGAGCTTCCGATTAGGTGATTGAAGAAAGGTCCCGTCAAAGTTCCCATAAAGATGTTAATCATCTCCCTATCATTTAAGGGTGGTTTCACTCTTCCTGCCAGGTCTATCCATTTTTGGCGTACTCTTTGAAGCCCTCGTTGGAACGCATGGTCATATTTTGCAATTGCTCACGAGTTGGTGCAATATCAACGTTGTATTGATACTGCTTGTAGAAAGAAGCAGCCAAGTCCTCCCAGGTGTGAATGTCGGTTACTTCTAACTGATAGAACCACTCCAACTGAGTGCCAACCAAACTTTCTTGGAAGAAATGGACCCAAAGCTTCCGGTCAGTAGTGTTAGGCTGAATCTTGCGGACATATGACCTCAGATGCATTTTAGGATAAGAGATCCCATCATACTTAGAAAAGGTAGGGATTTTGAACTTTGGTGGGATGACCACTCCGGAAACCAAACCTAACTCTTCAAATTCCAAGCTAGGTATCTGTTGAATCTCCATAGCATTGAGGCGATCCTCCAACTGTTTGTATTTATCATCAGTGGGAGGATATTGTTCCTCAGAGTAGTCATCTTCAACTCCATCAATCCCTAGATTGTTATCTTCTTCATGACTATTCCCCATGTTGGATGGAGTTGAGAGATCTAAAGCTCTCTTGACTTGTCATCTAAGTCTTTTTCCCAAGTTCAGGAAGCCTACTGACTTCTTTGACTTTTTCTTCTTATCTTTGAGAAGAAGAGTCTTTAGGTCCTCTTGCCCCTTAGCCATAGCCAGGAACATTTGTTGGAATTGGGCATTTTGTGCTTGGAGATCTTTCACCATTTGTTCCATATCCATCTTACTGAAATAAACAGTATGAAGATAAGGAGACCTGTATGAGGAAAACCTGTCCTGATATGATGCATGATATGTGGATGCATGTTTTCAAGGATCTCGCGGGGTAAACACAAGAAGATGTTAGACGTTACTTACAACTTTGATTGGAGAACTTCGTACCGGTGGATGTCCTTCCACGAGAATTAAGCTCACCATGTCAAGTGGGTCGTAGCCCTTGACTCAAGTTAACATGCTTTGGTCTTTGACGGTGTTTGGTTAGAGGAAAATAAATCCTCTTGCCCCTTGACAGGCGTCTGGTTCAACAGGACCCTGTATCATAGGCCCTTGAGATCCTGGAAATGGTTATTGAAAATGCTATGGTATGATGTTATGTATAAGTATGCAACGTAAGCAAGTTGTTATGTATAAATAGTCATATACACACAAAGCAGAGAAGTCCTTAGGTTTAGGCTTGCATGGAGTTTGATAGGTAAGTACCCTCTTGAAGTTTAGTTGGCTCAACCTGTTCTAGAAAGTAACCGGGTTCTAGGGGACCTCAATATCACTGAACTTTCTTTTACGCATTGTCTCAGCTCAATTAATCTTTTCTTGCGGCCGAGATATCCCAAAAGTCTGATCTCATGAGTGTAGTACCGAGTATCAACCAATTTTCAGCTTTCCACCGAAACCGGCTATCTCACTACTTCCTAATGGCCAAGTTGTTTAATTAAGGTTCTAAGGTCAGTTAGTGCTTCATGACACCGCTCAGCGGCCCCATATTCTCCTCGATTCAACACAAGGGATATCGGTACCAACAAATGCGTCACACTAATGTAGCTATTGCTTCAACCATGTCGGTCTACGCCGTACAGTTTCCACAATCTATTGCTAGTTACCTAAAAATGTGCTCCAGATCCGGGTAGAGGATCAAATCAAGTCCAAACAAGGAACCATAATGTAAAGCAAACAAATCAAACAAAGGAAATCAAGTAAAGGTGATATAGCCCTAAGGTAACCCCACTTTTAAGTATGCTCCCCAACAGAGTTGCTAATTCTGTAACACGGTGGAAGAACTGACTTGAGTGTTTTGCGTTTAATTGCAATTGTTGCAGATAGCAAGAGTCTGAAGTGGTGAAAAACACAAGAAGGGGGGGTTGAATTGTAAAACTGAAATCTAAAGCAATGAACACGATATTTTTATCCTGGTTCGTTTGATCTCAAACTACTCCAGTCCACCCGTCAAGGTGATTTCGCCTCTCTCCAACGAGGTCTTAATCCACTATATTCAACTGAATATTACAGACTGCTTTAACAACTGCTAAAGCCTTCTTGATTCAAACCACAACCCGGTTTGTCAAGGTAACACTTTCTTACAAAGAGATAAAACTATGTGTGTGGATGTTTTCTACAAAACTGTATCACAACTGTGATGTATACACAAAATGAAGCTTAGAAACTAGATTGCTAAACAGTAATGGAATATCAGAGTATGTGGTTTAGCAAAACTGGTAGAACGAAGATTATGGTTCAGCTTTTGTGCGTGTAGAGATTTGGAGAGCATTAACCATTTCAATCTTCAAAGCCTTGTTTATATAGCACTTGAGATGATGAACGTTGGATGCAATATTCTTGATTCAATGCTAATAACAAGCTTTCCTTTTTGAGCAGATCTTGTCTGGAATGAGGCCGTTGGAATTAATTAGCTTTCAATGCACAGTACCGTTGCTTACTTAACGCAAGTTCTGGCTTGGCTCATTCTGATTCTGCTTCGCTGCTGATGACCTATTGTGTTTCTGTATCAGAGTGTTTGAGCGCAGTCTTGTTCATCAGGCTTCAGCATGTACATGAGTTGATCATCTGATCTTGACGTTCTGATGTAGCAACTTCTGATGCTGGTGTATGAAATCAAATTCTGATGCTGAATAGATGTGATCTTGCTTATTTCAATCAGCGTATCTGCAAGTCAGAACATAATAATTTTAGGCAGCAGATAGTTCATTCATGACACTTATAAATACTATATCTTTTCACTTTGTTATCATCAAAACTCAAATATAGGGTAGTAGATTCAAACATTGTTCTAACAATCTCCCCCTTTTTGATGATGACAAAAACTAGATATTTTAAATTAAAATAACGTGAAAAGGTATCTGGAATATGTATCAGAATAAGAAGTAAAAGAATAAGGAGTAAGGAAATACTCCCCCTGAGTTTATTACTTCCCTTTGATTATACGTGTTCTTCAGGATCAGATCTTTTTCTTTCTTTGAACATCAGATTATCAGAGTCTTTGACTTATCAGATAGCAGAGCTTCAGAGCTTTTCTTGTCAGAGCTTTGCTTTGGATCAGAGTATTAGGACGATCAGAACTTCATATTGATCAGAGCAACATTGATCAGAGCTTCTAGTCTTCAGAGTGTCCAGGAGCTTCCTTGTGCCTGTAGACTTTAAACACGACAGAAAAAAACATTTCAAGTAATAGAGTTAGAATGTTTGAGAATTTCTGTCTAGTTAGCCGTTATTGATTTAAATATCATTCTTGTTCTCCCCCTTTTTGTCAGCAATCAAAAAAGTGTTGGTGATGTGCTAAAACAGTTAAGATCAGAAAAACTAATCATATTAATATAGTTCAGAATCAGAGCAAGAAAATATTACAAAACATAATCAAAACAGTACATCAGAAAATCAGGGAAAACATGAAAAAAGGTCATGCATGAAAGAAAAGATTTAAGGTTGAGGAGGCAAGCGTGTGAACAGGCTCTCCAGCATCGCTTGAATCTTTTCAGAAGTCTCATTCTGTTTATGCACCATGCTGACAACAGTGTCAATCTTGCTGTCCTGCACATCCATTCTTGCTTTCATCTTCTGATCGTTTTCATCCATCCGCTGCTGCAGACGCATGTCATTCAGCCTTAGTTCTTCCAGAGTCTGCCTGTCCAAGGCAGCTTGAGAAGCATCAGAAGGAGGAGGCTTCTCAGAACTTTCAGCAACATCTTCTGCTTGACTTTCTTCAGCCTGAATGGTCTTGTCTTCTTCTGATGGTTGCACCTTTGCAGCTTGTTGTTTCTCAGACCAAGGTTCACTGTCCAGAGGGAGCACGTCCTCTTTCAGAAGCATACTTCCAACTTCATTCAGAAGCTTGCTGAAATTTTGTTGTGCCTGCTCATAGTTGATATCCTGCAACTTGAGGGCTTCAGCACGTACCCAAAGTCTGAACTGTGACCAGAGCTGATCAGAAGCAGCTGGGTTAATCATCCCAGGACAGACTTGCTTCAAAGAAGCAATCCATTGCAGCACACCTGTTTCAAAATTCAAAATACCAGAGCCAACATCTGGTTGCTTTGGTTTTGGGATGGCAATTTTGTGTTTTAGATCAGCAAGATGGTCAAGACTGGTTAAGTCAATGAAAGTCCTGCTGGGGTTTTCAGAGGTTTTCTGAGAGGCTGTTTGTTTTGGAGGAGGGGTATCAGAGTCAGATATTTCGATTGGAGTGGGTGGTGTTTTGGGAGTTTTTGGTGGTGTCGATTCTAATGAGGATGGTAACTGGGGCATGAAAACAGTGGTTCCACATGGCAACTGGATTGCCAGCGGTGATGGTTGAGGTGAGTGAGGGTCAGATTGATGAGGAGAAGGAGTTTCAGAGTGGTGAAACTCTGTTTGAGGTGAAGGTGGATTAATTTCTGGTTTGGGAGAGGGAGGTGGAATCTCTGATTGCTCAGGGATCAGAGGTTCTTCTGAGAGTGGTTGTTGTTGTGGTTCTGGTTCTGGTTGTTGTTGTTGTTCTGGTTGTGGAGGAGGAACATTTTGTGGTTCAGAGTTTGGTTGAGCAGAGGCATGTTGACGCTCAATATCAGCCAGCACTTGGTCAAGTGCTGTTGTTGTTGAAATTGTTGGTTGTTTGGTTCTAGGTCTTCTGAGTTTTAATGCCTCAGAAGGGTCTTCTTCTTGTATGGTTTCATCAATGGTAGGGATGGGAATTGATATTCTATGAGAGGTTTGAGGAGGGATAGATGCTGGAATAGTAAAAGATTTTGAAATAGGGGCAGCAGATGAAATACCTCTTTTCTTTGGAGTCTGCTGAGATGATCCTTCTGATGGCGCTTTCCTCTTCTTTGTCTTCTTCAAAGTCACTTCTGGTTGGGGTTGATACAGATCTCTGATATTCAGCTTTGGATCTGTATCTTCTGCCTTGTACGCATCTGGGTACCTGAGAAACATCTCTGGTTTGGATTCCATTTCAGAAAATACCGGAAAATCACTCAGAGGCACTCTTCTGCTGGAGATATCAGCAGTGGAAGTAGCTCTGGGTTCCTTCTGAATATTCTCTATCAGCTTCATCTTTTTCAGATTCTTTGCGTTCATAGGTTTCCCAATTGTTGGTTCAACAGTGCTCAGCTCCTGAGCTTCTATCAGATGCTCAATCAGTCTATTCTCTGTCAGAATATCTGATATTAGCCTTCCAAAAGGTATCCAGTCCCTCTTGGTTCTTTCTTCTTCCCTTGTTTCTTTCACACTGGTTTTGAGATGGTTGAACAAGAAGTGAGCCAGATTGATCTTTATCTTCTGATCAATAAAGTAGATCAGAAACTGCTGATCCACATTTATATAATCATGAGAACTTGTTGGTTTCCTGTGGTTGAAGCACCCCAGAACAATCTTAGCCCATACTCTGCAGTGATCCTTCAGATCTTTAATCTTGCTGCTGGGCATCCCAAGAGTGAAAATCATGTTAGCTACCACACCTGTATCAGCACATCTTTCAGCCATGTCCACACAACGGACGCCACCACCACTTTGACCGATTATCCTTGCAATGAGATCTTCAGAAATCACAATCTTCTTCCCCATAACAGAGGAGATGACTAGATGTTTTGAAACCTTGGCGTGAATCCAAAATTCCTTGACCAGCGCTGGGAATGTTGGTCCAACCAACCTATCGAAATACCTTTCCCACTTTTGAGCTCTAATTTCTTCAGTTAGGTCGAAACCATTCTCCTTCAAGCTTTCAAAATCAATGATTAACTCAGAGAGCACTTCAAGGTTCTTCACCGGAGTGAGGAGAGTTCTGAGCGGCACTTGATATTGCTCAGAAGTTGCTTTCTTCTGATTACCTGCAGAAACGCTGCTGGAGGATGCCATTGTTCACATTAAAAAGGGTTTTGAGAGTGAAATAGGAAAAAGGTTTGCAAGAGATGAACTCAGAAATATGCAGAAAAAAGCTTGAGTGATAGTGAGAAAGCGTAAAGACTAAGAATGAGAGATTAATGTGCTTAAATAGAGTTTTCAAAACTATTTTGAAAAGATAAACGTTTTTAAGAGAAAGAAAAAATCATGATTGCCATTTAAAAGCATGATTACTTTTCATTAAATGCTTGCTGATTTTGGGGGATTTGAGAAAGATACTTAAAAACGGTTACCAGACATGTGTCTCAATGCACCCAATCAGCGCTTTGCCTTCTCAGAAGCGTGCACGCGTTCTGCTTCAGAGATATGCTGATGATTGGATGACACTTGTTTGATGTAGTGATCAGCACGTCTGTCTTTGAGATTAGACTCTCAGATCTTTAGACTTGCATCTGATACAATCTGCATGTTCTATCTTTCTGAAAGGAGATTGATCAGAAGTTCACAGTAAAATAATTACATTTTGAAAGTAAATATATGGAATTAAAACATTTTTCACTCTGGGCATACTTTCATGCTGAGATGTTTCAGAATGAAATTAAACCTATCTTCTGAAAGGGGTTTAGTAAAGATATCAGCCCATTGATGGTCTGTATCTATAAATTTTAAGTTCAAAATACCTTTCTGAATATAGTCCCTAATGAAGTCATGTTTTATTTCTATATGCTTAGCTCTAGAATGTAAAATGGGATTCTTACTTAAGCAAATAGCAGAAGTATTATCACAAAGTATAGGAATGTTACTCTCAAAAATCTGGAAGTCTTCAAGCTGACTTTTCATCTAGAGCATTTGTGTGCTACATCCTGCTGCTGCTATGTACTCAGCTTCTGCTGTTGACAAAGCAATTGTTGATTGCCTTTTGCTGGACCAAGAGATCAGATTTTCTCCCAGAAACTGGCAGCTTCCAGAAGTACTTTTACGTTCCACTCTGTCTCCAGCAAAATCAGCATCACAGTAGCCTACTAAGCTGTAATCACTAGATTTTCTATAAAACAAACCCAGATTAGTAGTACCTTTCAGATACTTGAAAATTCGCTTAACAGCTGTTAAGTGAGATTCTCTAGGATCTGATTGGAATCTAGCACAGATACAAACACTGAATAGTATGTCAGGTCTTGAAGCAGTCAGATAGAGGAGAGAACCAATCATACCTATGTAGACTTTCTGTTCTACACTTTTGCTTACCTCTTCTCTTTCCAGAATGCACGTGGGATGCATTGGAATCTTTGATGGCTTACATTCAGAGAGGTCAAATTTCTTCAGAAGATCTCTGATGTATTTGCTCTGATGAATGTAAGTTCCTTCTGGAGTTTGATTGATCTGAATTCCTAGAAAGAATTTCAGTTCCCCCATGAGGCTCATCTCAAATTCTGCCTGCATACACTTAGCAAATTTTCTTCCAAGAGAAGGATTAGTAGAACCAAAAATAATATCATCAACATAAATTTGACAGACTAAGATGTCACTCTTAACTGATTTACAGAATAGAGTAGTGTCCACTTTCCCTCTGGTGAATTCATTTTCAAGCAGAAAGTTACTTAGCCTTTCATACCAAGCTCTGGGAGCTTGTTTCAGACCATACAGTGACTTCTTTAGTTTGAAAACATGTTCTGGATGTTTTGTATTTTCAAAACCTGGGGGTTGGTGAACATAAACTTCTTCTTCTATATAACCATTTAAGAATGCACTTTTGACATCCATCTGATACAGAGTGATGCCTCTATTAACAGCAAATGAAATTAAAAGTCTGATAGATTCTAACCTGGCGACTGGGGCAAAGGTTTCTGTATAGTCTATCCCCTCTTGCTGACTATAACCTTGTGCAACCAGTCGTGCCTTGTTTCTGATGACTTCACCTTGTTCATTTAGCTTGTTTCTGAACACCCATCTTGTTCCAATGACGTTGAATCCTTTTGGTCTGGGAACGAGATCCCATACGTCGTTTCTGGTGAATTGATTCAGCTCTTCTTGCATTGCCAGAATCCAGTCATTATCCAGAAGTGCTTCATCAATAGAAGAAGGTTCAATCAGAGACACAAGTCCCATAAGAGTTTCTTCAGAGTTTCTGAAGCTTGCTCTTGTTCTGATTGGATCTTCCTTTCTTCCTAGGATAGTCTCTTCTGGGTGATCCAAGCTGCTTCTGGGTAATCTCTTCTGAGGTTGATCAGCAGCTGTTGTAGGATTTCTAGCAGTGCTCCTTTCAGACGTTGAAGGAATGTCTGTGTTGAGAGCTTCTGATGACTTGTCTTCAGAACCTGCAAATTCAATTTCTATACCTGCAAAAACTTCATTCTGCTTTGACTTTTCGGAGTCAAGCTTGTCATCAAAACGAACACTGATTGATTCTTCCACAATCTGTGTTTCTGTATTGTATACTCTGTACCCTCTTGAGCGTTCAGAGTATCCTAACATAATACACTTCTGTGCCTTAGAGTCAAACTTGTTCAAATAATTCTTTGTATTTAATATAAAGCAAGTACATCCAAATGGATGAAAATATGAAATGTTGGGCTTTCTGTTCTTCCACAATTCATATGGAGTCTTTTCCAGAATAGGTCTTATTGAGATTCTATTCTGAATGTAGCACGCTGTGTTTATTGCCTCTGCCCAGAAAGTCTTAGCAACGTTTGTCTCATTGATCATGGTTCTGGCCATTTCTTGCAATGTTCTGTTCTTTCGTTCTACAACTCCATTTTGTTGGGGAGTTCTAGGACAAGAGAAATCATGCAGAATGCCTTTGTCATTAAAGAATGACTCAAAATATTTATTTTCAAATTCTCCACCATGATCACTTCTAACTTTAACGATTCTAAGATCCTTTTCATTCTGAACTTGGTTACAGAACGTAACAAACACAGAGTGTGACTCGTCCTTGTGTCTTAAGAACTTTACCCATGTCCATCTGCTATAGTCATCTACGATTACTAACCCATACTTCTTGCCACTGACTGAAGCAGTTTTAACTGGTCCAAATAAGTCAATGTGCAGAAGTTCTAATGGCTTAGAGGTGGAAACAACATTTTTGGATTTAAAAGAAGGTTTTGCAAATTTGCCTTTCTGACATGCTTCACACAGAGCATCTGAATTGAACTTCAAATTAGGAAGTCCTCTGACCAGATTGAGTTTGTTAATCTGAGATATTCTTCTCATACTAACATGCCCCAATCTTCTATGCCAGATCCATTGCTCGTTGTTAACAGACAGAAGACATTTTACATTCTGACTCTTTAGTTCAGAAAGTTTAATTTTGTAAATGTTGTTTTTCCTCTTACCATTAAACATGATAGTCCCATCTTTCTGACTAACAGCTTTACATGATTTTTGATTAAAGATTATATCATAACCGTTATCACTTAATTGACTTATGGATAACAGATTATGCATCAATCCATCTACTAGAAGAACATTATTAATAGAGGGAAGATTTCCATTACCTACAGTTCCAGAGCCAATTATCTTTCCCCTCTGATTGCCTCCAAAGCCAACGTGGCCTCCAGGCTTAAGTTCCAGGCTTTGGAACATATGCCTTCTTCCCGTCATGTGTCGTGAGCAGCCAGAGTCCAGGTACCATGACTGGTGTTTCTGACTTGCTGCTAAAGATATCTGCAACATGTATTATTTTATCCTTAGGTACCCAGATTTTCTTGGGTCCTGACTTGTTAGTTTTACCAAAACTCTGGTTGAATTTTGGTTTCACAGAGTGCTTACTGCTAGTATATTTGATATCATGTGTGTGACCATACACAAAGTGTGAATTTAAAGGAGTGTGTTTAATGGTTAAGTCCATGACATTCTTTGGTGTAGGAACCTTACCTTGGTATCCTATTCCTTTCCTGCCGTTTCTGCTAACTCCATAGATCATTGAAGCCATTCTGCTTCTATCTATGCTTTTAGCTAGGAACTTCTGGAAACTGATCATACTCCTTGATGATCTCATCAGCGTTGCTGGGAGTTTCAGAAATTGGTTCCTTCTGAGAGTTTTGTAAAGTGTTTTCTAATTTTGAAATCTTATCTCTCAGCTCAGAATTTTCCAATTTGAGACTCTCAGACTTATTAGAGTCAGATTCAAGATTCCTTTTCAGGTCTCTGAATTTAGCTCTAATCTGCTGATAACGTTCCAGAATCTCATTAAGGCTTTCAGCAAGTTCAGCCTTTGTAAAGTTAACAGCGAAGTTAGGAAATACCTCTTCTGTGTCTGATTCTGAGTCTGATTCAGAAGCTTCACTATCTTCTGAAATGTTTGCCATGAGAGCTATGTTTGCCCTTTCATCATCTGATTCTGAGTCAGCTTCAGACGAGTCAGAGTCATCCCATGTAGCCATGAGACTTTTCTTCTTCTCTCTTCCAAACTTCTTTTTGGGCTTTTCCCTCTGAAGCTTTGGGCAATCACTCTTGTAGTGTCCTTGCTCATTGCACTCATAGCAGATGATGTCTTTTGTGTTTGGCTTTTTGCTACTGGAGGAGCCTTCAGATCTTCTGTATCCAGAGGAAGAATCTGTCCTTCTGTATCTGGAAGAAGACTCGTTCTGATCAGATCTTCTGGGATTCTTGAACTTCCTTTGTCTTTGCTTCCACAGTTGATTCACTCTTCTGGAGAGAAGGGAAAGTTCGTCTTCTTCTGATGATGATCCATCAGATGTTTCTTCAACTGCCTGCAAAACTTTAGACTCAAATTTTCTGTTAGATTTTAATGCTAAAGGCTTACCTTGCTTCTGAGGCTCATCAGCTTCTAGCTCTATCTCATGACTTCTGAGGGAGCTGATAAGTTCCTCCAGAGTGATTTTGTTGAGATCTTTAGCTCGCTTCAGAGCAGTAACCATAGGCCTCCACTGCTTGGGTAAACTTCTGATTATTTTCTTGACATGGTCAGTAGTAGAGTACCCTTTGTCCAGAACTTTGAGACCAGCTACCAGAATCTGGAATCTAGAGAACATAGTTTCAATGGATTCAGATTCTTCCATTTTGAACGCCTCATACTTCTGAATGAGCGCCAGAGCTTTTGTTTCTTTGACCTGAACGTTGCCCTCATGCGTCATTCTGAGAGAATCAAAGATGTTCTTTGCTGTGTCTCTGTTGGAGATCTTTTCATACTCAGTATAGGAAATGGCACTGAGGAGGATGGTTCTGGCCTTGTGGTGATTCTTGAAGTCATGCTTTTGTTGATCAGACATTGATTTTCTATCAATCTTCTGACCACTTGCATTCACAGGGTGCGTGTATCCATCTGTCACCATATCCCACAGATCAGCATCATGTGCCAGAAAGAAGCTTTCAATTCTGTCTTTCCAGTAATCAAAGTTTTCTCCATCAAAGACTGGAGGTTTGCCACTGAATCTGTCTCTGTCCTCATTGTTGTCATTGCTGATGTGAGAATTGTTTCCTGCCATTGTGTTTTTCTGACGCTGGATCTTGTACTGACACGGTTAAGTGTTTTAGCTCAGAACCAGGCGCTCTGATGCCAATTGAAGTGGTGAAAAACACAAGAAGGGGGGGTTGAATTGTAAAACTGAAATCTAAAGCAATGAACACGATATTTTTATCCTGGTTCGTTTGATCTCAAACTACTCCAGTCCACCCGTCAAGGTGATTTCGCCTCTCTCCAACGAGGTCTTAATCCACTATATTCAACTGAATATTACAGACTGCTTTAACAACTGCTAAAGCCTTCTTGATTCAAACCACAACCCGGTTTGTCAAGGTAACACTTTCTTACAAAGAGATAAAACTATGTGTGTGGATGTTTTCTACAAAACTGTATCACAACTGTGATGTATACACAAAATGAAGCTTAGAAACTAGATTGCTAAACAGTAATGGAATATCAGAGTATGTGGTTTAGCAAAACTGGTAGAACGAAGATTATGGTTCAGCTTTTGTGCGTGTAGAGATTTGGAGAGCATTAACCATTTCAATCTTCAAAGCCTTGTTTATATAGCACTTGAGATGATGAACGTTGGATGCAATATTCTTGATTCAATGCTAATAACAAGCTTTCCTTTTTGAGCAGATCTTGTCTGGAATGAGGCCGTTGGAATTAATTAACTTTCAATGCACAGTACCGTTGCTTACTTAACGCAAGTTCTGGCTTGGCTCATTCTGATTCTGCTTCGCTGCTGATGACCTATTGTGTTTCTGTATCAGAGTGTTTGAGCGCAGTCTTGTTCATCAGGCTTCAGCATGTACGTGAGTTGATCATCTGATCTTGACGTTCTGATGTAGCAACTTCTGATGCTGGTGTATGAAATCAAATTCTGATGCTGAATAGATGTGATCTTGCTTATTTCAATCAGCGTATCTGCAAGTCAGAACATAATAATTTTAGGCAGCAGATAGTTCATTCATGACACTTATAAATACTATATCTTTTCACTTTGTTATCATCAAAACTCAAATATAGGGTAGTAGATTCAAACATTGTTCTAACAGAGTCTCCACCGACTTTACTTTTATCCAATAAGGAAAGGGTGAAAAGAATAGGAAAGACCTTTGAGATTATTGAGTTCGGGGGGTAGGTTAGGAAAAGGGAAGGTGTTTGCACCCTTTTCATCCGTATTTATCTACGGGCTCTTAGTTGCTTGATAGATCACTTGCTTTTTTTTTTAAAATGTGCTTGTGGTGTGGTTTTTGAAGGTATTTTGAAAAACGTCTTTGTAATGGTTCTCATTTCTATAAGAACGTGTACAAAGTGTTGTTTGGAAAATAGTTCAAAGAAGTGTTTGTGGAATGTGTTTTTGAAAGTGATTTTGAAAAGGTGTCTTTTTAATGGATCTCGTTTCTATAAGAACGCGTACAAAGTGTTTCCTTTTGAAAATGTTTCAAAAATGAGAGTGTTGGTGTATAAAATGTTTTTATTGTGAGCAAGCGAGCAACTAGGAGCATCCTACCTACTCAAAAGGTCTTAAATGTTCTTTTCCTCCTCCTTTAGATGTTTCTATCTTACCATTGATTTGGTAAGAAGCCCCATCGTTGGATGTGAAGGGACGGGCGTGGGACGTTTGTATGGTCATAGAAGGCAACCTATTGGACATTTTAGCAATATCGTTTAGGGACTAGATCGTTTACCGAAGGCAACATTGAGGGTCATCGAAGGACTCCAATCTTTTATCGAGGGTCTTTGCTAAAATGCCCATATTCAAGGGACATGACTATTTTTCAGAGGCAACAAGTAAGATTACCCTAAGGGTGCATGTGTGAATAGTGTGTTTGATTTGGATGCATTTAGTCTTTGATTAGGGATTGTCTACTTGTTGTTTTTATCTTGCCATACATGCCCTATTTTACTAGAAATCATACAAAAGTAATAAAATGCAGAATGATAAAATCCTACACCATTAAAACCATATTGAATTGCATGAAAATATAAAGTCAAAAATAAAATAAAAGAAAGAAAAATGAGGGTCTTTTGATTGAGGCAGAAAACCCTTAGATTCTGCACTTTTTGGCTCTCTTTGATTTTGCCTGAAAAGGGTGAAGGCATGACTTTCGACTGAGGCCTGAGAGTCAGCATGTTGTGCCTTTCGATTGGGACCAGGAGGCTAGCATGTTCTGCCTTTCGACTAGTCCTGGAAGTCAGCATGTTGTGCCTTTCGTCTGAGCATGGAATCAGTGCAAGATGCAATCTTCCTTTTCGCCTCCTTCGACTGGGGGTTGATAGTAGTTAGGAAATGCCTTTCGTCTGGGCCTGAAAGTCAGCATAGTGTGTTTTCTGGCTACCACTTTCGTTTGGCCTGGAGGTCAGTGTGGAAGCCATATGCTTCATTTCCTACTTCCTGTTTCTTGTTTCCTTCGTTTAAGATGTCAAATGGAAACATGGCTTAAGGCCATGCTAGCATCATCTTGGGGCCAGATTAATACTTAATGCATGTTTAAGTAAACAAGAAGCAAAATGAAAGGATTAGCTCTGAAAACATATTAAAATGGTGGAAACGAAAAGAAGAAAAATAGTATGTACATGCTTGAAACAAAAAGGAATTTTATTTACATGTTATGCAAGAAACAAAAAGTTCAAGGTTTAGAGTTACTTATCTTGCTTGAGACTGGAGCATGTGCTGGACTTTGAGTGGCTTCCCTGAGTGTCCCTGGATTCGAAGGGAAGGAGTGAAGGAAGCGTTTCTATTGCTTGATTCGAAGGAGAAAAACACATTAGATGTCTTTTCTACTGGATTCGAAAGGGAATAAAAACGTGTGGAACTTTTCAGATTCGAAAGAGGTAAATGTTAGATTATGGGTTCTTGTTTTCACAATTGTTTAAGTGTTTGACAGCTTTATGGTGTTTGAGAAATTTGAAGATTCGTTCCTCTGGCCCAAAAGTCCTCCTCAAACATGTGTTGGATCCAGGGTGGATGTGGATCTGTAATTTGACATGTGGGTGTGTGTACGAGCACATAGATATTTAGAAAAAAAAAGCAAAAAGAAAGACAAAGAGTGAAAAATTTGAATGCAAAACGTCCAATGATTTATTAAAATGACATATAAAATTGAAGTATGATAACCCTCACAAATAGACCATTGTCCCTCGAGTAAGACACAAGGCTTAGAGTTTAATTTGTTCAAAAATTACATATCCCAACAACAGAAAAGAACAATTAGTCCTGGATAAAAGAGATTGACACGAAGTGTCTAGCCGTCCAATTATTGAGTCCACCGTTGGTAGTAGGGAAGATCCACCTATCCAGGTTAGTCACTGTCAACGTCCTCCATAGCATTGACTCCATGGTTGCTGATGCGTAGTGGTGGTCTTCTGGCGCGAGCACGACAAACAGCCCTTTGAGCTCCTGAAGTGAAACCCAAACCAAACTTGTCAGACTTATAAGGAATGTCAGGGAGTTGGCCCCAAATAGTACACCCACCTTATTCAACCACAGCTTTGGTGTCCTCTTCTTGATTATCCCCTTCATTTGATGGGGTTGCGAATTCTAGAGCTCGCTTAGATGGTCCTCTAAATCTTCTCCCCATGTTTAGGGTGCCAATCTGTTTCTTTACCTTCTTCTTCTTATCTTTAGTGATGAGAGCTTTAAGATCTTCCTGTCCTTTAGCCAGAGTCAGGAACATCTGTTGGAATTGAGCATTCTGTGCTTGAAGATCCTTAACAGTTTGTTCAAGAGCCATTTCTTTGTGCTGAAATAAACAGCGAAAAGATAAGAAACTTGTCTTGAAGTAACTGCTTATGTAGTGATATGCATGGCATGTTTATGCGATGTTTTCAAGGATCTCGTGGGATTTAAACTCTTTTAATCAAAATAGAAACAAAGATTTTTTATTAGTAAGTTCAAGTTAAACAAAGGTTTACAAGGAAATAAATTAAAAAATTCTAAAACTTCTAGGTTTCCCATGGACGTTTCCTCTTTGTGTTGACATAGGCATTAAGGCTCAGCTCCTCGCGAAGCTGCTTCGTCAGTTCCAACACTTTCTTCTCACTTGCATAGAATTGGGTCTCAAAGGTGTCTCGTTCTTCCTTGAGTTGAATCCAAGACCTTTGCAGCTCTTCCAAATTTGTTAGCATATCAGGATGAAGAATAACATAAGACTCGTCCCCTTGAACAATAGGCTCTAAGATCACCGGTAGGATGGCGGGATATGGCATCATAAGATTTTAAGCATGAGTTCGTACCCATATGAGGTAAGGTTCCAAAGGGATGGAATATTTATGCCCCAAAGTATTACTATCAATCTTCTTTACCATGCCCCAAGCGCGTATAAACCTATGGAAGTAACCTTGCAGATCGTTGTCGTAGTCGAACATAATACCCTGGATTATCATATCATGAGGATCATCCCTTCATGCATAACAAAACTGACGTAAGGCTAGAGAAGGGTTATAAGTGATGCCTCCCCTAATGCCAAGGAGTGGCACTTTAGGAAATTCTCTGTAGTGATCAATGATATAAATGTCTTCTTGAGAGCAAGAACACCAATAGATATCAGAGTGAGAGAGAGAGAGAGACATTAACCTTTGAGACCATATTAAGCCTATCTCATCCTACATTAATGATCGAGAAAGGTGCGAAATAAACCACCTATAGAGAAAAGGTATGAAACATATAAGAGCCCCTCGTTTCTTCATAGTACGAGTGTAGAGAGAATGCAGAATATCCCCGAGCAATGTAGGCACTGGATTGTGAGTAAGGAAAATCTTGATGGCGCTCACATCTATAAGTTAGACCGGATTAGGGAACAATAATAAACCATAGATCAGAAGGGCCAAGTTATTCTCAAAAGCATGGAAACTCATGGTGTCTAGGAACAAATGAGCTCTCTCTATCAGAAATTTTGCAAGAAGACATTTAACCCCACTTCTCCCTTCCCAATTAGATTCAATGTCAGATGGTTTTAGGTGTGAAGCTGTGGCAACATCTTCAGGCTTTGTATCTTGTTCTAAACTATTGAAGGGTATCTTCTCCAATATAGGCACTCCAAGTAGCTTAGAGAATTCTTCCACCGTGGGCACCAACTGATAATCGGGGAAAGTGAAGCAATGATGTTTAGGATCGAAGAACTGGAATAGGACTCTCATCATACCTTCTTCAAAACCAAAACTAACCAAACTGAGCAAGTGACCATGCCTTCTATTGAATTGGGAACTTTCAGGAACCTTTGAGACCAATTCTCTAAGCTTGGAAGGTATTCCTATGAAGTTGATCCAGATGGTATTTCTGCGAGCGGAAGCCATAACCTACAAAACAGAGAAGAGATAAATCTCTAGGTCCTTGGAATGGTTAGTGCAAATGTTATGTTATGATATTTATGATGTTTTTTCATGCTTAAAACAAAATAGCAAACACAAACAATTCACACAAAGACCTTAGGTTTAAAGGCTTGCATGAGGTCTATAGGTAAGTACCATTTTGAAGTTTAGTTGGATCAACCTGTCCTAGCAATCGTAACCGGGTTCTAGGGATCTCATATTATTGATCTTTCTCTCAGGCATTGTTTCAGCTCAAGCATCTGAAAGTCCAATCTCAATTAGTGTAGCATCGAGTATTAACCAACTTCAGTCTGCACCAAAGCCGACCATCTCACTACTTTCTAATGGTAAGATGAGTCAATTTAAGGTTCTAAAGGTCAGTTAGTGCTTAATGACAATATACAGAAGCCTAATGTTCTCCTTGGCTGACTAAAGGAACATTAGTACAAGCCAGAGTATCACACTAACATAGCTATCATATCATCTATATCGGTCTACACCGTACAAACTCCATGATTTATTGCTACATACCTAATGGTGTTCCCCGATCCGGGTGTAAGATCTTTGCAATAAAATACCCGAACAAAACCCTCAAATGTAAAGCAATCAAAGAAGACAAGCAAGTAAACGTGACCTAAGTTCTTAAGGTAAACCCTCTTTTTTAGGTATCAGTTCCCTAGTAGAGTCGCCAGTTCTGTAATACGGTGGAAGAACTGACTTGGTTTGTTTTGCATTTTATCGCAAATGTTGCGAATATCAAAAGTCGCCACCAAATTTTCTTTTATCCAATAAGGAAAGGTGAATAGAACATGAAAGACCTTTGATAGATTCTGAGTTCGGGGGGTAAGTTATGAAAAGGGAAGGTGCTAGCACCCTTTTCATCCGTATTTATCTACGGGCTCTTAATCGCTTGCTCACTTTATTTTTTTTGTGTGTGCGCTTTTGAAACTTTTGAAATGCCAAATAGCAAGGCAATTTGCTTTTATGATAACTCTTGTATCAGTCCTCAAGAGTGTTGATAAAGCGTTTTTGAAAATGTTTTTGAAAGTGTGAGGTGTGAAAAAGTGTTTTAAGTTGTGAGAAAATAATTAACAGTAACTACCCACTCAAGGTCTTTCTTGTATTTTTCCTCCTCCTTTAGATACTGATTTCCTACCATTAGTTAGTAGGAAGCCCTATCGTTGAATGTTTGAGGGAAAGGCGTAGGGTCATCGTTATGGTCATTGAAGGCAACATGTAGGGATACCTTTAGAAATTTGAAGGGACTGTCATAATATATATTCGTAGGTGTTGTACCCCAAAATTTTCCCTCCCATATTTCTCAAGACATGTCAAGAATCATCTCCAAGTTGTTCAAGATGGCTCAAGAGTTGGACAGTGAAATCACCTCCTAAGCCAGTCAATTCAAAATTAGGGTTTTGTGTTGCATCAAGGTCCTTACATCCAAATGGTCTCAAATTCTCCCCAATGTCCTAATATGTTCTCAAGTTCATCCATGTCAAATTTCAAGCCTTGTAGAGAAAGTTTGGTCAGTCAATTGCTCAAGAAGCCCAAAAATCGACTGTGCTAGGGCAAAAGTCAACTGTGACCTATAACCAGTCAAACTTCAAGATTTTTTGTCAACATTCTCATTTTGAAGTATAATTCATCATTTGATCAAGGGTTGATCATGATTCATCAAGGATTGCTCAAAATTCATCAAGACTCAAAAGTTGCTAAATTAGGGTTTTGTAGGAAAAGTCAACTCAACTTTGACCAAGCATAACTTTCTCATACTTTATGATAAATGACCCATCCAAATCTCATTTTTAAGAGGATGCAATTTCCTACAATCCATATTCACACCCCAAGATCATGAAATGCTCTCACAAAAAGTTACAAATTTGGACATTGTAGGTCATTTTTGAAAGTCAACAAAAACACCTTTTTTTCCAGAGCTAATAACTTGATCATGGAAAATCAAAATGAGATGAGACCAATGGGGTTGGTTAGAGGACATCTCACGGTTTCTAACAAGTTCAAGAACACTTCCAAAAGTTCAAAATTGAAGAAGTTATGCATTGTTGAAGTTGGGCATTTTACCAAAATTGCCAAAAGTCAACTATCCTCAAAACTCCAATTTTTGACAAAAGGGCCCACTTTTTTCCACTTGATTTGATTTTGTCACACCACACACGTGTCCCATCTTCAGTTTCATGTCCATTCATTAATTTTTCTATTTTATTTAATTTTTATTGAATTAATTCATTTTAAATCAATATTAATTCAAATAAAATCCAAAAATTGATGGAATGATATCTTTTTGATCATTACAGATTTCAATGACCATGATACACATAATCAAATTCGTGTGAAGGCATATTGTGAACAAAATCTTGGATTTGGTACAACTTTGGAAACTTTGTTAATGGTGATCAAATCAAATCTCCAATCTTCAATACTCATGGATTAAATCCCAAAGTTTAACCTAAATGCATTCCTTATTACTCACTCAAGCCAAAGGCATCAAGAACACGAACTGAAGCTGCCCAAGACGGCCAAACCAAATTGGAGAAAAAGCTTGGAAAATTGAAAACTGAAATCCACCCTAGAGCACGATTCAGTCCAAAATCTCAACGTAGCTTCCTTGTCTGCTATCCCCCGAAGCGATTGGAATCAAAACCAAGCCTTCTCCCTCCCTACAACGCGCTGTAAGTGTCCACGAACATGGCCCTGTACATGGAATCGTAAATCCATTCTCTTGCACCCTTTTGCCAAATTCTTTGTATAATCATACTTGCCATTCAATTTCTAAGCATTCTGTATTATTTAATTTTGTTTCCATGGCTTATAACCCTGTATCCGAAGCTAGGGTTCGTGTTCTTATTTTTTAGGCATTTTTGATACAGGAAAAATTAGGACCAATAATTGGTACAAGGATGCTCAGGGAGGGGAGACGAACACGTTGGTGTTCTTAGTTTGTATTTATATGGCCTGGAATTCATTCTAGAATCGAGCCATGGATTTTGATGCGGAATCAAATCCGTAGGAAAAAATACAGGTTCTATTGGAGAAGATGAAGACGTGTTCGTGTCTGATTGGCCCATTCAAACTAAAACTCGCGCGTTTTTTAATTTCCAGGATATTGCTTTCTTGTTTCTTATAATATTATTTGCCTATTGTAATAACGAATTGAGTGCGTTGGCTGAGTGGTTGGGGAAGGCGTGCATAGTCCATTGGGACTTGGGTTCGAATCCCAGGTCCCCCAAATTCCTTATTATTATTTTGTTCTAGGTATTCAGGCGTGCTTCATCAAGTGTGATCCACCATACGCTTGCAAAGATCAACGTGCCAGATGGCCTTCAGGCCTAATCTGGTGGCCAGGAATGAGGGACCATCATGTTCCCTAGTCAAAGGCGCGCACTGGATTGAAAAAGTCAACAAGGCTGCTCACAATTGGCCTGAAGATTGCTGATCACACCTTCAAATTAGGCCCACACCCCCTGGGTTATTTCTTTTACTCTTTATATTTTCATTTATTTATTTTGTTCTAATTTTTATTTTATTGTTAGTTAACTAATTAATAATTTTCCTAATAAAATCAGAAAACAAAAAAAATATTATTTTCATTAATTTCATTATTTTATTTTGTAAATAAATTTTAATTAATTAACTTAGTTTTAAATAGGTGTAACCTTTAATATTTTTTGCAATAAATTAAAATCAATATAGAATTAGGTTTTTAAAAATTTTTAATCAATTTTATTTTATTTCCTTAAAAAACTCAAAAATCCAAAAAAATATTTTCATTATTTAATTTAATTTAATTGTTCATGTAATTTAATCCCATTTAATTCAAAATAACAAAAAAACATGCTTTCTTTCAAAAAGGGTCAAAACCCTAAAAATGCGCCGTCTTAATTTTTCGCACGCGATCTATATTTCCAATATTGTAACTGCTTCCGGTATGTAATAACTTTTAATTAGGACATTATTTATCGCTTTCTTTTACTTTCCGCAATTTAAATTAAAGGGTTTGTTTTTGGCGATGTAAATACCCGACGCCTTGTATTAGTGTAGATTTAATTTCCCGCAATTTAATTTCCGCACAATATTAACTGTTAGGTGTTTGATAACTAGGCAATGCCTGACAAGATCAATCTTTAACCTAAAACCAATATATCTCACCCATGATATGTACAGATAAAATTAACCGAAGTAACACACTTGCACATGCCACTCTTAGGGTACACCTCACTTGGTTGCCTTCGACGTGGTCATTAAGTATAGGAAGTTTTAGAGGTTGCCCTCTTGTCCAAAGATCATAAGTTGCCTCGAAAAAAATGATCTAAGACATTAGGGTTACCACTAAAGTGTCCTAACATTGCTTTAGTGACCACACGTCCCTTAATCGAATTGACCCTTAAACTCCGACGACGATGCTACCTACTCCTCAATAGTGGGATAGCATTGTCTAAAGGACATTAGCACAGTTTAATTCCTTTTTCGGGTAGGTAGATGGTTCTTAAGTACTTGCTCCTTTTAAAACAAAACAAAACTTTTCACACTTACACTCTCTTCAAAATAAAAACTCTTTTTTTTCAAACCCACAAACACAAAGAAAAGCAAACTTTTGAAAACACAATGAGCAAGTACCTAAGAGCCCGTGGATAACCACGGATAGAAAGGGTTCTAACACCTTCCCTTTCTATAATCTACCTCCCGAAACCGAGAAACATCTCGAAAGAGGAATTTTTCTGTGCTTTTGTCCTTTCCTTATTGGATAAAATAAAAGACGGTGGCGACTCTTGCTTACCGCGACATTTTGCGAAAGAAAACGCGAAACGCGAACCAGCATTCCAAAACAGTCAGTTCTCTTTCCCACTGATCACAGAACTGGCGACTCTACTGGGGATTTTCATAAGTGAGGTGTACCTTAGGATTAGATCATTGTGTTTTCAATTTTATGCTTTGTATGATTTATATTTGTGGGCTTGTATCGAAGTTCTATAGATCCTAACCCGGATCTGGGGATACCCTTTAGGTAAGTAGCAATAAACTATGAGGGAACTGTCCAGCATAGACCGACACAGTTGAAGCAGTAGCTATGTTGGTGTGGCACTTTAGTCTGTACCGATATCCCTTGTGTTGGAACGAGGAGAATATGGGTCTTCTAAGGGGACATTAAGCACCAACTGATCTTAGAACCTTAAATTGACCAACTTGGCCATAGAACAGTAGCAGTATGCTACACTCATTGAGACTAAACTCTCGCGATGATTCCGGCCGCAAGAAAAGGTTGATAAACTGGAATTATGACCGATGGAGGGTAGTCAATGATATTGAGATCCTCTAGAACCCGGTTACTATTTTTAGGACAAGTTTAAACCAACTGAACTAAAAGAGGGTAGTACCTAAGCTCCTTGCCAGCCTGAAATCTAAGGGCTCTTTTGTGTGACTTGTGTGCCTTTACCATGTTTGCTTTTTGTGGATACTTGTGGTGTGCTTACTATCATGCCATCATGACATCATAACGTTGCATACATCTTCCATAAGGACTAACCTATTTCAAAGACAGGAGGGTTTCACCTTTGCTCTGTTTTGTAGGTCATCATGATGCCCATGCGTAAGAATACCATCCGGATCAACTTTGTCCAAATCCCTACCTTGCTTAAAGAGTTGGTTGCCAAGATGCCTGACACTACTTCCTTCATCAAGAGGCATGGTTCTCTTCTCAGGTTGGTCACCTCCAAATTGGACGAGCATATGATGAGTGTCCTGGTCCAATTCTATGATCCGCTGTACCATTGTTTTACTTTCCAGGACTTCTAGCTGGTTCCTACCCTAGAAGAGTTCTCTGAGCTGCTCGGTATCTCTGTTCTGGAGCAGACTCCGTTTACTGGATGGGAAAAGACCCTTAGGCCCGAAGAAATTGCTGCAACCTTTCATTTGACTAAAGAGGAGGTAATGGCTAATTGGGAGACTAGGAGTGGAGCAAAAGGATTTCTGACTAAGTTCTTGGTTGGCAAGGCTAACTACTTCTGGGATAGCCTAGACTTTAAGGCGTTCGAGGATATTCTGGCTCTTTAATTTATGGCTTGGTATTGTTTCCGAATCTTGACACTTTTGTTGATGTGAATGCGATAAAGATCTTCATCTCTCAGAACCCTGTACCCACTCTCCTGGGTGACATTCTTCATCAACTTTATGCTCGTACTGCCCGAAAGCGGGGAACCTTGATGTGCTGTGATCCTTTATTGTCGAGGTGGTTTATTTCGCACCTCCCTAAGTCAGTGCTGAAGAACAAAGAAGAAATGGGCTGGGCTTATAGGGTGATGTCTCTCGCTCTCATAATGACATTATCTTGACTCTCAAAGGTATGGATGAGGTGACTATCATTGATCGCTGTGGGGAGTACCCTAATGTTCCACTGTTAGGAACCCATGGAGGAATTTCTTACAACCCATGCTTAAATCTCCGTCAGTTTGGAAGAGCCAGAAGAGAAGGACCTCATGAGATGCTAATGCCTCATATCATCTTTGATTTTCAGGGGGATAGCGACGAGCATCATCGCAGATTCATAAGGGCTTGGGATAGAGTTCACCAATCTGATCCACATGAGATGGGCCTAAAGACTTCTCTGCCAATGGAGCCATATCTTAGATGGGCCCGCATCCGTGCCCAGAAGCTAGGTATGCCATATGAAGCTGTCCGGCCTGTCACTCTTGAAGTTGCTAATGAAGAAGGGGTTCTTCCAACCATTCTCCATCCTTATATGCCCACTGACATTGGGGCACTGAAGAGATCTTGGATGCAACTGCGGGAAGAACGGGATTCTTATTGGGAGAAGTTCAATGAGCGGGAGCAGAAGATCCAGAGGTTGACTAGGCAGTTAGAGAATGAGCGGACTCTCAACGACTATGTCCGCACTGATAAGAAGAGACCATGGGAGCATTGATGGACCTTTGATGATTTCCTTTCCAGTTTTTGTTTACTTTTCAGTATTTCCATTCTTGTAACACATTAAGGGCAATTTGTTAAACAATTTAAATTTTGAAGTTTAAATCTAATAAAGTGTGTTTCCTTTCTTGTTTACAAATTTGAATCTCGGTTGTCTTTGAAATCATAAATCATACGCATTTCATCCCATGCACTTCATAAACAGGTACCCTTTACAGGTCTCTTATCTTCTTCGCTGTTTATTTCAGTGATCATCATGTCTACTGAACCTTCAACTGAGCAAGCTATCAAGGCCCTCCAGGCCCAAAATGCCCAATTTCAAGAGCTGTTCATGAATCTAGCCAAAGGTCAGCAGGACCTGAAGACCTTAATTCTGAGAGAGAAGAAGAAGAAGAAGAAGAGGACCATCCTATTTAACACATGGCACATGTTTGGAAACAGGCTGCAGAATGAAGTTGAGCTGACCACCTCATCTGGAGGGAAAGATAGTCCACAAGAAAGGAGGGCTCCTAGCCCTGTGGTCTCCGACAACGAGACAGACTACGATGAAGAACAATATCCTCCTGCTGAGGATAAGTACAAACAACTGGAAGACCGTTTGAGCGCTATGGAAATTCAGAAGGTGCCCGGTCTGGACTTCGGAGATCTAGGTCTATCATCTGGGGTGGTGATTCCCCATAAATTCAAGGCACCAGCCTTTGCCAAGTATGACGGAGTTTCCTATCCGAAGCTGCACCTCCGGTCATATGTAAGGAAGATCCAGCCTTACACTGCTGATAAGAACTTATGGATCCATGTCTTTCAAGACAGTCTCTCAGGGACTCAGCTTGAGTGGTTCTATCAGTTGGACGGAGCCAGTATCCACAGTTGGGAAGATTTGGCTACTGCATTCAACAGGCAGTATCAGTACAACTCCGACCTCGCTCCTATGCGTACCCAACTCTAGGGTATGTCAATGGGAACGGGTGAAGGATTTAAAGATTATGCTCAGAAGTGGAGGGACCTCTCCGGAAGAGTACAACCACCCTTAGCTGATCGGGAACTTGTTGACATGTTTTTGGGGACCCTATCTGGCCCATTTTTCAACCACTTGATTGGAAGCTCTTCATCTGGGTTTACAGATCTTATTTTGACTGGTGAGAGGATCAAAGCTGGTATTAAGGCTGGGAAAATACAGAAGGGTGCTTCATCAAGCACCAAGAAGAAGCCGTTTAAGAAAGAGTCCAGTGCTGTCTACAGTGCAAGAAGACAGAGTAGACCTGAACATCGCCAAGCTGTCAATGCGGTTGTTATTTCAAAACCTGCTGGTGCTCCTCAGTACAACAGTCAACAAAAGGACGAGAGACCTAAGAGGCAATTCACTCGTCTCAGCATGACCTTATCTCAGATTCTTCCACAGTTGCTGAAGACTAATCTGGTGACTCTAAGGGAAGCCCCAAAGAATTCAAATACAACGTCACCAAGGTATAACCCTAATGCCCGCTGTGCTTATCACTCCGATAGCCCGGGGCATAATACAGATGATTGTTGGAGTCTGAAAAATAAGATACAAGACTTAATTGATGCGAAGGAGATTGAGTTCGAGGCGCCCGAGAGGCCTAATGTTGTGACTGCTCCCATGCCCAAGCATGGAGTGAATGCTATAGAGGAAGACTTGTTTGTAGCTTCTATGGATGACATTGTTACCCCTCTGATGACTGTCAAGAAGAACCTTTTGCTAGTCGGTTTATTTTCGGGCTGTGACGAAGGTTGCCATATGTGTTCTATTTTACCTACCGGTTGCCCATTCTTGAAGTCAGGTATCCAAAACATGATGGATAGTAAAGAGATCCTATTTGAGAAGACTGTTGTTCCCTCAGTTCATTCTGAAGAAGTTGCCATCATTACCATTTTCGACAATTCTTCCAAGGCTCCCTCGAGGAAGCCTGTTAGAATTACATTTGTTCCAAGAATCGCGCCTGTGATTATCACTGTTCCGGGGCCCATCCCCTACACCTCTGAAAAAGCTGTCCCTTGGCACTATAGGGCTGATGTTTATGTTCTTGGAGTTAAGCAAGAGTTGGATGCTGATACTGACATCAGCAACATTATTGGACCTGCTAAAGTCACCCGCAGCGGAAGAATTTTCTCACCTGATATTGCTCCACCAACGGTTCGAAGACCTGTTGTTTTTACACCTGCAAGTGTACCTACTGCCATTCCTGATCAAGTTCCTATCCTTACCACTGTCGCCGAGTCATCTGACGCTCGGGGCAAAGGGATCACCACTGATGTGCCTGCCCAGACGGAGGCACCGAAGAAAATTACTGTTGAAGCTTCCAAACAGGAGATGGAAGAGATTCTGAAGATTATTAAGAAGAGTGATTATAATGTAGTTGAGCAGCTGGGGCAAACCCCGTCTAAGATTTCTATGTTGTCACTATTGCTATGCTCAGAGGCCCATGCCAAGGCTCTGATTACCTTTTTGAAGACTGCCCACGTGCCACAAGAGACGTCAGCTGATCAGTTTACATATTGCATGGCCAATTTAACTGTTGATAATGGATTGGGTTTCTCAGACGCTGACTTGACGGCTAAGGGGAAGAATCATAACGATGCCCTGCATGTCTCCATTGAATGCAGGGGCACTACTCTTGCACATGTATTAGTTGATACTGGTTCCTCATTGAACATATTGCCTAAAAAAGCTCTAGACCGGTTGGATTGCGAAGAGTTGGAGCTAAAACCAAGTAACATTGTTGTCAGGGACTTTGATGGGTCTAAAAGGATGGTGCACGGTGAATTTGATATTCCAATTAAAGTTGGTTCTCAAGTCTTCAATTCTACGTTCTATGTGATGGACATTCGGCCATCCTACTCTTGTTTGCTGGGTCGTCCATGGATGCATAAAGCCGGGGCCGTAACCTCAACGCTCCACCAGAAGTTGAAGTACCCGGTCAAAGGGAAGATTGTGACAATACAAGGGGAGGAAGAGTATATGGTCAGCCACCTCAAATCATTCCGATATGTAGAAATGGATGGGGAGTTCATTGAGACCCCATTTCATCACTTTGAAGAGGTTCCCCAGACACTGGCATCAGCTGAGACCGTGGTTGAAGATTCTCCTATGAAGATGGCTTCCTTAAAAGATGCCCGGGCTGTTATTGAGAAGGGTGAGTGTGCAAATTGGGGCCAACTCCCTGATTTTACACAAAATACTAACAAGTTTGGTTTGTGTTTCACTGTAGAAGCTCAAAGGGCTGTTCAAAGTGCAAGGATCGGAAGACCTCCTGTGTTCATCAGCAACTCGGGAGTGAATGCAATTGAAGATGATGTGGAAGAGTCTGAGTTCGACAGCTGGATCTATCCTACGACCGACGATGGACCAAGAAACTGGACAGCAAAGGACTTCATCCCTATTACTTTTGTTACCCAGTAATGAAACTTTTTGTTTTGAATTTGTAATAGACAATTTTTTGAAACTTTATGGCCCGGTGTCTTACCAGGGGCACCGTGGCTTCATTTGTGAGGACATTTGTGTGTCATCTTCATATATCATTAATAAAAGCATTGGACATTCTTGCATTTAAAATTTTGCGCTCCTTGTTTTTCTTTATTATATATTGCAAAACAGCTATTTTACACACACTCACATATACAGGTCCACATCCACTCTAGATCTCACTGGTAACGACTCTTCTACTGCCAGTTATGACTTCGAAAATCTGATCAACTTAGCTGAAGACGAAGGTGAAGATGATTGCGAAGTGCCTGGTGAACTTGTAAGAATGCTACTCCAGGAAGAGAGGGCCATTCAGCCACATGAAGAGCCAGTGGAAACAGTGAATCTGGGTACCGAGACAGACAAGAAGGAGGTCAAGATTGGTGCAAATCTGGAAGCTAGTGTGAAACAACGGTTAATTCAGATGCTGCGTGACTATGTTGAGATCTTTGCCTGGTCTTATGAAGATATGCCTGGGTTGGATACTGATATTGTAGTTCATCGCCTGCCTACCAAGGAAGACTGTCCTCCAGTGAAATAGAAGGTTCGCCGTATGCGCCCAGAGATGTCTGAGAAAATCAAGGCTGAAGTTATGAAACAGTTTGACACCGGCTTTCTAGCAGTTACTTCTTACCCTCAGTGGGTTGCCAATGTGGTTCCTGTACCGAAGAAAGATGGTAAGGTCCGAATGTGTGTTGACTACAGGGATTTGAACAGGGAGAGCCCTAAGGATGACTTCCCTTTACCTCACATCGACGTTCTGGTTGACAATACTGCTCAGCATAAAGTCTTCTCCTTTATGGATGGTTTCTCCGGTTATAATCAGATCAAGATGGCTCCCGAAGACATGGAAAAGACGACCTTTGTTACTCAGTGGGGTACCTTTTGTTACAAGGTCATGCCTTTTGGATTGAAAAATAATGGGGCAACGTATCAACGTGCCATGGTTGCTTTGTTTCATGACATGATCCATCACGAGATTGAAGTATACGTCGACGATATGATTGCAAGGTCCCAGACTGAGGAAGAACACCTTAACAATCTGCAGAAGCTTTTTGACAGGTTGAAGTTGTACAAGATGAGGTTAAACCCGAACAAGTGCACCTTCGGGGTGAGATCTGGCAAACTACTAGGTTTCGTTGTAAGCGACAAAGGTATTCAAGTGGAACCTGTCAAAGTGAAAGCCATACAAGAGATGCCATCTCCCAGAACAGAGAAAGAGGTCAGAGGCTTTCTGGGACGACTGAACTACATTTCCCGATTCATCTCGCACCTAACTGCTACTTGTGAGCCAATCTTCAAGCTGCTGAAGAAAGATCAAGTGGTACATTGGAACGATGAATGTCAGGCCGCTTTCGAAAGAACCAAAGAGTATCTCCAAGAGCCACCTATTTTGATGCCACCAGTTGAAGGGAGACCTCTGATCTTATACTTGACAGTACTTGACAACTCAATGAGGTGTGTGCTGGGCCAGCATGACGAGTCTGGCCAAAAAGAGCATGCTATTTATTACCTTAGCAAAAAGTTTACCGACTGTGAGACCCGATACTCACTGCTCGAGAAAACTTGCTGCGCTTTGGCATGGGCTGCTCGTCGACTGAGACAGTATATGTTGACTCACACTACTCTGTTGATATCAAAGATGGATCCAATCAAGTATATCTTCGAAAACCCTGCCTTGTCCGGAAGAATAGCAAGATGGAAAATGATATTGACTGAGTATGACATCCAATATACGACCCGAAAAGCAATCAAGGGAAGTGTATTGATAGACCATTTGGCACATCAGGCAGTGGATTATTACCAGTCTATGAACTTTGAATTCCTGGATGAGAATATCATGTTGATAACTGACTTTGAGACACCTGGACCAGATGAAGGACCTGAGGAGGGATCCCGATGGTCTATGTACTTTAATGGAGCTTCGAATGCTTTGGGTAATGGCATTGGTGCCGTAATCATACCTCCTAAAGGCTCTCATACTCCGTTCACCGCCCGACTATGTTTCAACTGCACCAACAACATGGCGGAGTATGAGGCATGCATCATGGGTCTTCGAGCTGCAATTGACCTAAAGATTAAGTTTCTAAGTGTCTTCGAAGATTCCGCTCTCGTGATCAGTCAGATCAAAGGCGAGTGGGATACGAAACACCCAAACCTTATTCCTTACAAGGAGTATGTATTGACGTTGCTTCCCCATTTCGAGGAGATAACCTTTGAACACTTCCCTAGAGAGGAGAATCAGTTGGCAGACGCGCTGGCTACGATGTCTTCTATGTTCAAAGTCAATTGGGACAACGAGGCTCCCCGGATTATCATTGAAAGATTGGACAAACCTGCACATTGCTGTGATCTTGAGACTGAAGAGGTGACAGGAAAGCCCTGGTATCATGAGGTGAGGAGGTACCTTGAAGCTCAAGAGTACCCCGAGGGTGCATCTGTTAATGACAAGAAGTTTCTGAGGAGGTTCGCGGCGAAGTTCTTCATCAGCAATGGCATTCTTTACAAGCGTAACCATGATTCGACCTTACTGTGTTGTGTGGATAAGATTGAAGCAGAAAGGATCATGGCAGAGCTGCATGAAGGTACTTTTGGAACTTATTCCATTGGACATACCATGGCAACGAAAATCCCCCGGGCAGGATATTACTGGTCCACAATGGAAGCCGACTGTTATCAGCATTCTCGGACATGTCACAAGTGCCATGTCTATGCTGATAAGGTGCACGTACCTCCAGTTCCTCTGAATGTTTTGACAGTGCCTTGGCCTTTTGCAATGTGGGGTATTGATATGATCGGCGAGATCAGACCTACGGCATCCAACGGGCATCGTTTCATCCTGGTAGCAATTGATTACTTTACGAAGTGGGTTGAAGCAGCTTCCTTTGCTACCATAACCAAGAACGTCGTGGCACGGTTCATTCGGCACAATCTGATCTGTCGATATGGTGTACCAGAGAGAATCATTAAGGACAATGGCACCAATCTCAACAACAAGATGATCACTGAGCTCTGCAAGCAATTTCAAAATACAACATCATAACTCTTCTCCCTACCGGCCGAAGATGAATGGGGCTGTCAAAGCGGCAAATAAGAACATTAAGAAGATTGTGCAGAAGATGACAGTGACATACAAAGACTGGCACGAGATGTTACCATTTGCTCTTCATGGGTACCGTACCTCCGCACAGACGTCAACAGGGGAAACACATTATTCCTTGGTATACGACATGGAGGCAGTCTTACCTATTGAAGTTTAGATACCCTCTCTCCGAATCATGAAGGATGCAGGTTTAAGCGAAGATGACTGGATTCAGACCCGACTTGATCAGTTAAACCTAATCGACGAAAAGAGACTTACTGCTGTTTGTCATGGTCTGATGTATCAAAAATGGATGATCAAGGCATTTAACAAGAAAGTCAGACGACAAGAGTATCAAGTTGGAGACCTGGTTATCAAACACATCATTCTACCTCAAGGTGATCCCAGGGGCAAATGGACCCCTACTTACGAAGGGCCATTTATGGTTAAGAACATTTTCTCAGGAGGAGCTATGATTCTAACCACCATAGATGGTGACGACCTTCCTCACCCCGTTAATGCAGACATAGTAAAAAGATACTACGCATAATCAAATACCCGCTAGGTTGACTGGCCTAGGAAAAAATAAGGGCTTCCGGGCGAACCAAAAGGGTTCGGGCAAAAATAAGGGATGAAAATAAAAAAATCTGTACACCCGGCACGTCGAAAACCTGCAAAGGCGGCTTGGGCAAAAATGGGTATCCAGATGGATTGAAAACCCGAAAGGGCAGTCCAGGCAAAAGTTATGGATCAAAGCGTAACACTATGTCTCATTGGATCACCTCGCATCCAGACTTCGGTATCGACTATCAAGCTCGGACGTCACTAATCAATCAGATTCATCTTCAACTAAGCAGCAAAGTGATGAGATGCTTGAAGATATAAAGGCAATAGCAGAGTTGGAACCCAGTGGGATTATTCACATAGCTGTTTTGTTTCCTTTTCACAAATTGTATAAATTCTATTTGTTCGGCGACATTCTCTTACTAGGACGTCAGCCTCTTGTACAAAAACGCCTATTTTAAGGCCAAACTTCAAAATCAATACAAATTCATTTTCAGAAATTTCAAGCTATTTTTCCTTTATCTATTTTGTTTTGCAAAGAACGTCCAATGTTCATTTTTGATATATGCATTTGACATTAATTGCTGATCATAAATATTTACATGCAAAACGAAAGATGAGTTGCTGGTAATAATAGAAACAGGGGAAAATAAGAATTGTCCGAACTGTACAAGTTGCTCTATCCACCAGGTACCAAGGTACATTCAGCTAAAGAATATGGCTAAAGATACCTTCACTCCCCGCAGAATAAGGCAGTAATGGTAGCTCTCCCAGTTGAGACTTGCAGCTATGAACAAATCAGCAATACTCTCCCCAAGCAGAGTTCATCCACCATCAGCGCTAAAAAGGTCTGGTATCCCCAAAAGGTCTTAATATTCCTCAGCGGAGTATAAAGACATTCCCCAGCAAGCATAAGATCATCCCCAGCGAAGTTCTTTCCTTTCCCCAAGCAGGAGCTCAATCCTCGACAGATTCAGTATCACCAGCAACGGTAATCCATCCCCAGCGGAGTTTATCATTGAAATCCCCAACAGAGCTTATCAGTGAAATCCCCAGCGGAGCTTATCAGCGGAATCCTCAGTGGAGTTTATCATCAAAATCCTCAGTAGAGCATCTCTTCCCCACAGAGTAATTCCCCTCGGAGTATTCTCCTCATCAGTTTATTCCCCAACGGAGTTATCTTCTCCTGCAAGTTCATCATCTTCGTTCATCATCCCCAGCGAAAACGAAGAATTCAACTCTCTCTCCAGCAGCTCCGGGATTTATTTTCCCCCAGCTAAAACATCACATTTTCATACATCATGATACATGCATATACGCATCATACCATACAATCTCATTTATGTTGTGAACATCATTGCTTGATCCACATCATGCATTGCATATGACTGACCTTTACCTTTCAGGAAACATGCAGTTAAATTCTAAACTATGTCAATGGAGACAAAGTCAGTTAAATCGATTCCTAAAGATTTTTCTGAGGCCAGTCAATGGAGACAAAGTCAGTTAAATAGATTCCTAAAGATTTTTCTGAGACCCGTTAATGGAGACAACCCGTCAATAGAGACAACCCGTCAATGGAGACAACCTGTCAATGGAGACAACCCGTCAAAAGAGACAACCCGTCAATGGAGACAACCTATCAATAGAGACAACCCGTCAATGGAGACAACCCGTTAATAGAGACAACCTGTCAATGGAGACAACCCGTCAATGGAGACAACCTGTCAATAGAGACAACCTGTCAATAGAGATAACCTATTAATAGAGACAACCTGTCAATGGAGATAACCCGTCAATAGAGACAACCTGTCAATGGAGATAACCCGTTAATGGAGACAACCTGTCAATAGAGACAACCCGTCAATGGAGACAACCTGTCAATAGAGACAACCCGTCAATGGAGACAACCCGTCAATAGAGACAACCCGTCAATGGAGACAACCCGTCAATAGAGACAGCCTATCAATGGAGACAACCCGTCAATGGAGACAACCCGTCAATGGAGACAACCCGTCAATGGAGACAACCCGTCAATAGAGACAACTCGTCAAAGGAAAAGACAAAACCACCTACCAACAATCTCCAAATGGCATTTGTAAGCCCATTCCCGACATCACAATGCTGATGCTACTTCATGCGAGTGCAAATTTCTGGGCACTCTAGTGTTCAATCATCTTCCACCTTCGGATCACGAAAGGCCCGAAAGCCAATCTATATCCTCAGGTTTAAGAAAATTGAACAGGGGCAACTGTTGTACCCCAAAATTTTCCCTCCCATATTTCTCAAGACATGTCAAGAATCATCTCCAAGTTGTTCAAGATGGCTCAAGAGTTGGACAGTCAAATCACCTCCTAAGGCAGTCAATTCAAAATTAGAGTTTTGTGTTGCATCAAGGTCCTTACATCCAAATGGTCTCAAATTCTCCCCAATGTCCTAATATGTTCTCAAGTTCATTCATGTCAAATTTCAAGCCTTGCAGAGAAAGTTTGGTCAGTCAATTGCTCAAGAAGCCCAAAAATCAACTATGCTAGGGCAAAAGTCAACTGTGACCTATAACCAGTCAAACTTCAAGATTTTTTGTCAACATTCTCATTTTGAAGGATAATTCATCATTTTATCAAGGGTTGATCATGATTCATCAAGGATTGCTCAAAATTCACCAAGACTCAAAAGTTGCTAAATTAGGGTTTTGTAGGAAAAGTCAACTCAACTTTGACCAAGCATAACTTTCTCATACTTTATGAGAAATGACCCATCCAAAGCTCATTTTTAAGAGGATGCAATTTCCTACAATCCATCTTCATACCCCAAGATCAAGAAATGCTCGCACAAAAAGTTACAAATTTCGACATTATAGGTCATTTTTGAAAGTAAAAAAAACACCTTTTTTGCCAGAGCTTATAACTTGAGCATGGAATATCAAAATTAGATGAGACCAAAAGGGTTGGTTATAGGACATCTCAAGGTTTCTAAAAAGTCCAATAACACTTCCAAAAGTTCAAAATTGAAGAAGTTATGCATTGTTGAAGTTGGGCATTTTTCCAAAATTGCCAAAAGTCAACTATCCTCAAAACTCCAATTTTTGACAAAAGGGCCCACTTTTTCCCACTTGATTTGATTTTGTCACACCACACACGTGTCCCATCTTCAGTTTCATGTCCATTCATTAATTTTTCTATTTTATTTAATTTTTATTGAATTAATTCATTTTAAATCAATATTAATTCAAATAAAATCCAAAAATTGATGGAATGATATCTTTTTGGCCATTACAACTTTCAATGACCATGATACACATAATCAAATTCGTGCCAAGGCATATTGTGAACAAAATCTTGGATTTGGTACAACTTTGGAAACTTTGTTAATGGTGATCAAATCAAATCTCCAATCTTCAATACTCATGGATTAAAGCCCAAAGTTTAACCAAAATGCATTCCTTATTACTCACTCAAGCCAAAGTCATCAAGAACACGAACTGAAGCTGCCCAAGACGGCCAAACCAAATTGGAGAAAAAGCTTGGAAAATTGAAAACTGAAATCCACCCTAGAGCACGATTCAGTCCAAAATCTCAACGTAGCTTCCTTGTCTGCTATCCCCCGAAGCGATTGGAATCAAAACCAGGCCTTCTCCCTCCCTACAACGCGCTGTAAGTGTCCACGAACATGGCCCTGTACATGGAATCGTAAATCCATTCTCTTGCATCCTTTTGCCAAATTCTTTGTATAATCATACTTGCCATTCAATTTCTAAGCATTCTGTATTATTTAATTTTGTTTCCATGGCTTATAACCCTGTATCCGAAGCTAGGGTTCGTGTTCTTGTTTTTTAGGCATTTTTGATACAGGAAAAATTAGGACCAATAATTGGTACAGGGATGCTCAGGGAGGGGAGACGAACACGTTGGTGTTCTTAGTTTGTATTTATATGGCCTGAAATTCATTCTAGAATCGAGCCATGGATTTTGATGCGGAATCAAATCCGCAGGAAAAAATACAGGTTCTATTGGAGAAGATGAAGACGTGTTCGTGTCTGATTGGCCCATTCAAACTAAAAATCGCGCGTTTTTTAATTTCCAGGATATTGCTTTCTTGTTTCTTATAATATTATTTGCCTATTGTAATAACGAATTGAGTGCGTTGGCTTAGTGGTTTGGGAAGGCGTGCATAGTCCATTGGGACCTGGGTTTGAATCCCAGGTCCCTCAAATTTCTTATTATTATTTTTTTCTAGGTATTCAGGCGTGCTTCATCAAGTGTAATCCGCCATACGCTTGCAAAGATCAACGTGCCAGATGGCCTTCAGGCCAAATCTGGTGGCCAGGAATGAGGGACCATCATGTTCCCTAGTCAAAGGCGCGCACTGGATTGAAAAAGTCAACAAGGCTGCTCACAATTGGGCCTGGAGATTGCTGATCACACCTTCAAATTAGGCCCACACCCCCTGGGTTATTTCTTTTACTCTTTATATTTTCATTTATTTATTTTGTTCTAATTTTTATTTTATTGTTAGTTAACTAATTAATAATTTTCCTAATAAAATCAGAAAATAAAAAAAATATTATTTTCATTAATTTCATTATTTTATTTTGTAAATAAATTTTAATTAATAAACTTAGTTTTAAATAGGTGTAACCTTTAATATTTTTTGCAATAAATTAAAATCAATATAGAATTAGGTTTTTAATAATTTTTAATCAATTTTATTTTATTTCCTTAAAAAACTCAAAAATCCAAAAAAATATTTTCATTATTTAATTTAATTTAATTGTTCATGTAATTTAATCCCATTTAATTCAAAATAACAAAAAAACATGCTTTCTTTCAAAAAGGGTCAAAACCCTAAAAATGCGCCGTCTTAATTTTTCGCACGCGATCTATATTTCCAATATTGTAATTGCTTCCGGTATGTAATAACTTTTAATTAGGACATTATTTATCGCTTTCTTTTACTTTCCGCAATTTAAATTAAAGGGTTTGTTTTTGGCGATGTAAAGACCCGACGCCTTGTAATAGTTTAGATTTAATTTCCTGCAATTTAATTTCCGCACAATATTAACTATTAGGTGTTTGATAACTAGGCAATGCATGATAAGATCAATCTTTAACCTAAAATCAATATAGCTCACCCATGATATGTACAGATAAAATTAACCGAAGTAACACACTTGCACATTCCACTCTTAGGGTACACCTCACTTGGTTGCCTTCGACGTGGTCATTAGGTATAGGAAGTTTTAGAGGTCGCCCTCTTGTCCAAAGATCATAAGTTGCCTCGAAACAGTAGCCTCGGAAAAAATGATCTAAGACATTAGGGTTACCACTAAAGCGTCCTAACATTGCTTTAGTGACCACACGTCCCTTAATCGAATTGACCCTTAAACTCCGACGACGATGCTACCTAGTTATCAATAATGGGATAGCATTGTCTAAAGGACATTAGCACAGTTTAATTCGTTTTTCGGGTAGGTAGATGGTTCTTAAGTACTTGCTCCTTTTAAAACAAAACAAAACTTTTCGCACTTACACTCTCTTCAAAACAAAAACTCTTTTTTTTCAAACCCACAAACACAAAGAAAAGAAAACTTTTGAAAACACAATGAGCAAGTACCTAAGAGCCCGTGGATAACCACGGATAGAAAGGGTGATAACACCTTCCGTTTCTATAATCTACCTCCCGAACCCGAGAAACATCTCGAAAGAGGAATTTTTCTGTGCTTTTTTCTTTTCCTTGTTGGATAAAATAAAAGATGGTGGCGACTCTTGCTTACCGCGACATTTTGCGAAAACAAACGCGAAACGCGAACCAGCATTCCAAAACAGTCAATTCTCTTTCCCACCGATCACAGTAGGCAACATCGAGGGACAAGATCATATACCGTAGGCGACTTTGAGGGACATCGAGGGACCATGATCTTTATGATGATTTATAACTGAGGATCTTTGCTAATGGTATCCCTACATTCGAGGGACATGACCATTGTTTTTCCAAGGCAACGAGAGAGGTTACCCTAGAGGTGAAGTGTGCAAAGTGTGCTTGATTCAATTCATTTATCTTGCAATTAGGGTTAGCTATTGATTCTTCTATGTCTTGCCATACAATCCTATTAAACTAGACTATTATAAGGAAAGAAATAAAAGCATAAAATAAATGTCATACGCTATTACAATGCTTCGGGGAAGGGGGGTACAAAACCATAAAATTGGGGAAAAATAGCAAGCGAATACAATCCTAATTTAAGCTATTACAGCCCTTTAGCAGTCACATTATTGGAAAAAATAATAAAAATACATGATAGTAATAACATACGCGAAATTATAAAAGGAAAAGAAAAGAGAAAATTTGTTTTGATTGTTTGATAAAAAAAGTTTGATGATTAACCTAAAACCTAGTTGATTTTAATTAATAGAAAAGTTAGGTAATTAATTTAAATAAAACCATAAAATCTAAGTTGATTTTATTAAAAACCTAAAATTAAATTAAAACCTAAAATTAAATTAAAATCTAAAATTAAATTAAAACCTAAAATTAATTATTTGAGTTTATTATGAAAAATCAAAGGTTTGTGAAAAATATTAGGTTTTATGAAAAATGTTTTAAACAGAAAGAAGGAAAATAGGTAAAAGGATAAATACAATGGAAGAAAACCAAAACCAGTAGGGGTGGGTGTTGAACCCATGCCCTTCTAGCCTTTTCCATGCATTGGTTCGTGTTACGATCTAACCTTAGCATGTTTTGTAATAAACCTGCATGGGATCATTACAATGGTCCAAACCTGCAGTGATGAATCTCATGAACACATTAAACAAATTAGTATACCATGAAATACAAAGAAAACATATATATGAAATTTTGTAATGTTAAAATCGATATGGCATGTATGAATACTTCTATATCCTTTTGATCATGGAGATCAAATCATCCTTACCCTGCTGAGTTCCTGGAAGTGAATGAGATGGCTTGTTTGTAGTGAGAGGGTTTTTTGTAGTGAGATGAATGTTTGTAACAAGGATCTCAAGATTTCTAGGGCTCTTGAAAGAACTTGATATTTTGACAAGGTCGTGGAAAAGGTTTTTTTTGGTGTCCTTGTTTGTATGATAAGAATGAGATTATATAATGGAAATTAGGGCAAAGATATGGGCTTTGGATGTGCAATTGGGCCTCTAATAACCACAAGAAATAGTGCAGATTTTTATTCACTTGAGTTTGACACGTTTCATGCAAATTTGCAGAGACTTCAGTGCGATTATTAAAGTTGAAGTGTGAAAGAAGAATGTAGTCGACATCGAGAGTAAACTCCTATATGAAAATGGGATCAATCAGATAAACGGTGAATTAGTTATGAATTTTTGAAGTTTCGTCTCAGACAACTTAATTTCCAGCTTCAAAATTTTTAGTTAGTTGCACGCGATTCGGGTAAGAAACGGAAGCCTTCAGGGTACCTTTTACTTTTGAAAATGTAAACCAAAATTTAACTAACTCAATTTGTGAGACAATTCTACCGGAACCAGCTTGATACGATAAAAATAGACTGAGTTATGATTTTTTGAATACGGAGCAGATAAACATATGTCACAATTTTCCTGTTAGAAAACACTTGATAAATCCATATTTTCGGAGACTTTCTGAATGAAATTGGCTTCCGGACGTGAGATATGAAACCATAGATGATGTCAAGATTGAATTTTGGCCACCAGAACGGGTTCAAAATGAGCCACGGGCTTCAAGTTATGAATTTTTTAGTGCGTAAAAACTGACTTTCAACACACTTTGTCACCACATTTCTTTGAGTAAACTCACACATTCAGAGATCTTATTTAAAGAATTGGTCTCGAGTCAAACCTGAATTTGAGAATACGTCACCAGGGATATCTTTGTGAAATAACACCTGAATATGACGTGCCGGGTTGGAATTGTGAATCTTTGAATCCTGAATCGTTGCGAAATGGCGAACCGATCTTCAACACGGAAAATACACTGAGAACATCCATTGACGAAATAAACGTTACTTGTAATGTGACGAGGCTTGCTAGAGATACCTTGACCACATAACCATAGAACCAATGATATGCATGCATGTAATGATGAAATATAAGCCAAAAGGGTCGAAATGAAGAGAGTAAATTTTGGGGTACAACACACCTAATTTTATCAAAAAGTGCTGCAAAAGGTTTTCAATCATGTTCAATCACAATGAGACACATCATCATCCCTAACCAAACCCTAATGCATTTTTTCAGTTTCAACATGCAATGTTCGAAGTGCGATAATTCTGTTATTTCTCCATGAAATAATATGAAATTTGAATCAAAATTAAAGATCAAAATGCGTAGAATGTGATAGCATAAAGAATTTTTCCAAATGAAGGACAAATCATGAAGAAAATTGAGCATGAAAATCACTGTATGAATGAAACTACCACAAGTTCAAAACACAGATCTATCAAGCATGATTCAGATCTAAATATGATGCAACCATATGACACGATCCAAACATCAAAATCATTCAGAAAACAACAAGGATCATCGTACAATCATTAGATTTCACAAACAAGGCAATATCAAAGAGAAAAGTGGACGCGAAAGTCACTGAACATGAAATTTCACACAATATTCAGAAGCTTAATTGGGAAAAAAAATGAGGCAAGCAAATGACCAGGGCGTGTGGACTGAATGTGCAAGGAATTTCTGCAGCATAAATTATGTTATGCATGCAAGATTTCAAGTCATGACCTGAGCAAAGCCAAGCCAAAACTAAGCCAACCTAAAGAAATGATCTCATTCCCCTTTCCACCATTTGAATTGATCCTTAGCTCTTTGTAAATCTCTCTTTAAGTACAACAACTTTGATAAAGGAGTGAGATCAAGTGGAAACTTGCAAGCTCTTGAAAATTTGGCATGAAGATAATGAATGTTGGACTAGATAGGCAAGGTTGAGCTTCTCGCGTGCACGGGCTGACTTGTCATGCTAGCCAAACTTAGCAACTTGAGCCATTGAAACCAAAACATGATATCTCTCTCTTTGATGCACCAAATGAAACAAAGTTTAAATCAAAGTTGAAGGGAAGATTTCACACTTCAACATTGATGTTGATCACTTATCCAAATAATGAATGTTTCAACTAGAAAGACGATTATGAACATGTACCCTAGAGCTGTTTGATAAAAGTACAGGCTTGGCGCACATGCATGAGCCTTTTATACTAGTAATTTGACATTTTGGAGCTTCAAAACCTAATCATTATCTCTCTCTATGGTGCACCATTTGATGCAATATTTGAATCAAAGTTGAAGAGGATGTGTTGAATTTTAATTCTCATGTTGATCATTTGTTGATTTGAGTTCAAATGGATCCCTTAAAATGGCCATGAAGAATTGAGCTTTTTAGCATATAACTTAAAAATACTAAATGTTAAAACTTTCTATGCACCATAGCTCTCAAAATAATCATTTTTTGGACATGGGATCACATAAACAAAGTTGTAGATCCTATTTTTCTCTTTCCAACCATGTAAAGTTTGCACATTTTCAATAAGAAATGAAGAAGTTATGAATTTTTGAAATTCAGCCTTATGAGTTTCCATACTTAGAAATTTTTCAAATTTTACCAAGATATCTTCACGAACAAGTTAACTTCAAAATCAATATTTCTCTTGCATTTCTTCAACCATAAGTCATATGATGTTGAAACATGATCATTGACCTCAACTTTCCCTAAAAGTCTAATTGGTCAACAATTGACTTTTATTTTACCCCCAATTGATCAATTGAATCTCTTCCGACCAAAATTGATGATCAATTCTTCAATCATAGATGCTTCGGGATATGTAGAGACTTATGGAAGCAAGTTTGAGTAAAAAAACTCAGATAAATCTTGATTAAATCAAAAACCCTAATTTTGGTCCCTTGTGTTAGGAGATGATGATCAAGCTTCAAAAACCCAATTCCATGTAACATGATGAAAAACTTCTTGAACAAAAATGTCTCATATGACAAAGGGAAGATAATACTTCAAATAATTGGCTCATACAAGCATCAAACATTTCATTTGGCCAAAACCCTAATCTCAAGAGATGAATAGGAGAATAGTGGTTCACTTCAATACTTTTGCAAATTTCAATCTTATGATAGATCAATAAGACAATTGAGATATCTTGAGGTATGAGAAACCTTTATAGCTTAAGTGACTCAAAGATTGAGGGCATGATACCCATCTTTGTACTGATTGATAACACAACCATATTTATAGCTTGTAGAATAACATGAGAACCAAAATACCTTGATCCTATCATAATGCATGAATGTATATGATGAAACATAAGCGTTTAAAGTTCTAAAAACCAGAGGGTAAATTTTGGGGTGCAACAACTTCCCCTATTAAATCTTCTTAAACATGATAAGTGAGAAAAAGCGACAACTTTCGAACGTTTAAGGTGGAAGAAGATTGAATACTAAAAGAACCGAAAAATTTACGCTCTTGAATGAGAGAATAAAGTAATAGGGGTAACTGTGTTTTTGTAAGGATGTCACCAAGAAAACTGGGTGAATGAGGGGAAGACTAGTGAATACTAAATCTTACTAAAGAGTGTCAAATAATACTGGACTCAAGAGATATATCAAGTAGAAATTGGATTTGAATGACGAGCCAAGAAAAGGCTAGACTCTAAAATTATCATTTTTTCATGGAGTAATGTTATAAAAAGGAATAGAAACCAAACACTTTGAGGATGTAATGTGATGATGCATGATTTTGCTGGAGAAAATAAGATATAAGGAACCGCTGGAGAAAGGCTCTTGAAAATATGAAACTCTGTAGGGAGTAACAAACTGAGTAACTGGTAAAAATAGGCTACAAACTCTGAATGAAGTTGCAAAAATAAATTTCAAACTCTGTTGGAGAAGATCAGATCGAAACTGTGAACTATGATAAGGGACGCCAAATGAAGATTGGACGTCGCTGGTGAAAACACCAATGATATGGGGCCTGCAGGGAATCAAGATTCACCTTTGACAACTTGGGGAATAATTTGTCAAAATCTCCCCTGGGGATGATAGAAAATTGTACTTTCGGGAATATGAGGATCCAAGCTGAAGATAAGAAAACTTATGCACAAAACTCTTGATGGAGAGGAGGTAATCTTGGCGTAAGAAACTCAACCAGGGATTTACGAATGATCTTCAATAAGAACAAGCCTGTGGGGGTTATGAGAAACCTTGGTGAAGAAGTCATGATAGCGCACTCCTCTAGGGATATGAAACTTGTCAACATCCAAGAGAAAACGCTACCGGGGAAGAGGGAGAATTCTTGAATAAGAACTTTCAATGAAATGACTCACCTGAGGAAATGAGAGTTCCTGAATAAGAGATCTCAATAAGGCAGCTTAGCTGGGGAGATAAGAATTCCTGAGCAAAAGATCTCAATAAGGAAGCTTCTTTTGGGGAGTGAGATAATCTTCAACACACTCAACTTGGAAATAATTGAGCAATTCTCAAACAGACTTGACTGGTTGATAAGGGAAGACTTTTTGCATGAGGAGTCTCAAGATAAGCTTTCATTGGGGAATGAGAGAAAACTCTTGAATAAGAAATTCTAGTAAAGGAAATTGTCGGGGACTAAGAAAATTCTCAACCGGTACCCTCAACTAGGGAATGAGACATATCTGCTTCGGGAAATAAAAATTCTCCCATGAACACAACAATATTGCATATTTGTTGGGAATTTAGATTCTTTACCAAGAAGTCTCATTAATCATAACTTTCAGACAAGGATTCTCTATTTGACAATGTTAGGGAGAAGAAAACTTCAAGTATTGGTCAGGAATCATCAAAAATTTCCAATTCATTCAAGCCACAATCCTTTTGCTTGGGGAGAAGTAAATACTTCAATGCTGCTGGGGAAAAAACCCAAGCTGGGGATACCGTAGTTATCTTAAAAAAAGTTGTTATGGTATTGGCAATTTACACATGAGTGAACGACAGTTCCTGCAAAACAAATCACACCAAACGTGCCCCTGGTATAGAATGACAACTTTGTCTTCCAACCAGGCTACAAACAACTTAAAAGTAATATTTGTAACTTGTTTATCATGCTGTACAAAGCCACAAAATTTTTAAAAGCAAATGTTTATAAAAAAGGTATCGGACGTTTTTGCAAACAAAACAGTAAAATAAAATAAAGCAAGCTTTTTGGATAAAAAGAAGTCTTTTATTGATTGAAATTGGTCTGTAAATAGGCGTTTACATCAGGAAGCAATTCCTTGAAAGAGGTAATTTCCAAATCAAAACAAAAGAGTGCTACAAAAATGGCAACATGAAAACGGACATCCATTAAGTTTCGATTCTACTATAATTCTTATGACCTCGAAGCTCTCATTACTTTGCTTTCTGAAGAAGATGACTGGATCGATTCCTACCCTTCTAGGTGATTAACTGTAGTAGTAGATGAAACCAAAGATCTGATGCTAAACATATTCATTCACTTTAAATCCCTAACTTTTGCCTGGATCGCCCTTTTGAGTTTTCAATCCACCGGGATACCTTTTTTTCCTAAGCCGCCCTTTCGGGTTTTCAACTTAGCCGGTGTACTTATTATTAGTTTTCATTCTTTTTGCTTCATTTTTATCCCTAATTTTTTCCCGAACCTATTATTCATTTTATTTTGGTTCGCCGAGATACCCTTTTTTGCCTGAGGCATCAACTTATCGGGTCTCTTTTATGCGAAGTATTTTTTGACTATGTCTGCGTTCACAGGGAGTGAGAAGTCTTCACCATACATATTTTTAAGCATCATGGCTCCGTCAGAGAATACTTTTTTTACAACAAATAGTCCTTCATAAGTTGGAGTGCACTTGCGCCTGGGTTTTTCTTGAGGAAGAATAATTCTTTTAAGAGCAAGGTCACTAGCTTGATAGCTCTAAGGACACACCCTCTTGTAAAATGCTCTTCGTATCTTCTTTTGGTACACCTGACCATGGCACACAACGGCTAGTCGTTTCTTGTTGATGAGGTTCAACTAATCCAATCGATTATGTACCCATTCTGTTTCATCGAGCTCAACTTATTTCAAAATATGTAGAGAAGGAATCTTAACTTCTACATGCAAGACTGCTTTCATTCCATAAACAAGTGAGAATGGGGTTGCCCCAAATGAAGTACATACTGAAGTACGATAACCATGCAAAGTTGTAAGTGTTTGTTGGCAGCAATTTTGGTAAAACAATGTACTGTTAATGTTTTGCTTAATGTCTTGAACTTTGTAGCAAATTGTTTTGAATGATGTCAAAGCAGATGTCGTGACATCTTCCTCCTAAACTGATTTGAGCCAACATCAGTATATGTTTTTCTGTTTCCTGATTTCCAGCACTCCATAATTCAAGATTTGTAACTCACAGGAAGCGAAAAATATGGAGGAATATTTTTCAAAGTGAATGGGTTTTATCTTGACCTGTTTTTATGGAAATATTCAAAAGAATTTAATATTGGATTTTAAATCCCAAGCCCACAGCTGCGCATATATAAGAAATTGTTTCCTTATTCAAACGACACCAACTTTTGAAGAAGAATACCTTCTTTCTGTTTTAAAAAGTCTAAGTCTTTTAATTGTCAAACACTATAGTATTGATTGAATACTTGTGTTGTTATTTGGGTTATTAATTATGTATCATTCATAAGATTTTAAGCATTGAATGATTGAAGTGTTTTAAACTTATTATTTCTGTTAGTTTTTCACTGTAAGTGATTGAAGGGATTTGAAGAGGGCCTCATACCTAGGTGAGTCTTAGGTAGAAGTTTAGCACGGGTAATGATTAAGTGATTAGATCGTAAAATGGTTGTTTACTGGGGGTCTATGAATTGATACTATTTAGTGAACTTGTCCCTGACTTGGTAGCCCCCAGAGTAGGTGTTGTTGTACACTGAACTGGGTGAACAATCTCTTGTGTTTTTATTGATTTTGATTTTACTGCATTTTACTTGCAAACAGATGTTTGTGTCATGACATCTCATTCGACATCATATATCTGATACCAGAATTTCAATTGGTATCAGAGCAAGCATCCTGCTCTTATCTGGGTGAGATCTAGGGAAGATACTTTCTGGTACTATGGACAAGGAAGGTGGATTTGTGAACAGACCACCCATTCTGGATGGAAGCAATTATGACTACTAGAAACCACATATGTGTTTCCTTTTTAAAGTCCTTAGACAACAGGGCTTGGAAAGCTGTTTTAAGAGGATGGGAACACCCTGTCAAATTGGGAGAAAATGGAGAACCTACTTCTGAATTAAAACCAGAAGAAGATTGGTCTATGGAAGAAGATGAAATTTATCTTGGAAATTATAAAGCCTTGAATGCTATATTCAATGGAATTGACAAGAACATTTTCAGATCAGTGAATACATGTGAAGTAGCTAAGGATGCATGGGGGATTCTTCAATCTATTCATGAAGGAACATCCAAAGTTAAGATGTCAAGACTTCAGTTGCTCACCACAAAATTTGAGAATTTGAGGATGAAGGATGATGAAAGTATAAATGACTTCCATATGAACATTCTTGAAATTACTAATGCCTCCAGTGCTTTAGGAGAGAAAATTCCTGAAGAGAAATTGGTGAGAAAGATGCTCAGGTCTCTTCCTAAGAGATTTGATATGAAAGTGATTTCTATAGAAGAAGCTCAAGACATTGACAAAATTAAAGTGGATGAACTTGTTGGATCCCTTCTAACAATTGAATTAAGCATCAATGAAATATCTTAAAAGAAAAACAAAAGCACAACCTTTGTATCAAATATTGAAGATGAATAAGAGGACTGTGATCTGGATACAGATGTAGGAATATCAAAAGCCTTAGCTATGCTTGGAAGATAATTTAACAAAGTGATAAAAAGAATGGACTAGAACCAAAGATCAAATGTCAAGAACATCTCATCTGACATCCATAAGTCAAATGAGTTTGGAAGAAAAAGGGCTGAAGAAAAATCTACTAAAGGGAAGGGAGTTAAATGTCTTGAATGTGAAGGATTTGGTCACATTAGAGATGAATGCCCCACATATCTTAAGAAACAGAAGAAGAATCTATCTGTTACTTGGTCTGAAGAGGACTCAGAGTGATCTTGAAGAATCTGCCAAATATGTTAAAGCATTGACATGCAAATATGTTTCTGATGAAAATCTACTGATGGGGAACTAACCTTTGATGAGTTAGCTGCTTCATACAAAGAATTATATCTCAGAAGTGCAGAAGTGTGTCTTGAAGGGGAGAAACAGAAATCCCTCATCACTCCACTGAAGGAGGAAAGGGAAGAGCATCTTAAAACTATTTCTGATCTGGAAAGTGAAGTGTCTTCTCTGAATTCAAATCTTGATAGAATGGTCAAATCTCTCAAGATGCTGAATAATGGGACTGACACATTAGATGAAGTTCTCCAAGCAGGAAGAGCTACAAGAGACAAGAGTGGTCTAGGTTTCAATGAGAAAAAGGAACCTAACTCAGAAAACCCTTCATCAGTTTCCACTCATGCCAAGCCTAAACCAAAGATGACGAGTCAAATGTCTCAACATATTGGAAAACATCATGGGAAGAAAGGGCATCATGGGAATACAAAGCTTAATCACACCAGAGAGAATCCCCAGCCCTGGAGATGTCATCACTGTGGAAGGCTTGGACATATAAGGCCCTTCTGTTTCAAGTTGTATGGGTATTCTAAAAATACTTCTTTTCCCAAAACTGATAAGATTCCCCAAAATAGCAAAAAGAAGAAATAGTGGGTTCCCAAGTCCAATGTTGATAGTTTCATTTCTCACACCTCTATCAGAGTATCAACCAAAGATGACTAGTACTTTGACAGTGGCTCTTATAGACATATGACATGTGTCAAGAATATGTTGGTGGATGTCAAATCTCATTCCACCAGTTATGTGACTTTTGGTGATGAGGAAAAAGGTGAAATCAAAGGTGTTGGCAAGCTTGACTATTCAGAAGTCCCTAAGCTTGATAACGTGTTACTTGTTAAAGGGTTAACAACTAACCTGATAAGCATAAGCCAATTATGTGATCAAGGATTCAAATTTAACTTCACCAAGGAAGAATGTCTTGTGTGCAATGAAAAAAATGAAGTTATTATGAAAGGGATCAGATCTAAAGACAACTGTTATCTTTGGGTTCCTCAAGAGTTGAAGCTCTCGTCAACATGTGTTTTAGCCAAAGAGAATGAAGTTAAACTATGACAACAAAAATTGGGGCACTTGCATCTGAAAGGTATGAAAAGAATTATATCTGAAGAATCAGTGAGAGGGATTCCTAAGCTCAAAATAGAAGAAGGAAGGGTATGTGGTGAAGGCCAAATTAGAAAGCAGACTAAGATGTCACATCAGAAGATTCAACATCTTACTACATCAAAAGTTCTGGAACTTCTTCACATGGACTTGATGAGACCTATGCAGGTTAAAAGTCTTGGTTGTAAGAAATATGCCTATGTTGTTGTAGATAACTTTTTACAGATACACATTGATAAGCTTTATTATAGAAAAATCAGAAACTTTTGAAGTGTTCAAAGATCTTTGTCAAAAACTTAAAAGGGAAAAGGAAATACATGTCATAAGAATCATAAGTGATCATGGAAAGGAATTTGAGAACAACAAATTTGCTGAGTTTTGCTCTTCTGAAGGAATCAACCATGAATTCTCTTCTCCCATTACTCCTCAACATAATGGGATTATAGAACGCAAGAATAGAACTCTTCAAGAATATGAAAGAGCCATGATTCATGCTAAGAAGCCACCCTACCATTTTTGGCCTGAAGCAATGAATATTGTGTGCTATATCTATAACAGAGTCACTCTAAGGAAAGACACTTCAGCTACTTTGTATGAAATATGGAAGGGAAGAAAACCAACTGTTAAATACTTTCATGTTTTTGGAAGTAAATGTTACATCTTAGCTGATCGTGAACAAAGGAGGAAGCTGGATCCCAAAAGTGATGAAGGAATATTCCTGGGTTACTCTACAAACAACAGAGCTTACAAAGTTTTTAACTCCTGAACCAAAGTTATAATGGAATCAATAAATGTTACTATTGATGATAGAGTATGGAATGTTGAAGAAGATGTCTCAGAAGATGTTGGAACATCTTTGCCTGATAGTCCAACTGAATCAAATTACATAAGTTTTGATTCTAATCCTCCTCAAGAAGATCCCCATCCTAGTTACCTCAATAAAGGACCTTCAATTAGAACTCAGAAAATCATCCTAAGGAGCTTATCATAGGAGATCCAAACAAATGAGTTACTACCAGATCAAGAGAAGGGATTTCAAACTCTTACTTTATATCAAATATTTAGCCTAAGAATGTCAAAGAGGCCCTAACTGATGAATTCTGGATTAATGCTATGCAAGAGGAGCTAGAACAATTCAGTAGGAATGAAGTTTAGGATCTGGTTCCAAGACCTGAAGGGACAAATGTGATTGGCACTAAATGGGTATACAAGAATAAATCTGATGAAAAAGGGGAGGTCACTAGAAATAAGGCAAGGTTAGTTGCACAAGGATACACTCAAATTGAAGGAGTGGACTTTGATGAAACCTTTACTCCTGTGTCCAGACTTGAATCAATCAGACTACCATTGGGAGTTGCATGCATACTGAAATTTAAATTGTTTCAAATGGATGTAAAAAGTTCTTTCTTAATAGCTATCTGAATGAATATGTTTATGTGGAAAAACCAAAGGGATTTGTTGATCCAAGTTTTCCTAAACATGTCTACAAACTGAAGAAAGCTCTGTATGGATTGAAGCAAGCTCCAAGAGCTTGGTATGAGAGACTGACAGAATTCCTTGGGGAGAATGGATATAGGAAAGGTGTCATAGACAAAACCCTCTTTGTCAAAGAAGAAGAAGGGAAGATTATGATTGCTCAAATTTATGTTGATGATATTGTATTTGGTGGGATGTCAAATGAGATGGTTCAACATTTTGTCAAGAAAATGCAGTCTGAATTTGAGATGAGTCTTGTTGGTGAATTAACCTATTTTTTTGGTTTGCAAGTTAAACAAATGGAAGATTCCATATTTTTATCTCAGAGCATGTATGCCAAGAATATAGTAAAGAAGTTTGGGATGGAGAATGCAAGTCACAAAAGAACCCCTGCTCCCACACATCTAAAGTTGACTAAAGATGAAAAAGGAGTAAGTGTAGATCAAAGTCTCTACAGAAGCATGATAGGCAATCTTCTGTATCTCACAACTAGCAGAGCAGACATTGCCTTTGCTGTAGGGGTATGTGCAAGATATCAAGCTGATTCTAAAGTCAGCCATGCCAACCATGTGAAGAGGATTCTTAAATACGTGAAGAGGATGCTTCTTTTTGGGAAATAATCTCATATCATGGTTCAGCAAGAAGCAAAATTGTGTGTCTCTATCCACTGCTGAGGCTGAGTATATTGCTGCAGGAAGCACTTGTTCTCAATTGGTTTGGATGAAACAAATGTTGACAGAATACAATGTCAAATAAGATGTCATGACATTATTCTATGACAATTTAAGTTCCATAAACATATCAAAGAATCCCATTCAACACAGCAGGACCAAACATATTGACATCCGTCATCACTTCATAAGAGAGCTTGTTGAAGAAAAGATTGTTGCCTTAGAACATGTAGCCACTGAATTGCAATTGGCTGACATCTTCACAAAGGCTTTGGATGCTAATCAATTTTATAATTTAAGAGGAAACTTAGGGATATGTTTATATGAGGGTTTTTAGCAATTAAAAGTGTGTGGGGACATCATTAAAGTGATATTGTATTATTTGTGTTTCCAACAAATAAAATTTAGAAAGCAATCATTACAAGACTGCCTCAAATTGTTCCCCACACACACGAAATTTCTTCTCTCTACTTTCAAAAACTCTTCATTCTCCTCTACAGAAAAAGAACCCTTGCCATTCTTCATCTCCTTATTTAAAAATTCTCAAACATGTCTCAACATCATACATCATCTTCCTCAAAATCTTTCAACCTCCCTGAAAATATTTCCCTTGACAGAGTACTCAATACTACTCCTCTAACAACCATCCCACCTCTTGATAAAAAGGTCAAGAAACCTAGATCATCACCTGCAAAGAAATCCAAAGATGACAAAGGTAACTCTTCCACTGCAACTGATAATAGGACAGAAGAAGAGATTGTCAATGTTGATAAAAGCATCTGAAGGATAGTAGAAAGAGTATTGTAGTTGTTTAGTTATTGACATGCATTTTTGGTAAAACTAGGTGTGTGAATGTCATGACTAATGTCATAACATTCTGATTTATTAGGTACTGGTTTATTAGGTACCTTTGCAGAAAAATAGTGGCATACAGGTACTGATGTTCATGAGTGTGTATCTGAGCATTTTGAAAAATGATCACATTTACCAAAATCAGTAAACAGGAATTCAGATGTCATAACAAATGTTAAGACATACTGTTCTGATCTAACAGTTATGCAGTTTGGTTAATTCTGAGATTTTTCAGGAAGATGACTCAGTCTTTCCAGAACAGAATCTCTCGTGGACTTTGGGTTAACCTAGCTCAACCCTAACCTGGTTGATAAAGTCTTGTGACCAAGTCTTAAGGTCAAACGGAATTAACCCTAGCTTTTTGTTGAAACCCTAACTGAAGAAGCAGCTGTTATATATTCAACAGGGCTGCTGTTTGGAATTTATTCCTTTTGACAGAAGATCATTTAGGAGCTGTATAGTTTTAACTATTGTAATCCAAGCAAGTATCATTGTGATAAGTGACTTGGAATAGGTTTTAATTGTAAGGGTTTTGTATCACTCAAAGCTTTGAAGCAAGAGTGTTTTGTGTCTCTTGACTAAAGCTTTGAAGCAAAGTCAAGTTAGGTTTATGTATCACTCAAAGATGTGAAGCAAGAGTGTGTGTGTTGCTTGATTAGAAAGCTGTGAAGCATAATCAAGTGTATGTTTTGAAGAGTGTCTTCATCAATTCATTAGTCAATTGTTTTAAGTATCACTATTGTGATTGAGGGGGAGTGAGTAAGAACTCAGGTTTAAGTTGTACTTAGATTGAAGTTGCATTGGGTAGGTCTTAAGTGAAGGAGATAAACTGGTTGGTTTATTCCTGAATTAATATCTCTTATAGTGGATTTCCTCCCTGGCTTGGTAGCCCCCAAAGTAGGTGTTGTTGCACACTGAACTGGGTAAACAATCGACTGTGTTCTTTACTGCTTTTGTATTTACTGTCTTATAGAAAGTCAGATACGGTGTCATAACATTGAACGTGACATTGAGTATCTGCAGCCATAATTTCAATTGGTATCAGAGCAGGCACCCTGCCTGTATTACTGGGTGAGATCTAGGGATATCACTTTCTGGAATTATGGACAAAGAAGGAGTTTTTGGAAACAGACCACCCATTCTGGATGGATCAAATTATGACTACTGGAAACCTCGTATGATTGCCTTCTTAAAATCACTGGACAAAAAGGCCTGGAGAGCTGCTGACAAAGGATGGAACCATCCCACCATAACTGAGAAAGATGGGACAATCGGTCTGAAGCCTGAGGAAGAATGGAGCAAAGAAGAAGATGAGTTAGCCCTGGGTAATTCCAAAGCTTTAAATGCCTTGTTCAATGGAATTGATAGAAACATATTCAGACTAGTACATCAATATGAACTGGCCAAGGAAGTTTGGGACACACTCAAAACTACCCATGAGGGCACTTCCAAAGTAAAAATGTCAAGGCTTCAGATGTTGACTACCAAGTTTGAGAATCTAAAAATGATGGAAGATGAAACCATTCATGAGTTTCACATGAACATCTTGGAGATTGCCAACACCTCAGGAGCATTGGGAGAAAAGATGTCAGAAGAAAAATTGGTGAGAAAGATTCTCAGATCCTTGCCTAAAAGATTTGCAATGAAGGTAACTGCCATAGAGGAAGCCCAGGACATCAGCAAGTTGAAAGTGGATGAACTCATTGGGTCTCTTCAGACTTTTGAGATGGGGATCACTGAAAATGGTGACAAGAAGAACAAGAGCATAACACTTGTATCCAACACTGGTGTTGAAAACAAGGAGGATGAAGAAGAAAATATTTCAGAAGCTATAGCCATGCTTGGAAGACAATTCAACAAACTTATCAAAATAATAGATCCAAAGTCAAGGTCGAATGTTCATAACATCCCCTCTGACATTGACAGTTCCAGCAGAAGACCAAGGTCAGAAGAGAAGGGAAATCAAGGCAGAGGAATTCAATGCCATGGTTGTGAAGGATATGGGCATATTCGAGCTGAATGTCCTACCTTTCTTAAGAAACAAAAGAAAGGAATGACTGTTACCTGGTCTGACTGTGATTCAGAAAGTAATTCTGAAGAAGAATCTGCCAAACTAGTTACTGCACTAACTGGTGTTTGTACCTCTGAAAGTGACACTAGTGATGAGGAAGTAACATTTGAAGAACTGGCTGATACTTACAAGAAATTGTGTATCAGAAGTACTGAAGTCTGTGTGCAAAATGAGAAACAATCAAAACTCATCATAATGCTGGAGGCTAAAAAAAGGGCAGACCTTGAAACTATAAGTCATCTAGAAGGGGAAGTTCAAATGTTGAACTCAAAGCTAAACCAGATGACCAAATCTGTCAAGATGCTGACAAATGGAACAGACAAATTGGAAGAAATCCTTCAGGTTGGACAAACTGTGGGAAACAAGTCTGGTCTAGGATTTGTGGCAGCAAAGAAATCTGGTGCAGACAAGAAGATCAGGTCTAATAAACAAATGTCAAAGCAGATATCTCAACATAACTCTCAACATCAGGAACAGAGACATATGAAGAAAAGGTACCAAAGATGGAGATGTCATCATTGTGGGAGGTATGGCCACATAAAGCCTTTCTGCTTCAGATTGCATGGATACCCTAATCAGATCTCAAGTGTCAAACCTAAGTCTAAAAAGGTACCACTTACTCCTAAATGGAAGAAAAAGGCTACTGCCCTGATAGCCCACACTTCCCTGAGGGTCTCTGCAAAGGAAGACTGGTACTTTGACAGTGGGTGTTCTAAGCACATGACTGGAATCAAGAACCTACTCAATAATGTTAAACCTCACACCACTAGTTTTGTGACCTTTGGAGATGGTGCTAAAGGTGAAATCAAAGGAGTTGGTAATTTGGACTGCCCTGGAGTTCCAAACCTGAATGAAGTACTACTGGTAAAAGGCCTGACTGCTAATCTCATTAGTATCAGTCAATTGTGTGATCTAGGATTCAAGGTCAATTTCTCAAAATCTGAATGTCTTGTAATTAATGAAAAACAAGAAGTTGTAATGAAAGGAGTCAGATCTAAAGACAACTGTTACTTGTGGGAGCCTGAGAACACTAATTTCTCCACTGTGTGTTCCAGTGCCAAAGAAGAAAAAGAGGTGAAACTGTGGCACCAGAAACTTGGCCATCTTCATCTAAGAGGAATGAAAAGGAATATCTCCATGGAGGCAGTGAGAGGGATTCCAAGACTGCAAATTGATGAAGGGAGAGTTTGTGGTGAATGGATGATTGGTAAGCAGACTAGGATGTCACATCCAATGTCAAGACATTTGACCACCTCTAAGGTTCTAGAACTTCTTCATATGAATCTGATGGGACCAATGCTAGTGGAAAGACCTGGTGGAAAGGGATATGCCTATGCTATTATGGATGACTATTCCAGATTATCCTGGACTATCTTCTTTAGGGAAAAATCTGAGGTGTTTGAACTTTTTAAAGAACTGTGCAAAAGAACTCAAAGAGAAAAAGAAGGTTGTATTGTCAGAATCAGAAGTGATCATGACAAGGAATTTGGAAACAGCAAGTTTGATAAGTTCTATTTCTCAGAAGGAATTAGTCATGAATTCTCTTCTCCTATAACTCCTCAACAAAATGGAGTTGACAAAAAGAAAAATAGGATCATAAAGGAATCTGCCAGAGCTATGATTCATGTCAAAAGAATTCCTTTTCGACTTTGTGCTGAAATAGTTGCAGCTGGTAGTAGCTGTTCTCAAGTTATCTGGACAAAACAGATGCTCACTAAGTATAATGTCTCACAAGATGTTGTGACATTGTACTGTGACAATCTGAGTACAATCAATATTTCCAAGAACCCTATTCAGCATAGCAGGACCAAGCTCATTGGCCTTAAAAATTACTTTATCAGAGACCTTGTAGAGGAGAAGACAATTAAGCTACAGCTGGCTGACAATTTTACCAAGGCTCTTGATGCAAATCAACTTGAAAACTTGAGGGGCAAGATGGGTATATGCCAACATGAGAAATTATAGCAATTAATTTTGCTCAAAACAAGGGTTGAAGGAGTTATTTTTGTTAAGTCTATTTTAAGTGGGTTAATCATATATTTCCCAAATTCTTTCAAAATTACTAAGAAGTTGAATAGACACACATTTGCCTTCTTCCACTCTCGACTTTGCAACATCTCTTTTTCTCTCATTCAAAGTTTTCTCCCTAGTTGCTACTGGTTTTCCAAGTCAGTCAAAATGTCTCAAACTTCATCCTCATCCAAGACAACCGTTTCATCTTCATCATCTGATCAAGATTCTCGAGAAATCACCACATGCATAGATTTTGAAGTCCTGGAGATTACCCCTCTTAGAGAAATGGCAACTAACCCCTCCAAGGTCAAAAAGCTGAGAACAAGGCATGCAGGAAGGTCTCAAGCTACTGCTTCCGGTAATCCTTCTCATCCTTCATCTTCTGTACCAAATAGGGAAGGATCAGCTCAAGTACATCAAGCAATTGCTAGGCTTGTTACAAGAATACTGAGTGAGAACCACTCTGTACCGAGGATTTCTGTTCCACTAAATCAAGAATCAGCAAGCCCAAATGTTGAAGCAAATCCAGATGTCTCTGAGAATGTTGTGACACCAAATGACAACATTCAGAAATATTCTAAAAACCTTGATGATATTCAGAACCCTTCAGAGAAGACTGTTGATCCACCTGTTATTGATGTGGATGAGGAATACTCAGACAATGAACTAATTGCCAATGTAAACCCTAGCATAGCTAGGAGAATGATGAAAAGAAAGGGTAATCAGAATGCTGCAAAATGTATGACCAAAGAGAAACCTGCTGATAAGAAAACCAAGTCTGAAGGCAAGACTGGTGTAGAATATGTGAAGACTGGTCTGTCCAAAGGGAAGGTGAAAGCCCAAGTGCATACTGGGAATCTCTCAAAACATGCTAGACAACCAATTACAAAGAAGATAAAAGAACCTGAGTCTTCTGATTCTGATGAGGAATCAGAGTTTGAGATTGATGCTGAAGAAATTCCTATCAGAAGGAAACTCCCTTCCAGCAAAATGGCTAGAGTTCCTGAAGTCCCAACAGACAACATCTCTTTTCACCACCCTGACAATGCCAACAGATGGAAGTATGTTTGCTTGAAGAGAATAGCTTTAGAAAGAGAGCTAAACAATGGTTCCATGGATTGCAAGGAAATCATGGATCTGATTAAAGCTGCTGGACTGATGAAGACTGTGGAAAAATTTACCAAGTGCTATGAAAATCTGGTCAAGGAATTCATAGTTAACTTGTCTAATGAATGGCTGATGGAAGGTCAGTTGACTTTGAATGTGTTTATGTTAGAGGAAGAAGGGTTAATTTCTCTCCATCAGAAATTAACAAATTTCTTGGAAGATCAAATGAGGATTTCCCTGAACTGGAAGTCACTGACAATGAAGTATGCCAAACCATCACAACAAGACAAGTCAAGTGCTGGACCTTGAAAGGCAAGCTGAATTCCAGCAAACTAAGCATGAAATTTGCCATCCTGCACAAGATTGGTGCAGCCAACTGGGTCCCTACCAACCACAAATCAACTATCTCCACAGGATTAGGGAGATTCATTTATGCTGTGGGAACCAAGACTGAATTTGACTATGGCAGGTATATTTTTGAACAAACTTTAAAACATGCTGGTAGCTTTGATGTCAAAGGCCCTATTGCCTTTCCCTCCCTCCTTTGTGGAATTATCCTTGCACAATACCCTGATATCCTGGTGGCAAGAGACACTGCTTGCAAAAGAGCTCCTGCTCTTGGGTTACACTACAAGCTTTTTCAGGGATCTCATGTTCCTGATATTGTCATAACATCAGCTGAGACATCATCTGTAAAGACTCAGTCCAAAACATCTGATGTTATAGATATATTGAAAGAGACCTGCAAAGAGCTGGAGACTAGGAAAAAGACTCTAGAAAACCTAATTGCCAGGTTAGAACAGGAGGAGGCTGAAGGAAACAGAAGGGAAGAGGGTGCTGCTGAAGATCAACTCAATACTGAAGAAAGTAGCTCCTCTGAAGGGGACAATGCTTAAAGGTTGGTGGAGTTGATGCTGGTTCCTGGTGGAGTTTGCAAGTGTGTTCAGATTTTAGTTGTTGTCTTTATTACTTTTTCTGGATGACTGTATAAACATTTAAGTACATGTATCTTTGGCCCATTTGTGGCTAAAGAGGGGGAGATATATCTTGGTAGACATTATTAGACTTTATTTTTCTGCAGTCATATTTATTCTGCTGCTATCTATTCTATGATTGCTTAGGGACTTTAGCCAAAAATCTGCCAAAGGGGGAGTTTGTAGTTGTTTAGTTATTGGCATGCATTTTTGGTAAAACTAGGTGTGTGAATGTCATGACTAATGTCATAACATTCTGATTTATTAGGTACTGGTTTATTAGGTACCTTTGCAGAAAAATAGTGGCATACAGGTACTGATGTTCATGAGTGTGTATCTGAGCATTTTGCAAAATGATCACATTTACCAAAATCAGTAAACAGGAATTCAGATGTCATAACAAATGTTAAGACATCCTGTTCTGATCTAACAGTTATGCAGTTTGGTTAATTCTGAGATTTTTCAGGAAGATGACTCAGTCTTTCCAGAACAGAATCTCTCGTGGACTTTGGGTTAACCTAGCTCAACCCTAACCTGGTTGATAAAGTCTTGTGACCAAGTCTTAAGGTCAAACGGAATTAACCCTAGCTTTTTGTGGAAACCCTAACTGAAGAAGCAGCTGCTATATATTCAACAGGGCTGCTGTTTGGAATTTATCCCTTTTGACAGAAGATCATTTAGGAGCTGTATAGTTTTAACTATTGTAATCCAAGCAAGTATCATTGTGATAAGTGACTTGGAATAGGTTTTAATTGTAAGGGTTTTGTATCACTCAAAGCTTTGAAGCAAGAGTGTTTTGTGTCTCTTGACTAAAGCTTTGAAGCAAAGTCAAGTTAGGTTTATGTATCACTCAAAGCTGTGAAGCAAGAGTGTGTGTGTTGCTTGATTAAAAAGCTGTGAAGCATAATCAAGTGTATGTTTTGAAGAGTGTCTTCATCAATTCATTAGTCAATTGTTTTAAGTATCACTGCTGTGATTGAGGGGGAGTGAGTAGGAACTCAGGTTTAAGTTGTACTTAGATTGAAGTTGCATTGGGTAGGTCTTAAGTGAAGGAGATAAACTGGTTGGTTTATTCCTGAATTAATATCTCTTATAGTGGATTTCCTCCCTGGCTTGGTAGCCCCCAGAGTAGGTGTTGTTGCACACTGAACTGGGTAAACAATTGACTGTGTTCTTTACTGCTTTTGTATTTACTGTCTTATAGAAAGTCAGATACGATGTCATAACATTGAACATGACATTGAGTATCTGCAGCCAGAATTTCAAGTATTAAATGTAGGAAGTAACCCTAAAAGTGCTGCTGATGAATCATCCACCTTCAAGAAAGATACTGCTGAAAGCAATCTTAAGAAGCTTGCTATCTCTACTCTGAAGAAAGTGGAAGAAGAAAATTTTGAACAAAATGCTGAAGAGAACTCTCTTTCTAAAGAAGATGATGCTGCCTCCAAGGATGGAGAAGGTCAAAATGCTGAGAATGTAGTCAATGTTGAAGAGATGTCTGAAAATGAGCTCATTACTAATGTGGTACCTGGTATTGCAAGAAGGCTAAAATCCAGGAAAGTGAAGGATGCAAGTGTCACACCCCGTGCCAAAATAACCAAGAAGAAAATCATGTATGGACCCCCAAAGCCAGGAAGTAAAGTGGTTCCTCCCTCTAGCAAAATAAAAGCTAGACCTGTTAGCTCCATAAATGATGATAAGGATGCTGTAAAAAGGTCCAAGAGTAAGAAGAAAGACGTGTTTGTTGAACAAGTTGACTCAGACTATGATGTCGAGCAAGGTGTCCAACATCTCTCCTACCAAAAAGTGTGCAAGATAGAAGATATCTGTTAGGGTTCCTGATGCCCCACTTGACAACATCTCCTTCCATTCTGTTGGGAATGCTGAAAAGTGGAAGTATGTGTATCAAAGGAGGATTGCCCTTGAGAGAGAATTGGGAGCTGGTGCTCTAGAATGCAAAGAAAACATGGAGCTAATCTCTTATGTTAGATTTATGAAAATAGTTACCAGGTTTTCCAATTGTTATGAAACTCTCGTTAAGGAGTTTATTGTTAATATTCCTGTTGATTATGCTGACCGTAAAAGTAAGGAGTATATAAAGGTTTTTGTTAGAGGAAAGTGTGTAGAATTTTCTCATGCCATCATAAATATATTTCTATATAGGTATGAAGATGTCTGTTGTGAGCTGGAAGTTACAGATAATCAAGTGTGCAGAGCCATTACTGCTAATCAAGTAAGTGAGTGGCTCATGAAAAACAAACTTCCTGTCAGCAAACTGAGTGCGAAATATGCTATTTTACATAGGATTGGAGCTGCAAGTTGGGTTCCCACTAATCACACTTCAACCATCTCCATTAGATTAGGAAAGTTCATTTATGATATTGGAAACCAGAAACATTTTTATTATGGGACTTATATCTTTGATAAGACCATTAAACATGCAGGAACTTGTGCCATTAAAATGCCAATTGCTTTTCCTTCCCTCCTCTGTGGAATTATCCTAAATCAGCATCCTGGAATCCTAAGTGGAAATGGTGTAGTGTGCAAGAGGGAGTCTGCCTTGACCCTTCATTTTAAGCTCTTTTCAGGAAAACATGTCCCATACATTGCTTTAACATCTACACCTACTGAAAAGACCTCCACCAAGGACGATATGATCAAAGAATTAAGAGAAGCTTGCGAGGAATTGGATGATGTGATCAGAGTTAGCTCAACAAGGAAGATAACCTTTGAAAAGATGATCAAGGACATACAAAAGGATAACAACCTTGATAATACAGTGAAGTCTGAAGGTGAAGACTCTAGTGAGGAAGAAAGTTCTGGCTCAGACAAGTCAACTGGTCCTGATGACAGTTAGACTAATTGATGTTTCTTTATATGATCCTTTTGTTTCCTTTTAGAACTTGCATGTGCTTGACATTTGAATTATATGGTTTGTACCCTAATTCTGATATTCTCTTAAATGCATCCTTATATTTTCATATTATGTATAGAAAGGGGGAGAGAAAGTGAGTGAGTGAGTGACTAACCACTGACCACTGACCATTGATTGAGGGGGAGCTCAATACTTGAGGGGGAGCCTCGTGTCTCAGAATATGTTGTGACATCTTCCTTTTCTAACAGCTAACTGCTAACTGAGTTTATGTTTTGATTGATTTGCTTATGCTGCTGCTCTGATAATGCTCTGATAATATGCTCTGATAATGTTTTAGCCAAAATTTGCCAAAGGGGGAGTTTGTAAGTGTTTGTTGGCAGCAATTTTGGTAAAATAATGTGCTGTTAATGTTTTGCTAAATATCTTGACATTTGTAGAAAACTGTTTTGAATGATGTCAAAGCAGATGTCTTGACATCTGCCTCCTGAACTAATTTCAGCCAACATCAGTATATGTTTTTCTGTTTCCTGATTTCCAGCACTCCATAATTAAAGATTTGTAACTCACACAGCGAAAAATATGGAGAAGTATGTTTCAAAGTGCATGGATTTTATCTTGACCTATTTTTATGGAAATATTCAAAAGAATTTAATATTGGATTTTAAAGCCCAAGCCCACAACTGTGAATATATAAGGACTTGCTTCCTTATTCAAACGACAACAACTTTTGAAGAAGAATACCTTTTTTCTGTTTTAAAAAGTCCAAGTCTTTTAATTGTCAAACACTCTAGTATGGATTGAATACTTGTGTTATTATTTGGGTTGTTAATTGTGTATCATTCATAAGCTTTTAAGCATTGAATGATTGAAGTGTTTTAAAATTATTATTTTTGTTAGTTTTTCACTGTAAGTGATTGAAGGGATTTGAGGAGGGCCTCATACCTAGGTGAGTCTTAGGTAGAAGTTTAGTACGGGTAGTGATTAAGTGATTAGATCATAAACTGGTTGTTTATTGAGGGTCTATGAATTGACACAATTTGGTGAACTTCTCCCTGGCTTGGTAGCCCCCAGAATAGGTGTTGTTGTACACTGAACTGGGTGAATAATCTCTTATGTTTTTACTGCTTTTGAGTTTACTGCACTTTACTTGCAGATAGATATTTGTGTAGTGACATCTCATTCGACATCATATATATGATACCAGAATTTCAAAAGTGATTGGAAACATCTCATGCCAATCCTTATAGGTTACCACCATATTTTGCACAATCTTCTTGATATTTTAATTGGCCGCTTCAACAACACCATTGATCTTCGGGCGATACAGAGAAGAATCATAATGGTTGATCTTGTAGGTTTCGCATAGCTCTTTCATAATCTTTTTGTTGATATTAGATCCATTATAAATAATGATCTTTTTGGGAACCCCATAATAACAAATGATGTTGTGCTTGATAAAATGAGCAACCACTTGCTTGGTGACATTTACATAAGATGCAACTTCAAGCCACTTGGTGAAGTAGTCAATGGCAACCAAAATGAAACGATGATCATTAGAAGCAGCCGACTCGATCTTTCCAATCATACCAATGCCCCACATTGCAAATTTCCATGGAGAGGTCAAGACATTTAATGGAACGGGAGGAACATGCACTTTATCAACAAAGACTTGGCATTTGTAGCAAATCATGGTATGGTTATAGCAATTATTTTCCATGGTGGACCAATAGTAACCAGCTCGCAAGATCTTTTACCTCATGGTATGTCCACTGGAATGAGTCCCAAAGGCACCCTCATTCATTTCTTTAATTATTTTTGCCGCTTCAGACAACCCCGATGGATGAAGCTGCTTCTTCTGTTTCTAAAACTCCATCAAAAATGGCTTCAATGAAAGACGCTAGGGCTGTGTTTGAAGAAGGTGGTTGCACTGTTTGGGGTCAGCTTCCTGACATTCCTTACAAATCCGACAAGTTTGTTTTAGGTTTTACTGCTCAGGCTTAGAGGGTTGTCCGTCATGCCCGCGCTCATTCTGGGAGACCTCCATTCCGCATAAAAAATAAACCAGTGCACAACAATCATATCAATGTTGTATAAGACGATGACAGTGGCTACGACATAGACAATTGGATCATCCCTACTACTGGCAATGGGCTCAACAATTGGAAGGTTGATAATGTTATACCAATCTCCTTTAGTTAGGAGTAAATGTTATTTTCTGTTTTCTTACTTTTAAGTATTTTGGCTATGCAATTTAAGCAATGACGTTAAGCCTTGTGCCTTACTCGGGACACAATGGTCCATTTGTTAGGGGTGTCATTATTGATAAGCATATTTTTATTTAATAAATCATTGGACATTTGCACTCAAATTTTGTGCTCCTTATATTTATTTTACTTTGTTGTTTTCAAGATAGCTATGTATTCTTACACACACCCACACAACAAATTGCAGATCCACATCCACCCTAGATCCCATTGATCATAGTTCTGCTATTGCCAATTATGACTTCGGAAATCCGATCTACCAAGCGGAGGATGGAAGGGAGGAAGGTTGTGAAATACCTGGAGAGCTTGCAAGGCTGTTAATGCAAGAACAAAGAGACATACGACCATATGAAGATCCAGTCGAGGTTGTGAACTTGGGTACAGAAGAAGACAAGAAAGAAGTCAAGAAATGTGTCAGCCTAGAAGACAATATCAAAAAGAGGTTAATTCAGATGTTGCATGATTATATTGAGATCTTTGCTTGGTCGTATGAAAACATGCCAGTGCTTGATACTGATATTGTTGTTCACCATCTACCGATGAAGGAAGGTTGCCTCCCTATAAAGCAGAAGGTTCGTCGTATGCGTCCTGGGATGTCTAAAAATATCAAGGCTGAGGTTATGAAGAAATTCAATGCAGGGTTCTTAGTTGTTACATCCTATCCTCAGTGGGTTGCAAATGTGGTGCCAGTACTCAAGAAAGATGGTAAGGTGCATATGTGTGTAGAATACAGGGATTTTAATAGGGCGAGCCCCAAAGATGACTTTCTACTTCCACATATTGATGTTCTAGTTGAAAACATCGCTCAGCATAAAATATTCTCCTTCATGGATGGTTTCTCCGATTATAATCATATCAAAATGGCACTTGAAGACATGGAGAAGACTACTTTTGTCACACAGTGGGGCACTTTCTATTACAAAGTTATGCCTTTTGGGTTGAAGAACACCGGTGCAAATGTATAAACGTGCTATGGTAGGCTTGTTCCATGATATGATCCATCAAGAGATAGAGGTTTATGTTGATGACATGATAGCCAGGTCTCAGACTGAAGAAGAACATCTTGACCATCTGCACAAGTTGTTTGAGAGATTGTAGAAGTAAAAATTGAGGTTGAATTCAAACAAGTGCACCTTTGGAGTAAGGTCCAGTAAGCTCCTAGGTTTCGTCGTCAATGGAAAAGGTATTGAAGTTGATCCCGCCAAGGTTAAATCTATTCAAGAAATGCTATCTCCCCATACTGAGAAGGAAGTCAGAGGTTTCCTGGGACGATTGAACTACATCGCCTGATTTATTTCCTATCTGACATCTACTTGTGAGCCAATATTCAAGTTACTAAAGAAACATCAAGTAGTAAAGTGGAATGACTATTGTCACATAGCCTTCAACAAAATCAAAGAATATCTTCAGGAACCTCTGATTCTGATGGCACTGGTTGAAGGAAGACCTTTGATCATGTACTTAACAGTGCTAGAGAAATCAATGAGGCGTGTACTAGGGCAGCATGACGAGTCTGGTCGAAAAGAGCATGCAATATACTACCTTAGGAAAAAGTTTACCGATTGTGAAACATGATACGCACTGCACGAGAAAACATGTTTCACTTTGGCATGGGCTGCTCGCCGAATAAGACAGTATATGTTGACTCATACCATTTTGTTGATCTCTAAGATGGATCTGATAAAATACGTATTCGAGAAGCCCGCTCTATCCGGAATAATAGCAAGATGGAAAATGGTCTTGACAGAATAGGAAATTCATCACACCACTCATAAATTAATCAAAGGAAGTGTATTGTCAGATCATTTGGCTTATCAGGCTGTAGACAACTACCAGGGTATGAATTTTGAGTTCCCGGATGAGAATATTATGCTGATTATTGACTATGAAAAACCTGGACCATATGAAGGACCTAAACCAGGATCCTGATGGACTATGGTTTTTGATGGAGCTTCTAACACGCTTGGTAAGGGAATTGGTGTTGTGATTGTCTCTCCCAAGGGTTTCCATACGCCCTTCATCGCCATATTATGTTTTGATTGTACAAACAATATGGCAGAATATGAAGCGTGCATCATGGGTATCATGGCTGCTATTGATATGAGAATTAAATTCTTGAATGCATTGGGGACTCAGCCCTAGTAATCAGTCAGATTAAAGGAGAATGGAATACGAAGCACCAGAATGTCATCCCTTATCAAGAGCATGTGTTGACATTAACTCCATACTTCGAAGAGATCATTTTTGAACATATTCCACGAGAACAGAATCAATTGGCGTACACATTGGCTACCATGTCGCCCATGTTCAAAGTCAAATGGGATAATGAAGATCCCCAAATTACAATTGAGAGATTAGACGAACCCGTGCATTGCTACGAAGTTGATACTGATGAAGTAGAGGAAAAGACTTGGTACCATGAAGTGAAAAGATACATCGAGATTCAAGAATATCCTAAAGGGGCATCTATTAACGATAAGAAATTCCTACGGAGGTTCTATGCCAAATTGTTTTTGAGTAACAAAATTTTGTACAAGCGCAATCATGATTCGACTTTGATTCATTGTGTAGACAAAAAGGAAGCTGAGAAGATTATGGAAGATATGCATGAAGGAGTCTTTGGTACTCATTCTAGCAGGCATACATTGGCTAAGAAAATTCTTAGAGCGGGTTATTATTGGTCGACTGATGCGTGATTTTCGCAAGTATACGAATCGCATTAGAGTAATATAAAAGAGTATCGATCCCACAGAGACCAAAACGTTAATCTATCAAATTCTATTGACACAATGTTTATCTAAGGCAGATCAAATCAGAGTTTTATAGAAAGCAGAGTAAATAAAGTAAAAGATGTCAATTCAGATAAAAGCAACGGGTTGGAATGTAAATCACAATAGTCAAATAATACTCTAAAATGCTTCTAATAGAACTACTTATGGGGCAATATTTCCTACTTTGAAAAGAACTAATTTAACATGAACTATCACTTTCGCGTATTCAGGACCGAGATTATTCCTTAAATAATGCCTTTTTATTGTCACAGTTAAAAGGTGTGTATTGCGTTAAAGTAATAAACCTATTTTTAAGAAATATAGTTAGTTGACTAAGTTGAAAAGTGATTTTGACTCAGAACTTCTAACCAAGAGATGATTAGACTTTTAAACCTATAAACGCGTCCAAAAAAGGTTTTGAAATCATTTCTTCTAAAAAGTTAAAGGTTCTTACTTAATTGAACAAAACACTTTTGCTCTCTTTGAGAAATTAAGACTAACCAAGTTTATCAATGGTTGGACGGCTTTCGATCTTACCCAACAGAAAATAAAGTGCAGAAAACTTGTGTTAAAAACCAAAACAACCCCTAAAGTATTCCTACAGATGAAATGTTTAGACAATTACTTTAACCATGATCATTACATTCTAACCCTAAAGGAAATTAGCCAGACATGGAAATAAACTTATTAAAGCAAATCATGTTTAAGCAGAAAGCAGTAAATTATGGAATTTAAATGTCTATGCTATTACAAGGCTTCAAGAATGGGGGTACAAATTTATGAACAGGGTTGAAAACCAGTAAACCCTAATTATCTATTACAGACCATTGAACAGTTACAATAATTGGGAAATAAAGTACGCGAAGATTTGTAAAAATAAAGAAAGGAAAAAGGAAAATGTTTTGTGATATTTTGATGGAAAAAGGTTTGATGATTAACCTAATTATTTGATTAATTTTTATTAACGAAAGTTTAGTAAACCTAAAGAAACTAAATTTAATAAGTAATAAAAAAGGTCAATTAATTTATTTGATTAAAAAATAAAGTTAGTTTTGTTATCTTAAAACTAAATCTAAATTAATTTTAATTAATTAAAAAAAAGGAAATTAATTGTTTAGAAAATATTTTTGATGTTTTATTTAGAAAACTAATTGAGTTGTAAAACCTAGTTCTAATAAAATAAAATCCAAGTGATTAAATAAATTAATTTTTATTTGTCAAAAATTAAATTAATGAATTAAAAATCTAAATCTAATTTTGCTTATCATTTTTTATGATTTTTTCTAATTTTAAATAAATAAAGAAATTAAAAAGAATTAATTAAAAAAAAATAAAGAAAATAAAATGGGCCTGGGTGATGCTATAAAAGAAAAATGGGGGTGAAAAGGAGTAAAACTGTTTGGCCCAAAATAGAGGAGCCCAGCGCCAGTTTGTAATCCAATGTGGACATTGTTCAGAAGGTGCATCATGGGGCATGCATGTGGTGTGTTTGATCAGATTGCATGATGATCTAATGGTGTTGGTATGAGGCTATGATAGGTGCACTAGGCTTGCTCACATTGGATCTGTAGTGAAAAAGTTAGAAAAATTAAATGCCAAAGGCAGGGATCGAACCCTTGCCCTGGCATACTAACGCCCTACACACACACACGCTTGCCACTAGGGTGGCTATTTCATCCGGTTATGAAACAGCCACCAATAAATATATTATAAACTCAATTTTTAAATTCTTATTTCGCGCCAGCCTTCTTCTTCTTCCCTGTAACGACAACAACAAACTTCCACTCCTTGATTTTGTAAAACTCTCATTTCTCAACAATTTTGAAAACTTCCAAAACCAAACTTGCTTTAAATTTTAACATGAATTCAACCATATAAATTTCAAAAGCTATAGGTCAATGGTTAGGATAAATTTTGTGTGGTACCAAACGGAACCCTAAAACTTCAGAAAATTCAGTTCCAAAATTCTCATCACATTGTCCACTAAAACGAAAACTAAGATATGGTTAGCTTCATAGACATGATATCTACATTTTATCTTTAGATGCACAAATGATGCTTAAATAAGGATTTCAAAGTTTGAAAAATGTACCAAGTTGGAGAAAGTCCAACGCTTCTTCAAGCACTTCAAGAAGCAAGATGATGATTGTTTTAGCTTGCTGGGACCTTGAGGAATGTATTGCAATCTTTACTTTGCTTTGAGAGTGGCTAGAATGATCTACTTAAGTCAAGTTGCATGGTTGGAATTGGAAAATGGCGGATGATGAAGATCATGTTATAGTGATGAAACAGGTGTTTGGATCACTTATATATAATGTTTATGAAGTGTTTATATGATTTGTTTGGAGAAAAGTTATAAGGTTTGAGAGATTCGAAGATAAGGTTTCAAAAAGCTCAAAAATAGAGGTTTTGGTCAATTCTGACTTAGGATAGTTTGAGAGGGTTAGAGGGCTTGTGAATTTGTGTCATGGCTTGCTAATTACCTCTTTATTTAAAGACAAAATATTTGAGGACAAGTGTTGATCAGGTTTGCAAGTTATGGAGTTAAGGCTTGGTTGAAATGTAACTTGAAATTTCTTGTGAAATTAAAGTTTCAATGCATAGTACCATGCCTTCTAGAGTTGTTAGACACTTTAAACATGTTTCTCTGAGTTTTTAGGTTGAGTGTGTGTAGATGAAAGAAGTGAGAGGCTCAAGTATAGTTGACAATTGCATAAAGCATGCTTTATCAAAATGGCAATGTGACTTTTCTCCCTTAAATGGCAAGTAAGCTTGGACAAAGCTTGAATCACTTGGCTAATGGCTCAAAAGTGTGTGCAAGCTTTTGATTATGGATATATTTGGAGGTTATAGGCCTAAAAAGGTGGGATTACAAGGCATGGTGTGAGATTTGGCCATATGTTCATCACAAAAATGACCTATATTTCAAGAATGGATACCCAATTTCATGTCTTCGAATCTCCTAGCTCAAGTATGATAATTTTGTGTCCTTGGACATTTTGGAAAGCTTGAAACATTGTCAACAACTTTCATGTTGTTAGTTTTGGCAAAATAAATTGGGGTCTTGGTGAAAAATGGCCATAAAGTTGAGATGAAAAACTGACCAAAACATGTTGAAATTTTTTCAAAGTGTTGGATAAAAAACATCATAACTTCATGGGCTTATATCTCTTAAATGAATCACTTTTTGAGGATCATACCACATTAAAAAAGTTATATAATTCATCAAACCCTACAACTTTCATGTTGAAAGTTTTCGTTGAATCAACTTTTATCTTGAGGAAGCTTGCTTGTAAAGTTAGTGTTTTTGTTAAGAACAAAAACACTTAGAATTTTTCTAAGTGTTAGAAAATTTTCCAAATTTTTGAATTTTGTTGACGTTTTTATTTCTTGATGATCAAGTTTGGTAGTTTTGAATATCTTGATGATTCTTGACTTTTGAATTCCAATGTTGACCAAAAAGTCAAAGTTTGACTTTTGTATGACCGTTGACTTTTCATCAATTGATTCAAATCTTCAACTATCAATGACTTGCATATTTGGAAATGTTTTGAGCCATGTAATTAGGTCAAGATGTTTTATTTGAGTTCTTGAGATCATGATTCAAGCCATTAGGTCATGCACTAGGCCAACAGTCAATGATCATTCATCTTCAATTAAAACCCTAATTTTGAAATTTTTTGACCTTTGATGATTTGAGGGCTTTCCATGAGGAATAATGGCTAACCATTGATCAAATGATGAATATCACTTCAAAATATTGATGTTGACAAAAATAATCTTGAAGATTGATTGTATATTGACCATAATTGACTTTTTACCCAATACAATTGATTTTCAATCATCTGAGACATTAACTGAGCAAACATGTGATGCAAGACTTGAAACTTGACATAAGTATTATTTAGGACCTATGGTGAACCATAAAAGTCATTTGATACCTTTGCAACCCAACCTTCCTTGTGAAGCACAAAACCCTAATTGAGGACCCTTGCTTAGGAGGAGGTTTGACCAATCAACTCTTGAGAATCCTTGAGTATTTGAGAACCCTAGAAGAATGTCTTAAAGAAAATGGGAGGGTAAAAAGAAATCTCCAGTAAAGTCAAGTTGAAGACCTACTGTCTTCCTCCCCAACAAAAATCAGGGATTTATTTTCCCTAGTCAGATGTTATTATATGAGGCTAGTGATACGCTTCAATAACACCTTGCATCCATACATCACTTACAAAAAAAAATCATAACATGTGCATACGAAACACATATAACATTCTCATTTATTTTGATAGCATCATTACACAATGAATTACATACATCATGATATTGCACAAAACTAACTTTGTCTTTTCAAGTTAAGTTCACAAACAAAAAGATATTACCAGTAATTTACAAAAAGGTTATCATCAATTCCCAAAACAAGACAGGGAGACTATCTACATGACCAAGTGATTTCCTTCAGAGGAGTTCTGAAACATATTTCCCCTTTAGCACTTCATTCTGAAAAGCATCTCCTTCAAAAGTTTATTCTGAAAAGCATTTTCCTTTAGCGCTTCATTCTGAAAAGCATGTCCCCTTCAGAGATGGAACCCTGAAAAGCATTTCCCCCAGAGATCGAGTTCTGGCGAGCATTTTGTTCTGAGGAGATCTGAAATGCATTTCCCCTTCAGTACTTCATTCTGAAAAGCATCTCCTTCAGAAGTTTATTTGGAAAAGCATATCCTTCAGTGCTTGATTCTGAAAAGCATGTCCCCTCCAGAGATGGAACCATAAAAAGAATTTCCCCCCGGAGACCAAGTTCTGGCGAGCATTTCCTTCAGAGGAGTTTAAAATGCATTTCTCCTCTTTTACTTAATTCTGAAAAAGCATCCCCTTCAGAAGTTTATTCTGAAAATCATCTCCTTCAGCTCTTCATTCTAAAAAGCATGTCCCTTTCAGAGATGCAATCCAGAAAAGCATTTCCCCCAGAGACCGAGTTCTGATGAGCATTTCCTTAAGAGGAGTTCTGAAATGCATTTCCCCTTCAGCACTTCACTGTGAAAAGCATCCCCTTCAGAATTGTTATTCTGAAAATCATCTCCTTCAACACTTCGTTCTGAAAAGCATTTCCATTTTGGAAACGGTCTCCTGAAAAGCTTTCTTCTAATACTCCTATAAATCGTTACTTTGGATGGCATCTATAAGATCATCTATGACGACACTCTATCACTTCTCAGAATGGCGCCTTTAAGCTCATTCAAGCAAAACAATCAACCAACAAGCGTTACTTTGTGCACAGGAGAGTTTAAATTTCTGGGAACTTGGGTGTTCAGTCCTCTTCCACCTTCAGATCCCGAATGGCGAGTATGCTAATCTAAGTCCTCAGGTTTAAGAAGATTGAACAGGGGCAACTATTGTACCCCAAAATTTACCCTCTCATTTTTAAAAGAAATTCTCATGCTCCTAATCTTATCATGTATTCAAGACTACTCAAGAATGGTCAGATGATCCTCCACCTAAGCAGTGGCCTATAACTAGAGTTTTTGTTTTCTGTGCGGAAATTGGACTTATAATGCATCAAGTAAACTTCATGGTTTCTCATATGTATCAAGTTATCCTCATGTCAAATTTCAATCCTTACATCAAACATTTGCTCAGTCAATTGCTCAGATGATTGAAAATTAACTATATTGGGTAAAAAGTCAATTATGGTCAACATACAGTCAAACTTTAAAATTTTTTGGTCAACATCAATATTTTGAAGTTACATACTGTAATACGGTGGGAGAACCGACTTGGTTTGTTTTGCGTTTGATCGCAATTGTTGCAGATAGCAAGAGTCGCCATCGACTTTTCTTTTATCCAATAAGGAAAGGGTGAAAAGAACAAGAAAGACCTTTGAGATGTTTTCTTGAGTTCGTGGGGTAGATCATGAAAAGGGAAGGTGTTAGCACCCCTTTTCATCCATAGTTATGTATGGGCTCTTAGTTTCTTGCTAGATCACTTTGAAAATGCTTTGTTTGAAAATGTGTTTGTGGTGGGTTTTTAAAATATTTTTGAAAAGCACCTTCGCTTAGGCAAACTTTGTAATGATTCTCGTCTCTATAAGAATGCATAAAAAGTGTTTGGACTTTTGAAAATATTTCTTGCTTTGTACGTGTTTGGGTGTGTTTGAAAAGTGTTTTGTTTTTTAAAATGGATTGTGAGCAATCAACTAAGAACATTCTACCTACTCAAAAGTCTTTTTGTTCATTTCTCCCTTCCTTTGATATTGCTATCTTACCATTTATTGTTAAGCAACCTTATCTTTGGATGTAGAGAGACAGGCGTGGGTCAATTTGATAGTCATAGAGAGCAACCTATAAGATATTTTAGCAATTTTAGTTTAGGGACTAGATCGTTTACTGAAGGCAACATTGAGGGACATCGAGGGACTACGATCTTTTTATCGAGGGTCTTTGCTAAAACGCCCATATTCCAGGGACATGACTATTTTCTGAGGCAACAAGTGAGATTACCCTAGAAGTGCATGTGTGTGAATAGTATGTTTGATTTCATGCGTTTTTGTCTTGAACTTAAAGTTGTCTACTTGTTAATTTTATCTTGCCATACATCCTAATTACTAACATTTGTATAAAGAAATAAAAATGCAGAAAATAAATATCCTACACTATTACAACCATATTGAATAGCGAGAAAAAAGCAAAACAAAATAAAGGAAAGGAAAACAAGTCCTTCGATCCAGGCAGTAAGCGCCCTTCGATTCAAATCTTCTTGGCTTCTATCGATTGGACCTGCAAAGCAGCATGAATATGAATCCTTTGATCACGCCCTTTTCTCTGCTTCCTTCGATTGGACCTGCAAAACATCATCAATATGAACCCTTCGATCACACCCTTTTCTATGCTTCCTTTGATTGGACCTGCAAAGCACCATGAGTATGAATCCTTCAATCACACCCTTTTCTCCGCTTCCTTCGATTGGACCTACAAAATAGTATGAATATGTGTCCTTCGACCACACCCCTTTCGTTTGAGGTTAGATAGAAGCATGGGGTGAAGCCTAAAGCTTTAATTCACATATCCTTCTTCCCGTTTTCTTTCGTTTGGGCTTAAATAGCAGCATGGGTTAAGGCCAAAAGCTTCGATTCACACATCCTTCTTCCTATTTTCTTTCATTTGGGCTTAAATAGCAGCATGGGTTGAGGCCATGCTAATATTGTTTGATGGCCAGATTAGTTCTTAAAATATATTTGGTAAACAAAGAAAACAAAACAAAATATTGGCAATGAAAACAAACAGAGAAGGTGAAAATGAAAACAAACCAAAGGGTAATGATAATGCTTGAAATGAAAAGAAATGGTTATTCACATATTATGTTTGAAAAAAAAAGAAATGGTTACTCACATGTTATGCTTGAAACGAAAGGTTTAAAGATAAGAGGACTTACCTTGCTTGAAGCTGGAATGTGGGTCTTGGACTTGAGTGATTCCCTGGGTTTTCTTGGATTTGAAGGGTAAGAAACAAGTGTGATGTTTCTTTAGATTATGGGTTTGAGAGGATGTTAAGTGTTTAAGAGTTTTGAGAGTTTTTGAGAGTTTGAGAGTTTTTTTGAAGATTCCTTCCACACAGCCAAAAATCTCCTCGTCATCTTTACAAATGATCTCTCTATTTATAGAGAAAGGTTTTGGGAAGTTTGGGAGTAAAATAATAATATAAGGCTTAGCTGGAAGGAAAATTATCCACTTGTGTCGTGATCCCAAGATGAGATAGCAAGATTAATGGTTTAGACGGATTTCTTTTTGCAGAAGGAAAACAGGCGCAAGGCTCAAGAAAGACTTTTTTCTAAAAGTATTATTATACTATTAAGGGCAAGTTGTCTTGGACAACAAATGGGTAAAAGCCTAATTTGATTGATCTAATTTTCAACTTGATCCTTTGAATCGAATCCTCCATCCTTCCATAACTTTCGACCAAACTAAAACAACATTCATTCCCACCAGTTATGTGTCCTTCAAATGGACCAACCATGTATTCTGCGAATGTGCCCTCTTCAAATGAATATGCCACTTTGATTCCTTCTACTTTGACCACTTATGTCCAAACCTTCGACCAAACTCGAAAGCAGGAAAAACTAAATGTTCAACCATGACAAGTCCTTCGAATGGGCCACCAAATTGTGTGTCATAGTTCAGAAGCAATGTGTGTTGAAGGGTTTGCAGATGGATTTGAAGGTGATATGAAGGTGATTCGAAGTAAACCTGAACGTGGATTTGAAGCCCGCATGTAGGTGTATTTGAAGCAAACTTAAAGCAAATCATTTCTTTGTGGGTGCTAGCGTGAGAGAAACCCCTGCCTTATGCATGCAAGCTTGTAGGAGGATTCGAAGGTTACATGAAAATGGATTTGAAACAAGCCTGAAGATTGATTTGAAGCCAGCATGTAGGTGTATTTGAAGGTGGCATGAAGGTGATAATGCCTTGTGTATGCTAGCATGAGAAAAACCCTTTCCTTGTGAATAGAAGCAAACAATGAAGGAGGCCATTACCTTCTGAATAAAGCAAACCAGCAGGAGGGCATTGCCTTGTGCCTGTTTAACATGAGGGAAACCCCTGCTTTATGAATCAAAGCAAGCACGTAAGAAGCCAATGGTGCAATCGAAACTTGTATGTAGGAGGTCCCTGCTTTGTGTCAAAGGAAAACCTTCAGAAGGTCATTTCCCTCTGAATCGAAGGAAGCTTTCAGAAGGTCATTTCCTTCTGAATCGAAAGAAACCACTAGGAAGTCACTAACTTTCTGGATTGAAGGAGACCAACAGGAGGCCTTTCTCTTCTGAATCGAAGGAAGCTAGTATGAAGGTCAGCTCCTTCTGAATCGAAGGAAGCTTTTCAGAAAGTCATTTCCTTCTGAACTGAAGGAAGCTTTTCAGAAGGTCACAATGCCCAGTCGAAGCTAGCATGAAGGAGGCAACTACTTTGTGAGACAAATATTCAGGAGGAAATTGCTCTCTAAATCAAAGCTTGCATGCAGGGGACATTTTAGTGAATCAAAGCAAACCTGCAGGAGGCCACATGCTTTGTGAATCAACGCAAGCATGTAGAAAGCCATAAGCCCAAATGAAGCTTGTGGACCAAACCTTATTCAAAGAGGCCAAATGCCCAAACGAAGGATGTAAATCAAGCTAGCTCGAAGAAAGCAACAATGTCCAATCGAAGGATGCAAACCAAGCTTACATCGATGGGGGCCAAATGCTCCATCGAAGCTTGTGAACCAAAGCTTGTTCGAAGGAGCCAAATGCTCCATCGAAGCTTATGGATCGAAGAATACTTGTTCTTCTTTAATTTGATGATTGAGAGCCCAATTGTACTTGTGCAAACTTCAACTTTTGAAAATCCTTGTGAGAAAATCCCTTGAGAAATGAGAGGGAAAATTTTGGGGTACAACAACTGCCCCTTTTCAATCTTCTTGAACCTAAAGAGTGAGATTGGCAGATCTGCCTTTCGTGACTTGAAGGTGAAAGATGATTGAACACTAAAGTGCCCAGAAAGTTTCCTTTGACGTGTTAAATTGGGAATAAGCTTATGGATTCCGTTTGGAGAGATGATAGAGAGTTGTTGGAAATGGGCTTATAGATGCCATCCATAGTGACAAAAATGGTCTTTGTTTTGCCTGTCTTTTCCTGCAAGGAAGAGGGTTAGTTGCGTTCAGAAGTATGCATGGCATAATGATGTTCTCAAAATCAATGAGATTATGTTGTATGTGTATGCTATATGATGTATGAATGTGAAATATGATTAAAGTGTATCGTTTTCTGGGAAAATAAATCCTTGACAAATGCTGGGGAGCTTTGGGAAGCTGAATCCCTGACTGCTGCTGGGAATGAAGAGTATGCTCCTCTTCAGACTTTGTTTTAAGATGTTTCTGCTGGGAATGTTGACTTGTTTGAGAAGACTCTGTGAGGAGTTTTGATTCCTGCTTGGGGAAAGAGTTTAGGAGTTTTAGTTGTCCGTTGCTCTACTAGGGAGTTATCTCTTGAAAGTTAGTTGTTATCTGGTCGGATTCTAGGCTTCACAACAACTTGCTGGGGATAAAGAAGTTAACTGTTATCTGGTCGGTTCCAGGCTTTAGTAACTTAAAAATGAGATTGATTGTTATCCGGTCGGGTTCGGGTTTCAGAAACTCAAATTTTTATCTGGTCGGGTCCAGGTTTTAGCAATTGAACAAGTTAAACTATTATCTGGTCGGGTGCAGGCTTTAGTAACTTAAAAATGAGATTAACTATTATCCGGTCGGGTCCAGGTTTCATAAACTCAAACTGTTATCTAATCGGGTCCAGGTTTCAGCAATAGGAGAAGAGTAACTGTTATCTGGTCAAGTTCAGGCTTTAATAACTTAAAAATGAGATTGACTGTTATCCGATCGGGTCCGGGTTTCAAAAACTCAAATTGTTATCTAGTCGGGTCCAGGTTTCAGCAATAGGAGAAGTTAAACTATCATCTGGTCAGGTCCATGCTTTAGTAACTTAAAAATGAGATTGATTATTATCCGGTCGGGTCCAGGCTTTAGTAACTTGGGATTGTGGTTTACTGTTATATGGTTGGATCCAGTCTTCATAGTAAGTTGGGAGTAGGGTGAAGTTGAACTAGTATTTGGTCGGGTCCAGGCTTCATAGTAACTTGCTTGAAAGGATGAAGTTGACAATTATCTGGTCGGGTTCCAGGCTTTTCATCAACTTTCGGAGATAGAAAAGACTCTGTTGGCGACCTCACTAGGGATTATAGGTTGTGGTCTCTTAATTCGTAATAGTCTAAGAGGCAAACTCAAGCTGGAGAGGACGAACTCAGCCGGGGAAGACAAACTCAGCTAGGGATTTTTGCTGTTTGTTCGGGAAATAAACCCTGTTGAGGAATATTTGACGAGCTGCTGGGGGAGATTTATTCTTTGGGCAGAACTCCTCAAGACTTCTTCTTATGACCAACTCAGCTGGGAAGAGGGTTTTCCAGAGATTGAAACTTTGGCTGGGGAGTTTATGAATCCAAATTTGTGAGGATAATGCTAATGGAATTACTCTGTGGGGATGTCTTGAATGTAATTAAGGAGATGTTTGTCACTGTTTTGAAGCACACGTTTTCTAAAAGTTTAATCATGTTCATATTCACATGTTCATTCAATTTTAGTCATTGGACATATTCGCACTCAAAACAGAAAAAACAAAAGGTTTGTACTTCAAAGTATATTTGTATTGATGTTTTTCCAATGAATAAGCTTCGTACAAAGAGATAGAAATCCTAGTAAAAGGAAACCGCCAAAAGAAATGAAAAGTGTATAGAGTGAAAACAAAAATAATAGTCATGTGAAAGTGATCTCATTGTCCCCAATCTGCTATTGCCTTTATGTCTTTGAGTAAACCTTTGCCGTTGAAAGAAGTCGATTGCATTGATTTTGGACCATTTAAACTTTGAATTTTTGGTAATAAAATTGGCTGTATGGATCCCACGGGACATAATCATACGCTTTGATCCTTAACTTTTTCCTGGACCGCCCTTTTGGGTTTTCAGCCCACCAGGATACCCACTTTTGCCCAAGTCGCCCTTTCAGGTTTTCAACTTGCCGGGTGTACAATCTTTTGCATATATCCATAATTTTTTCCCGAACCTCTTTGGTTCACCGGGATTCCCATATTTTTTCCAAGGTGTGTCAACCTAGCGGGTCATTTTACGCATAGTATTTTTAAACTATGTCCGCATTTAAGTGATGTGGGAAATCTTCGTCATCCATAATAGTCAGCATCATGGAACCGCAAGAGAAGACTTTCTTTACAATGAATGGTCCTTCGTAAGTGGGAGTCCATTTGCCCTTGGGGTCACCTTGTGGAAGAATGATGCTCTTTATTACCAATTCTCCAGCTTGATACACTTGAGGCTTGATTTTTTTGTTGAACACCTTGATCATACGCTTTTGATACATTTGACCATGAAAAACAATAGCCAGTCGCTTCTCGTCAATCAGGTTCAGCTGATCCAACCTAGTCTGAGTCCATTCATCTTTTCCTAAACCTGCTTCTTTCATTATCCTTAAAGAAGGAATTTGAATTTCTATAGGTATGACGGCTTAAATGCCATAGACCAAAGAGAAAGGAGTTTCCCCAGTTGATGTGCGAGCCGAAGTACGATAGCCATGGAGAGAAAATGGTAACATCACATGCCAATCTTTATAGGTTAACACCATCTTTTTCACAATCTTCTTGATATTTTTATTGGCAGCTTCCACTGTGCCATTCATCTTGGGTCGGTACAGAGAAGAATTATGATGCTTGATTTTTAACTGAGTATAAAGTTCCTTAATCATAGCATTATTTAAGTTGGTACCATTATCCGTGATGATCCTCTCGGGGATACCATAACGAAAAATGAGGTTATGCTTGATGAACCTGGATACAATGTTCTTGGTAACTGAAGCATATGAACCAACTTCGACCTACTTTGTAAAATAATCAATGGCAACCAGGATGAAACGGTGACCATTTGAGGTAGTAGGTTTGATCTCTCCAATCATGTCAATGCCCCACATTGCAAATGGCTATGGGGCAGTCATGAAATTTAGAGGAATGAGAGGTACATGGACCTTGTCAGCATAGATTTGAAACTTATGGAAAGTTCTTGAGTGATGGTGACAATCAGTTTCTATTGTGGACCAATAGTAACCAGCCCTCAGGATTTTCTTGGGCATAGTATGTCAACTAGAGTGGGTCCTAAAGTGGCCATCATGTATGTATTCCATAATTTTCTCTGCCTCCTTCTTTTCCATACATCAGAGTAGAGTAGAATCATGGTTGAGCTTATATAGGATTATGTTGCTTAGAAAGAACTGAAAATCTTCGCAAAAATTTCTTGTCGTTGACGGAAGCCCCTTCAGGATATTCTTGTGCTTCAAGATATCTTTTCACCTCATGGTACCATGGCTTCTCTTCATCAGTGTCAAGCTCATAGCAGTGTGAAGGTTCTTCAATTCTTTCGATTGTTATCATAAGAGCTTAGTTGTCCCATTTGACCTTGAACATGGAAGACATTGTGGCCAAAGTGTCAGCTAACTGATTTTCCTCCCTAGGGAAATGCTCAAAGGTGACCTCCTCGAAGTATGGAATCAGAGTTAACACAAGTTCTTTGTGTGGAATTAGGTTAGGATGCTTGGTTTCCCATTCTCCCTTTACTTGGCTAATTACCATAGTAAAATCTCCAAATACACCCAAATGTTTGATCCTTAAGTCAATGGCAGCCTTCTGACCTAAGATGCACGCTTCGTACTCAGCCATGTTGTTAGTACAATCGAAGCATAATCTAACAGTGAAAGGAGTGTGGAAACCTCCATTAGAAAATATCACAACACCAATTCTGTTACCCAGAGCGTTGGATGCTCCATCAAAAACCATAGTCCATCAGGATCCTTATTCAGGTCCGTCATACGGTCCGGGTTTTACACAGTCGGTCACTAACATGATACTCTCATTCGGGAAGTAAAAGTTCATAGATTGATAGTCATTAACAACTTGGTGAGCCAAATGATCTGCTAATATACTTCCTTTGATGGCCTTTTGTGTTGTATACTGGATGTCATATTCATTCAGAATCATTTGCCATCTAGCTATTCGTCCGGAGAGAGTGGGATTTTCGAAGATGTATTTGATAGGGTCCATTTTAGAGATCAATAGAGTGGTGTGAGTTAACATATATTATCTTAGCCGCGAGCAGCCCACATCAGAGTGCAAAAAGTTTTCTCGAGTAGTGAATATCTGGTTTCACAGTCGGTAAACTTTTTGCTCAAGTAGTAAATTACATGCTCTTTTCGGCTAGACTCGTCATGTTGGCCCAACACACACCCCATAGAATTCTCTAGCATAATCAAGTACATGGTCAAAGGTCTTCCTTCAACTGGAGGCATGAGGATATGAGGCTCATGAAAATATTCCTTGATTTTATCGAAGGCCACTTGGCAGTCACCATTCCATTTAACTACTCGATCTTTCATCAAGAGTTTGAATATTGGCTCACAAGTGGCACTTAAGTGAGAGATAAGCGAGCAATGTAATTCAGACGACCTAAGAATCCCCTGACCTCCTTTTCAGAAAGGGGGACAGGCCATTTCATGAATGGCTTTTACCTTTGTAGGATCGACTTCGATGCCTTTGTCACTGACAACAAAACCTAGAAGCTTTCCAGACCTTACTCCGAATGTGCATTTATTAGGGTTCAACCTCAATTTGTATTTCTTCAGTCTCTCAAATAGCCTGTGTAGGTGATCGAGATGCTCTTCTTTGGTTTGCGACCTTGCAATCATATCATCCACATAGACTTCTATTTCATGATGAATCATATCATGAAATAAAGCTACCATAGCTCTTTGATATGTTGCCCCTGCATTCTCTAATCTGAATGGCATAACTTTGTAGCAAAAGATGCCCCATTGTGTAACAATGGTAGTCTTTTCCATGTCTTCGGTAGCCATCTTGATTTGGTTGTAGCCAGAACTCCATCCATGATGGAGAAGACTTTGTGTTGAGCGGTGTTGTCAACCAAGACGTTAATATGTGGTAGAGGAAAATCATCCTTGGGGCTTGCCCTATTTAGATCTCTATAATCCACACACATGCGAACCTTTCCATCTTCCTTTGGCACGGGTACCATGTTTTCCACCCATTGAGGATAAGATGTGACAACCAGAAAACCTGCATCAAACTGCTTCATTACCTCGGCTTTTATCTTCTCGGACATGTCAGGCCGCATGCAACAAACCCTTTGCTTAACAAGAGGACAATCTTCCTTTGTTGGCAGAAGATGAACCATAATATCGGTATCCAACCTGGGCATATCTTCACACGACCAAGCAAACACTTCAACATAGTCATGTAACATCTGAACCAATCTACTATTGATATCATTTTTTTGGTTGGCGCCGATCTTGACCTCTCTTTTATCTGTCTTCATACCTATGTTGATAACTTCGACCGACTCTTCGTGAGGTTGAATAGATTTCTCTTCTTGCATTAGAAGTCTGGCTAGTTCTCATAGTATTTCACAATCTTCCTCGCCTTCTTCTTTGGCTTGGTTTACTGGATGTTAGAAATCATAACTGACAATAGTAGAGTCATGGGAAATGAGATCCGGATTGGATGAAGATTTGCAAGTGTGTGTGTGTGTGTACATGTAAGGTACATGGCTATTTGAGAAAAAATGCAATAAAGGGAAAGAAAGACAATGAACGCAAAAATTTGAATGCCAAAAGGTCCAATGGTTTATATTAAATGATTATATGATACATGAACATGAACAAAACCCTTTAACAAAAATGTACCAAAGTGCCCCGGGCAAGGACATTGCTTAAAAGTCATTGTTTTGGAAATTAAGATTACAGACAGAAATTCTTGAATTGACAGAAAATGGTAAACAGTAGTTACTCCTCAATGAAGGAGATGGGTGTGAAATCCGTTTCCTTCCAGTTGGTGAGCTCTCCTTTGACCGTAGGGTAGATCCATTCTTCGAAAGGCCATTCATCATCAGAATCTTCTACAACATTTACTTCATGATTTCCGATGCGGAGAGGTATCTTTCCCACGCGATCACGCCTAACTTCTTTTTGAGCTTGAATGATGAAACCCAATCCGAATTTGCCAGTTTTAAATGGGATTTTGGGAAGCTGGCCCAAGATAGTACAATCTCCCTCCCCGACCACGGCACAGACATCCTTGAGCGAAACCATTCTTGGTACAACTTCATTAGCTTTTGATATGTTGGAGGAGGCTTTGGTGGCGGCAACCATAGGAGGGACAATTTCAAAGGCCTGGCATGGAGTCTCTATGAATTCTCTATCCATTTCCACATATTTGAAGGAATTCAGATGGCTCACCATAAATTCTTCTTTGCCGCTAACAGTAACAATCTTTCCTTTGACTGGATACTTTAGTTTTTGATGAAGGGTGGATGTTACTGCCCCTGCCCCATGGATCCAAGGGCGTCCAAGCAGACAAAAGTAGGTGGGACGTATGTCCATTATGTAAAAGGTAGATTTGAAAGCCTGTGCACCAACTTTAATTGGGAGATCCACCTCTCCATGAACCAATCTCTTAGTCCCATCGAAATCCCTCACGATAATATCGCTTGGCTTTAAAACCAGTCCTTCACAATCTAGCCGGTCCAAAGCAACCTCGGGTAGCACATTTAACGATGAGCCAGTATCAACTAAGACATGAGCTAGGGTGGTTCCCTTGTATTTAACAAAGATATGTAAGGCTTTGTTGTGGTTTCTTCCCATAGGAGTCAAATCAACGTCAGAGAGTCCTAATCCATTATCAGCCGTTAAACCTGCCTCACAGTTCTCAAATTGGTCAGCAGTGGTTTCTTGGGGCACGTGGGCCATTTTCAAGAACTTGATTAGAGCTTGGGCATGAATGTCCGAACAGAGTAATAATGACAACATGGGAATTTTAGAGGGGGTTGGCCCCAGCTGCTCCACTATTTTGAAATCGCTCTTCTTCATTGTTTTCAGAATTTCCTCCATCTCGTGAGTGGATTGATTCTCAGCATTAGCCTCTTTGGTAGGTTCCTCTATCCTAGAAGGCTCGCCTTCTCTCTCTTTGTCTTTAGTGTTGGTACTGGACTTGTTATTGGTTATGCGGGCGGGAATCGTTGTAGTAACGAGTGTTGAAATATCAGGGGGAAAGATCCTCCATGTTCCCACCACTTTACTAGAACCGGCGATGTTGGTGACATCAGCTTCATTTTTATCGATCCAAGAATCTTGTTTTATCCCGTGATAATAAATCTCGGCACCATAGTTCCACGGAACTGCTACGTCAGAGGAATAGGGGATGGGCCCAGGGACAATGATTATTAAAGGATCAATGGTTGGTTAATTAGAAATCCTAATAGGACCCTTTGAGGGGATATTAAAAGGCTTATTGGAAATTGTTATTACGGATAGGTCTTCAATTTTGTTGGTCAAACTCTTGATGGCAGGAATCTTTTCAAACAAAATCTCAGGACTATTTACCAGGTGTTGCACACCTTCCTTCAATCGCTTGCACCCATTTACTTGTTGACCACAGTAGACACAATCTTTAGAACCACGAGGGAATACTCCGGCTTTTAGCAAGTTAACCTTCTCAATAGTTAACGGAGTTGTCAAATCTTCAATGGAGGAAACGATAATGGTATCATAAATTGCATTAACACCTTTGCCATGGTTCGACATCATTGGGATTATCACATTAGGAGTAGTAGGTGGATCAAATTCAATTGTCTTGTTGTCTATCAGATCTTGAATCTTATTCTTCAGAGCCCAGCACTGATCGGTTTCATGCCCAGGACTGTTTGAATGATACGCGCACTTGGCATTTGAAGTGTATTTCGGTGATGAAGTGTTCGGATTGGATGGTGGATCATGCAGTGTAACTAGATTGGCCTTCAACAGATGTTGCAAGGCTTGGGAAAGTGACATGCTAATCTTTGTGAATTGTCTTCATGGAATTTTGGGTTGTTGATTGTTGAAGGATTTCCTTTGAGCAGATGGAGGGTTAGAGATTATCACCGTATTAACACAGGGTTGATGATTCTTCTTATCATGGGCCCTTTCCCCATACACAACATTTACTTCTTTCTTTCCAGTGAAAGGATTCTTTATAGCATTGGAAGTGGAAGCATATATCATTGGTATTTTTCTGCTCTTAATGTCGCTTTCTACCCTTTCACCAGTTAGTATCAACTCGGTGAAACCAGACGAGGAGCTGCCAATTAATAGGTTCAAAAATGGGCCAGTCAATACCCATGAACATGTCCATTAGTTCTCTTCCAGTTAGTGGTGGTTGGACCCTACTAGCAAGATCCCTCCATTTTTGTGCGTACTCCTTGAACCCCTCATTGGTACCCATTGTCATACATTGAAGTTGGACTATGTTTGGTGCCAAATCGGCATTGTATTGTTTCTGATGATAAAAAGCAGTGGCTAGATCTTCCCATGTGTAGATGCGGGAACCCTCCAATTGATAGAACCATTCTAGTTGAGTCCCAGCCAAACTCTCTTGGAAGAAATGGATCCAAAGCTTTTTGTCGGTGGTATGCGGTTGCATCTTGCGCACGTAAGACCTTAGGTGAAGTTTTGGGAAGGAGAACCCATCATACTTGGTGAAGACTGGTATTTTGAATTTACGGGGAATGAAGACCCCAGGAACTAAACCTAAATCGCCAAAATCCAAACCAGCTACGGCTTGAATTTCAACAGCTTTTAGTCTATCCTCCAACTGCTTGTATCTATCCTCGGCAGGTGGGTATTGCTCATCAAAGTAGTCTTCATCTTCAAAATCTTGATTATTTGCACCCTCAGCATGGGTGCTCCTTACCTCCTCGTCTTGATTTTCGTCCTCTTCAGACGACTCTTCAACTATCTGTACTTAATGAACCAGACCTTTGAATCTCTTACCCATGTTAATGAGGGCCTTCTTTTTGATGAGGGCCTTTTTTTGGTCTTCTTTTTGGTTGTTAGCATCGCCATCATATCTTGTTATCTCTTGACCAAGGTCAATAAGGTTGCTTGGAATTGGGCATTCTGCGCTTGCAAGTCCTCCACTGTTTGTTCGATATCCATCTTACTGAAATAAATAGTAGAGAGATAAGGAAACCTGTTGTGGAAAACCTGTTTATGTCATGATGCATGAAAATATGTATGCAAATGATTTTAAGGACTTGGAAGATTTAAGTTTGTATATACCAAAGGAACAAACATCATTTGTATTAATAAGTTCAGTTTGATTACAATATGCCTCTCGGTCTTACATTGAAATAAAAGAAACAAAATGAGCTAAAATACAGTAATAATGGCTCAAACTTCCTATGAATGCTTCCTCTTTGGAGCGATATAGGCATTCAGGCTCCTCTCCTCATGAAGTTGTCTCGTGAGTTCTAATGTTTTTTTCTCGCTTGCATAAAACTGGGCTTCAAAGGTGTCTCGCTCCTCCTTTAGCTGAATCCAAGCTCTTTGAAAATCTTTAAGAGAAGTTGTCATATCAGGATAAATGACAGTATATGAAACATCTCCTTCGGCGACAGGCTCTATGATGATAGGTAAGATGGCGGGGTATGGCATCATGAGGTTTTGGGCGCGGGATCGCACCCACTTGAGATAAGGCTCCAAAGGAATGGAGTTCTTATGTCCCAATGTGCTGCTATCAACCTTGTTAATCATGCCCCAAGCTCGTATGAATCTCTGACGATAGCCTTCGACATCATTCTCGTAGTCAAATACGATTCCTTGGACAAGTGCGTCATGTGGGCCATCCCTCCTAGCATACCCAAATTGTGTCAGAGCCAAATAAGGATTATAAGTGATACCTCCCCTAATGCCAAGTATAGGGACATTAGGGAATTCCCCACAACGGTCAATAATAGTAATGCTTTCCATAGATCGTGTACACCAATAGATATCTGAATGTGTGAGCGACATTAACCTACTAGACCATCTTAAACCTTTCTCATTTTTTAAACTAGATCGGGGTAGGTGCGAAATAAACCACCTAGCCAAAAGAGGAGTGCAACACATCAGGAGTCCTCTTCTCTTCATGGTGCGAGAGTGAAAAGAATGCAAGATATCCCCAAGTAAAGTGGGCACTGGATTGTGAGATAGAAATTTTTTGACAACGTTCACGTCTATAAGCTGATCCATATTGGGAAACAAAACCATCCCATAGATGATAAGAGCCAACACTTCTTCAAAGGCTTTTAAATCCAAAGCATGCCAAAAGAATTGAGCCCTTTCCAACAAAAAATTGGCCAAAAATCCTTTTACGCCACTTCTGATTTCCCAATTGGCCACAACGTCAGATCGTTGCAAATGTGAAGCTCGAGCAATAACCTCAGGTCTTGGGTCTATTTCAATACAGTTGAAGGGTAGTTGATCAAGGATAGGGATCCCCAAGAGTTGAGAAAAATCTTCCATAGTGGGCACAAGCTGGTAATCAGGAAAGGTAAAGCAATGGTGCAAAGGGTCAAAGAATTGGAAGAGAACCTTCATCATGTCTTCATCATCGCTTGAAGTAACCAGATTGAGAAGTCGACCATGTCTCTCGATGAACGAAGAATTCTCAGGAACCCTTGACGCTAATTCTTTTAGTTGAGGAGGTACTCTCACGAGATTGACTTGAATAGTTTTTCTTCGAGTGGGAGTCATGTCCTACAAAACAAAACAAAAGTAAATCTCTAGGTCCTTGAAATGGTTAGTGCAAAATGCCATGGTATGATGTCATGATGTTTATGCATAAGAAAAGCAAACAAGTCCTTAGGTTTAGGATTGCATGGAGTTCACAGGCAAGTACCCTCTTGAAGTTTAGTTGGCTTAACCTGTCCTAGAAAGTAACCGGGTTCTAGGGGATCTCAATATCACTGATCTTTCTTCATTGGGCATTGTTTCAGCACAAGCCTCTTTATTGGCGACCAAAATATCCCAAGAGTCAGATCTCAATGAGTGAAGTATCTGTAGTGGTAGAAATTTTTAAGACTAAGCTATTGGATTGACTAGACTTATACAGATCAAAATAAAAATTGCCACCATGCTTTATTGTTTCCAAAGGAATAGGAAAAGAGCGAATAACCCAAAAAGAGGGGGAAATATTCAAGGTAAGATGGTTAGTTATGCAAAGGGAAGGTATTAGCACCCTAAACATCTATGGTACTCCCCAGGAACCTCTTTGAAAATCTGTATATTTTGGCTATAAAATGTTGTATTTAAAATAGACGGTGGAGGTGAGAAAAGATACATATTTTTTATGATTTTTGCACCCGCCGCGGTTGTGAACCTTTAGTGCCTACGTACCACCTTTCGTGCAATAGGGGATCAGGGTACACGTAGTTCACCTTTAAAAAAAAAACACAAGTGTGTTGGTTAATTTTATGAGATAAGACATCATCGTCATTGTCTGTGTGGAAAACATACTTACTACCCACAATCATGAGAAAGGAGAATTTGCATCATCTCAAAATGGAGGATATGGCTTGGATTTTAAAATAAACAATGCCTCACTCAACACCCAAGTGGAAAATATATCACTTCACTATATATTGTAGAAGTATAGTTGTTTGCATCTTTACAAGGATTGACAAGAGTCTAATATTTTGAGAAAAAGTTTTAAAGTAAAAAGCCAAAGTGGCAAAATGGTTTGAAATGAGATTGATTGACTTTTAGTCTTCTCACAAAAATGTCAAGGTATTATTAAGTTGATTGAAGTTTATTTATGGAAATGTTTTGAAAATTCATGGACATAAGTCCAAGTTTATTATGAAAATGGTTCAAGTTTCAAAACAAGAAGATTTTTCAAAAGGAGGAAGAAGTTTTTTGAAATTAAAGAAGATGGGAAGAGAAAAAGAGACTATCCTAAAGCATAAGGTAGAAGATAGGGATAAGAACCATCTAACTAAGAAGAAGCCAATGCTTGACATTATGAGTCAAGATAGAATTCACATTCTTTGGATTGAAACCAAGCAAGCAAAGATACTAGACCTCTTGAGAGAGCCAAACTTTAAACGTATTAAGTCTTCACAAAAATTGGGCAGAGTAACGGCTGTATATGGGTGAATTCCTGATTACAAACAAAGCATGTAATCACAATAGCCTGCACACAAAACACACAAATAACCCAATGTCTTGAGGTAAACCTCAAGAACTCCAGACAAAATATCAATTAAGGTCACAAGGTCTCCAACATAGGCCAAGGTTTCTAATCCTAAGACCAAGAAGTCCAATACTCCATAATGCTAAGGATAGTAACCAAATAGTCCAAGTATCATTAAAGTTTTTTATGGTTCATGTTGATTATTAGGTATCTTAAAAAAGAAAAGAAAAGCTCAAGTGAGCAAAAATAAAAAAAAAAAGACTTAAAAGTAAATGCTCAAGTGAGAAAAGATGAAAAAATAGCATGAAATATAAATGCTAAAGTAATTGGTGCTTAAACTAAAAGAGCATAAAATAAAAACATAAAATAAAATCAATTATTAGTAATTAGTGGTTAGTTGGATGACAATCTTGAAACTTGCATTTGGAACTCATTAGAGGATTGGTAAAACCAAAGCCTACACACAACAAGTTGCATTTTCTCTTTGTCAAGTATATCATCCATTTTGGAATCCTCAAAAGTATCATTTAATGATCAACGATGTTTAAGTGATCCACATTGACCAAAATTGATGAAAATCCATTAGAGGATTGGTAGAACCAAAGCCTCCACACAATGAATCTCAAGGTTATTGGATCAAAGAGATCAAATCAACATACTTGGGCTTGCAAACATAGGTTTGGGCCACGAATGATCATTTATTCGAACCGGGACAAAATTTATGGAGTTAGACTCAACACCATGGATCCAATGATGTTAACAAAGTTCATGATAAAAAATTCAACACAAGATCAGCCAGAAAATAATCACAAAATAATATTAAATTTAATATATACATTAAAAAGGGTTTTAAAATGTTTTAAAATAGAAATAAAAGAGAAAAATATCAACTATGTTCAAATTAATCAAGAAAAATTAAGTAAGACCATAGAAAAATTAGAAATGAACTCAAATGTTTTTAAAATTAAAAGAAATGAGTAAAATACACCAAAAATGATAAAAAATAACAAAGTCACAAATAAAAAATAAATGAGGTCACCAACATTTGTCACAATATCATCGGATCATTCCATATTTTTTTTAGAATTTAAAAATGCATAAAAGTATTTTTAAACATTTAAAACAATTCAAATAAAGTGAAAATTTATAAAAAATATCAAAAAACAAAATAAAATTGTAAAAAAATAAAAATCAGAAAGAGAAAAATCAAAAATATTTTTCATAATTTTTTCAGATTTTTTGGACTTAAAATGAATTTTCTATGATTTTTTGAAGTTTAAAACAATTAAAATAAAAAAATCAGAAAATAAAATAAAGTCAAAAAAAATGTGGACCAATGGATGAGAGTCAAAAAAAATGTGGACCATGGTCTTTAATAAATATCACACCAGATCCAACATTTTAAAAATAAAACAACTTAAAATGTGGCGCGTTGGATGAAGTCTGACTCACAAAAGTAATCAGATCCAAGGGCTCCTGAGGCACGCGCATGGTAAGGCAAGCATATTATATCCGTTTCAAAAAAATAGCGTGGCTTCATGTCATTGGTTGAAGACGGAAATGTCATCGTCTTCAGCCTCCATCCATCCCCAAATTGAATCCTTTTAAACTGTAAACTTAACAAACCAGACCGGTACCATTAGATTTGTCTCTTTAAGAAGATTCTAATGGTACCATCGTGCCAAATTTATATAAATTGTGCAAGGTTGTGTTTGAAGAAAACCAGAAAAAATAGAGAGCACGAAAATCTGGGATATCTCACTCGATTCTCAATGAAATTGCAAATTGTAAAGAGCACGAGGATCAGAAGAATACAAGGAGTGGATTAGCCTTTTATTTGAATAAATTTGGCCAAGAAATCTACTTGAACGAAGTAGTGTGAAGTTCCTCTAAAACTGGACTTCTACAGATCAATATAGGTCACAATTCTTGAAAGTAACTGTATATTTAGCTTCAGATACGTTCAATGAAGCTAACTGAATTGAGCTTTTGGTGTTTGAAGGTGAGAATGTAAGAAATCATAATTTCTAATTCAGAGTTCATGTGGGATCTGAACAGGGGTGTGAATTGGAGGTAAAATCAGTGAAATCATGTGGACCTGCTAAGTGCGAAAAGTGTGACTTCACATGACTCAAAACGAAGCAAAATGAATGGTTTAAGGGTCGTTTCTTGTTATGGCAAGTTCCTAAACATGATTAGACACGAAATTGATCCTTAAACAGGCTTGTAATTAGATTTAAACTAATTTTCAAATCTGACTGAACTTGGAATTTCCATTTTATGACGCTACTTTCATAACCATGGTGCCAACAATGTAGGGTACCATATGATGTGATTTTTGAAGCATTTAAAAGATAAAGTTACAAGCTTTACAATGTGAAAGGAGTGATATCAATTGGATGTTTGAGCAAGAATTTTTTTTGAGTCAAAGTTGGAAGAAAATGACTGACTTTCCATACTTAGAAATATTTCAAGTTTTTCTTCAAAAGTGACCTATAATGTTTTGCATCCAAACATGTCCTTCCTCTTAGAATTTTCTCTTGACCAAAAAAGATGGAATTAAATAGACTTCTTGAACGACATTTTGAAATGTGAACCATTCAAAATCTCCAAAAATTGAGAGAGTTATAAATTGTTAAAGTTGGCAAAAAATCATGAAATGACCTATAATCTTGTGTATCCTTAGGGCATCTTCCATCCATTTTCTCACTTTGCACTTAGAAGAAGGAATAAAGTTCACATCCTCTAGATCATTATGGAAAAATAATAGGCTGAAGGTGATAAAAATTTATCAAGTTATGATCATTTGAAGTCACATGAAGAGATTTGAGGGTTCATCTAGAGGACTTGTAATCTTTCTTCATCATCAAGTTTCTTCCATATGAAAACACCTTTAAACTTTTGAAGTGATTTATTAATAACCATATGAAGAGAAGGATGTTTTTGGAATCACTCAAAAATACCAAAATATGAGCAAGATATACTTCTTTGAAGTTTAAAACCCTAGCTCCTAGATAAAGAAAATACTTTGAGGAACTTTAAAAATTTTAAACAACCTTCTTGTACCAACACATTTGCTTTGTAGATATAAGTTATTAAGGATAATAATTAGAACTCATAGCAACCAAAACCACTTACATATCTTGAGAATTGAGAGAAATATGCACTTGTGACCAATGGGAACAAGGCCTTATCCAACCATGACAACTTCTTCAATCAACCCCTTATACTTTTGAATCAATCTTAATAACTTTGAAATTTGGGGAACCAAAATAAACCTTGCCATGCCATTTCTTCCAAAACAACTTCAATGGTGAGGTTTGAATTTCTCAAGCATTATTGACTAGGGCATGGAAATAAACTCATGAACCCATGGATCAACTTGCTAAACCACATTGCTTTTACCTACATTATTAACAAGTAAGACAAACCAACATTGCATTTTATTAATTAAAAGGAAAGTAAAAACAAAACATGCATGATCACAAAAGAAAAACAAGTCAAGGTGCTTTGTGATTCCTCAAAGAGCAAAGTTAAAGATAGGGAGGAGAACCAAAAGCCCTAATATGATCTTGCTGTGATTGAATCAATATGGTATGATGAAGGGATCTTAGGGGAAAAAATTGGGGTACAACAACTTCCCTTATTTAAGTTTCTTCTATCCGGAGATACGAAGGTTAAAAATCTTTGTGTCGACGTGATCAAAGATGATTAAATATAAAACAAACCCTATTTTTGGCCCTAAGATGCCATGCAATGCTTATGAGTACGAATGCATATGAACAACTTCAAAGGGACGTAAAACACCACTGGGGATGTAGCAAAGTAAATAAGGATCAAAAGAGAAACCCGACCAGGAAAATAAATCACTAGTGAAACAAAAAGACCTGACTCTATTGGTGTAACACAAAAGGAAGAGATAAGGTAGCATCAACTCAGCTAAAGAGGAGATACTACATGATAAAAGTTATTGACAACCAACTGTGAACTACCAAAATCAATAGTCGGAGGTAGAAGATCAAAAAGATAATGACTCATAGATAACAGTAAACTACATACTCGTAGTTGAAGGTAGAAGATCAAAAGGATATCGACTCATAGAGGATGGTAAAAGATCAAAGGATACACCAACTTTTACTAAAGCCGAAAGTACCAATAATCACTGAAGGTAGAAAGAGAAAATAATAACAACACCGACGTTCACTGACGGTGAGCTACCAACATTCACTGAAGGTAGAGAGACAAATATAAATGTTCACTGATGATGAACTACCAACTTTCATTGAAGGTAGAGAGAAAAGAAATATCATATCATCGACGTTCACTGACAATGAACTACCAACGTTCAATGAAGGTAGCAAAAAGATAACAATCACCAACATTCACTGATGGTGAAATACCAACTTTCACTGAAGGTAGAGAGAAAAGAAATATCATAGCATCGACATTCACTGACGGTGAACTACCAACATTCACTGAAGGTAGAAAAAAGATAACAATCACCAATGTTCACTGATGGTAAAATACCAACTTTCACTGAAGGTAGAGAGAAAAGAAATATCATAGCACCGACGTTCACTCACAGTGAATTACCAACGTTCACTGAAGGTAGCTAAAAGATAACAATCACCAACGTTCACTGATGGTGAACTACCAACTTTCACTGAAAGTAGAAAGAAAAGAAATATCATAGCACCGACATTCACTAACGGTGAACTACCAACTTTCACTGAAGGGAGCAAAAAGATCACAATCACCAACGTTCACTGATGGTGAACTACCAAATTTTACTAAAGGTAGAGAGAAAAGAAATATCATAGCATCGATGTTCACTGATGGTGAACTACCAATGTTCACTGAAGATAGAAAAAAGATAACAATCACCAACGTTCACTGATGGTGAACTACAAACTTTCACTGAAGGTAGAGAGAAAAGAAATATCATAGCACCGATGTTCACTGACAGTGAACTACCAACGTTCACTGAAGGTAGAAAAAAGATAACAATCACCAACGTTCACTGATGGTGAACTACCAACTTTCACTGAAGGTAGAGAGAAAATAAATATCATAGCACCGACGTTCACTGACGGTGAACTAGAAACGTTCACTGAAGGCAACAAAAAGGTAACAATCACCAACGTTCACTGATGGTGAACTACCAACTTTCACTGAAGGTAGTAAGAGAAAAGAAATATCATAGCACCAACGTTCACTGACGGTGAACTACCAACGTTCACTGAAGGTAGCAAAAAGATAACAAGTTTTCCCAAAATCATGGCGTTTCACCTAAAATGGGTCTCAACTTCTTCTTTAACCGAGGCTCTCCGCCTGGAAAGGGTAATATATGAGCTGTATCAAATAAAGAGACTTCCACTTGTAAATATTTCACAATGAACTGTCTCTGCCATATTGAAAGACTTGCCATCCACTGTAGTAATTTGACAATGAACTGCAGACTATCCACTCATAAAGAAGATAGAAAAAAAAAGTAACGTCGACTTTTTTTGGGGAAGTATAAGTTGCTCAAATAAAGAGACATGCTACTTGCTGTTATGGGAAGGATTGTAAAAATGACTTTCTGGGGAAAGAAATATGACTTCCCCGGGAAAGAAATATGACTTCCTGGGGGATGAATCATGACTTCATGGGGAAATTCCAATATATTCCTGCTGAGGAGATAAAAGTCCTCTCGTGCCAAAATAAATGCACATTCTCAAACCAAGGCTCGAAGATTGTAGAAATCCAAAGTAATAATATTGCTAAAGATAATAGATTCAAACTAGAAATAAACTGGAGTGAAACAGTCAACCAAAATACCTCCTTTGAGAAATAAACTCAAGAGGTAAACCCAGTCTATCCAGACAAAGAGTTGTATAGGAATGCTAAAGCAAAAATCTTCCATGAGGGATAACTCAATGGGGAAATTAAAAGAATATACACTTTCTGCTTAAGGTCGACACTCTATTGGAGAGAGGACGACACAACTCTGCAAAACAAGGTAATATGTCAACAAAATATTAATGAATTCAAATAAGCAATGATTTGTTAAATTCAACTATGTATGATGTATGTATGAATGTATGAGTGTTATCATGTATATGCTGACAAAACAAACATATAACACTGGGAGATAACTAGACAAAACCAACTCGGGTAACGTCAATACTCCCCTAAATCTCATTCAAGATGAACATTACATAAGAAAATAAGCACCAAACGAGGAAACAGAATCCTATTTCACGGCTTAACTTCACTGGGAAGAAACATAATCTAGAAGTAAAAAAATCATAGCGACAAAACAGTACAGATACAGGGATATAACATCCTTCTCTAGGCTTCACCAAGGAATATCACTTAAACTTCAATGGGAAACAAATGTTTTCACAATCCACACTTCTACTGGGGATTGCAATAATGATTTCAAATAAGGCAGATGGAAACCATATCGACAAAACATCAACTGAGGATTTCGAGCTGACTTCATTTAGGGAATACCATACAGACTTCACTAAGGAGATAATGCCTCATTATCGAGACATCAACTAGGGACCTCGTGCTGACTTGATTGGGGAGGCCAACACCACATCGAAGAGGGGAAATTAAGATGCGTTCTTCAATTTTGAGAGTAATTATTGCACCAACTTCTCTGGGGAAAAAGTATGAAACCTCATGGGGATAACAACTTGGGGAGTTAAGAAGTCAAACATTACAATAAGAAATCAATCTTATGGGGATTTTAAATCAAACCCAACACTTGGTGGGAGAAAACACAAAAAGTTGATAACCATTTCAACACCTCTTAAATGAAACATTGCCCTTGCCTGACTATCGGGAAATCAACAAAATTCAACTACTTCTGAAAGGAGATGCTTCGAAAATGAGTCCAACTTAGCATGCACGGGGAGAAAAGACTTTTATCAAATAGTGAAGCCTTCATTGGGGAATCTTGGATTGAGTCTTCATACCATGCAAACTTATTCCCACAAAATATTCCCTAGGATAACCTTCCTGGGGAATCAAGAAGTCAACATTACAGCAAAGGTCAAACTCATGGGGATTTTAAATCAAAACCAACACTTGGAGGGTGAAAACCCAAAGGGTTGACAACTGTCTCAACACTTCTTAGAAAATATACTGCCCTGGTCTAGTTTCCTGGGAAATAAATACCAACAAAAATGCCAATACTGCAGAAAGAGCGACATTTTGAAAATAGTTCCATCTCAGCACACAAAGGGAACAAGACCTTTCGTCATAAGAGGGAAGACTTTACTGGTGAATCTGGGATAGAGGCCTCAGACCATGCAAACCCAAAAAAAAAAAAAAATGAACCAAGACTTGACTGGGCACACTTGGATCACAAACCCAATACTGCACCTTACGCCAATTGGCACCGTCTTCACTATACAAAAATCATGCGCATACCAGCGAAAATGACCTGAGAAAACCTTTCCGGGGAAAACAAAACTTCCCAAAATTACTGGAGTTCGTCCATTCCTGGGATCACCACTTTTGTTTTCCTCTTGAATTACAAAATCTAAAGTAAAAGTAAGTTGTAAATTCTTTTTGAAAAATAATTTTGTTATTTAATATTTTTGCTTTGAAAATTATTATCAATAATAAATGGAGTCTTTGTATGCTGAATAAAAATAAGAAATACAAAGAATTGGGTAAAAGCTCGAGTTTTATTGATAGAATGGTAGTCTGCGAATGGCGAGACTCCACGAATAATTACAATGTTCGGAAAATGGTAATATATAATGGAAAAGATACATTGAGATACAATGACCACTATTCCCTCTAATAACTTTGAATTTCTGAGCAACAGCTTCTGTTGAAGTATGGTGAGGATCCAAAATGATTGTTGCTTCAATGATCAAGTCTTGTCTGATGCAGTTACTTGCCAAGAAAGTCCCTAAATTTTGCCTAAGCTGCCATTGCAGGTTTTCAACTCAGCGGGAAATTTTATTCTGTTTATGTCTTTAATTTTTTCCTAGACCTCCCTTTCGGGTTTTCGACCTACCGAGATGCTCCTTTTTTCCTAAGCCGCCCTTTCTGGTTTTCAACTTAGCGAGTTGTTCTTTTATTTCTTTAGGGGAAGTATTTCTTGACTGCATCAACATTCATGGGACGTGGGAACTCCTCGCCATCCATAGTTTCAAGAATTAATGCACCGCCATAGAAGGCTTTCTTGACAACATATGGGCCTTCAAAATTCGGAGTCCACTTGCCCCTAGAATCAGCGTTAAAAGACATGATCTTCCTGAGCACGAGGTCGCCTTCTCTGAATTCACGAGGATTGACCTTCTTATCAAAAGCTTTCTTCATTCTCTTTTAATATAAATGCCCATGACACAAAGCCGTCATTCTCTTCTCTTCGATCAAATTCAATTGGTCAAACCTGTGATGGACCCATTCAGCCTCTAACAACTTGGTTTCCATTATCACACGCAAAGAGGGAATATCAACCTCGATTAGGATCACAACTTCCATTCCATACACAAGGGGGAATGGGGTTGCTCTTGTTGAAGTGCAGACATATGTCCGATATCCATGTAAAGCAAAAGGGCGCATTTCATGCCAATCTTTAGAAGTAACAACCATCTTCTGGATGATCTTCTTGATATTCTTATTAGCAGCCTCAACAACCCCATTCATCTTCGGCATGTACGAAGATGAATTGTGATGGAAAATATTGAATTCTTCACAAAGTTCTATCATCATCTTGTTGTTCAGATTCGAGCCATTATCGGTGATAATTCTATTCGGAACACCATTCTGACACATGAGATTATTCTCAATGAAGCGCACAACCACCTGCTTAGTAACATTAACATATGCAACAACTTCCACCCATTTGGTGAAGTAATCAATTTCTACTTAGATAAAACGGTGTCCATCCAAATCTTTGGGTTCTATCATTCCAATCATGTCAATACCCCACATAGAGAAAGGCCACGGAGAAGAAATAAAATTTAGAAGTGTCGGAGACACATGAATCTTATTCGCATAAATCTGGCATTTATGGCACTTCTTTGCAAATCTGTAACAGTCAGATTCCATTGTCAGCCAATAGTAACCCACCCTTATCATCTTTTTAGCCATCGAATGTCCATTGGTATGAGTGCCAAATGAACCTTCATGAATCTCATGCATCAACATGTCTGCTTCGTGTCTATCCACGCATCTGAGCAAGACCATGCCATAATTTCTCTTGTACAACACATTTTCACTGAGGAAGAAGCTACCAACCAATCTTCTCAATGTCTTTCTATCTTTATTCGAAGCACCAACCGGGTATTCCTGAGTCTGGAGAAAATGCTTGATATCATAATACCAAGGTTTCTCATTTGCTACCTATTTTGTTGTAAACACATGGGCGGGCCTATCCAGTCGCCGAACTATAATTTGAGGTATATCATTCCAAGTATTCACTTGATACATAGAAGCCATAGTTTCCAGAGCATCCGCCATTTGATTTTCGTCTCTGGGGATGTGATGGAATTCAACTTTATTAAATAAGGGTAACAATCTTCTAGCATAAGCTTTATAAGGGATCAATCTGGGGTGACGAGTATCCCACTCTCGTTTAATCTGATTTATTACCAAAGCTAAATCGCCATACACATCTAGAATTTTAATTCTGAGATCAATAGCTTCCTTGAGACCCATGATGCAAGCCTCATATTCTGCCATATTATTAGTACAATCAAATGTCAACCTTGCAGTGAAAGGAATGTGTGATCAATGTGGAGTGACAATCACAACACCAATTCCTTTACCATAAGAATTCACAACTCAATTAAATATCATACTCCAGCGAGATTCACGATCAGGACCTTCCTCAGGCAATGGTTCATCACAATCTTTCACTTTCAGAAACATCACATCCTCATCAGGGAAATCAAACATCACGACTGATAATCATCAACTGGTTGGTGAGCAAGATAATCTGCCAACACGCTGCTTTTAATAGATTTTTGAGTGCGGTATTCGATGTCATATTCAGATAACAACATCTACCAGCGGAAAATACTCCCAGTAAGAGCAGGCTTTTCAAAAATGTACTTGATTGGATCCATTTTGGAGATCAACCAAGTAGTGTGATTCAACATATACTGCCGCAAACGTTTTGCCGCACAGGCCAGAGCACAACATGTCTTTTCCAACATGGAATTCCGCGATTCACAAATAGTAAACTTTTTATTGATATAATAAATGGCATACTCTTTCTGCCCTGTTTCATCTTGTTGTCCCAGAATACAGCCCGTGGAATTATCTAAAACTGTCAGATACATAATCAATGGTCTTCCTTCAATAGGAGGGAGCAAGATAGGAGGTTCAAGCAGATATTCTTTAATACTTTCAAATTCCCTTTGGCAGTCATCTGTCCATACACAACCTTGATCTTTCTTTAACAACTTAAAGATCGGTTCACACGTTACAGTCATGTGGGAAATGAATCTAGAAATAAAATTCAAACACCCGAGGAACCCTCTGACTTTCTTTTCAGTTCTCGGTGTTGGAATTTCTTGAATTGCTTTGACTTTATCAGGGTTAACTTCAATCCCTCTTTGGCTAACAATAAAACCCAACAATTTCCCTGACCGAACACCGAAGGTACATTTATTTGGATTCAAGCGGAGACGATACTTCCTCAAACGCTGAAACAACTTCAACAAATATTCTACATGCCCTTCTTCAATATGGGATTTAGCAATCATATCATTAACATATACCTCAATTTCCTTGTGCATCAGATCATGGAATAAGGTTGTCATAGCCCTCTGGTACGTTGCACCAGCGTTCTTTAACCCGAAGGGCATCACTCTGTAACAAAATGTTCCCCAGGGTGTGATAAACATTGTTTTTTTCCATTTCCTCAAGAGCCATTCTTATTTGATTATACCCATAAAATCCATCCATGAACGAGAAAACTTTGAATTTTGTTGTGCTATCCACTAACATATCAATGTGTGGCAATGGAAAATCATATTTTGGACTAGATTTATTTAGATCTTTGTAATCTACGCACATGCAAACTTTTCCGTCTTTCTTCGGTATCGGGACAATATTAGCAATCCACTGAGGGTACACTGATGTCACAAGAAAACCGACATTAATTTGCTTTAGAACTTCTTCTTTGATCTTCACTGCCATATTTGGGTGAGTTCTTCGCAACTTCTGTTTGATCGGCGGGCCCTCTGGCTTCAGCGCAAATGGTGATCTACAATATCTGTATCTAGACCAGGAATATCTTGGTAAGACCAAGCAAAAATATCCACATACTCTTTCAACATCTCAATCAACCTGCTCTTCACATCAGGATGCAGTAATGCTTCAATCTTGACTTCCTTCGGATCTTCTTCTCAACCCAAATTGATTACTTCCAATGGCTCTTTATATGGATGAATGGAATTCTCCTCGCGCTCAAGCAACCATGAGACCTCTTCGGAATCTCATCATAGTCTTCTTCTTTGGCCCCAGACACAGGACATTCAAAGTTGGGAGAGGGTGCAGCATCATTGTATTCAACGGGTTTTTTAATTAATCTGCACATATGATTTATGATTGCTTTTAGAAATTGACACATATAACAAGTGATCATGGAGATTGAATTTCAGTTATAATTTTTTGAAAGGTTTTTTTTTTATTACCATTTTCCAAGAAAATGCAAAAATAAAACACAATTTGGGAAACAAAGACAACTTTTATTATTGATTTCAAAATCAAAGCAAACAGATAAGTCCATACAATATCAATACATTCACTTTGGGCAGAGTGAAAGCTTTTCAAAAAGATTAACAAAAACAAATTACTTCGAAACATGTATGCAAGAGGGAACATCAATGGTGATCCAGTTATGAACCCTAACTCCATGCATCATATAATTTGGCATTTCTGGCTCTACTTCATCTTCTACAATGGCATTAATCCCGGAAATAGTTTGATGAAGATAACCCCCATTACGAAAGATGTCCTGATACTTGCCTGCAGCAGACTTCAGCTTCAAACTCTTACCTTTATCATTCTTCACAGAGAACTCCAAGCCGACTCTATTCTTTTTTACATGTGGATCAATAATCTGTCCCCATTATTCACTATGGAAATTACGCACAACCTGCTGAGCATTCTTAAACAAAGCCATAGAATTCTCATTTCCTCTTATATTATCAATGGATAAAGCTTGGAACTGGGTTCCAACAGTAGCTTCACCCGCCTCCCCAATGATGAAAGAAGACAAATGAGATATCAATAATGTCGGTTCTCCATTTATAATTACCACTTTTCCTTCATGCACAAACTTCAACTTCTGGTGTAAAGTCGAAGTGACAAGCCCTGCCTCATATATCCATGGCCGCCCTAGCAAACAGCTATAAGCCTGTACAATATCCATGACCTGGAAAGTAATCTGAAACAAATATGGGCCTATATGAATAGGCAAGTCCACTTCACCAATAACAGATTTCCTTGATCCATCAAACACTTTCACAATAATGCCACTTGGGCGCATGGGCATTCCTTGATATTTCAACTTCATAAGCGTGCTCCTTGGTATAATGTTCAATGCAGATCCATTATCAATCAGCACATTGGATAATGAATCATTCTTGCAGTTCATAGAGATGTGGAGGGCCAAATTGTGATTCGTTCCTTCATCGGGTAGTTCATCGTCGCAGATACTCAGGTTATTACATGATGTAATGTTCCCTATCACACTACTGAATTGGTCTACAAGAATATCACTTTCCACGAAAGCCTGGTCCAATACCCTCATCAAAGATTCTCTGTGAGCAGAGGAGTTCATCAATAAAGCCAAGATAGATATTTTTGAAGGAGTGTGCAGTAGCTGATCTACAATTTTGTAGTCAATCATCTTGATTATCTTCAAAATATCATCCATTTCCTTTTCTACCGTAGCCCCACTAGATTCACCCGTAGCCTTCATGGGTTTAACATTTTCAACAATTTTCTTTCCAGTACTAACATCTCCACGAACAACTGGTGCAAATATACAACCGATGCGGTTCACTTTTCTAGTCTTAGCAATATTTCTAACATTAGGCATTGGCTGGATGGGAACTTCCACACCATCCTCTAAAATTGTAGCATTATATTTGGAGGGTACATCCTTGTTTGACTTGTAGGGTACAGGACCCGGTAAGCTAATCACCAATGGAGTAATGGCTGGCTTTCCATGACATTCAACTTCAAAATGGATGGATGAACCAAAAAAAGGCACAATAACATTTACTCTCTCTTCAACACATTCATTCATTTTAGAGTCATCTTTGGAAAACATATCTTCATATGAGGAGAAGAAATCATCTGCAGAGGCATACTCATCATCTGACTCTTCTTCAGCTAAACAAACCTCAATCTCAATATCCTCATGATAATCATTCCTTTGGCATGTAACCTTGATAGTTCCATTATCCAATAACAACTGAATACCTTTCCTACAATTGAACATCCTCGGGAGTCCCGACAGCAAATTCGGCAAGATCCATACTGATGTTCTACCTGACCAGCCATGTGGCAGAAAGTAGCATGAAATTGTAGAAGATTCTCATTCATATATTCCACATCAAATATTCTGAACTCTCCAGGACATCCAGAAAACACGATTACTTCCTCTTCATACTCTGCCCTAGGCCTGATTATGTGGATGAGGCCCTCATCTATCATCTCTTGCAAGTCAGCCTTTATCTTGTCACAACCCTGTATATCCGTACTGCAAATAGCATAATCGACATGGTCATGTCTATAGTAGCTAAATTCACAGAGGTATGCATGCATTTTTACCAAATCTCCACTAACCAATTTAATATTAAAAATACGGAAGTTTCCTGGACAACCGGCCACCATGTTCACATCATTTTCTCCTCCATGCTTTGGCAAAGGATTATCTTTTACATTAGGGCCAACATATTTGAAGGAAAAGATACTAGACTTCACCAATTTTTGTACTTCAGTTTTCAAAGGATAGCAGTTCTCAACATTCTGCCCTGGTGCTCCCTGATGAAAAGCACATGTTTGGTCTGCCTTGTAATACCAAGGCAATGGTGATGGTATAACGGGAGGTGGTCTGGTCTGAACCAACTTATTTTAAATTAACATCGGGAGTATTTCTAAATAGCTCATAGGGATAGAGTCATAACCCTCCCTTTTCTGATTATACCCTTGATTCCCCTGATGGGATGGTCTCTGATAAGCAACGGTGGTTGGAGCTACACCAACAACTGGAGTCACTGAGGTAACTTGTTGATGACGCTTATAACTTATTCTAGGAGGATTAACCATCCTCTCTTGCATAAAAACATTTGTATCTCCTTCCTTATTTTTAGCAAACCCATAGGATGGCTTCTTCGTACTTCCTGAACTTTCACTTTTTGTTAAGCGGCCCTCTCTTACAGCCTCTTCCAAATGGATACCCATGCCTTCCATTTCAGTAAAGTCACTTGGCGCACTCGCTACCATCCTCTCATAGTAGAAAGCACCTAGAGTCTTCAGGAAAATCTTATTCATCTCCTTTTCTTCCATGGGAGGAATCACTTGGGCGGCTACCTCACGCCATCAATGTGAATATTCTTTGAATGATTCCTTATCCTTATGGACCATGGCCCTGAGTTGATCGCGGTCAGGTGCCATGTTTATGTTGTATTTGTATTGTCTGATAAATGCTTATCCCAAGTCGTTGAGAGTATGGATATTGACGCTGTCCAAAATCATATACAACTTCAATGCAGCACCAGTCAAACTATCCTGAAAAAAGTGAATCAACAGACGTTGATCATCAATGTGGGTAGACATTCTTCTTATATACATCACAAGATGAGTACGAGGACAAGTGTTTCCCCTGTACTTCTCGAATTATGAGACTTTAAACTTCGTAGGTATCTTGATATTCGGGACCAAGCATAAATCATTCACATTCTTCCCGAACAATTCCTTTCCCATGAGGGATATGAAGGAGGTGCAGCAGGAGTAGCATGCACCACATGAGGTGCATGAGTAACAGTAGTCTGAACAATTGGAGTAACTTGAGGATCAAGATTGAAACCTTCAGGCACAAAGTTCTCTGGCATTCCCCATGGATAACCTTGAAGCATGCGATTCTGAACAACAACAGGAGTAGCAAACACAAGAACAATCAGAGCTTCAGTAGTAACCCTTTTCTGTTGAGGCTGAACACTCGGTGGATGATTCTGAGTAGCCACAAGAGATTCCACTAGAGCAATGAGATTGGCCATGCCGACCTTCAGAGAAGAAACTTCCTCGCGTAGCTCGCGATTCTCTTGTTCTAAGTTGTCCATCTTCCTTCTAAAATTAGCTCGAGTATTGTACTGGTGAGACAACTTGCTGAACAGAGTAAAGAAGCTTGGTAAGACACTTGGTTATGCATAACAAATGTAAAAAATATGTGAAATATGATGCATGATATGCAATGCACATGATTTATCTTTATTATAAATATTTCAAGGGACTTAAAGATTTCTAGAAACATTGCAAATATCAAGGTAATAACACATTTGAGATACTGAAATCTTTTATTATAATAACTTTAAAACAGATTACAATTTTCAATAATCCTAAGTACAAGATGAAAATAAAGTCTAAAACCCTAAGAAGTAAAGTTGGTGGAGATCACTCTATACGCTGGCGCTTCCCTGTAAGCCTGGAAATCCAAGCCTTCAACCTCTGGTTTTCTTCCACATAACTGGTGGCAACCTCCTTCCAGTCACCTGAATCAGGAAGTGAGCAACTAGCATCTGATTGAGGCTTAGAGGAAAATAAATCCCCTTGCCTCTCCATTGTCTCTAAAGCACGACTCTCAAGAATCTCAATCAAGTCGTCTTTCTCCTTCAAGTCTACTCTATAGGAAATCTCTAAAGTTTGGCACTTATTCTTCCAAGCATCCTTTTCCTGCTGCATCCCGACCAAAGCAAGTTTTAGCTCTTCCACATCATCCAATAAGGGAGGAGTGGTATTCACAAACAACTCAGGCATAGGTGCTTCCCGAGAATACGACATCTTCAACTGAATAGCTCTCGTGTGGACCCACTGAAGATAAGGCTCTAAAGAAACAACCCCCCTTGGTCCCAGGTCTTTCCTACTCTGCCTATGAATGTGACGCCAGGCCTTCACAATCTGCTCCCTAGATTCCTTATGATCTTCTCCCTCCTTCAAGAAGAAACTACTCAAATGAATACTATTTGGTTTATCTCTCATCGGATAACCAAGCTGTTGTCGTGCAAGAACATGGTTGTAGTTAATTCATCCCTTTGTACCAAGAAGAGGTACATTGGGGAAACTACCATAACTGTCGACAATCTCTACATCATGGTAAGCCCGATGATACCAATCAATATTCGAGTGAGTAAGTACCATGATCTTAGGAGCCCAGCGGGGTTCCTTCCTGACATCCCAGAAAGTATCAGACTGAGGAATATGAGAAATAAACCACCGGTACAACAGAGGCGTGCAACAGATAATCATCCCCCCATGATAAGAATTCCAGAGATGAATAGAGTAATAAGCATCACCCAACAATGTAGGAACTGGATTTCCAATCATGAAGATCCTGATAGCATTAATGTCAACAAACTTGTCCACATTAGGAAATAAAAACAACCCGTAAGCAAGTAGAGCAAAGATGGCCTCAAAAGTGACTGTACTCTTCATCCTAGTAAAGTAACAAACTTTCTCCAATAAGAACTGAGCTGGTAATCCTCTAATCCCTACTTTAGTAGTCATATGGGATTCAACCTCAGACTTTCCCAGATGGATCAAAGCAGCAATCTCGTGTGGTTTTGGCTCACCCACCAAACCAGTAAAAGGAACACGATCGGTAATAGGTAAATCTAACAAATATGAATACTCCTCTAGTGTAGGCATCAACTGATAATCAGGGAAAGTAAAGGAATGATACATTGGATCATAGAACTGGACCAAGGTCTAGACAATACCCTTCTTCATCCTAAGCTTCATGAGAGGAATGATTGATCCATACTTCTTCCAAAATATGTAGAACACTAAATCTCGGGAAGTAGACCGATCAACTCATCTATCTTGGGATCTTTGAAACTTTATTTTCCGGTCTTTCTTTTACAGAATCCATGATCAAAAGGTACCTGAGATATTCACAAATGGTAAACTTTCAAGTCCCTTGAAATAAAATTTCTTCAAAAGATGCTTATGAGTGCATGGATGCATGATGCAACAATTACACACAAGATCACAAACATAGGTTTCATAGGTTCAACGTCACGAGCATGAGGTCGAAGGTACTACCCATAAGGTATGGTATAAAAGTTATCACCTGCCGGACAAGGTTCTAGAGGTTCCCAAAGTCTACTTCCTTCCTTCAGATATTACCAACTTCCCGATTAACTCAGTAATTAGTAATACTCTCAAGAAAAATCATCCGAGCGTAGTATTGCGTGACAACTATTTACGGATTACTCCGTCATAGCTTCTGCACTACACCTAAAAGGCCAAGATGGGTTAGTTATTCTACAGTCCTCAGCTTCAGCAGGCTCCCAGGTCGAAAGCAGCACGTCTTCCCGATTACTCGGTAAATGAGACTATAGTCAAAGGGGCCTCCAATGAGTGGGGATCTCATGCATCCTTTTTTGGGATTACTCCCTCAAAGTTAACATGACTATACCGCCCGTTCTATCTTAAAGTTTGTCCAAGTCCGGGTATAAGACTTATAAGTAATCACCAAGCACCCTGAAAACCAGGAAAATCCAAAAAAACAAATGTACAACAAATAATATAACACATAAACAACAATAGCACATATAAATATATAAGCAAAGATAGGCTAAACCAACTTAGGGATGGAACAACAAGAGGTCAATCTTTCCCCAATGAAGTCGCCATTTTTTCTGTAGCGGTAGAAATGTTTAAGACTACGCCATTGGATTGACTAGACTTATACAGATCAAAATAAAACTTGCCACCATGCTTTATTGTTTCCGAAGAAATGGTAAAAGAGCTAATAACCCAAAACGAAGGGGAAAGATTCAAGGTAAGGGGGTTGGTTATGCAAAGGGAAGGTATTAGCACCATAAACATCTACGGTACTCCGCATGAACCTCTTTGAAAAATCTGTATATTTTGGCTATAAAATGTTGTATTTAAAATAAATGGTGAGAGTGAGAAAAGAAACATATTTTTTATGATTTTTGCACCCGCCGCGGTTGCGAACCTTTAGTGCCTATGTACCACCATTCGTGCAATAGGGGATCAGGGTACACGTAGGTCACCTTTAAAAATTTTAAAAAAACACAAGTGTGTTGGTTAATTTTATGAGATAAGACATCATCGTCATTGTCCGTGTGGAAAACATACTTACTACCAACAATCATGATAAATGAGAATTTGCATCTCAAAATGGAGGATATGGCTTGATTTTTAAAATCAACAATGCCTCACTCAACACCCAAGTGGAAAATATCTCACTTCCTTATATATTATAGAAGTATAGTTGTTTGCATCACTACAAGGATTGACAAGAGTCTAATCTTTTGAGAAAAAGTTTTAAAGTAAAAGCCAAAGTGGCAAAATGGTTTGAAATGAGATTGATTGACTTTTAGTCTTCTCACAAAAATGTCAAGGTATTATTAAGTTGATTGAAGTTTATTTATGGAAATGTTTTGAAAATGCATGGACATAAGTCCAAGTTTATTATGAAAATGGTTTAAGTTTCAAAACAAGAAAAGTTTTCAAAAGGAGGAAGAAGATTTTTGAAATTAAAGAAGATGGGAGGAGAAGAAGAGACTATCCTAAAGCATAAGGTAAATGATAGGGATAAGAACCATCTAACCAAGAAGAAGCCAATACTTGACATTATGAGTCAAGATAGAATTCTCATTCTTTGGATTGAAACCAAGCAAGCAAAGATACTAGACCTCTTGAGAGAGCCAAACTTTAAATGTATTAAGTCTTCACAAAAATTGGGCAGAGTAACGGCTGTATACGAGTGAATTCCAGATTACAAGCAAAGTATGTAATCACAATAGCCTGCACACAAAACAAAAAAACAACCCAATGTCTTGAGGTAAACCTCAAGAACTCCTGACAAAATATCAATTAAGGTCACAATTTCTCCAACATAGGCCAAGGTTTTTAATCCTAAGTCCAAGAAGTCCAATACTCCATAATGCCAAGGATAGTAACCAAATAGTCCAAGTATCATTAAAGTTTTTTATGATTCATGTTGATTTTAAAAAAGAAAATAAAAGCTCAAGTGAGCAAAAACAAAATAAAATGACATAAAAGTAAATGCTCAAGTGAGAAAAGATGAAAAAATAGCATGAAATATAAATGCTAAATTAAATGGTGCATAAAATAAAAGAGCATAAAATAAAAACACAAAATAAAGTCAATTATTAGTAATTAGTGGTTAGTTGGATGACCATCTTGAAAATTGTATTTGGAATTCATTAGAGGATTGGTAAAACCAAAGCCTCCACACAACAAGTTGCATTTGCTTTTTGTCAAGTATATAATCCATTTGGAATTCTCATAAGTACCTTTTAATGATCAACGATGTTTAAGTGATCCGCGTTGACCAAAAGTGATATAGATCCATTAGAGGATTGATAGAACCAAAGCCTCCACACAATGAATCTCAAAGTTATTGGATCAAAGAGATCAAATTGACATACTTGGGCTTGCAAACATAGGTTTGGGCCACGAATGATCATTTATTCGAATGTGGGACAAAATTTAGCGCTATGTTAAGTAATCGTAAGTGGAATTATGTAGAAGTCACACCTATTTTGAGGCCTGTCAATAGCAATCTATGCACCATTTGTTTTGAGACATGATATAGAGATCATGCTCCAATAACACTTAGTGCAATAAGAAAGAGATAAGATGAAGAGGGGTGGGAAAGAATATACAAACCACATTTGAATTAAAATTTAATCAATCTATTATTAAAATCATTCATCCATTTTTATGGAGTTAGACTCAACACCATGGATCCAATAATGTTAACAAAGTCCATGATAAAAAATTCAACCCAAGATCAGCCAAAAAATAATCACAAAATAATATTACATTTAATATATACATTTAAAAGGGTTTTAAAATGTTTTAAAATAAAAATAAAAGATAAAAATATCAACTATATTCAAATTAATCAAGAAAAATTAAGTAAGACTATAGAAAAATCAGAAATGAACTTATATATTTTTATAAACTTTTTGGTAATTTTTTAAAGTCAGAAACTATTTTAAAAATTAAAAGAAATGAGTAAATAAACAAAAAATGATAAAAAAATAACAAAGTCAGAAATAAATAAAAAATGAGGTCACCAATATTTGTCTCAATATCATTGGGTAATTCCATTTTTTTTAGAATTTAAAAATGCATAAAAGTATTTTTAAATATTTAAAACAATTCAAACAAAGTGAAAATTTATAAAATATATTAAAACACATAATAAAAATGTAAAAAAAATAAAAATCAAAAAGAGAAAAATCAAAAATATTTTTCATAATTTTTTCATATTTTTTGGAGTTCAAATGAATTTTCTATGGTTTTTTGAAGTTTAAAACAATTAAAATATAAAAATTAGAAAATAAAATAAAGTCAAAAAAAATGTGGACCAATGGATGAGAGTCAAAACGCGTTAGTAAGCTAATCCAATGGATCAAACGCGCTGTGCATATTATGGTCTTTAATAAATATCACATCGGATCCAACATTTTTAAAATAAAACAACTTAAAATATGGCGCGTTGGATGGAGTCTGACTCACAAAAGTAATCAGATCCAAGGGCTCCTGAGGCATGCGCATGGTAAGGCAAGTATATTATATCCGTTTCAAAAAAATAATGTGGCTTCATGTCATTGGTTGAAGACGGACATGTCATCGTCTTCAACCTCCAGCCATCCCCAAATTGAATCCTTCAAACTATAAAAATTAACAAACCAAACTGGTACCATTAGATTCGTCTCTTCAAGACGATTCTAATGGAACCATCATGCCAAATTTATATAAATTGTGCAAGGCTGTGTTTGAAGAAAATTAGAAAAAATAGCGAGCACGAAAATCTGGGATATCTCACTCAATTCTCAATGAAATTGCAAATTATAAAGAGCACGAGGATCAGAAGAATACAAGGAGTGGGTTAGTATTTTATTTGAATCAATTTGGCCAAGAAATCTACCTGGACGGAGTAGTGAGAAGTTGCCCTAAAATTGGACTTCTACAGATCAATATATGTCACAATTCTTAAAAGTAACTGTAAAGTTAGCTTCAGAGAAGTTCAATGAAGCTAACTGAATGGAGCTTTTGGTGTTTGAAGGTGAGAATGTAAGAAATCAGAATTTCAAATTCAGAGTTCGTGTGGGATCTGAACAGGGGTCAATTGACTATCAAAAGCTTGCAAAAATGAGTGAGGGATGATCCTTATTTATAGTTGATCATGATGCAAGGCTCAATCGTGTGAATTGGAGAAAAAATCAGTGAAATCATGTGGACCTGCTAAGTGCGAAAAGTGTGACTTCACATGACATAAAATGCAGCAAAATGAATGGTTTAAGGGTCGTTTCTTGATATGGAAAGTTCCTAAACATGATTAGACACGAAATTGGTCCTTAAACAGGCTTGCAATTATATTTAAACTAATTTTCAAATCTGACTAAACTTGGAATTTCCATTTTATGATGCTACTTTCATATCCATGGTGCCAACAATGTAGAGTACCATATGATGTGATTTTTGATGCATTTAAAATATAAAGTCACAAGCTTTACATTGTGCAAGGAGTGAGATCAATTGGATGTTTGAGAAAGAAGTTGTGTTGAGTCAAAGTTGGAAGAAAATGGCTGACATTCCATACTTAGAAATATTTCAAGTTTTTCTTCAAAAGTGACCTATAATGTTTTGCATCTAAACATGGCCTTCCTCTTGGAATTTGCTCTTGACCAAAAAAGATGGCATGAAATAGACTTCTTGAATGACATTTAGAAACTTGTACCATTCAAAATCTCAAAAAATTGAGAATGTTATGTATTGTTGAAATTGGAAAAAAATCATGAAATGACCTATAATCTTTTGTATCCTTAGGGCATCTTCCATCCATTTTCTCACTTTTCACATAGAAGAAGGAATAAATTTCACATCCTCAATATCATTGTGGAAAAAGAATGGGCTCAAGGTGATAAAAATTGATCAAGTTTTGATCATTTAAAGTCACATGAAGATATTTGAGGGTTCATCTAGAGGACTTGTAATCTTTCTTCATCATAAAGTTTCTTCCATATGAAAAATCCTTGAAAATTTTGAAGTGATTTATTAATAACCCTCTGAAGAGAAGGATGTTTTTGGAATCACTCAAAAATACCAAAAGATGAGCAAGATATACTTATTTGAAGTTCAAAACCCTAGCTCCTAGATCAAGAAAATGCTTTGAGGAACTTTGACAATTTTAAACAACCTTCTTGTACAAACACTTTTGCTTTGTAGATAGAGGTTGTTGAGGATGATAATTATAACTCATAGCAACCAAAACCACTTCCATATCTTGAGAATTGAGAGAAATATGCACTTGTGACCAATGGAAACAAAGCCTTGTCCAACCATGACAACTTCTTCAATCAACCCCTTGTACTTTTGAATCAATCTTAATAACTTTGAAATATGGTGAACCAAAATAAACCTTGCCATGCCATTTCTTCCAAAGCAACTTCAATGGTGATGTTTGAATTTCTCAAGCTTTATTGACTAGGGCATGGAAATAAACTCATGAACCCATGGATCAACTTGCTAAACCACATTGCCTTTACCTACATTATTAACAAGTAAGACAAAGCAACATTGCATTTTATTAATTAAAAGGAAAGTCAAAACAAAACATGCATGATCACAAAAGAAAAACAAGTCAAGGTGCTTGGTGATTCCTCAAAGAGAAAACCTAAAGATAGGGAGGAGAACCTAAAGCCCTAATATGATCTTGTTGTGATTAAATTAATATGGTATGATGAAAGGATCTTAGGGGATAAAATTGGGGACAACAGTATCGAGTATCAACCAACTTCGGACTGCACCAAAGCCGACTATCTCACTACTTCCTAATGGTCAAGTTGTTCAATTAAAGGTTCTAAGGTCAGTTAGTGTTTCATGAAACCACACAACGACCCTGTATTATCCTTTACTACTCAATGGCTACCGGTACCAACAAATGTGTCACACTAACATAGCCATCGCTTCAACGATGTCTGTATACCCTGCACAATTTCCCCAATCTCTTGCTACTTCCCTAAAAGATGTTCCCCGATCCGGGTAGACGATCAATACAACCCCAACGAGGACCCATAAATGCAAAGAAAAAAAATCAAACAATGAAAGCAAGTAAATGTGATCTAACTCTAAGGTAAACCCACTTTTAAGATTCTTCCCCAGCAGAGTTTCCAGTTCTGTAATACGGTGGGAAACTGACTTGGTTGGTTTTGTGTTTGATTGTAATTATTACGGATAGCAAGAGTCGCCACCGACTTTTCTTTTATCCAATAAGGAAAGGGTGAAACAAACAGGAAAGACCTTTGAGAAGTTTTCTTGAGTTCGGGGGGTAGATTATGAAAAGGTAAGGTGTTAGAACCCTTTTTCATCCATAGTCATCTATGGGCTCTTAGTTGCTTGTTAGATCACTTTGAAAATGCTTTGTTTGAAAATGTGTTTGTGGTGGGTTTTGAAAATATTTTTGAAAAGCGCCTTCGCGTAGGCAAACTTTGTAATGATTCTCGTCTTTATAAGAATGTATACAAAGTGTTTGGAATTTTGAAAATATTTCATGCTTTGGACGTGTTTGGGTGTGTTTGAAAAATGTTTTGTTTTTGAAAATGGATTGTGAGCAAGCAACTAAGAACGTTCTACCTACTCAAAAGTCTATTTGTCCATTTCTCCCTTCCTTTGATATTTCTATCTTACCATTGATTGGTAAGCAGCCTTATCTTTGGATGTAGTGGGATGGGCGTGGGTCAATTGTATAGTCATAGAAGGCAACCTATGAGACGTTTTAGCAATTTTCGTTTAGGGACTAGATTGTTTACCGAAGGCAACATTGAGGGACATCGAGGGACTATGATCTTTTTATCGAGGGTTTTTGTTAAAAGGCCCATATTTGAGGGACATGAATATTTTCCGAAGAAACAAGTGAGATTACCCTAGAGGTGCATGTGTGTTAATAGTGTGTCTGATTGCATGCATTTTTTTCTTAAACTTAAAGTTTTCTACTTGTTGTTTTTATCTTGCCATACATACTAATTACTAAAATTTGTATAAAGAAATAAAAATGCTGAAAATAAATATCCTACAGTATTACAACCATATTGAATAGTGAGAAAAAAACAAAAAAAAAACAAAGGAAAGGAAAACAAGTCCTTCGATCCAGGAAGTAAGCGCCCTTCGATTCAATTCTTCCTGGGTTCTTTCGATTGGACCTGCAAAGCAGCATGAATATGAATCCTTCGATCACATCCTTTTCTCTGCTTCCTTCGATTGGTCCTGCAAAGCAGCATGAATATGAATCCTTCGATCACACCCTTTTCTCTGCTTCCTTCGATTGGACCTACAAAGTAGCATGAATATGAATCCTTCGATCACACCCTTTTCTCTGCTTCCTTTGATTGGACCTGCAAAATAGTATGAATATGTGTCCTTCGACCATACCCCTTTCGTTTGAGGTTAGATAGAAACACGGGGTGAAGTCTAAAGCTTCGACTCACACATCCTTCTTCCTATTTTCTTTTGTTTGGGCTTAAATAGCAGCATGGGTTGAGGCCTAAAGCTTCGATTCACACATCCTTCTTCCTGTTTTCTTTCATTTGGGCTCAAATAGAAGTATGGGTTGAGGCCATGCTAATATTGTTTCATGTCCAGATTAGTTCTTAAAATGTATTTGGTAAACAAATAAAACAAAACAAAAGATTGGCAAAGAAAACAAACAAAGAAGGTGAAAACGAAAACAAACCAAAGGGTAATGATAATTATTGAAACAGAAAGAAATGGTTATTCACATATTATACTTGAAACGAAAAGAAATGGTTACTCACATGCTATGCTTGAAACGAAAGGTTTAAGGATAAGAGGAATTACCTTTCTTGAAGCTGGGATGTGGGTCTTGGACTTGAGTGATTCCCTGGGTGTTCTTGGATTTGAAGAGGAAGAAACAAGTGTGATGTTTCTTTAGATGCTGGGTTTGGGAGGATGTTAAGTGTTTGAGAGTTTTTAGAGTTTTTGAGAGTTTGAGAGTTTTTTTTGAAGATTCCCTCCATACAGCCAAAATCACCTCCTCATCTTTGCAAATGTTCTCTCTATTTATAGAGAAAGGTTTTGGGAAGTTTGGGAGTCAAATAATAATATAAGACTTAGCTGGAAGGGAAATTATCCACTTGTGTCATGATCCCAAGATGAGATAGCAAGATTAATGGTTTAGATGGATTGCTTTCTGCAGAAGGAAAAGAGGCGCAAGGCTTAAAAAAGACTTTTTTCTAAAAGTAGTATTATACTATTAAGGGCAAGTTGTCTTGGAAAATAAATGGGTAAAAGCCTAATTTAATTTTATAATCAATTAAATATAGAGTGAGTCATAGGTTTGAGGCTTGAAAAGAATTAACTTGTAGCCTAGCCTATGGGTCTAATTTTCAACTTGATCCTTTGAATCGAATCCTCCATCCTTACACAACTTTCAACCAGACTAAAACAACATTCGTTCCCACCAGTTATGTGTTCTTCGAATGGACAAACCATGTTTTCTGCGAATGGGCCCTCTTTAGTTGAATATGCCACTTTGAGTCTTCTGCTTTGACCACTTATGTCCAAACCTTCGATCAAACTCAAAAGCAGGTAAAACTAAATGTTCAACCATGGCAAGTCCTTCGAATGGGCCACCAAATTGTGTTTCATAGTGCATAAGCTATGTGTGTTGAAGGGTTTGCAGATGGATTCAGAGGTGATATGAAGGTGATTAGAAGCAAACCTGAAGGTGGATTCGAAGCCAGCATGTAGGTGTATTTGAAGCAAAATTAAATAGAATCATTGCTTTGTGGGTGCTAGCGTGAGAGAAACACCTGCCTTGTGCATGCAAGCTTGTAGGAAGATTCTAAGGTTAAATGAAAACGGATTTAAAACAAGCCTGAAGATTGATTCGAAGCCAGCCAGCATGTAGGTGTATTCGAAGGTGGCATGAAGGTGATAATTCCTTATGCAAGCTAGCATGATAAAAACCCCAGCCTTGTGAATAAAAGCAAACAATGAAGGAGGCCATTGCTTTCTGAATAAAAGCAAACCAGCAGGAGGACATTGCCTTGTTCCTGTTTAGCATGAGGGAAACCCCTGCTTTGTGAATCAAAGAAAACACGTAAGGAGCCAATGGTGCAATATAAAATTGCATGCAGGAGGTCCCTTCTTTGTGTCAAAGGAAAACCTTCAGAAGGCCATTTCCCTCTGAATCGAAGGAAGCTTTCAGAAGGTCATTTCATTCTGAATCGAAAGAAACCAGTAGAAAGTCACTAACTTTATGAATCGAAGGAGACAAACAGGAGGCCTTTCTCTTTTGAATTGAAGGAAGCTAGTATGAATGTCATCTCCTTATGAATCGAAGGAAGCTTTTTAGAAGTTCATTTCCTTCTGAATCGAAGTAAGCTTTTCAGAAGATCATAATGCCCAGTCGAAGATAGCATGCAGGAGGCAACTGCTTTGTGAGACAAACATGCAGGAGGCCATTTCTCTCTTAATCAAAGCTTGCATGCAGTGTCCATTTCAGTGAATCAAAGAAAACCCGCAGGAGGCCACATGCTTCGTGAATCAATGCAAGAATGTAGAAATCCATAAGCCCAAATGAAGCTAGTGGACTATAGCTAGTTCAAAGAGGCCAAATGCCTAAACGAAGGATGTAAATCAAGCTAGATCGAAGAAAACAACAATGTCCAATCGAAGGATGTAAACCAAGCTTGCATTGACAGGGGCCAAATGCTCCATCAAAGCTTGTGAACCAAAGCTTGTTCGAAGGAGACAAATGCTCCATCAAAGCTTATGGATCGAAGCATACTTGTTCTTCTTCAATTTGATGATTGAGAATCCAATTGTACTTGTGAAAACTTGAACTTTTGAAAATCCTTGTGAGAAAATTCCTTGAGAAATGAGAGAGAAAATTTTGGGGTACAACACATACATTATTTTATCAAGGGCTGATCATAACTCATCAAGAAAACTCAAGATTCATCAAAAGTCAAAAGTTGCTAAATTAGGCTTTTTTTTAGGAGAAGTCAACTGAACTTTGACCAAACATAACTATCACGTGCTTCATCTGAAAATTCTCTACAACTTTGTCTCTCTAAGCTCAAGTCCAAAAATGCTTCATTTTAGAGATATGGGCTAAAACATTATAGGTCATTTTAAAAGCCAACAAAAAGACACTTTTTGTCAAAGAAATTTACATCAAGATAAATTCTTCAAATGGAAAAATGATAAACATGATAGTTGTAGGGGACATCTTGAGCTTTACAAAAAGTGCAATATCACCATTATATTATAAAAATTGAGCAAGTTATGGGTTGTACAAGTTGGGCAATTTTGAGAAAATGTTTGAAACCCAAATTGAGCAAACTTGAATTTTTGGGCTAATAGGCTTATCTTTTAGAATCCAAACGTGTTCTTGACCTCATAATGAACCTCTAAATCTATTCATACACCATTTTAATTTTTATTTCATTTATTTTGATTTTATTCATTTAAATTCAAATTAAATCAAATAAAGATTAAAAGGGAGGTGCAATGCATAAAAGGATTTTATTTCAAACATGTTGGGGGCCCAAGATATTCTGCAAACTGTGTGGGATTATTTTCAAAAAAACAAATCCTCGTGTTTTTTCTTATTCAAGTTTTATTATTTTAGCAAAAATAAAAGATTTGTTTTGCAAGGTATGCAAATCCATTCCTTTAACCTAATCTTCTCCTATATATACTCTTCATCTTTAGACAAGAGGCAAACAATAAAACCTTGCAAGAAAAACACTTTCCAAATCTCAAAAATTTGTCAAACTAGGGAAAACTTCAAACCCTATTTTTAGCCGTTCTCAAAGAAAGCTAGCCTTCCCAATCAATTCCAGAAGTATCATAGAGTAAGTATGGATCATTCTTAGTGATCAAAAGTGCATGAAACAAGCATCCCATGCATCTCCGATTGCCATGTTTTTGTAAATTCGTATTCTGATTTCTATCGTGCTTTGCTTCATAATAACAATACTAATGTGCTTCTGAGGTAGAACTATGCAGGTTTAACCCATCACACGAGTCCCATAACGACAGGATGATGGATTTCCATAGTTACACCGATATACATTATTTACTTCATATTTCTTTATACAACGAGAATTAGTGAAAACCAGGGCCACCATTGAACTCGCAAGGGTTAAATTAGGGGGATAGAACTATGCAGGTTTAACCCATCACATGAGTCCCATAACGACAGGATGATGGATTGCCATTGTTACACAAATTTACATTGTTTACTTCGTATTTCTTTATACAACGAGAATTAGTGAAAACCAGGGCCACCATCTCTTTATGCATGTATGCTTGATGTTTTATCATCTTCCTTATTGATGTTTTATCATATTTTTGTGATGTTTTATCATCTATTCTGTTATGTGTTTTATCACTTTGTTTTGTGTGCTTGATGTTTTATCATCTCTTAATTGATGCATTACCATCTTTGCTCTACTTGATGTATTATCATCTTTGTGTGATGTTTTATCATCCTACCTCTTATTTGATGTTTTGTCATCCCCTATTTATCTTGATGTTTTATCATCCCTTCTATACTTGTTACTCGATATTTTATCATCTTTTCTTTCTTAAGTGCCTAGGTTTCTATCCTAATTGCATGTGTGCTTATGTGATACTTGATTTCTCTCTTATCTATGTGTGATTGATTGTTTCTTCTTCCTCTTCTTCTATTTTATTAGATTGCCATGTTCCCCATAGGATTTTTAGTTCATTCATCTCTAAGTTTATACTAAATAGACCTTAGGTTTTCTATCCATGCATGACAACATTAGCTAGATCTCCCTCTTATCCCAAATTTAGGTCCACAAGCATGACAACTTATAGGATTGATATCTCCTTTTGTTAGTCTTTTCATTTTTGCATCCATATTAAAACTAAAACTCTTTTTCTTTGGAAAACTCATAAAACACTCTAAAACTACAAAATCCTTTTTCAAGGTAAAAAACACCAACCAATACAAACCTTTTTTTCTTTTGACTTTTTATTTTAAAATTTTTTCAAAAAGGATATGCTTCGCTAGCATTGTTCATAAAAAAACATGCAACTCACTAAAAATTTTGAGGTTAACATGCATTCCCTTTAGCATTAAGCTTTAGACGTTTACACACCCTTAGATTAGAACAAACATATGTGGATCCTATATAGTACGATATACATGAGGTGTGATAATACCTTCCCGTCGAGTAATCGACTTCTTTACCCTTTCTCTTGGTTGTGAAACCATGCTCCTTTCCTTCCCTGAGGTTGAAACAATAGGCTGAAAATCATCGGGCAATGAAGTTGCCATCGAACGTCTTTTATCCCATATGAAGGGAAAGGTAAACATCAAGAAAACCTGAGAAGGGAGAAGTCACGGTCTTACGACTGAGAGATCGGGTAAGGGATTCTGCTACGCGAGGGGAAGATGTTAGCACCCCACATGCCCGTAATACTCTACGGTATCCACTCTTGTTGTCTATCTTATGGGTTTGTTTAATATATGCTTATTATACTACTGAGGACGAATGCATGCAAAATAAATGATAAAATAATGTAGGGAAAATAAAGTTGTGCTCGCTTGGGCCCTACCCCAATGCCCACATATCCTTTTTGAGGAATCAGAGTTACCATAGTTCGGCTCACATGTTTTTGTTTGTTTTGTGTTTTTTATGAACAATGTTAATTTCTCCTTTTTCTGCAGCTTGACCTTTGGACTCACGCGTTGACACATAAGTAAATTAATCATGTCCTTACCTAAAATTGATTTTGAGTTATTCCCTCAAGGCAAGATACCACATCTGATTAGTTTATGTTTTGTTACCTTGAAAAATGGTTTAAGTGTGATTAGAGAGTGTTTTATGATTTGTTAAGAAAGGTAAATTTTAGTTTTAAATGCATATGCAAAAGGGAATAAAAGAGTCTAAGGTAGAATAGTCTATTTCTAAACTTAATGTTATCATACAATGGTGGTCCTACATCAAGGATGAAAGAGAAATCTCTACCTAATGTTAGCATGTATTGTTTGTAACATAAGTTCTAACTTATATCTGAAAGGAACAAGCACATCCTAAGGGAACATGGTATGTACATGGATAAAACAAGAAAGCTCGAAGGAGCATACACATAAAATAGTAAGGAAAAGAAACGATTTTTTTTAGCCAAGTGGAGCGTATCACCCGAGACAAACAAGCGAGAATAGGATGTAAAACAAAAATGTGATGTCCAAAGCAACTGAACACCTAACCAGGATATAGGAGATCGATGTAGGCGATAAAATACAACATGAACGATCATGGAGTGTCAGCATCGGCCAATGCAAACTCCTGACAAAACGTGGGGGTTTGATTGCGGAACCCTTCCCCACTTGACGACTCGATAACAAGAGCAAGCACAACTCCCAAGCATTGTTGTGCGTCACAAGCTAAGGATGACATAAACGAAATTATGGAGGTTGATTACGAACCCTTCTCGCTCGCCTCTTTTGAGGACTTATCATCTGTACATATGCGGGCACAAATATAAACACATGTGCAAAATACCTACTTCAAAGGTAGGGTTTTAAACAAACAAAAATAGTACACAGAAAGCACACAATATGGAATTAGCCTAAACAAGTCTTTAAATAAACAAGAGGGATTCCTAACATATATCAGTAATGGAGATCCCCTTCATACATCTCTACCGTACTTCTCATGGCATCAGAAAACCATAAAGCCCTACTTTTCATGATCTCTAGAAAAGCGGTAAAGAAATGCAATAAAGTGCAGAGAAATATGAAAGTAGTAGCGGTGACTACCAAAAGAAAGTGTATCTTCGAAAGCGGACGAAAACAATGGAGAAGTAAGGAGTACACATCGAGCAAGCTTTACCAAAAAGAGAACAAGAGTTAGAAATGATATCCAACAATAGTCAAGCGCAAAAATAAATTGCAATACATGAATGAGTCGCATAATCAGAGTTCCTGCACAAGGTAATAATACAAGCAAGGCAATATCCGGACAATCCAAGCAAGTAAAGAATATCTCTCATGAAATGAGAATAAAGCAATGTCGCATCGGAAGCGAGCATAAGCCGAGTGTCTTCAATCACATAATCACCATTATGTTACATGATAAAAAAAACAATATCATGTACCTTGCACAAGTCAACAAACGCGTTAAAAGTAACAAGGAAGGTAAACCGGAAGAGAAAACGCATTAAAAAAGGCAAAAATTGTTGTTTCTTCTTGGGTAACCGGTTACCATAACTAGGTAACCCGTTACCCAGACTCTGAAAATTCTAGAAATTGGCTAATGACTTGGGATAACCAGTTACCATAACTGGGTAACCCGTTACCAAAACTTTGAAGTTTTTGGCCATTTGCTTCTGACTTGGGATAACCAGTTACCATAACTGGGTAAACGGTTACCACAAGACAGTTTTGAAAAATTTTGTGAAGGAATGGTTGGTAACCGGTTACCATATTTGGGTAACCCGTTACCCAGGCAGAAAAACAATTTTAACAGATTTTTGAGATTTGGCTCATGGCTTAGGCATTTGATCAAACACAAAATCTCCACATATTTAAGACATGATTTTGCATAGTTCAAGGTCTAGATTCAAACTACACATGATTGATTAAGATCAACAATTAAACTTCATGCAATATCATCAATTTGTTTCGTCAATTAAGCACTTTCACATAAATCAACTTAATTCAAAAATCACTTAATTCAACTATCCAATTCCGGATCTACACATGATTATCAAATCAATTCGCAATTCTAGGCTTAGATCTATATTCTCAATTTAAAATTCAACCTAGATTCAATTCATGCTTGATCAAAAAAGTGCTTCTCAAATAATCACTTATTTCAAAAGTGCTTAATTCAAGAAAACTCACCGATGGAAGTGAAAAGGAGGCTTAGGTATAGAGATCGTAATGAACGGATCTAAAATTGAAGAAGAATTTCTCTTGATCTTGACTTTTGAATCTTGATGCAATTGTTGTTGTGTTCTTGGTGAAAAAGGTGTAAAACCTTGATTTGATCTTTGAGAGAATTGGAAGAAATGTTTAGAGTGTTTGTGAAAATTTGTGAATTATGAGCCTCCTTTCTAGAAAATTGGAATCAAAATGAATATATAGTGTGGAATTATGTGAATGGATTTGATTAATGGGCCTCAAATAACCATAAGCCAAAGTGCAAATTTTTGAAACGCTTGAGTGCGACAAGTTACAGGCAAATTTGCAGAAACCTAGGTGAGATTTCTGAAGTTGAAACGTGAAACAAAAATGTAGCCAATGTAGAGAGTGAACTCGTTTCCAAAGATGGGCTCAATCGGATAAACAATGAGAAAGTTATGAATTTCCGAAGTTTTACCTCAGACAACTTTAATTCCCGATTTAGAATTTTCAATGCATTGCGCACACTTTTGGCCAAAAATGGAAGCCTTCGGGGTACCATTTGCTCACAAATATCGAAACAAAAATTTAGCTGGCTCAATTTGTGAGACAAATTCATTGGAACGGGCTTGATACGATAAAAATTAACCGAGTTACAATTTTTACAATATCGTGATACAGTGCAACAGAGATTCGGTTCAACACCAAAATTTCTTCAATAACTCAAATTTCCCGGCCCTTTCCTTACAGAATCAGTCTTTGATCATAAAAGATGAAATGTAGGTGATGTCAAGATGCAATTTTGGCAAAAAAAATGGGTCCGAAATGAGCAACGGGCTTCGAATTATGAATTTTTAGTATCCAAAAACTCCCCCTTCAGCACACTTTTTCCCTTATTTTTTCACTGAACGCCTTCAAAAGATCTGCACCTTTGGAGACTTTCCTTCGGGAATTTCCTCTCGACCCAAACATATGAAATGAAGTACACATCATGAAGATTCTTTTAATATATAAACCAAACTAAGGCGACAAAACAGGTCAGAGTTATGAATTTTTGAATATCCGTAAGACAATGAATCAACAGTTAATTCAGTTTACCGTCTTCAAAAGATTAAAGTTCTTGGATGTCTTCATAGAATTAACCTTTGATTTAGCATGAGAAGTGATAAGGTAATCGAGACAATCTCAATGACCGTAGAATCAACTGAATATATTAAACTATATGCAAGTTATAAATTTCCGCATACTGGGGAAACAAATAACCAGTCAAAATTATAATACCGCTTCAGAGAAATCAAATTATTCAGAGACACTCTGCGTATAATTGACTTCAGGCTTGAACATGTAAAATGAAGAGAACACCAAGATGATTTTAATGCTTGAAGAATTAGCACAAGATAATACTCTTGTTACAAGTTGTGACTTCTGAGTTTAAACCAACGAAACGTTATTTCTGGTTCACAGTATCACACATCCATCAAAGCATCTAATTTCTTTGCAATAACTCCCGGAAATGAGTACCTTAATCTCATGGTCACTGATGCATGAAGTGCAAAGTGACTTAATGGAAGGTATGTAGATGAAATGAGAAGTGAAAAATGCATAAGCCAGATAAAAGTGAAAGGGTAGGACAAATTAGGGGTATTACATCTGCCTCTATTTAACTGTCTTGAATCTGAAAGTATGATTGGTGCGTGCCTTTCGAATGTTTGAGGTAGAAGATGATTAAACATCAATGCCAAAAATTTGTTCTGAGAGAAAGTGTGAGTGTTTATTTATTTTTGTGGTATCTGCTGGGTGCTAATACAAGATGGAGATTAGACTTATAATGTAGCAACAGAGGCTAATACAAAGAAATGTAATGACTTATAACGTAGTGTGATGCCAATAAAAGACAAAGGATGGACTTGTAACGTGTCGTGATGCCAATACAAAAAAAGATAGACTTCTAACATGGTGTAATGCCAATACAAGGAAAAGATAGACTTGTAACATGGCGTAATGCTAATACAAGACAAAGGTTAGACTTGTAACGTGGCGTAATGCCAATACAAGGAAAAGATAGACTTCTAATGTGGCGTAATGCCAATACAAGACAAAGGTTGGACTTGTAACGTGGAGTGATACCAATACAAGGAAAAGATAGACTTGTAACATGGTGTAATGCCAATACAAGGAAAAAGAAGACTTGTAACATGTCGTAATGCCAATACAAGACAAAGTTGACTAGTAACATGGTGTAATGCCAATACAAGACAGAGGTTGGACTTGTAACATGGTGTAATGCCAATAAAAAGAAAAGATAGACTTGTAACATGGCGTAATGCCAATACAAGACAAAGGTTTGACTTGTAACATGGCGTAATGACAATACAAGGAAAAGATATATTTGTAACAAGGCGTAATGCGAATATAAGACAAGGGTTGGACTTGTAACATGGTGTAATGACAATACAAGGAAAAGATAGACTTGTAACAAGGCGTAATGCTAATATAAGACAAGGGTTGGACTTGTAACATGGTGTAATGACAATACAAGGAAAAGATAGACTTGTAACGTGTCGTAATGCCAATACAAGACAAAGTTTGGACTTGTAACGTGGCGTTATACTAATATAAGAAAAAGATAGACTTCTCACGTGGCATAATGCCAATACAAGACAAAGGATGGACTTGTAATGTGGCATAATGGCAATACAAAGAAAAGATAGACTTGTAATGTTGTGTAATGCCAATACAAGGAAAAGATAGACTTGTAATGTGGCGTAATGGCAATACAAGATAATGGTTGGATTTGTAACATGGTGTAATGCCAATACAAGGAAAAGATAGACTTGTAAAGTGGCGTAATTCCAATACAAGATAAAGGTTGGACTTGTAACATGGCGTAATGCCAATACAAAGAAAATATAGACTTGTAACATGGCGTAATGCCAATACAACACAAAGGTTGGACTGTAACGTGGCGTAGTAACAATACAAGAAAAAGATAGACTTGTAATCTTATGTAATGCCAATACAAGACAAAAGTTGGACTTGTAATGTGGCATAATGCCAATACAAGGAAAAGATTGACTTGTAACGTGGTGTAATGCCAATACAAGTCAATTGTTGGACTTGTAACGTGGCGTAATGTCAATATAAGGAAAAGATAGACTTGTAAGAAGACGTAATGCCAATACAAGGAAAAGATAGACTTGTAACGTGGCGTAATGCCAATACAAGACAAACGTTGGACTTGTAACGTGGCATAATGCCAATACAAGGAAAAAATAGACTTGTAACGTGGCATAATGCTAATACAAGACAAAGGTTGGACTTGTAACGTGGCATGATGCTAATACAAGGAAAATATAGACTTGTAACATGGCGTAATGCCAATACAAGACAAAGGTAAGACTTGTAATGTGGTGTGATGCCAATACAAGGAAAAGATAGACTTGTAACGTGGCATAATGGCAATACAAGACAAAGGCTGGAATTGTAACGTGGCGTGATGCAATTACAAGGAAAAGATAGACTTGTAACGTGGCATAATGCCAATAAAATACAAAGGTTGGACTTGTAATATAGTATGATGCCAATACAAGGAAAATTTAGACTTGTAACATGGAGTAATGCCAATACAAGGGAAAGATAAACTTGTAATGTGGCATAATGCCAGTACAAGACAAAGCTTGGACTTATAACGTGGCCTAATGCCAATACAAGGAAAAGATAGACTTGTAACTTTGCGTAATTCTAATACAAGACAATGGTTGGACTTTGTAACATGGCGTAATGCCAATACAAGGAAAAGATAGACTTGTAACGTGGCGTAATGCTAATACAAGACAAATGTTGGAATTGTAACATGGCGTAATACCAATACAAGGAATGATAGACTTGTAACGTCGCATAATACCAATATAAGATAAAGGTTGATATGAAAAATTGACATATAAGATTTACGGGCGACCCACGATTCTACAGTGAAACATAAGGGCAATCTGTCGAAGAACCAGACATATGAGCGACCTCAGAATTCTACAATAAGAAAATTGGTTATGACATGACAAGTGAAGGTACAAGGGACGACTGACTGTACCGATTTTATTTGGATCTGGAAGGAAAATAGACACGTGCGAGTATTTGGAAAAGCTGACCCGAACGAGTGTTTGGAAAACTAACACAGACAAGTGTTTAGAAGACTGACACTGACAAGTGTTTAGGAGACTGACACCACTAGCTGGATATTATGATATAACGAAGGATTTCAGCTAAAGGTTTGGGAGCGATATCCTCTTGTGGGGATGTATTGTTGCCTTTTAAGGATTCAGGTATTTCATGTAAGGTACCCGATCTGGCTTATTCTTTGTATGTATGTTTGAATTTATTTTGCCGCAAAGACCCATTCTGATGGATCGGCTACATTCTTTTGAAGATGCAATGTCATGTAGTGATAACTATATGTAATGCAAAGAAATATACTTCATGAGGATAAGCGAAGGATCGTTGGGAAATGTTGTTCATCAGGAGATGCCAATAAGAACCAGCGCTGGAAACCTACGGTACCGAGGATCACTGGGGATACTAATAATAATTTGTACTGGGAAGCTCTTGACACTGAAGATTATTGATGAATCTGTTGAAAATTGAATTTCCGATGAAGCGAGTCTACAGGTACGCCACTGAATTCTGAATTACATTGTTGGGAGAAGAGATATTGAACACCATATGGATCTCTTTGAATACATGCCCCAAGTTTACGCCACGCTGGGGTATTATCTCTTAAATCACTTGGGGATAAAAAGATGGATATGGACATCTATGAATGCGCTGGTTTACTCTAATGGGGAAATTCTATAGAACAATTTTGTGAACGCCCCAGTTTAGCTCTGCGAATGCCCCTGTTTACTCCACTGGGGCTGCACTTGTGCGCACCAAGTTAAACGATAACTACGGACTTTCTGAATTCACCTAGAGAATCAGGTTAGAAATTGTCTGTAGCAGATGAAGGTGGCCTCACGCACTGGCTAGGTTAGCGTGACCGTTATCAGTTGCTACCTATAAAGAAAAACAACACTTAGAATGCTTACGGTATTCCCTCGTGGTTGCCTATGAACGTAAAGTCAAATCTCATCTTAGCTTGAAATTTTTTTTTATTCCCCATGTTTCTAATGCAATGTTTAATAAAGAATAAAACACATTTCGCTACGAAAAACATTTTGTGATAATAAAGGACAACTTTTTGATGAAAACATACTTTATTGATTGGCCTATGAACAAACATGTGTACAAGGACGCAACTCCTATATGAGGTAGTTGCGAAAAAGAAATGGAAAATACACTAGGTGCAAATGGCAATGAGAGATGCTCGAATTTCAATTAAAACTGGTATTGCTACAGTTCTTATATCCTCAGTAGTCTCAATGCCTTGTCTCTGAAGAGTAGCAGTTGGACCAATCGATTCACTGCCAAGGTGTTATAGATGTGCTTGTGTCATTCGTGAAGAGTTTTCAGACTATAGTCTCTCGCTTATGATCCCTAATTTTTGCTTGGACCATCCTTTCGGGTTTTCGATCCAACAGGGTACCCATTTTTGTCTAAGTCTCCCTTTCGGGTTTTCGACTTAGCGGGTTATTATTTTTTTCATTTTATCCCTAATTTTTGCTTGGACTTTCTTTTTATGTCCACCAGGATGCCAATTTTTTCCTAAGTGTCCCTTTCGGGTTTTCGACTTAGCGGGTCTCTTTATGCGTAGTATTTTTTGACTGAGTCTGAATTGACTAGGAGTGGAACATCTTCCCCATCCATGTTTGTCAGGATTAGAGCACCTCCTGAAAAGGCTCTCTTCACAATATATGGTCCCTCATAGTTGGGAGTCCATTTTCCCCTTGGATCGGAATGGCTTTCCAAGATAACCTTTCTCAAGACCAGATCACCAAGATAGAACTTATGAGGATAAATCTTCTTGTCAAATTCTCTTTTCATCCTCTATTGGTACAACTGGCCATGACAAATGGCTTCCAGGCGTCTTTCGTCAATCAGGTTAAGCTGGTAAAGCCTTGTCTAAACCCACTCAGCCTCATCAAGCTTGGTTTCCATCAGAACCCTCAACGAAGGAATCTCCATTTCAACGTGAAGCACTGCATCTGTACCATAGACAAGAGAAAATGGGGTTGCACCCGTTGAAGTACGAACATATGTTCTGTAACCATGCAGAGCAAAAGGCAGCATTTCATGCAAATCATTATATGTTCTGACCATCTTCTAGACGATCTTATTTATGTTCTTGTTAGCAGCTTCTACTGCACCATTCATCTTTGGTCAGTTTCATACCCCAAATTTGCCCGCCTTAGTGCTACCGTCAAAGTTATTTTCGAACTTGGGGTTTACAGGAAAGAACAAAAATAGGGGAGGCGAGAAGACTTTATACAGAGAAATAAGAAGGAAGATACAGAGAAGACGAAAAAGAAAAGAAGGGAGAAGGGCTTGCATGAAGAACACCGAAGAGCAAATAACCTTGTTGTTGGTTGAAGATCCGAGAGAAGGACGATTGGGGTTTCATTATCTGAAACCACAATCCCCTCTGATTCGCCGCTGCACCAACTTCAAGCTCCATCACAACCTGCAAAAGGAAAGTACAGCAGGGATCAATACTAAATCCAAAACATTCAAAGGCAGAGAGCAAGGGAAATCATGAAAGGGTAACTTGACTTTGCGTTTTTATTTGGTTTATTTGTTGTTATTTTTGGGATTTAGGGGGTTTTAGGGGTCGGATTTGTGTTGAGGTTTTGGAAGATGAATAAGTGGAGTTTTCTATAACAACAAAACAATGTAAATGAATAAAAACAAAATGTAATCCGTTTCAATTCCATGTGCGCTGGCTCACAATAATTATCATACTCCCTCGTTATCCTCCTCGTGATCGTGATCGGACGACCGTAGGCCAAGTCCTACCTTATTTTCCATACACCCTCGCCCACTTAATCCATCCTCCTAAAGACACCTCCCTGATTTGCTTGTTAGTTTAAAATCGCACCCCCAGGTTTAACTTAATTAAATCATTTTTTCTATTATCACTTATTTTCTATTTTTTGTAATTATTATATTTTAATATTTTTGATTATTATATATTATTATAATTACTTAATTTCTTATTATTATTTATATCTTATTATTATTATAAATTTTATTTTCCACTTATTATTATTATTATATTTCATTTGATATGTAAAATTATTTATTTCTTACCCTTGTATGAATAATATTATTATTATTTATATATTAATATATGAATTATTTTTATGAACATTATTTTCTATTATTGCATTAATATAATTTTTGTCATGCATTAATGAAGATATTTTCGCAGTTAATACATTTAAAAAACACTAACCAATCTCAAACTATTCTCCGCAATCAACTAAAATAATCAACTGTTTTTTGCAAAAGGGTTTCAAACAGATTTTGACTCGCCGCACATTTAGTCAAAATCTCCGCAATCACCACTCTCGACCAAAGTGCGAGGTGATTCAAAATATGATTGCAAACCCCTAAAAAACACCAACCCAATACGAACTACGAATTGGGACTCTGATTCTTCATAGGAGGATACGATCAAAAATTGTAGCGAGTTCCCCTATTAAAAATTAAAATCCTTTTTCCCCTATTAAAAATTAAAACCCTTTTTCCCCTATTAAAAATTAAAACCCTTTTTCCCCTATTAAAATTTAAAACACTTTTCCCCTATTAAAATTAAAACCCTATTCTACCCAAACCTAAACCTAAAACCTAGTATCCTTGTGAACAAGGTAAATGAAAGGTGTCTAACACCTTCCTTTCGTCTAAAGAAGTCCGAAACCTAGAATATCTGTTTGTGAATTAGGGTTTCCTATTAGATGCCCTTCCCTAGGATAAAAACTAATAGTGGCGACTCTCTATTTAAAACGAGTCGCAACAGCTGACGACTCTGCTGGGGACTTCAACTTTAGGTTTTAGGGTTTTTTGCTTTGGAGTTTTTATTCATTTATTTATTGCTTTATTTATTCATTGCTTTCATTTATTCATTACATTTATTTAACTACTGTCTCTTGTTTATCATCACATATACTGCATGGCAGGATTTTTTATTTCTCAAAATATTTTCATTAACCCTTAGAAAGAAGGTTCGTCTATTAGCTTAGGGGGTACATCATCCCTGCGAGTTTATGTGACGACTTCGCCTAGAGTCGGTGAACTTCCGAAAAAGGAATACTTATCAATAGATATCCTCTTGACGAGTAGGACTTTGGAAGGACACCCATGACTCTTTGTAATGAACTTAACCAAAAATCTCATGACGAGACCTTTCACGACTTTGAGACGAATGTTTCGGTCCGTAAAGAGGCTCCACCTAAGGGAGGCCCTTGTGCCTTTTCCCTCTGGAGTTATTCATGATACCCTTAAGGAAGCCACCTCCTGGGAGGGTAGACTAACCATAGGTCAAAATTAAGGAACCTACCTTCTAAGGGTACTTATCACATAACCCCGTCATTGAACCATACATCCCTACCTTATAGGGGTATTTATCACAAAAATCTCGTCACTCAACCCTACATCTACGCATTCATACATTTCATGTATTCGTCATGCATTTCGTATAGTCGTCACCCTACATTTTTCTTATTCACAGGGGGGTATAAAAGATAATAATAAACTCAAGATCTCGGTGATTGTCTTTAAAAATGGATGCCTAAGGAAACAACTTACCCGTGTCAATATGCCAAACATGTCTGAAATTAAGGTCACAAAAGGGAAATAATGTGCTGAAGACTTTTGTAAGATTTGTCCGGCAATAGGGGATGGTTTCAATATTAGATATCCGCAGGCGCACCTAGAAGACTCATTTACTTTTTGCTTGATGTTGTACCCCAAAATTTGCCCTCTCATTTATAAAGTATTTTCTGACAAATCTGTCTTGGTTCAAGACCTCACTAGGGTTGATCAGCTCAGGACACCTCCTTAAGCACTGATGACCAAAATTAGGGTTTGAGATTGCACAAGGATAATTGAACTTTCAATTCTTCATATGACTTTCATGGATCATTATGGACCCCCAAGATTACTCATGTCAAGTTTCAAGCCTTGGATCACACTTTTGCTCAGTCAATTGAGCATTTGACCTAAAAATCAGCTGTATTGGGGAAAAAGTCAACTATGGCCAATTTACAGTCAAACTTCATAGTTTTTTATCCACATAAAAATTATAAACTCACATGTATCATTTGATCAAGTTTGGACCACAATTCCTTAAGAAATTTGATCAAATCATCAAAAGGGAAAAATGGTCAAAATTAGGGTTTTGACTGAGAAAGGGCAATTTCTGATTTTTGACCTAGCAAGTGGTCAATTGGTTTGAATCATGGTTTCAAGAGTTCAATTTCATCTTTTTGACCTAATGGCATGACCCAAAACATTGCTCAAGATCAATTGGATTGACAATGAATTTTCAGTCAACTGATCAAAAGTCAACTGTACATTGAAAAGTCAAACTTTGACTTTTTGGTCAAAATCCAATGTCAAAGATCATAATTCATCAAAACATGTCAAAATATGAAACTTATTCATCATGAAATCAAAAATTCAAGATTTCATTTTGAAAAGTCAAAGTTTTCTAACATAAATTTTTCTAGGTGTTTAAAACTTCATGTTTTTTCATAACTTTGAGCCAATTTTTCACCGTGATGCAAGTTGATTCAAAAGAAACTTTCATCATGAAAGTTATATATCTCCATGATATCTACAACATTTATTTACACAACTTCTTCTAAAAATGCTTGGATCTCAAGTTATTAATTCATAAAGTCATGGTCTTGAAATTGAACACTTAGTGAAATTTTGCCCTAGTTTTGGTCAGGATTTTGACCTAACTTCATGGAACTTTTTCATATAGTTCCAAGGGGAATTTTCAAAATTTATTCAAAGAGGGTTTGTAGAGCACACTTCAAGCTTTACAAAATGTCCAAGAACTCCTTGAGATCATTTGTGAGCAAGGAGAATCGAAGATATGGAGTTAGGGTTTTCAAACTTGAATTACAAGCCATTTCATGATGAACAAGAATTCAAATCCAAGCTTATTCTGCATAATCTTCACTTTGCATGCCTCAAACTTGTTTTTCAATCCATAGTTAAATGTTTACACAACATATGGAGCCATTGTCCAAGCATTTGAGTCATCATCCAAGTTGCATTTCCATTTTTGGAAGAAACTCACCTTTCTATTCTTGTAAAGAAGCTTTAATCACAAAGTTAATGCATAGAGATTTGCACTTATTCCTTCTGATCACAAGCAATGTCAAAGGAAAAATCAACATGTCTAGAGCCTCCCATAAACTCAGGCCATGCTTGTACTATGCCTTGAAACTATGTTTTCACTTTTCTTCAAAATCAAGTAACATAGCCATAACTCTAGGTCTTGTGTTTCTGACCACCTCAAGTGATGAAACCTATTTCATATAACTATACAAGTTATTTGCAAGCTAACACACGATTGAAAACACTCCCAAACTCCCTGAAAACTCAGATTGCACAAAACCTCCATTTTTGTGTCATTTCTGATTTTGAACTTCAATCTTCAAAACCACTCGTGCATTTCTTGGCCTTTTTGTTTCAAAAGCTTTCTCATATCAAATACAAACCATCCCTGTCCCTGTTTGTAGACTGTAACATCATCTTCATCAACTTCCATAGCCAAAAACAGAGCATTGCAGTTGGACTTCTCCAGGCCATTTGAGCCACTCTCAACTCAAGCTAAGCATTGCATTAGCTTCCTAGAGGTCCTAGGAAGCTAACCTGATCATCACCACTACTTGAAACAAGCTCAAATCCATTTCACGATTTCCAGTTTTGAGGTATTTTTCTTGAACTTCTATCTTCATATTTAGGCATTGTTAGGCTTGCATTTGTGAAGATAAAATGTCGATATCTTTTCCCTGAAACTATACATGTCCATAGATTTCATTTACTTTGATTGAGCTAGGAGAATTTTGAGTTTGAACTTTCTGAAATATTTATGTCATAATTTGGTACTTTTAGAAATTCTCATTCATCTTTGATTTATAGCTTATGATATTTATATGGTTGAATTCGTGTGACAAAATGGAGAAATTTTCATGTTTACATTTTTGAAAATGATTGAGAAATGAGCAAGTTACAGATCCTTTGGCTGGAGGTTGAAGATGAAGTTATTTTCTGGACTGAATTGATGTTATGTATTTGTTGTTTTGCTTATATTAATGGATGTACAACCACCCCAGTGGTAAGGCAGCGCGCTGGTAACCTCAAGGTCACAGGTTCAAGACCCAACGCCTCCTTTTGCTTTTTCTTTTCACATTTTCACACTTTTTGTTTGTTTACAGCGTTGGGCTCCCCTTTGTTGGGCCTGACTCTTTTTTTGCTTATTTTACTCCCTGTTTCATTTTCTAACCCCCCGACTTTTCTTTATATTTTTATTTTTATTTTATTTGTTCTTAATTATTATTATTATTATTATTATTATTATTATTATTATTATTATTATCATTATTATTATTATTATTATTATTATTATTACTATTATTATTTTCATAAAATCACAAAATATCCAAATTTATTTTTATTTATTATTTCTACTTATGTATTTTATTTTCTCCATAAAATAAAAAGACTAAAAAACATTTTCTTAAAATAAATAAATTTATTTTCTTTTTCTTAAATAATTATTTTTTAGACTTAGGTTAAATTAATATATTATTTTATTTTCTTAGTTAAAATTAATCTAGAACTTAGGTTATTTTAATTAATTAATCTTCATTTTATTTTCATTAATTTAAAACCTTTTCATAAAAAACCCTAAAAATCCTTTTCAAATTAATTTCTTTTCTTAATTAGTTTAAGTTAATTTTATTTATTTTTAATTAATCATTTTCTTTAATTAGGTCAAGACAAAATCCCTTTCATAAAAACAACAAAAATCATTTCTTATTCCATTTATATTCTTGCATTTTATTTTCAATTTTGTACAATATTCAATATGGTTGTGTAGCGGTGAAAATCGGAGATCAAGCTATTAATTAACTTGACTCACAAAAGCAAGATTCGCCACCGCGCTTTATTATTTATAAGGGAAAAGGGAAAAAGGAGAAATAAAACCCTAAAATATGCAATGTAAAGTAATATTTAAAAGTAATGAAAATACAATGCGTTTTTTGAAAGAGATCGAGAGTTCGGGGGTTGGTTATACAATGGGAAGGTATTAGCACCCAATGCATATGCGGTACTCCGCAGGAACCTTTTGAAATATCTGTTTTTTGGTTAAAATTGTTTGTTATATACAAGGGTGTATTTATCTACAACTATGTTTGCTTAAGGGGAAAGAAATGAGTTTTTATTATTGCGTTCGTGAGGGTTTCACGACCCTTTGCCTACGTATCCAATGAAGGAATCAAAACACCGTAGTTCCTCTAGAAAAAAGTTGATTTGTTTGTGTTTTTTAGTGGGCGACATTAACGCACGCGTTCTAGCAATAGGCACGGCCGGTATCGCGGTAGAACGGAGATAACATGCCCTTGGGGGAGTTTTGATTTGTTGAGTGTTTTGCGGGTTTTAAGATATATTCAAGTAAGGATTAAAGAGTGTTTTTGGATTTTTTTGTTTGTTTACTTGTTGATTTTATCCTGCCATACACGCCTAATTACTAGCATTTGTACAAAGTAAATAAAATGCAGAAAGATAAAATCCTACGCTATTACAAGCATATCGAAAGGCATAAAAAATATGAAGGAAAAAATAAGATAAAAGTAAGAAAAATGAGTTTCTTTCGATTCAGGCAGGAGCACCCTTCGAGTTGCATTCTGTTGGCCTCCTTCGATTGAGGCTGGCAACAACAAAGTCACGTCTTTCGATGGGGCCTTGGCAGGGGCGAGGTCCTGTCCTTCGATTGGGAAAAGGCAGCAGCAAGTTGTATCCTTCGACTGGGGCCTGGAAGTCAGTGTATGGCGAAGCCTTCTGGTTCTGCCTTGTTGCCTTCTTCGATTGGAGGTTGAAAGCAGTGAGGGAATGCCTTTCGACTGAGCCTAGAAGTCAGTGTGGAAATCAAAGGCTTCGTTTCATACTCCTGGTTATCTCTTTCGTTCGACCTGGAGAAAGAGGATAGAAGCCAGAGCTTCGTTTCCTATTTCCTGTTTCCTGTTTCTTTCATTTAAAGCATTAAATGGCAACATGGCCTGAGGCCATGCTAGTATTTGTTTGGTAAACAGTTTAACAGTTAAAGCAAGTTCAGGTAAACAGAAAGCAAAAAAACGAAAGGGTTAGCTCTGAAAAATAACATGTTAAAAGGGTGGAAACGAAAAGAACCAAAGTGTTATGAACATGTTTTGAAATGAAAGGGAAGATTATTCACATACTATGCCATAAAACGAAAGGTTCAAGGGTAAGAGTGACTTACCTTGCTTCAGGCCTTGAATGGATGTGGGTTTCGAACTTGAACTGCTACCTGGACGTTTCTGGAATTAGAAGAGTAGTCACAGGGGGTTTGCTTTTGGTTCGAAGAGTTGTCACAGAAGGTTGTTTTTTGAGTTTGAACAAACTTCTATGTGTGGGGTGTTCTTCAGAATCAAAAGAGGTGAGTGTTTGGGATTCTGGGTTTTTTGATTTCTCAAGTGTTGATGAACTTGAGAGTTTTGTTGTGTTTGAGAAAATTTGGGGGATTTGTTCCTCTGGTCCAAAGATCCTCTCTTAAACATGTGTTGGAGCCTCTTACTCAAAACGTTCGCTACTGACTTTGCATGCAATCGATTACATTATTAGTGCAATCGGTTGCACTGAGTTAATTTTTTGTACTGACTTTGCATGCAATCGATTACATTGTTAATGCAATCGATTGCACTCTTAAAGATTTTGAAAAAATAGCTGTTAAAAACCTTGTGCAATAGATTTACACCAAGGGTGCAATCGATTGCACACTGCACGAATTTGAAAAATAACAGCTTTGTTCATGCCTTTTGATCATGCCTTTTCATTACATCTTTTCACTCAAACTTGGCATTTGTTCATGATACATTTCCAGATCTTCATGATATTTCAAAAGGGTGTTATGAACATATAAATATTCCATTTCAAATCCAGATCTAACACCTTCTTTCATAAATATTTTCTGAACTTTCAAAATACAAACTCAAGCATTCTTCATTTTCATGCATAAGTTTTCTGCACATTTTTCATACTTTAAACAGAAAACCTTGAGCATATATATCTTGAGTATTTGTACAATATTATCATTGAAATAATAAGATTATACATTGTCAAATCACTCTTAGTGATCAATATTACTCTACTCACTCAAACTCACAAATTGATATTTACTTACTTATTTTCCAGGATTGTTGGAATTAAGTTTAAGTGTTTTTGTTGAAATCTTGTCTTTCCAAGTTGTTGGATACAAGTGTAGTTACATTGAGAGGATTGTTCTCATAGGTAACTTAGGGAAAATCCAAGAGGATTGTTCTTGGTCCAAGAGGATTGTTCTTGGTTTGGTTGGTAGTTCTTGTTTAAGTTTGCCACAATAAGGAAATCTCTTTCATGTTGAAAGGGGATTGGAGTACTCTCGGACTGTGAGGGGAACCAGGATATATCGCCCATGTCTTTTTATTTTTCTACATTTTTAAGCTTTCCTAAACTCACTTATAACCATAAAAATAAGATCCATCATCACTAAAAACCAGAATTTTTAAAGGTACCTAATTCACCCCCCTCTTAGGCGCACTTTGTACTTACAATTGGTATCAGAGCAGGTTATAGGTAACCTGCTCCTAAAAGATCCAGAATGGCTTCCATAAATCATAATCCCGTTTTCATAGATGGTGGTAGTAACAACAAGCCTTCTATATTCTGTGGTGAATATTTTGACTTCTGGAAAATTTGCATGAAGGCGCATCTAGAAGCACAAGGAGAAGAAATATGGGATGACGTCGAAAATGGTCCATTTATCCCAATAACGGTAATCAATGGTGTTGGCTCATCAAAGCCTAAAACTGCATGGGACGATGATGATAAGAAGAAAGTTCTCTATGACAAAAAGGCAATAAACCTTCTTCATGGTGCACTTAGCATGGACGAATTCTTCCGTGTCTCGGCATGCAAAACAACAAAGGAAATATGGGATACCTTGGTACAAACTCATGAAGGAACGGTTGAAGTAAAAAGATCAAGACTAAATACCCTAAGTCAAGAATACGAACTATTTCGAATGCAGCCCGGAGAAACCATTATTGACTTACAAAAGAGATTTGTGCACTTGACAAATCATCTAAGTGCTCTTGGTAAAACTTTGACAAATGATGAATTGAATCTGAAAGTATTTAGGTCCTTAACTAGGGAATGGCAACCAAAGGTAACGGCAATTTTAGAAAAGAAAAGTCTCTCCAACATGACATCCGCAACATTATTTGGAAAACTTCAAGAATACGAAATGGAACTCGGAAGACTCAAAAAGCATGAAAATCAAGAGAAGAAATCCAAGAATATTGCTTTGAAGATAGACTCCAAGGAAGTTGACAAGGAAAACAATCCAGAAGAAGATGAAAACTTCATGCTTCTTGTTAAAAGGCTTGGTAAGTTCTTCGGTAGAAATGACAAACCTTTTTCTCATTCAAAAGGAAAGAAACATTTTCAGAAAAAGGAAGGCTCCACATCAACACAAGAAATCACATGTTATGAATGTGGTAAGCAAGGTCATATCAAGCCGGATTGTCCAAAACTCTCCAAGAAAGGTGGCTTCAAAAGCAAGAAGGGATTCAAGAACAAAAAGGCTTATGCCGCATGGGAGGACAATGAAATAAGTTCCTCATCCGATTCCGATAGTGATGAAAGTGAAAATCTAGCATTGATGGCCTCACACCATTCCGATGATGAAGACAATGAGGTTAGTAATGAATTTTGTATTTTTGATAGTGATGCACATGGTTCTATAGATGAACTATTGAATGAATGCAAAATTCTGTATAAAACCATTTCATCACAAAAGAAACAAATTTCATCCTTAGAAGAGAAATATGTTTCAATGGAAAAATATTTCAAAGAAGAAAAACAAAAATCAAGTGATGAACAAAAACAGAATTTTGTATGCAAAAATTGTGATTCACTCTCTTTCCAAATTGTCCAATTAAAGTCATTGGAAGATATGAAAAAGGGAAAATTGGATTGGAAGGTGTTCTTAGCCAACAAAGATACTCCAATGATAAAAGTGGGCTTGGATATTCAAAGTTTTCAAAACCAAGTTCTAACTAAACTATCTTTGTTAATGCAAGTGATCAATCTTCCAAAGAGAAAGTGAACAAACCTAAAATAGTTCGTCACTATCCGAAAAATAAAACACTTTCTAAGAAGAAATCTTATCCTTCTAGATATAGAAGTAACTTTGAACCTACTTGTTTTTATTGTGGTATTAAAGGCCATACACCTAATGCTTGCTATGTTAGAAACTTCAGTGTGGCAAGTGGGCATTATGTATGGGTAAAGAAAGGCACTAATTATGAAGGACCCAAAGCAACTTGGGTACCTAACAAAACCTAATTTGTTTTGCAGGTATGCTTGAAGACCACATGCAATCTTTGGTATCTTGATAGTGGTTGTTCAAAGCATATGACAGGTGATATAAACCAATTTTCACATCTAGCGCTAAAGGCCAAGGGTTTTGTCACTTATGGAGACAATAGTAAGGGAAGAATCCTAGGCAAAGGCAAAGTTGGTGCTCCATCTTTCACATCCATTGAAGATGTTCTTTATGTTGAAGGACTAAAGCACAATCTCCTAAGTATTAGCCAACTTTGTGACAAAGGCTTCAAAATCAAGTTCACCAAGGATGAATGCTTGATAGAAGACGAAGTCACTCATGAGGTTATACTTAAAGGTAAAAGAATCAATAATATATTCATGATTTCCCTTGATGATCCATCTTTGAAGGTTAAATGTCTCATGGCGAACAACGATGATTCATGGCTTTGGCACAAAAGAATTTCTCATATTCATATGGAACACTTGAATAAATTAATCAAGCATGATCTTGTCATTGGATTGCCTAAGAGAAATTTCGTCAAAGATAGACTATGCGATGCTTGTCAAAAAGGGAAACAAACTAGATCAACTTTCAAATCTAAGAATGTGGTGTCCACTACAAGGCCACTACAATTTTTACATATGGATCTATTTGGTCCATCGAGAACAAGGAGTTTCAGAGGTAATGTATATGCTTTGGTTATTGTTGACGATTTCTCTAGATATACTTGGACATTCTTTTTAGTGCAGAAAAGTGATGCATTCAAGGCATTCAAGAAGTATGCTAAATAAATTCAAAATGAGAAGTCTCTAACAATTGCCTCAATAAGAAGTGACCATGGAGGAGAATTCCAAAATGCTCTATTTGAAGAATTCTGTGGAGAACATGGAATATCTCACAACTTCTCGGCACCAAGGACTCCACAACAAAATGGAATGGTTGAAAGAAATAATAGGTCTCTTGTGGAACTTTCTAGAACAATGCTTAGCGACTAAAACCTTCCAAAATACTTTTGGGCGGATGCGGTGAGCACGACATGTTTTGTTAGCAATAGAGTTAACATTAGACCAATCTTAAAGAAAACTCCATATGAACTTTTTAAAGGGAGAAAACCGAACATTGCTTTCTTTCATATCTTCGGGTGCAAATGCTTTGTCCTAAACAATGACAAAGATAATTTGGGTAAGTTTGATGAGAAATCGGATGAAGGTATATTTCTTGGTTACTCACTCTCTAGTAAAGCATATAGAATATACAACAAAAGAACTTTAACTATTGAAGAATCTATGCATGTTTCTTTTGATGAATCTAACCCCTCCAAGGAGGATAATATTGTTTGTGATAATGATGATGAAATTGAAGAAGGTCCTCAAGAAAATTCTTCCAAGGATCAACCCATTCAACTAGAAGAATCACCTCAACAAGAATCGAATCTCAATGATCTACCAAAAGAATGTAGAACTCATAGAGATCATCCTATTGATAAAGTAATTGGTGATATAAGTCAAGGCGTGTCTACAAGATTAAATCTCAAGGATGCTTGCCTAAACATGGTGTTTGTCTCTCAAATTGAACCTTCCAAAGTTGATGAAGCTTTAGGCGATGACCAATGGATCATAGCTATGCAAGAAGAATTGAATCAATTTGGAAGGAATCAAGTTTGGGAACTCGTTCCTAGGCCAAGCAACAAACACATTATTGGAACAAGATGGGTGTTCAAAAACAAACTTAACGAGAATGGAATAATTGTTCGCAGCAAAGTAAGATTGGTAGCACAAGGCTATAATCAAGAAAAAGGAATAGACTTTGAAGAAACTTTCTCTCCAGTTGCAAGGTTAGAATCTATTCGTCTCTTACTTGCCTATGCTTGTTCATTAAATTTTAAGCTTTTCCAAATGGACGTCAAAAGCGCATTCTTGAATGGATATATCACTGAAGAAGTATACGTTAAGCAACCCCCGGGTTTCGAAGACTTCAAGAATCGATCTCATGTATTTAAATTAAGAAAATATCTCTATGGTCTGAAACAAGCACCAAGGGCATGGTATGATCGTTTAAGCAACTTCTTATGCGAAAAAGGTTTCGAAAAAGGCAAAGTTGACAAGACTATATTTATCAAGAAAATCAAAGACGACACTTTACTAGCACAAGTCTATGTTGATGACATCATCTTCGGTTCTTCAAATCAAGAAATGTGTGAATAATTCTCATTAATGATGCAAGGAGAATTTGAAATGTCCATGATGGGTAAAATGAACTATTTTCTTGGACTTCAAATCAAACAACTAAAAGATGGCATCTTCATCAACCAATCCAAATATTGCAAGGAACTCTTGAAAAGGTTTGACATGGATAACTGCAAGGAAATGTCTACACCAATGGGTTCTGGTTCTTATGTTGATCAAGATGAATCAGGTGTTTCCATCGACATCACTAAATATCGAGGATGTAAAACAGATAGAAAGAGAACAAGTGGTACTTGTCACATTCCTGGTAATGCATTAGTATCATGAGCCTGCAAGAAACAAGCATGTGTTGCTCCAAGCAAGGCCGAAGCTGAATATATTGCAGCGGGTAGTAGTTGCGCTTAAATTTTGTAGCTAAAACAACAACTTTGTGACTACGGACTCGATCGAGGGTGCATTCCTCTAAGATGCGACAACACTAGTGCAATCAACATCACAAAGAATCTCGTCATGCATTCAAGGACTAAACATATAGATATTCAACATCATTTTCTCCGTGATCATGTTCTTCAAGGAGATGTCGAGGTAACCTTTGTAGATACTCATAATCAGCTTGCCGATATCTTCACCAAAACTTTGGCGAACGAACCTTTCTACAAAATTCTTCGAGAGCTCGGCATACTTGACGAACGCGACTTATAAGGTGCATTCTACCCTTGATATAACTTTTATATATGTTTTTTACATGCCATATATGAATTTATGTTATGTGATACTTATATTTTTCAAGAAAAATTTGGTTTTGGACAATTTTTGTTGGTGCAAATCGATTGCATAAAGACTGTAATCGATGGCATAAAGAGTTTGTTCAATTATGTCCATTCTGTTTCTTATGCAAATTGATTGCACCTTTCATGCAATTGATTGCACTATGTGTGTTTTTGCTAATTTTTGATTCTGTTTGTGTGCAAATCGATTGCACATGGTATGTCAATCGATTGCATGTACTGAAAGTAGCTTTTATGACAGAAAATTAAAGTTGGTCAGAATTCCTCTCTCATATTCCCAAGCCAAATACACTTCAATTCTAATAACTCATTCCCTACCTACCCAAATCACTTCCAATTCTCTCTCACAAAACATTTCTCTCACAAAACCTAAAACCCCAAAACCCTAAAACACCATATCCATGGCTTCAAGAACAAAGAGAAAGGCTTCAGTTTCAGATAAAGGGAAAAAGAAGATTGATTCAACATCCAATCCACTGCTTTCAACTCTCACCGAAGCGCAAGAAGTCAGATTTGTCAAAGACTTTTAAAGGAAAATTGTATCCAACCCCAAGTATGATATACTCTCCTCCATCCCTCACGAATGTTTTTCATTTCAGAATGATCTAGCTGCTTATGGTCTGGAACCCTTGATTTCTTCGTATGTTCCATACTACCCAGATTTGGTAAGAATGTTTTTCAGTAATCTAACACCCTACAAAGAAAAAATAGTCACATATGTGCTGGGCACTCGTATCTCTCTAACTCCTCAGGTTGTTGGTGAGATCTTGCATATTCCTTTCATTGGAAGCTCCCTATATGATCCTGAAAACGAGATATGGGATGGCTATCAGAAAAAGGGTTTCTTTTACAGCATTGGGCGGTTAAGTGAAGCTTAATTTTGCGCCAAACGGATTTGTGGTCTTGGCGGAGTAATTCCATCCAGAGACTCCTGGAGTGCAGGTAACCTCCATATATACGATCGCTTATATCACTATTTTTTGGTCTATATACTATTTCCAAGAGCTGGAAACCATTGCACGGTTACCGACTTCAAGATGCAGCTAATTTATGCAAGGAAGAAAGGAGTAAATGTAAACTGGGCAAGAATGATGATGATGCATATGCTGAGAGTGGATGAAAAGTCTAAATTCCTTCCATATGCTTATTTTGTCACTTTGATTATGGAGGAATTTGGTGTGGATTTTCGTGGTTTTGAAAAGGTGGATATGGGTCCTAATTTAAACAAAATTTCAATTAAGAATGTTGATTCAAGAATGGGCGTACATTTTAATCCGGAGACAAAGAACATCACCTACGTTGGTGAAGATGTTGTTGGCAATGAAGATAATGACCAAGAAGTTGAAGGCGGTGAAGCTGTGCCTCCTCCTCCTACTGCTCCCTCTGGTCCAAGCAATCAAGAACTCATGGACTACATGTCTCAACAGTTTGCTTCTATGAACACCAACATCAACAATCAATAGAGTGCAATCAATGACTCCACTAAAACCCGGATAAATGATTTTCGCTCGGATGTGAACCAACAATTCTCATACCTTTATTCTCACCTTCATATCCCACCATACGACCCAAATAACCCAGCTGCACCTCCTCCTCATTACACAGAACCTCCACTTCAACAATAATTCCCGAACCAAGGCTCATGGTCTTACAACCATCCAAACATTCATCACCCTTAATGTTTTGGCTGACCTTTTTTTTCTGTTATGTTATTGTCTTACTCTTTCAATGTTTCGTTTGTTCAATTTTCTGTGTAACTCTTAAACAATATGCGTTAATGTTTTAATTCTACAATTTTTGTCAATATATTGCTCTATTATTATTTCCTTTAGGAATCTTTCCCTTCTTTTTGATAATGTCAAAGGGGGAGAAATATGTATGGTACTTTATGCTTGTATTTCCTATGTCTTAATTTTCAAGGTACTCTCCAATCAAGATGAAGAATTGCAAACGATTCCAACCCTCTCCTACATAGGGGGAGTTTTGCATCTTAGGGGGAGAAGCTCTTCCGGAAAGTACATCGCATAAAGAAAGATTGTTTGTCATCATCAAAAATGGGGAGAATGTAAAACCAAGCTTCTCAAATAAGCTTTTGTTTTGATGAAGACAAACCATGGCTAACAAAGAAGGCAAAGATTTTGATCAAGCATCTAAGCATCTAAGGATAATATCTTCACTCAAAGCTCTCAACAACTTTAAAGGTATAATAATATTATTTACTTTGATCTTAAGATATAGATGCTCAAAAATGAAAAAGAAATGTTTAAAAATCATTACTCAAGCCTTTCAAAGATAAAATTTCACTTTTCTTCTGCATGCAATCGATTTACATCTTAGTGCAGTCGATTGCACACTTCAAAAATTTCAAATCTTTTGCTTTTGTTTCTTTGTGCAATCGATTTACATTCCTATGCAATCGATTGCATACTTAAAATTTTCAAAATGTTTGCTACTGACTTTGCATGCAATCGATTACATTATTAGTGCAATCGATTGTACTCAGTTAATTTTTTCTACTAACTTTGCATGCAATCGATTACATTGTTAATGCAATTGATTGCACTCTTAAAGATTTTGAAAAAATAGTTGTTAAAAACCTTGTGCAATCGATTTACACCAAGGGTGCAATCGATTGCACACTGCACGAATTTGAAAAATAACAGCTTTGTTCATGCCTTTTGATCATGCCTTTTCATTACATCTTTTCACTCAAACTTGGCATTTGTTCATGATACATTTCCAGATCTTCATGATATTTCAAAAGGGTGTTATGAACATATAAATATTCAATTTCAAATCCAGATCTAACACCTTCTTTCATAAATATTTTCTGAACTTTCAAAATACAAACTCAAGCATTCTTCATTTTCATGCATAAGTTTTCTGCACATTTTTCATACTTTAAACAGAAAAATTTGAGCAAATATATCTTGAGTATTTGTACAATATTATTATTGAAAGAAGAAGATTATACATTTTCAAATCACTCTTAGTGATCAATATTACTCTACTCACTCAAACTTACAAATTGATATTTACTTACTTATTTTCCAGGATTGTTGGAATTAAGTTTAAGTGTTTTTGTTGAAATCTTGTCTTTCCAAGTTGTTGGATACAAGTGTAGTTACATTGAGAGGATTGTTCTCATAGGTAACTTAGGGAAAATCCAAGAGGATTTTCTTGGTCCAAGAGGATTGTTCTTGGTTTGGTTGGTAGTTCTTGTTTAAGTTTGCCACAATAAGGAAATCTCTTTCATGTTGAAAGGGGACTGGAGTACTCTCAGACTGTGAGGGGAACCAAGATATATCACCCATGTCTCTTTATTTTTAAGCATTTTTAAGCTTTCCTAAACTCACTTATAACCAGAAAAATAAGATCCATCATCACTAAAAACCAGAATTTTTAAAGGTACCTAATTCACCCCCCCTCTTAGGCGCACTTCGTACTTACAAACCCTAATCAAAGACAAATCAAGCATGAAAAATCAATACACTAGCACATAAGCACCCCTAGGGTAAATCCACTTGGTTGCCTTACAAAAATGGCCATATTATGCATGTGAGGTATCTTAGAAAAAACAAGCAAAAATACAAGATCATGGTCCCTCGATGACGCTATCAAAAGTTGCCTTTCAAAATGATCTTAGTCCCTAAATAAAAATGCTAAGATACCTTGCAACATTGCTAATCCTGGTTATACGATGACCCACGCCCGTCCCGTTTACATCCAAAGATAGGTTTACTTACCAAATCAATGGTAAGATAACAATGTCAAAGGAAAAAGGAAATGAACATGAAAGACTTTTGAGTAGGTAGAATGTTCCTAGTTACTTGCTCAATTTCAAAACCAAAACATCCTTGTTATTTTCAAAACAAAACACTTTCAAAAAACATCTTTCAAACTTAAATTTTTTTTCAAAATATCAACACTTTGTATACATTCTGACGAACGAGAATCATTACAAAGTTTGCCTAGACGATGGCGCCTTTTCAAAATACTTTCAAAAACCACACAAAGCACATTTTCAAACAAAAGTAAGTGATCTAGCAAGTAACTAAGAGCCCATGGAAAACCATGGATGAAAAGGGTGCTAATACCTTCCCTTTTCATAATCTACCCCCCGAACTCAAGAAACAATCTCTAAGGTCTTTCCTGTGCTTTTTCACCTTTCCTTTTGGATAAAAGAAAAGTCGGTGGCGAGTCTTGCTAACCGCAACATTTGCGATAAAATGCAAAACATCCAAGTCAGTTCTCGCACTGTATCACAGAACTGGCGACTCTGCTGGGGAAATTCTAAAAGTGGGGTTACCTTAGGGTTAGATCACATTTACTTGCTTTCATTGTTTGACTTGTATGCTTTACATTTTGCTTCTTTGTTTGGGTTTGAATCCTCTACCCGGATTTGGGATACCTTATAGGTAAATAGCAATACGTTGTGGAAACTGTGTGGGGTATACTGACACAGTCTAAGCAATATCTACGCTAGTGCGACATATTTGTGGGTACCGGTAGCCCTTGAGTAGTCAAGGAGAATACGGGGCCGCTGAGTGATGTCATGAAACACTAATGAACTTTTAGAACCTTTACCTGACCAACTTGGCCTTTAGGACGTAGTGAGATGACCGACTTTGGTGCAGTCCGAAGTTGGTAGATACTCGATACTACACTCATTGAGGTTTGGTTTTTTGGGGTATTTCGGTCGCCATTAAAGAGGCTTGCACTGAAACAATGCCCAAGGAAGCAAATCAGTGATATTGAGCTCCTTAGAACCCGATTACTATTACTAGGACAGGTTTGAGCCAACTAAACTTCAAGAGGGTACTTACCTATGAGACTCCATGCAAGCCTAAACCTAAGGACTTGATTGCTCTGTTTGTGTATATATAATTGTACATAACATCATAACCATCATGACATCATACTCATACTCACTAACCATTACAAGTATTTTTGGGATTTATCTTTGTTCTGCTTTATAGGGAATGGATTCTATTCGCAGGAAAACCATTCAAGTCAATCTCGTAAGGATCCCTCCTCAACTTAAAGAGTTAGCATCAAGGGTTCCCAAAAATTCTCCATTTACTGAGAGACATGGTCTCCTACTAAACTTGGTCACCTCCAACACTAATGAGGACATGATGAAGGCGCTCTTTCAGTTCTTTGATCCTTTACACCATTGCTTCATATTTCCCGATTATCAACTTGTGCCAACTTTGGAAGAATTCTCCCAACTCTTGAGGATTCCCATTCTCAATCAACTACCTTTCAACGGTACGGAAAGAGATCCAATGCCGGAAGATATTGCTCAAGCTCTACACTTGCAACCATCTGATATCACAACTAATTGGGAAACAAGGAGTGGTGTCAAAGGTTTCCTAGCAAAGTTCTTGTTTGAGAAAGCCCAAAATTGTTGGAACTCTTTGGATTTGAAAGCTTTTTAGGAAATTGTGGCTCTCCTCATCTATGGGATGGTTTTTTTTCCAAATCCTGACCAACTCATAGATGTAAACACCGTAAAAATCTTCATGTCTCGTAACCCGGTGCCTACTTTACTAGGGGACATCCTACATTCTTTTCACACTCGCACTATGAGGAAAAGAAGTATCCTTATGTGTTGTACTCCTCTTTTGTCAAGATTGTTTATTTCGCATCTTCCCCAATCTGTGTTGAAGAACGAGAAAGGTTCAAGGTGGTTACATAGGTTGATGACGCTCAAGCATTCAGACATTCATTGGTGTTCCCGCTCTTTGGAGAATGTTACTATCATAGACCGTTATGGAGAATTCCCTAATGTACCTTTGCTTGGCATTAGAGGAGGTATCACCTATAACCCTTGCTTAGCCTTAAGAAAGTTTGGTTACGCCCGAAGGGATGGTCCACACGAGATGCTTATTCAAGGTTTGGTATTTGACTACGAGAGAGACGATCAAGGTCACCGCCAGAGATTTATCCGAGCTTGGAGGATGTTGAACAAGGTGGATAGAAAGACATTAGGACACAAGACTTCCATTCCCCTCGAGCCTTACCTTAAATGGCTGCGAGCACGTGCTCAGAAACTTGTGATGCCTTATCCCTCCATCTTACCAGTCATCATGGAGCCTGTGGTTGAAGGATATGTTCCCTACACTATCCTCCATCCCAACATGCCTACCTCTCTCGAAGACTTGCAAAAGGGTTGGATCCAGTTGAAGGAAGAACGAGATACTTTCGAGGCTCAATTCTATGCTAGTGAAAAGAGGGTCTTGGAGCTTACGAAGCAGCTACAAGAAGAGCAAAGTGTGAACGCTTATCTCGCACCAAAGAGGATGCGTTCGGTCTTTTTATCTTAGAAATTTATTTTGTAAGCCCAAGAGGCATGATGTAATCTTTCTTGTTTTGTCTAATGAAAATTAATGTTTGTTCATTCTTTTGTCTATACAAATTTAAATCTCATTAATCCTTGAAATCATTTGCATGTACATATTCCATGCATCATAACATAACAGGTTTTCGCATAACATGTTTCCTTATCTTTCTGCTGTTTATTTCAGCAAGATGGATCTAGAGCAAACTGTGAAGGATCTCCAAACCCAGAATTCTCAGTTTCAGGAGACTCTACTAGCCCTAGCCAAGGGGGAGCAAGATATGATGGCTTTGCTGGCAGTTAAGAAGAAGCAAAAGAATAAAGCTCTATTCAACATGGGAAGAAGGTTCAAGGAGACATTCTGTCAAATCCCAGTAGGAGGAGATTCATCTGAAGAGGACGAGAACCAGATTAGTGAGGTCAAGAGTACTCAAGCTGACTGTATCAATGATCAAGTATCTGATGATGATTATTACAATGAGCAGTATCCACCCGCTGATATCAAATACAAGCAGTTAGAAGACAGATTGAAAGCTGTTGAAATCCAGGTTGTCCCCGATTTAGATTTTGATAATTTGGTTTTGATCTCTGGGGTAGTCATTCCCCACAAATTCAAAATACCAATATTTGCAAAGTTAGATGGGGTTTCTTGTCCAAAACTCCATTTGAAATCTTATGTGCGCAAGATGCAGCCGCACACTGCTGATAAGAATCTCTGGGTTCACTTTTTCTAAGAGAGTTTGGTTGGAACACAACTTGAATGGTTTTATCAGTTAGATTGTTCTCGTATCAATACTTGGGAGGATTTAACAACTGCCTTCTACCATCATTATCAATACAACTCCGACTTGGAGCCAACGAGGGTTCAGTTGCGAGATATGACCATGGGGAAGAATGAAGGATTTAAGGAATATGCGCAAAAGTGGAGAGACCTTGCATGTAGGGTCCCACCTCCCTTGACTGATAGGGAGCACATCGACATGTTTATGGGCACTTTATATGGTCCTTTCTTTAATCTGTTGGTTGGCTGCTCTTCTTCTGGTTTCACTGAATTGATCTTAACCGGCGAAAGAGTTAAAAGTGGCATCAAAAGTGGGAAGATCTCTATGGCATCTATCTCCACTCCAAATCCTATCAAGAAACCTTTTGCAGCAACGAAGGAAGTCAATGCTGTGTATGGGGCAAGAGCCCTTACCAAGAAGAACGATCACCCGTCTGTCAACGTTGTCGGAATCTCCAATCCAACTCCTACTCCAAGACCATCTGCAAATCATCAACATTTTGAAACTCCAAGAAGACAATTTACGAGGTTAGGGATGTCACTATCTTAAGCCTTTCAACATTTTCTCAAGGCTAATTTAGTGACATTACGCGATCCTCCCTCCAACCCTAACACCTCGTCACCAAAGTATAATCCAAACGCTAAGTGTGCTTACCATTCAAGCAGCCCCGGGCACGGGACTGACCAGTGTTGGGCCTTGAAGAACAAAATCCAGGATTTGATTGATAAAAAAACAATTGAATTTGTTCCTCCTCCAACGCCGAATCTAATCACTGCTCCAATGTCGAAACATGACAAGAGTGTTAATGTTATTGAAGATACAATTTTTGTTGCCTCTGTTGAAGAATTGACTACTCCGTTGAATGTAATCAAGAATAATCTGTTGAAAGTTGGGATCTTCCCTGGCTGTGAAAAAGACTGTGTGATGTACAAGAAAACTCAATGGATGTGAAGGGCTGAAGAAAGGCATTCAACGCCTGATAGATAGCCACAAAATTCTATTTGATAAGACTCCACTTGCCAAGAGTTTGATTAACAAATGTGAAGACCTTTCCGTTATTACCATCTCAAACAAACCTCTTAGGATCACCTCCAAAGGTCCTATTAGGATTTCAAAGAACCCATTATTGCTCCCTTAATAATTACCAATCCCGGACCAATTCCTTACTCTTCAAACAAAGCGGTACCATGGAATTACGGTGCTGAGGTATTCTATCATGGTATTAAACAAGATGTCTAGATCGAAGAAGAAAAATACGACAATGTTGGTAACATAGCTGGTTCAAGCAAAGTAACTAGGATTGGGAGAATATTTTCACCCGATTTCTCACCACCAGTTGTTACAAGGACGCCCATCAGCATTACTGCTGCCAAGCCAAGTACTGATACAAGAGGGAAGGAGAAGGTTGTTGAGCCTGTTGTGATTGAAGTGCCCTCCAAGGACGTAGTTGATGAAGAACCCTCCGCTCGCGAGATGGACGAGATTTTGAAGATCATAAAAAGAAACGACTTCAAGATTGTAGAACAGTTGGGGAAAACCCCTTCTAAGATTTTAATGTTGTCATTTCTGCTTTGCTCTAATGCCCATGCTTGGACATTAATCAAGTTCCTGAAAAAGGCTCATATCCCCCATGAGATGACAACGAATCAATTTAAGAATTGCGTGGCTAGCCTGACAGCTGATAATGGCTTGGTATTTTCAGATGCTGACTTAACACCTCTTGGGAAGAATCACAATAAAGCTTTACATGTTTCTGTCGAGTGAAAAGGGACTACCTTAGCACATGTTCTAGTCGACACTGGTTCTTCTCTGAATGTATTACCCAAGGGGGCGTTATACCGTCTTGACTGTGAGGATTTAGTCTTGAAGCCAAGTGATATCATTGTAAGTGCGTTTGATGTATCAAAGAGGACTGTTCATGGGGAGGTAGATCTTCCAATCAAAGTGGGCTCCCAAATATTTAACTCCACCTTCTATATTATGGATATTCGTCCTGCCTATTCTTGTCTATTAGGTCGCCCGTGGATCCATAAAGCTGGGGCAGTAACTTCAACCCTCCACCAGAAACTCAAATATCCAGTCAAGGGAAGAATAGTCACTGTCTGAGGAGAAGAAGAGTTTATGGTGAGCTACCTTAACTCTTTCAAGTACGTAGAGATGGATGGAGAATTCATTGAAACCCCATGTCAAGCCTTTGAAGTCATGCCACCGATGATTGCTGCTACCAAATGTTCTTCTGATGAGTCTAAAGTTGTTAAGGCCACACCAAAGATGGTTTCAGTCAAGGATGCCCGCGCGGAAATTGAAGAAGGAAATTGCGATACTTGGGGGCAACTCCTCGATATCTCATTTAAAGCGGACAAGTTTGGTTTGGGCTTCACTGTCAAAGCTCAGAAGGAAGTGAGGCATGCTCGTGCTGGAAAGCCACCTCTCCACATTGGAAGCCATGAAGTCAACGCCATGGGTGATTCTGATGAAGAAGCTGCATTTTAAGGTTGAATTGTAAAACTTTAAATCAAATGAAGACAACACTGTATTTTTATCCTGGTTCATTTGATCTCAAACTACTCCAGTCCACCCGTCAAGGTGATTTCGCCTCTCTCCAACGAGGTCTTAATCCACTATATTCAACTGAATACAACAACTACTTTAACAACTGTTAAAGCCTTCTTGAGTATAACCACAGACCGGTTTATCTCAAGGAAATTCTCTTACAGATGATTTGAACAAAATATGTGTTAATGTTTTCTAACAAAACTATATATCACAATTGTGATAATACACAATATTAAGCTTAGAATGAAAACTGAATTGCTAAAGCGTTTGGATGAACGTAGTTGGAAATCTTAGCAATTTGTATGAGTGTGTGCGCGTAGATTATTAGCCTTTTCTTTTCTCACACATACTTATTTATAAAGCCAAGGCAAAGATACGTTGGTGTCCATAAATCACTTTCAATGACCATAACGTTCTTTCCTTTTTGAGAAGATCTTGTCTTGGATAAAGTCGTTGGAAATTAATCTGTCTTGAATGCTTAGTAACGATTCAGAGTGTTCTGCTATTGATAGCGCTTCAGAATGTTCTTTGCTTTAGATTATGCTGACGCTTATGAGTGCTGATGACTTGCTAAAGATCTTGATCAGAGTTAGAGTATTTTATGCGCAGATTCTGGTCATCAGGCTTCAGCGTATGATCTGGTAACTTCAGCGTGTAGCACATGTTATTGATCTTCTGATGCTGACATATCTTTTGATGCTTATGTTGATACTGATCTTCTGATGCTGATTCCATCAGAACTTCTGTAAATACACAACATAATTTTAAGTAGCATATATGTCTTATATATAAATCTTATAATTTATTTGTTCTTGTATTTTGTTATCATCAAAACTCTAATTGAGGGTTGTAGAATCAAACTATGTTCTAACAATCTCCCCCTTTTTGATGATGACAAAAACCAGATTTTTTTCAATTAAAAATAAAGAATAAGAGGTATCAGAGATTAAAAATAAAGAGTAAGAGGTATCAGAGCAATGAAGAGAAAAACTCCCCCTGAGTTGATTGCTTCCCTTTAATTCCATGAGACTTTAAGCATAAGGACTTTACTGTTTCTTTCGTCATAATCTTGTACCCGTTCAGGCTTTTCAGAAGAAAGCAATTCAAATAGATCAGAATGTCAGAATGTTTGAGACTTATGTCTCAGTAATCCGTTATTGAAAAATATCATTCTTTCTCCCCCTTTTTGTCAGTTATCAAAAAGCATAAATAATCAGAGCTAAAAATGCATTTATATTAAAAACAGAAGCAATGATAAGTTCAGAACATGTAAAAATATTACAGATAAAGAAGTTATAAAAAGAAACAGCAAGGAAATTTCTAAGAAGGAGGAGGAAGTCGTGTGAACAAAGCCTCCAACATGCTCTTGATTTGTGTGTTGGTTTCCTGTTTCTGAGATAACATGTTTGCTATTGCATCAATTTTGGTGTCCTACTTATCCATTCTTTCATTCATCAGCATATCAGATCTTTTCAAGTCTTCAAGAGTTTGCCTGTCAAGGGAGGAAGCTTGAGGATCTTCAGAAACAGGTTGCTTCTTAGAGCTTTCAGCAAAAACTTCTTCTTGACCCAAGTCTTCAGCTGGAATCATCTGTTCTTCTGACTATGGTTGTTCTTTGGAAGCTGGACGATGTTCAGACCAAGGGGCAATGTCCAGATGGAGAACTTCTTCCTTAAGCAACTTGCTCAGAACTGGACCTTCAATTTCTTTTAGCAGATTTCTGAAGTTCTGTTGAGCTTGTCCATAGCTCTGTTCTTGCAGCTTAAAGGTTTCATAGCATACCCATATTCTGAACTTTGTCCAAAGGTAGTCAGAAGCAGCAGGGTCAACCAGTTCCAGACTTGCTTGTTTCAGAGAAGTGATCCACTTCTGTATTTCTGTTTCAAAGTTCAATATGCTGGAACCAACATCTAGATGTTTTGGTTTAGGGATAGCAGTTTTGTGGTTTATTGCAACAAGGCGTCCAAGGAATGTTAAATCAATGACAGTCTTGCTGTGGTCGTCTGAATTGTCTTTAGGTGAGGGAGTGGGAGAGTCAGGAATTATGATTGGACTTGATGGGGAATTTGGTGGAGTTAATCAGGTGAAGAGGGAAGTTGAGGGATATTCACAGTGGTGCCACAAGGAAATTGAATGGCCAGAGGTTGTGGTTCAGGGGATTCAGAGGATTGAGCCTCAGAGGTTTGAGTCTCAGGTTGTGGAGATTGTTCAGGTTAAGGAGAGGGTGGATTAATTTCTGGTTGAGGAGATGAGGGTAGTGGGATTTCTGGTTCTGGAGAGAGTGGAATTTCTGGTATTGGTGAGATGGGAATTTCTGGTTCTAGAGAGAGTGGAATTTCAGGTTGTGATGAGATGGGAATTTCTGGTTGTGGTTCTGTGGTAGTTTGAGGATTTGGATTTTCTGGAGTGGGAACAGAAGTGTGTTGGTCTATATCAGAAAGAACTTGTGCAAGTTCTTGTTCTGGTATGGCTTCAGTATTTGGATTTTGTGGTTGGGAGCGAGATCTTCTGAGGGTTAATGATTCAGAAGGGTCAAAGTCAAGGTCAAAATCATCAAAAGTTTGAGGTGTTGGGTTTTCAGATGGAGTTGGAATAGGGATAGATGTTGAAACAACAGTTGAATCTAAAACAGTTACAAAAGAAAGATTACCTCTCTTCTTAGGAGTCTGCTGAGATGATCCTTCTGCAACAACTTTTCTTTGTCTTCTTCAGAACAACCTCTGGAGCCTTCTGCTAAAGATCTTGAATATTCAGATTTGGTGTTGTACCATCAGCTTTACAAGCATCCAGATATCTCAGAATGATTTCGGGTTTAGAGTCAATTTCTGAGAACAGAGGGAAGTTGTCCAGAGGGACTCTTCTGCTGGAGATTTCATCAAAGGGAGTGACGCTGGGCTCCTTCTTGATGTTCTCTATCAACTTCATCTTCTTCAGATTTTTGGAATTCAGTTGCTTGCCAACAGAAGCTTCCAGAGTGCTGATTTCTTGAGCCTCTGTCAGATGATCAATCAGCTTATTCTCTGTAAGAATATCTGATATCAGTCTTCCTAAGGGTATCCAATCCCTTTTTGTTCGCTCCTCTTCTCTTGTTTCTTTGACACTTGCTGAGATGGTTGAACAGAAGATGAGCCAGATTTATCTTGACCTTCTGAGAGATGAAATAGATCAGAAACTGTTGATCAATATTAATGTAACCAGGAGAGCTGGTAGGCTTCCTGTGGTTGAAATAGCCCAGAATGATCTTGGCCCAAATTCTGTGTTTGTCCTTCAAATCCCTTATCTTGCTGGAGGGAAGCCCCAGAGTGAAGATTTCCCTTGCAATTAGGGCAGCATCAGCACACCTTTCTGCCATATCAATGCAACGAATACCACCACCACTGTACCCTATGAGTCTTGCAATCAGGTCTTCAGTAATAACAATCTTCTTCCCCATAGTATAAGACGTAACTTGATGATTTGAAGAAGAAGCGTGAATCCAAAATTCCTTTACCAGAATAGGAAATGTTGGACCCACCAGTCTGTCAAAATACTTTTCCCAGCCTTGAGCTTTAATTTCTTCAGATAAATCAAACCCATTCTCCTTAAGGCTGTTAAAGTCCATGATTAATTCTGACAGGACCTCTAGGTGTTTGACTGGTGTTAGAAGCGTTCTGAAGGGTACTTCGTATTGTTCAGATGAAATAGTTTTCTGGGAACCTGCAGTAGGAATGCTGGAAGAAGCCATTGTTCACATGAAGGTTTTTGAAAAAGATTGAAATGGTTTTTCTTGAGAAAGTAAGAACGCTGAAATCAGAAATATTCAGAGAAAATTGAAAGTGAAGCTAAAAAGTGTAAATGGTGTGAAGTGTGTTTAAATAGATTTCTAAAAAGGTTTTGAGAACATAAACGTTAAGAGAGAGAAATTAATAATGATTATTAGCATTTAATGATAGCTGATTTTAGGGGATTCAGAAAGATATTTGGAACGGTTACCCATGACATGTGTCTCAATGCATCCAATCAGCGCTTTTGCCTTTTCAGAAACGTGAACGCGTGATCAGCCTCAGAAAATAGCTGATGACTGGATGACACTTGTTTGCTTGAGTGAACAGCACATCTCTATCCTGGAAATGAAGCGCTCAGATCTTCATGGATAGATTCTGATACAATCTGCATTTCTAAAGTTCCGAAGGAAGATTGATCAGTAGTTCACAGAAAAATAAACAAAGTTCTGAAGGTTAGTATATAGAATCAAAACAATTTTATTCTGGGCAGAGCTTTATGCTGAGATGTTTCAGAATGAAGTTGAACCTATCTTCAGAAAGTGGTTTTGTAAAAATATCAGCCCATTGATGGTCTGTGTTAATAAATTTAAAATTTAAAATCCCTTTCTGAATATAGTCCCTAATAAAATGATGTTTTATTTCTATATGCTTAGCCCTAGAATGCAAAATAGGATTTTTACTTAAGCAAATAGCAGAAGTATTGTCACAGAGGATAGGAATGTTACTCTCAAATATCTGGAAGTCCTCAAGTTGACTTTTCATCCAGAGCATTTGTGTGCTGCATCCAGCTGCTGCTATGTATTCAACTTCTGCTGTTGATAGAGAAATTGTGGATTGTCTTTTGCTGGACCATGAGATCATATTTTCTCCCAGAAACTGGCAGCTTCTAGAAGTGCTTTTACGTTCTACTCTGTCTCCATCAAAATCAGCATCACAATATCCTACTAAGCTGTAATCACTTGATTTTCTATAAAACAAACTCAGATTAGTAGCACCTTTCAGATACTTGAAAATTCGCTTAACAACTGTTAAGTGAGATTCTCTACGATCTGATTGGAATCTAGCACAGATGCAAACACTAAATAAAATATCAGGCCTTGAAGCTGTCAGATAAAGAAGAGACCCAATCATACCTCTGTAGACCTTCTGTTCTACCTTTTTGCTTACCTCTTCTCTTTCCAGAATGCACGTGGGATGCATTGGAATCTTTGATGGCTTACATTCTGAGAGATCAAATTTCTTCAGAAGTTCTCTGACATATTTGCTCTGATGAATGTAAGTTCCTTCTGGGGTTTGATTGATCTGAATGTCCAGAAAGAATTTTAGTTCCCCCATTAGGCTCATCTCAAATTCTGCCTGCATACACTTAGCAAACTTTCTTCCCAGAGAAGGTTTAGTAGATCCAAATATGATGTCATCAACATAAATCTGACATACTAAAATGTCATTCTTAACTATCTTACATAATAAGGTTGTGTCCACTTTCCCTCTGGTGAAGTCCTTTTCTAACAGGAAGTTACTCAGTCTTTCATACCAAGCTCTGGGAGCTTGTTTCAGACCATACAGTGACTTCTTTAGTTTGAAAACATATTCTGGATTTTTGGAACTTTCAAAACCATGGGGTTGGTGCACATATACCTCTTCTTCTATATAGCCATTTAAGAATGAACTCTTAACATCCATCTAATACAGAGTGATGCCTTTATTAACAACAAATGAAATTTAGAGTCTGATAGATTCTAACCTGGCGACTGGAGCAAAGGTTTCTATATAGTCTATCCCCTCTTGTTGACTATAACCTTGTGCTACCAATCATGCTTTGTTTCTGATGACTTCACCTTGTTCATTCAGTTTGTTTCTGAACTCCCATTTTGTTCCAATGACGTTGAATTCTTTTGGTTTGGGAACTAGATCCCATACGTCATTTCTTGTGAATTGATTTAGCTCCTCTTGCATTGCCAGAATCCAGTCATTGTCCAGAAGTGCTTCATCAATTGTTGATGGTTCAATTAGAGAAACAAGTCCCATGAGGGATTCTTCAGAGTTTCTGAAGCTAGCTCTTATTCTGATTGGATCTTCCTTTCTTCCTAAGATTGTTTCTTCTGGGTGATCCATGCTACTTCTGGATGGTCTTTTCTGAAGTTGATCAACAGAAGGTGCTGGATTGCTTGCAGTGCCTCTTTCTGATGTTGAGGGAGTGTCTCTGTTAAGAGCTTCTGATGACTTGTCTTCAGTACCTGTGAATTCAACTTCCACACCTGCAAGGAATTCATTCTGCTTTGACTTTTGAGAGTCAAGCTTATCATCAAAACAAACACTGATTGATTCTTCCACAATCTGTGTTTCTGTATTGTATACTTTGTACCCTCTTGAGCGTTCAGAGTATCCTAACATAATACACTTTTGTGATTTAGAGTCAAACTTGTTCAAATAATTTTTTGTATTCAAAATAAAGCAAGTACATCCAAATGGATGAAAATAGGAAATGTTGGGCTTTCTGTTCTTCCACAATTCATATGGAGTCTTTTCCAGAATAGGTCTTATAGAGATTCTATTCTGAATATAACACGTTGTGTTTATTGCTTCTGCCCAGAAGATCTTAGCAACGTTAGTCTCGTTGATCATGGTTCTGGCCATTTCTTGCAATGTTCTGTTCTTTCGTTCTACAAATCCATTTTGCTGGGGAGTTCTAGGACAAGAGAAATCATGCAGAATGCCTTTGTCATTAAAGAATAACTCAATATTTGGTTTCAAATTCTCCACCATGATCACTTCTGACTTTGACGATTCTAAGATCCTTTTCATTCTAAACTTGGTTGCAGAAGGTGACAAACAGAGTGTGACTCGTCCTTGTGTCTTAAGAACTTTACCCATGTCCATCAACTATAGTCATCTACGATTACTAACCCATACTTCTTGCCACTGACTGAAGCAGTTTTAACTGGTCCAAATAAGTCAATGTGCAGAAGTTCTAATGGCTTACAGGTGGAAACAACGTTTTTAGATTTGAAAGCTGGTTTTGCAAACTTGCCTTTCTGACATGCTTCACACAGAGCATCTGAATTGAACTTCAGGTTAGGAAGTCCTCTGACCAGATTGAGTTTGTTAATCAGAGATATTCTTCTCATACTAACATGTCCCAATCTTCTGTGCCAGATCCATTACTCGTTGTTAACAGACAAAAGACACTTTACTTTCTGACTTTTTAGTTCAGAAAGTTTTATTTTATAAATGTTGTTTCTCCTCTTTCCATTAAATAGGATAGTCCCATCTTTATGACTAACAGCTTTGCATGAATTTTGATTAAAGATTATATCATAACCGTTATCACTTAATTGACTTATGGATAACAGGTTATGCATTAATCCATCTACTAATAAAACATTACTTATAGAGGGAAGATTTCCATTACCTACAGTTCCAGAGCCAATGATCTTTCCTCTCTGATTGCCTCCAAAGCCTACGTGGCCTCCAGGCTTAAGTTCTAGGCTTTGGAACATATGCCTTCTTCCCGTCATGTGTCGTGAGCAGCCAGAGTCCAGGTACCATGATTGGTGTTTCTGCTTTGCTGCTAAAGATATCTGCCACATGTATTATTTTATCCTTAGGTACCCATATTTTCTTGGGTCCTGATTTGTTAGTTTTACCAAAACTCTGGTTGAATTTTGGTTTGACAGAATAATTATTACTTGTATATTTGATGTCATGTGTGTGCCCATATACAAAGTATGAATCAAGTGAAGTGTGTTTTATAATTAAATCCATGGCATTCTTTGGTGTAGGTACCTTACCTTGGTATCCTATTCCTTTTCTGCCATTTCTGCTAACTCCATAGATCATTGAAGCCATTTTGCTTCTATCTATGTTTTTAGCTAGAAACTTCTGAAAGCTGTGATCATACTCCTTGATGATCTCATCAGCACTGCTGGGAGTTTCAGGGATTATTTCCTTCTGAGAGTTTTTCAATAGATTTTCTAATTTTGAAATTTTATCCTTTAACTCAGAATTCTCCAATTTGAGACTCTCAGTTTTATCAGAGTCAAAAGCAAGATTCCTTTTCAGGTTTCTGAATTTGACTCTGATCTGCTGATATCTTTCCAAAATTTCATTAAGGCTTTCAGCTAGTTCAGCCTTAGTAAAGTTTATAGCAAAGTCAGGAAATACCTCTTCTGTATCTGATTCAGAGTATGACTCAGAAGCTTCACTGTCTTCTATTATGTTTTCCATGAGAGCTATGTTTGCTCTTTCATCATCTGATTCTGAGTCAGCTTCAGATGTGTCAGAATCATCCCATGTAGCCATGAGACTTTTCTTATTTTCCTTGCCAAACTTCTTTTTGGGCTTTTCCTTCTGAAGCTTTGGGCAATCACTTTTGTAGTGTCCTTGCTCGTTACATTTATAGCAGATGATGTCTTTGTTGTTTGGCTTTCTGCTTCCTGAAGAGCCTTCAGATCTTCTGTGTCCAGAGGAGGATTCTGACCTTCTGTATCTGGAGAAAGATTCATTCTGATTATCTGATCTTCTGGGATTCCTGAACTTCCTTTGCCTCTGCTTCCATAATTGGTTCACCCTTCTGGAGAGGAGAGACAGTTCATCTTCTTCTAATGAGGCCCCATCAGAGGTTTCTTCTACAGCCTGCAAAACCTTGGAGTCAGATTTTCTGTTAGATTTTAAAGCTAATGGCTTACCTTGCTTTTTAGGTTCATCTGCTTCTAGCTCTATCTCGTGACTTCTGAGGGAGCTGACAAGTTCCTCCAGAGATATTTTGTTGAGATCCTTGGCTATCTTAAGCGCTGTGACCATTGGCCTCCACTGTTTTGGAAAGCTTCTGATGATCTTCTTAACATGATCAGCAGTAGAATACCCTTTGTCAAGAACTTTGAGACCAGCAACCATAATTTGAAATCTTGAGAACATCGTTTCTATTGATTCACTTTCTTCCATCTTGAATGCCTCGTACTTCTGAATAAGCGCAAGAGCTTTGGTTTCTTTGACTTGAATGTTGCCTTCATGCGTCATTCTCAGAGAGTCAAACATATTCTTTGCAGTGTCTCTGTTTGATATCTTTTCATATTCAGAATAAGAGATGGCGCTGAGAAGAATTGTTCTGGCCTTGTGATGATTTCTGAAGTCACGCTTTTGCTGATCAGACATTGCTTTCCTGTCAATCTTCTGACCACTTCCATCCACTGGGTGCGTGTATCCATCAGTCACCATGTCCCACAGATCAGCATCATGGGCCAGAAAGAAACTTTCAATTCTGTCTTTCCAGTAGTCAAAGTTCTCTCCATCAAAGGCTGGAGGTTTGCCACTGAATCTGTCTCTTTCTTCATTGTTGTCATTGCTGATGTTTTGATGTGGTCCTGCCATTGTGTTTTTCAGACGCTGGATCTTGTACTGACACGGTTAAGTGTAATAAGCTCAGAACCAGGCGCTCTGATGCCAATTGAAGATGTGAAAAACACAAGAAGGGGGGTTGAATTGTAAAACTTTAAATCAAATGCAGACAACACTGTATTTTTATCCTGGTTCGTTTGATCTCAAACTACTTCAGTCCACCCGTCAAGGTGATTTCGCCTCTCTCCAACGAGGTCTTAATCCACTATATTCAACTGAATACAAAAACTACTTTAACAACTGTTAAAGCCTTCTTGAGTATAACCACAGACCGGTTTATCTCAAGGAAATTATCTTACAGATGATTTGAACAAAATATGTGTTAATGTTTTCTAACAAAACTATATATCACAACTGTGATAATACACAATATTAAGCTTAGAATGAAAACTGAATTGCTAAAGCGTTGGGATGAACGTAGTTGGAAAGCTTAGCAATTTGTATGAGTGCGTGCGCGTATATTATTAGCCTTTTCTTTTCTCACACAGACTTATTTCTAAAGCCAAGGCAAAGATACGTTGGTGTCCATAAATCACTTTCAATGACCATAACGTTCTTTCCTTTTTGAGAAGATCTTGTCTTGGATAAAGCCGTTGGAAATTAATCTGTCTTGAATGCTTAGTAATGCTTCAAAGTGTTCTGCTATTGATAGCGCTTCATAATGTTCTTTGCTTTAGCTTATGCTGACGCTTATGAGTGCTGATGACTTGCTAAAGATCTTGATCAGAGTTAGAGTATTTTATGCGCAGATTCTGGTCATCAGGCTTCAGCGTATGATCTGGTAACTTCAGCATGTAGCACATGTTATTGATCTTCTGATGCTGACATATCTTCTGATGCTTATGTTGATACTGATCTTCTGATGTTGATTCCATCAGAACTTCTGTAAATACACAACATAATTTTAAGTAGCATATATGTCTTATATATAAATCTTATAATTTATTTATTCTTGTATTTTGTTATCATCAAAACTCTAATTGAGGGTTGTAGAATCAAACTATGTTCTAACATATCTAACTACAATGGAGCTGAAGAATTAGCATACAAAGAACTTTGTACCCATATCCTTCATTGAGGAGTAATCTACTTGTTATTGCTTTTATTTCAATTCAAGAACATGTTGTATGTAATATTTTAACAATGACTTTTCAGCCATTTGCCTGGACCGGGGCACTTTGGTCCATTTGTCAAGGGTTTTATTTATGTTCATCTAATCATATGACCATTCAGTACATTGGACTTCTTTGCATTCAAATATTTTTATTCATTGTCTTTCCTTTCTTTCAAATACATTTTCAAAAAAAAAATAGCCATGTATCTTACATGCACACACACACTCTTGCAGGTCCACATCCACTCTGGATCCTATTGCCAATAACTCTACTATTTCCGACTATGACTTTGAATGTCCTATCAACCAAGCCTAAGACGAAGGCGAGGAAGATTGTGACATACCGGGAGAGCTAGCCAGACTTCTATTACAAGAGGAAAAAGCAATTCAACCGCATGAAGAGTCAGTTGAAGTTATCAATCTGGGTACTGAGGCAGATAAGAAGGAAATTAGGATCGGCGCTAAATTGGAAAGCAGTGTCAAGAGCAGGTTGGTTCAGATGTTGCATGATTATGTGGAAGTATTTGCTTGGTCTTATGAAGATATGTCTAGGTTGGATACCGACATCATAGTTCATCGTCTGCCGACTAGAGAAGACTACCGTCCTGTTAAACAAAAGGTTCATCGCATGAGGCATGATATGTCTGAAAAGATCAAAGCTGAAGTGATGAAACTGTTTGATGCAGAATTCCTAGCTGTAACATCATATCCCCAATGGGTTGCTAATGTGGTTCCAGTTCCGAAAAAGGATGGAAAAGTTTGCATGTGCGTAAACTATAGGGATCTGAATAGGGCGAGTCCCAAGGATGACTTCCCTCTACCACACATTGACGTCATAGTTGATAATACTTCTCAGCATAAAGTCTTCTCTTTCATGGATGGCTTCTCAGGCTATAATCAAATAAGGATGGCTCGTGAAGACATGGAGAAGACTACTTTCCTTATGCAATGGGGCGCCTTCTGCTATAAGGTCATGCCGTTCGGATTAAAGAATGCAGGGGCAACATATCAAAGGGCTATGGTAGCTTTATTTCATGACATGATTCATCATGAGATAGAGGTATATGTGGATGATATGATTGCCAGATCAAAAACCGAAGAAGAACATCTCGATCACCTATACAAATTATTCGAGAGGCTGAAGAAGTACAAGCTGAGGTTAAACCCTAACAAGTGCACGTTTGGAGTACGATCTGGAAAGCTTCTAGGTTTTGTCGTCAGCGATAAAGGCATTGAAGTTGATCCTGCCAAGGTAAAGGCCATCCAAGAAATGCCAGTCCCTCATTTTGAAAAATAATTTAGAGGATTCTTGGGTCGTCTCAATTACATTTCCCGTTTCATATCTCACTTGACTGCTACTTGTGAGCCAATCTTCAAACTCTTGAAGAAAGATCAAGTAGTCAGATGGAACAATGGATGCCAAGCTGCCTTCGATAAAATCAAAGAGTATCTATAAGAACATCCTATTCTCATTCCTCCAGTTGAAGAAATACCCTTCATCATGTACTTGACAGTATTAGAGAACTCTATGGGGTGTGTTTTGGGCCAACATGACGAGTCTGGCCGAAAAGAGCATGCTATTTATTACCTGAGCAAAAAGTTTACCGATTGTGAAACCAGATATTCACTGCTCGAGAAAACTTGTTGTGCTCTAGCATGTGCTGCTTGGCGGATAAGACAGTATATGTTGACTCATACCACTCTATTGATTTCTAAGATGCACCCAATCAAGTACATCTTCGAGAAAACTGCCCTTTCTGGACGGATAGCCAGATGGCAAATGATCTTGATTGAGTACGACATTCAATACACGACTCAAAAGGCCATCAAAGGAAGTGTATTAGCAGATCATTTGGCCCATCAAGCTGTGGATGATTATCAGTCAATGAACTTCGACTTCCCTGATGAGAACATCATGCTAGTAACCGACTATGCAAAACCTGGACCATATGACGGACCTGAACAAGGATCCCGATGGACTATGGTATTCGATTGGGCATCCAATGCCTTAGGTAACGGAATTGGTGTTGTGATCTTCTCTCCTGAAGGCTGCCACACTCCTTTCACTGCCAGACTATGCTTCGATTGCACAAAAAATATGACCGAGTATGAAGCATGCATCTTAGGTCTGAAAGCTGCTATTGACTTAAGGATCAAGCATTTGGATGTGTTCGGGGATTCCGCCCTAGTGATCAGCCAAGTAAAAGGAGATTGGGACACTAAACACCCTAATATTATCCCTTAAAAAGAACATGTGCTATCCCTAATTCCTTACTTCGAAGAGATCACTTTTGAGCACTTCCCTAGGGAGGAAAACTAGTTGGCTGACGCTTTGGAAACCATGTCTTCAATGTTCAAGGTCAGATGGGACAATGAAGCCCCTATGATAACAATTGAAATATTCGATGAACCTGCACATTGCTATGAGCTTGACACTAATGCAGAAAAGCCATGGTACCATGAGGTGATGAGATACCTTGAAGCACAAGAGTATCCAGAGGGAGCATCTGTCAATGACAGAAAGTTCTTGCGAAGATTTGCAGCCAAATTCTTCCTAAGTAACGGGATATTGTACAAGCGCAACCATGATTCAACTATACTACGATGTGTGGACAAGAAAGAGGTAGAGGAAATCATGGAAGACATGCACGATGATCTCTTTGGTACTCACTCAAGTGGACATACGATGGCTAAGAAAATCTTAAGAGCCGGTTACTATTGGTTAACGATGGAGACTGATTGCCATCAACATTCAAGAACTTGTCACAAATGCCAAATCTATGCTGACAAGGTCCATGTGCCTCTTATCCCCCTAAATGTCATGACTGCTCTGTGGCCATTTGCAATGTGGGGCATTGACATGATTGGAGAGATCAAGCCCACCGCTTCCAACGGACATCGCTTCATTCTTGTTGATATCGACTATTTTACCAAATGGGTTAAAGTCGCCTCATTTTCCTCAGTCACCAAGAATGTGGTAGCCAAATTCATCAGACACAACCTCATCTGCCGTTATGGTATCCCCGAAAGGATCATCACCGACAATGGGACTAACCTCAACAATGCTATGATCACTGAGCTTTGCACTCATTTTAAGATCAAGCATCACAATTATTCTCCGTATAGATCGAAAATGAATGGCGCAGTCGAAGCGGCCAACAAAAATATCAAGAAGATTGTGCACAAAATGGTAGTAACCTATAAGGATTGGCATGAGATGTTGCCGTTTGCTCTACATGGCTACCGTACTTCAGCTAGAACATCAACTGGAGCAATTCCCTTTTCTCTAGTCTATGGCATGGAAGTTGTTTTTCCAGTGGAAGTTCAGATTCCCTCGCTGAGAATTATGAATGAGGCAGGCCTAGGCGAAGACGATTAGATTCAAACTAGATTGGATCAGCAAAACTTAATTGACGAAAAATGGTTAGCTGCTGTTTGCCATTGTCATACGTACTAAAAATGGATGATCAAGGCTTTCAACAAAAAGATCAAGTCTCAAGTATATCAAGTTGGTGACTTGGTGATAAAACACATCATTCTACCACAAGGCGACCCCAGAGGCAAATGGACTCCCACCTATAAAGGGCCATTTGTTGTCAAGAGAGTTTTCTCTGGCGGTGCCATGATGTTGACTACCATGGATGGTGAAGATTTCCCATATCCTATAAACACGGACATAGTTAAAAAATACTACACATAAGAGACCCGTTGGGTTGACACACCTAGGCAAAATAAGGGCATCCCGGCAAACCAAAAGGTTTGGGCAAAAATTAGGGATATATGCAAAAAATTGTACACCGGGCAAGTTGAAAACCCGAAAGGGCGACTTGGGCAAAAAAGGGTATCCTAGTGGGCTGAAAACCTGAAAGGGAGGTCCGGGCAAAAGTTAAGGATTAAAAGCATATGACTATGTCCCGTGGAATCAACACAGTAAATTTTATCACCAAGGTCCAAGTTCAAACGGTCCAAGATCAATCCAATCAAATTCTATCAATGGCAAGGGACATTCAAAGACATTGGGGCAATAGTCGAGTTGGAAGGCAATGAGATCATTTCACATGGCTATTTGTTTTCATTCTCAATTTCTTTTTCCTTTCGACGATTTCCTCTTACTAGGATCTCCGTCTCTCTGTACAAAAACACCTATTTATGGGCAAAATATCAATACAAATATACTTTGAAGTGCAAAATTTTTGTCTTTGTTTTGAATGCAAATTTGTCCAATGACTAAAATTGAATGAACATATACATATGAGCATAATTAAAACTATTTGGCACATGTGTCCTGCTAAGCAGCAGCGAGCATCTCTTCAATGTATATCAAATATCCCCACAGAGGTATCTCATTATCATTATCCCCATAAGGACGGCTACAATAAACCTTTCCCCAATAGAGTTGCCCATAAAGTCTCTTTGCATAGGATAATCCCCGACCAGAGTCTCAATCTCGTGGCAGCTCTCTCTCCATCTAAGTCGATTTTTATAAGTTGAAGCCTCGTAGATCTCTTCCTAAAAGAATTTCACCTCCTCAACAGGGTTTATTTCCCCAACAGGTTTTATTTCCCCAACAACAATCGAGGAATCACAAAATTCCCCAACCGAGTACATCCTCCCCAATCGATTATGTACTCCCCCGGCATAGTCTATCTTCTCCAACAAACGACAAGATAGCATAACTCCCCAATCGAGTTCAAATTTCCCCAACATACAACAATGAAGACACCACAAAGTTCCCCAACTGAGCCTGTCTTCCCCAGTTGAGTCTATCTTCCCCAGCCAAGGCTATTATCCCCAAGCTGAGTCTATCCTCCCCAGTTAAATGTATCCTCCCCAAGATGAGTCTTTCCAAACCAACTGAGTCCACACTGTCCAGTTTGAATTCTCCTTTCAGATTATTGCAAATCATAGGGCCACAACCCCTGATCCCCGGTAAAGCCGTCAGCAAAGCCTTTACTATTTCTAAAAAGACACTATGAAGTCTGGATCCGACCAGATATTAGCACAATTTCCAAGTTATTACTGAAGCCTAGACCCGACCAGATAATTGTTTGACTTCTTCAATTACCGAAACCTGTACCTGACCAGATAACGGTTTGAGTAGAAATCTAGACCCGACCAGATAACAATTGATCTCAATTTCAAGATACTATGAAACTTGGACCCGACCAGATAATAGTCTAACTCTTCAAAGATATAGAAGAACCTGGACTCAACCCGACCAAGGTTTAACTTCTTTTCCCAAGTAGAGTTTTCCTCTGCCCCAACAAATTACTATGAAACCTGGACCCGACCAGATAACAGTTTTCAATTTCATCTTTTCAAGCAAGTTGTTGTGAAGCCTGGATCCGACCAGATAACAATTACCCTCATATATTCATTGTGAAACCTGGAAATCGACCAGATAACAACTAAATCCCCAAGCAGTTTATTGTGAAACCTGTACCCGACCAGATAGCAATTTACCTCATCAACCTCAGAAATCTGCAAAGCCTGGACCCGACCAGATAACAATTTGTCAAATAGTTTATTGTGAAGCCTGGAGCCCGACCAGATAACAACTAACTATGATCCCCAGAGAGACACTATGAAACCTAACCCGACCAGATAATAGTACAACTTTCCAAAAACCATGAAACCTGGACCCGTCCAGATAGTAGTTACCACTTCAAGTTACTACGAAGTCTGGATCCGACCAGATAACAGTTAACTTCTGTAACCCCAACAAGTTGTTGTGAATCCTGGATCCGACCAGATAACTATTCAATTACAAGAAATTTTTTTGCAAAGCCTGGGATCCGACCAGATAACAGTTAATTTGTCTCTTTCCCTAGTAAGTTGTCGTGAAGCCTGGATCCGACCAGATAGCAGTTGACTACTTTATCCTCAGCAAATTGTGAAGCCTGGATTCTACCAGATAACAACTGACATTGAAGAGATGTTCTACAGTGAAATCATCCTTTCAACAAAGTTTGAAGATATGCATTTAACATAATACAATATCCGGTGAACATCATGCAGGCATCTGCATTTTACTAACTCTTTTTCTCAAAGGTAAAACATCAAGTTTTAGTATAAATCAACAAGAGATTTATGCTGATACTTCTTCCAGTGTTTACCAACATTCCTCCAAATGGCATCTATAAGCCCATTCACCATCCATCTTCGAGTGCAAATTTCTGGGCACTTTAGTGTTCAATCATCTTTCACCTTCAAGTCACGAATGGCGGATCCGCCAATCTAACTCTCCAGGTTTAAGAAGATTGAACAGGGGAAGTTGTTGTACCCCAAAATTTTCTCTCTCAATTATCAAGTATTTTCTCACAAATATCTCTCTTGGTTCAAGACTGCACTAGGGTTGATCAGCTCAGGACACCTCCTTAAGCACTGATGACAAAAATAAGGGTTTGAGATTGCACAAGGATAATTGAACTTTCAATGCTTCATATTACTTTCATGGATCATTATGGACCCCCAAGATTACTCATGTCAAGTTTCAAGCATTAGATCACACTTTTGCCCAGTCAATTGAGCAGTTGACATAAAAATCAATTGTATTGGGGAAAAAGTCAACTATGACCAATTTACAGTCAAACTTTATAATTTTTGATCCAAATCAGCATTATAAACTCATATGTATCATTTGATCAAGTTTGGACCATAATTCCTCAAGAAATTTGATCAAATCATCAAAAGGTCAAAATGGTCAAAATTAGGGTTTTGACTGAGAATGGGCAATTTCTGATTTTTGACCTAGCAAGTGGTAAATTGGTTTGAAGCATGGTTTCAAGAGTTCAATTGCATCTTTTTTACCTAATGGCGTGACCCAAAACATTGCTCAAGATCAATTGGATTGAAAGTGAATTTTCAGTCAACTGATCAAAAGTCAACTATACACTGAAAAGTCAAACTTTGACTTTTTGGTCAAAATCCAATGTCAAAGATCACAATTCATCAAAACATGTCAAAATATGAAACTTATTCATCAAGAAATAAAAAGTCAAGATTTCATTTTGAAAAGTCAAAGTTTTCTAACTTAGAAATTTTTCTAAGTGTTTAAAACTTCATGTTTTTTCATAACTTTGAGCCAACTTTTCACCATGATGCAAGATGATTCAAAAGAAACTTTCAACATGAAAGTTGTAGATCTCCATGATATCTACAAGATTTCTTTACACAAATTCTTCTAAAAATGCTTGGATCTCATGTTATTAATTCATAAAGTCATGGTCTTGAAATTGAACACTTAGTGAAATTTTGCCCTAGTTTTGGTCAGGATTTTGACCTAACTTCATGGCACTTTTTCATATAGTTCCAATGGGAATTTTCAAAATTTATTCAGAGAGGGGTTGTAGAGCACATTTCAAGATTTCCAAAATTTCCAAGAACTCCTTGAGATCATTTATGAGTAAGGAGAATCGAAGAGAGGGAGTTAGGGTTTTCAAACTTTAATTACAAGCCATTTCATGATGAACAAGAATTCAAATCCAAGCCTATGTTGCATAATCTTCACTTTGCAGGCCTCAAACTTGTTTGTCACTCCATAATTAAAAGTTTACACAACATATGGAGCCATTGTCCAAGCATTTGAATCATTATCCAAGTTGCATTTCCATTTTTGGAAGAAAGTCACCATTCCATTCTTGTAAAGAAGCTTTAATCACAAAGTTAATGCATAGAGCTTTGCACTTGTTCCTTCTGACCACAAGCAATGTAAACGACAAAAGCAACATGTCTAGAGCCTCCCATAAACTCAGGCCATGCTTGTACTATGCCTTGAAACTATGTTTTCACTTTTCTTCAAAATCAAGTAACATAGCCATAACTCTAGGTCTTGTGTTTCTGACCACCTCAAGTGCTGAAACCTCTTTCATATAACTATACAAGTTATTTGCAAGCTAACACACATGCATTTCTTAGCCTTTTTGTTTTAAAAGCATCTTCATATCAAATACAAACCATCCCAGTCCCTGTTTGCATACTGTAACAACATCTTCATCAACTTCCATAGCCAAAAACAGAGCATCACTGTTGGACTTCTCCAGGCTATTTCATCCACTCTTAACTTAAGCTAAGCATTGCATTAGCTTCCTAGAGGTCCAATGAAGCTAACCTGATCATCACCACTACCTGAAACAAGCTCAAATCCATTTCACGATTTCCAGTTCTAAGGTATTTTTCTTGAACTTCTATCTTTATATTTAGGCATTGTTAGGCTTGCATTTGTGAAGATAAAATGTAGACATCATTGCCCTGAAACTATACATGTCCGTAGATTTCATTTATTTTGATTGAGCTAGGAGAATTTTGAGTTTGAAATTTCTGAAATATTTAGGTCAGAATTTGGTACTTTTAGAAATTCTCATTCATCTTTGATTTATAGTTTATGATATTTATATGGTTGAATTCATGTGACAAAATGGAGCAATTTTCATGTTTACATTTTTGCAAATGATTGAGAAATGAGCAAGTTACAAATCCTTTGGCTTGAGGTTGAAGATGAAGTCATTTTCTGGACTGGATTGATGTTATGTATTTGTTGTTTTGCTTATATTAATAGATGTACAGCCACCCCAGTGGTAAGACAGCATGCTGGTAACCTCAAGGTCACGGGTTCAAGACCCAGCGCTGTCTTTTTCTATTTCTTTTCACATTTTCACACTTTTTGTTTGTTTGCAGCGTTGGGCTCCCCTTTGTTGGGCCTGACTCTTTTTTGCTTATTTTACTCCCTGTTTCATTTTCTAACCCCCCCCCCCTGACATTTCTTTATATTTTTATTTTTATTTTATTTTTTCTTCATTATTATTATTATTATTATTATTATTATTATTATTATTATTATTATTATTATTATTATTATTATTATTATTATTATTATTACTATTATTTTCATAAAATCACAAAAAATCCAAATTTATTTTTATTTATTATTTCTACTTATGTATTTTATTTTCTCCATAAAATAAAAAGACTAAAAAACAATTTCTTAAAATAAATAAATTTCGTTTCTTTTTCTTAAATAATTATTTTTTAGACTTAGGATTAATTAATATTTTATTTTATTTTCTTAGTTAAAATTAATCTAGAACTTAGGTTATTTTAATTAATTAATCTTCATTTTATTTTCATTAATTTAAAACCTTTTCCTAAAAAACCCTAAAAATCCTTTTCAAATTAATTTCTTTTCTTAATTAGTTTAAGTTAATTTTATTTAATTTTAATTAATCATTTTCTTTAATTAGGTCAAGACATAATCCCTTTCATAAAAACAACAAAAATCATTTCTTTTTCCATTTATATTCTTGCATTTTATTTTAAATTTTGTACAATATTCAATATGGTTGTAATAGATAATTAGGTTTAATTTTCTCGCAATCCCCATTTGTAAATTTGTACACCCCCCTCCCCTAATGATGTCATAGCATAGTAATTTTACTTTTCGCAATTTATCGCTTTATATAAATGCTAGTAATTAGGGTTTGTATGGAAAGACTAAAACCAATCAATTAGCAAACCTTAATCAAAGACAAATCAAGCATGAAAAATCAATACACTTGCACACAAGTACCCCTAGGGTAAATCCACTTGGTTTCCTTACAAAAATGACCATACGATGACCCAGGCCCGTCCCGTTTACATCCAAAGATAGGTTTACTTACCAAATCAATAGGAAGATAACAATGTCAAAGGAAAAAGGAAATGAACATGAAATACTTTTGAGTAGGTAGAATGTTCTTAGTTACTTGCTCAATTTCAAAACCAAAACATCCTTTCTATTGTCAAAACAAAACACTTTCAAAAAACATCTTTCAAACTTAAAAACATTTGCAAAAGATTAACACTTTGCATACATTCTTATGAACGAGAATCATTACAAAGTTTGCCTAAACGATGGCGCCTTTTCAAAATACTTTCAAAAACCACAGAAAGCACATTTTCAAACAAAAGCAAGTGATCTAGCAAGTAACTAAGAGCCCATGGAAAACCATGGATGAAAAGGGTGCTAATACCTTCCCTTTTCATAATCTATCCCCTGAACTCAAGAAACAATCCCAAAGGTTTTTCCTGTGCTTTTTCACCTTTCTTATTGGATAAAAGAAAAGTCGGTGGCGACTCTTGCTAACCGCAACATTTGTGATAAAATGCAAAACATCCAAGTGAGTTCTCCCACCATATCACACTTGATTTCACGCAAATAAAGTTTTGGTTTAAGATCGTAATATTTTTCAATATCTGAATTACGTTACTTTCAATAAAGGAATTTTGTTTCCACATCTCGTTTGGGTATCTATTTTAAAGATAGTCGCTAAGTAAAATAATAAGCAAAAGACGGATACGTACCCAAGTGAATAAGTCAGTAACCATTTCATATTCATATGTATTCATTCACACGCATGCATTCACGAACACTCGCATATCATGTCAAAACTCATTTTTTAAAAACATTTCTCCAGTTGAACCATTGGTAGAAGAAGGTCTCCACCTCCTTGGCCTCCATATCAAACAAGGGCCTACCAACAGAAAGCAATAGAGAAAATCGAGGAAACTCAGGCTGTATTCAAAGAGGATCTCGACCAAGTGAAGGGTGATGTCACTTCAATGAAAGGGGATCTGAGTCAACTTCTCCTAGCATTGAAAAACATTATTGACAGGCAAGACCAAATTCCTAGGGAAGCTTTCGAAGAAGTAGCCCAGACTATTGGTGCATCAAGCGGTCACCAACTAAGGAAAGAGTCAGAGGAAAGACCCCAGAGGTCCGTCATGGCCCAACAAGAAGCTGAAATTGAAGGTTTTGTCCTACTGCCGCCAAAAGAAGGGGTATCTCGTACCCTACAGATTCCAGCCAATAATGCAGACAACTACTGGGACATGCAATAAGGAGACAACAATCCAGAGGATGCCAACCAAGCGCCATTAAAGATGTCTGGAAGAAAGATTAAAGGTTGTGGAGGGTTTTGACGCTTTCAAAGTGAACGCTCTCGAAATGGGCCTAGTTCCTGATGTGGTGATCCCACCGAAGTTGAAAGTGCCTGACTTTGAAAAATACAAGGGGCTCACTTGTCCAAGAAATCATCTCCATATGTATTACAGGAAGATGCATGGCCATGCCCACGATCAGAAGCTGGTGATCCATTATTTCCAAAATAGCCTAAGTGGGGCATCTTCAGACTGGTATATGCAATTGGAGCGAACGTATATTTGAACCTGGGCAAATCTTGCTAATGCTTTCCTAAAGCATTACAAATATAACCTGGACATGGTGCCTACCCGCATGCAACTCCAGAGTTTTTCCCAGAAGAAAGAAGAGTCCTTCAAGGAGTATGCTCAGAGATGGATGGAATTGGCATCCCGTGTGCAACCACCACTGTTAGAGAAGGAGTTAATAGACATGTTTATGGGAACTTTGCACGGGCTGTATTATGAGATGATGGTTGGAAGTATTTGTTCGGGGTTATAAGACCTAGTAACCATCGGAGAAAGAATTGAGACTGGGATAAAAAGTGGGAAGATATCAGGGGGACCATCAAACACTCCCTACAATTCAAGGAGGTCCACTTCAAACTTCACCAAAGGAAAGGAGGGAGAGATTAATGTTGTAGCGCCACAACTCAGGGATAAACAAACATTAGTGATCCCCCTAGGGAAGCAGCAAGGCAGAAGGCCACCCAGGAAATTTGATCCACTCCCTATGCCACCTTGCCAGTTATTGCAAAAGCTAGTTAAGGCATCCTTATTGGAACTCAAGCCTCTAGCTCCTCCAGTCGGGCAACTTCCATGAAGATACGACGCCAACGCCAGATGCGAGTATCATGCTAATTCTCCAGGACATACATAGAACAGTGTTGGCCTTTCAAATACACGGTGCAGGATTTATTGGATTCGCAAGACATCACTTTCGAGAAGCCCAACATCACATCAGACCCTACGTCATTGCATGATGGGCTAACAATAAATGCAATTGAAGTAGTCACTGACTCTGGGGAAAGCAGACAAGCAAAGACCCCGATAAACTCACTGAAAGAATATCGGTTGGAATATGGACTCCCGCTAGAACACAACGAAGCTTTCGAAAGAGCTATACAAAAGCTAAGGGGAAATGTAAAGTGCGGAGCCACAAAGAAGCTGATCAAGTTATTATGCATATCTACGGAAACAGGCCAAGGTCAAATGCAGACAATGTTGTAAAAATAAGCAACTACGAAATACCAAGATCTAACGAAAAACTCGAGCCAGGGACACATTGGGTATGCATGTTCGACGAGACTTTAAAGGCACTGGGGCACTATATAGGGGAAGTTTTTGCTCCTCCAGAGAATGCTCACAAACCATATGCCAAGTCGATGGTGAACGAGATACTAAACACCCAAAACCGGTTCCATATCGGGATCGTGTTTTGAAAACTAACTGCGGAATTCGCAAGAATCATTTTCAGTCACATCCCACGAAAAGGAAATAAAATGACAGACGCCCTGGCAACTATATCGTCTATATTCAAAGTAACTTTGTCAAACCATGAATCGTGCATAACAAACAGACATAATCAAGAGCCCTCACTTTGTCTTACTATCAAAGAAAGACCGGATGACAAGCCTTGGTTTCACGACACCAAGAAAGGCCTCGAAAAACAAGAACATCTAGAAAATGCCTCTAGCATCGACAAACGAACTCTATGGAATATAGCCTCGGAATTCTTTCAAAGTAACGGTATACTGTACAAGATGAACCACAACATGGTCTAATAATCAAGAAGATTTTGCTACCTCGCCTCGACTCACGTGGTAAGCAGACCCCCAGTTACGAAAGTCTGTACATAGTCTAAACAACATCCTCCGGTGGTAATCTTATCTCCACAACAATGGATGGGGAAGAGATACCGCATCCGGAAAATTCAGATGTAGTCAAAAATACTATGTATAAGAAGCTCACTAAGCTCGAACCTTAAACAAGCGACTTAGGAAAAAAGGAGCGCCCCGGTGGATCGAAAACCCTAAAGGGAAATCCAGGAAAAAATTAGGGGCATATAAACTAAAAAATTATCCCGGTGGATTGAAAACCCGAAAGGGCAATCCAGGCAAAAGTTAGGGATTTCATACAAAGAAATAAAGAACAAAAAGACTGCGATCTAAGAACTGCGACCATGAACCATGAAGGGATAGATAGATTTGAATCATTCAACTCGGAAGCAAAGGAGATAAGATCATTAAAAGGATATTGGGGAACAGCAATAGCAATTATAACTTTTCATTGCCATGTACCATTTTAAAACTTTCTGAAATTACCTCTTTCTAGGAATTGCACCGTGTACTCTTGCCTATTCAGAGGCGTATCAATAAAACATTTGCTTTCTTTGCATCTTTCAAATTGCGTTTTTATTTTTCTCGGACTTGTTTACATAATACTACAATCATTACTTATGAATATTGTCTTGAAATCATTTCGGGGATTAACAAAATAAGAGCATTTGGTAAAACATCGAAAAAACATTTTGGTTAGGAAAATATTGAAAGAAAATCCACGTCTACATCCACGTCTACATCCACGTCTACATCCACGCACATGGCTATGCCCACGTCTAAGCACATAATGCAAGGACTATACACATGTCCGTGTCTACGCCTGCGCTTACAACACAAAAATCTATACACATATCTACGCCTATGTCTATGATCACGGTGCAAAGAAAGTCTACATCCACACGTACATCTGTGCCTATGCTTGCACTCAACATAAAAAAAGTCTATACACATATCTACTCCTACATCTATACGCATGTACACAAAGTCTACGTCCAGGTCAGCGCCTATGCCTACACTTGCAACACGAAGTCTACGTTCGCACGCATCCATGCAAATGCGTACTCCTGCCAATTCTATACATACGTATATGCTTACGCCTGCACTTACAACATAAAAGGCTACACATATGCCAATATATACGTCTACGCTTGCGCTTACTACATAGAAATCTACGCATATGCCATTACCTACGTCTACGTCTACGTCTATGTCTACGTCTACGTCTACACCTATGCTTGCAATACAAAATTAATGTTTGAATTTTGCTAACATTGTCCACTGTGTTCAAAGTTAAACAATGCTACAATGACACAACATACAACGCCAGGAATTGGTAGCTCTAAGCCAATGGTTTAAAGGAGAGAATGCCAGAAATAGTCTTCATAACATTTCAAGGCATATACGCATCTTACACACATTTCACACATACATTTTGCATATCTAAAGCATATATACCCTATATATTTCAACATTCAATACGAATACACTCAGGGTTCCATGTCAATGTCAAACATCATACATTTCGCATAAATACAAAATTCAATACGCATGCATACACATGTATCACATAACAAAAAGATAAATAATCTCACCCTCGATTCAACTATCTAAGGGTCGACCAACGCAATACTCCTTCTACGATTTAATGCATCACCTCAGTCTTCATGCCGTGACGCGTTCAACCCATCACCTAAGTCTTCCCGAAGTGATGAGTTCCTTACAAGCCCAGTATGTTGCCTCTAAGCCGCAATGTATTCGCAAAACCCATTACATTGCCTCTAAGCCGCAATGTATTCCTCAAACTCAACACATTGCCTCTAAGCCGCAATTTATTCTCCGAACTCAACATATTGCCTCTAAGCCGCAATGTATTCTCCAAACTCAACATGTTGCCTCTAAGCCGCAATGTATTCTCAAAATTCAACATGTTGCCTCTAAGCCGCAATGCATTCGCAGAACTCACTACGTTGCCTCTAAGCTGCAATGTATTCTTAAAACCCAGCTTATCGCCTCATACTTCACGCAACGATTTGCAAACCTAACACATTGCCTCAGACTTCATGCAGCAATGTGTCCCAAACTCCACACCATGCAGCGATGTTCGAAACGAAATTTAACTTATCACATCAGACATCACGCAGTGATTCGCGAACTTAACCCATTGCCTCTGACTTCATGTAGCAATGTGTTCCAAACTCCAGAACATCGTCTCAAACTTCATGCAGCGATGCTCGAAACGAAATTTAGCTTATTACCTCAGACTTCATGCAGTGATTTGCGAACCTAATCCATTGCCTCAGACTTCATGCAGCAATATGTTCCAAACTCCAGACCATCGCCTCAGACTTCATGCAGCGATGTTCGAAACCAAATTTAGCTTATCACATCAGACTTCACGCAGTGATTTGAGAACTTAACCAGTTACATCAGACTTTATGCAGCAATAAGTTTCTTCATTCCATAAAATTCAGCCTATCGCCTCAGACTTCATGTAGCAATGTCCGAAAACCAAATCTAGCTCATCGTCTCAGACTTCACACATTGATTTGCAAACCTAACCCATTTCTTCAGTATTCATGCAACAATGTGTTTCTTTATCCCATAACACAGACCATCGCCTCAAACTTCACGCAGAAATGCTCGAAAGAAAACCAAAATCTAGCTTATCGCCTCAGACTTCATGCACCGATTTGCGAACCTAAGCTCATTTCCTAAAAACATCATAAAACAATTTATTTCTTTATTTCGCGACACTGATCATTGCCTCAGACTTCATGCAGTGATGCTCTAAAAACATAAAAAAATCTAGCCAATCGCCTCATACGTCATGCAGCGATTCGCGAGCATAACCCATGGCCTCAGTCTTCAAGCAGCCATGCATCGTCAATTATCGTTGTATTCATCATCCAAATGCATGAAAAGCTAAAGCAAAACCAAGACATATAAGATTTCTATCTCAAGCTCAAAATCATCGTCCTCATCTTTATTTAAATCTTGGTAAGCGATACATCATCAGCTTTGCCTATTCTCTTCAAAACTCTTAGGGGTATGTTATATCAGCGTAACCTTATCTAGCCAACTCTTGGGGGTATGCTATATTAGCGTAACCATATCTAGCCAACCATTGGTCAAATTTTGGGGTCTTTTATTATTTAATAAATCTCCGGTTCGAATGAACAAAGACCTACACATTCTCGCGCCATTCAATAGAAGAGTTATTAAATAGGGGCATCTGTCATACCCCAAATTTTCCCGCCTTAGTGCTACCGTCAAAGTTACTTTCGAACTTGGGTTTTACAGGAAAGAACAAAAATAGGGGAGGCGAGAAGACTTTATACAGAGAAATAAGGAGGAGGATATAGAGAAGATGAAAAAGAAAAGAACGGAGAAGGGCTTGCATGAAGAACACCGAAGAGCAAATAACCTTGTTATTGGTTGACGAACTGACATAAGGACGATTGGGGTTTCATTATTTGAAACCACAATCTTTGTTGATCCTCCTCCACACCAACTTCAAGCTCCACCGCAACCTGTAAAAGTGAAGGAGAGCAGGGATCAATACTAAATCCAGAACATTCAAAGGCAGAGAGCAAGCGAAATCGCGAAAGGGTAACTAGACTTAGCGTTTTTATTTGGTTGATTTGTTGTAATTTTTTTGATTTAGGGGGTTTTGGGGGTCAGATTCGTGTTGGGGTTTTGGTAGAGCGCCGCCGGTGGTGGTTTGGGAATTAGGGTTAAAGTGAGAGAGAGTGCAAGGGTTTGTGTGTACGAGAGAGAGGAAGATGAAATAGTGGAGTTTTTGTAACAAAACAATGTAAATCAATAAAAACAAAATGTTATACGTTTCAATTCCATGCGCGCTGGCTCACAATAATTATCATACTCCCTCGTTATCCTCCTCGTGATCGTTATCGGACGGCCGTAGGCCAAGTCCTACCTTATTTTCCATACACCCTCGCCCACGTATTCCATCCTCCTAAAGACACCTCCCTGATTTTTTTGTTAGTTCAAAATCGCACCCCCCAAGTTTAACTTAATTAAATCATTTTTTTCTATTATCACTTATTTTCTATTTTTTATAATTATTATATTTTAATATTTTTTATTATTATATATTATTATAATTACTTAATTTCTTATTATTATTTATAATTATTATTATAAATTTTATTTTCCACTTATTATTATTATATTTCATTTGATATGTAAAATTATTTATTTCTTACCCTTGTATGAATAATATTATTATTATTTATATATTAATATATGAATTATTTTTATTAACATTATTTTCTATTATTCCATTAATATATTTTTTGTCATGCATTAATGAAGATATTTTCGCAGTTAATACATTTAAAAAATACTAACCAATCTCAAACTATTTTTCGCAATCAACTAAACTAATCAATTGCTTTTTACAAAAGAGTTTCAAACAGATTTTGACTCGCTGCGCATTTAGTCAAAATCTCCGCAATCACCACTCCCTACCAAAGTGCGAGGTGATTCAAAATATGTTTGCAAACCCCTAAAATAACCAACCCAATACGAACTACGAATTGAGAATCTGATTCCTCATAGGAGGATACGTAGGCATACGATTAAAAATCGTAGCGAGCTCCCCTATTAAAAATTAAAATCCTTTTTCCCCTATTAAAAATTAAAACCCTTTTTCCCCTATTAAAAATTAAAATCATTTTCCCATATTAAAAATTAAAACCCTTTTTCCCCTATTAAAAATTAAAACCCTTTTCCCCTGTTAAAATTTAAGACACTTTTCCCCTATTAAAATTTAAAACCCTATTCTACCCAAACCTAAACCTAAAACCTAGTATCCTTGTGAACAAGGTATATGAAAGGTGCCTAACACCTTCCTTTCGTCTAAATAAGTCCGAAACCTAGAATCTCTATTTGCGAATTAGGGTTTCCTATTAGATGCCCTTCCCTAGGATAAAAACTAATAGTGGCGACTCTGTATTTAAAACCATTCGCAACAGTCAGTACGACGATGAATTGTGATTTTCAATTTTGAACTCTTCACATAACTCCTTCATCATTTTGTTGTTTATATTAGAACCATTATTAGTGATGATTCTATGATGAATTTCGTAACAGCATATGATTCCCTTCCTGATGAAATTGGAAACGACCTGTTTGGTTACGTTCTTGTAAGAAGTTGTTTCCATCCATTTGGTGAAATAGTCAATAGCCACAAGAATGAACCTATGAACATTTGAAGCGCTCAGTTCAATTCTTCCAATCATGTCAATACCCCCACATTGCAAACAGCCATGGTGAAGTCATAACATTCAAAGGAGTTGGAGGAACATGAATTATGTCTGTATACACCTGGCATTTGTGGCACAAGTTTGCATATACACAACGGTCACTCCACATTGTCATCCAAAAATGCCCTGCGTGTAAGATTTTCTCCGCCATAGAATGCTCGTTTAAATGAGTCCCGAAATACCCCTCATGGATCTCCTTTATGATCGACTCTGCTTCGTGTCTCTCCACGCGTCTGAGCAGAACTGAGTGATAATTTCTCTTATACAGGACGTCTCCTGATAAGAGGAACTTGGATGCTAACCTTCTAAGTGTACACTTATCACAAATTGTAGCATTTTCGGGATACTCTTGCTTCTTCGGGTACCTTTTAATGTAGCAATACCACAACTTTTCATCAGACACATCCTCGGTCGAGAGGCAATGAGCAGGAAAGACATGTGTTGGCTCTTTGTAACGGAGAATACATATATTAGGCGCCTGATTCGGAAAGGTCACCGTGAACATCAATGCTAAAGTAGATAAAGCATCGACCAACTGATTTTCGTCTATGGGAATATGCTCTAAGGTGATCTCATCAAAAGCGGGTATCAGCTGCAGGATGTAGTTTCTGTACGGAATCAAACCAGGGTGATTTGTTTCCCAATCACCTCGTACCTGGTGTATGACCAAAGTCGAGTCTCCAAAGACTTCAAGGATTCATATTTTAAGGTCGATGGCTGCCTCAAGACCCATCATGCAGGCTTCGTATTCTGCCACATTTTTCGTACAATAAAAACATAATTAGGCCGTAAATGATGTACGAGTATTACGTGGAGAAGTTAGTATTGCCCCAATTCCATGATCGGAAGGGTTCGAGGCATCATCGAACATAAGAGTCCATCTCTCTTTCGGATTGACCCCATCATAATAATCAAGATTCATAACATCTTCATCTGAAAAGTCAAATCTCATTGGTTGGTACTCTTCCAACGGCTGGTGAGCGAGATGATCCGCAAGAACGCTACCCTTGATAGAATTTTGTGTAACATACTGAATGTCATTTTCAGATAAAAGCATCTGCCATCGGGCAAGTTTACCTGTGAGTTCTAGTTTTTTAAAGATATACTTTATCGGGTCTATATTCGATATCAGAAATGTTGTGTATGTTAGCATATACTGCCTCAGACGTCGAGCTTCCTAAGCAAGCGCACAACAAGTCTATTCAAGCAACGAATACCTGGATTCACGATCGGTAAACTTTTCACTCAGATAATAAATGGCGTTCTCTTTATGTCCTATTTCATCATGTTGCCCAAGCACACAACCCATAGATTCTTCCAGCACCGTCAAGTACATGATGAGTGGTCTCCCAGACACTGGAGGAATAATGACTAGTGGTTCCTGGAGATACTGTTTGATCTTTTCAAAGGCTTCCTAGAAATTATCATCCCATTGGACATCTTGATTTTTGCGCAACAATTTAAAGATGGGTTCACAAGTAGGTGTGAGATGAGAAATGAACTTAGCTATGTAGTTCAATCTCCCAAGACACCCTCTTACTTCTTTTTCATTTTTTGGCGCCAGCATATTCTGTATCACTTTTACTTTGTCAGGATCTTCTTTAATTCCTTGTTGACTTACGATGAAACCAAGAAGTTTTCCAGATCGCACTACGAAGGTACACTTGTTTGGATTAAGCCTTAGCCTGAACTTTTGCAGATGTGCAAACAACTTTTGCAGATGGACCAAATGTTCCTCCCCAGTTTGTGATTTTGCATTCATATCATCAACATATACTTCAATCTCCTTATGAATCATATCATGAAAGAGCATTACCGTATCACATTGATATGTTGCACCAACATTTTTGAGACCAAAAGGCATGACCTTATAACAATAGGTACCCCATGGAGTAGTGAATGTCGTCTTTGTCATGTCTTCAGGGCCATCTTTATATGATTGTACCCCGAAAAACCATCCATGAAGGAGAAAACCGAGGGCTGAGTCGTATTATCAACCAATACATGAATGTGAGCTAATGGGAAGTCATCCTTTGGGCTTTCTTTATTTAAATCCCGATAATCCACACACATGCGCACCTTCCCATCTTTTTTAGGAACGGGTACGATGTTAGCAATCCAATCCAAGTATTCACATACCAACAAGAAGCCTGCGTTCAACTGCTTTTCAACCTCTTGTTTGATCTTGAGGGACATATCTAGACGAGTTCTCTACGGATTTTGCTTTACAGGATGACATTCTGGCTTGAATGGCAAATGATGCACAACTATATCAGTATCCAAACCTGTCATGCCTTCATACGACTAGGCAAAGATGTCAGAATACTCTCTGAGAAGCCCAATCAACCCTTTCTTTACATCATCTTGCAGAGCGGCCCCTATCATGACCTCTCTTTTCACTGCATCAGTACCGAGATTGATGATCTCAATGGCTTCTTGATGAGGCAAGATCGTTTTCTCTTCTTGTCTCAATAGTCTTGCCAATTCCTTTGGAATTTCACAATCTTCTCCACTATCTTTAGCGGGTTGGTCATTCGGATTTCCAAGGATATTGGTGTAAGGAAATGTAACATCATCGTTTATAATGGAATTCGAGGCAACCCTACATGATTGATGAATCATGCCTTATTTTAGAATATGAATGCAAAGTGGAAAATGGTTAAAGAGTTAAAAGGAAAAGCATTTCCCTTTTTTATTTTACGAAAATAAAATAAAAGACGGAGAGAAAATTGTATGCGAAAATGCAATTTTATTCAATCTTAAACAAACATGGAAACATGAGGGAGGCCTTTTCACAAACTGTCATCATGCCTCGGGCAAAGCATGTGACTTATTTAAAACAACAACATTACATGTCAAAGAAAACCACTTCGGGAATATCAATAGCAGTCAAATTGATGAGTTCTTAGTCAGGCGCAATCTGGTAAATATACTGAGATATATCCGCATCTTCTTTATCATCACTATCCATTGTATGGATTTGTCCTTGAACACTTGGACCTGCATTAACAAACACCTCTAAAAGCGGGGGAATCTATTTCCTTTTGAGCATGGTTGGACCAGAACCAACACGATCTGAAGAAGAGGACCCGAACCCGAGTCCAAACTTGTCCTACTTTTCACGCACTTCGACCACTTTACCCTAATCTTCATTGGGAACTCCCGACTCCATAATGGCTTTGGCATCCCTCAAATAAGCCATTGAAACTCCATATTTCTTTTAGCTTCCAGTAGGGCGGGGACTCTGTCAATAGAAATGCTTTCCAAGGCTTGGAAAGGGGTTTCATGTACTTCTCCATCCACTTCAACATAACAGAAGGAAGTAACATTGTTGATCACGACATCCTCCTCTCCACCAATGACGTTGACCTTATCTTGGATGATGAATTTCAAACATTGGTGCAAAGTTGAGGTTACAGCCCCTGCCATATGGATCCACGGGTGTCCTAGAAGGCAAGTATAATATGGACGAATATCCATGATATAGAATGACAAGTAGAACACATGAGGATCAATATTGATGGGTAGGTCAACTTCCCCCTCCACAGATCTTCTTGACCAATCAAAGTCTTTGACTATTAGCATGCTAGGTTTCATCATAACCTCGTCCATGTTCAGCTTGAACAAAGTATGTTTAGGCATCACATTTAAAGAAGACCCGGTGTCTACTAGGACTCGAGACATCACAGTGTCTAGACATCTGATGGAGATATGCAGCGTTCTATTATGAGCTCGGCCCTCAGGAGGAAGCTCATCATCACTGAAACCTAGACAGTTCTCCACGGAAATATTTGTATCAACCCCTTCAAATTAGGCCACAAAAATTTCAGGATTCACATGGGAACCATGCAGTGTTCTCAACAAGGTTGTTCGACATGCTTCAGAGTATAGAAGGAGGGATAAGATAGATATCTTTGCAAGCATTTGATTCAGCTGGTCAACCACTTTGAAATCACTCTTCTTGATTACCCTGATTAGCTGTTCCACTTGTTGTTCAAAAGACGCCCCAGAAGAATCATTGACTACTTGCTTCCCCTTATCTTTCACAGGAATCTCTTCAATAACTTCTTCAGGAGGAGGTGGAGTAGGAGCAAAGACTCTTTTGTTTCTGGTTATTCAGCTAGTTCCAACAATATTAGTTATGTTCTTGTTCTCAATCGAAGGACATACAACTTTATTTCCACAGATGTAAACAACATTATATTCCTATGCCACTGCCCTGTTATCAGATATCGGAACATGAACTAGATTCCAAGGTGTCAGTGCTTGGGTTAGCAGAGGAGCAACCGGACTCTGATCTGGTGCAAGTGGCGCTGGAAATCGTATAACCAATGGAACTCTCAAATTATTCTTCTGAACATTGGCAGAATAGTAAATAATATCTAGAATAGAACCGTCGCCCTGGGGGATGACCTTCTCAACTATAACAACCCCTTCGTCCATAAATTTTTGAATGGCATTTTTCAATTCATCACACTCATCTGAATTGGATGATAATTTCAAAAAGAAGTCATGAAGCTCTTGTAGAACTTCTTACTGTAAAAGATGTCCTCTTAAAACTACCATTGACATCTGAACCTCATTAACTCGAGTCACTAAGTCACAACCATCATCGAGCCTGATTGCATTGGTAGTGTAACACGGTGGGAGAACTGACTTGGTTTTATTTGCGTTTAATCGCAAATGTTGCGGTTAGCAAGAGTCGCCACCGACTTTTCTTTTATCCAAAAGGAAAGGCTGTAAAGAACAGGAAAGACCTTTGAGATGTTTTCTTGAGTTCGGGGGGTAGATTATGAAAAGGGAAGGTATTAGCACCCTTTTCGTCCATGGTTTTCCATGGGCTCTTAGTTAGTTTCTAGATCACTTGCTTTTGTTTGAAAATGTATTTTGTGTGGTTTTTGAAAGTATTTTGAAAAGGTGTCATCGTTTGGGCAAACTTTGTAATGATTCTCGTTTGTAAGAATGTATACAAAGTGTTGATATTTTGAAAATGTTTTCAAGTTTGTAAGATGTTTTCAAAGTGTGGGTGCTTGTTTTAAAAATAGCAAGGATGTTTTGATTTTGAAAATGAGCAAGCAACTAGGAACAATCTACCTACTCAAAAGTCTTTCATGTTTATTTCCTCTTTCCTTTGACATTGTTATCTTACCATTGATTTGGTAAGTAACCCTATCTTTGGATGTAAAAGGTACGGACAAGGGTCATCGTATAGCCATGATTAGCAATGTTGTAAGATATCTTAGCATTGATAGCTTCATCGAGGGACTATGATCTTGTATTTTTGATTACTTTTGCTAAGACATCTCACATGCATAACATGGCCATTTTTATAAGGCAACCAAGTGGAATTACCCTAAGGGTTTAAGTATGCAAGTGTGTTGATTTACATGCATTTAATCTTGGATTAGAGTTATCTACTTGTTTGTTTTATCTTTCCATACAAACCCTAATTACTAACGTTTATATGAAAGCGATAAATTGCGGAAAGTAAAATTACTACGCTATTACATCACTTGGGAATGGGGGATATAAATTTACAAATGGGGATGACAAGTAAAGTAAACCCTAATTACTATTACAAGGCTTTGACAATTACATAATTTATAATGCAAACAATTGAGGAAAAAGCTAATTTTAAATTAAGTAAAAAAACTAATTGTTTAGAAAAATGTTTTCGAGGTTTCATTTGAAAACAAAGGTTTGATAGTGTTAGGTCATTTCCAAGCAATGCAACATGTCCAAAATAAACTAAAGAATCTCAAAAATCAAGAAATTTGGTGCTTGAGCTGACACGGGCCGTGTCAGTGGACACGGGAACCCGTGTCAGGACCTGTCCATAACTTTTCTGCATTTTTTGGTTCCAGCCAATCTGACACGGCCGTGTCACGTGACACAGACGCCCGTGTTATCCTCTGTCCATCTTTTTTCTGCTCGTGTACGCACCAGTAATATTGACACGGGTCGTGTCGTGTGACACGAGCACCCGTGTCAGCCTCTATCCCTGCATTTTACTATTTTACTATGTTTTTCTCCTTGATCTGTCTTGTTATATCTTTTGAGCGCAAAAGCAAATGATGTATGAACAATGATATCACAGATTGAGAAAGTTTACCTCTCAAAGTGAAAGCTTTAGAACATGTACGGATGTTTTCGAGTGCAAATTGGTGATTGATCGAGCTCCTTTGAACCTTCTTGAAGTAACTCCAACCTTCCTTTTATACTTAAAATGGTTGAACCACTTCAACCAAGTCAAGTTGCAATGTATGTTTTTGAATTTGGAAGATGGTGATAGTGATGTTACAAAAGTTATTCTTATGTTTGAACAACTTCTATATGTTGTATGTGAAGTGTTTGGATGGTTTGTTTGGAGAAAACTTGCTGAAGAAGTGATAAACACAAGAAGGGGGGGTTGAATTGAAACTTAAAATCAAAATCAGTAGACACGATATTTTTATCCTGGTTCTATTGATCTCAAACAACGCCAGTCCACCCGCCAAGGTGATTTCGCCTCTCTCCAACGAGGACTTAATTCACTAATCAAAACTGATTACAACACAACATTAACAACTGCCAAAGTCTTCTTGAGTACAACCACAACTCAGTTTATCTCAAAGAAAACTAGCTTAATTAAAATAAAATAATCAACTATATACTATTGTTTTTCCTTACAAAAATTGTATCACTACTGTGATATCTTACACAATTTGAGCGTATTCAAGAATATGAAATATTGCAGCGCTTTGGAGGTATTTGCAGTGGTTTGTCAAAAATTGTAAACGATTTGTCCTCTAAGCTTGTTTATATAGGCGTGGAAACCTTGATTAACATAAAGCGTGATAATGGACACTCAATGCTATTTCCATATTGAGAAGATTCTTGTCTGAATGAAGTCGTTGCATATGATGCTGTCTTAATTGAAAAGTAACACTTCAGAACTTAGAATCTTGCATGCTGCAATTGCTTCAGAACATTGATGACTCAGAGATGTGAGGATCTGATGGTATATTAAACTTCTATTCAGAATCAGAGTATTCTTCACTTCAGCGCAGATTCTGATCATCATTCTTCAGAACATTCTGATTTCGTCAGCTTGAAAGGTTCTGTAGCATAATTTCTGATGTTGTTTCAGTCAGAACTTCTGCATACAAAATACATAAATTTAGAGTGCATATTTGTTCTTTGTGTTTGTTATCATCAAAACTCTAATTAAGGGTTGTAGAATCAAACTATGTTCTAACAATCTCCCCCTTTTTGATGATGACAAAAACTAGGATTTTCAATAAAAAATATAGAACAAAAAACTTAAGAGAGTCTCCCCCTGAGTTGATTACTCAGATAGAGATGAGTTACTTCCCTGAAGTTCCTTCTCGTTAGAGATTTTAATGCATCTCCTCCTGTCCTTATCAGAATATGTTCCTTTTCAAGCTTTTCAGAAAAACATAGAGGTTAAGATATTCATAATGTTTGAGACTTTGTCCCGGTATACTGTTATTGAAAATATCTTACTTTCTCCCCCTTTTTGTCAGGTATCAAAAAGAAATATAATAAGAGTCAAAAAGATGAATTATATTGAAAACATAATGCAATCAAATTTTTCAGAAACAAGGAGGATAAGATAAAAAATACAGATAAACAGTTAAAGAAAATATAAGAAGGAGGGGGAAGTCGTGTGAACAACGCTTCCAACAAGCTCCTAATCTGAGTGCTTGATTCTTCCTGTTTCCCAGAATGTCTTTGATTTCTTTTGTTGTATCTTCTTGTTTATCCAATATATCCTTGATTTCTTTGTTTGTGTCTTCTTGCTTATCCAGTCTGCCATGGATTAAGGTATTCTCCTTCATCAACTCTTCCAGAGTTTGCATGACTAGAGACGAAGCTGGTGTATCTTCAGGGGTTGCATGTCGTTCAGAACACTCTGCAGCCTCTTCTGCTTGAACAACTTCTTCTATTGCAATCACCTTTTCTGGAGAAGTAGTCAGAAGGTAACTATCTGAATCTGGTTCAGTGGCTTCTGAAGGTTGGTGCTCTTTCCGGGGAGCATTATCCAGCAGAAGAATTTCTTTCTTGTCCTAGTGGCTCGGAACTTGATCTTTGAAGGATTTCAGCTGATCACTGAAGTTCTGCTGAGCCCTTTCATAGCTAAATTCTTTCAGCTTCTGGGTTTCAGAGTTGAACCATTTTCTGAATCTTTCCCACAGAGAATCAGAAGTAGCAGAATTAGAAATCTCTTGACTTGCTTACTTCAAAGAAATAATCCATTCCTATATTTCTGTTTAAAAAATCAGCAGATTCTTACCAACATCTGATTTGGTTGAGGTTGGTTTAGGTTTGGGGGTGGCAATTTTGTTTGAGGTGGAAGCTAGATGGTCCAGCGCTTATAGATCAATGACATGTCTGAGGTTGTCAGTTAGACGGTTGATAGGTGAGGGAGTGGAAGAGTCAGAAATCAGGATTGGTGAGTGAGGGGTGTTTGGTGGAGTGGATTCATATGGTTAAGGTATTTTTGGAATATCATGAATGGAGAGAGGTAAACAAACCGTAAGAGATTATGTTATCCCAGGAATTGGGGTAGTGGTATCAGAGTCTGAAAGGGAGTCTTCTGATTGGTTTGCGGTAGCGTGTTGAATTTCTGGTTTAGGTATTTCAGAAGATGGATTTTCAGATTGAGGAGTGAGAGGGTTTTCATTTTCTGGTTGGGGTGAGTGGAGGTTTTGATGTTCTGGTTGAGGAGAGTGGGGTTATGGATTTTCTGGTTGAGGAGAGTGTGGTTGAGATTGAGTATTTGGATTTTCTGGGAGTGGTGAGGAAAAGTCTTGATCAAACAGTTCAATATCAGAAAGAACTCTTGCAAGTTCTGGTTGATGTTGTTCTGGATTTGGATTGGGGGAGTGAGGTTCATTTAAGAAATTTCCAAGAGTTACAGATGGGTCAAACTCTATGTCAAAATCCTAAAATGTTTGGGGTGAAGAATTTTCTGTTGGTTGAGGAAGAATGGTTTCAGATGTTGGAATATCTATTGATTCTACAACAGAAAAAAAGATGTGTTACATTTCTTTTTCCCAGCTTTGGGTGTCCTCTGAGAGGATCCTTCCTCCGCTGCCTTCCTCTTTCTGGATTTCTTTAGCACAACCTCTGGAGCTGGCTTATGCAGATCTTGGATGTTGATTTCTGGAATAGTCCCATCAGCCTTGCAAGCTTCAAGGTATCTGACTATAATCTCTGGAGAGGCATCTATCTCAGAGAACAGTGGAAAATCCTTCAGAGGGATTCTCCTAGAAGTGATGACCTCATGAGAAGCAAGTGTTGGTTCCTTATTAATGTTTTCAATAATCTTCATTTTCTTTAGATTCTTGGTATTCAAAGGTTTCCCAGCAGTTGCTTCTAGAGTACTGATTTCTTGAGCCTCTGTCATATGTTCTATCAGCCTGTTTTCCGTTAGAATATATGAAATCAATCTTCCTAGAGGAATACAATCCCTCTTAGTTCTTTCTTCTTCTCTTGTCTCTTTCACACTTGTTCGGAGATGGTTGAAGAGCAAATGTGGAAGTTTATTTTTGTCTTCTTTGCAATGAAATATATCAGAAACTGGTGATCAATGTTGATGTAATCAGGAGAGCTTGTAGGCTTCCTGTGATTAATACATCCCGGAATTATTCTTGCCCAGATTCTGTAACGATCTTTCAAGTCTATGATCTTGCTGGATTGCTGTCCAGAAGTGAAGATTTCCCTAGCAATGGATTTTAGGTCAGAACACTTATTAGCCATATCAATGCATTTGACTCCACCGCCATTGTATCCAATGAGTTTCCCAATCAAATCTTCTGTAATCACTATCTTCTTCCCCATAACATATGATGTGACCTGGTGGTTGGATGAAGTAGCATGAATATAAAACTCTTTAACAAGAATGGGAAAAGTTGGACCCGACAGACGATCAAAGTATTTGTTCCATCCCTGTGTAGTTACATCTTCATACAGATTAAACCCATTTTCTTGTAAGCTTTCAAAATCAACGATCAATTCAGAGAACTTCAAGGTTGTCGATCGGAGTGAGTAGCATTCTAATGGGCTCCTCATATTGTTCAGTAGATGAAGAACCAGGAGCACTGTTGAGATTCTTGAGACTTGATGATGATGCCATTGTTCTTTGAAGAAAATTGATAGAAAGGGTGTTTTGAAAAAGAAACTAGAACAAGAGATAATATTGAAGGAGGTAAAGCGTGAATGAATGAAATAGTAATTGAGTTTATATAAGTTCTTTAGAAAGCGTAATCAATAAGAAAGAGAAAATAAGTAATGATTATATTGAATTAATAAAACCTGAAATTAGGGGATTTAGAGAGATATTGAACAGTTACCAATGAAAAATGTCTCAATGCATCTAATCAGAGCCTTGGACCCTTCATAATTTGAACGCGTGTTCAGCCTTAGAAGGTAGCTTGTGAGAGGATGACAGATGTTTGATTGTGTGAATTGCACGCCTCTATCCTTTGAAATGAAAAGTTCAGATCTTCATAGATAGATTCTGAAGCAATCGTACTTCTAATTTCTGAAGACAAGTTGATCAGATGTTCACAGAAAATAATAAAGTTCTGAGGGTTCGGATATGCAAATAAAATATTTTATTCTGGACACAATTTCATGCTGAGATGTTTCAGAATGAAATTGAATCTATCTTCAGAAAGGGATTTTGTAAATACATCAGCCCATTGATGGTCTGTGTCAATAAATTTCAAAGTAAGAATTCCTTTCTGAATATAGTCCCTAATAAAGTGATGTTTTATTTCTATATGCTTAGCCCTAGAATGCAAAATGGGATTTCTAGAGAGACATATGGCAGAAGTGTTATCACAGAAGATAGGGATGTTACTCTCAAATATGTTGAAGTCTTCAAGTTGACTTTTCATCCAGAGCATTTGAGTGCTACATCCAGCAGCTGCAATGTATTCAGCTTCTGCTGTTGACAATGCTATTGTGGACTGTCTCTTGCTGGTCCATGAGATCAGGTTGTCTCCCAAAAACTGGCAGCTTCTAGAAGTGCTTTTACGCTCTACTTTGTGTCCAGCAAATTCAGCATCACAGTATCCTACTAAGCTGTATTCATTGGATTTTCTATAAAACAAACCCAGATTAGTAGTATCTTTCAGATACTTGAAAATTCGCTTAACTGCTGTTAAGTGAGATTCTCTAGGATCTGATTAGAATCTAGCACATAAGCAAACACTAAATAAAATATCAGGCCTTGAAGCCATCAGATAAAGGAGATATCCAATCATACCTCTGTAGATTTTTTGTTCTACCTTTTTACTTACCTCTTCCTTTTCCAGAATGCAAGTGGGATGCATTGGAGTCTTTGAGGGCTTACATTCTGAGAAGTGAAATTTCTTCAGAAGTTATCTGACATATTTTCTCTAATGAATATAAGTTCCTTCTGGAGTTTGGTTTATCTGAATGCCCAAAAATAATTTGAGTTCCCTCATTAAGCTCATCTCAAACTCTGCCTGTATGCACTTAGCAAATTCTCTTCCCAGAGAAGGTTTAGTGGATCCAAAAATGATATCATCTACATAAATCTGATAAACTAAAATGTCATTCTTAAATGTCTTACAGAACAAGGTTGTGTCCACTTTACCTCAGGTGAATTCCTTTTCTAACAGGAAGTTACTTAGTCTTTCATACCAAGCTCTGGGAGCTTGTTTCAGACCATATAGTGACTTCTTTAGTTTGAAAACATATTCTGGGTGTTTGGAATTTTCAAACCCAGGGGGTTGGTGCACATATACCTCATCATCTATGTAACCATTTAAGAATGCACTTTTGACATCCATCTGATACAAAGTGACGATATTATTGACAGCAAAGGAGATTAAGAGTCTGATAGATTCTAACCTGGCGACTGGAACAAAGGTTTCTGTATAGTATATCCCCTCTTGCTGACTATAACCTTATGCCACCAGTCGTGCCTTGTTTCTCATGACTTCTCCTTACTCATTCAGTTTGTTTCTGAACACCCACTTTGTTCCAATGACGTTGAATCCTTTTGGTTTGGGAACCAGATCCCATACGTCATTTCTGGTGAACTGGTTTAATTCCTCCTGCATTGCCAGAATCCAGTCATTGTCCAGAAGAGTTTCATTAATTGTTGTTGGTTCAGTCAGTGAGATCAGTCCCATGAGGGATTCTTCTGAGTTTCTGAATGTTAATCTTGTTCTGATTGGATTATCCTTCTCTCCCAGGATCTTATCTTCTGGGTGAGCTATACTGCTTCTGGATAACCTTTTTTGGAGATGATCAACAGAAGGTACTGGATCACTTGTAACATTTATTTATGAAGTTGTTGGAGCGTCTCTGTTGGGAACTTCTGATGAGTTGTCTTCAGTACCTGTGAATTCAACTTCTATATCTGCAAAAGATTCATTCTGCTTTGACTTTTGAGGGTCAAGCTTATCATCAAATCTAACACGGATTGACTCTTCAACAATCTATGTTTCTGTATTTTATACTTTGTACCCTCTTGAGCATTCAGAGTATCCTAACATAATACACTTATGTGCTTTAGATTCAAACTTGTTCAGATGATCTTTAGTATTCAGAATAAAACAAGTGCATCCAAAAGGATGGAAATAAGAAATGTTGGGCTTTTTGTTCTTCCACAATTCATATGCAGTCTTTTCCAGAATAGGTCTTATAGAGATTCTATTCTGAATGTAACACGCTGTGTTAATTGCTTCTGCCCAGAAGATCTTAGTAATGTTAGTCTCATTGATCATGGTTCTGGACATTTCTTGCAATGTTCTATTCTTTCGTTCTACAACTCCATTTTGTTGGGGAGTTCTAGGACAAGAGAAGTCATGTAAGATGCATTTTTCATTAAAGAATGTATCAAATTTTTTATTTTCAAATTCTCCATCATGATCACTTCTGACTTTGACAATTCTAAGATCCTTTTCATTCTGAACTTGGTTACAGAATGCAACGAACACAGAATGTGACTCGTCCTTGTGTCTTAAGAACTTTACCCATGTCCATCTGCTATAGTCATCTACGATCACTAACCCATAGTTCTTGCCACTAACAGACGCAGTTTTCACTGGTCCAAATAAGTCTATGTGCAGAAGTTCTAATGGCTTAGAGGTGGAAACAACATTTTTAGATTTAAAAGCAGGTTTTGCAAATTTTTCTTTCTGACATGCTTCACACAGAGCATCTGAGCTGAACTTCAGATTTGGAAGTCCTCTGACCAGATTGAGTTTGTTAATATGAGATATTCTTCTCATACTAACATGCCCCAATATTTTGTGCCAGACCCATTGCTCATTGTTAACAGAAAGAAGACATTTTACATTATGACTTTTTAGTTCAGAAAGTTGTATCTTATAAATGTTGTTTTTCCTCTTTCCATTAAAAAGGATAGTTCCATCTTTCTGACTAACAGCTTTGCATGAATTTTGATTAAAGATTATATCATAATCGTTATCACTTAATTGACTTATGGATAACAGATTACACATTAATCCATCAACTAAAAGCACATTATTGATAGAAGGAAGATTACCATTACCTACTGTTCTAGAGCCAATGATCTTCCCTCTTTGGTTGCCTCCAGAGCCCACGTAGCCTCCAGGTTTAAGTTCCAGGCTTTGGAACATATTCTTTCTTCCCGTCATGTGTCGAGAGCATCCAGAGTCCAGGTACCATGACTGGTGTTTTAGCCTTGCTGCTAATGATATATTCTACATATATAATTTTGTCTTTAGGTACCCATATCTTTTTGGGTCCTGGTTTGTTAGTTTTACCAAAATTTTGTTTGAATTTTGGTTTGGCAGAGTAATTATTGCTAGTGTATTTTAGGTCATGTGTGTGCCCATATGTGAATTGTGGTTTTAGTGGTGTAAGTTTTATAACAAGCTCCATGAGTTTCTTAGCTGGAGATACCTTACCTTGGCATCCTATTCCTTTTTTTCCATTCCTGCTAACTCCATAGATCATTGAAGTCATCTTGCTTTTATCTATGTTTTTAGCCAGAAACGTTTGAAAGTTGTGATCATACTCTTTAATGATCTTATCAGCATTACTGGGAGTCTCTGAGATTATTTCTTTCTGAGAGTTTTGTAAATCATTTTCTAATTTTGAAATCTTTTATTTTAACTCAGAATTCTCTAATCTAAGACTCTCAGTTTTTTTAGAGTCAGAGACAAGTTCCCTTTTCAGGTTCTTGAATTTGACTCTGATCTGCTGATACCTTTCCAGAATTTCATTTAGACTTTCTGCAAGTTCAGCCTTAGTAAAATTAACATTGAAATCAGAGAATACCTATTTTGTGTCTAATTCTGAGTCTGAACTAGAAGCTTCGTTATCTTCTGTCACATTTTCCATGAGAGCTATGTCGGCTCTTTCATCATTTGGCTCTGAGTCAGCATCAGAAGTGTCTGAATCGTCCCATGTTTCCATGAGGCTTTTCTTCTTATCCTTGAAGAACTTATTTTTGGGCTTCTCCTTCTGAAGCCTTGGACAGTCACTTTTGTAATGCCCTTGTTCATTGCACTCATAGCAGATGATGTCTTTGTTGTTTGACTTTTTGTATCCTGAAGAAGCTTTAGATCTTCTGTGTCCAGAGGAGGACTCAGAATTTCTGTATATGGAGGAGGATTCATTTTGATTCTCTGATCTTTTCGGATTTCTGAATTTTCTTTGTCTCTACTTCCACAGTTGATTGACTCTTCTTGAGAGAAGAGACAATTCGTCTTCTTCTGATGAGGATCCATCAGAGGTTTCTTCCATAGCCTGCAAAACCTTAGAATCAGATATTTTGTTAGATTTTAATGCTAGAGGCTTACCTTGCTTTTGAGGCTCGTCTTCTTCTAGCTCTATCTCATGACTTTTGAGGGAGCTGACAAGTTCCTCCAGAGATATCTTGTTGAGATCTTTAGCCAGCTTAAGTGCAGTGACCATTGGCCTCCATTGCTTGGGTAGACTTATGATGATCTTCTTTACGTGATCAGCAGTAGAATATCCTTTGTTAAGAGCTTCCAGCCTAACAACAAGAATATGGAATCTTGAGAACATTGCTTCTATGGATTCACTGTCTTCCATCTTGAATGTTTCATATTTATGAATGAGCGCAAGGGCCTTGGTTTCTTTGACTTGTATGTTGCCTTCATGCGTCATTCTCAGAGAGTCAAACATGTTTTTGGTTGTCTCTCTGTTTGAGATTTTCTCATATTCTGAGTATGAGATGGCACTGAGAAGTATTGTTTTGGCTTTATGATGGTTTCTGAAATCACGTTTTTGCTGATCATACATCCTTTTTTTGTCTATCTTCTGACCACTTTCATCCACAGGATGTGTGTATCCATCAATTACCATGTCCCATAGATCAGCATCATGAGCCAGAAAGAAGCTCTTAATTTTGTCTTTCCAGTAGTCAAAATTTTCTCCATCAAAGACTGGAGGTTTACCGCTGATTCTGTCCTTGTCCTCATGATAGTCATTGCTGATGTTTTGGCTTGGTCCCACCATAGTGTTTTTCTAAAGCTTGGTCTTGTATTGACACGGTTAAGTGTATGAACTCAGAACCAGGCACTCTGATACCAATTGAAGAAGTGAAAAACACAAGAAGGGGGGGGGGGTTGAATTGAAACTTAAAATCAAAATTAGTAGACATGATATTTTTATCCTGGTTCGTTTGATCTCAAACTACTCCAGTCCACCCGCCAAGGTGATTTCGCCTCTCTCCAACGAGGACTTAATTCACTAATCAAAACTGATTACAACACAACTTTTGTAACTACCAAAGTCTTCTTGAGTACAACCACAACCCGATTTATCTCAAGGAAAACTAGCTTAATCAAAATAAAATAATCAAATGTGTACTGTTGTTTTTTCTTACAAAAACTGTATCACTACTGTGATATTTTTCATAATTTGAGCGTATTCAAGAATAAGAAATATTGCAGCATTTTAGAGGCATTTGCAGTGGTTTGTCAAAAATCGTAAACGATTTGTCCTCTAAGCTTGTTTATATAGGCGTGGAAAACTTGTTCAACATAAAGCATGATAATGGACACTTAATTCTATTTCCATATTTAGAATATTCTTGTCTGAATGAAGCCGTTGCATATGATGCTATCTTAATTGAAAAGTAACGCTTCAGAACTTAGAAGCTTGCATGCTGCAATTGCTTCAGAACATTGATGACTCAGAGATGTGAGGATCTGATGGTATATTAAACTTTTGTTCAGAATCAAAGTATTCTTCACTTTAGCGCAAATTCTGATCATCATTCTTCAGAACATTCTGATTTCCTTAGCTTGAAAGCTTTTGTAGCATAATTTCTGATGTTGTTTTATTCAGAACTTCTGCATGCAAAATACATAAATTTAGAGTGCACATTTGTTCTTTGTGTTTGTTATCATCAAAACTCTAATTAAGGGTTGTAGAATCAAACTATGTTCTAACACTTGCAAGGTATGAGATTCAAAGATTTGAACTTCAAAGTTCAAAAATGGAGGTTTTGTGGACATATCTGGTTTTTTGACAGCAAAAATGAGTTTTAGTGTTTGTTTCTACTTATATTTTTTCTGGCCCCTCTCTCTTGCAAATGCTTCTTCTTTTATAGGCAAGAGGTTTGTGCATATGAGTTGATTAGGTTTGCAAGACAGCATGTTATGGTTTGGTTTGATTACAAAGATCCAACTATGTCAAGTACTCCATAGTCCCAAGGTGAAGTACCAAAGTTGCTGGCATAGAGGAGCTACTTCCCATGAGTTATGGTGGAGTATAATCAGCAACAAGCAAGGTATGGGATCAAGACAAACTTTGTACAAAAAGCTTGCTTTTCAAGAATAGGAATGGTGCCTTTATGCCATAAATGGAAAGATCTTTTGGACAGTGGTTTAAACACTTGGGTAATAGCTCAATAGTGGGTGTAAGCATTAAATTATAGTGAGATTTGTAAGCAAGGAGTCTTATAACACAAGATTATGCAGCAAATCATAAGGGTTTTGTTATGTGTTCTTAACTAAAATGACTTGAATTCAAGAATGGATGCTCAACTTCATGCCCTTGCATCTCCTAGCTCAAGTATGATAAATTCATGCTCTTGGATGTTTTGAAAAGCTGGAAACACCCTATGCCATTTCATGTTTACCACTTTTGTTAAATCAAACTGGAACTTGATGAAAATTGGCCAAGAAGTTAGGATAAAAACCTGACCAAAACTGCTGAAAATTTCTCTAAGTGTTTTTTCAAAAACACCATGGCTTCATGAATTTATAACTTAAAATCCAATCATTTCTAGAAAAAGTCCTGCTCTACATTGTTTTAGATCTCATTGAGATCTTTAACTTTCATGTTGGAAGTTTCCCTTGAATCATCTTGCATCTTGGGGAAAAATGGCATGAAGTAATGAAATTATCGTGTAAAAACACTTAGAAAATTTCTAAGTCTTGGAAATATTGACTTTTCAAGTGGACTTTTGACTTTCTTGACTTCTTGATGAACTTTGATCTTTGGAAGTTGACCAAAAAGTCAAAGTTTGACTTTTCAAGGTACAGTTGACATTTTCCAAATATAGTTGATTTTAGGTCAACTGATCAACTGACTGAGCAAAAATGTGATCCAAGACTTGAAACTTGACATGAGTAATCTTGGGGATCCAAAATCATCCATGAAAGTCATATGGGGAATTAAAAGTCCAATTGTCTTTGTAAAAAATTCAAACCCTAATTTTGAATTGTCAGTGTTGAGGAGGTGTCTTGACCTGATCAAGCCTTGTGTAGTCCGGAATCAAATGGAGATCTTATGAGAGATTTCTTGAGAAATGAGAAGGAAAATTTTGGGGTACAATAATTGCCCCTGTTCAATCTTCTTAAACCTGAAGAGTTAGATTGGCGGATCCGCCATTCGTGACTTGAAGGTGGAAGATGATTGGATATTAGAGTGCCCAAAAATTTACACTTGATGATGTGGTAGTTGATGGTGTAGGGAATGGGCTTAAAGATTCCATTTGGAGAGATGATGGAAAGTTGTTTGAGATGGGCTTACAGATGCCATCCAAAAATGATTGTTGGAAGGAATGGAAGAAGTGTCAGAATAAATCTCTGGTTGATTTATACTGAAATAGTGGATGTGTTGGGTTGAGTACCAGAATAATATCTATAAATGGATTGTATTTAAATCGTATCTAAAAGCTGAAACTGAATGAGTATCAGAATGGCATCTGTATCTGGAGCATATCTGAATTGTATCTGAAAGCTAAAACTGAATGAGTATCAGAATGGCATCAATATCATGAGCATATCTGGAGCGTATCTGAACTGTATCTGAAAGCTGAATCTGAATGAGTATCAGGATGGCATCCGTATTTGGAGTGTATCTGAACTGTATCTGAAAGCTGAATCTGAATGAGTATCAGGATGGCATCCGTATCTGGAGCGTATCTGAACTGTATCTGAGAGCTGAATCTGAATGAGTATCAGAATGGCATCCGTATCTGGAACGTATCTGAACTGTATCTGAAAGTTGAATCTGAATGAGTATCAAAATGGCGTCCGTATTTGGAGCGTATCTGAACTGTATCTGAAAGCTGAATCTGAATGAGTACCAGAATGGCGTCCATATCTGGAGAGTATCTGAACTGTATCTGAAAGCTGAATCTGAATGAGTATCAGAATGGCGTCCATATCTGGAGAGTATCTAAACTGTATCTGAAAGCTGAATTTGAATGAGTATCGGAATGGCGTATGTATCTGGAGCTTAACTGAACTGTATATGAAGGCTGAATCTGAATGAGTATCAGAATGGCGTCCATATCTGGAACGTATCTGAATTGTATCTGAGAGATGAATCTGAATAAGTATCAGTATGGCATCCATATATGGAGCGTATCTGAACTGTATCTAAAAGTTGAATCTGAATGAGTATCAGAATGGCATCTGTATCTGGAGCGCATCTGAACTGTATCTGAAAGTTGAATCTGAATGAGTATCAAAATGGCGTCCGTATTTGGAGTGTATCTGAACTGTATCTGAAAGCTGAATCTGAATGAGTACCAGAATGGCGTCCATATCTGGAGAGTATCTGAACTGTATCTGAAAGCTGAATCTGAATGAGTATCAGAATGGCATCCGTATCTGGAACGTATCTGAACTGTATCTGAAAGTTGAATCTGAATGAGTATCAAAATGGCGTCCGTATTTGGAGCGTATCTGAACTGTATCTGAAAGCTGAATCTGAATGAGTACCAGAATGGCGTCCATATCTGGAGAGTATCTGAACTGTATCTGAAAGCTGAATCTGAATGAGTATCAGAATGGCGTCCATATCTGGAGAGTATCTAAACTGTATCTGAAAGCTGAATTTGAATGAGTATCAGAATGGCGTATGTATCTGGAGCTTAACTGAACTGTATATGAAGGCTGAATCTGAATGAGTATCAGAATGGCGTCCATATCTGGAACGTATCTGAATTGTATCTGAGAGATGAATCTGAATGAGTATCAGTATGGCATCCATATATGGAGCGTATCTGAACTGTATCTAAAAGTTGAATCTGAATGAGTATCAGAATGGCATCTGTATCTGGAGCGCATCTGAACTGTATCTGAAAGTTGAATCTGAATGAGTATCAAAATGGCGTCCGTATTTGGAGTGTATCTGAACTGTATCTGAAAGCTGAATCTGAATGAGTACCAGAATGGCGTCCATATCTGGAGAGTATCTAAACTGTATCTGAAAGCTGAATCTGAATGAGTATCAGAATGGCGTCCATATCTGGAGAGTATCTAAACTGTATCTGAAAGCTGAATTTGAATGAGTATCGGAATGGCATATGTATCTGGAGCTTAACTGAACTGTATCTGAAGGCTGAATCTGAATGAGTATCAGAATGGCGTCCGTATCTGGAACGTATCTGAATTGTATCTGAGAGATGAATCTGAATGAGTATCAGTATGGCATCCATATATGGAGCATATCTGAACTGTATCTAAAAGCTGAATCTGAATGAGTATCAGAATGGCATCCGTATCTGGAGCGCATCTGAACTGTATCTGAAAGCTGAATCTGAATGAATATCGTAATGGCGTACATATCTGGAGCGTCTCTGAACTGTATCTGAGAGCTGAATCTAAATGAGTATCAGGTGGCATCTGTATCTAGAGTGTATCTAAATTGTATCTAGAAGAGCGTATGAGGAGGAGCCCGTGTAGGATTACTTCAGCTGGTCGTGTATATAATTGTCCTGGCTTGTTTCAGGTATTAATCTCTGACCTTTTGAAAATTTTTGATGATAGCCATCTGTTGACTGATCTTTCCTGAAGAGGTAAAAGGTTAGCTGCCTGCAATGTCATGACGTATGAAGTCCGTGGTGCAATGATGTTCTCAAAATAAATGAGATTGTATCGTATGCACTTGTCATGTACGTAATATGATGCATGAAGGGTGAAAATGTTATTTGAATGTATCTTTGTTTTGGAAAATAAATCCTTGACAAATGTTGGGGAGTCGTTAAATCCTGTATTGCTGTTGAAGAGTTGGTGAGTCTTCAAACTTTTCTTAGAATATTTCTACCAAGGATTCATGTTTTGTTGTTTGACGAGAGCTCTGCTGAGGAATGTTGAAAACCCTGTGGAGAGTGTTGATTCTTGCTTGGGGAAAAAGAGTTCAGGAGTCTCAGTTGTTCATTGCTCTACTGGGGAGTCGAAGTTGAACTGATATCTGGTCGGGTCCAGGCTTTACAGTAACTTTTTGTAGAGTAGTCTATGGGGGAAGAGGAGTTGTGGTCTTTTGCTTTATAGTAGTCAGAGAGGAAAACTCAAACTGGGGAATCTGTAGTTTGTTGGGGAAATAAACCCTGTGGTCGGTCCGTTGGAGAGGTGTCTTCTTCACTGGGGATAATCCTCGAGGGTTCTTGAGGTCGACTCAGCTGGTGAGAAGTTTTCATAGATTGAAACTCTGGCTGGGAGTCATCCTATGAGAAGGATCTTGGAGAGATTTGTCATTACCCATAGTAGCAAGTGTTGTAGTAATGCCAAAAAATGTTTGCTTGGTCACACATGACCCTTTATGTGGGAGCCTGTTTGCCCCCATAGTTAATCTGGTGCACCTCGACACTTGAGATTTTAATCACATTTCCGGTAGCCCTGAACTTCCTAGAGATATTTTCTAAGACTGTTGTGGAAGAAAAAGAAGACCTGATACTGACACCATCTAATACTACTGGCACAGACGAACAAATTTGTGGTACCTAAGATCTTTGGTCAAGTCTCAGAATTTTCTAAGAATTGTCATGGGAGGATCTGAAGACATGATACTGACACCATCTGATATTGACACCATCTGATACTATTGATACAGACAAGTAATTTGATGGTACTGAAAGTCTTCATAGTGGATTTTGTTTAAACCCATCATCAACGTAACATTGCCCCTTGAGTGATACATATGGAGATTTTCCCCTGGTTATTCAAAAATTCTTTGAGAGATTCTTTGAATCTCGATTTGACTACCCCATAAGTGTTGGACAATGGTCATGTCGTGCCCCTTGATTATGAGGGATTTGTCATTGGAAGTGTCTTTCCAATTGAAGTGATTTTGTTCACTGGGAGAGGTTTCGTTCACTGGATATTCGTTGTGATTTTCTCTGCTGTTAAACAAATAGCCATATGAAAACAACGATATTCAAATAATTCAAAGTTTATGCTTGTCTTGAAGTTTTGAAAATGTGTTTTAGTAAGTAAAGAAATTTTGTAAGAAAAATTCAACTCAGGATTTTGAGTAAAGCTTTACAGGAGTCGGGATACCTTTTGTAACAGTATGCTTTCGAACTAACCCATGCTTCAATTAGGATTTTTGAAGGGTTGTAACGTGGCTTGGTTCACGGTTTAAGAAACAGAGGATAAAGGCTCAAAGTGTATTTGTACCCACCTGCTCTTCGTGATGTTCTTCAGTCCTAAACTCAGTTAATCGTGTGTTTGAACTCCAATTGAGTCTGGAATGACGTTTTGGTGATGGTTTAGACAAGTTAAGTTTGTCGGAAGACAATCATTTTTGCAACATTTTTTTTCATGTTGTTGAGGATTTGTAGTGACCTCTTTCTTTTGATTTGTTATCCCTAATTTTTTCCCGACTGTTCTTGTTTTGAGATTACAGTCAGCAGGATTCCCCCGTTTTTCTTAAGTATCCTTTGTAGGTTTTGATTTAGTGGGCTTTTCTTTTTGAGAGATAATGACTTCCTATGTGATAGGGAACCATCACTGTCTTTTGATTCCAGAGGAATGTTTTGATGTCATTCGTTGTATTTACGAGATGAGAGTTTGCTGCTAAACGTGCATTTGAATTAACTAAGAGACTACCCTGCCCCAGGTTTTGATTAAAGGTTTCAATTTGTGAAAAAAGGAAAACTTATACTTCTTTGGCTCGAAGGGGTTGACTAGGGATTATCTTCCTTATAACTCCAGTGTTTAGGATTTGAAAGAACGCATGTACATCGTCATCAAATTCTGTTCAAAAGCATATTGTATGAGATTTATGGCATTGTTTTCGTCATCCTCCCTTTAAAGGCTTGTAACTTTTAGCAAGAGTTGAATGTCATAAAGAGAGTAAAAAGAAGAGTTTAAATATAGTGAAAATGAATGGATGGATTCAAGACAAACATATGCAATGAATTAATGAAACAAAGTTTGACATTAATAGATAATTGTTTGAACAAACAAAAGAGATTACAATTGAAAATTCAAATGAACAGAAGCCTCTTTGTCTGAACTTGTCACTTTAGGTGGTGAGCCTTTGAGGGGTTTTAGAAGAATTCCAGTTAACCGTCTGGTGCAAATTCTAGCGTTCCCTCATCAATCAGGTCTTGAACATTATTTCTCAACATCCTACAGCCATCGGTGTCATGTCCAGGACTGTTGGAGTGGTACACATATCTTGCATTTGGATTGTACCTTGGAGAGGCTGTGTTGGGATTCTGAGGAGGGTCCTTTACCGTAATCAGCTTGGCCTCCAACATGTGTTGCAGTGCTTGAGCTAATGACATATTGACTTCGGTGAAGCGTCTTTTGGATGTATTCCTCTTATGCCGATTACCCTGTTATTGTTGGAGAGGTTGTTGTTGGACCTGTGAGGTAGTAGCAATTTGAGAAGGTCTAACCTCTTGTCTTCTTAGAGGTTGACCAAAGACTTGTTCCCCAACCTCGACTATTTGTTTCATACGGTTGCATCCGTCTTGATGGAGCTGGTTGACAACGATCCTCAGCTCTTCTTTTCCCCAGGCTATGCTTTGGATAAGAGCCATCTGACCGAGCATTTAGATTCTCATTGCTTCCATCTCAACCTGCAGCTGTTCAACCTGGTCATCCTTGTTGTTATCAGGATGTTTCTTGGTCAGATTCCCAGCGAGGAGTGCTTTCAATTCTTCCTTCCCCTTGGATCAGTTAAGGAACTTTTCCCTTAACTGAGCTTCTTGAGTTTGAAGATCTCTGTTGTCTTGTTGGAGAGCCATTGCTGAGATAAACAGCGAGAACATGAGAGACCTGTACTGGAGACTACTTGTTATGCAATGACGTATATGACATGCAAATGTTTTCAAGGATCTCGCGGGGTAAATGTTAGTAGTCAATCACAACTTTGATTGGAGAACTTTGTATCGGTGGATGTCCTTCCACGATAATTAAGCTCACCATGTCGAATGGGTCATAGCCTTTGAGTCAAGTTGTTGTACTTGATCTTTGACGATGCTTGGTTATAGGAAAATAAATCCTCTTGCCCCTTGATAGACGTCTGGTTCAACGTGACCCTGCATCAAAGACCCTTGAGATCCTTGAAATGTTATGGTTCAATGTTATTGAAACTGCTATGGTATGATGTCATGATGTTATGTACAAGTATGCAAAGTAAGCAAGTTTATATAGAAATAGTCATATACACACAAAGAAGACAAGTCATTAGGTTTAGGCTTGCATGGATTTTGTAGGTAAGTACCCTCTTGAAGTTTTGATTGGCTCAACCTGTCCTAGTAATAGTAACTGGGCTCTAAGGGATCTCAATATCACTGACCTTTCCCAGAAGCTTCATTCTGATAGACAACTGACTTGCCACCAAACAAAGCTCGGGAGTCAAATCTCAATGAGTGTAGTATCGAGTATCAACCAACTTCAGACTGCACCAAATCCGGTCATCTCACTACGTCCTAATGGCCATGTTGGTCAAGTAAAGGTTCTAAAAGCCAGTTAGTGCTTCATGACATCACTCAGCGGCCTTGTATTCTCCTTGACTACTTAAGGGCTACCGGTACCCACAAATATGTCGCACTAACGTAGCTACTTCTTAGACCATGTTGGTATACCCCACTCAGTTTCCACAATGTATTGCTACTTACCTATAAGGTATCCCAAATCCGGGTAGAAGATTCAAACCAAAACAAATAACCAAAATGTAAAGCATACAAGTCAAACAATGAAAGAAAATAAATGTGATTTAGCCCTAAGGTAACCCCACTTTAAAAATATTCCCTAATAGAGTCGCCAGTTCTGTAACACGGTGGGAGAAATGACTTGGTTGTTTTGCGTTTCATCGCAAATGTTGCGGTTAGCAAGAGTCGCCACCGACTTTTCTTTTATCCAAAAGGAAAGGCTAAAAAGAACATGAAAGACCTTTGAGATGTTTTCTTGAGTTCGGGGGGTAGATTATGAAAAGGGAAGCTATTAGCACCCTTTTCATCCATGGTTTTCCATGGGCTCTTAGTTACTTGCTAGATCACTTGCTTTTGTTTGAAAATGTGCTTTGTGTGGTTTTTGAAAGTATTTTGAAAAGGTTCCATCGTTTGGGCAAACTTTGTAATGATTCTCATTCGTAAGAATGTATACAAAGTGTTGATCTTTTGAAAATGTTTTCAAGTTTGTAAGATATTTTGAAAGTGTGGGTGCTTGTTTTGAAATTAGCAAGGATGTTTTAATTTTGAAAATGAGCAAGCAACTAGGAATAATCTACCTGCTCAAAAGTCTTTCATGTTTATTTCCTCTTTCCTTTGACATTGTTATCTTACCATTGATTTTGTAAGTAACCCTATCTTTGGATGTAAAAGGGACAGACAAGGGTCATCGTATAGCCATGATTAGCAATGTTGTAAGATATCTTAGCATTTTTATTTGAGGGACTAAGATCATTTTGAAAGGCAACATTGATAGCGTCATCGAGGGACTATGATATTGTATTTTTGATTGCTTTTGCTAAGACATCCCACATGCATAACATGGCCATTTTTATAAGGCAACAAAGTGGAATTACCCTAAGGGTGTAAGTATGCAAGTGTGTTGATTTACATGCATTTAATCTTGGATTATGGTTATCTACTTGTTTGTTTTATCTTTCCATACAAACCCTAATTACTAACATTTATATGAAAGCGATAAATTGCGGAAAGTAAAATTTCTGCATTTTTTGGTTCCGGCCAATCTGACACGGCCGTGTCACGTGACACGGGCGCCCGTGTCAGCCCCTGTCCATCTTTTTTCTGCTCGTGTACGCACCCGTAACATTTACACGGGTCATGTTGTGTGACACGAGCACCTGTGTCAGCCTCTATCCCTGCATTTTACTATGTTTTTCAACCCAACTAAGCTGACACAGGCCATGTCGTGTGACACGGGCACCCGTGTCAGCCTCTGGTTTGGCTTTTTGTTAGTTTTTTCTCTTTGATCTGTCTTGTTATATCATTTGAGCGTAAAAGCAAATGATGTATGAACAATGATATCACAATTTAAGAAAGTTTACCTCTCAAAGAGGAAGCTTTAGAACACGTGCGGATGTTTCCGAGAGTAAAATTGTGATTGATCGAGCTCCTTTGAACCTTCTTGAAGTAACTTCAACCTTCTTTTTGTACTGAAAATGGTTGAACCTCTCCAACCAAGTCAAGTTGCAATGTATGTTTTTGAATTTAGAAGATGGTGATAGTGATGTTACAGAAGTTATTCTTATGTTTGAACAACTTCTATATGGTGTATCTGAAGTGTTTGGATGGTTTGTTTGGAGAAAACTTGCAAGATATGAGATTCAAAGATTTGAACTTCAAAGCTCAAAAATGGAGGTTTTGTGGACAAATCTGGTTTTTTAATAGCAAAAATGAGTTTGAGTGTTTGTTTGTACTTCTATTTTTTCTGGCCCCTCTCTCTTGCAAATGCTTCTTCTTTTATAGGCAAGAGGTTTGTGCATATGAGTTGATTAGGTTTGCAAGACAATATGTTATGGTCTGGTTTGATTATAAAGATCCAACTATGTCAAGTACTCCATAGTCCCAAGGTGAAGTACCAAAGTTGCTAGCATAGAGGAGCTACTTCCCATGATTTATGGTGGAGTATAATCAATAACAAGCAAGGTATGGGCTCAAGACAAACATTGTACAAAAAGCTCTCTTTTCAAGAATAGCAATGGTGCCTTTATGCCATAAATGGAAAGATCTTTTGGACAATGGCTTAAACACTTGGGTAATAGCTCAATAGTGGGTGTAAGCATTAAATTATAGTGAGATTTGTAAGCAAGGAGGCCTGTAAAACAAGATTATGCAGCAAATCATAAGGGTTTTGTTATGTGTTCTTCACTAAAATGACTTGCAATTCAAGAATGGATGCTCAACTTCATGCCCTTGCATCTCCTAGCTCAAGTATGATAAATTCATGCTCTTGGATACTTTGGAAAGCTAGAAACACCCTCTACAATTTCATGTTCACCACTTTTGTTAAATCAAACTGGAACTTGATGAAAATTGGCCAAGAAGTTGGGATAAAAACCTGACCAAAACTGCTGAAAATTTCTCTAAGTGTTTATTCAAAAATTCCATGACTTCAAGAATTTATAACTTAAAATCCAAGAATTTCTAGAAAAAGTCCTGCTCTACATTGTTTTAGATCTCATGGAGATCTATAACTTTCATGTTGGAAGCTTCCCTTGAACCATCTTGCATCTTGGTGAAAAATGGCATGAAGTAATGAAATTATCATGTGTAAAAACACTTAGAAAATTTCTAAGTCTTGGAAATCTTGACTTTTAAAGTTGACTTTTGACTTTCTTGACTTCTTGATGAATTTTGATCGTTGGAATGTAATGTTGACCAAAAAGTCAAAGTTTGACTTTTCAGGGTATAGTTGACTTTTTCCAAATATAGTTGATTTTAGGTCAACTGATCAACTGACTGAGCAAAAATGTGAACCAAGACTTGAAACTTGACATGAGTAATCTTGGGGATCCAAAATGATCCATGAAATTCATATGGGGCATTAAAAGTCCAATTGTCTTTGTAAAAAATTCAAACCCTAATTTTGAATTGTCAGTGTTGAGGAGGTGTCTTGATCTGATCAAACCTTGTGTAGTCCGAAATCAAATGGAGATCTTATGAGATATTTCTTGAGAAATGAGAGTTCAAATTTTGGCGTACAACAGGCAGCAACCCCATAATAGGGAGGCATAGGATTATTCTGAATGTTAGGGCCCATAGGAGGAAAGCTTAACTCCTTGGCTTCCAAAAGTACTTGCATCTTACACTTAAATGCTCTACTGTTTTCAATCGAATGGCCTGGAGCACCTGGATGAAACTCACAACATGCATTAACATCATAACCCCTTGGAAGTTCAGTCGGTGGAGAACCTAACTCTCGAGACTGTACCAATTGGCTAGCTAGCAATTGTGGAAGCAATTAGGTATACGACATTGGGATCATATCCATCTTCCTCTCGGGATACCTTTGCGACCTTTGTTGACCGCTTTGTCCTTGGTGCCTTTGATTCTCTTGATAGTTTCATGGTGGTGCATACTTCTGTTGAGGAGCGGCAACAGGAGTTTCATAATATGGAATTTGTATAACAACTTTCCCCTTATCAACAGAGGCATTTCTCACCTCTCCTTCCTTTTTCTTAACAAAATCGCTAGAATACAGTTTCTTTCCACTACCTGAGTCGTTATTACCACTTGAGCCAGATGCACCTATAATAGCCCCTTCCATAATACACATTTCAACCCACTCCCCATTGATAACCATATCCGAAAAGGAATCAGAAGTGTTGTCAATCATGTGTTGCAAATACGGACCTCAGAGGGTATTCATAAATAAATATACCAGTTCATGGTCCAAGAGAGGAGATTGAACCCTTGCGATCAGACTGTGCCACCTCTGGGCATACTCTTTAAAAGACTTATTATCCTTTTGAGACATACACTATAATTGTGCACGACTAGGCGCCATGGTGGTGTTGTAATGATAGTGTTTTAGGAAAGCATCAACAAATTCGCCCCAAATACTAACATGAGTTTTCTCTAACTGCATGTACCACTCCAATGGAGCTTCAGCCATGTTGTCTTGAAAGAAATGCACGAGTAACGACTCGTTGCTAGCATATGCGACCATCTTTTTGCAGTAGGATCGGAGATAAGTCTCTGGACATGTAACCCCCTTATACTTGTCAAATTCTGGCACTTTGAATTTCGGTGGAATCTCAACCCCTGGAACCAAACACATAGCAACAACATTGAATCTCGGCCTTTTGGAAGTCTCCATAACCTTCAGACATTCTTCCAAAGCCTTGTACATTTTGGCAGTTTCAGACAAATCAGCTACAGAATCCTTCAGAGGGCCATCGAGATCGATGACATCATGGTGATCATCCATAATCATTTCAGGGTTCTCTTTAGGAATTCCCCCATTGTCGGTCTTGGGTCCACCATTCTCGGACGTAGAAGCATTGTCAACCAGCTTAGTAATGCTTATTTTGAGCTCTTTTTAACCCTGGATGACGGCATGAAGAGTTTCCATAAGCAGATTCATTCGATCAACTTTGGTGTCCATGTATTTGCAGAGTGCGGCCTAGTTCTGCTCAATCTGCTCCATAATCCTCAGCTTGTTAGCTGGAGTGTGATAAGGACGTAAGGAAGTCTTCTTGTAGATTCTGGTAATAAGAAGAAAAACTAACAGATAAGAATTTCGACCAGAAAAACCTGCAATTCATGAAATGCATGATATGTATGATATTTGAAATGATTGTCCATTCCATTTTTTCACAGCTCAATCAACGTCAGTAATAATCGAGCAACATAATAATAAGAATGACCATATAAAGAAAATATCCAGAAATAGGAGAAATTCCAAAAGAGTTTAATACAAGAAAGTTACGAAATTATAAGATAAGCGATTCCATCCAACAAGCCTGGCGATAATCGAAACAACAATACATAATCAATCTCCTAGCTCTAGAGAGTGCAATGGACTATGCTCCAAGTATTCAAAACCAGACTTTGAAACACCTCATCCTTCATGATCATCGTAATCTCCAGACTACGGAATTGAGTCAACAAATAAACATATTCTTTGTTTGTGGCGTGATGTTTTCGCCCCTGTTATTGCCTTCAACTAGGTTTTTGAGATTTTCAATCTTCTTGTTGAACCGTGTCATAGACTGCGCACCAAGTACCATCTCTAGCCATTTCTTCTTCCTTAACGACTAAGAAGTCCAAGGGTAGGCCACTATGCTTTCTCCATCTCTTTTTTACATCACTAAGGCCCAAATAAAGTGCCTTAGAAACAACTTCAAGATTGGGCTTATTCTGAACAACAAAAAACGATATGTGCTCGGTGATATTTGAGCAAATGAGAGTACTCTTCCAATGTCGGGATGATCTGATAGCCCTAGGAGGTGAAACAGTGTAACTCGTAGTCATAAAACATAAGTAGTCTGGGTGCTAATGTCTTTCACTAAAAGCCTCTGCATTAGGGCAGACTAGATGGTCTTTCAAACTCTTCAAATAAAGCCAAGAACTTGAGTGGAAGCGATAAGTAAAATTGTCTCTTACGGTCCTCTTGGGAACATCACTGTTGCTAGATATCATTGACAGAAACCATAACTTCGTGAGATACCTCGGAATGGACATACACATGCAAGGTTAGTATATAGTTTCATTTTTCTAAAATTTCTTTTAAAATGTAAACATGCTATGATGTAAGTGCAAATGATCGTGGGGTTACTATTTCCATGATACTGATTTCTGCTATACAAAATGAATAAGCCATAATACATATAAATAAACACCCAAAGAGAAGAAAACAAGATCTAGGAGAGAATCTATGATGGACCAGCAATTGGTAGACTTGATTCCCCAGTGAAGTCGCTAGCTGAAACAACCGGCTGAAAATCATAAGACAATGAAGTCTCCATTGGACGTCTTTTATCCCATATGAAGGGAAAGGTAAACATCGAGAAAACCTGAGAAGGGAGAAGTCACGGTCTTACGATCGAGAGATCGGGTAAGGAAGTGTATTATGCAAGGGGAAGGTGTTAGCACCCCACATGCTCGTAGTACTCTACGGTATCCACTCTTATTGTCTATCTTATGGGTGTGTTTAATCTATGCTTATTCTACTACTGAGGACAAATGCATGCAAAAGAAATGAGAAAATAATGTAGGGAAAATAAAGTTGTGCTCTCTTTGGCCCTACCCAAATGCCTACGTATCCTTTTTGAGGAGTCATAGTTACTATAGTCCGGCTCATATATTTTTGTTTGTTTTGTGTTTTTTATGAACAATCTTAATTCTGCCTTTTGCCCTAGCTCAACCTTTGGAGACTCACGCGTTGGCACAGAAGTAAATTTATTATGTCCTTACCTGAAAATGATTTTGAGTTACGCCCTCAAGGCAAGATGCCACATTTGATTGGTTTGTGTTTTGTTACCTTGAAAAAGGGTTTAAGTGTGATTAGAGAGTATTTTATGAATTGTTAAGAAAGGTAAATTTTAGTTTTAAATGCATATGCAAAAGGGAAGAAAAAAGTCTAAGGGAGACTAGCCTATTTTTAAACCTAATGTTTTCATACAATGGTGGCTCTACGTCAAGGATGAAAGGAAAATCTCTACCTAAGGTTAGAATTGATGGTTTGCAGCCTAAGTTCTAATTTGCATCCGAAAGGAAAAAGAACATCCTAAGGGAACATGGTATGTACAAGGATAAAACAAGAAATCTCAAAGGAGCACACACATAAAATAGTAAGGAAAAGAAATGAAATGCTTTATCCAAGGGGAGCGTATCACCCGAGACAAACAAGCGGGAATATGATGTAAAACAAAAATGTGATGTCCAAAGCGATTGAACACCTAACCAAGATATAGCATATCGAGGTAGGCGACAAAAGACAATATGAACGATCATGGAGTGTCAGCATTGGCCAATGCAAACTCATGACAAAGAGTGGGGGTTCGATTGCAGAACCCTTCCCCACTTGACGACTCAATAACGAGAGAAAGCATAACTCCTAAGCATCATGGTGCGTCACGAGCTAAGGATTACACGGAAGAAATTGCAGGGGTTGATTGTGAACCCTCCCCGCTTGCCTCTTTTGAGTACTTTTTATCTATACATATGCAGGCACAAATATAAACACATGTGCAAAATACCTACCTTAAAGGTAGAGTTTTAAACAAACACAAATAGCACACGCAAAGCACATAATGCGGAATTTCCCTAAATGGGTCTTTAAATAAACTAGAGGGATTCCTGACATATATCAGCAACAAATATCCCCTTCAGACATCTCTAATCTACTTCTCGTGGCATCGGAAATCCGTAAATATCTACTTTTCATGATCTCTAGAAAAGCGGTAAAGAAATGCGATAAATTGCGAATAAATATTAAAGTAGTAGCGGCAAATACCAAAAGCAAGTGAATCTTCGAAAGCGGGCGGAAGAAATGGAGAAGTAAGGAGTACGCGTCGAGAAAGCTTCACCAAGAAGAGCACAAGAGTTAGAAATGATATCCAACAATAGTCAAGCACGAAAATAAATCGCAATCCATGAATGCGTCCCATAATCAGAGTCCCTGTACAAGGTAATAATACAAGCAAGGAAATATCCAAACAATCGCAAGCAAGTAAAGAATATATTTGATGAAATGAGAAATAAAGCAATGTCGCATCGGAAGCAAGCATAAGCCGAGTGTTTTCAATCACATAATCATCGTTATGTTACGTGATAAAAAAACAATATCATGAACCTTGCACAAGTCAACGAACGAGTTAAAAGTAACAAGGAAGGTAAACCGGAAGAAGAAACACATTAAAAAAAGGCAAAATTTGTTGTTTCTGCTTGGGTAACCAGTTACCAGGACTTTGAAAATTCTGGAAATTGGCTACTGACTTGGGGTAACCGGTTATCATAACTGGGTAACCGGTTACCAAATCTTTGAAGATTTTGACCATTTGCTTCTGACATGGGGTAACCGATTACAATAATTGTGTAACCGGTTACCACGAGACAGTTTTGAAAATTTTTGTGAAGGAATGGTTGGTAACCGGTTACTAGATTTAGGTAACCTGTTACCCAAGCAGAAAAACAGTTTTAACAGATTTTTGAGATTTGGCTCATGGCTTAGGCATTTAATCAAACACAAAATCTCCACATATTCAACACATAATTTTGCATAATTCAATGTCTAGATTCAAACTACACATGATTGATTAAGAACAACAATTAAACTTCATGCAATATCATCAATTTGTTTCATCAATAAAGCACTTTCACATAAATCAAGTTAATTCAAAAAGCACTTAATTCAACTATCCAATTCCGGATCTAAACATGATTATCAAATCAATTCACAATTCTAGGCTTAGATCTATATTCTCAATTTAAAATTCAACCTAGATTCAGTTCATGCTTGATCAAAAAAGTGCTTCTCAAATAATCACTTATTTCAAAAGTGCTTAATTCAAGAAAACTCAACGATAGAAGTGAAGAGGAGGCTTAGGTATAGAGATTGCAACAAATGGATCTACAATTGAATAAGAATTTCTCTTGATCTTGACTTTTGAATCTTGATGCAATTATTATTATGTTCTTGGTGAAAAAGGTGTAGAACATTGATTTGATCTTTGAGAGAATTGAAAGAAATGTTCAGAGTGTTTGTGAGAATTTGTGAATTATGAGCCTCCTTTCTAGAAAAATGGAGTCAAAACGAATATATAGTGTGGAATTATGTGAAAGGATTTGGTTAATGGGCCTCAAATAACCATAAGACAGAGTACAAATTTTGAACCGCTTGAGTGTGACACGTTCCGAGCAAAATTCGTGGAAACCTAGGCGTGATTTTTGGAGTTGAAACATGAAACAAAAATGTAGCCAATATAGAGAATGACCTCGTGTCCGAATATGGGATCAATGTTTAAACGATGAGAAAGTTATGAATTTCTGAAGTATTGCCTCATACAACTTTAATTCCCGATTTAGAATTTTCAATGTTGCGCACACTTCTAGCCAAAAATGGAAGCCTTCGGTGTACCGTTTTCTCACGAACATCGAAACCAAACTTTAGCTGGCTCAATTTGTGAGACAACGTCATTGGAAAGGGATCGATACAATAAAAATCAACCGATTTACAATTTTTACAATACTGTGAAATGATGCAACAGAGATTCGATTCAGCATCCAAATTTCTTCGATAAGTCAAAATTCTCGGCCCTTTTCTTACATAATCAGTCTTTGGTCATAAAAGATAAAATGTAGATAAAGTCAAGATGGAATTTTGGAAAAAAGAACAGGTCCAAAATGAGCAACGGGCTTCGAGTTAGGAATTTTTTAGCATCCAAAAACTCCCCCTTCAGCACACTTTTCCCACTATTTTATCACTGAACGCCTTCAGAAGATCCGTATCTTCGGGGACTTTCCTGCGGAAATTTGCTCTCATCCCGAACATATGAAATGAAGTACACATCAAGACTATTAATTTGATATATGAACCAAACCAAGGCAACGAACCAAGTCGGAGTTACAAATTTTTGAATATCCGCAAGATGATGAATCAACAGTTAATTCAGTTTACCGTCTTCAAATGATTAAAGTTCATGGATGTCTACATAGAATTAAATTTTGATTTAAGAATGAGAAGTGATAAGGGAATCGATATATTCTCAATGATCGTAGAATCAACTGAGTATATTGAACTAGATGCAAGTTATAAATTTTTGCATGCTAGGGAAACAAATAACCAGTCAAAATTCCAATACCGCTTCAGAGAAATCAAATTATTTAGAGACACTCTGCGTATAATTGATTTTAGGCTTGAACATGTAAAATGAAGAGAATACCAAGATTATTTTAATGCTTTAAGAATTAGCACAAGACAGTACTCTTGTTGCAAGTTGCAAATTCTGAGTTTAAACCACTGAAACGCCATTTCTGGTTCACAGTATCACACATCCGTCAAAACATCTGATTTCTTTGCATTAACTCCCGGAAATGAGTACCTTAATCTCATGGTCGCTGATGCAGGTAGTGAAAAATGACCTAATGGAAGGTATGTAGATAAAATGAGAAGTGCAAAATGCATAAGCCAGATAAAAGTTAAAGGGTAGGACAAATTTTGGGTATTACACAGGTTTACTCAGTGCTTCCTTTCACTCTCTTGGGATAAATAACATTGATGGCAACTCTTTTGTCTTTTTGCCTCCGTTCGCGCTTCGATGAAAATCCCAAACGCGATAAAAGTCTACACTTGGTTTGCTTTTAGGAAATCCTTCTCCCGAGTGAGGTTACATATGGTAGAATACCTTGCAATATTTTCTTCACCAGTGCAGTTTATATTGAGGAGGGTTATTTTAAATATTCACCCATTCCCCCAGTGGAGTGTGTATAAGTCCTTTACTCACCAATGACAGGAGATTTTGTATCAGTTCCCAATGGAAATTGAATTTTGAGAGTTTTCTTTGTTCAAGAATTCCGTCTTCCCCAAATGAAAATTTATTCCTCAATGAAGTTTGAAGTTTTCTTCTCCCCAATGGCTCGCCATACATAAAATGCTTGGTTAGTAAGGTCTGATTGATAAAGGTTTCTTGACAGAAATTTGTAAGTTCCCAATGAATGACCGTAAAGATGAGCTTATTGCTGAATAGCCATTCACAAAATGAGATTTTATCCAACTGTGAGATTTTCCTCACTCGCCAGCTAAGTCGTGTTGGAAAGTCTTATTTTTCCCAGCAGGAGTTTTATTGAGATTTCTTTATCAATATTTCTCATATTCCTTCGATGTTTTATTTATTGAGGCATTCTTGTATACCCTACTGAAGCGTGTGGATGCAATTTTGTTTATAAATTCTCTTACTCCCCAACGAAGAGGTTGACAAGTTACTCCTTTTAGATCCAGTGGTTATTGGTATCCCTCGATAGCTCCCAACATTCATTGGAATTCTAGCACAGGTGTCTAGTGTGTTTTGTTTCTCTCCAATGAAGTTTTCAATTTACTTTTGCAATCCCTATCAGAATATGGCATGTGGTTGTAGGTTAACCTAATGTGTTATTCCCCAGTGAAACATCTAAGCATACATCATTACATTTCATCCACTCAAATGTGTAGTGTTTCCATTTGTTTTGGATTATTATTCCATAGAAAAATTCTAACATGCATCGAATTATAAGCCAAATCTTATTGCATTCTTCCCAAGTAAGTTAGCTCATTTGCTTGATATGCCCGGTGATTCGCTAACTCCCGCAAAAATCTGTCGATGCTCCCAAAAAGCCTTCTCTGGAGTTTGTTTATCCTATGATGTCACCCCTTTATGTTTCTCTCATGATCAGTATTCACTGGTGTCCACTTTCCATAGAGTCTAGTCGATACTAATCTTTTTTATCTTGTTGGTGATCCAGTTCTTCCCTGGTGAAACATTGTTAGGTCTAGTGGTCTACAATTCCTCTAAAGGTTAAGTCCTCTTACTTGTTACCTTATTTTGCATATATCATTCTAGTATTACGTAGAGTCTAGTAGATACTAGTATTCTATATCTTGTTGGTGATCCAGTTCTTCCCTGGCGCAACATTTTTAGGTCTGGTGATCTCCAGTTCCTCTTAAGGTTAAGTCTGCTTACTTGTTACCTTATTCAAAATACAACATTCTTATATTCTGTAGAGCCTAGTTGTTAATAGTCTTCTTTATCTTGTTGGTGATCCAGTTCTTCCCTGGCGCAACATTTTTAGGTCTGGTGGTCTCTAGTTCCTCTTAAGTTTAAGTTCGCTTACTTGTTTCCTTATTCAAAATACAACATTCTAGCATTTTGTAGAGTCTAGTTAATATTAGGCTTCTTTATCTTGTTGGTGATTCAGTTCTTCCCTGGCACAACATTTTTAGGTCTGGTGGTCTCCATTTCCTCTTAAGGTCAAGTTCTCTTACTTGTTACCTTATTCAAAATACAATGTTCTTGTATTCTGTAGAGTTTAGTTGATAATAGTCTTCTTTATCTTGTTGGTGATCCAATTCTTCTATGTCGTAACATTTTTAGATCTGGTGGTCTCTAATTCCTCGTAAGGTCAAGTCCGCTTACTTGTTACCTTATTCAGAATACAACATTCTGATATTTTGTTGAGTCTATTCAATACTACTCTTCTTTATCTTGTTGGTGATCCAGTTCTTCCCTGGCGCAACATTTTTAGGTCTGCTGGTCTCCAGTTCCTCTTATGGTCAAACCCACTTACTTGTTACCTTATTCAAAATACAGGGTTTTGGTATTCTATAGATTCTAGTTGATACTAGTCTTCTTTATCTCTTTGGTGGTCCAGTTCTTCCCTGGCGCAATGTTTTCCTTGTTGGTGGTCCAGTTCTTCCCTGGCGCAATAACTTTAGAGTCTAGTGGATGCTAGTCTTTTAGGTTTAAGTTCATCGTTTATTGTCCTTACTTATCAGGTGCTTCATGCTTGCGGACCTCATTTCTTTTTATTTAAATGCCATAAAGCAACCAAAATACAATCACCAGTGTTAATACACCTTGTTCTAATTCAGAGTGCAAATTTTTGAGTTCATTTTTGTGTTCAATCCCTTTATACCTTTTCACTCGAAAGGCTGGCACAATCACGCATCCAAGTTTAAATCGATTGAACAGAGGTAGTTGTTGTACCCCAAAATTTACCCTATTCATTTCAATTCTATTTCTCTTATATTTCATCATCCCATGCATACATACATATAATTGGCTTTATGGTTATGGGATCAAGGCACTTCTGTTAAACTTCGTCAGATTATAGAAAATGCTTATCTCCTCAGTCAATGCACTCATAGTGTTTTTACATTCTATTTAATCAGTGAGTAGGCAAGTCCTCATCATGCCAAGTTCTCATGTGTTCCAACATGCCTTGAATTGCAGAGAAAATCAAGCATTTCAGTCGATTTGGAACAGTTTGAGCCAAAATTTGTGTTTTGCAATGTGACTTCAAAAATTCATAACTTTTGACCATAAAATTATATTTTAGTGGCTCTTTGGGAATTAAATATGTCTTTACATCCTCTACATTTCATATGCTTGAGTCAGAAGGAAATTATGTGAAGAAGATCTTTGAAAGTGCAAATTACCTAAAACTTTTGCAGTGCAAAGGATGTCCAGTTGACTATTTTCTCGATATTCACAAAATCATAACTCTATCATGTGATTTATTTTCACATTGATGATGCTTTGACGCTTATTCCAAACATCTGATTTTTGACATGCTTTTCTTTGTTGGTGAAGCTTTTGTGAAGTTTTCCGGGTTTATTTCGCTTTGCTACAAAAAGGAGGATTGTTATGCATTTAGTATTTTCTCATTTACCTTATTTCTTCATCGTATTTCAATTTCCTTGCCTTGAGAAGTAGGAATAGAGATTCATGCCTGAGATTCCCTGAAGGTGTGAAGAAAATGCAAGTATGGGGGGTTTGAATTGGGTTTTCCTTTCTTGTAAAATTATCGCTTTTAAGCATTATTCATTGAACAACGCTTCTGATTGTTTATTCTAATTAATGCTTCTAATTTGGTTGAGAAAACATAAACTCTAAAGCATAAGAAAAGTAAGGAACACGCGATATATCTTGGTTCACTTGAGAAACCCCCAAGATAATCCAATACACCCTTCTAAGGTGATTTCGCCTTGAACTCAAGGACTTAATCCACTATAATTATTCTGATTACAATCGCACAGGAAACCGCTAGTGACTAACATCTACTGAAACATTCATGGATTATAACCAGATATAACGTTCATTAACCCAACATAATCTGATTCTCCATAATCTCCTATCAGGATTTTCTTCCAATGATATCCATCAGTGATCTCAGAAGGCTGGCCTTCACTCAGTCCCCTTTTAAATATCACAACCATTGACCCAATAAAATCCGCTACCAGGATTTCATCTGCAATGGTCGCAGCCAAAGTCTTCTCAAGTCTTCTGATCTTCACTCGATCACTTGAGGTGCCAACCAATTCTAAACATAATGGTTTTTCTGTAGATTATATGAGTGCTTCTTATCAAGCAGATTACTCCTAATTTAAGTACATATTGTTTGACACAATTTTGAGCAAGTACTCGTGTACAAACAATTTACATGAAGATCTTAAGAAATAACACAACCTGAGAAACAACTCTTGTGTTTTACATATTTCTACAAAGATGAATCTAATCTAAAATAAGTGCAGCATTTTGTAGTCTTCTTGTCTTCATTTTCTTTGTTGAGAAAGTGGTGAGAGACAACTCCTATCTTCTTCATAATTCTGTCAAGATGTATATGACTGATGATTTGAATTACATCCTTAAGAATTCTTCATCTTTATATTCTTTCTTCATTAAGCAAGACACGAGCAAAAACTCCTTGCTTTTTCATGATTCTTCCAAGATGTATGTGATTGGTAATTTGTATAACATCTTGTAGAATTCTTCATATTGTTATAGTGGATGAGAGATTTGTTTTGGTTGTGTTTTAATAATGATTACTTTTCTTTTAAACTTGAACATCAACAACCCGTGACTTGTGACTTGTACCTTTTAGCACTCAGCCAAGCCGCTTATGGCAAGCTCGTCAATATTTAGCATCATGTGTTGAGCAACAACTAACTAACCAACTGATCGAACCAACACTTTTAAATCTTTAATTCTTTTCTTATATACCCATGAAAACAGAGACGTTGGCTATTTTAAAAAGATCGTTACAAATAGTACTACGACGCAATTATCTCTTCCACACTTTAAGTTAGTGGAGAGGTAGTGGCATAAAGCTTTTGTAATGTGTACTATTGTACTGTGTTACCATTATATTCTTTCCTTATGCACTTCATAGGCTTCTGCGAGCATGATATTAGAAGCGGGAACATAACATAAGGTCTTCAGAGCTTCAAGTCTTCAGAGTCTTCAGAATTACTTCTTCAGAGTCTTCAACACTTGGTTGTGAGAACCCATTGTAGTGAACCTTTAGATTATAAGAGCTTCAAGTCTTCAGAGTCTTAAGAACTGTGTCTTTAGAGTCTTCAACACTTGGTCTTCAGAACCTGTTTTTAGATAACCTTGGACCTTTAAAACTTCAAGTCTTTAGAATCTTCATACCTTCTGTCTTTTAGAATATTTAGCACTTGGTTCTTTAGTAATCATTATCTTCAGAACCTTGTTATTAGAAACACAAAGTCTTCAGCATCTGGACTTCAGTTAGAAACTTTGTCTTCAGATCTTCTAACTTTGTTTTTTGAAACACACAGTATTTTAGAAACGCGAGTCTTCATCATCTGCACATAAGTAACAACTTCTGTCTTCAGGTCTTTTGACTGGTTTCTTCCGACAAATATCAGAGTTTAGACTTCAGATATTTCTAGAGTGTCATGCTACTGTTCAATAGAAATTGTGTAGCTTAGAAGCGAAATCATTTCTATTCTAATGTCTTGGCCATGCCATCAATCAAAAGCATAACCTGTTTGTTAAGTACTTAACAGTACCAAACATTAGTACAACAACAATTTTCATACCATCATACTCATTTGTTATCATCAAAACTCATAGATGATATTGCAGAACCAAATCTTGTTCTTACAATCTCCCCATTTTTGATGATGACAAAACTATGTATTTTGATGACACAATTTTGTACATATAATCATAATCAATGAAATTTAGAAGGCTAAGAAATACTTATCCTTTTTCTGATACTCCCCCTGAGTCAATGACTTGATGAAGGTCGAATATCCTCCTGACTCTAAACCATTTGAGTAAAAACTCCCTCTAGTTCCAATAGATCAAATATCAAGATCTTGAGAGTCTTGACTTTAGGAATTTCAGACAGTCTTCAACTTCTGATTTTCTCTGTTCTACTGGAAGACATATGCTTCTGCTTTTGATTTTTATGTTTTGACTATTAAATTCTCAAACATAATACATCTTCTGAACATTATGATGCCAAAATCAAGATAACATTAACTTTCAGAAAGTTCTAAACTTCTAAGTAGTATTGGGTCTATATGATTCTTGAACATATGTTCATAGAGTACACATCTTATAATATATGAAAAATCAGTTCTAAAGAACTTTAACAAAGTTCTTTCATTTTGACATGTCTTAGGATGCCTAGTGAACTTGTTCAGAGTTCCCCGGTTAATTATCAAACATACAAGCACACATTAGTGGTTAAGTGCATATCTTATATCATTCATTTATTATGATGAGTTTTTGCATTTTTCATTTCTTTAGGTTTATCAAAATTATTATACTTCTCCCCCTTTTTGTTATCATCAAAAAAATAATTATTCATGACAAACATTTAAAAAATAACAGAAGTAGCAATAAGTAACTTTAACAGAGATAGTTGCATTGATGATAGATTAAACAAATTACAAAATGAAATCCTATGGGAACCACTGATCATCAAACGTCTCACACTTCTCTTGATGCAAAGCATCAGTAGGACCATAAGGAATCCTTCGAAGGATTCTCACAATCTCATTTTGAACAAATATTTCTGATAGAATTCTTCCATAGGGAATGAAGGTTTTCTTCAAATTTCTAGAGGAAGTGATGGACTTTTTGAGATGATTGAGGATAACTTGAGGAAGATTAATCGGAACTCGTTTTATTAGACAGAAAATTAAAGTCTTATCATCATTAGTTAATGTTAGTTTTGCACGAACAAAGATTTGTCTGGATGAAGCGAAACCATTCTTTGGGTATGGACTTAAGACTTTCATGATTAGTAGAGTCGAACTCATAATATGCTTCAAAGATGGAAATGATGTTACCATCAAAAATGATATCAACAGAGACATAACCAGTCGCAATACCCATGCGTGGACAATTTATTATCTCAGCAATACATTCGGCAGTGAAGAAAACATCCCAACCATATATATTTTATGAGATTGAGGAGCCATAGATATTGACAGAGGCATTTTTCCAAAAATTATTTACAAGTTTTGGATAAATGGGTCCTCTTAGTAATGAAAGATAGCGATTCCAATTTCAGGAGAGAATGCTAAGATGAAATTCCGGACTCACACCGAAGAGTCTTGGATGTCTTTCAATGATAACTTCCAAGTGATCATCATTTCATGAGAAGTTGTTGAAGTCATGATGAAAGGGAGAGAGAATGAAGTAGAAGGAAATTGATATCTATTGTTAGATATTACTTGTTAGGAGAGGTAAAGGCCAGGCATGGTGTATAAAAGGAATCGAGAAGATGTGACTTAACAGAAGAAATGATTTTCCTTACGTAAGATAATCAATCTTGGGAGACTCAACTGATGAATGACTGAGGAAGCCAGGAGGGAAGCAATAACTCCTAAGATTTGATAACAAAGACGCTTGATACCTTTGAATGATATTTGTGAGTATCTATAGTAGACTAGGACACATAGATTTATGGGAAACGAAAAATAAAAGTTGATCTCATTTATGAGGGCATACCAAGTTGTTAATTACTTTAACAAAGGTTATTTAATACGTGAATAAATTAACTGACAAGTATCACAGGTCTAGGACCTAATATATGCTTTAGAGACGCATGTGTGACTGTTTTATTTTAGACTATAATGAATTTATAATGCCTAAGTACTTAGCCAATAGCAACAATATGGTTACGAAAGATAAATATGTTACGGAAGATAGAATCTAATTCTTCATGCATAGCATCTGAGTGATGTATAGTGTTGCTGATATGTATTTTGTTTCTGCTGTTGAAAGAGAAATTGTTGATTGCCCCTTGCTTGACCATGAGATTTGATTCTTTCCTAGAAATTGACAATTTCCAGAAGTGTTTTTCCTTTCTAGTCAATCTCCAACGTAGTCTGCACCATAGAAGCCAAAAATAGAATACTTTGATGTTTTCTCATACATCAAGCCAAGTTTAGGGGTTACTTTTAGATACCTTAGAATACTTTTAACAATAGTTAAGTGGAATTCTCAAGGATCATATTGGAATCTAGCACAAAGATGTACTTTGAATAAAATATCAAGTCTAGATACAGTTAGACACAGAAGAGAGCCTATCATACCACGATAGAGCTTTTGACAAACCTTTCCACTTATCTCTTATTTTTCCAATATACATGTAGGATGCATTAGATCTTTGCTACAGTGCAGTCTGTCATGTTGAATTTCTTCAGAAGTTCTTTCGTGTACTTACTTTGATGTATGTAAGCAGCCTCTGGTATTTTATCAATATGGATTCCCAAACTATGTCATACCAAGCTATGGGAGCTTGTTTCAAGCCATAAAGAGATTTATTTAGTTTAAAATCAAAGTCTAATTTCTGAGATTTTTCAAATCTAGGATGTTGTTTGACATACACTTCTTTTAAAATGTAACCATTCATAAATGCACTCTTAACATCCATCTGATAAAGAATGATATTATGATTTATAGAAAAGGAAACTAATAACCAAATAGCTTCTAACCTGGTGACTGATGTAAAGGTTTTTTTATAGTTTATACCTTCTTGTTGACTATAACCTTGTGCAACCAATCGAGCTTTGCTTCTGATCACTTCACCCTTCTCATTGAGCTTGTTTCTGAACACCCATCTGGATCCAATTACATGGACACCTTTAAGTTTCTGAACAAGATCCCATACATCATTCTTTAAGAACTGGTTTAGTTTTTCTTCCATAGCTTGAATCCAATCCTTATCCATAAGGGCTTCCTCAATTGATGTAAGTTCTATTAAGGAGACTAAACCCAAAAGCACTTCATCAGAAGGTTTGAGAGCCGATCTTGTTCTGACTGGAGAATCTTTACTTCCAAATAATAAGATCTTCAGGATGAGAGGATGTGATTTTGTTCTTCTTTGATTGAGTTTGATTAGAAGAACTATCAACGTCATCAGAAGGAGGAGCTTCTTATTCCATATTTCACTTCTTGGAGTTTGATTATGACCTGAACAATATCTTCATATTGATTCCTCTTACTTCTTTGAGTATTCTCAGTTTTCTGATTTGAGAAGAGTAATCTTATTTTTTATTCTAATGTCTAATAAGAGAACTAGAATCATAGTCTTCTTTTCAGACGGTCTTGTCATTCTTCTGTTTAGAATTATCAGTCTGACCTTTTTGAGAGAATCCTCAGAGCAAACATATTCTGATCTTTTATTATCAGAATCATCCATCTGTATGTCAAGATTTCTTTGAACAAAAGCTTATTTTTCATAAGGCCAATATTTTATGAACTTCTGAGAAGCTATGTGATAGAGAGAGTTAATTATCATTGCTTATCATCTTCTAAAATATATGTTTCCTTGAATGAATTGCATAATATGTTCTAATTAAAACTTTGACGTCTGTGATTAACAATCTTGTTTTTTCAATGTTGAGCTAACTTTCTTAGAGTTAGTCTTTGACCATAATTCTGATGCGTCAATGAGCGTTCTTTCCTTAGCAATGTCTAGTCTTATGCGAAACCTTTTTCGATAGAACCAATGATTAGATCTTCACACGATCTTCTGTTCATTTGAGTAGATGGTTTTATCGTGAGATTCTTTGTACCATAAGAGAACAATCTTTCTTCTTTTGAGAAGATTCCTAATGAGGTTTTATGAGAAATTCAAGGGTGTACTAATCTGTTTCTTGAAAACATCTCATATTTCTCAATTGAACTTAATCAAAAGCATTCAGCATATATAATTTCTTATCTGATGAATCTTTTCCTATTATCTTATTCTTCAATTTTATAGGTTTAGACAGTAGTTCAAAATTGAATAACTATCGCCTTAGAGTATTTATTCACAAAGCATATGAATCTTTATCTGACACTGTTAGGTTTTTGATATCCATCAATAACAGAGCCTTACTCTGATACCAATTGAAGGTGTGAATAAAATGAAAGAAAAGGGGTTTTGAATTGGGTTTTCCTTTATTGTAAAGCTTTCTCTTCTAAGCATTATTCATTGAACAATGCTTCTGATTGTTTCTTCTAACTAATGCTTCTAATTTCGTTGGGAAAACATAAACTCTAAAGCATAAGCAAAAGTTAGGAACACGTGATATATCCTAGTTCACTTGAGAAACCCCCAAGCTAATCCAATCCACCCTTCCAAGGTGATTTTGTCTTGAACTCAAGGAATTAATCCACTATAATCATTCTGATTATAATCGCACGGGCAACCGCCGGTGACTAACATCCAGTGAAACATTCAGGGATCCAAACTGGATATAACATTCACAGGCCCAACAGAATCTGATTCTCTTGAATCTCCTATCAGGATTTCCTTTCAATGATATCCATCAATGATCTCAGAAGGCTGATCTTCACTCAGTCTGCTTTGAGATATGACTACCATTGACCCAATAGAATCCACTACCAGGGTTTATTCTACAATTGTCGCAGCCAAAGTCTTCTCAAGTCTTCTGTTCTTCACTCGATCACTTAAGGTGCCAACCAATTCTAAACAAAATGGTTTTTCTGGAGATTATATGAGTTCTTCTTATCAAGCAGATTACTCCTAATTTAAGTACATATTATTTGACACAATTCCAAGCATCAACTCTTGTGTATAAACAATTTACATGAAGATCTTAAGAAATAACACAATCTAAGGAACAACTCTTGTGTTTTACATATTTCTACAAAGATCACTCTAATCTAAAATAAGTGCATCATCTTGTAGTCTTCTTGTCTTCATCTTCTTTGTTGAGAAAGTTGTGAGCAAAAACTCATTTCTTCTTCATAATTCTGTCAAGATGTATATGATTGATTATTTGAATTAAATCTTGAAGAATTCTTCATCTTTATCTTCTTTCTTCATTAAGCAAGACACGAGCAACAACTCCTTGCTTTTTCATGATTCTTCCATGATGTATGTGATTGGTAATTTGAATAACATCTTGTAGAATTATTCATATTGTTATAGTGGATGATAGCTTTGTTTTGGTTGTGTTCTAATGATGATTGATTTTATTTTTAACTTGAAAATCAATAACATATGACTTACGACTTGTATCTTTTAGCACTCAGCCAAGAAGCCTATTGCAAGCTCATCAATATTTAGCATTATGTGTTGAGCAACAACTAACTAACCAACTGATTGAATCAACCCTTTTAAACCTTTGATTCTTTTCTTATATAGCTAATAAAAAAAGAGACATTGTCTATATGAAAAAGAGTCGATACAAATATTACTACGGTGTCCTTATCTCTTTCACACTTCAAGTTAGTGGAGATGTAGTGGCATAAAGCTTTTCATATTGTGTACTATTGTACTGTGTTACCATTATATTCATTCCTTTTGCAATTTAGAGGCTTCTTCGAGCATGAGATTAGAAGTGGGAACATAACATAAGGTTTTCATAACTTCAAGTCCTCATAACTGCGTCTTCAGAGTCTTCAGCAATTGGTCGTGAGAACCCGTTGTAGTGAACCTTTAGATCATAAGAGCTTCAAGTCTTCAGATTCTTAAGAACTGTGACTTTAGAGTCTTCAACACTTGATCTTAAGAACTTATTTGTAGATAGCCTTAGACCTTTAGAACTCTAAGTCTTTGGAATCTTCAGACCTTTTGTCTTTTAAAATCTTTAGAACTTGGTTCTTTAAGAATCCTTATCTTCAGAACCTTGTGTGATACAGTGGCAAAACTGACTATTTTGAAATTCTGGTTTTTGTTTTGCGTTTTTTATTCACAAAATTTCACGGTAAGCAAGAGTCTCCACCGACTTTTATTTCATCCAATCGGAAAGGAAAAAAGTACAGAAAAAATCCTTTTTTCTAGATATTTTGAGTACGGGGGTAAATTGTAGAAAGGGAAGGTGTTAGCACTCTTTCTATCCATGGTTTTCCATGGGCTCTTAGGTACTTGCTCATCTTTTAAAAATTGCTTGTGTATGTTCTTTGTTTTGAAACGGTTTGACTTCGTGATAACCCTTGTATCAGTCCTCAAAGGTGTGATGAAGTCGTTTTGAAAATTTGTTTTAAAAGTGTAAGTGTGAAGAGTTTGGTTTTGAGCAAGTACCTACTAGCATCTACCTACTCTAAAAAAGATCGTTTCTATTCTCGTTTCCTTTAGACCGTGTTATCCTACTATTGAGAAATAGGTAGCACCGTCGTTGGAGTTTGTAAGGGTCAATTCGAAAGGGACATACCATCACTAAAGCAATATTAGGACACCTTAGTAATAACCCTATAGTCTTTAGATCATATTCGAGGAAACATTTCCGAGGCAACATTTCTGAGGCAACATTCGAATGAGACGTTTGATCTTTTTTAGACATGAAGGCAACCACTAAGACACCCTATGTTTAATGATCGTTTACCGAAGGCAACCGAAGTGAGAGTATACCCTAAGAGTGATATGTGCGAGTGATTTGTTTTCAGTTATTTATCTTTGCACATTAGGGTTTTCTAACCGTTTTAATTTTGTCATGCATTCTTATCATACAATCCTATTAGCCTTACATCTAGACAGTTAAAGATTGCGGAAATTAAAAGTGCGGGAATAAACCTAGCTATTACATGGCTTTGACAGTTACATAATTGCCTTGACGGAAAATAAAAGTGTCGAATTTAAAACCCTAATTAAAACTATTACATCCGTGAAACATTTTTAATAATAATAAAACGTATTTAAAGTACGCGCGATGGATTAAATGCGAGGACGATTATAAAACCTAAAAAATCTAAATTGAGAAAAAGTATTTTTGGATTTTTATTGAGGAAAATATTTAATTGCAAATTAATTAAACCTAATTTCTAATTGTTTTTAAATTATGAAAGAAATTAAAGTTTCCCTAAATTAATTAAACTAATTAAAAAAAAAACATTTATTAAGAAAATAGGTCTTTTTTTGTGACTTTTGGTTGGTTAATTTTTGAAAATAATTTTGGTGTTGATAAAAAAAACAGAATAATTAAAGGAAAGAAATTAAAGAAGAAAAAAAGAAATAACCCAAGGGTCTGCTGTCAGCGGATCTGACTGGAGATGGATCCAGAAGATGATGACCCTCAAAAGGTAAGGCGCTGGATTTGGTTCTGGCTGGTGGATCCAGAAGATGAGGTGCGCTGGATCTGGTTCTGGCTGATGGATCCAGAAGATGATGGTCCTCAGAAGGTGCATGTGCTGGATCTGGTGAAAACAAAGGGAGAAAATACCAAAAGCTCACGCCTAGGATCGAACCCAGAACAATGAGCTTCTGACTTCCTTCTGCTGACCAGCTGCGTTGGATGTTAATTTGTTCATATAATAAAAACAAACAATATATCAGAACAATAGGTTTCTGGCCAGAATAACGCGCCAGAATTTGAATCAGCCAATCAGGTTGTGACACACTGTTGTCTTCTTCCCTGGAACCGTCGTTTTAAGTTCTGGTTCTTTTACCCACAGACGCAGGTTTGTAGATGAAACCTGTGTCATTCAAAAAATCAAGTATATGCAATATGAATTCGATTGGGGATCGCGGATCAGCTGGGTTTGAAACTCTGATCATCATGGTCCCCATTATTCTGTCTAATTTTACTTGAAAACCAAAACCCCAAATTGGAGCACGAAACCCTGGCAATGGCAAAAGCTTATTCCTGCATTGTAACTCAAATTAAACTATCCAAAAACATTTCAAATATGATAATGAATACAAATATGCAATTTAAACATGCTGAATATGAAAGAATCATAGCAATTGAAGGTGGATAATTTTCCAAACCGTGAGAGTGACAGGCAGTGATTCAGGGTGTTCTAATGCCTGCAATCGATTGGGAATGATTCCTCAGATATCCTGGAATTGATTTCTGGCTTTGAAACTCCTTGATTAGCCTTTTATTCTAGAATTTGGATCCCATTTATTATCAAGAATTATGAGTTTCTTTTCTGGAAGTTTCACGCCTCTAACCTCTTTCTTTGATCTTCCAACCTTTCTTATATAACCTAGAATGAACTAGGTTAACAAACTTGGATTAAATCTTTTCATTTATCCAAGATTTGATTTGATTTTCAATGCATAGGATATCTTTCTATTTTCATGCCAATCGTGCCTTTCTTGTACCAATTGCCATTGATGTGATCTGATTCTGATAGGCCAGCATTATGAGCTTGTGATTCTGTCCAAAAATCCAATCAAAACAAATCTTTGCTATTATTTACCAATTATTTGATTTAATTAAATTTTAATCAATAAAAAATCAAAAACATAAAATAAATAATGAAGCAAATAACATGTGAGTGCACATTTGGGTCGTGGACCAGGTTATAAGTGAAGTGCAAACATAAAAAGTTGGGCCCATTTAGCAAAAAATGCAAATTTGAGCATTTTTTACTTTTGGCAATTTTGCAAAAAGGTCAACTTGGCCAAGGCATAACTCTCTCAATTTTGATCCTAGAGATGTGTTATTGGACTTTTTAGAAAGCTTAGGATGTCCTCTAAGCAATCCTTTTGGTATCATCTCAATTTAGTTTTCCATGTTCATGTATGAAGCTTTGACCCAAAAGATGTTTTTGTTGACTTTTCAAAATGACCTATAATGTCCAAATTCATATCTTCTTGTGAGTGCATATTTTGAACTTGGGAGATGAAGATGAATTGTAGAGAATTTCAGCCTCTTCAAAATGAGCTTTGTATGGGTCATTTTTGATAAAGTATGAGAAAGTTATGCTTGGTCAAAGTTGAGTTGACTTTTCCTACAAAACCCTAATTTAGCAACTTTTGGGTTTTGATGAATTGTGAGAAATCCTTGAGGAATAATGATCAACCCTTGATCAAATGATGAATAATACTTCCAAATGAGGATGTTGACCAAAAATCTTGAAGTTTGACTGTATGTGGGCCACAGTTGACTTTTGACCTAGCACAGTCGATTTTCAGGCATTTGAGCGATTGAATGAGAAAACTTCTTCTGCAAGGCTTGAAACTTGACATGGATGATATTGAGAACATATTAGGACAATGGTGAGCATTTGAGTTCTTTGTGGTTCACACATCTTGATGAAAATAGAAACCCTAATTTGAGGTATACTGCCTTAGGAGAGAGTTTGTCTGGTCAACTCTTGGACTTCCTTGAGCAATTTGGGGACCTCACTTGCCATGTATTGAGAAATATGGGAGGGAAAATTTTGGGGTACAACAACTTCCCCTGTTCAATCTTCTTAGACCTGAGGATGTAGATTGGCGTGTTTGTCTTTCGTGATCTGAAGGTGGAAGATGATTGAACACTAGAGTGCCCAGAAATTTGCACTCGCATGAAGTGGCACTTGATTTGTGATTTCGGGAATGGGCTTACAGATGCCATTTAGGAAGTTGAGGATTGAAGATTGTCGGGGATGGGCTTAAAGATGCCATCGGAAGGGGTGTCGATCGCATAAGAGATTCCTTTGCGAGAACTCACATACCTGTTGTCGAGGAGGATTTCACTGGGGAATGTTGGTCTCTGTCTTGAGAGAATTAGAGTTTTAGGAGCTTCAGTTGTCCGTTACTCTACTGGGGAATAATTCCAGTTTGGGACGCGGAAGTGAACTGTGTGTTTGGTCGGGGTATATGTTGCACCGCGACTTTCTGGGGAAATGTGAAATCAATTATGTTTGATTGGGTCCCGATCTTACAGTGTTGTGGAAAGCTGTATGGGGATAGGGTTACTTTGATATGAAAGCCTGGATAGTAGGGCTGTGAGAAGGAACCTAGATGGTAGGGTTACTTCAATATGAAAGCCTGGATAGTAGGGTTGTAAGAAGGAACCTGGATGGTAGGGTTACTTTGAGATGAAAGCCTGGATAGTAGGGCTGTGAAAAGGAACCTGGATAGTAGGGTTGTGAGAAGGAACATGGATAGTAGGGTTACTTCGAGATGAAAGCCTGGATAGTAGGGCTGTGAGAAGGAACCTGGATGGTAGAGTTACTTCGAGATGAAATCCTGGATAGTAGGGTTGTGAGAAGGAACCTGGATAGTAGGGTTGCTTCAATATGAAAGCCTGGATAGTAGGGCTGTGAGAAGGAACCTGGATGGTAGGGTTACTTCGAGATGAAATCCTGAATAGTAGGGCTGTGAGAAGGAACCTGGATAGTAAGGTTACTTCGAGATGAAAGCCTGGATAGTAGGGTTGTGAGAAGGAACCTGGACAGTAGGGTTGCTTCGATATGAAAGCCTGGATAGTAGGGCTGTGAGAAGGAACCTGGATGGTAGGGTTACTTCGAGATGAAAGCCTGGATAGTAGGGATGTGAGAAGGAACATAGATAGTAGGGTTACTTCGATATGAAATCCTGGATAGTAGGGCTTGGGAAGGAACCTGGGTCTTAGGGTTACTTCGATATGAAAGCCTGGATAGTAGGGATGTGAGAAGGAACCTGGATAGTAGGGTTACTTCGATATGAAAGCCTGGATAGTAGGGCTGTGAGAAGGATCCTGGATTGTAGGCTTACTTCAAGATGAAATCCGGGATAGTAGGGTTGTGAGAAGGAACCTGGATAGTAGGGTTACTTCGAAATGAGTTTGGGTAAAACTGCAGAGGGAACCGAGAAGGAACCTGGGTAGGGTTGCTTTCTGAGGAGTTTGGGTAAAACTGCAGAGGGAACCTGGGTGAGGTTTCCTTGTGATGAGTCGGTGTGGGACTTCAGGAGGAACCTGGGTAAGGTTGCTTTATGATGAGTTCGTGTAAAACTTCAGAAGGAACCTAGGTAAGGTTACTTGGGGATGAGTTCGTGTAAAACTTCAGGAGGAACCTGGGTAAGGTCAGTTTGTGATAAGTTCGTGTAAAACTTCATTCGGAAATATATGAGAAAGGACCCGTGTAAGATTTTTCAGGATAAACCTGTGTGAAGCTGCATTTAGGAGAAACCCGTGTAAGATTGCTTCGTGACGAACCCATGTAAAGCTGCATTTGGTCGCGCAGATAATTATTCTGTTTAGTTTCGGGAGCTAATCTTGAACTTGCTGGAAGTTGTTGATAATAACCATCTTTCCTGAAAAGGTACATGATTAATCGTATATGATGCATGAAATGCATTGTATGATGACGTTCTCAAAATAAAGGAGACTGTTGTATGCAATGTGTATGCGCATGTTATGATGTATGAACATGAAATGCTATTGTAGCTCGTTCGAGTTTGGGAAAATAAATCCCTGACTGTTGTTGGAGAGTAATGGAAATTGAGTTCCTGACCGTCGTAGAAAAAGTGGTTCTTCTACTTCTGCTGGAGATGGTGAACCAGAGACGACTATGTCGGGGATTTGCCCCTTGTTTACGGGTATTCTGCCGAGGAGAGACTCTGCTTGAGAACAACTCTGTGGGGGAATAATTTTGTTGGAGAGAGAGGCTTCCATAGCTGAAGGGATAAACTTTGTTGGGGATTGAGCTTCTGTATTCAGAGAAATAAACTCTGTTCGGGAGAAAACTTTATGAACCGCTTGCGATTACAAAATTCGGCTGGGGATAAATTTCCGTTGCTGGTGATAATGAATTCTTGTTGGAGAGTGAAATTCTGCTTGTGAGAGAAATAAACTTTGCTTGGGGAAAAATTATCGACTCACTCGCGATTGTGAACCTTAGCCGGGAAGAGTTATGTCCTGTTCAGGAAAGCTAACACCACTGTCTTTGGATACCTTTTACTCTGTGGGGAGTGTATGTACCACTACTCATGTTCTCGAGCTGGCTTTATCCTGGTACCTGATGGGCAGAGTAACTGTAGGGTTTGGCCACTTCTTGTTTATCCCTATTCTTGGAATTACGAGTAGTCGTCTTTTGTTTTATGTAAATATTTATGAGCGATAATTATTTTCAAATGCATATATCAAAAATGAATCATTAGACGTTCTTGTAAAACAAAACAGAAAAAGAAAAACAATTTGGAATTTCTTCTGAAAATGAATTGTATTGATTTTTGAAGTTGGCCTATAATAGGCATTTTGTACAAAGAGACTGACGTCCTAGTAAGAGAATGCCGCTGAAAGATAAAAGTTACAATTTGTAAAAGAAAGAAAAAGCTATGTGAAACAATCCCATTGGGTTCCAACTCTTCTATTTCCTTTATATCTTCAAGCGTCTCATCACTTTGCTACTTGGTCGAAGGTGGATCAGATTAATTGGCGTCGTATGAGCTTAATAGTCGATACCGAAGTCTGGTTGCAAGATGATCCAATGATACATAGTGTTACGCTTTAATCCCTGACTTTTGCCTGGACCGCCCTTTCGGGTTTTCAGTCCACCGGGATACCCATTTTTGCCCAAGCCGCCTTTTCAGGTTTTCGACTTGCTGGGTGTACAGTTTTTTTATTTTCATCCCTTACTTTTTCCCGAACCCTTTTGGTTCACCGGGAAGCCCTTATTTTTGCCTAGGCCAGTCAACCTAGCGGGTCTTTGATTATGCGTGGTATATTTTCACTATGTCTGCATTGACGGGGTGAGGAAGGTCGTCACCATCCATGGTGGTTAGAATCATAGCTCCTCTCGAGAAAATATTCTTAACCACAAATGGCCCTTCGTATGTGGGGGACCATTTGCCCCTGGGATCACCTTGCGGTAGTATGATGCGTTTGATCACTAAATCCTCGACTTGATATTCCTGGCGTATGACTTTCTTGTTAAAAGCCTTGATCATTCACTTTTGATACATTTGACCATGACAGATAGCCGTAAGTCTCTTTTCATCGATTAGATTCAGATGATCAAGTCGGGTTTGGATCCAGTCATCTTTAATCAAACCCGCATCCTTCATAATCCTGAGAGAGGGTATCTGGACTTCGATGGGTAGGACTGCCTCCATGCCATACACCAAAGAGTAGGGTGTGGCCCCTGTTGACGTCTGTGCTGAGGTACGGTACCCATGAAGAGCGAATGGTAACATCTCATGCCAGTCTTTGTATGTCACCGTCATCTTCTGCACAATCTTCTTGATGTTCTTGTTAGCCGCTTCAACAACCCTATTCATCATCGGCCGGTAGGGAGAAGAGTTGTGATGTTGTATCTTGAATTGTTTGCAGAGCTCGGTGATCATTGTATTGTTGAGATTTGTACCATTGTCCGTAATGATCCTCTCTGGTACACCATATCGACATATCAAATTGTGTCGGATGAACCGCGACACGACGTTTTTGGTTACTATAGCAAAGGAAGCTGCCTCAACCCACATCGTAAAGTAATCAATTTCTACCAGAATGAAACAATGCCCGTTCGATGCAGTAGGTCTGATCTCTCCAATCATGTCGATGCCCCACATCACAAAGGGCCAAGGAGCCGTCAAAACATTCAGGGGAACCGGAGGTACATGCACCTTGTCAGCATAGACTTGGCACTAATGACAGGTTCAAGAGTGTAGATAACAATCAGCTTCCATAGTGGACCAATAATAACCAGCCCGTAGGATTTTCTTCGCCATAGTATGTCCCCTGGAATGAGTTCCGAAGGTACCTTCATGTAACTCTGCCATGATCCTTTATGCCTCGCTCTTGTCTACACACCGCAGTAAGGTTGAATCATGGTTACGCTTATAGAGGATTCCATTACTGATGAAGAACTTCGTAGCGAGTCTCCTCAGAAACTTCTTATCATTAACAGATGCCCCCTCGGGGTATTCTTGAGCTTCAAGATACCTCTTTACCTCATGAAACCAGGGTTTATCTGCTACCTCTTTTGTCTCAATGTCACAGCAATGTGCAGGTTCGTCCAACCTCTCGATGGTAATCTGGGGAGCTTTATTGTCCCACCTGATTTTGAACATTGAAGACATGGTAGCTAACGCGTCTGCCAGCTGATTCTCCTCTCTTGGGAAGTGTTCAAAGGTTATCTTCTCAAAGTGTGGGAGCAACGTCAGTACATATTCTTTGTAAGGAATAAGATTCTGGTGCTTCGTATCCCACTCGCCTTTGATCTGACTTATCACCAGAGCGGAATCTCCAAATACACTCAAAAACTTAATCCTCGGGTCAATAGCAGCTCGAAGACCCATGATACATGCTTCATACTCCGCCATATTGTTGGTGTAGTTAAAACAAAATCAGGCGGTGAACGGAGTATGAAAGCCCTCAGGAGGTATAATTACAGCGCCAATATTGTTGCCCAATGCGTTCGAGGCTCCATCAAAATACAAATACCATAGGGATCCTTCCTCAAGTCCTTCATCCGGTCCAGGTTCTTTGTAGTCGGTTACCAACATGATATTCTCATCCGGGAACTCGAAATTCATGGACTGGTAGTCATCCACGGCTTGATGTGCCAAATGATCCGCCAATACACTCCCCTTGATTGCTTTTTGGGTTGTGTATGGGATGTCGTACTCGGTTAAGATCATCTGCCATCTTGCTATCCTTCCGGAGAGAGCGGGCTTCTCGAAAATATACTTGATCGGATCCATCTTTGATATCAACAAAGAGGTGTGAGTAGCATATATTGTCTCAGTCGGCGAGCAGCCCATGCCAAAGCGCAACAAGTTTTCTCGAGCAATGAGTATCGGGTCTCACAGTCGGTAAACTTTTTGCTAAAGTAGTATATGGTGTGCTCTTTTCGACCAGACTCGTCATGCTGCCCCAACATACACCCCATTGAATTGTCTAGCACTGTCAAGTATAAAATCGAGGGTCTTCCTTCAACTAGAGGCATCAAAATTGGTGGTTCTTGAAGGTATTCCTTGATTCTTTCGAAATAGGTCTGGCATTCGTCATTCCACTTTACCACTTGATCTTTCTTCAGAAGCTTGAAGATTGGCTCACAAGTGGCAGTCAGATGTGAAATGAATCTGGAAATGTAATTCAGGCGTCCCAAGAAACCTCTAACTTCATTTTCTGTGCGGGGAGCCGACATCTCTTGTATGGCTTTTACCTTTGCAGGGTCCACCTGAATACCCTTGTCACTGACAATAAAACCCATAAGTTTACCAGACCTTACCCCGAAGGTACACTTGTTCGGATTCAACCTCAACTTATACGTTTTCAACCTGTCGAACGGTTTCTGGAGGTGATCAAGATGATCTTCCTCATATCATGGAACAAAGCGACCATAGCGCGTTGATAAGTTGCTCCATAATTCTTCAATCCAAAAGGCATTACCTTGTAACAGAAGGTGCCCCACTGCGTAATGAAGGTTTTCTTCTCCATGTCTTCAGGAGCCATCTTGATCTGGTTGTAGCCAGAAAAACCATCCATGAAGGAGATGATCTTATGTTGGATGGTGTTGTTGACTAAAACATCAATGTGAGGAAGCGGGAAATCATCCTTGGGGCTTGCCCTATTCAGATCTCTATAGTCCACACACATCCGTACCTTACCGTCCTTCTTAGGTACTGGAACAATGTTGGCAACCCACTATGGATAGAAAGTGACAGCTAAGAACCCTGCGCCGAACTGTTTCATGACCTCTGCCTTAATTTTCTCTGACATTTTGGGGCGCATAGGGCAAACCTTCTACTTTACCAAAGGACATTCTTCTTTAGTTGGCAGTTGATGTACCACAATATCAGTGTCTAACCCAGGCATGTCTTCATAGGACCAGGAGAAGATCTCAACATAGTCGCGTAGCATCTGTATTAACCGTTGTTTGACACTAGGCTCCAGATTCGCACCTATCTTAACCTCTTTCCCGTCTTCCTATGTACCCAAATTCACTAATTCAACTGGCTCTTCATGAGGCTTTATGGCCCTTTCTTCCTGCTGTAGTAGTCTAGGAAGTTCTCCAGGCACCTCACAATCATCCTCACCTTCGTCCTCGGCTTGGTTGATCAGATTTTCAAAGTCATAACTGACAGTAGCAGAACTGTTATCAATGGGATCCAGAGTGGATATGGATCTGCATTATGATACGTGAGTGTGTGTAAGAGAATAGTTGTTTTAGTAAAGTGAGAGACAGAAAAGAAAAACAAGGAACGCAAAATTTGTAATGGAAGAAACATCCAATGCTTTATTAATGATATATGAAATGACAAATAGTAAGCCCTCACAAGCAAAGCCAAGGTGCCTTGGGCAAGGCACCTAGCCGTAAACTTTCAAACTGTTTATTACAAATCTTAAAAACAAAAGTCAATTACTGCGGAATAAAAGAAAGAGGTATGAAGTCCTTCGTCGTCCAGTTGTTCAGTCCACCGTTGGTTGTTGGGTAGATCCATCTATCGATGTCTGAACCTTCTTCAATGTCCTCAATTGCGTTAACTCCCCGATTGCTGATGTGTAGAGGAGGTCTTCCAATTCGTGCACGCCTAACAGCCCTCTGAGCCCTTGTAGTAAAGCCCAAACCAAATTTGTCAGTTTTGTGAGTAAAATTAGGGAGCCTACCCCAATTGGTACACCCACCTTCTTCAACTATAGCCCTGGCATCCTTGAGAGAAGCCATCTTCAGCGAAGGTTTGTTGGTAGTGATTTCAGTTGACAATAAAATCTTAGGGACCTCTTCGAAATTCTAACGAGTTTCTATGAATTCTCCGTCCATTTCTACATAGCGGAAGGAATTGAGATGACTCACCATATACTCCTCTTCACCTCGTACCGTGACAATCTTCCCCTTCACCGGATATTTCAGCATTTGATGGAGCGTGGAAGTCACTGCCCCAGCCTTATGAATCCAAGGACGACCCAGCAATCAAGAATACGATGGCTTGATATCCATTACGTAGAAGGTGGACCCAAAGGTCTGAGAACCCACCTTGACAGGGATGTCCACCTCCCCGTGCACCATCCTCTTTGATCCGTCAAAAGCCCTTACCACAATATTACTAGGCTTTAGAATCAAACCATCACAATCCAAACGGTCCAACGCTTTCTTCGGCAGAACATTCAGTGAGGACCCGGTATCTACTAGCACATGGGCCATAGTGGCACCCCTGCACTCGATCGAGACATGCGGAGCATCATTATGATTTCTCCCCTTAGCAGTCAGATCCGCATCTGAAAACCCTAACCCATTGTCAGCAGTCAGGCTAGCCACACAATCTTTGAACTGATCTGCAAAAGTTTCATGCGGCACATGCGCAGTCTTGAGAAACGCAATCAAAGCCTTCGCATGGGCTTCAGAACACAACAGCAAGGACAACATGGAGATCTTTGACGCAATCTGCCCCAGTTGCTCGACCACATTGTAGTCGCTCTTTTTGATAATCTTCAGTATTTCCTCTATCTCTTGTTTAGAGGTTTCTACAATGATCTTCTTAGGTGCCTCCGTCCGAGCAGGCTCACCTATGATTTCTTTGCCCCGAGTCCCAGATGGCTCGGCGACAGGGGTGATAATTGGAATAGGAACTGGGGCAGTAGTTGACGTACTAGCAGACGGAATAACAACAGGTTCGTGGACAGTCGGAGGGGAAATCTCAGGAGAAAAGAGTCTTCTAGTTCTGGTGACCTTGCTAGCCCCAACAATATTACTGATATCCGTATCGGCTTCTTCAGCCCTCAGATCTTGTTTAACACCATGGTAATATGCATCAGCACCATAGTGCCATGGGACATCCTTATCTGAGGTATATGGTATGGGACCCGGAGCGGTGATTATTAACGGAGCAATTCTTGGAACAGGTGTAACCCTAACAGGTTTTCTCGAAGAAACCTTGGAAGGATTGGTAGAAATGGTAATGATGGCAACATCTTCAAACGGAATCATAGTCTTCTCAAACAAAATTTCTTTATTATCCATCAGGCGCTGAACACCTGACTTCAACAAAAAGCAACCGGAAGGAAGAAATGAACACATGTGGCAACCTTCACCACAGCCCGGAAATAAACCGGCCAACAGCAAATTCTTCTTAATCGTCATCAAAGGAGTAAAAATTTCTTCCACAAAGGTCACAAACGAATCGGTGTCCACAGCGTTGACTCCACGACCATGTTTGGGCATAGGAGCAGTTATGACGTTTGGATTTTCTGGAGCATCAAACTCAATCTCTTTAGCTTCCAGCAAATCTTGCACTTTGTTTCTCAGAGCCCAGCAATCGTTTGTATCATGTCCCGGACTCTCGGAATTGTAGGCGCACCGCACGTTGGGATTGTATATGGGAGAAGCAGTGTTTGGATTCTTGGGAGCCTCTTTCAAGGTTGCCAAGTTGGATTTTAACAGATGAGGCAAGACTTCAACCAAAGTCATGTTGATACGGGTAAAATGTCGTTATGGTCTTTCCACCCTTTGCTGATTGTTACGTTGTGGAGCAACTGCGGGTCTTGATATCACTACAACATTTACTGCTTGACGGTGTTCAGGTCTTCTTTGGTCCCTCGGGCCGTATACTGCACTAGCTTCCTTCTTACCGGTGAAAGGATTCTTTGCTGCACTGGACGAAGAATCCTTCTGTATCTTACCACTTCGGATACCAGCTTCCACTCTCTCTCCAGTCAAAATTAACTCAGTAAACCCAGATAACGAACTGCCGATCAAGTGATTGAAAAATGGACCAGATAGCGTCCCTAGAAACATGTCAACCAACTCCCTATCAGACAAAGGGGGTTGGACTCTTCCATCCAAGTCTCTCCACTTTTGAGCATTGTCCTTAAAACCTTCACCTGCACCCATGGACATACCCTGGAGCTGAGTACGAGTGGGAGCAAGGTCGACATTGTACTGATACTTCTTGTAGAAAGCAGCATCAAGATCTTCCCAGTTTCGGGCACTGGCTCCCTCCAACTGATAGAACCATTCAAGCTGATTCCCTGACAGACTATCTTGAAAGAAATGCACCCACAAATTTCTATCAGCAGTGTGTGGTTGAATTTTCCTGACATACGAACGGAGATGGAGTTTTGGATAGGATACTCCATCATACTTGGAAAAAACCGGAGCTTTGAACTTATGAGGGATCACCACCCTCGATACCAGTCCCAATTCTCCGAAATCCAAACCAGGGATTTTCTGAATCTCCATAGCGCTTAGACGGTCTTCTAGCTGCTTGTATCTATCCTCAACAGGAGGATATTATTCATCATCGTAATCCGTATCGTTATTAGAAACTGCAGGACTAGGGTCCTTTGTCCTTTCTTGGTTCTCCCCGTCCTTGGAGGAGGAGGTCAGATCAGCTGATTGTCTTATCCTTTCTCCGAATCTTCTACCCATGTTCATAATACCGACCTTCTTCTTTTTATTCTTCTCTTTCAAAATAAGGGTCTTCAGATCCGCTTGCCCTTTAGCCAGACTTAGGAACATCTGTTGGAATTGGGCGTTCTGTGCCTGAAGATCTTTGATGGCTTGATCGGAAGACATTTCTGCTGAAATAAACAGCGAAGAAGATGAGAAACCCGTAAGGGTACCTGAAATGATGTGCATGATAATGGGATGCGCATGTAATGATATCAAAGACATTGGGAGATTTAAATTTGTAAACCAAAAATGAACAAAACTTTATTGGATTAACTTTGAAAGGTTTAACAATGCCTTTAAGGCGTTACAAAGAAGTAAATAAAACAAGATCTAAAACTAGAAAAAACAAAATCAAAAGTCCCATGGGCGCTTCCTCTTTGTGTCGATATAGTCATTTATCACTCTTTCTTCTTCGAGCTGCCTGGTGAGCTTCAAAATCTTCCTTTCTTGCTCATGATACTTTTCCTGGTAAGTATCCCGTTCATTTTTCAGCTGAATCCAAGACCTCTGTAACTCCCCGGGATCGGTGGGCATGTAAGGATAGAGAACCGTGTAAGGAATGTCATCTTCATTAGTGGGCTCCACAATTACTGGTAATACAGCCTCATAGGGCATCCCAAGCTTTTGGGCACGAGCTCGGACCCATTGGAGGTAAGGCTGCATAGGAAGGGAAACCTTTGGTCCCAACTCTTGGGGGTCAGATCTGTTCACTATGCCCCAAGCCCGTATGAATCTCCGGCGATGCTCCTTAACGTCTTCCTTGTAGTCAAATACAATGTCCTCAAGAAGTAGCTCATGGGGACCATCTCTCTGAGCACGGCCAAATTGCCGCAAAGCTAGACAAGGATTGTAAGTTATACCTCCTCTAATTCCAAGAAATGGGACATTAGGGTATCCCCCACAATGGTCAATAACAGCAGTGTCTTCCATAGCCCGGGAACACCAAAGAACATTTGTATGAGCAAGTGACATTATTCTGTAGGAACAACCCAAACCTTCTTCGTTCTTCAGCACAGACTTAGGGAGGTGCAAAATAAACCATCTTGACAGCAATGGCATGCAACACATGAGAGTCCCTATTCTCCTTACGGTACGAGTATAGAGGGCATGCAAGATATCCCCAAGCAAGGTAGGAACAGGATTGCGAGAAAGGAAAATCTTGACAGTATTCACATCTACAAAGGAGTCTGGATTCGGGAAGAGTCTCAAACCATAGATAAGGAGAGCCAAGACATCTTCAAAAGCCTGAAAATCAAAATTATCCCAGAATAGCTGGGCCTGGTCTATCAGAAATTTGACTAGAAAACCTTCGACCCTTCTTCGTGTTTCCCAATTGGATACTACATCAGCCCGTTTCAAATGCAGAGCTAAGGCAATGTCTTCTGGTCTAGGAACTTCTTCCATACCTGTGAAGGGTACTTGTTCAAGGATGGATATGCCCAATAGGTGAGAGAACTCTTCCAAGGTGGGAACCAGCTGGTAATCTGGAAAGGTTAAGAAATGATGCACGGGATCGAAGAACTAAAATAGAAAGCTCATCATTTGATCATCAAGATTTGAAGTAACCAGGCTGAGAAGTTGACTGTGTCTCTTAATGAACATAGAAGTCTCAGAAACTCTTGAGGATAACTCCTTAAGTTGGGCAGGTATTTGCACAAAGTTGACTCAGATGGTATTTCTGCGCACGGAAGCCATGATCTGCAAAACAGAACAAAGATAAATTCCCTTGGTCTTTGAAATGGTTAGTGTAATGAAGCATGAATACCATGTTATGATGCATGATGTCATGGTAAACCACAGGTATAGCAAACATAGATATTGCAAACACAGATATTGCAAACATAGTCAAATCACACAAAGCCCTTAGGTTTAAGGCTTGCATGAGGTCAAAGGTAGTACCCTCTTGAAGTTAAGTTGGTTTCAACCTGTCCTAGAAAAAGTAAATTGGTTCTAGAGGATCTCAATATCACTGACCATCCTCCATCGGTCATGGTTTCAGCTCACGCAATCTTTTCTTGCAGCCGGAACTATCTCGAGAGTGTGGTCTCAATGAGTGTAGCATCGAGTATCAACCAGTTCCCAGCTTTATACTGAGGCCGGCTATCTTGCTACTTTCTAATGGCCAAGTTGGTCGATTAAAGGTTCTAAGGTCAGTTGATGCTTAACGGCACCACGTAGCGGCCCCGTATTCTCCTCGTTTCTCCACAAGGGATACTGGTACCAACCAATGTGGCAGATCAATGTAGCTACTGCTTCAACTATATCGGTCTACGCCGTACAGTTGCCTCACAGTCTATTGCTACTTACCTAAAAGGTATCCCCAGATCTGGGTTAGGATCTATAAAAACTCCCAAATAGAACCCTTAAAAGTAAAGCAAACAAAGCAATCAAGAGAAGAAATTATGATGAACTAGATCCTAAGGTATACCTCACTTATTTATTCCCCAGCAGAGTCGCCAGTTCTGTGATACGGTGGCAGAACCGACTGTTCTGAAATACTGGTTTGCGTTTTGCATTTTTTATTCGCAAAATGTCGTGGTAAGCAAGAGTCGCCACCGACTTTTATTTCATCCAATGGAAAAGGAAAAAAGTATAGAAAAAATCCTTTTTTCGAGATATTCTGAGTACGGGGGGTAAATTATAGAAAGGGAAGGTGTTAGCACCCTTTCTATCCATGGTTTTCCATGGGCTCTTAGGTACTTACTCATCTTTTAAAAATTGCTTGTGTATGTGCTTTGTTTTGAAACAGTTTGACTTCGTGATAACCCTTGTATCAGTCCTCAAAGGTGTGACGAAGTCGTTTTGAAAATTTGTTTGAAAAGTGTAAGTGTGAAGAGTTTTGTTTTTAGCAAGTACCTACTAGCATCTACCTACTCGAAAAAAGATCGTTTCTATTCTCGTTACCTTTAGACCGTGTTATCCTACTATTGAGAAATAGGTAGCATCGTCGTTGGAGTTTGTAAGGGTCAATTCTAAAGGGACATACGATCACTAAAGCAATATTAGGACACCTTAGTAATAACCCCAGAGTCTTAAGATCAGATTCGAGGCAACATTTCCGAGACAACATTTCCGAGGCAACATTTCCTAGGTAACATTCGAATGAGACGTTTGATCTTTTTTAGACAGGAGCGAAACCACTAAGACGCCCTATGCTTAATGATCATTTACCGAAGGCAACCAAAGTGAGAGTATACCCTAAGAGTGATATGTGCGACTGATTTGTTTTCAGTTATTTATCTTTGCACATTAGGGTTTTCTAACCGTTTTAATTTTGTCATGCATTCTTATCATACAATCCTATTAGTCATACATCTAGACAGTTAAAGATTGTGGAAATTAAAAGTGCAGGAATAAACCTAGCTATTACATGGCTTTGACAGTTACATAATTTCCTTGACGAAAAATAAAAGTGCAGAATTTCAAAACCCTAATTAAAACTATTACATCCTTGAAACAGTTACAATAATAATAAAATGTAATTAAAGTACGCGTGACGGATTAAATGCGAGGACGATTATAGAACGTAAAAAATATAAATTGAGAAAAAGTATTTTTGGATTTTTATTGAGGAAAATATTTAATTGAAAATTAATTAAACCTAATTTCTAATTGTTTTTAAATTATGAAAGAAATTAAAGTTTCCCTAAATTAATTAAACTAATTAATTAAAAAAAACATTTATTAAGAAAATAAGTCTTTTTTTGTGACTTTTGGTTGGTTAATTTTATAAAATTATTTTAATGTTGATAAAAAAAACAGAATAATTAAAGGAAAGAAATTAATGAAGAAAAAAAAAGAAATAACCCAAGGGCCTGCTGTCAGCGGATTTGACTGGAGATGGATCCAAAAGATGATGACACTCAGAAGGTGAGGTGCTGGATTTGGTTCTGGCTGGTGGATCCAGAAGATGATTACCCTCAGAAGATGAGGTGCGCTGGATCTGGTTCTGGTTGATGGATCCAGAAGATGATGGTCCTCAGAAGGTGCACTTGCTGGATCTGGTGAAAACAAAGGGACAAAATACCAAAAGCTCACGCCTGGGATCGAACCCAGAATAATGAGCTTCTGACTTTCTTCTGCTGACCAACTACGTTGGATGTTAATTTGTTCATACAATAAAAACAAACAATATATCAGAACAACGGGTTTCTGGCCAGAATTTGAATCAGCCAATCAGGTTGTGACACACTGTTGTCTTCTTCCCTGGAACTGTCATTTTAAGTTCTGATTCTTTCAACCACAGACGCAGCTTTGTAGCTGAAACTTGTATCATTCAAAAAATAAAGTATATGCAATATGAATTCAATTGGGGATCGTGGATCAGCTGGGTTTGAAACTCTGATCATCATGGTCCCCATTATTCTGTCTAATTTTACTTGAAAACCAAAACCCCAAATTGGAGCACGAAACCCTAGTAATGGAAAAAGCTTATTCCTGCACTGTAACTTAAATCAAACTATCCAGAAACATTGCAAATATGATAATGAATACAAATATGCAATTTAAACGTTCTGAATATGCAAGAATCATAACAATTGAAGGTGGATAATTTTGCAAACCGTGAGAGTGACAGGCAGCGATTCGGGGTGTTCCGATGCCTGCGATCGATTGGGAATGATTCCTCAGATATCCTGGAATTGATTTCTGGCTTTGAAACTCCTTGATTAGCCTTCTATTCCAGAATTTGGATCCCACTTTTTATCAAGAATTCTGAGTTTCTTTTTTGGCAGTTTCACGCCTCTAACCTCTTTCTTTGATCTGCCAACCTTTCTTATATAACCTAGAATGAACTAGGTTAACAACCTTGGATTAAATCTTTGCATTTATCCAAGATTTGATTTGATTTTCAATTCATAGGATATCTTTCTATTTTCATTCCAATCGTGCCTTTCTTGTACCAATTGCCATTGATGTGATTTGATTTGATATTCCAGCATTATGAGCTTGTGATTCTGTCCAAAAATCCAATCAAAACAAATCTTTGCTATTATTTACCAATTATTTGATTTAATTCAATTTTAATCAATAAAAAATCAAAAAATAAAATAAGTAATGAAGCAAATAACATTTGAGTGCACATTTGGGTCGTGGACCAGGTTATAAGTGAAGTGAAAACATGAAAAGTTGGGCCCATTTAGCAAAAAATGCAAATTTGAGCAATTTTTACTTTTGGCAATTTTGCAAAAAGGTCAACTTGGCCAATGCATAACTCTCTTAATTTTGACCCTGGAGAGGTTTTCTTGGACTTTTTAGAAAGCTTAGGATGTCCTCTAAGCAACCCTTTTGGTCTCATCTCAATTGAGTCTTCCATGTTCATGTATGAAGCTTTGACCCAAAAGATGTTTTTGTTGACTTTTCAAAATGACCTATAATGTCCAAATTCATATCTTCTTGTGAGTGCATATTTTGAACTTGGGAGATGAATATGAATTGTAGGGAATTGCATCCTCTTAAAAATTAGCTTTGGATGGGCAATTTTTGATAAAGTATGAGAAAGTTATGCTTGGTCAAAGTTGAGTTGACTTTTCCTATAAAACCCTAATTTAGTAACTTTTGGGTTTTGATGAATTGTGAGCAATCCTTGAGGAATCATGATCAACCCTTGATAAAATTGTGAATAATACTTCAAAATGAGGATGTTGACCAAAAATCTTGAAGTTTGAATGTATGTGGGCCACAGTTGACTTTTGATCTAGCATAGTCGATTTTCAGGCATTTGAGCGATTGACTGAGCAAACTTCTTCTGCAAGGCTTGAAACTTGACATGGATGAGCTTGAAAACATATTAGGACAATGGTGAGCATTTGACTTCCTTGTGGTTCACACATCTTGATGAAAATAGAAACCCTAATTTGAGGTATACTGCCTTAGGAGAGAGTTTGTCTGGTTAACTCTTGGACTTCCTTGAGCAATTTGGGGACCTCACTTGCCATGTATTGAGAAATATGGGAGGGAAAATTTTGGGGTACAACACCTTGTTATTATAAACACAAGCATCTGGACTTCAGTTAGAAACTTTGTATTCAGATCTTCTAACTTTGTTTCTTGAAACACATGGTCTTTTAGAAACGTGAGTCTTCAGCATTTGGACATAAGTAACAACTTTTGTCTTCAGATCTTTTGACTGGTTTCTTCAGTCAAATATCAGAGTTTAAACTTCAGAGCCTTCTAAAGTGTATTGCTCCTGTTCAACAGAACTTGTGTAGCGTAGAAGAGGAATCATTTCTCTTCTAATGTCTCGGCCATGCCATCCATCATAAGCAGAACATGTTTGTTAAGTACTCAATAGTAACAAACATTAGTACAACAAAATTGTTCATACCATCATACTAATTTGTTATCATCAAAACTCAAAGATCATATTACAGAACCAAATCTTGTTCTTTCAGTCCCTACTTTTGGTGGGAAATTCTATTTAAAGTCCTCAAAGGAGGCAATCTTTGTGCTTGTTTAAAGTCATCAAAGGAGGCAATTTTTGTTCTTGTTTAAAGACCTCGACCAAGGCAATTTCGTTTGTTTAAAGACCTCGACGAAGGCAAATCCCATTCCCCTTTATTTTGTGCAAAGAACACAAAGAAGGCAATAAGGAGAAGTGCAGGTCCTCAATTAACCCATCCATTTCACGTCCCTAAGGAATTCTTAGCTCACGTTATATGTCTATGCTATGAATCGTGCTACTCTTGTTATCGAGTCGGTCAAGTGGAAAAGGGTTCATAATCAACCCCCATAATTTGCCTTTAGCTCACGTTTGTAAATGTTGATGTGTCATGGTAATCTCCATATTGTCTCCTATCTCCTACCTTTATGACATGATATCATGGTTAGGTGTTTAGTTACTTTAGGCATTTACCTTTTCTCTTATCTTGCCTATATTACATGATATCTTGGTTAAAAGTCGACACCCCATCTTCTTTACTTCTTACCTTGATGACATGATATCATGGTTAAGATTTATCACCCCTTTCCCATTTTCTTGCCTAGATGACATGATATCTTGGTTAAGAGCTTTTATACTACCTTGATGAGATGATATCATGGTTAGTTGTCCCTTTCCATTATCCTACCTTGATGACTTGATATTATGATTAGGTGCTACTATCCATTTCCCCTATCCTACCTTGATGACTTGATATCATGGTTAGGTGTTTGTACTTGAGTAAGTGGATACTTCTCATGCATTATTGGATTGTTTTCATGTCTTATTTAAGTTCTTTATTGCTTGCATGCTATTTATATTGTGTGATCACATGTTCTCCATAGGATCTTTAGTTCATTCTTTGTCGAGATTGAACTAGTAGACCTTAGGATTGATATCCATGTATGCCAACATTATGTAGAATTCCCTTGATCCCAACTTTAGGTCCAAAAGCATGACAATAAGTAGGATTGAGATTCCCCTTTTGTTAGATTTTTCTTTTGGAATCCCTTTTAAAACTAAAACTAATTTTCTTTGTTCAAACTTGAAAACACTCTAACATTACTAAACCTTTTTTAAGGTAAAAAACACCAACCAATGCAAACTCTTTTTGGCTTCAGAGTTTTTTTCTTTTAAAACCTTTTCAATAAGAGTGTGTTGTTTCAAGTTCGAGCAACCTGAAAATGCTAAGTGTACGAGTGGTCGAGTATGAGTATCTTACGACCTGCAACACCAAGCATGAGTTAAAATCCTAACCGCAAGGATGTGAACACAATATTATCCATAAAAAACATGCAACCGACCAAAACTTTTGAGATTAACTGCGAGTACCTTGATCCCCATTGCACGGATGGTGGTACATAGCCACAAAGGTTTGTAACCGAGGGAGACACCACTAATAAAACCTTTTCTTTTTTGTACATAATACTTTGCATACATGCATTTCCTTTGTATCCTTGATTTAGATTTAAACACGCATATTAGATTAGACAACAAGAGTGGATCACATGGAGTACCATGGACGTGGAGAGTTCGAATACTTTCCCCTCACGTAATCGACTCCCTTACCTGATCTTTCGGTTGCACGATCGTGATTTCACCCTCTTTAGGTTTTCTTCGATGTTTTCCTTTCCCTCCATGGGATAAATAAATATTTTATGGCGACTTCATTGTTTGTTTGAGATATTTATTTTCTCAATTTACTTCAATGATCATCGAAAAGCTTCTTATTTTCAAAGCTCTGAAGAAGTCACTAACAAAGAAGTTATAAGCTATCATAAGCATGAATGGAATAAAATCTCGTGATCCTCAAAGAATATCTTTAAAGAAAGATCTAGAATCAGACTCGTAAAAGCGTCAACATGTTTCATCTAAACAATCTCTTTTATTTTTTATTATTATTTAGATTAGACAATTATATGTGTTGTCTTTTCATTTCACCGTAATTCGTCGCAACATGCGGTATAGTGTCTTCTTGAAAAATAGGTATAGGTCATCATTACTTTCTTGTGTACACATTTCAAAAACCATCTCTATATGTCTTTTAAATAATCTTCCCCTCCTTTATCGTTTTCTTAGTTTTAGTTCTAGTTCTAGCTCAATCCCTAAACTCCCAAAATCAGTTATGAACTCTCAAATCAAAATTTCTCTTGAAAGGCTCTCTCTTCCCAACCAAAAACCCTTTCCTCATATTCTATCTTTACCACATGGAAATTATCAAGAGAGTTTAGAAGAACAACCATATGATGCTCCTGAAGTTACCTTGTCTACAGATTTGGATTCTTTAAAAGTTCTTTGTGAACCCTTCGTAGATTGTCAAAACATCAAAGATAATAGCTTTGATCTTTTGACTAATGTTACAAACTAAGGGTGGGAAAAATACTTCAACCTTCTCAATGGACATGTTCTTCCTCACCTTGTGAAAGAATTTTGGGTACATGCAAAGTCATCAACCTTCAAAGTAGTATCGTTTATTAAAGGGAAGAAGGTTATCATCAATGAACAAATCATTGCTAGAACTCATAATCTTGATGGAAAAGGAATAAGATACTATGAAACAAACAGTCGATGGTAGAAAATGTTGGAAGTCTGTAAAGTCATCTTCAACTAATAGAAAGCCTCGAAGTGTGATGGTCTTCATGATTGTCTAAGAATATGGGGAAAAATCTTTGAATCATCAATACTCCATGTACCTCAAAGGAAGCATGCATCAACTATTTTTGGAGATTTTTTATACATATTTTACTTCATTTCCTTAGGCGTCTGTATAAATCTCTCTTCTCTTATTTTCCATCATCTAAGAGATAATGTGAGAATGACTAGAGATGGAAGTGATTGGATAAAGAGTTATATTCCTCTTGGAAGACTCTTATCTAGTATCATCTCTGAAAGCATTGATATGAAAGATCTGGATGAAAAAGACCTTAGGATGACCATTGGTGAACCCTTCAACTCTGAATCTGGTAGAAATGGGAATTCTGGAAAAGGTATCCAAACCTCCTGAAGAAAAGGATTTGAACATCAGTCTACTAAGAAAAACCCCTAAGTCAAAATTTAGAATCAAAATGAAAGTCTAAAGGCAATATATCTTTTTAAAAACTCCTGCATGGAAGCAGATGGTGAAGAATAAAGAAGACGGTGTTGTAAGAAACCACATCTCTTTTCACCAGAAAAAGTCTATCTAGCAAGAAAAGGTCAGCCATAAATGTCATATTTCAAGAGTCTGAAACATCTCAGAAGAAAAAGATGAAAAAGAAAAGGATAGATTCATCTATGGATATGAATGAATTTAATGCCCCTTGCTCCAGCTCTGATCGTAGGAATATTGTATTACCTCTTCCCTCATCCTCCAGAGTGTTCCCTACAACCATTGTTACCTCCCCACTCAATCAAAGTTTTGAAGTACCAGAACTAGATCTTGAAGAAAGCATCTCATTATTCAGAGAAGATGCTTCAACACAAATTGGGAAGCTTCAAAACATATCTGACTCAAGCACTGATTCATCTTTTATAAGCAACAACTAGAATGAGTTTAGAAAATGGGTGAGTACATAATTTTTCTGACCAGACTAAGGAAAAGTATTTAACTGAGACAACAGAAAAGGCTTTGGGCCTGGAAGGTCAAAGAGGAGCTGAAAAGGAAACAACTAAAAAGAAGGCCGCAGAAAGAGAAGTTACCAAAAAGGATTAAGAAGAGATAGAAGAATTCTCCAATATAAGTTCTAGCTTATTTCCCAAGCTTCTAAAGTCTATGGATGAGATGCAGAAGGAACAAGAATCGATTAAAGAGTTTATTGAAAAACAAATGGAGTTCAATAACTTGATTAAGGAGTTTATTAGGAAGTTTGATCAAAACAACCAAGACCGTCATTTACCTTAAACGTTTGTCATGCATATTAAGATAGGTTGTTTAGTTCGAACCCCTCATCATAGTTATCCTTCTTGTATCATGTTAACTGCATGTATGTCATCTATTTTCTTTTGAAATAGGGATGTATGTACCAAAACCTTCATACCTTTTGGAAGAGCTCTATATGAAATCTTCTTTAGGGAAGGATTCTTTTTGGGTACCCGGAGAACTGGTCCTACAAATGGTCTAGTGAAGAAAAAGTGTGAAGTCTTTGAGGATTGAATGATGTTTTCTTAGTGTTTAAGTTTCCTATTTGCATGTTTACTATAAATGTTGGCTCTAGTATGTTTGCCCTATTTATTTGTACTTCTATTTCAAATTAATGAATTATGTTTCATGTGTTATTTATCTTCTCAGTATTAAATTTTCTCTCTCTTTATTAACTTTTTATTTTCTTTCTTTCAAATTAATCCGTTCAATTTATATTCTCTCTATCATCTATTTCCTTCAACTAGTATTCCAGTTCTTTTTTTGTCCATGTTTAATCAATAAAATTGTTTTTGTTTTGTTGCATGATTGTATTCGATATAGGTGTGCTAAATCAATATTTCCATAAAGTCTTAACAAACATTTCTTTTAAAATCTCAAGTTTAAAAACAGAACTTAAGTTAACTTTTATCCAAACATTTCTCTGGCTTGAATTTGTTTTTCTTCAAATTTCATTTCCCTTTCTCCTTATCACCTTTTTGATTTTTGACAAAGGGGGAGAAAGTAAAATGACGATTTTGATAACAAATAACAAACATATAAAATGTTGTTGTTACTAACTGTTTGTTTGATGCTTTAATATAGGAACTCTAAACAAGTTCACCAAGTATTTTAAGACAGGTTGAAGATATAGATCCTGATGCAATGGTTGAAAACCTTATGGATAAAATTAACTCTGGTTTTATACAGATGATTTTGAGCATATTGTGAATATATGTATATTCAAACAGATGTACCAAACATAATTCAGAGGTTATAAACTTACTTAAACTAAGGTAATCTTACTTAATATCATAATAATCAGATGTTGTTAACTTTTTGAAAGTATGAAATTCAAACTTGAAGCTCAGAAGTTGTGCCCTCCTGAAGGGAAAACAAGTCAGCATTCTGGTGCATGCTCTCATACAAAGATGCCACTCAGAACTTGTTACCTAATACGTGTGCTTCTTCAATGTATGCTCTATTTATAAGTTGTGAACTGTTTGAATGTCTTATACATTGAAATATATTAAATCAAACGTTGATACTTGAGAAGTAGTGAACTTCTCCAGAAGTATATTATTTTGGTTGTGATATCAGAATCAAGGAACAGAAGCGCTGATACATGATGCATGGTGTTGTACCCCAAAATTTTCCCTCCCATATTTCTCAAAATATTTCAAGAAAAATCCTCAAGTTGCTCAAGGAAGTCCAAGGGTTGACCAGACAAACTCTCTCCTAAGGCAGTATACCTCAAATTAGGGTTTCATGTTGCATCAAGATACTTGAGTCCAAGGGATCCCAAATTCTCACCATTTTCCTAATATGTTCTTAAGATCATCCATGTCAAGTTTCAAGGCTTGCAGAGAAAGTTTGCTCAGTCAATTGCTCAAAGGCCTAAAAATCGATTGTGCTAAGGCAAAAGTCAATTGTGGCCCACATACAGTCAAACCTCAATATTTTTGGTCAACATCCTCATTTTGAAGTATTATTCATCATTTGATCAAGGGTTGATCACGATTCATCAAGGATTGCTCACAATTCATCAAAACCCAAAAGTTGCTAAATGAGGGTTTTGTAGGAAAAGTCAACCCAACTTTGACCAAGCATAACTTACTCATACTTTATTAGAAATGACCCATCCAAATCTCATTTTAAATAGGATTCCATGCCCTACAATTCATCTTCAGCTCCCAAGTTCAAAATATGCACTCACAAGAAGTTATGAATTTGGACATTATAGGTCATTTTGAAAAGTCAACAAAAACACCTTTTTTGTCAAAGCTTAATACATGCACATGGAAGACTCAATTGAGATGAGACCAAAAAGTTTGCTTAGAGGACATCACAAGCTTTATAAAACGTCATAGAACACCTTCAAAGAGTCAAAATTGAAGAAGTTATGCATTGATGAAGTTGACCTTTTTTGCAAAATTGCCAAAAGTCAAATATGCCTCAAATTGCAATTTTTGTCAAATGGGCACAACTTTTTGTGTTTGTCTTGAGTTTGTAACATGGTCCATGACCGATGATTCTTCCGTCTTGACTTTTTTTTTCCATTTATGTTGATTTTTTATTTCAATGAAATCAAATTAAATCAAAATAAATCATAGAAATATCAAAATCATTTAAGCCTTGAGATTTGGTGCATATTTCAGGTCCCTTATACAGTTAGCAACAAAATCAAATCGTGCAAGGCATGTTTGTACATAAAAAGATTGATTTTTGGCTTATTTTGGAAAGATCTTCATGGGAATCAAATCATGATCAAAGACCATAATTGAAAAAGATTGGAGGCACATTTATAAACCTAATTCGATCAGTGGTATATAGTGGACAAATGCAGACCAAAAGGATAGAGGTTAGAGGCGTGAGAGGTTGAGAAGAAACTTGCAAAAATTCATGAAAAGTGACAATCGGATTTCATAATTCCAGGCTCTTTCAAGTCATTCCAAGCACTCCTTTAACTTGCTGGGTGTTCAAGGAGTCCATACCAATCCTTAGCAAGCATTTTCGTGCACAAAAACTCACTGTAAGTGATTCACGGCTTCGCCATTTTCTTGAAGTTCAATATCATGATTCTGGCACTTATAGCATGAATTCTTCATATATTCTTGTTCAGTGAAACATTTGCAAGCTATTAGTTATAATTAATTGCATTTTTGCTAACCATACAGAGATCTACCATTGTTAGGTTTTCTTGGTTCGTTTTAGGGTTTTCTTATGCAGGAACAATTCGCCCTAGCGGAAGAGACCATTATAATCAGCGGGTCAAACCCAGCTGATCCGTGGTCCTGAATTTTATTTATATCATTTATATACAATTTCTGAGATGCAGGGATATAGCTATAGCGCCATGTCTGTAGGTAAAGGTTTAGAGTTTTAAACGACAGATCTAGGAGGAAGACGATGGCGTGTCATGACTCTACTGGCCGGTTTAAATTCAGGCGCCTTATTCTGGCCAGAAACCTGTAAATATGATATATTGTTTGTTTCTGTTATGTTAATGAACTAACATCCAACACATTTGGTCAGAAGAAGGAAATCAGAGGTTCAGTGTTCTGGGTTCGACCCCAGGCAGAAGCTTTTGGTATATTCTCCTTCGTTTTCGCCAGAGTCAGCACGTGCATCTTCTGAAGGTCACCACCTTCTGGATCCACCAGTCAGTAGTAGGCCCAGTATCATCATCCTTTGATCACCATCATCTTCTGGATCACCATCCTCTGATCACCATCATCTTCTGGATCACCATCCTCTGATCACCATCATCTTCTGGATCATCATCCTCTGATCAGAGCCACTGATACCAGGCCCTTTTTATTTATCCTTCGTATATTTTTCTTTTATTTGTTTATTTTTGTTTTAATCATTTTCTAACACAAAAAATTAATTCTTTTTTTATACAAAATCCATAAAATCAATTTTCATCAAATTAGATTTAGACTTTATTTTTTATCAAAAAAATTAATTTAATTAGTTTAATTTAATTTTTAAGGTAACTTTAATTCTTTTGTAAATAAATTAAAACAAACCAGAAAATTAGGTTTTTGTTTAAATTAATTTTTATTTTATTTTCTTAAATAACAAAAAATACAAAAAAAAAGTCAAAATTAATTATTTTCCTTAATTTAATTTAATTAGTAATTAGGTTTGTACTTATTCATTAAAACCTTATTACTTTCTTAAAATAATCAAAAACAACCAAAAATGTTTTTTAGGTTAGACGGGGTCAAAACCCTAATTTTTTTCTTATTCTCGATCCATTGTGCGTTTATTATTTTTTTACAATATTGATGTAATTGCTCATGGGATATAATAGTTTAATTAGGACTTCTCGTTTATTTTTTTTGTTTTTACGGGTTTTTTGGCTATGTAATTAATCCCCCTTCCCGGAGCCTTGTAATAGCGTTAGCTTTATTTTCCGCATTTTAATTTTCGCAAATATTAACTGTTAGATGTATGATATTAGGGTTACATGACAAGAATGTATGCTCATTTTAAAATGGTTAGCAAACCCTAAATGTGCAAAGATAATAACTTGAAATCAAAACACTCGCACATGCGCACTCCTATGGTATACTCTCACTTCGGTTGCCTTCGGTAAACAATCATTAAGTATAGGGTGTTTAGTGGTCGCCCTCTGGTCTAGACAAAGATCAAATGTCTCGTTCGGAAATGTTGCCTCGGAAAGGTTGCCTCGGAAATGTTGCCTCGAATATGATCTTAAGACATTAGGGTTATTACTAAAACGTCCTAACATTGCTTTAGTGATCATACGTCCCTTTCGAATTGACCCTTACAACTCCAACGACGGTGCTACCTACTCACTAATAGTGGGATAGCGCTGTCTAAAGGAAACAAGAACAGAAACAATTATTTTTCGAGTAGGTAGATGCTAGTAGGTACTTGCTCAAAATCAAACTATTCCACACTTACACTCTTTTCAAACAAAGTTTTCAAAACAACTTCGTAACACTCTTGAAGACAGAAGCAAGGGTTAAATCGAAGTAAAACAAAAACTTTTTCAAATCAAGCACACACAAGAAATTTTGAAAACGATGAGCAAGTACCTAAGAGCCCGTAGAAAACTACAAATAGAAAGGGTGTTAATACCTTCCCTTTCTATAATCTACCTCCCGTACTCAAAATCTCAAAAAAGGAATTTTTCTGTGCTTTTTTCCTTTCCAGTTGGATAGAATAAAAGTCGATGGCGACTCTTGCTTACTGCGACATTTTGCGAACATAAACGCAAAACGCAAACCAACATTTTCCTAAAATAGTCCAGTTTTGCCACCGTATCACGGAACTGGCGACTCTGCTGGGGAAAATAATAAGTGGGGTATACCTTAGGATCAGTTCATCATATTGCTTCTATTGTTTGATTTGTTTGCTTTACCTTTGAGGGCTTTGTATTGGGAGTTACTATAGATCCTAACCCGGATCTAGGGAACACCTTTTAGGTAAGTAGCAATAAACTGTGAGGCAACTGTACGGAGTAGACCGATACGGTTGAAGCATTAGCTACATTGATGTGGCACATTGGTTGGTACCGGTATCCCTTGTGGAGAAACGAGGAGAATACGGGGCTGCTATATGGGTCGTTAAGCATCAACTGACCTTAGAACCTATAATTGACCAACTTGGCCATAGGAAGTAGTGAGATAGCCGGTATCAGTGTATAGCTGGGAACTGGTTGATACTCGATGCTACACTCACTAAGACCATACTCTCGAGATAGTTCCGGCCGCAAGAAAAGATTGCGTGAGCTGAAAACATGACCGATGGAGGATGGTCAGTGATATTGAGAAACTCTAGAACCCGGTTACTATTATTAGGACAGGTTGAAACCAACATAACTTCAAAAGGGTAATACCTAGACCCCATGCAAGCCTTAAACTTAAGGGCTATTGTGTGACTTGTTTGCCTTTACCATGCCTGTTATCTGCTATACCTGTTGTGTGTTTTATCATGACATCATGCATCATAACATAAGCATGCATACTTCATTAGACTAACCATTTCAAAGACCGAGGGGATTTATCTTTGTTCTGTTTTGCAGATTATGGCTTCCATGCGCAGAAACACCGTCCGAGTTAACTTTATGCAGATACCTGCTCAACTCAAAGATTTGGCCTCAAGAGTTTCTGATACTTTGTCATTCATTAGGAGACATGGTCAGCTTCTTAGTTTGGTTACCTCCAGGTTTTATGAGCAAATGATGATTGTGCTTTTCCAGTTCTTTGATCCAGTGCATCATTGTTTAACTTTCTCGGATTATCAGCTAGTTCCCACTTTGGAAGAGTTTTCTCACTTATTGGGTATATCCATCCTTGAGCAGATGCCTTTCACAGGTTTGGAAGAGACTCCCAGGCCAGAGGACATTGCTTCAGCTTTACATTCGAAAAGGGATGACGTAGTATCCATCTGGGAGACACGGAGCGGGGTTAAAGGTTTCTTAGCCAAGTTTTTGATGGACCAAGCTCAACTGTTCTGGGATAACTTGGACTTTCAAGCTTTTGAAGACATCTTGGCTCTCCTTATCTACGGTTTGATTCTTTTCCCGAATCCAGATTCCTTAATAGATGTGAATGCAGTTAAGATCTTCTTGTCTCGCAATCCAGTGCCTACTCTTCTGGGTGATATCTTGCATGTCCTTTACACTAGTACGGTGTGAAGAAGAGGGACCCTCATGTGTTGCATGCCTTTGCTGGCGAGGTGGTTTATTTCGCACCTCCCCAAGTCCGTGTTGAAGAATGAGGAAGGTTTAGGATGGTCTTACAGGATAATGTCCCTTGGCCATACAGACATTCTTTGGAGTTCTAAGGATATGGAAGGTGTTGCTGTCATTGATCGATGTGGGGAATACCCTAATGTCCCGTTGCTTGGAATTAGAGGGGGAATAACCTACAGTCCTTGTTTGGCTTTACGACAGTTTGGTCGCGCTCAGAGAGACGGTCCTAATGAGCTACTTCTTACAGATATTGTCTTTGACTATAAGGAGGACGTTGAAGAGCATCGCCGAAGGTTTATACGAGCTTTGGGCACGGTGAACAGGTCTGACCCTCAAGAGCTAGGACCAAAGACTTCTCTCCCTGTGCAACCTTACCTCCAATGGGTCCGAGCTCGGGCTCAGAAGCTTGGGATGCCTTATGAAGCTGTGTTGCCAGTGATTATGGAGCATACTAATGAAGAAGGTGTTCCTTATACAGTCCTTTATCCCTACATGCCTACTGATCTGGGGGCATTGAAGAGATCCTGGATTCAGCTAAAAGAGGAGAGGGATACTTACCGGGAGAAGTATCATGAGCAAGAGAGGAAGATCTTGAAGCTCACGAGGCAACTTGAGAATGAAAGGACGATCAATGACTACGTCAGCACGAAGGGAAAGCGTCCTTGGAATTTCTGATTTTTTTTTCTTTTTTCTAGTTTAGATTTGTTTTCAGTCTATTTCTTTTGTAACGCCTTAAAGGCATTGTTAAACATTCTTATAAGTTTAATCTAATAAAGTTTGTTTATTTCTTGGTTTGCAAATTTAAATCTCCCACAGTCTTTGAAATCATTTCATACGCATTCCATTATCATGCACCTCATTACAGGTATCATTACAGGTTTCTCATCTTCTTTGCTGTTTATTTCAGCACAGAATGTCTTCTGAAATACCTACCGATCAAGCCATCAAAGCTCTTCAAGCACGGAATGCTCAATTCAAAGAGATGTTCTTGAACTTGGCTAAAGGGCAAGAGGATTTGTAGACTCTCATCCTAAAGGAGAAGAAGAAGAAGAAGAAGAATGTGGTTCTTTTAAATATGGGTCACAGATTTGGGAATAGGTTGCGACAGGAAGTTGATATGTCTCATTCATATAAAGGAGGAGAGAATCAAGAGGAAGAAAAGGGTCCTAGTCCTGTAGTCTCTAATAATGACACTGATTTTGATGAAGAACAGTATCCTCCTGCTGAGGATAGGTACAAACAACTTTAGGACCGTCTGAGTGCTATGGAGATTCAGAAGATACCTGGTTTGGACTTCGGAGATCTAGGATTAGCATCTAGGGTGGTGATCCCTCATAAATTAAAGGCTCCTATTTTTACTAAGTACGATGGAGCATCCTGTCCAAAGCTCCATCTCCGCTCGTACGTCAGAAAAATCCAACCCTACACTGCTGATAGAAATTTGTGGGTTCATTTCTTTCAAGATAGTCTGTCAGGGACTCAGCTTGAATGGTCTTATCAATTGGAAGGAGCTAATGTCCGCAACTGGGAGGACCTTGCTGCTGCTTTTTATAAGCAATACCAGTATAACGCTGACCTTACTCCCACGCGTACTCATCTTCAAGGTATGTCTATGGGTGCAGGTGAAGGCTTTAAGGGCTATGCTCAGAAGTGGAGAGATCTGGATGGAAGAGTCCAACCCCCTTTGTCTGATAGAGAGTTGGTGGATATGTTTCTTGGGACTTTGTCTGGTCCATTTTTCAATCATTTGATCGGTAGTTTGTCATCTGGGTTTACTGAATTGATTTTGACTGGGGAGAGAGTAAAAACTGGTATCAGAAGTGGTAAGATACAGAAAGGTGCTTCATCAAGTACAGAAAAGAGGCCTTTCACCAGTAAGAAAGAAGCTAGTGCAGTTTACAGCTCGAGGAGCCAAAACCGACCTAAACGCCGCCAAGCAGTAAATGCGGTAGTAATATCAAGACCCACTGTTGCCCCACAATGCAACAATCAGCAAAGAATAGAGAGACCACAAAGACAGTACACTCGGCTCAGTATGACCTTGTCTCAAATTCTACCACAATTGTTGAAGACCAACCGGTAACTCTGAGGGAAGCCCCGAAGAATCCCAGAACCACATCTCCGCTGTATAATCCGAACGCCAGTTGTTCCTATCACTCTGATAGCCCAGGGCATGATACAAACAACTGCTGGGCCTTGATGAATAAGGTGCAAGACTTGATTGAAGCTAAATAAATTGAGTTTGATGCTACGGAGAAGCCCAACGTCATGACTGCTCCTATGCCCAAGCATGGTCATGGAGTATATGCTGTGGACGATGATTTTTTTATGACCTCTGTGGAAGACATTTCTACTCCGTTGATGACAGTTAAGAAGAACCTATTGTCGGCCAGTTTATTTTCAGGCTGTGGTGAAGGTTGCCACCTATGTTCAATCCTGCCTGCTGGTTGCCATTTATTGAAATCAGGTGTTCAACGCCTGATGGATAACAAAGAAATCCTGTTCAAGAAAACTTTGATTCCGTTAATTCCTGTTGAAGATGTTTCCATCATAACCATCTCCACCAATCCTTCCAAGGCTTCCTCGAGAAAGCCTGTTAGGATTACATCCATTCCAAGAGTTGCTCCATTAATCATTACTATTCCTGGTCCTATCCCATACACTTTGGATAAGGCTATCCCTTGGAACTATGGGGCCGATGTGTATTATCATGGGGTCAAACAAGACTTGAAGGTTGAAGCAGCTGATGCTGATATTAGCAATATTGTCGGGGCTAGCAAGATCACCCGAAGTGGAAAACACTTTTCTCTCGAGATTTCCCCTCCGACTGTTCAAAAGCCTGTTGCCATTCCATCTGCCAGTACATCAGCTATTGTCCCAGTTCATATTCCAGTTATCACCCCTGTCGCCGAGCCATCTGACACTCGAGGCAAAGAAATCACAGGTGATCCTGCCCGGATGGAGGCACCTAAGAAGATCGTTGTAGAAACCTCTAAGCAAGAGATAGAGGAAATTCTTAAGATTATCAAGAAGAGCGACTACAACATAGTCGAGCAGCTGGGGCAGACCCCGTCGAAAATCTCCATGTTATCCTTGTTGTTGTGTTCGGAAGCCCATGCAAAGGCTTTAATTGCTTTCCTCAAAACTGCGCATGTGCCGCAGGAAACTTCTGCTGATCAATTTAAAGACTGCGTAGCTAGTTTGACTGCCGACGGCGGGTTGGGTTTCTCAGACGCAGTACTGAATGCTAAAGGAAGAAATCACAATGATGCTTTACATGTCTCGATCGAGTGCAAGGGCACTACTCTGGCCCACGTACTGGTGGATACTTGGTCCTCATTGAATGTTTTACCCAAGAAAGCATTAGACCGTCTGGACTGTGAAGGTTTGGTTCTGAAGCCAAGTAATATTGTGGTTAGAGCTTTCGATGGGTCCAAAAGGATGGTGCACGGGGAGGTGGACGTCCCTGTTAAAGTTGGCTCTCAGACTTTCGCATCTACGTTCTATGTGATGGATATTCGACCATCTTATTCTTGCTTGTTGGGTCGCCCGTGGATTCATAAGGCTGGGGCAGTGACTTATACGCTCCATCAAATGTTGAAATATCCAGTGAAGGGGAAGATTGTTACGGTGCGAGGAGAAGAGGATTACATGGTGAGTCATCTTAATTCCTTTCGGTATGTGGAGATGGATGAAGAGTTCATCGAAACCCCGTGTCAGAACATTGAAGAGGTCCCCCAGACTCTGGCGTCGACTGAAGTTGTTGTTGAAGAACCTCCGATGAAGATGGCTTCCCTTAAGGATGCCAGGGCTGTAATTGAAAAAGGTGGGTGTGCAAATTAAGGTCAACTCCCTGACTTTGCACACAAAACTGACAAGTTTGGTTTGGGCTTTACTACAGAGGCTCAAAGGGTTGTTTGGCGCGCACGGATTGGAAGACCTCCCATGCACATCAGTAATCAGGGAGTGAATGCAATTGAGGATGATGAGAAGAGTCATATATTGACAGCTGGATTTACCCGACTACCGACGGTGGATTGAACAATTGGACGGTGAAAGACTTCGTGCCCGTTTCTTTTATTACACAGTAATAGACTTTTGTTTTGAGATTTGTAATAAATAGTTTAAAACTTTATGGCCCGCTGCCTTGCCCGAGGCACCTTGGCTTTGTTTGTGAGGGCTTATTATTTGTCATTTTCATATATCATCAATAAAGCATTGGACGTTTTCTTGCATTACAAATTTTGCGCTCCTTGTTCTTCTTTTCTATCTTGCACTTTATTAAAACACTTATTGTCTTACACACACTCACATATCATAATGCAGATCCACATCCACTCTAGATCCCACTGATAACAACTCTGCTACTTCCAGTTATGACTTTGAAAATCCGATCAACCAAGCCGAGGACGAAGGTGAGGATGATTGTGAGGTGCCCGGGGAAATTGCTAGACTGTTACTACAGGAAGAGAGGGCCATACAGCCTCATGAAGAGCTAGTGGAATCAGTGAATTTGGGTATAGAAGAGGACAGGAAAGAGGTCAGGATAGGTGCAAATCTGGAGCCTAGTGTCAAGCAACGGTTGATACAGATGCTACGCGACTATGTTGAGATCTTCGCGTGGTCTTATGAAGATATGCCTGGGTTGGATACTGATATTGTGGTACACCGCTTTCCAACTAAAGAAGACTGTCCTCCGGTAAAACAGAAAGTTCGTCGTATGCGCCCAGAGATGTCTGAGAAAATCAAAGTTGAGGTCATGAAACAGTTTGATGCCGGTTTTCTAGCAGTTACTTCTTACCCGCAATGGGTCGCCAACGTTTTTCCAGTGCCGAAGAAGGATGGTAAGGTACGGATGTGTGTGGACTATAAGGATCTGAACAGGGCGAGCCCCAAGGATGATTTCCCACTGCCTCACATTGATGTTCTGGTCGACAACACCGCACAGCATAAGATCTTCTTCTTTATGGATGGTTTTTATGGTTACAATCATATTAAGATAGCTCCTAAAGACATGGAGAAGATGACCTTCGTTACACAATGGGGCACCTTTTGCTACAAAGTCATGCCGTTTGGATTAAAGAATGCTGGGGCAACTTATCAGCGCGCCATGGTCGATTTGTTCCGCGACATGATTCACCATGAGATTGAGGTCTACGTTGACGACATGATTGCAAGGTCCCAGACAGAAGAAGAACATCTTTACCATCTCCAGAAACTGTTCGACAGGTTGAAGATGTACAAGTTTAGCTTAAACCCGAACAAGTGCACCTTCGGGGTAAGGTCCGGTAAGCTGTTGGGTTTCGTTGTTAGTGATAAAGGTATTCAAGTGGACCCTGCAAAGGTGAAAGCTATACAAGAGATGCTAGCTCCCCGAACAGAAAAAGAAGCCAGAGGCTTTTAGGGACGTCTGAACTACATTGCCCGATTCATTTCACATTTGACTGCTACTTGTGAGCCAATCTTCAAGCTGCTGAAGAAAGATCAAGTGGTAAGATGGAATGATGCATGTCAGGCCTCTTTCGAAAGGATCAAGGAATATCTCCAAGAGCCCCCTATTCTGATGCCTCCAGTTGAAGGAAGACCTTTGATCTTATACTTGACAGTACTCGAAAACTCAATGGGGTGTGTGTTGGGGCAGCATGACGAGTCTGGCCGAAAAGAGCATGCTATTTACTACCTTAGCAAAAGGTTTACCGACTGTGAGACCCGATACTCACTGCTTGAGAAAACCTGCTGCGCTTTGGCTTGGGCTGCTCGCCGGCTGAGACAGTATATGCTGACTCACACTACCCTAATGATATCAAAGAGGGGTCCAATCAAGTATATCTTCGAGAAGCCTGCCTTGTCCGGAAGAATAGCAAGATGGCAGATGATCTTAACTGAGTATGACATCCAATACACAACCCAAAAAGCAATTAAGGGGAGTGTGTTGGAAGATCATTTGGCGCATCAGACCGTGGATGATTACCAATCTATGAATTTTGAGTTTCCAGATGAGAACATCATGTTGGTGACCGACTGTGCAGAGCCTGGACCGGATGAAGGACCTGAGGAAGGATCCCGATGGTCTATGTATTTTGACGGAGCCTCAAACGCGTTGGGTAATGGCATTGGCGCCGTGATTATATCTCCCGAGGGCTGTCATACTCCGTTCACCGCCCGATTATGTTTTAACTGCACCAACAACATGGCGGAGTATGAAGCGTGCATCATGGGTCTTCGAGCAGCTATTGACCTAAGGATTAATTTCTTAAGTGTATTTGGAGATTTCGCTCTAGTGATCTGTCACATCAAAGGCGAGTGGGATACGAAGCACCCAAATCTTATTCCTTACAAGGAGTATGTACTGACATTGCTCCCACATTTTGAGGAGATAACCTTTGAACACTTCCCAAGAGAGGAGAATAAGTTAGCGGACACGCTAGCTACCATGTCTTCTATGTTCAAGGTCAGGTGGGACAATGAGGCTCCCCAGATTACCATCGAGAGGTTGGACGAACCCACACATTGTTGTGACATCGAGACTCAAGAAGTAGCAGATAAACCCTAGTTACATGAGGTAAAGAGGTATCTTGAGGCTCAAGAATACCCCGAGGGTGCATCTGTTAATGACAAGAAGTTCTTGAGAAGGTTCGCTGCGAAGTTCTTCATCAGCAATGACATTCTCTACAAGCGTAACCATGATTCAACCTTACTGCGATGTGTGGATAAAAACGAGGCAGAAAGGATTATGGCAGAGTTACACGAAGGTACTTTCGGAACCCATTTCAGTGGACATACCATGGAAAAGAAAATCCTACGGGCAGGATATTATTGGTCGACTATGGAAGCCGATTGTTATCAACACTCTCGGACCTGTCACAAGTACCAAGTCTATGCTGATAAGGTGCATGTACCTCCAGTTCCTCTGAACATCTTGACATCTCCTTGGCGTTTTGCAATGTGGGGCATCGATACGATCGGCGAGATCAGACCTACGGCATCTAATGGGCATCATTTCATTCTGGTAGCTATTGATTACTTTACGAAGTAGGTGGAGGTAGCTTCCTTTGCTATAGTAACCAAGAACGTCGTGGCGTGGTTTATTCGGCACAATTTGATCTGTCGATATGGTCTACCAGAGAGGATCATTACGGACAATGGTACAAATCTCAACAATACAATGATCACCGAGCTCTGCAAACAGTTTAAGATACAACATCACAACTCTTCTCCCTACCGGCCGAAGATGAATGGGGTTGTTGAAGCGGCTAATAAGAACATCAAGAAGATTGTGCAGAAGATGATGGTGACATACAAAGACTGGCATGAGATGTTACCATTCGCTCTTCATGGGTACCGTACCTCAGCGTGGACTTCGACGGGGGAAACACCCTACTCTTTGGTGTATGGTATGGAGGCGGTCTTACCCATTGAGGTCCTGATACCTTCTCTCCGGATTATGAAGGATGCAGGTTTAAGCGAGGACGACTGGATCCAGACCCGGCTTGATCAGCCGAACTTAATTGACGAGAAGAGACTTACTGCTATTTGTCATGGTCTGACGTATCAAAAGCGAATGATCAAGGCTTTTAACAAGAAAGTCAGACGACAAGAATATCAAGTCGGGGATCTAGTGATCAAGCGCATCATACTGCCACAAGGTGATCCCAGGGGCAAATGGACCCCTACGTACGAAGGGCCATTTATGGTTAAGAACATTTTCTCAGGAGGAGCTATGATTCTAACCACCATGGATGGTGACGACCTTCCTCACTCCGTCAATGCAGTCATAGTGAAAAAATATTACGCATAATCAAAAACCAGCTAGGTTGACTAGCCTAGGCAAAAATAAGGGCTTCCCGGCGAACCAAAAGGGTTCAGGCAAAAATAAGGGATGAAAATGAAAAATCCGTACAACCGGCAAGTCAAAAACCTGAAAAGGCGGCTTGGGCAAAAAAGGGTATCTCAGTGGACTGAAAACCCGAAAGGGCGGTCCAGGAAAAATTAGGTATTAAAGCGTAACACTATGTCTCATTGAATCATCTTGCAACCAGACTTCGGTATCGACTATCATGCTCGGACGACGCCAATCAATCTGATCTACCTTCAACCAAGTAGCGAAGTGATGAGATGCTCGAAGATATAAGGGCAATAGCAGAGTTGGAACCCAGTGGGATTGGTTCACATAGCTGTTTTTCTTTGTTTTTCACAAATTGTATAATTTCTATCTTTCAACGGCGTTCTCTTACTAGGACGTCAGCCTCTTGTACAAAATGCCTACTACAGGCCAATTTCAAAAATCAATACAATTCATTTTACAAATAAATTTTAAAATTGTTTTTCTTTTTTTGTTTTGTTTTGCAAGAATGTCCAATGGTTCATTTTTGATATATGCATTTGACAATAATTGCTGCTCATAAACATTTACATGCGAAACAAAAGACAATTACTCGTAATGTCAGGAATAGGGGCAAACAGAAATGTCCAAACCTTATAGTTGCTCTATCCACCAGGTACAAGGACAGAGTCAGCCTGAGAATGTGACTAAAAGTTCATACACTCCCCCGCCGAGTAAAAGGCATCTAAAAACAATGGTGTTGATTCTCCCCAAGCAGAGTTCATCTATCACCGGCACTAAAAGATTATCCCTAGTGGAGTTTATTTCTTCCTCAAACAGAAAATCAATCCCCAACAAGGGTTCATTATCGCGAGCAACGGTAATTCATCCCTAGCCAAGGTTATTTCTCCAAATCAACGGATCTTCTGACAGAGTATCTCTTCCCCACAAAGTCATTTCCTCTTCAGTTTATTCTCCAGCAGGATTATTCTCGCAATCACCTTCGGACGTTATCCCCAGCGAGTGAAACTCTTTTATTCTCCAGCAGCAATCCGGGATTTATTTTCCCCAACTAGAAAACATCACGAGAACATTACATAGCCATATATCGTGACATGCATATACGCATCATATAACACAATCTCATTTATTTTGAGAACATCATTGCTCGATGCATGTCATGCATTACATACGACTAACTCTTTACCTTTCAGGAAAAAGATACAATCAAATTCTCACAAAGTTCAAGTTATGAAGCCCGGGTCCGACCGGATAGTATCTTGATTTTTCCCATCATATTGTGAAGCCTGGAGAACGAGTGGATAACAGTATCAAACACCGCGAAGCTTGGAATCGACCAGATAGTGGTTTATCTTCAAGCTATGAAGCCCGGAGTCGACCGAATAATAGTTTAATCCCCAGCAAGCTATTGTGAAGCCTGGATTACGACCAGATAGAAATACAAGTTACTGTGAAGCCTGGATTATGACCAGATAGTAATACAAGTTACTGTGAAGCCTGGATTACGACCAGATAGCAATACAAGTTATTGTGAAGCCTGGATTACGACCAAATAGCAGTGTGAGACATCACGAAGCCTGGATTCGACCAGATAGTGGTATATCATAAACACAAGCCGTGAAGCCCGGTTTACGACCGGATAACAGCTCAGCAAGTTATTGTGAAGCCTGGATTACGACCAGATAGCAATACAAGTTACTGTGAAGCCTGGATTACGACCAGATAGCAGTGCGAGACACCACGAAGCATGGATTTGACCAGATAGTGGTATATCATAAACACAAGCCGTGAAACCCGGATTACGACTGGATAACAGCTCAGCAAGTTATTGTGAAGCCTAGATTACGACCAGATAGTAATACAAGTTTCTGTGAAGCCTGGATTACGACCAGATAGCAGCCAAAGACACCATGAAGCCTGGATTCAACCAGATAGTGGTATATCTTTAATACAAGTTATGAAGCCCGGGTTCGACCGGATAGTATCTTGAATTCTCCAAACACCATGAAGCCTGGATTCGACCAGATAATGGTATGAGACACCGTGAAGCCTGGATTATGACCAGATAACGATAAAAGGACTGAAGCCTGGATTACGACCAGATAACATTATGATACACTGCGAAGCTTGGATTTTGACCAAATAGCAGTTTACCTGGACAATTACTAAGAATCCTAGAGTCGACCGGATATTAGTGTGCCCTAAATTCGAGTTGAAGCCCGAATTCGACCGGATAACAACTTAATTCCATCTGAAGCCTGGATTACGACTAGATAACGATAAAAGGACTGAAGCCTGGATTACAACCAGATAACAGTACGAGACACTGTGAAGCTTGGATTTCGACCAAATAGAAGTTTACCTGGACAATTACTAAGAAGCCCGGAGTCGACCGGATATTAGTGTGCCCTAAATTCAAGTTGAAGCCCGGATGCGACCAGATAACAACTTAATTCCTTCTGAAGCCTGGATTACGACCGGATAAGAATCGAGAAATTGCGAAGCTTGGATCACGACCGGATAGCAAGTTTAATCTCATCTCCCCAGTAAGTTACTGTAAAGCCTGGATTACGACTAGATAGTAGTCGGTCTTATCACTATGAAGCCTGGATTATGACCAGATAGTAGTTCATTTTCATCTCTTCGACCAAGAGATGATTCCCCAGTAGAATAACGGACGATCGAAGCTCCTAAAATTCTATTTCTCCCCAAGACAAAGATCAGCATTCCCCAGCATAGTCTTCCTCAACAACAGGTATACAGGCTATCGCTAAGGAATCTCTTAGGCGATCAACACTCCTTCAGATGGCATCTTTAAACCCATATCCCGTCATCAATCTCCAAATGGCATATATAAGCCCATTCCCGGCATCACAAGACAAGTACCACTTTATGCGAGTGCAAATTTTTGGGCACTCTAGTGTTCAATCATCTTCCACCTTCGGATCACGAAAGGCAGACAAGCCAATCTACATCCTCAGGTTTAAGAAGATTGAACATGGGCAGCTGTTGTACCCCAAAATTTTCCCTCCCATATTTCTCAAAATATTTCAAGAAAGATCCTCAAGTTGCTCAAGGAAGTCCAAGGGTTGACCAGACAAACTCTCTCCTAAGGCAGTCTACCTCAAATTAGGGTTTCATGTTGCATCAAGATACTTGAGTCCAAGGGATCCCAACTTCTCACTATTGTCCTAATATGTTCTCAAGATCATCCATGTCAAGTTTCAAGCCGTGCAGAGAAAGTTTGCTAAGTCAATTGCTCAAAGGCCTAAAAATCGACTGTGCTAGGGCAAAAGTCAACTATGGCCCACATACAGTCAAACCTCAAGATTTTTGGTCAACATCCTCATTTTTAAGTATTATTCATCATTTGATCAAGGGTTGATCATGATTCATCAAGGATTACTCACAATTCATCAAAACCCAAAAGTTGCTAAATTAGGGTTTTGCAAGAAAGTAAACCCAACTTTGACCAAGCATAACTTTCTCATACTTTATTAGAAATGACCCATCCAAAGCTCATTTTGAATAGGATGTAATTCCCTACAATTCATCTTCATCTCCAAAGTTCAAAATATGCACTCACAAGAAGTTGTGAATTTGGTCATTATAGGTCATTTTGAAAAGTCAACAAAAACACCTTTTTTTGTCAAAGCTTCATACATGAACATGGAAGACTCAATTGAGATGAGACCAAAAATGTTTCTTAGAGGACATCTAAAGATTTCTAAAAAGTCCAAGAACACCTTCAAAGAGTCAAAATTGAAGAAGTTATGCATTAATGAAGTTGACCTTTTTTGCAAAATTGCCAAAAGTCAAATATGCCTCAAATTGCAATTTTTGTCAAATGGGCACAACTTTTTGTGTTTGTCTTGAGTTTGTAACATGGTCCACGTCCCATGATCCTTCCCTCTTGACTTTATTTTATTTTTTCCATTAATGTTGATTTTTTATTTCAATTAAATCAAATTAAATCAAATTAAATCATAGAAATATCAAAATCATTTAAGCCTTGAGATTTGGTGCATATTTCAGGTCCCTTATACAGCTAGCAACAAAATCAAATCGTGCAAGTCATGTTTGTGCATAAAAAGATTGATTTTTGGCTTATTTTGGAAAGATCTTCATGGGAATCAAACCATGATCAAAGACCATAATTGAAAAAGATTGGAGGCACATTTGTAAACCTAATTCGATCAGTGGTATATAGTGGACAAATGCAAACCAAAAGGACAGAGGTTAGAGGCGTGAGAGGTTGAGAAGAAACTTGCAAAAATTTAAGAAAAGTGACAATCGGATTTCATAATTTCAGGCTCTTTCAAGTCATTCCAAGCACTCCTTTCACTTGCTGGGTGTTTAAGGAGTCCATACCAATCCTTAGCAAGCATTTTCGTGCACAAAAACTCACTGTAAGTGACTCACGGCTTCTCCATTTTCTTGAAATTCAATATCATGATTCTGGCACTTATAGCATGAATTCTTCATATATTCTTGTTCAGTGAAACAATTGTAATCTATTAGTCATAATTAATTGCATTTTTGCTAACCATACAGAGATCTACCATTGTTAGGTTTTCTTGGTTCGTTTTAGAGTTTTCTTATGCAGGAACAATTGGCCCTAGGGGAAGATACCATTGTAATCAGCGGGTCAAACCCAGCTGATCTGTGGTCCTGAATTTTATTTATATCATTTATATACAATTTCTGAGATGCATGGATATAGCTACAGTGCCATGTCTGTAGGTAAAGGTTTAGAGTTTTAAACGACAGATCCAGGAGGAAGACGATGGCGTGTCATAACTCTATTGGCCGGTTTAAATTATGGCCAGAAACCTGTAGATCTGATATATTGTTTGTTTCCGTTATGTTAATGAACTAACATCCAGTGCAGTTGGTCAGAAGAAGGAAATCAGAGGTTCAGTGTTCTGGGTTCGACCCCAGGCAGAAGCTTTTGGTATATTCTCCTTCGTTTTCACCAGAGTCAGCACGTGCATCTTCTGAAGGTCACCACCTTCTGGATCCACCAGTCATGAGCAGGCCCAGTATCATCATCCTCTGATCACCATCATCTTTTGGATAACCATCCTCTGATCACTATCATCTTCTAGATCACCATCCTCTGATCACCATCATCTTCTGGATCATCATCCTCTGATCAGAGCCACTGATACCAGGCCCTTTTTCTTTATCCTTCGTATATTTTCTTTTATTTGTTTATTTTTGTTTTAATCATTTTCTAACACAAAAAATTAATTCTTTTTTTATACAAAATCCATAAAATCAATTTTCATCAAATTAGATTTAGACTTTATTTTTTATCAAAAAAATTAATTTAATTAGTTTAATTTAATTTTTAAGGTAACTTTAATTCTTTTGTAAATAAGTTAAAACAAACTAGAAAATTAGGTTTTTGTTTAAATTAATTTTTATTTTATTTTCTTAAATAACAAAAAATACAAAAATAAGTCAAAATTTATTATTTTCCTTAATTTAATTTAATTAGTAATTAGGTTTGTACTTATTCATTAAAACCTTATTACTTTCTTAAAATAATCAAAAACAACCAAAAAAAATTTTTAGGTTAGACGGGGTCAAAACCCTAATTTTTTTCTTATTCTCGATCCATCGTGGGTTTATTAATTTTTTACAATATTGATGTAATTGCTCATGGGATGTAATAGTTTAATTATGACTTCTCGTTTAATTTTTCGTTTTTACGGGTTTTTGGGCTATGTAATTAATCTCCCTTCCCGAAGCCCTGTAATAGCGTTAGCTTTATTTTCTGCATTTTAATTTTCGCAAATATTAACTGTCAGATGTATGATAATAGGGTTACATGACAAGAATGTATGCTAATTTTAAAATGGTTAGAAAACCCTAAATGTTCAAAGATAATAACTTGAAATCAAAACACTCGCACATGCGCACTCCTAGGGTATACTCTCACTTTGGTTGCCTTCGGTAAACGATCATTAAGTATAGGGTGTTTTAGTGGTCGCCCTCTGGTCTAGACAAAGATCAAATGTCCCGTTCAGAAATGTTGCCTCGGAAAGGTTGCCTCGGAAATGTTGCCTCGAATATGATCTTAAGACATTAGGGTTATTACTAAAACATCCTAACATTGCTTTAGTGATCGTACGTCCCTTTCGAATTGACCCTTACAACTCCAACGACGGTGCTACCTACTCACTAATAGTGGGATAGCGTTGTCTAAAGGAAACAAGAATAGAAACAATTCTTTTTCGAGTAGGTAGATGCTAGTAGGTACTTGCTCAAAATCAAACTTTTCCACACTTACACTCTTTTCAAACAAAGTTTTCAAAACAACTTCGTAACACTCTTGAAGACAGAAGCAAGGGTTAAATCGAAGTAAAACAAAAAAAAATTCAAATCAAGCACACACAAGCAATTTTGAAAATGATGAGCAAGTACCTAAGAGCCCGTAGAAAACTACGGATAGAAATGGTGCTAATACCTTCCCTTTCTATAATCTACCCCTCGTACTCAAAATCTCGAAAAAGGAATTTTTCTGTGCTTTTTTCCTTTCTAGTTGGATAAAATAAAAGTCGGTGGCGACTCTTGCTTACCGCGACATTTTGCGAACACAAAGGCAAACCATCATTTTCCTAAAACAGTCTGGTTCTGCCACTGTATCACACATGGCATTATTCAATCAGACTCACACAAGTTTTGATTCTTCATTAAGTGTTGATAGAAACTAGGTTCTGATATGAAGACCAGGTGTTCTAGTCAGACTTTGGTGAGTTGTTGTACGAAAGTGCTACTTCTCTATTCTATGCTTTAATACTCAAAATTTATTTTTTGTATCTTGGGCTCAGGGGAAGAATCTGAACAAGCTTAAATATAATTTTGGGTTTAACAGATTCAGGGGGAGCTATGAGCTTAACTCTGAATTTGTCAGTTACAGTGATTATTGTATAAATTTTTCTATCAAAATACATGGTTTTGTCATCACAAAAAAGACGGAGATTGTAAGAACAAGTGTTTCTACATTTGGCCTTTAGATTTTGATGATAACTTTACATGTTATATTAGAGAATAGTTGTATACACTAATGGTTTTGTTCTAGTGTGTAGCTACTACTATCATGTTCTAATTCTGGTACAAGGCGTGTGACGTCATCAGGTTCTGAACATACACTCTGGAAGAAAACATGTGGTTACATGTTTTTTTTTAAGTCAAGGTTCTGATTTGATCTTCTACAGCGTGTCTAAGGAGCATAGTACAAGAAGTTCTGATCGCGAATTTGTGGTTTAGCTTTGGAGGCCTTCTAAAGCTTTACTTTTGTGTTACAAGTTATGAAGATTATGAAGATGAGGTTCTTCTGAAAAAGTTCTGATGATCTGGAGAAAAGCAAGTTCTTACAACCAAGTTCTGAAGACTCTGAAGACTAAGTTATGTGTGATAAGTTCTGAAGACTCCAACACTTAGGTTATAAGGCTTACAAAATATTCTTATACAACAAGCTTCAACGATCAACATTCAAATATCTTAAACCTTTTAAGATAAGAATAAAAGTTCAAATGGTTAACATGTGATGTTGTGCAAAAGGTACATAAAGTATCTATGACCTCTACCCTCTAGGGTGGCGTAAGGACAATCCTTTATACTGTATTGACAACCACTCTCATTGTGATCGTTGGAAACAAACAGCTAGATCTATAACTATCTTTATTTACTTAACAGATCTTTGTTTAAAAGCTTAATAGAAAAATATTATTCAGAGGAAAAGGTGGAAATTTATCATTGAACAGTGACATGATATAGAAATATTATTTTATATTGTATAAATTATTACACCTTATTCTATCCGTTGGAAACTAACCGTTGGTGTAGGAAAATTTTGTTCTACCCTCCCAACGTCTCTCTCTGTCAAAGGCTATAAAAGAAGATCAAAGCTTAAAAGGTAAATTGCTGGAAGCCGGTTGCTGTTAGTCGTTGCCATTTGCCATTGGCCATCAAGCTTCATCCTATGGAAGGAAAACAATGGATTCTGAAGATGTTAAAGTATCAATGTTATACATTCTGAAGACCACTAAAGAAGAGAGAAAAGAAAGAAGATTTCAACAAGATGCCATTCAACTATCCTCATATGCATGTTGGATGAAACAGAAGGAGCAAGAAGTTACTGCTCGTAGCTTTCTCAAAGAAGAAGATGACTAGAAGATGTTATTCAACTTCTAATCACATATATCTTGGAAGATCTCAGAAGAAGCAAGGAGTTTTTGCTCATAGCTTGGTCAATAAGATGATGAAGAAGAATACTACAAGATGCTACTCAACTTATGATCATATATATCTTCGTAAAACATTGTAATGAACACTAGAGTTGTTGCTTGTATAGTGTTTCCGTTCATATCTCTTCATGTAAATTGTTTTAACACTTGAGATGTTGCTCGAAGAAGTGTTAAACAATATGTGCTCAAAACACTTGTGTAATATTCTTAGAAGAAGCATTCATGTAAACACAAGATAGCCATCAACTATTGTTGATTGATTCCTTGGGAGACTTGGTGAAAATGGGATCTCAAGAAGATAATGGTTGATGGTCATTATGGGAAATCCTTATAGGAGATTCTGCAGGATCAGATTCTGTTGGGTCAATGGTAGTCATATCTCAATGTAGACCGAGTGAAGGTCATACCCTTGTGAGATCACTGATGGATATCATTGCAAGGAAATCCTGTTAGGATATCTTAGATTCTATTGGGTCAACAAACATTATATCCGTTTGGATCACTAAACATGTCATTGTGTGTTAGTCATTGGCGGTTTCCTGTGCGATTGTAATTAGGTTGGTTATAGTGAATTAAGTCGTTGGATAAGACGATACAGGATTCCAACTCGGAAAAGTGGATTGAAGAAATGAAGGAGGAGTATAAGTCCATGAAAGACAATAAAGTCTCGGAACTTGTCCCATTACCAAAATGTGTGAAACCCATTGGTTGCAAATGGATTTTTAAGACCAAGCGGGATTCTAACGATATATGGAGAGGTATAAAGCTCTTCTTTTGGACAAGGTTATACCCAAAATTGACTTTAAAGAGACTTTCTCTATAAATTCATAGAAAGACTACGTTAGAACAATCATGGTATTTGTTACACATTATGATTTGGAACTCCATCAAATAAATTTCAGGATGGCATTCCTCAATGGAAAAGTTGATGAAAGGATCTACATGGTGCAACCAAAAAACTTTGTGTCAGAAGACTCGAAGAATATGGTTTGAAAATTGACAAAATTCATTTATGAACTAAAACATGTGTCTCATCAGTGGTACCACGTGTTTCATGAAGTAATTATCTCAGTTGGTTTTAAGGTAAATCTTTTTAAAGATTGTGTGTATCACAAATTCAGTGGGAGAAAGTATATTTTCTTGTACTATATATCAATGACATATGGATTGCCGCCAATGATATAGGCATGATGCATGAAAACAAGAAATTTATATCAAGAACATTCAAAATTAAAGATCTTGTTTATGCCTCCTTTGTATTAGGAATTCAAATACATCGAGACCAATCTCAAGGTATTATATGAGTATCCTAAAGGAGCTATTTTGAAAAGGTACTTAAAAGGTTTGGCATGCAGGAATATAAACCAGGGGATACTCCAATTTCTAAAAGAGACAAATTCAATCTTAGTTAGTGGCCAAAATAAGACTTAGATATTCAAGAAATGCATAAGATTCCTTACGCGTTAGCTGTAGGGAGTCTGATATATGCCAAAGTATGTACGCGTTCGGATATTGCATTCATAGTTAGGATGTTAGGTAGATATTTGAGCAATCCAGGAAAAGATCATTGGAAAGCAGCCAAAAAGGTTATGAAGTATTTAAAGAGAACAAAAGACTATGCTCACATGTAGGAAGTCAGACCAGTTAGAGATCATTGGATACTCTGACTCCGATTTTGATTGATGTTAAGACACTAAATGATCCACTTTAGGCTATATCTACATGCTGACTGGTGGTGAAATTTCTTGGCACAGTTCCAAGAAAACTCTTATAGCTTCATCCACCATGGAAGCAAAGTTTATAGCTTGTTATGAGACATCCAACCATGGGATATGGCTGATGAATCATGTCACTAGGATGTGAATCATGGAAGGAATTGAAAGTCAACTTAAGTTATACTGTGATAACAAATCAGTTGTCTTGTATTCCAACAATAATAGGAGCTCGACCTAGTCAAAACATATTGACATCAAGTTCCTAGTTGTTAAAGAATGGGTACAAAGTGGACAAAATTCCATAGAACATTTGGGGAAAAACTCCATGATAGCAGATCTTCTTATAAAAGGTCTTCCACCCAAGGTCTTTCATGAGAACACTGCTTACATGGGTGTTTCACCATTAGAGAAGTCTTTGGTTTAGTGGGAGCTAGTCAATTATGAATTTTATGTTCTATGTTTGGTATTATGCATGCATACTATGATTTTAAATATTTTCCAAATTAATAAAGTGTTATATTCAGTAGTTTATGATTTGTACAATAAAGTTATTGAATGATCTCACTAAAGTAAAGTAGGACCAGTTGAAAATCGAGATATAAAGAATAACTTCATGTGATTTTTATGCTGCACATTTCATGATGGATCTATGTCATTTAGTTGTGTCACTATTTGTGATCATTGATGGGTTTAATTATGATTGATATAACGATAATCACCTTGATTGTGTATATTGGCATGACTAGTGGACGATATAATTTGGATATGCTTAAGGAATATAATGACGAATTTTGAGCTCATAAAGTCTAACACATGTGCATAGTTACATATGTGACTAGTGGGAGATTGTTAGAATTTTTGGCTTTCAATTGTAATATTACATGTGTTAGGGCTATTATGTAATTAACAAAAGTTGTAATTGTAAAATTAATAATGGTTAAATATACAACACCATTTGCAATTTTAGAGAGATTCTCTTTAGCCTCCTGTAAAATATTTTTTTAATCTCCCTCGTAAATACCCAGATTTCGTCAATTAGTCTCCCGATTGCCAGAATCCACCAAAGATTCCCTCAATTTTGCCAGCGTGGCCTTGCTACTTTGACACTGGCATTAATCTTTTGCTTTCTATAGACTTAGTGTGACACCACGACATTTGTTTTCAATTTCAATTTATTAGGGTTCCAAAGCCACGATTTTGTTTCCGTTTCTTTATCTATTTCGTCTGCTAGGGTTCCAAGGCCACAATATTTTTCCCCTTTCTTTAACTATTTCGTCTGCTAGTTCACCATGGTTTCAATCATGGATGGAAGAAAAACATCATTTGTTAGTATCTCAAGTGGATTGAGCTTACCAATATGTGGCTGTAATCAACCAATAAAGATGTGGGTATCAAACACCATTGATAACCCAAATCCAAAATTCTGGAAATGTCAAAATTCAGTAGTAAGTGTATGTTCATGTTTCTCTTCGTAATTATATTGAAATTAACTCTTATATTTGCGTTAAACATATTTGCAGAGTGGCTGTAAGTTTTTCATACGGGATGATGAGGTTTGTGAGGTTCAAAGGAGTCAATTGATTCCCATAAAATGTTATGAATGTGAAATGACAAATGTTTATTTAAGGGAATATGCTAAGGACACCATCAAGGAATTTGGGAATGAATTTTCCAGGAAGTGTGGCGTAGAAACCATGTCAAAGAAGATTGAAAAGTTGAAGAAAATCCTGGTAATGGAGAAGTACATAAGCTATTGGCTGAAGATTGCACTTGTTGTGTCATGGAAGTTGTTTTCAATAGCTATTAAATTAACATAATCTTGTGTTTTAGTTATTGTAGCAGATGTTGTATCAATATGTTGTATCAACATTTTATCTAATGGAAAAGTTGGGGTGGAGAATTTTTTTGTCTAATTTAAGTGTTTGTTTATACAATATGGAATAATGCATAATTCATTACCAAGTAGCACATATAGTGCATCAGCGTGATACAAAATGGCGCATATATTGCATAATTCTGATACATAATAGAACATAAGTAACGGCTACAAATAGACAAGGATCTCCTGGTTTGGAAAGTTCATTAACTCGTGTTATTAACATTCCAAAAGTATTTTCTGATGTCACTATTGCATGGCCTATATAAAGCGGACAAAAAGAAGATTTCTAGTGATGAACTACTGCGCACAAAAAGAAGAAATTACGTGAAGCTACAACAACGCAGCAATTATCTTTCATCCTTAAACACTCATACTTAAATTGTGTAAACCATCACTGTTAGTGATATTATTTTAGTAGAAACACCATTGTACACATTTATTCAATTAACTGTTTAGACATTTTCTTGAGAAAACCGGGTTGTGGTTTTGGACTCATGAAGACTTTGGCAGTAGTCAAAGTAGTTGTGTAATCAAGTTTGATTAGTGAATTAAGACCTCGTTGGAGAGAGGCGAAATCACCTTGGCGGGTCGACTAGAGTAGTTTGAGTTCAAACAAACTAGGATAAAAATCAAAGTCTTCTTTCCATTGTATTTCGTGATTCCAATTCAACCCCCCCCCCCCCCCCCCCTTCTTGTGTTTTTCACTTCTTCAATTGGTATCAGAGCACCTAGATCTGGGTGGAAACACTTAACCGTGTCAAAAAAAGATCCAACAAGGAAAAACACTATGATGGGAACAAGTCAGAACATCAGCAGCAGTCCTCCAATATTTGACGGTGAAAATTTTGACTATTGGAAAGATATGATCAGAAGTTTCTTCCTAGCCTATGACACAGACCTCTGGGACATGGTAACTGATGGATACATACATCCTATTGATGAAAGCGGTCAGAAGATTGACAGAAAAAGGATGACATATCATCAAAAGAAAGACTTCATAAATCATCACAAGGCCTGAACTATTCTCCTAAGTGCCATCTCGTATTTAGAGTATGAGAAGATCACAAACTGAGAGACAGCAAAGCACATGTTTGATTCTCTGAGAATGACGCATGAAAGAAACACACAAGTAAAAGAAAACAAAGCCCTTGCGCTCATTCAGAAATATGAAGCCTTCAAAATGGAAGAAGATGAAACCATTGAAGCAATGTTCTCAAGATTCCAAACTCTGGTTGTTGGGCTGAAAGTTCTGGACAAAGGGTACTTAACTACTGATCACGTAAAGAAGATCATCATAAGTTTACCAAAACAATGGAGACCCATGGTCACTTCTCTCAAACTGGAAAAAGATCTGAACAAAATATCCCTAGAAGAACTTGTCAGCTCTCTCAGAAGCCATCAGATAGAGTTAGAAGATGATGAGCCTCAAAAGCAAGGTAAGACTCTCGCTCTGAAATCTAATAAATATGAAACAAATTTTTGCAGGCAAAAGCAGAAGCAGAAAACTCTGGAGAATCCTCGTCACAAGAAGACGAATTGTTCTTTCTATCTAGAAGAATCAATCAGCTGTGGAAGCACGGGTAGAAGAATTTCAGAAACTCCAGAAGAACAGGAAATGACTCTGAACAATCTTCTGGATACAGAAAATCCAGTAACAAAAATATTACCTGCTATGAATGCAATAAACAAGGTCACTACAAAAGTGACTGTCCAAGGCTTTAGAAGAAGAAACCCAAAAGGAAGTTCGTTAAGGAGAAGAAGAAAATTCTTATGGAAACATGGGATGACTCTGAATCTTTTGAAGACAGAACAGAATCAGAAGATGAACAAGCCAATATAGCTCAAACAGACAACTTATCAGGTGTCTCCGAATCCTCTGAATCAAAATCAAAATCAGACTCAAAATTAGAAGAGGTATTTTCTAACTTTTCTAGATATCAATTAGAGGAGATTCTATCATAAATTCTAGAAAGGTATCAGAAGCTTCGATTCATAAACAAGAACCTGAAAAAGGATCTAGTTTCTGACTCTGAAGAAACTAAGAATCTGAGACTAGAAAACTCTGAGTTGAAAGAAAAGGTTTTTAAACTTGAAAATGATTTACAAAATACTCAGAAGGAAACTGTCTCAGAAGCTCCTAGTAATCCTGATACATTCATTAAGGAATATGATCATAGCTTTCAGAAGTTACTTGCTAAAAACATAGATAGAAGCAAGATGGCTTCAATGATCTATGAAGTTAGCGGAAATGGCAAAATAGGTATAGGATACAAAGGTAAAGTACCCCAACCTAATAAAGTTAAGGATATGGTTATCAAACGCACTCATCTTTATTCTCACTTCACTACTGGGAAAACACATGATATAAAACATACTGGTAAGGCGTTTTATGCTAAACCAAAATTCAAACAGAATTTTGGAAACTCTAACAGTCATGGACCCAAAAAGATATGGGTACCAAAATACAAAATTATCTATGTTGCAGATATTTTAACAGCAAGGGTGAAACACCAGTATTAACACCTAGACTCTGGGTGCTCTCTACACATGGAGGAAAGAAAGCATATGTTCCAAAGCCTAGAATCTAAATCTGGAGGATATGAAAGTTTCAGAAGCAAACAGAAAGAAAAGAAGAGGATGTCACACCTTTTCAAGCAACTTTTGTCATAGCAAGCCAAATAAAGTCTTTACCACTTTTTGATTCTTGACAAAAAGGGGGAGAATGAAGAATATTTGGACTCCTATCAGAAGCCATATCAGAAGATCTTCAGGGAAGTATTTTATTTTTCTCGTTAGTTGAGTATTTTACTCAGGGAGAGCCTTTTAATTTCTGTTCTTTATATTCCATCAAAATGTACAAGTTTTTGTCCTCATCAAAACGAGGGAGATTGTTAGAACATAATTTGGTTCTACATCCTAGTAAGAGTTTTGATGATAAAAAACACATGATATAAAGAAAAAATATACTCGCTAATAAAAGTATCTTTACATGCAGGAAGTTCTGATGTGAAAAAGATGTTCTGATGCAACTAGAAGTTCTTCCAGAACATCACTAGAAGTTCTGATTATGCGAACATAGAAGTTGAGAGTACCATGATAGATTCAGACGCATCAAATCTGTGTGACACGCTTATATGAAGAAGTTTTGTTACAACTTCTGAATGCACCAGCGTTGTGAAACAGGATCTCTGATACTATGATTTGCAAAGTTCTGATACAAGCTGTAAAGGACTCTCAACAGTAATATTCATCCTCTGATGTGAGAAGTTCTGAAGCGTTACAATTCTATCAATGCAATATCATAAGTAACGACTACAAAAAGAAAAGGATCTCCTGGTTTAGAAAGTTCATTAACTCGTGTTATTAACATACCAAAAGTATCTTCTTATGTCACTATTGCATGGCCCATATAAAGCAGACAAAAAGAAGATTTCTAGTGATGTACTACTACACACAAAAAGAAGAAATTACGTGAAGCTACAGCAACACAACAATCATCTTTCATCCTTAAACACTCATACTTAAACTGTGTAGAGCATCACTGTTAGTGATATTGTTTTAGTAGAAACGCCATTATACACATTTATTCAATTAACTGTTTAGACATTTCCTTGAGAAAACCGGGTTATGGTTTTGGACTCAAGAAGACTTTGGCAGTAGTCAAAGTAGTTGTGTAATCAAGTTTGATTAGTGAATTAAGACCTCGTTGGAGAAAGGCGAAATCACCTTGGCGGGTGGACTGGAGTAGTTTGAGTTCAAACAAACCAGGATAAAAATCAAAGTGTTCTTTCCATTGTATTTCATGATTACAATTCAACCCCCCCCCCCCCCCCCTTCTTATGTTTTTCACTTCTTCAAAAATCACATTTAGCCTTGCATTCTACCCTTACCATATAACTCTCATTTTTCACAAATGTAATTTTCTTACCATTTAACACTGACCACTCATGAATTGCCTCTCTAAAATCAACAAGAGAATAAAATTTTATACCCCACTTAAACTTGTAGTCCTTATTGAGCTGCTCTTTCCTAAACCTTTAAAACTTGGGCCTTTCATCATCACCAGATTCATCTGGATCTAAACTGTACAATTCATCACTATAATAATAATAATAATATTATTATTAATAATAATAATAATAATAATAATAATAATAATAATCTTCTTCAATTTTCTTATTGAGTTTCCCTAATAATCCAGCAACTCTCTCTTATTCATTTATAGGTAGAGTTACATCAACTCCATCAAATCCATCTACAATAGCAGTAGCTCTTTCACCCTTATTATCATCTAACCCTTCAACCACTTCATCTTCTAATCTTTCATATCTATATAGCCATTAAGACACTTAGGAACCCTTACCCCAAGTTCTATGCTCCCAACATCATGTTCCATAAAGATATCTCCATCAACTTAATTTGCACAAGCATATTCAGCATAATCGTATGCATCATCATCCTTTCTTATTTAAAGAAACCATCTTCAATTTCCAAAATTTTAGTCAACAACCTATAAGTTCCTTCCTTATACCCCCACTTATTCACCAACTTGCAAATGATTTTCATTGTCCAGTTCTCAATGTGTAGCCCATAAACATTTGTATCAACACCCCCTCCGTAAATAATTTTGATTTTCTTGACCATAATAAATTCATCCCATGGTGAAAACTAACATTAAAATGTTGCATATCCTGTGAATAAAAGTTCAGATTACATTAAAGTTCAATGTCATATGCAAATCCAAAAACAGTTCAATGTCGTATTGAAAGTCCATACAGTTCACACATTGGAAGAGAAGAAGGGTCAAAATCACCTACCTCAGACATGGAAGCTTCAATGTCGTTGACTTCCTCTTTGTCTGCAACCACAATCGTCATTGTCGTCCTCGTTCACCTGAGTTGAATCTGGAAATTTTTGGAAATGGTAACCATTACTATTACTGGGGTAAATAAATATTAACATGTAATATATTTAAAAAAACTAAAATTAATGCCATGGTGTCAAAGTATCAAGACCACACTGGCAAAATGAGAGAATCTTTGGTGAAATCTGGCAATCGGGGGCCTAACTAACGAAATCTGTGTATTACAAGGGAGGATTAAAAACAAATCTTTTACAGGGGGCTAAAGCGAATCTCGCTAACATTTCAGGGGTGTTATCTATTTAACCCAATTAATAATATGTATGTGACTAAAAGAATAAATATCATGAAAGGTAAGATTATTGTGTAGATACCATAAGTCAAAATCTAATTTAATGAGGGGCCAAGTTAGAATATTGAAAACTAAGAAATAACCCTAAGGTTATTTTTAGGGGTTATTGTCCCATTTGTAGACAACGCGAAACAACTTATTAAGAATTCTCTCTTCATTCCCATCAGAGGAGAATCAAGGAGCCATAGAAGAACTCTACAAGTCGAAAGATCAAATACCACCAAACCTTCAGTGATTCCCAATGAGAAACTCAGGTATGCTTTCGCTTTTATTCTTTGAATGAGTTATGATATGTGTAACACCCGAATTCTACCCGACATTTATGAATGTAAATCAGAGTTTTAAAAATTCATACAACTTAATTAGGATGCCACAAATTCAACTTAAACACACATTGAATTCAACGTGGATACGTAACACTTTAAAACATCGGATGAACCACCAGCATAATAATTTAATCTCTTAATTCAATAACTTGAACATCTACGAAGAGGAATCATAATAACATCTTTGTCTAACAATTACAGCAACTTCAAAATAAACACATGCTTAGCAACAATCAAATTAAAGTTCCACAACTGAAATCATCAATAATAAAAAACAACAAGCGTTCACCCCCCCCCCCCCCCGAGTGTTACGTATCAGAGCAATGACACCGGCTTGAACTACCGAAGGTATACTGCCTTCACTTCGGATTACCTGCACGTTACCAACGTAAGGGTAACATTCAAACATAAGGGGTGAGATCTCTAACAATATAATAAAATGTATGATAAATAATATATTAAATTAGATCACATAATATCACTACTTCTCATCTTATAAACAACAATAATCACAACAGAATACCAATAATATACACGTTTACCGCATCAATACACAACTTCTTTATGCAATCAAATAATGTGACTCGATATTATTCAAATGCATGTGGTACCATTGGATCAGAACTCCCATCTCAAAATAATTGCCAATAAATAGAGGCGTCAACAAGGCATAAGCCTTCATCTTAATATTCACCAATACATGCCATCTTAACGAGCATCAGCTCCATCTTGATATGCAATGTATGAGACACAATCATGAATGTAGCAACAACAACCACAATTAACAACATCTCAACACATCATCGTTGGCCAGAAAGCCTACATCTTAATAGTTGCCAATTATTAGAGGCATCTCAACATCATTCATCAACATCATTCATCAACGTCATTTATCAACTTAATTCATCAACATAATTTTTCGACATAATTCATCAACATAATTTATCGATATAATTCAGCAACATCATTCACATCAACTCAGCCATAACAACAATACAATGGCAGATCGACAATCCTTCAATGTTGGCCATATGCCTACAACATGATAATGCCTATAATTAATTAATCATCTAAGGATTATCTCTAATTACCAAACCTCTACATATTATTATTCTACAATACTACATCATTATCATCATTAATCTTACTGTTATGAACCAAGCAATAATCTATAATCATCTTATCCTCATCATACTTCACAAAATCGTCATAGCGGTTAACGCGGGAAGCTAACTCTAATCCTAATTTGGGTACTAGGATTATTCTTCTTATCCTTCATTTTAATCCTTAAGAATGAATTTCATCACGTTAGCTATCCAACGCTTCGAACGTCACCTCAAACGGAGTCCGGAAACTTAAGTTACAACCTTTAGAACGAATCTGTCAAAAATCAGACTGCACGAGTCGACACATAATGTTTTGAGTCGACGCGTACTGGGCTAACATCCTGCATGAGTTTATGCGCAATCCTCTTGTACCGACTCATACTGAGTCTACAAAACGGCATGTATCGATGTATAGTCCCATATATCGACTCTTCCTGAGTCTAAAAAACTGCATGTATCGACACATGGCTTTTGAGATCGACGCATACTGTTCTGGCATGAATATTTTCTGCGATTTTACTGCATTTTAACTGTGATTTCCCTGCCTTAGGCCCTAAAAACATCCTCTGACCATAGGTAATCAGCAATTATAAAAATCCTATGTTTCTACATCGATTATACAGCATTAGGGCATCATTACTCATCTCTAAATCATTGATCTTCATCAAACAACAATATATATAATTCAATCATAAATAAAACAACTTTTCACATCTAATCCCACATACTACTCATCATAAACCCTATTATAGAGTCATAACCTCACTCTTACCTTGGATTGAAGGTTGCTCTACAACTTTTCCGGTTGAATTCCATTCCGCCTCTTTTCCTTCTTTTCTACAACTTTCACGTTCTCTTCCAACCCTGATTTCTTTCTCTTCTCACTGCTTTTTCTTTTCCATATTAATTATAAATAACTAATATAATAACCCTATAATTATCATTATGTCTTAATGGGCTTAAAACTCCTACACCCCCTTTCTACTACTTGTAGTCCTTAAAATAAGCCCACATCAAATAATATTATTATTCTAATATTATTCCACAACTTAATAGAATAAATAAATTCAATAACCACAACACATAAACTATCATCATAACACAACTTCACAAATATTCCAAAAATAGTTTAATTAAATAATTAATTAAATTATGGACATTACAATATGGGTATAAGAGATATGAGTCGGTCGCATGTTTGACTCATCGGGTTAGTTTAGAGTTATGTTCTTGATTTCTATATTGATAGAATTACAATATTATGAATACATCTAACAACTAGTCCATATAAGTTGCTCCCTTTATTTTATTATTTCTTATTATAATTTACCATTTTTTTTCTCTTTAAATTTTATCTTATGTTTACAATTGCGTGCTTATATTAAATTCAAGTTTTTTTTTGTGTTCTCCTAGGTCTTATTATTAGATGAAATTCAATATAGACTGAACGTCAAGAGGTAATTGAATTGGTAAACTTGTCGTATATTTAATGATGTTTTGGGTGCCTTTTTAGATTTTTTTCGACTAAATCAGACATATCCACCTCATTCTAAGTAGAATTGTACAATACTTCATCCATTTGGAAATTACTATCGTTTTAACAAATAAATTTTTTTTAGAATGATTGTCATTCTCACTTTTCAATAGAAAACTTACTATATTTTTAATTGTATTACTCTTTAATGTAGTAATAAGGTTAATTTAATAAAAGTCTACATGTCCTAGGACAATATTATTACATTCCTTAATACATGTGCAAAAATCTTAAACGATGTTTATTTTAAAATAGAGGTAGTATTAACCTCTTGAAGTTGAAGACATAACGCTTTGCATGGACATAGAAAGTGCGACCGCAATGGGATACATCAAAGTGGAATTTTAATCAGATTGTCTAAGCTTCATTAAGTTAATGCAAGGTACTACTTTCAACATACCCAGAACCATGGTGGACGGAGTCGTGAGGAAGATGAAGATATACTGTGAATCGTTTGAGGAAATTAGGGTTAACCATGTTAAATGAAACAACAATACTGAATCACAAGATTTAGATAGAATAGTTGCAAATAATAAGGGAATTATTGGGAGAGATCTTAGGATGACAAGCCCAACCTAGATTCTTTGTATATGTTCGGTTTTTGTTTCGAACTATTTGATGATTTAACATTACACCCCCACAGTTATATCTGACACCCCCCATTTTGTATATTTTTACCATTATATCCTTGTCTAAAGTTACTAAATTTCAAATATATGTGGTTTACTGGAAATTTCGAAATTTCCAGGAGTTCTTACCATTAATTTAAAAAATATACCCAAAATTCTGAAAAAATTATCGGATTTTTTGAAAAATGAGGTAGCACATTTTTGAAAAAAAAATTGTACTACCTGAAATTTCAAAATTTCTGGTATGGTATATGAAATTGCAAAATTTTTGGTAGTACAAATTTTTTATTTTTCCCAAAAATTCATACCTGAAATTTGGGGGGTATCAGAAATTTTGAAAATTCTATCGAAACTTTAATGCTTGCCACCTTCAAATTTTATTCATGGACAATTTGAGAATAAAATAAATTGAGAGAATATCAAGTTCAATTTGTAGAGTGTAAGTACCTGGAAAAAGTAAGATAAGCCTCTGATTACCTATTATAAATATCAATTCTCGAATTATCCATTATAAATATATAAAAAGTAAAGTACCTGGAAAAGACAAGATAAGCCTCTGATTAAAAGTCATAATTAATCTAATTACAAGGGGTGTTATTGACTTTTTGAACTTTACTTACTTTATATTCATTTGGCCTTAAATGTCGTTGACGTGTCACAACCCTAATTTTTGTTGATTGTTATATTATTTTAATTATACAAAATGTCCCACTAAACCCTGATTAATGTTATCACACTAAATAATGATATCAACATTAATACTGGTTGCGGAATATGAGCAGCTAGTCGAAAATTTGCAACTTCTCACACGTTTCACGATTTATAACCCAAAGCATCCTTTCCCAAGAGCAAAATCTTTGATTTTCTGCAAATATTTCCCAAGATTCACTGAGTTTAATATTACATCCATTATAGAAACCTTAAAACCATTGTGCCACTGCATTCTTCTTCTTTTCCTTCGTAACTGGATCTTCTTCTTTCTTCTAACATTGTTCTATCTCAATCAACCATGTATTGTATTTCATTTTTTGATTCTCTTCTCGGATATGTTGTTGGAAAGTGCTCACACTAATAGTCCTTCTTTGAAACTGAAATCGGTGTCGAATGTAATTAATTAATTTTCTGTTAATTTTGATTAGTTAATAGATTTTGGATTAGTTAAATAGGTTCTGGTTTTAGTTTGTGCATCATAGTCTTTTGCAGTGATACTTTTCACTACGCCAAATAAGCTATTTAATAGCGCTTTTTTTTGTTTTTGATAGCGCTTAAAAGTGCTATTAACCGCGCCACTATTGTAAATATTTCTTATTTAATAGCACTTTAAAAGCGCTATTAAAGTACCAATTTATAATAGCGTTTTAATTAAAGTGCTATCAAAGTCAGTATTTTGCATGTTTTTTGTTTTTTTTTTATAGCACTCTAAACAAAAAGCGCTAATATATAACATATGTTTGATAGCGCTTTCAAATAAAGTGCTAATAAATGGTACATATTTGGTACAATATTTTTAATAAGTACAGTACAATATTTTTCCGTATTTTCCTATTTCAAAATTTAAATTCGAGACCAAGAAAGAACACTCAGTACCTCTGTGCCATTATATAATAATTAGGATACAAGTGTTAATTTACATTGAAATTGAACTAAAATGTGAAGTAAAAAGGAATGCCCGAGAGCTCCAAAACACAATTATAGGGCGAAGAATAAACAAAACAGCTTTGAAGTGAGCATAGTCATGTGTTTAAAACATTGAAACCCGATTTAAGTAGATGGACAGTAATCAATAATGTTACTTGGACGGCTTCATAGCTACTTCAAGCCACAAGACGATCCATGACCAATTTCACAACTCTAGGAGCATCAACTGTCACAGCTACTTTTACTGTTGGCATATTGGACCATTTAGTGACTTCTTCAAACCTGGTTTATTGCAAAAAGAAAAAAAAGACAGAAAAGTGAGGTAACATATAGTAAAGGTAACCTAAAGACAAAGTTAATCGTACTTGCAATACAAGATGAAGACAAGATATTATTACAAAGAAGTTTTTGTTCAACTCCCCCTTGCTAAATCATCCATTATATTGGACTCTTACAGTGTTGAAACCCGGTTAAAAAAAGAGTAAACCATTTAATTGGTTCTCCAAGCTATGCATGTCAACACATTAGTTCTTCAGAGGTTTTGTTTCAATATTACAGCAACCAAGCCTTATAATATTAGGTTGGGTCGCCTGCGAGGATCAAACGACACCATAGTGTTCTATCATAAGTCAGAATTTGGATCCTCTATATTGACTTAAGTGTAAAGTGAGAAAAGCAAGGGTTGTTAACAAACTCATGATTTGTTATGATGCACCTATAATATCTACCTATGATTCGTTAGTTAATGGTTGATATTACTCACGTTACACTCTAAAGTAAATTGCTAACTTTAGAGGAGTGCGATTTGTCATGATGTACCAATAATATCTACCATAAATCATATCTCTATCCTAACCATTGACCCCAAAGTTTCCTTAGTAGTTCCTTGTACAGTGTTTCTAGGTATTCCTATGACTCTAACGGTTGGACTACCCTTCATCTGATCTACACTTATAGCATTCATCTACATATCTTTTCCACACATGTCTAAGCCACCTAAGTCGAGATAGAGCCAAATTTTCTACAATAAGGTGTTACCCTGATTCTATCTTTAATTATAATTTTTAATCATATTGTCTATTATTTCCCCGTAGGTACAGAAGAACATTCTCATACAAACCTCAAAATCAGGGATGTTTAGGCATGCTGAGATTACAAACGAAAACCAATGTCTAGAGCCAAAAACTAAACCAAGCTCCAATAGGGAGATAAAACTCAACCAATTCGACAATAACTCATCTACACAACATAGATGATATTTGATCTTAGATCTAACTTACCCACTAACTAACTAGGGTATTTGGATCCAAAATTCATAACAAAATGAACAAGTCATCACAAGATAGAAAATCTTGATAACAAAGTATTTTCCCTAATAATTGCACTCAAAAGGGTGACGGAGACTTGAATATTATGGAGTTCCCAAGTCTAACATTGAATAGTATAAGTTGCTCGGCGGAGTAATTGAGTGACTTAGTTTGCCGGTGTCTCAGGAAAGGCCAACTACAGATGAGCTATTTGAAAATGGTCAAGCGAAGTTTCCTACAGTAGGCCTCCAGAATGGCGACTCTTGTGGGCAGTGTTAAGATATAGACTTGGGTATTATGGGGTGCTTAATCACCCCTTGGAAAGCATCCTCCATTAGCCCATACAAAAAGGAACAAGCTTAGCAAACTCCAGGTTATGTTCTCTGTTCAGCTAAGACTCTATTCACCAACGAAGTATCTCTGTAGTTATCCCTGTCATCATGTTTGGTCCAGCAAGGTAGATTTTGGCCAGGCCAGAGCTAATGCAGTGTACTTGAGAATGTAACAGTTATCTGAAACAGAATGTTCTAGGCATACCTGGGAAATCTTCACATAAATTTCTCTTCCTAATCAAATATAAGGAATATATAAACAAAAGGCCGGGGAATTCATTTAAATTTTAATGCAATCTAAACTCCTATCAAACAACAGCCTAAACCATTTACGAAAAGTTTACTTCCTTCCCCTAAAGAACTAGGTTGGTCACTGAAAAATTCCTATTTCTTTGGTAGAGTCAATGCAATCCCATAGCATCTTTACAAACTATTCTGAGAAATTTGGAGAGAGACAAAACTGCTATAAAATGGCATTAACATTCATATAGATAAATTTCATGGCTATCAACTCCTAGTGCTTTCTACCTTTTCTGTTTATTGTAGAGAATTGTAAGTCCCCTTGTTATGCCACTGGTTTGGACTCTAACAGCACCTTCTGTGCAAGTTACGAGTGAAGGATCAACGGCTGCAAGCAATGCTGTAGGGTCATGAAGGTAAACTCCTGTATAAAAGAACTATTAATAATTCGGATGATTAGGCCTATATTATCTCTTTAATGCAGAATGAAGACATACCATTGGTGTTGTATGCGTCACAATGGTAAGAGAAATACACCTCTAAGATTCCGGTAATGTATTGAGCAAATTTTCCTTTTGAACTTGCTAACTTTTCTCGATCAGAACCTAGTCATTTTGTTTTTTCGGATGAGGGTAAACCAAAACAAATGTTAACATGACAAGTGACATGAACCATAATTAAAATAGAAGCATGCTCATAGCAGTCAACCGATGTCAAGTTTCATGCTAAAATACTGCCAATAGAGACACAAAGGTAATAAAAAGTTTCATGGGTTTCAAAATATTATAGGAACTAGTTATAGATATAAAAGGTTGCTGGATCATGATGCATAAATCATGAAAGGAAAAGGAAAGAAAATTATCATAACAGTTGAAGAACTAGATGTTAAACCACATAAGATTTGCCAAGAGATGATTAGTCATTTTAACAAAATACCTACGTAAGCATGAAAAAACTGAGTGCATATGAATTTGGCAAAGGGGTACCTGACAATACGACTTGGTGAGTAACATTTATTCCAACTGCCAATATATCTGCGCCACTTGTGAATACAACATCAGCAGCATCTGGATCACCAAATATCTGGAATTAAATCCAACTGAAGATTTAGATAGATCGAGCAGTGAACGGTTTTGAATACAAAATGGTAATACTTACATTTGCTTCAGCAGCTGGATTCACATTTGCAAGTCTTGATCCACCCTCTTGCTGTCTACAGACTGTCTGTACTGCACCTAAAACTTATATCCTTATTTTGTAACTGATGCAGACTTTATTCATGGAGTTAAATCTGTTTGGAGTATCAGTTAGCCACTTAGGGAACTCCATACATCATGGGAATCCCTAAAGTAACCCTTTCTTTCATCCATTGGTGTTCTGTTATGGATGAATAAAGAAAATTCCTATTCTTTAAAACTTTGAGAAATCAACATTTATTTTAGACCAAGATTTTTTTTTTCATATATAACTAGACATTTTGGAAGTCAGCCAAGTTACCTACCAAGACCGAGACACCAGGGTGAATTTTCAGGTCCTTCAGATTCAACTGCTAAGCCAACAATACTAGCATTCAGGCTGTAGAATACTTCAGAGCTTGGGACCTACAAAAGATATTCATAGGTCATATAAAATGTTTGATCACCTTTATATAAAAATAAATAAATAACTTTGAAATTTATATGTTCGATATTCTATTGAAAACCATAATATATTCAATATCTAAATTTATAATAAAAATATTTGAAATTCAAAGTGGATGAAATGCATACAGAACCAAGCATATAAAGGGTAGCTGATACCAATGTTAAATATTGGAATATTAGAAGCTGCATAACTGTAAATATTGGAATATTAGAAGCTATGAAACCAATGTTAAAACTTACTTGAGGAAAAAAGTCATGGTAATCACGGTAAGGACGATTACTAACGCGATCAATGAATCCTCGACCGTGCCTGCGAGTATTCCAACCATTCCAACTGTCCAGTTTAGAGGAAGAACTATGAATGTAACAAAATATCATTATTCTAAATCATTACACCGTGACAATAACAATCCTCCCCGAGTATATTTCAATTGAATACTCACCCGTCATGAGGTATACGACCAAAAGTCGGTTTAAGACCAACTACACCACAAAGTGTTGCAGGCATCCTTACAGAACCTCCCCCGTCGACACCAAGAGCAATAGGACACAAACCTGCGGATACCACCGATGCAGATCCACTAGAAGAACCTCCTGCTATCCTATTGACATCATAAGGATTTCTAGAAGCCCTGTGGAGTGTAAATAAAAAAAGCCAAGCTCTTGTTAATACAAATCATTAATATATAGCTTAGTAGACAAGAAACCGAAAAATGTAACAAAAATGTGAATATAAGTACTATAGTATATATAACCCATGGTTTCTTACCCGTAATGTGGATTTATACCGCTAGTTCCCGCGCCAAGTTCATGCATATTAGTCTTTCCAACAAGTATGGCGCCGCATAATCTTAAACGCTTAACACAGCAAGCGTCATTCAGACAAGGCCTTTGTTTGTGCAGCCACTTTGTACCTCCTACATGACAGACACCATTTAAAGATGCTCAAATCAAGTGAGTAGAATTTACGAGCTAACACTACCTGTCGTAGGATATGGTAAATAGTCTATTTCATCCTTGATAGCAAGAAGAACTCCACCAAGCACCGAGATAGGTTCCCCTGCAAGAAAACATGCACCAAATTAGTATCAGAACTCAGAAGAGAGTTGAAAGACAAGTCATTATCAAAATTCTGTTAACTTCTGACTCTTCTACCTGTATATACATTTTTACAAATTAACATAGCAATTAAATTTTTACAACTTCTGACTCTTCTCATTATCAATCACCCCGCTCTTATTGACGCAAGCAGCCTTCCACACTTGACTACGGTTTATCTCCTTGTGCTTTGATGATCATGTTCATCTTACAGCTAAGATCCATGACTGCATGAATGCAGAAATTCCAAGTCCTTACCAAACTGAGACTTCATTGAAATTCAATGCATTGATTACAAGAACTCATGAAATCTAAGTGTATCATCATCACCTTTTCCATTAGAACATATGCACAGGCAAGAAAATAATATAACAACAAATAGCCAAAAAAACACCTTAAAAGATCTGAATAGACAGGTTCGCTCCAGCTCGCACAATCAAGTCCAAGTTTCTCAAATGCTGCAAGCACAACATCGAAATCAAAATCGAAAAACAACAGTTTGTTACACTCCATGAAAACAGAATAACACAAGGAGAATATGGAATTATAGATGAGCAGTGACAGTGAGCACAGTCGAACTGTTGATACCTTTATTGAAGGCTATGCGATTCCCACGGTATGCATCCACAAGAACCCTAAAAAACAAATAAATAAATAAATAAAACAATTAACAACCACAACAGTTCAAACAAGTTGAGCAGAGTGAAACTGAAACGAGATTGTTAATAACGAAGAAAAGCGAAAATTCACCCGTCGACTTCGAGGAGAACTGCGAGATCTTGAGACGGGATGCCGCTGTCGTCGGTGGATGAAGCGGCGATGACGGCGGTGGTGTGGCCGGGAAAATCGAAAGGGGAAAATTGATGGGAAACGGTTACGTTCGCTGTGGGTTTGGGAAACTTACAATGCATTGAATGTGCGTGGCATGCGAATGCGTTGAAGAGTTTCATGAGGAGAAAGAATTGAACATGAACTTGCTAGTGACTGGATTGCACAGTGCTTTGTTTTTTTCTGAAAATGTGTTTTTTTTTTTATTATCAATTAATTAATTAATTCATTATTATATATAACATAGCGCTTTTTAATAAATGCTATTATATAGGTAGTCAAATAATAGCGTTTTATACAAAATGCTATCTTAAAGAAGTTTAATAATAGCGTTCTGGTACAAAGTGCTATCAAAATTACATAGTTTGTATTATATAATAGCGCCCGATTAAAAAGTGCTATTATAAATGTGTTTTTTCCATTTTAATAGCATTTTTTTTAAAAGTGCTATTAAATTAGGTGATACAAAAAATCATTTTTGGCGTAGTGTTTCTTGACGTATGATGCTTTGAACATGAGCTTATTTTGAACTGCATATGTTTGAATCTGAACTCACGCACTATTGCCTTTGTTTTGGTGAAGGTATATATGACAAGTTCGCAAATGCATTGCTTGATGTTGTTCAGCGTATGAAAGTTGAATATGGTTTTAGTGAAGGTGTGGTACAGGTAGTTAGCTTTTTAATTTGATAATCGATTTTTTCGAGAATCCATTTTTCCTTTTTACCAACAATGGAAATTGCTTACGTAGCCTTTCCATATTTCGTCTCTAATCAGGGCCCTCTAATTTTCGTCTATAATCAGGGACCTCTGATAAATGAAGCTGCTGTCAAAAAGGTTTGTGTTCTTAGTATTTGGTTTTTCATATGCACTATTATAGAGTTGCACGGTGTCCTTTAAACTCATGGGAACTTGTAATTTTCCGTTCAGGTTGACTCCTTGATTCATGATGCTACAACAAATGTTTATCTTTTTTTGCTATCTGTCTGTCTATTCTTCACTTCAAAATGATATTATTTTCTTAAACCGAACAATGATTTGTCATGTTATCATTCATGATAGTCACTTTGCCACACTTTTGTGTACTCCTATTATCATATTTATATGCTACAAATGGCTTCATTGTTTGAATTATGTGGTTTTTGGTGTAGAAACATTGTGAATCTTATGAGAACTGTAATATGGCTATAGCAACTGAAGAAATATAAACTCTATCTGAAAACTCTATCTGAAAAAGACAACTCATCAAACTAACATGGTTGTTGCATTCGGTGGTGGTAACGATTCGTATATTCGGATGAGCGGAATAGATGGATATGCAGAAATATATACCTTTAATTTATTGATATAGTCAATTTTATAAACTGAATAAGTTACAATTGTTTTTTAAATGAGAATAAGTTAAAAATAATTTTATAAAAGTAATAAATTCAATTATTTATATAAATATTTGTATAAATGAGAATAAGTTACATATATTTCCATAAATTGACACACGGGTTCAAGGTGCTTATAAATGAAAAAAAAGTTACCATAATTTTATAGGTTTAATAATTTTTTTGTGTCAAAATACTTGGTTTATCTAGAATATAAAAAGCTATATTATAATTTTAATCTCCAATTTTATTTGATTTACGAAAGTAGTTTCTCTATTTTAAATTAAAAAAGTGTTGGTTCATTCTCATGTTTTTAATAGAAAATTGATGATATTTTTTGGTTTTTAAACTTTCTTTTAATAAAATTATACAATAAATTTATTTATGATTAATTTTTTTTGGCTATTTTAAAGATTGTTATTGAAGATTAGGTTATAGGTTTGATTTTAATCTCCATGTCAAATTTGCATGAACATATTTTACATAGTTTATTATATTTTGACGGGGTGTTGTCATACATTTTATGTTTGTAAAAAATGTAAATATAATCTGATAAGAAAGTTTTAGGTTTTTAATTTAACGGGGAGTTGTCTACGTCGTAGTTTGTAAAAAAAATGTAAATATGATATAATAAGATAAAAAAAGTTTTAAAATGAAATTTGACGAGGAGCCGTCATACATTTTATGTTTGAAAAAATGAGCTAATAAATTTTTAGAATTAACTCATTTGGATTCTACTGGAATTTGTTAATTCATATGGATTCACGAGTAGATGTGAACATATCTGCGGTAGATTGCTCATTTTAATGTTTATTTCTAAAAAAAAAAACTACTATTTATATAATTGAAGTTAGAGAATCGGTTAAATAATTTATTATAAGTACGAATGAATGTTTAAAAATTAATATATATATATTATTAATCTATATTTATAATTATGTGAATATTAATCCATTGAATAATAAAATTCATATTTTATAAATAATAGTTTCTTTTTTCTGTTTTGATTTGATTTTGCAGCACCAAAACGATATGACATGTTTTAGGACACTTATAAAATTTTGAGTGTCTGCAACATTTTCGGCAAATATCTTTTCAAATTATTTTGGAAAACATAAGAGGGACGTACGGGGAAGAAATTAGGGTTAGCAATATTTGAAAGTGATTATATGTTCCCATTTTTACTCTTAATTAATCAATACCATATTTAATTTTTTATTTTATTTTATCTAAGGGTGTGACTTAATTAAACTGGATTCTTTTAACGTGTCATTTTAAAACTAATTTAGGTCTTTCTGATGGACTTTTAGGTCATTCTTTTATAATACTTTTTGTTTTATATACGTGTCATTTTAAAACTAATTTAGGTTTTTAATTTAGGTCTCCTCTGAAATATATTCGTTATTGGTCATATCAATTATATCAATTTAAGAGGTTGAAAGAAACTTCAAAATATAAAATTATATTTTTCCAACAACTAAGTGTGGTCCCAATTCTTTTTCCAATAACTAAAATATACATTTATTTTTGTAGACTAAAAATCTCTTTCTTTATTTCTAGATTAAAGAGGATCATTACTCAATTTATATATAAGTCTTCACAACCACCAAGTTACTCATTCATTTTCTTTCTCATAGTCCATCATTTGTGACATTAGTTCTAACAATGTTATCACTACTACTTCTACTTGCTCTATGCCTAATTCTCCCTCTCCTAATCTTCCTCCATAAACATAAAACCACTAAAAAATTTCCACCTGGTCCTAAAGGCCTTCCCATTATAGGAAATCTTCATCAACTAGACATTTCTAATATTTGTGTTCAACTTGCACAATTTTCAAAAATATATGGTCCTATCTTTTCACTCAGACTTGGTTCAAGACAAGCTATTGTTGTTTCTTCATCAGAAATAGCCAAAGAAGTGTTAAAAAAACATGACCATTTATTTTCTGATAGACCTCAACTATATGGTCAACAAAAACTATCTTACAATGGGTCAGAAATTATATTTTCACAATACAGTGATTTTTGGAGAGAAATAAGAAAAATTTGTGTTGTCCACATTTTTAGTTCCATACGTGTAGCATATTATTCTTCTATAAGAAAAGTTGAGGTGAAGAAAATGATTAAAAAAATTTCAGAACATGCTAATTCTTCAAGTGTTACTAATATGAGTGAGGTATTGATATCTCTTTCAAGTACTATAATATGTAGGATTGCTTTTGGAAAAAGCTATGAAGAAGAAGGACATGAGAGAAGTAGGTTTCATGGAATGTTGCATGAGTTTCAAGCTTTGTTGATGGAAATCTTTGTTGCTGATTATATTCCATTTACCGGTTGGATGGATAAATTGAGAGGATTGCATGGTCGAGTTGATAAAAATTTCAAGGAGTTTGATGAGTTTTATCAAGAGATTATTGATCAACATTTGGATCCAAATAGAGAGCATTCAGATCAAGAGATTATTGTTGATGTTTTGTTGCAGTTGAAGAAACAACGTTCGTTTTCTTTTGATATTACTTATGATATCATCAAAGGAGTCCTCATGGTATGATTTTTTTAATTCACTTTTCTTTTTTAGTAATTTATGTTGTTGATTATTTGTGGACTATTAATTTTGAGGACTAGAAAATATTTTTAAAGAAAATCTAGATTATCTTAAAAGAACACTCTAGATTACTGAAGGGGTGGACATGATGATAGGCTAGCTAAATTTCACTAAATATTAAGATATTTCATGGGGACCATTGCATGTGGATATGTGGAACAATAAGACAAGTTGTCTCAGTCAAATGCATAAGATATTATATCTCTTTCAATGTCGAACAAAAAGACAAGTTGTCTCACTCAAATGCATAAGATATTATATCTCTTTCAATGCAAAAATTAGTTTAATGATTTTAGATATATTTGGACTCGCTGTAGATATAGAATTAATTTTAGCAGAATTGAGTTTGGTAACCTGCCCTCACTTTCTTGTTCATTGTCTTGTTATATTGCTTAGTTACAATCTTACACAAAGACAAAGTCACATACATTATGATTGTGATGTAATTTAAATGCTATCTCGATGAAATCAAGATATTACATTTTTTGATTTTAATGATAAATAATTTTTTATAGGACATGCTTGTAGCTGCAACAGATACTACATCGGCCACATCAGTTTGGGCTCTGGCTGCCCTAGTAAAAAATCCAAGAGTAATGAAAAAAGTACAAGAAGAAATTCGAAACGTGGGAGATAAAAAAGATTTTTTAGACGAAGTTGACATTCAAAATTTTCCTTATCTAAAAGCAGTAATAAAAGAGACACTAAGATTGTATCTACCTGCCCCACTGCTTGTGCAAAGAGAAGCACGTGAAAAATGCACTGTAAGTGGATACGATATTCCAGCTAAGACAATATTGTACGTGAATGCTTGGGCTATTCAGAGAGACCCTAATGTTTGGGAAAATCCACAAGAATTTTATCCTGAGAGATTCTTGAACAGTTCTATAAATTTTATTGGACAAGATTTTGAACTAATACCCTTTGGAGCTGGTCGTAGAATTTGTCCAGGTTTGCCTATGGCAGTTGCCTCATTGGAACTTTTCCTTGCTAATCTTCTTTATTCATTTGATTGGGAATTGCCACACGGGTTAAAAAAGGAAGATATTGATACTGAAATGTTGCCAGGGATCACTCAACACAAGAAGAATCCTCTTTGCCTTGTTGCCAAAATTCCTATGTAGATGCATCTCTTTATAATAATTTTGTTGGTTTCTTTCTTATTTAATAGGTTATGGTTATTTGGATTTTCGTGTTTTGTTATTCTTCGAAGAATAACCAAACACAAAAATTCAAATAAACATAACATATTATAAGTTATGTGTTTTGTTTATTTGAATTTTTGTGTTTTGTTATCCTTCGAATTTAAATAAAAAGTTATTTATAAGTTATTTACAAGTGTATGATTTTACTAAATTGTGTAAAAGTATGCGTGACAATGGAGTTGATTATGATCGATTTTTGTCTCTCATTCCTGTTCATGATATAGATTATTTTCTCGTTAACATCTATCTATATTTTAAGTTAAAATTTTGATTCATATTTCAAACAGATGTCATTTTTCTCGTCTTATATATATATTTAGCCCTTCATCCTTCAAAGGTTGTCTTTTTATTAGATTGAGCGCTCCTTGTTCAGATACATTGTCTGAATCTTAACATCCTCATTAGTAGCCAGTGATCGTGCATGAGATATGTATTAGATTAATGGACATTACTTAAGGGATCTTGGGATTAAACTTCACTTCCTAGATTCCAAGGAATCAACGACCCATTCTTGGAGTGGTTTCTAGATTCTTGAAAGACTCGGTTTCAAACTATAGGACTATAAATACATCAATATCATGACACTTAAAGATAACTAACAACACAAAGAAAATACATAGATACAGTCGCTTCTCACCTCACATGAGCTAGCTCTCAATATCACAACAATTCTAAAGCCTCTGACAGCCATTATCCCCTAGGAGTTATTATACATTTGTACTTATCGTTAGTTCAATTAGCGTCCACCGTAGGGTTCCAGTAAAACTGACCTTGACCATACTCAGAACATTCAATTGGAGTATTGTCTTTGTGATCATCCTTCGTCATGCTAAAGAAAAAGACACGCATCTCGTCCACGAGGAATATGATTGTCAGAAAAAAGTCATAGCAGAGATGCATGTTATTATGGAGGACCTTCGTCTCCAGAACCAAATGTTGGAGGATAATGTTATTCATATTCAACAGCCCTAGCAATAAACCGATATGATGGATGAACTGGAAGTATTGTCCCAGAGAACGTTGAGCTTCCATCTCTGACTAAGTTCAATGGAGCAACGAAATGAGCATGTGGCCTCCATCAACACTTAGATGGCCATCATTTGTGAACATGACTCCCTGAAGTGCAAGCTCTTGTCTGGAACCTTTAGAGACACGATCTTGAGATGGTATATAGGACTCCACAGGCTCTTCGTAACCAGCTATCAAGACGTGATGGAGACGCTAGTCCACTAATTCGCTGCAAGCATGCACTAAAAGCTGATTGCCCACACCCTATTCAGCATACATTAGAGAACATCAGTATCATTGAGGTAGGATCTCGCCCGCTTCGATGAAGCAACATTAAAGGTAGTCCATTAGAAGTAGGAAATGATCATATGAGCATTTCTGAGCGGGCTCAAGATGGGATATTTCAACAAATCCATCACCCAAAGAGCATTGGTGTCATTAGCTGAAGTAGTGATGCAAGCAGAATGTACCATTAAGGGCGAGGAGCATAATGCTAACAAGAAGGCTCAAGACGCAAAGAGAGCACTCTTGACATAGATAACTCACAAATGAATGAGTACACATCACCCATGAGAGGCAAAGTGGCGTTCAAGAAGAGTGGAAAATTCGCCAAAAGTTCCATACCCCCTAAATGATCGCTGAAAGAAAATATGGTGAGGGGAACTACATATACACAATATCCCCTACAATCATCTCCCAAGATGGACATCATGGGACCTGATCTTCACAATTGATGCATGTTCCACAAAGTTAAGGACATCAAATAGAAGATTGTTAACAGCTTAAAAAGAAGATAGAACGCATCATCAAAGAAGGTCATCTCAAGAATATATAAATGGAAGTTCCACTAAAGGACCGACTAAATCTAATTTTCAAGGGAAAGACTCATTAGAAAATCTAGGATCCAAGAAAGGTAAGGATCTGGGTAAAGGAAGCGAGGACCAATCCATTTGCCATACCCTTAACACCATCGCATGATGACTCTCGGAATATGGGACTACCAGTCCCTCCCTCAAGGAGTAATCTTGTCAAGTCCTAGTCGGTTATGATTTGCCCATTGAATATATGGAAGGAATTGTTATAAGCTATAGCGGCAAAGAATACCTTTTCCTAGAAGGACGCCGAAAATATTTACCTTTATAAAGACGACCCATGGTTATCATTGTTTGATGCAATGATTGACATATTAGAAGAGTCTTGATTGACCAGGGTAGCTCCACAAACATCCTTTATAGGGATTCATTTGAGAGGCCCCTCCTGAATGTGGAGGGCCTAAAGCCCTTCTAGGGGTCATTGGTGGGTTTCTCAAACAAACTGTTAAAATTGAAAGACTATATAAATTTGAAGACTACCTTTGGAGCATGGGAAAATTCCAGACATGTCAAGGTAACATATTTGGTCATTGATTTGCCTAATAATATAATATGATCATAGGTGACCTTGCTTTAACCATTTACGGGTCACCCTATCCGTCTTATATCTATCCATGAAATACCCACTCCTAGATGGGTGGGTCGATGTTCTCTAGTGGAACCAAGAGATCGCCTGAAAATGCTATGTGGAAAGATTGAGTTAAAGAGGGTCAGAATAGTAGGTCTGGACACCAAGAGTACGAAAATGGAGTTAAAGCCACCAGAGGAACTTTCCACTAAGAAAGGCCAAACCAACGTCAGCACCACCTTAACCTCATAAGAAGTAAGGGAAGTGTAGTTGTACCCCTTGATCACCGCAGGATTATTAGTTCAGTCAAGGGGAAACTTGGCGGTGCATCTACCCTAGTAGTAACTAAGGAGGAGTACTCATTCCACCTCATTCTCACAAATCTCCCAGTCTAACCTTTTAAGTGGTTGAAGTGAGGTTTAAATAAGACTGTCCTAGAAATATCTTCCAGGGTCACGCAATCCTACTGAACAGGTGCCTTATTCAGCGACACATGATCTCAAATTTCCTAATCAAGCTCCAAACATTATGTTTGATTTGTAACACCCCAATTCTACTCGACGATTATTATAAAAATCAGAGTTATAAAATTTCGTAATACAAATCAGGATTTTACAATTTCAACTTATTACAACGGTATTTAATCGCATGTAAAACAAATACATAACACATAAACACGGATGAACAACATAATTTAGTCCTTTATAACCAACAACTTTCATAACTACGCAGCGGATTCAAAATATTCAACTTAAAAGGACATAACATCTTTGTCCAACTTAAAACAACTTTAAAATAACAAGTACTCAAAGAAACCAACATAAAACACAACAACTGAACTAAAATAAATAACAAAGTATTAAGAGTTCATACCCCCGAGTGTTAGGTATCAGAGCGATGACACCTGACTCAAACTAATAAAGGTAAACGACCTTCACTCTGGAATACCTGCACGTTATCAACGTAGGGGTAACATTCAAACATAAGAAGTGAGATATCTAACAATATAATCGGATGCATGATAAATAATACATTAGAATTAGATCATACAAAATCACCATTTCACACCTTTATCACAACGTTTATCACAACACAATAATCAACATAGTATAATAACAATTTCATCAACACAACAACTCAAATATGTGACCCGAAATGTGACTCGTTACGATACACATGCATGTAGTACCAGCGGAGTAGAATTCCTAATTTAAAAACAGAGCAGAACTCTCAACTTAGAAATTGCCAATTAATAGAGGCATCAACAAGACATAAGCCTTCAACTTATTATTTTTCCAATCCATGCCAACTTAACGATCATCGGCTCCAACTTGATATGCGATGGATGCGACACAACATGAACGTAACAACAACAACAAATAATAACTCAACATGAATGAACGTTGGCCATAAGCCTACAACTTAATAATTCAACTTAAATCAACATTGGCCATAAGCCTACAACTTAATAATTCAACTTAATTTAACATTGGCCATAAGCTTTCAATTTAATAATTGTCAATTATAGATGCAATACAACATAACTCACCACTACCTGCAACTTCAACAATTAATAACAACAACACAACAACTTACACGTGCCAATAATATTATTAACATGATCCTACTAAAATACTTCTACTAAGTTATTCTGCTGATAAGTCTTATTAATAATTTTCGGCTAAATTAATGAAATAGTTAATTAACTGCTACTTAAATTATCTCTACTGCTACTATATTTTCATTACTAATGTTTTTGTTATTTACTAAAAGCTTTGCAACTAAAACTATATCAGTTATTAATTCTGCAATTTAATAATTATCCTTGCTAAATATCTACTGCTATCACTTTCATAATTCACTGCTACCAGCAATTTTCATTACACTGTCTAATAATTACTAATTTTATGCTAACACACTAACTCTGCTACTCATTTATATTACCTGTTATACTTATGATAATTCATCAAATTATCACTTTTGTTGTTAATAAATAACCTCTAACGTTATTCGTCATTTTTCAAAGCCTGCTACATACATTCCTGCAATAACATGCTAAGGTAACGACACCCAAAATAAACACAGAAAAACACCTAAAGGAGATACTGTAATTGAGATCCATTCCCCTCGGCATGCAAATCGCGCCCATCGGCACAAAAGCATGGTGTTGGTCGGCACCCTTTATCAACACATGTGCCGCTTGGCATATGTCCATAATTCCAGTTGCAATTCTGCAACTTCGTTCCAAATTTTTTGCGATCAGTGATTCTTTCCATTCCCACGATCTCAGACCAAGACAATAACTATTCACAACAATATAATAACTGTACCCACATCAATACATAACAAATTCCAACACCCAATTCACCGATCAAATCGTTGAAATGTTAGCACAATTATCATAGATGCCAAACAACAATTTATTCATACAACCATCACATACAGTAACAATTTCACACAACCCAAATCCCAAGTAACATGCATCATATACCCAATTATAGAGTCATAACCCCACCGTTATCCTGGATTGAAGGTTTCTCTACAATTTGTCGATGGAATCCCACTTTGTGTCTTTTCCTCTTCTCTGTAACTTCTACGTTCTTTTTCTCTCTTCCAACCCTTATTCTTCTTCTTCTTGACAAAAACCTATTTTTCTATTATTATAACTAAACTCAATAATATTAGTATTGATATTGGGCCTAATTATCACACCCCCTTAATACTACATACCATCAAAATAAGCCCAACGAACAATACTAATAATTTCAACATTATTATTATTATTAATCAACTAATTAATTAATTAATAATAATCTAACAACTTATACCAACAATCCACAATATCTCATAACTTCAACAAATAATCCAAAAACAATTTAATTAAATAATTAATTAAATTAACAGGCGTTACAACTCTCCCCACTTAGAATATTTTCGTCCTCGAAAATCTACCCGATACTACCACTCTTAACGTGAATTTTGCATCTCATTTTGTGATCCCCAAGTTGCGTCTGGAAACACTTCGACCACTACTTCTCGATACAACAATAACTCAACAAAATTTAAATCAAAACACACATGCTAATCATTCAACACCTCCGTGACATAATCGTTAACAACTTATCAACCACTTTAACAATATCTTGACATATCAACATTTAAAGTAGTAACACACTTATACTTAGATATACAACATCACATTATCATCTTAACAACATCCTCAACACCAAAACACATACGCAATTTCATTCCCATATATATATATATATATATATATATATATATATATATATATATATATATATATATATATATATATATATATATATATGTCAATTATCAACAACTCTATTCATATCGTCGTATCACCCTTATAGGGACATCAACATAGCCAACATAATTAACTCTGTCGTATTATGGAGTATTATTTATCCTTTACGGTAACCAACAATAATATCACGACAACGGGAACAAAATCATTATAGCATCAACTTAACAGTATAATTCAATAATTATACACGCAACTCACCATCAACCAACAACCATATTAATATCCTTATAAAATCAGCAAATGTTTACGAGAAACACAGTATCCTGTCACATCGTCCCTATATCAACAATCCACCAAATCACATATGTAGATCAAGACATATCATTCCCATAGGCTCCTGATATGTAATCTTTCTCTTCTATTTAGTCGTACACGCATAGAAACTGCGCCACATCACGTTTCCGCTGCACAACTCTGATCATCCATCTTAAGTCATCGTCCTCATTAAAATTTCCATCAACTATATGATTTACAAGCTTCAATCTAGTTTCGAACTTTCTTTAACATCCATTATAAAATCATTGTTCACTTGATATTCACAATCATTCACTTTGTGACGTTAGCTCACATATAACCCGCTATATCGACTTGTTCAATATGTCTCAATTCTTTCCTAGCCACTCCTCTGTTAATTGACACAAACTGGTGAGCGACTAATCTCACGATATATATCAATCACTTTATACACCATTAAGATATCAAGATAAATTTATACCATCCAACACAATATCGTCTACTATCAACAAGAGATTAAGGGTGATCAACTCCTCAATTTGTCAATATATAGCTGACAACCATAATGGAGTATAAACTATCGTTACCAAACTATAATTGCGTTCCTTTAGAACTTGTACTCAAGTCACCTAAAGCACCACAATTCAATAATTTCCAATGAGGTTTACAAATACTCCCACAATTTTCCTCTCATTCGATTTTGTCGATGAGACACTAATGCTCAACATATTACACGGTCCACGTTACACTCACTTAGCCTTACTCGAAGGTTAAGCATTCTCCAACTCAAGAATTACTTTCTTTATCTTCGCATCATCAAGAATACAAATTTGATTACGAAATCTCAATGCACCATGCGTATCTAACTTGAAATCATCATTCTTAGACTGATCGAGTCCAACCACTAAATTTACTAGTTCCACATCTAAGTTTTGAGCTTCTTTGATATTGTCCAAAAAATCATTGATAATTTTCAACATTCCTAACATAACACTCTTCGGTGCCACCTTGCAAACTAAACTCATATCTCTGAACTGTTCAATTAATCCCAACCCTTTAATCATCATTACCGACAGGTGCAAAGTCCTTTGGCTTAAAGCATCTCCCACAATATTAGCTTTACCTGGATGATAATTCAAACCGAAATTATAATCTTGGAACAACTCCAACCATCTTTGTTGTCTCATATTTAATTGAAATCTCAACAACGCCGTTCCACACCTATGGGAAGAAGACAAACTAGGGAGGAACAAATTAAAAGAATGATAAGGAGATGGACAAGTCATAAGATTGCTTTGTTTTTAATTACGGTAGTCTTTTCAATATTTATAGCATAGCTATTCCTCCAACAATATTCAATTCACAAGTAATAAAAATACAAGTTTCTAACTTGATATTGGAGCAACATTTCCAAAATGCAAACAAAAAATATCTTCCATCAATTATTTATGTCAAGCTGAGAGAGATAATTTTCCCTTATGGAAATCCTTACTCTTGCCTACAGTTAAAGGTTGCAGGCTTAATGGTTGCATGTTAGGGACAAAGGAGTGTCTTGAGAAATTCATCAACAATGCATATTCAAGCAAAAAACTTAATCTTGTATTTCATGATTGGAAAGCTTATGACCAACAAATTCTAGGTTGTTAAAGAAATTCATGATTGTAGACATTGCAACACAATTCCTACAATGTGAGAATTCAAAGATGTGTCTTGTTACCTTGCCTCAAACCTGACAGTAAACACAAGTTGCAATTCCACATAACCAGATGTGTCTTTTTAGGCTATATCAACTCTCACAAAAGGTAGAAATGTTTCAATTCTCAAAGAAAGGTCTTCATATGAAGACATGTCATTTTCAATATTGATCACTTCTCATTCCATGATGGGTTTCTAAATACGAGAGGTCCCCTGAAAACAACAAGTAATAATCCATCTACCTCTCTTCCTTTGTGCACTACATGTAATTCCAAAAATGTTGCAACCACAAAAGATGATATTTTAGCTTATATGAACTCAGAAGAATCACAAAATGAGCATCTTTAAATTAAGAATTCTCAAGATAGAAACAATGGCACAAAACAAGCTGACAATACTGTGTCAAAGGTGATGCAACTCGTGAGGGGACACCACTACAAGCAATGTAGAAACCATGCATGCCAGGAGTAAGTCATCAATTTACGAGCCAAAGCTTCATTGTTTTAGTTTAGGTAAGACGTACAAATACATAGTGGAATCTACAAATGTCAAGGAATCTCTTTCAAGTCCATTATGGAAGGAAGCAATGTAAAGGAAGTTCCAAGACGTCATGTCCAATAAAACATGGACACTGGTGCTCTATAAATACCAAGCAAACATAGTTCTCTCAAAATGGGTCTTCAAGACCAAATAAAAATGAGATGGCTCTATATAAAGTAGAAAATGGGATTTCAACAATCAATCCAGATGGATCCTGTTGGTTAAATTGAAATTTGTCTTGGATAGTGGAAAGTTTATTTCTTAGGGACCTAAAAATAGTTAATGCTGTAACTTTTATTATTCTATCTTGTGATTTCTATATAAATCACTTTGTACTCATATTGAAAGTTAGTTGGACATTTTATAAAGAAAGCAGTTTAAAATCCACTCCCAATTTTCTCTTCAATTTCTTCAAATTGGTATCAGAGCGCATGGCAAATATGATGGGTCAAATGCCAATGCCACGACTATCAAAGTCGAATTATGAGAACTGGAGTATCTAGATGAAGGCGTTGTTGGGATCGTTAGATGTATGAGAAGTAACTAACGATGAGTTTGAAGAACCATCAAATACGACGGCAAATAGAGCTGCTCAGAACAAGGCGTTGAAAGAAACGCGAGCAAAGGATAAAACAGCAGTATACATGTTGTTCACAGCAGTCGATGAATCAGTTTTCGAAAAGATTGTTGGTTCGACTACGTCGAAGGAGGCGTGAGACACGCTAGAAAAGACTTTCAAAGGAGCAGATAGAGTCAAGCAAGTTCGATTGCAGACTCTTCGAGGAGAAATGGAGAGAATGAAGATGAAGGAGACAGAGTCCTATCAGACTACATCACTCGTGTGTAGACGGTGGCAAATCAACTCAATCGAAATGGAGAAGTAATGAGTGATGCTCGTATTGTCGAAAAGATTATGAGATCTTTGACAGACAAGTTCGAAAATATAGTATGCACAATAGAAGAAGTGAAGGACCTTTCGACAATCACTGTCGAAGAAGTGTCTGATTCGCTTGAGGCACATGAACAACGCAAAATAAAGAAGAAGGAAGAGACACTTGAGAATGCAGAACCCAACTGAGACGAAAAGGAAATTTTCTCTGAAAATTGGCGTGGGAGAGGACATGGTCGTGGAGGACGCAATGGTGGTCGAAGTTACCAAAATAACAACTTCGATAGAGGACAGTCAAGCCAACAAAACTGGTGTGGTAGAGGACGTGGCCAGAGAGGTGGTAGGTCGAATTATAACAATATTGAACGTTACAAGTGTAACAAATAGGGGCACTATGCAAAAGATTGCAACTCCTACAGTTGCTACAACTGTGGTAAAATGGGGCATCTTGCAAAAGATTGTCGACTCAGAAGAAAGATAGAAGAAACAACAAATCTTGCCCTAGAAAGAAAATCGAATGAAGGATTTCTGCTAATGACTCAAAAGGAAGAAGATGCAGAAAATGACACTATGTGGTACCTGGACTCAGGAGCAAGTAACCATATGTGTGGTCATAAGAACTTGTTCAAGGAAATAAAGAAAATTGAGGATGGTCATGTTTCCTTTGGAGATGCGTCGAAAGTAAGGGTCGAAGGAAAATGAACAATCAGTTTTTTGCAGAAGGATGATTTGTTAGGATCAATCCAAGATGTGTACTATGTACCAAACCTCAAAGAAAATATTTTGAGTCTGGGATAACTCACATAAAAGGGCTATTCAATTCTCATGGAAGATCGAAGCTTGCACTTAAAAGACACGTCAGGACGTCTGGTTGCTCAAGTTGAAATGGGGAGAAATCGAATGTACAAGTTGAATTTGAGATGCATTCGAGAAAAGTGTTTGCAAGTCATTATCGAAGACCAAGCATCCATGTGGCATTTACGCTTTGGTCATCTACATCAGGTTGGACTAAGGAGGTTAGGAAAGAAAAATATGGTGCATGGACTGCCAGACGTAGAATTCGAAGGAAAGTTCTATGAAGAATGTGTGTTTGAAAAACAGACGAGAACCTCATTTCAATCGAAGGCAGACTATCAAGCTAAACAAATTCTGGAATTGAATCACACTGACATACGTGGACCAATTACCCCAGAATCCTTTAGTGGCAAAAAGTACTTTATATCCTTTATTGATGATTTCTCAAAGAAAACTTGGCTGTATTTTCTGAAAGAAAAGTCAGAAGCCTTCGAAGTATTCAAAAAGTTTAAGATAATGGTGGAGAAAGCAACAGACAGGCACATCAAAGCTCTTCGATCAGACAGAGGTGAGGAGTATACTTCGATAACCTTTATGAAGTACTGTGAAGAGCAAGGCATAAGGAGATTTCTGACTGCTGCATACTCACTTCAACAAAATGGTGTGGTGGAAAGAAAGAGTCGAACAGTCCTTGACATGGTTCGATCAATGCTTAAGAGAAAGAACATGTCGAAGGAATTTTGGGCAGAAGTTGTTCAATGTGCAATATACGTTCAGAATAGATGTCCACATTCGAAGTTGGGAGATTTAACACCTCAAGAAGCTTGGACCTGACAAAATCCAATTGTGTCTCACTTCAAAGTATTTGGAAGTGTGGCTTATGCACATGTACCTGATCAAAGAAGAACAAAGCTGGAAGATAAGAGCCTAAAATACATACTTATTGGGTATGATGAGAAAACGAAAGGTTACAGACTTTTCAACCCAACAAACAAAAAGGTGATAGTGAGTAGAGATGTTCGATTAAACGAAGGAAGCAAGTGGGATTAGAATAACTCAACTAAAGTTATGGTTGAATTACCATATGCTATATCAAAAAACACTTCAACAGAACCAGAAGACTCTGATGATGAATAAGGACTCTCACAGCCGAAGTTATAAGGTTTACAAGACTTGTATGAAAACACAAAAGAAGTGCATCTCGTATGTTTGTTGGCAGACACTGAAGATGTCAGTTTCGAAGAAGCAATAAGAAACAAAAATTGGAAGGATGCTATGAATGAAGAAATTAAGACCATCAAATGCAATGATACTTGGGAACTAGCAGAGTTACCAAAAGGAAGTCAAACAATTGGTGTGAGGCGGGTGTTCAAGAAAAATATAAATTCACAAGGTGAAATCGAAAGATACAAGGCGCGGCTTGTGGCGAAAGGATACAAGCAGAAAGCAGGAATTGACTATGATGAAGTATTTGCACCTCTTGCGAGAATGGAGAAAATTCGACTGCTCATATCTTAAGCTTCTTAACACAAATGGAAAATATATCAGATGGATGTCAAGTTAGCCTTTTTGAATGGCGTGCTTGAAGAAGAAGTTTATGTCGAACAACCCCTGGATACATGAAAATAGAAAATGAAGGAATGGTGATAAAGCTAAAGAAGTCACTTTATGGGCTGAAGCAGGCACCACGAGCACGGAATTCACGAATTGACACATACTTCAAAGAAAATGGATTTCAACAATGTCCCTACGAATATGTGAAACAACCAGCCGAACCGTCATCTGATATAAAATCAATGAATTCGCCACCGAACGTCTTTTATCCCGCAAGAAGGGGAAAGGTATACATCGAGAAAACCTAAAGAGGGAGAAGTCACAATCTTTCAACCGAGAGATCGGGTAAGGGAGTCTATTACGCGAGGGGAAGGAATTGGCACCCCACACGCCCGTAGTACTCTACAGTATCCACTCTTGTTGTCTAATCTAATGGGTGTGTAAAAATATATATATCTAAGTTGTACAAGGAATGCATGCAAAAGAAAGGAGAAAATAATATAGGGATAATAAAAGTTATGCTCGCTCGAGCCCTACCCCAATACCTACGTATCCCTTTTAAGGAATCAGAGCAGCCGTAGTTTGGCTCATATATTTTGGTTGGTTTGTGTGTTTTAGTTAAGACAAAAGTAACGATCAAGATGGAAAAACCAGATAGAACAACAAAAATGTCAACAATGATGATAAATTAGTAAAAAGAGATGACAAGACATCGCATGGCAACACAATCTCAGATAAGGCAGTAAAACGCTAGCATGAAAGCAAAATATCAGACAAGATGATGAAACATTACACCTAACAATGATATTGAAAATCAAAGTAAGATAAAAAACATGTGCGATGGCGAAACATCGGCAAAAGAATATATGCGATGGAGAAACATCAGCAAAAAGATAGCAATATTGTTAGAACAAAGTTTGAATCTACTACCCTATGTTTAAGTTTTGATGATAACAAAGTGAAAAGATATATTATTTATATGATTCATGTATGAACTATTTGCTGCCTAAATTATTACATTCTGATTTGCAGATACTCTGATTGATATAAGCAAGATCACACCTAATCAGCATCAGAATTTTGGTTCCTGACATCAGCATCAGAAGTTTCCATATCAGAATGTCAGAATCAGAAGATTAACTCACGTATATGCCGAAGCCTGATGAACAAAACTGCGCTCAACACTCTGATAAAGAAACACAACAGTTCATCAGCAGCTAAGCAGAGTCAGAATGAGCCAAGCCAGAACTTGCATTAAGTAAGCAACGGTACTGTGCATTGAAAGCAAATTAATACCAACGGCCTCATTCCAGACAAGATCTGCTCTATAAGGAAAGTTTGTTAATAGCATTGAATCAAGAATATTGCTCCAACGTTCAACATCTCAGTGCTATATAAACAAGACTTTGAAGATTGAATTGGCTAATGCTCTCCAAATATTTACACGCATAAAAGCTGATCAAAATCTTCCTTCTCTCAGTTTTGCTAAACACTACACATTCTCATATTCAATCATTGTTTAGCAATCTAGTTTCTAAGCTTTAAGTTGTGTATACATCACAGTTGTGATACAGTTTTGTAGAAAACATTCACACACTTAGTTTTATCTTCTTTGTAAGAAAGTGTTTCCTTGACAAACCGGGTTGTGGTTTGCATCAAGAAGGCTTTAGCAGTTGTTAAAGCAGTCTGTAATATTCAGTTGAATATAGTGGATTAAGACCTCGTTGGAGAGAGGCGAAATCACCTTGACGGGTGGACTGGAGTAGTTTGAGATCAAACGAACCAGGATAAAAATATCTTGTTCATTGCATTGATTTTCAGTTTTACAATTCAACCCCCCCTTCTTGTGTTTTTCACTACTTCAATTGGCATCAGAGCGCCTGGTTCTGAGCTAAAACACTTAACCGTGTCAGTACAAGATCCAGCGTCAGAAAAACACAATGGCAGGAAACTATTCTCACACCAGCAATGACAACAATTAGGACAGAGACAGATTCAGCGGCAAACCTCCAGTATTTGATGGAGAAAACTTTGATTACTGGAAAGACAGAATTGAAAGCTTCTTTCTGGCACATGATGCTGATCTGTGGGATATGGTGACAGATGGATACACGCACCCTGTGAATGCAAGCGGTCAGAAGATTGATAGAAAAACAATGTCTGACCAATAAAAGCGTGACTTCAAGAATCACCACAAGGCCAGAACCATCCTCCTCAGCGCCATCTCCTATACTGAATATGAAAAGATCTCCAACAGAGACACAACAAAGAATATTTTTGACTCACTCAGAATGACGCATGAGGGCAACGTTCAGGTCAAAGAAACTAAAGCTCTGGCGCTCATTCAGAAGTATGAGGCGTTCAAAATGGAAGAATCTGAATCCATTGAAACAATGTTCTTAAGATTCCAGATTCTGGTAGCTGGTCTCAAGGTTCTGGACAAAGGATACTCTACTGCTGACCATGTCAAGAAAATCATCAGAAGTTTACCCAAGCAGTGGAGACCAATGGTTACAGCTCTGAAGCTAGCTAAAGATCTCAACAAAATCACTCTGGAGGAACTTATCAGCTCCCTCAGAAGTCATGAGATAGAGCTAGAAGCTGACGGGCCTCAGAAGCAAGGTAAGCCTTTAGCATTAAAATCTAACAAAAAATTTGAGTCTAAAGTTTTGCAGGCAGTTGAAGAAACATCTGATGGATCCTCATCAGAAGAAGACGAACTCTCCCTCCTCTCCAGAAGAGTAAATCAACTGTGGAAGCAAAGACAAAGGAAATTCAGGAATCTCAGAAGATCTGATCAGAACGAGTCTTCTTCCAGATACAGAAGGACAGATTCTTCCTCTGGATACAGAAGATCTGAAGGCTCCTCCAGTAGCAAAAATCCAAACACCAAGGACATCATCTGCTATGAGTGTAATGAGCAAGGACACTATAAGAGTGACTGCCCAAAGCTTCAGAGGGAAAAGCCCAAAAAGAAGTTTGGAAGAGAGAAGAAGAAAAGTCTCATGGCTACATGGGATGACTCTGACTCGTCTGAAGCTGACTCAGAATCAGATGATGAGAGGGCAAACATAGCTCTCATGGCTAACATCTCAGAAGATAGTGAAGCTTCTGAATCAGACTCAGAATCAGATACTGAAGAGGTATTTCCTAACTTTGCTGTTAACTTTACCAAGGCTGAACTTGCTGAAAGCCTTAATGAGATTCTGGAACGGTATCAGCAAATTAGAGTTAAATTCAGAGATCTGAAAAGGAATCTTGAATCTGACTCTAATAAGACTGAGAGTCTCAAATTGGAGAATTCTGAGCTGAGAAATAAGATTTCAAAATTAGAAAACACTTTACAAAACTCTCAGAAGGAACCAATTTCTGAAACTCCCAGCAACGCTGATGAGATCATCAAGGAATATGATCACAGTTTCCAGAAGTTCCTCGCTAAAAGCATAGATAGAAGCAAAATGGCTTCAATGATCTATGGAGTTAGCAGAAACGGCAGGAAAGGAATAGGATACCAAGGTAAGGTTCCTACACCAAAGAATGTCATGGACTTAACCATTAAACACACTCCTCTGAATTCACATTTTGTGTATGGTCACACACATGATATTAAATACACTAGCAGTAAGCACTATGTGAAACCAAAATTCAACCAGAGTTTTGGCAAAACTAACAAATCAGGACCCAAGAAAATCTGGGTACCTAAGGATAAAATAATACATGTTGCATATATCTTTAGCAGCAAGTCAGAAACACCAGTCATGGTACCTGGACTCTGGCTGCTCGCGACACATGACGGGAAGAAGGCATATGTTCCAAAGCCTGGAACTTAAGCCTGGAGGCCACGTTGGCTTTGGAGGCAATCAAAGGGGAAAGATAATTGGCTCTGGAACTGTAGGTAATGGAAATCTTCCCTCTATTAATAATGTTCTGCTAGTAGATGGATTGATGCATAATCTTTTATCCATAAGTCAATTAAGTGATAACGGTTATGATATAATCTTTAATCAAAAATCATGTAAAGCTGTTAGTCAGAAAGATGGGACTATCCTGTTTAATGGTAAGAGGAAAAACAACATTTACAAAATCAAACTTTCTGAACTAAAGAGTCAGAATGTAAAATGTCTTCTGTCTGTTAACAACGAGCAGTGGATCTGGCACAGAAGATTGGGGCATGTTAGTATGAGAAGAATATCTCAGATTAACAAACTCAATCTGGTCAGAGGACTTCCTAATTTGAAGTTCAATTCAGATGCTCTGTGTGAAGCATGTCAGAAAGGCAAGTTTGCAAAACCTTCTTTTAAATCCAAAAATGTTGTTTCCACCTCTAAGCCATTAGAACTTCTGCACATTGACTTATTTGGACCAGTTAAAACTGCATCAGTCAGTGGCAAGAAGTATGGGTTAGTAATCGTAGATGACTATAGCAGATGGACATGGGTAAAGTTCTTAAGACACAAGGACGAGTCACACTCTGTGTTTGTTACCTTCTGTAACCAAGTTCAGAATGAAAAGGATCTTAGAATCGTTAAAGTCAGAAGTGATCATGGTGGAGAATTTGAAAACAAAGATTTTGAGTCATTCTTTAATGACAGAGGCATTCTGCATGATTTCTCTTGTCCTAGAACTCCCCAACAAAATGGAGTTGTAGAACGAAAGAACAGAACATTGCAAGAAATGGCCAGAACCATGATCAATGAGACAAACGTTGCTAAGACCTTCTGGGCAGAGGCAATAAACACAGTGTGCTACATTCAGAACAGAATCTCAATAAGACCTATTCTGGAAAAGACTCCATATGAATTGTGGAAGAACAGAAAGCCCAACATTTCATATTTTCATCCATTTGGATGTACTTGCTTTATATTAAATACAAAGAATTATTTGAACAAGTTTGACTCTAAAGCACAGAAGTGTATTATGTTAGGATACTCTGAACGCTCAAGAGGATACAGAGTATACAATACAGAAACACAGATTGTGGAAGAATCAATCAGTGTTCGTTTTGATGATAAGCTTGACTCTGAAAAGTCAAAGCAGAATGAAGTTTTTGCAGGTATGGAAATTGAATTTACAGGTTCTGAAGACAAGTCATCAGAAGCTCTCAACACAGACACTCCTTCAACGTCTGAAAGGAGCACTGCTAGCAATCCTACAACAGCTGCTGATCAACCTCAGAAGAGATTACCCAGAAGCAGCTTGGATCACCCAGAAGAGACTATCTTAGGAAGAAAGGAAGATCCAATCAGAACAAGAGCAAGCTTCAGAAACTCTGAAGAAACTCTTATGGGACTTGTGTCTCTGATTGAACCTTCTTCTATTGATGAAGAACTTCTGGATAATGACTGGATTCTGGCAATGCAAGAAGAGCTGAATCAATTCACCAGAAACGACGTATGGGATCTCGTTCCCAGACCAAAAGGATTCAACGTCATTGGAACAAGATGGGTGTTCAGAAACAAGCTAAATGAACAAGGTGAAGTCATCAGAAACAAGGCACGACTGGTTGCACAAGGTTATAATCAGCAAGAGGGGATAGACTATACAGAAACCTTTGCCCCAGTCGCCAGGTTAGAATCTATCAGACTTTTAATTTCATTTGCTGTTAATAGAGGCATCACTCTGTATCAGATGGATGTCAAAAGTGCATTCTTAAATGGTTATATAGAAGAAGAAGTCTATGTATACCAACCCCCTGGGTTTGAAAATACAAAACATCCAGAACATGTTTTCAAACTAAAGAAGTCATTATATGGCCTGAAACAAGCTCCCAGAGCTTGGTATGAAAGGCTAAGTAACTTTCTATTAGAAAATGAATTCACCAGAGGGAAAGTGGACACTACTCTATTCTGTAAATCAGTTAAGAATGACATCTTAGTTTGTCAAATTTATGTTGATGATATTATCTTTGGTTCTACTAATCCTTCTCTTGGAAGAAAATTTGCGAAGTGTATGCAGGCAGAATTTGAGATGAGCCTCATGGGGGAACTGAAATTCTTTCTAGGAATTCAGATCAATCAAACTCCAGAGGGAACTTACATTCATCAGAGCAAATACATCAGAGATCTTCTGAAGAAATTTGACCTCTCAGAATGTAAGCCATCAAAGATTCCAATGCATCCCACGTGCATTCTGGAAAGAGAAGAGGTAAGCAAAAATGTAGAACAGAAAGTCTACAGAGGTATGATTGGTTCTCTCCTCTATCAGACTGCTTCAAGACCTGACATATTATTCAGTGTTTGTATCTGTGCTAGATTCCAATCAAATCCTAGAGAATCTCACTTAACAGCTGTTAAGCGAATTTTCAAGTATCTGAAAGGTACTACTAATCTGGGTTTGTTTTATAGAAAATCTAGTGATTACAGCTTAGTAGGCTACTGCGATGCTGATTTTGCTGGAGACAGAGTGGAACGTAAAAGTACTTCTGGAAGCTTCCAGTTTCTGGGAGAAAATCTGATCTCTTGGTCCAGCAAAAGGCAATCAACAATTGCGCTATCAACAGCAGAAGCTGAGTACATAGCAGCAGCAGGATGTAGCACACAAATGCTCTGGATGAAAAGTCAGCTTGAAGACTTCCAGATTTTTGAGAGTAACATTCCTATACTCTGTGATAATACTTCTGCTATTTGCTTAAGTAAGAATCCCATTTTACATTCTAGAGCTAAGCATATAGAAATAAAACATCACTTCATTAGGGACTATATTCAGAAAGGAATTTTGAACTTAAAATTTATAGATACAGACCATCAATGGGCTGATATCTTTACTAAACCCCTTTCAGAAGATAGGTTTAATTTCATTCTGAAACATCTCAGCATGAAAGTCTGTCCAGAGTGAAAATGTTTTAATTCCATATATTTACCTTCAGAATGTAATTGTTTTACTGTGAACTTCTGATCAATCTTCTTTCAGAAAGATAGAACATGCAGATTGTATCAGATGCAAGTCTAAAGATCTGAGAGTCTAAGCTCAAAGACAGACGTGCTGATCACTACATCAAACTAGTGTCATCCAATCATCAGCAAATCTCTGAAGCAGAACGCGTGCACGCTTCTGAGAAGGCAAAGCGCTGATTGGGTGCATTGAGACACATGTCTGGTAACCGTTTTTAAGTATCTTTCTCAAATCCCCCAAAATCAGCAAGCATTTAATAAAAGTAATCATGCTTTTAAAACGCAATCATGATTTTTCTCTTTCTTAAAAACGTTTATTTTTTCAAAAATTCTGAAACTCTATTTAAACACATTAATCTCTCATTCTAATTCTTTACAGTTTCTCACTAATTCTCAAGCATTCTCTGCATTTTTCTGTGTTCATCTCTTGCAAAATCCTTTTTCCCAGTTTCTTCTCAAAATCTTTTAGTGTGAACATGGCAACCTCCAGCAGTGCTTCTGCAGGTCCTCAGAAGAAAGCATCATCTGAACAGTATCAAGTGCCATTCAGAACACTCCTCACTCCTGTGAAGAATCTTGAAGTGTTATCTGAATTGATCATTGATTTTGGAAGCTTGAAGGAGAACGATTTTGACCTAATAGAAGAAGTTAGGGCACATAAATGGGAAAGGTATTTTGACAGGTTGGTTGGACCAACATTCCCTATGTTAGTCAAGGAATTCTGGATTCATGCGAAGGCTTCAACGCATCTAGTCACCTCCTTCGTTATGGGGAAGAAGATTGTGATCACTGAGGATCACATAGCAAGGTTAATCGGTTACAGTGGCGGTGGCGTCCGCTGTGTTGATATGGCTGAGAGATGTGCTGATGTGGGCGTGATAGCTGCAAGGATTTTCACCCATGGGGTGCCCAGCAGCAAGATCAAAGATCTGAAGGATCATCACAGAGTTTGGGCTAAGATAATTCTGGGGTGCTTCAACCATAGGAAGCCAACTAGTTCACCTGATTACATAAATGTGGATCAGCAGTTTCTGATCTACTTTATTGATCAGAAGGTAAAAATCAACTTGGCTCATCTTCTGTTCAACCACCACAGAACAAGTGTGAAGGAAACCAGGGAAGAAGAAAGAACAAAGAGGGATTGGATACCCTTTGGAAGGTTGATATCAGATATTCTGACAGAGAATAGGCTGATAGAGCATCTGATAGAAGCTCAAGAGTTAAGCACCATTGAACCAACAGTTGGGAAGCCTCTGAACGCGAAGAACTTGAAGAAAATGAAGTTGATAGAGAATATCAAAAAGGAACCCAGAGCTACTCCTATTGCTGATATCACCAGCAGAAGAGTTCCACTGAGTGACTTTCCTTTATTTTCTGAGATAGAATCTAAACCAGAGGTGGTTCTCAGATACTTAGATGCGTGCAAGGCAGATGGTACAGATCCAAATCTGATTATCAAAGCTCTGCATCAACCTCAACAAGAAGTGACTCTGAAGAAGACGAAGAAGAGGAAGGCACCTTCAGAAGGATCATCCCATCAGACACCCAAGAAAAGAGGTAATTTATCTGCTGCTTCTGTTTTAAATTCTTCTACTATTCCAGCATCTATTCCTCCTCCAACCTCTCATAGAATCTCAATCCCCATCCCAACAATAGATGAAACTGAACCAGAAGATGACCCTTCTGAGGCATTAAAACTCAGAAGACCCAGAACCAAACATCCCAAACCAACAATCTCAACAACATCAGCAATTAACAAAGTGCTGTCTGACATTGATCAACAAACTTCTGATCACTCCGCCAATCCAAACTCTGCAAACAATGGTACCAATCTCAACAACAAGATGATCACTGAACTCTGCGAACAATTCAAGATACAGCACCACAATTCTTCTCCCTACCGGCCGAAGATGAATGGGGCTGTAGAAGCAGCCAATAAGAATATCAAGAAAATTGTGCAGAAGATGACAGTGACCTATAAAGATTGGCACGAAATGTTACCATTTGCTCTTCATGGGTACCGTACCTCAGCAAGGACGTCAACCGGGGCAACTCCTTTCTCCTTGGTCTATGGCATGGAGGCAGTCTTGCCAATTGAAGTTAAGATACCCTCTCTCCGGATAATGAAGGATGCAGACTTGAATGAAGATGACTGGATCCAGACTCGACTTGATCAATTAAACCTGATTGACGAAAAGAGGCTCACCGCTATCTGCCATGGTCAGACGTATCAAAAACGGATGATCAGGGCATTTAACAAGAAAGTCAGACCGCAAGAGTATCAAGTTGGGGACCTGGTAATCAAGCGCATCATCCTTCCTCAAAGTGATCTCAAGGGCAAATGGACCCCTACTTACGAAGGGCCATTTGTGGTTAAACATGTGTTCTCAAGAGGAGCCATGATCCTAACCACCATGGATGGTGACAACCTTCCTCACCCCGCCAATGCAGACATAGTGAAAAGATACTACGCATGAATAAAAGACCCGCTAGGTTGACATACCTAGGCAAAAATAAGGGCTTCCCGGTGAACCAAAAGGGTTCGGGCAAAAATAAGGGATGAAATGAAAAAAATCTGTACACCCGGCAAGTCGAAAACCTGAAAAGGAGGCTTGGGCAAAAATGGGTATCCTGGTGGACTGAAAACTCGAAAGGGCAGTCCAGGAAAAAGTTAGGGATAAAGCGTAACACTATGTCTCATTGGATCACTTTGCATCCGGAATTCGGCATCAACTATCTGGCTCAAATTTTGGTATCGACCAATCAGCTTCATTTTCAACTAGGCAGCAAAGCGATGAGACGCTTGGAGACATAAAGGCGATAGCAGAGTTGGAACCCAGTGGGATTGTTCACGTAGCTGTTTTGTTTTCAAAATTGTAAATTTTGTGTTATTCGGCGGCATCCTCTTACTTGGATGTCAGCCTCTTGTACAAAAACGCCTTTTCACATGCAAAATTCAAATCAATACAAAGTCACTTGTCCATACAAATCGCCATTGTTTTTCCTTTTTCTGTTTTGCCTTGCGAAGAATGTCCAATGTCCATTTTTGATATATGCATTTGACATTAAATTGCTGATTCATAAATATTTGCAAAAGATTAATTACAGGTGACATCAGAAACAGGGGCAATGTAAGGTTGTCTGATGCAGTCTGGTTGCTTTGTCCGCCAAGGTACCAAGGTAGATTCGATTGAAGAATGTGACCAAATCATCTCCCTCCCCGCAGATTAAGACAAGATTCCGCAATGCTTTCCCCAAGCGGAGTTGACTCCCCGTCAATCCTGAAAAGGCACAACATTCCCCGGCAGGTCTTAAAGCTTATCCCCAGTAGATTCTGGAAACTTGTTCCCTGCAGAATACGGACGTCTCTCCCGAGCTTTATTCAGAGTTATTCCTCACAAGGGCTTATAACTAGGTTACCCTCAGCTAATTGCCACGGAAGATCGCCCTCAACAAGGTTCTTTCAATCCCCAGCGGAGTTTATCTTTGGTATCCCCAGCGGAGTTTATCATCATTATCCCCGGCGGAATCCATCATGGAAGTCCTCAGTAGGCCTCTCGTCAAAACTTCAGCAAAGTATCTCTTCCACAGAGCAATTCCCCGGCCGGTCGTCAAGGATTTATTTTCCTAAAACGAAAATACATTCATAAACGTTTCACATTTTCATACATCTTGCTTACATACATGATAAAGTGCATACAACACTATCTCATGTTGAACATCATGACATCTTGCATATCATACATCATGACATTGCATACAACTTATGTTTTTGCCTTTTCAAGGAAAAAGACAATCCCAAAGACAACTACCTTTAGCTGTCACAATTCCAGATTCGATACCTGTATCTAGCCAGGGCATATCTGAGAGTGATCAGTTTCCAGACTCGATTCCTATATCTAGCCAGGGCACGTCTGAAGAGTTCGAAGATTCGATTCCTGCGTCCAGCCAGGGCATATCTATTAACTACAACGTTTCCAGATTCGATTCCTGTATCCAGCCAGGGCATATCTGTTGACCATATTTCCAGACTCGATTCCTGTATCTAGCCAGGGCACGTCTGAAGAGTTCGAAGATTTGATTCCTGTATCCAGCCAGGGCATATCTATTGACGACTATTTCCAGATTCGACTCCTGTATCCAGCCAGGGCACATCTATGAGCAACCAATTGTAGATTCGATACCTGTATCCAGCCAGGGCATATCTACATAAGGAGATTGAAGATCAAACACCTGTAACAAGCCAGGAAAACATCTTCCTTTCTCAAATACACAAAGTTCTCGCTAAGAAGTCTCTTGTGCGATCATCACTTCCAAATGGCATCTGTAAGCCCATTCCCGACATCACATTGTTGATACTTCAACATGCGAGTGCAAATTTTCGGGCACTCTAGTGTCCAATCTCCTTTTACCCTCGAGTCACGAAAGGCAAACTTGCCAATCTAACTCTTCAGGTTCAAGAAGATTGAACAGGGGCAACTGTTGTACCCCAAAATTTGCCCTCCCATTTCCTAAACATTTTCTCATCACAAGACCCTTGAAGATCAAGATCCAGTTAGGGTTTCCTCTGCTCAAGACTTCTCCTTGCACTGCTGACCCAAATTAGGGTTTGTGATTGCACAAAGATATTATGACCTAAAATGCCTAAGATGACTTTCATGCTTCATGTTGGACTCCCAAGTTTATCCATGCCAAGTTTCAAGTCTTGATTCCAGATTCTGCCCAGTCAATTGGATAGTTGACCTAGAAATCAACTGTATTGGGGAAAAAGTCAACTGTGGCCAATTGACAGTCAAATCTCATGAAAATTTACCCACATCAACATTATTAACTCACATTGATCATTTGATCAAGTTTGGATCACAATTCCACAAGAAATTTGATCAGATCATCAAAAGGGCAAAATGGTCATTTTTAGGGTTTTGACTGCACCAAGGCAATTTTTGACTGTTTGACCTAGCCAATAGCAAACCAAGCTCACATTTGGACTCAAGGGCCCCATGGAATTATCTTGACATGCTCAACAAGTTCAAAAGATCCCAAGTACACAAGATTGACAGTTGAATTTCCCAGTCAATTGATCAATTTTGACTGTATACTGAAAAGTCAAACTTTGACTTTTTGGTCAAAATCAAGAGTCAAGATTCATTTTTCATCAAAACATGCCAAATCATGAAACTTGTTCACCAAGAAATAAAAAAAAATGCAAATTAGGGTTTGAAATGGAAATTTTTCATAACTTAGAATTTTTCTAAGTTATGGAAAAACCTAATTTTTCCCAACTTTGCCCCACTTTCTCACCAAGATTCATTTGGATTCAAACAAAGGTCAAAACATGAAAGTTTTAGCTTGTTGCATAATCTACAACTTTTATTCACAAAGTTTTCCCAAATGAGGCTTGTATCTCAAGTTACAATTTTTGGAATAAGGGTACTAAACCATTCTTAACTTAGTGAAATTTTGACCTATTTTGGCAAGGTTTTCTACCTAACTTCAAGGCCATTTTCCATAAACTTCCACTTGGAATTTCACTTTGCATTTCAAAGATGGATTGTAGTACACATTCCAAGCTTTCCAAAATGTCCAAGAACTCATCAAACAACCTCATAACTTGAGAGAATCGAATTTTTCAAAATGGGAAAAAGTCACTTTTGTTCTTGACCAAGACATGTTCATACTTTGGTGCCATTTTGAATTCAGCATGCTTAAGCTACATTACAGGTCCTAAAACCCTTTGGCACTCAATAATTTAATGCAAAACCCTTGTGTCTTAGCATTATCTTGTTCATTAAACCATTACACAAGAGATTAACCTTAAAATGGAAAAAGCACTTTAGCCATTTTTGAAAAGATTGCTTTATGTCAAGTTCACATATCTTTGAAGTACAAAGAAATCTTTGAGGCACAAGTTATGAGACACATTGCACTAATCAAGACAAGGCTTTGCAGCATGATTAGGGGGCCTGCATAAGCTTGTAACAAGGACTTGGCATTTTAACTTAAGAAATAAGAAACATTGCATAATAGTTACCAACTTCCATATCAGTGAACCAGGCCTTAGAGAAAGATATCAAACACATTCCAAACATTGATCCTAAGCTGAAGCACGACCCTAACATCCCTCATACACTCCCATTCCCAGAATCACCTTCAAACTGCAAGAACAAGTCAGGGCCTGCAGTTTGAGTGCCATCTCTCTTTCCTCTCAAGCTTTCTTGCCCAAACCAGTTCACACACCTTCCCTATCATCTATGCAGGCTAACCAAAACCTAAAACACGACCTGTAACTCCTCTAACTAGTTCCACCATTTTCACTTTTCTGATTTGCAGGTGAAGTGCTCTAGCACGATTCAAAAGCTTTCAAGACAAAGTAAAGCTTGGAATAGCATCCCTGGACCTCAAGGAAGCTATACCAATCATCACCTTGCACTGAAAGCTTCTCCATTGCCAGATAGAACTTCAACTGAACAGGTAAGTTCATGAACTCGTATCTCTCTTATTAGGCATTGTTAGCTTTAGGGTTGTGAAGGAAACATGTCACAATCATAGCCCTGAACATGCCCATATAATTAGATTTCATTTATATTATGTGTGCTGCAAGAATTTTGAGCCTGAACATTGATAAAAAGCTAGGTCAGAAATTGGGGGAGAGGAAATTCTCCCTCATCTTAGAGAGTTAAGACAAGTTCTTTATATCCCTGAATTCGTCTCTTGATGCTGAACATTTTTAATGTTGAGAGTTTTCATTAAAAAGCCAGGAATCAGAATGTTTGAATCAGTAAGCAAAGCACGCGTTTTTTGAACGTTTTCTGGCTGGAGGTTGAAGAAGGGTCTATTGGGCTGGGCTTGTTCCATATTTCTTATTTGCACCATGTTTTTGGTTTTACACCCCCTAAGCCCATTTCATTCATTTTAATGATTTTTTTGACATTTTCTTTTTGGTTTGACTTATTTATTTTTCATCATAATATAAAAAAAAATAAAAATAATTTTTTTGTACCATTTTTCTATTTATTAGGAATTTATTTACTTAAATTAGTATTTGTACATAAATAAAGAAATAGATACATTTTACTTAAAATACAAAAAAAAAAATATAAACACATTTCATTTTCATTTTTATTTTGTTTTACTTTCTGAAAATATTTTATAGAAAAAATACTTTTTATTAAATATTAAATATTATTAATTTGTATATATAGTACCTATTTAGTAAATAATACATATATATATATATATATATATATATATATATATATATATATATATATATATATATATATATATATATATATATATATATATATATATATATATATATATATATATATATATATATATATATATATATATATATATATATATATATATATATATATATATATATATATATATATATATATATATATATATATATATATTTATTAATGTATTTAGGATAAAAATGCAAAAATACATACACTTTTTATTTTTATTAATATTTAAATATAAAAATATCTTTTGACAAATATACTTCATTTTATTTTATTTTTATACAATAAATAAATACTTGTACATAATAAATAAATAATGCATTTTATTTAATAGAATTAGGATTTAACCTTAAACATGAAAAACTCCCAAAAAAAATACTTTTCTTTTTGTTTATGTTGACACATAAAAACACTTTTTTTTCATACATACAAAAAACCATTTTTACATCTTACATATTTATTCTTATTTTATTTAATTTATGCCAATTAAATATCCTTGTAAATAATTCCAAATTGATGTAACAGTTTAGGTTTAAATTCCTTGTTAAAAATCCCCATTTGAACATTTGTACCCCCCTTCCCATATATGGTTTTGTAATAGCTTAGTAAATTTATTTTCGCACTTTATTGCTTTCTAATTATACCATGTTAGAATTAGGGTTTGTATGCGAAAAAACAACGAAAGTAGTTTTGACCTAATTTCAAGATAAACAAGCATGAAAATGGACACACAAATCACACTTGCACCCCCTAGGGTATTCCACTTGTTTCCTTTCAAAATTGGGCCATATTGCATGTTAGGTCTCTTTGGGCAAAACAAACACAAATCAAATGATCATAGTCCCTCGATGACGCTTTCAAAATGTTGCCTAAACAAATGATCAAGTCCCTTAAGAAAAATTGCCCAAAGATACTTGATACCATTGCAATTATGGTCTAAACAATAACCCGCGCCCGTCCCTTTCACATCCTAACATGAGATTGTCCACCAAATACAATGGTGGAACAAACTTATTAAAAGGGTTAAAACATAGCAATAAACTTTGAGAAATTTAGGAGTAGATAACCTCTTAGTTACTTGAATCAAACTTGCAAAAACAAAATACTTGCCTATTTTCTAAAAAACCACACCTCACAACACTTTCAAAACAAACTTTCAAAAACAAATGAAAACCTTTTCAAAAAGACATACACCTTTGTATACATCCCAACATGGATCATTACAAAGGTTTCCACCACATTGGCATCTTTTCAAAACATTTTCAAACCCACACACACAAGCACCATTTCAAACAATTGAAAACAAAAGGCAAGTGATCTAAGCAAGTAACTAAGAGCCCATGGATAACCATGGATAGAAAGGGTGCTAATACCTTCCCTTTCTATAATCTACTCCCCGAACCCAAGAAAACATCTCAAAGGTTTTTGCTGTGCTTTTTAAACCTTTCCTTAGGATAAAATAAAAAGTCGGTGGCGACTCTTGCTCAACCGAAACATTTGCAAAAACAAACGCAAAACCATAGTCAGTTCTCCCACCGTATCACAGAACTGGCGACTCTGCTGAGGAATAAACTTAAAAGTGGAGTAACCTTAAGGCTTAGATCACCCTCTTGCATGGCTAATTGTTTGATTTGTTTGCTTTATGTCTTGGCTCTATTGTTTGGGTTTGCAATCCTACACCCAGATTTTGGGAAACATTCATAGATAGCAATACGTTGTGGAAACTGTGCGGGGTATACCGACACGGTCGAAGCAATAGCTATATTAGTGCGACATATTTGTGAGTACCGGTAACCCTTGAGTTCAATCAAGGAGAGTACGGGGCCGCTGAGTGATGTCACTAAGCACTAATGACCTAGAACCTTACTTGACCATCTTGGCCTTTTATTAGGGGTAGTGAGATGACCGGCTTTGGTGCAGTCCGAAGTTGGTAGATACTCGATACTACACTCATTGAGGGTTGTTTTCTTGGAATATTTTGGTCGCTAGTTAAGTGGCTAAACAAAAACAATGAACGATGAAAACAATCCAATGATATTGAGCTCCTTAGAACCCGGTTACTATTTATAGGACAGGTTTTTAAGCCAACTACACTCAAGAGGGTACCTACCTATGAAACCCCATGCAAGCCTGAAACTAGGGTTTTGTGTGATTTGCTTGTACATATGTTTTGTGCATACATCATAAACATCATAAACATCATATGCATTTACTAACCATTTCAAGGGTTTGGATCTTCATCTTTGTTCTTGTTTTGTAGGTCATGGAAATTCCTCGCAGAAACACCATTCAAGTCAACCTTGTGAGAATCTCTCCTCAACTCAAGGAGCTCACCTCAAGAATTCCGGAAAATTCATCCTTCAGTGAAAGACATGGTAGACTGCTCAGCCTAGTCAACACCAACATTGAAGAAGACATGATGAAAGTGCTATTCCAGTTCTTTAACCCTCTTCACCACTGTTTCACTTTCCCTGACTATCAGTTGGTGCCCACTTTGGAGGAGTTTTCTCAACTCCTAAGAATCCATATCCTTAATCAACTACCCTTCAACGGTACGGAAAAGGAACCAAAGCCGGAAGATGTTGCTCGAGCATTACATCTACAACCATCCGACATCAAGGGGCATTGGGAAACCAGAAGCGGCGTCAAGGGATTCTTAGCAAAATTCTTGTTTGAGAAGGCACAAGAATGTTAGAACTCATTGGACCTACAAGCCTTTGAAGAAATTTTGGCACTCCTTATCTATGGGTTGGTCTGGTTCCCAAATCCTGACCAATTGGTAGATGTCAATGCCGTCAAAATCTTCTTGTCCGGAAATCCAATACCAACATTGCTTGGGGACATCCTTCACTCATTTTACACACGAACATTGAGAAAGAGGGGTGTTCTCATGTGCTGTACTCCTCTCCTTGCAAGGTGGTTTATTTCGCACCTTCCACAATCTGTCTTGAAGAATGACCAAGGCTCAAGGTGGTCCCAACGGTTGATGACTCTTACTCACTCTGATGTACATTGGTGTTCTCGGTCCAGAGAAAATGTCATCATCATCGATCGTTGTGGAGAATTCCCTAATGTTCCTTTACTTGGAATTAGAGGAGGTATCACCTACAACCCTTGCCTAGCTTTGAGGCAATTTGGATATGCCCGGAGGGATGGCCCTCATGACATGTTGATTCCTGACCTAGTTTTTGACTTCGAAAACAATGCGCAAGGACTTCGCCAAAGATTCATCAGAGCTTGGGGAAAACTCAACAAGGTTGATAGCAAGACTCTGGGACACAAGAACTCCATCCCTCTTGAGCCTTATCTCAAGTGGGTACGAGCCCGAGCACAAAGTCTGATGATGCCTTATCCTCATGTTCTCCCTATGATTAAAGAGCCCGTCAAGGAAGGAGAGGTTCCCTACACCATCCTACATCCTGACATGCCTACATCGTGGGAGGAGATGCAGAAAAGTTGGATTCAGCTCGAGGAGGAACGGAATACTTTTGAAGCTAGCTTCTACGCCAGTGAGAAGAAGGTTCTAGAGCTTACCCGCCGACTCCACGAGCAAGAGGCCCTCAACACCTACATCACACCAAAGAGGATGCGCAATGTCTTTTTGCCTTGAGAAGTTATTTTGTAATATTTGGCCCATAGGGCATTTATGTACTGACAAATTTCTTCTTATTAATATGACGTGCGTTCTTCTTTGTCTGAAACAATTTTGAATGTCCTAAATCCTTGAATGCATTGCATACATAAGCATACCATTCATCATGTGCATAAGCAGGTCTCATTCCAGGTTTCCTTATTTGTCTGCTGTTTATTTCAGTAGGATGGATCTCGAGCAAACAATCAAAGACCTGCAAGCTCAAAATGCATAGTTCCAGCAACTCCTGATGACCTTGGCTAAGGGTCAGGAGGATATCAAGACTCAATTAGGGAACAAAGACCCAGTGAAAAAGAAGAAAAAGAGACTCGGGGTGGCTACTTTGGGGAGAAGATTTGACGGAGAAGCTCGGAGAGTGCTTGAATTTCCTCCTACTTCTGATGAAGGAACCAGCAAAGGAGGTGGAGCTGCGGTACCTTCCGAGTCTGATGCAGAAGAAGAGGAGGTCGAAGAGGATGAAGACTATACTGATCAACAATACCCTCCAGCTGATGATAAATACAAAGGGCTAGAAGACAGGTTGGCCGCCATGGAGCTACAAAGAGTACCGGGTTTGGATTTTGAAGACTTGGGTTTGGTTGCCTGGATTGTGATTCCCCCAAAATTCAAAGTGCCAGTGTTTGTAAGGTATGATGGGCTGTCCTGTCCAAAAATGCATCTTAGGTCCTACGTGAGAAAGATCCAGCCTTATACGGCAGATAAAAACCTTTGGATTCATTTCTTTCAAGACAGCCTTTCTTGAGCTCAATTGGAGTGGTTTTATCAGCTAGAGGGAACCAGCGTTCGAAATTGGGAAGATTTGGCCACCGCTTTCTACAAACAATACCAATACAATTCTGACCTTGCCCCTACTCGTACCCAACTTCAGGGTATGTCATTAGGAACAGGCAAGGATTCAAAGAATACGCACAAAAATGGAGGGATTTGGCTGGCAGGGTGCAGCCTCCTTTAACCGATTGTGAGCTTGTTGATATGTTTCTAGGAACCCTATCTGGGCCATTTTTCAATCATCTGATTGGTAATTCTTCGGCGGGGTTTACCGATTTGATCTTAACGGGCGAAAGAATAGAAGCTGGCATCAAGTCAGGAAAGATTCAGAAGGGTGTTGCTGCAAGTACTGAGAAGAGGCCTTTTAAGAAGGAAGCAAGTGCCGTCTATGGTCCTAGAAGACAAGTCAAGCCAGAAAGTCGCCAAGCTGTCAATGCTTTGGTCATTTTCAAACCTGTTGCTACTTCTCAGTAGTACAATCAACAAAGAGGTGAAAGGCCCAAGAGGCAGTATACTCGGCTGAGTAAGACCTTGTCACAAATTTTACCCCAACTGTTATCAACCAACTTGGTGACCATCAAAGAAGCTCCTAAAGTCGTGAATACTGCATCTCCTAAGTATAACCCAAATGCCCGTTGTGCTTATCATTCTGATAGCCCCGGGCATACTACTGATGATTGCTGGGCCTTGAGAAACAAAGTGCAAGATCTTATCGACGCGAAGGAAATTCAGTTTGAAGCGCCTGAGAGGCCGAATGTTGTAACTGCTCCTATGCCCCAGCATAGAGTAAATGCCATTGAGGAAGAGTTGTATGCTGTTTCAGTGAATGATGTTGCTACCCCTCTGTTGACTGTTAAGAGGAACTTACTACTAGCCGGTTTATTTCTGGGTTGTAGTAAGGGTTGCCTCCTGTGTGCTGTTATCCCTACCGGTTGTCCACTGCTGAAATCAAGCATCCAAAGCCTGATGGATAGCAAAGAAATTCTGTTCAAGAAAACTGCTGTTCCGTTTGTTTCCGTTGAAGAAGTATCTGTTGTCACAATTTACAATCCTGCCAAAGCTCCCATGAAGAAACCAGTCCAAATTATGTCTGTTGCACCCATTACTATTACTGTTCCGAGGCCTCTCCCCTATGAGTCTGATAAAGCGGTCCCATGGCATTATGGGGCCGATGTGTATGTGCTTGGGGTGAAGCAGGAGTTCAACACCAATACCAGTATCAGTAACATCACTGGTCCCGCCAAGATTACTCGCAGTGGAAGGCTCTTCTCGCCTGACATTGCACCGCCAGTTATCCAAAAACCTCTCACCATCACACCCGCAGGTGTGCATGTTCCAATTCAAGTTCCTGTGTCTACTACTGCCGCCGAGTCCTCTAATACTCGGGGCAAAGAAGTTGCTACCGATTTGCCTGCCAGGACGGAGGCACCAAAAAATACTGCTGTGGAAGCCTCCCAACAAGAAATGGAGGAAATTCTTAAAATCATCAAAAGGAGTGACTTTAACGTTGTTGAACAGTTGGGGCATACTCCCTCCAAAATATCTATGCTATCATTGCTGCTATGCTCAGAGGCCCATGCAAAAGCCCTGATTTCATTTCTGAAAACGGCCCATGTGCCGCAAGAGACCTCCGCGGATCAATTCACCGACTGTGTGGCTAATTTGACGGCTGACAATGGCTTGGGGTTCTCAGATGCTGACCTTACCGCCAAAGGGAAAAATCACAATGATGCCCTGCATGTTTCCATATAATGCAGGGGCACTACTCTCGCACACGTGTTGGTGGATACCGGTTCTTCCCTGAATGTCTTGCCCAAGAAGGCATTGGATCGCTTGGATTGTGAGGGTCTGGAGTTGAAACCTAGTAACATCATTGTTAGAGCCTTCGACGGTTCTAAGAGGATGGTGCACGGTGAGGTAGACATCCCTATTCGTGTGGGTTCCCAAGTTTTCGACTCAACGTTCTATGTAATGGACATTCGTCCATCTTACTCCTGCTTATTGGGTCGACCCTGGATTCACAAGGCTGGGGCAGTAACATCCACTCTACACCAAAAGCTTAAATACCCTGTCAAAGAGAAGATTGTTACTGTGCAGGGTGAGGAGGAATACATGGTTAGTCACTTAAATTCATTCCGGTATATCGAGATGGACGGGGAGTTTATTGAAACCCCCTTTCAGCATTTTGAGGAGGTACCTCTAACGTTGGCATCGGCTGAGGCAGTGAGTGAAGAAGACTTTCCGTTGAAGATGGCGTCCTTGAAGGATGCCCGGGCTGTAATTGAGAAAGGCAATTGTGCAAACTGGGGTCAGCTTCCTGACTTCCCTCAAAAGAACGACAAGTTTGGGCTGGGCTTTACTGCTGAGGCTCAGAGGGCTGTGCGCAAGGAAAAGATCAGAAAGGCTCCGATGTTTATCTCCAACCCAAGGGTGAATGCTATTGAGGAGGATGTAGAGGAAGCAGAGTTTGACAGTTGGATCTACCCGACCACCAGCAATGGACCAAGCAACTGGACGGCAAAGGATTTTACACCTATCACATTTGTCACGCAGTAATTATTTCTTTTGATTTCCAATTTGTAACAAACAATATGTTAAAACTTTATTGGCTCGGTGTCCTACCCGGGGCATCGTAGCTCCATTTGTGAGGGCTTTTTGTATGACATTTCCATATATCATCAATCAAAACATTGGACGTTTGTTGCATTTCAAATCTCGTGCTCTTTTTTCTCTCTGTGTTATATATTGCAAAACAGCTATATTTACACACACTCACTTATACAGGTTTCAAGCCACTCTGGATCTCACTGGTAACAGCTCTGCTACCGCCAATTATGACTTCGAGAATCCGATCAACTTGGCCGAAGACGAAGGTGAAGATGATTGCGAAGTGCCTGGTGAACTCGCAAGACTGCTACTCCAGGAAGAGAGGGCTATTCAACCACATGAAGAGCCGGTGGAAACAATTAACCTGGGTACGGAGACAGATAGGAAAGAGGTCAAGATTGGGGCTAATCTAGAGCTCAGCGTGAACCAACGATTGATCCAGATGCTACATGATTACATGAAGATCTTTGCTTGGTCATACGAAGATATGCCTGGTTTGGATGCCGACATTGTAGTACATCACCTGCCAACTAAGGAAGACTGCCCTCCGGTAAAGAAAAAGGTTCGCCGCATGCGCCCAGAGATGTCTGAAAAGATCAAGGCTGAGGTTATGAAGAAATTCGATGCCGGATTTCTAGCAGTAACTTCTTACCCTCAGTGGGTTGCCAATGTGGTGCCAGTGCCGAAGAAAGACGGTAAAGTCAGAATGTGTGTTCACTAGAGGGATTTAAATAGGGCAAGCCCCAAGGATGATTTTCCTCTACCTCACATTGACGTTCTCGTTGACAATACTGCTCAACACAAGGTTTTCTCCTTCATGGACGGTTTTTCAGGGTATAATCAGATCAAGATGGCCCCGGAAGATATGGAAAAGACTACCTTTGTGACTCAGTGGGGCACCTTCTGTTACAAGGTCATGCCATTCGGATTGAAAAATGTTGGGGCAACCTATCAACGTGCCATGGTTGCTTTATTTCATGATATGATCCATCATGAGATTGAGGTATACGTTGATGACATGATTGCAAGGTCTCAAACTAAGGAGGAGCACCTTGATCATCTGAGGAAGTTGTTTGACCGACTAAAGTTATATAAGCTGAGGTTGAATCCCAACAAATGCACCTTTGGGGTGAGGTCCGGAAAATTGCTAGGTTTCATCGTAAGTGATAAAGGTATTCAGGTGGACCCTGCCAAGGTAAAAGCCATACAAGAAATGCCAACTCCAAAGACAGAGAAAGAAGTCAGAGGCTTCCTGGGACGACTGAATTACATTTCCCGATTCATCTCACATCTGACTGCTACTTGTGAGCCAATCTTCAAATTACTGAAGAAAGATCAAGTAGTACGCTGGAACGAGGAATGTCAGGCTGCTTTTGAAAAGATAAATGAGTACCTCCAAAAGCCACCCATTCTTATGCCGCCAGTAGAAGGAAGACCTCTGATACTATATTTGACAGTACTTGACAATTCAATGGGGTGTGTGCTGGGACAGCATGACGAGTCTGGCCGAAAAGAGCACGCTATTTATTACTTGAGCAAAAAGTTTACCGACTGTGAGTCTCGTTACTCACTGCTTGAGAAAACTTGCTGCGCTCTAGTATGGGCTGCTCGTCGGCTGAGACAGTATATGCTGACTCACACTACTCTATTGATTTCAAAGATGGATCCCATCAAGTACATATTTGAAAAGCCTGCTCTGTCTGGGAGAATAGCAAGATGGCAAATGATCTTAACCGAATATGATATCCAGTATACAACTCAGAAAGCAATTAAAGGAAGTGTACTGGCAGATCATTTGGCACACCAACCTGTGGACGATTATCAATCATTGAACTTTGATTTTCCAGACGAAGACATCATGGTGGTAACTGACTGTGAAATACCTGGACCGGATGAAGGACCTGAGGAAGGATCCCGATGGTCTATGCATTTTGACGGAGCCTCCAATGCTTTGGGTAATGGCGTCGGCGCTGTAATCATATCTCCCAAAGGAACTCATACTCCACTCACCGCCCGATTGTGTTTCAACTGCACCAACAACATGGCAGAATATGAGGCATGTATCATGGGTCTACAAGCTGCAATCGACTTAAGGATCAAATTTCTGAGTGTCTTCGGAGATTCCGCTCTCGTGATCAATCAGATCAAAGGCGAGTGGGATACGAAACACCCAAATCTTATTCCTTACAAGGAGTATGTGTTGACTTTGCTTCCCCACTTTGAAGAGATAACTTTTGAGCACTTCCCGAGAGAGGAGAATCAGCTAGCGGACGCACTGGCTACGATGTCTTCAATGTTCAAAGTTAAATGGGACAATGAGGCTCCCCGGATCATTATCTGGAAGTTGGACGAACCGACATACTGCTGCGATCTCGAGGCCGAGAAGGTGACTGAAAAACCCTGGTATCATGAGGTGAAGAGGTACTTGGAAGCTCAGGAATACCCTGAAGGTGCATCTATCAATGACAAGAAGTTCATGAGGAGGTTTGCGGCAAAATTCTTCCTCAGCAACGACATTCTCTACAAACGGAATCATGATTCAACTCTACTGCGTTATGTGGACAAGGCTGAAGCAGAGAAGATCATGATAGAACTACATGAAGGTACATTCGGAACACATTCCAGTGGACACACCATGGCAAAGAAAATCCTTAGGGCAGGATATTTCTGGTCCACCATGGAAGCCGATTGTTACCAACACTCTCGAACTTGTCACAAATGCCAGATCTATGCTGACAAGGTGCATATTCCTCCAGTTCCTCTGAACGTCCTGACGGCACCTTGGCCTTTTGCAATGTGAGGCGTTGATATGATCGGTGAGATCCGACCGACGGCATCTAATGGGCATCGTTTCATCTTGGTGGCAATCGATTACTTCACGAAGTGGGTTGAGGCAGCTTCCTACGCAACGGTAACCAAGAGCGTCGTGGCACATTTCATCCGGCATAATCTAATCTGTCGGTACGGCGTCCTGGAAAGAATCATTACGGACAATGGTACCAATCTCAACAACAAGATGATCACTGAACTCTGCGAACAATTCAAGATACAGCACCACAATTCTTCTCCCTACCGGCCGAAGATGAATGGGGCTGTAGAAGCAGCCAATAAGAATATCAAGAAAATTGTGCAGAAGATGACAGTGACCTATAAAGATTGGCACGAAATGTTACCATTTGCTCTTCATGGGTACCGTACCTCAGCAAGGACGTCAACCGGGGCAACTCCTTTCTCCTTGGTCTATGGCATGGAGGCAGTCTTGCCAATTGAAGTTAAGATACCCTCTCTCCGGATAATGAAGGATGCAGACTTGAATGAAGATGACTGGATCCAGACTCGACTTGATCAATTAAACCTGATTGACGAAAAGAGGCTCACCGCTATCTGCCATGGTCAGACGTATCAAAAACGGATGATCAGGGCATTTAACAAGAAAGTCAGACCGCAAGAGTATCAAGTTGGGGACCTGGTAATCAAGCGCATCATCCTTCCTCAAAGTGATCTCTGGGGCAAATGGACCCCTACTTACGAAGGGCCATTTGTGGTTAAACATGTGTTCTCAGGAGGAGCCATGATCCTAACCACCATGGATGGTGACGACCTTCCTCACCCCGCCAATGCAGACATAGTGAAAAGATACTACGCATGAATAAAAGACCCGCTAGGTTGACATACCTAGGCAAAAATAAGGGCTTCCCGGCGAACCAAAAGGGTTCGGGCAAAAATAAGGGATGAAATGAAAAAAATCTCTACACCCGGCAAGTCGAAAACCTGAAAAGGCGGCTTGGGCAAAAATGGGTATCCTGGTGGACTGAAAACCCGAAAGGGCGGTCCAGGCAAAAGTTAGGGATAAAGCGTAACACTATGTCTCATTGGATCACTTCGCATCCGGAATTCGGCATCAACTATCTGGCTCAGATTTCGGCATCGACCAATCAGCTTCATTTTCAACTAGGCAGCAAAGCGATGAGACGCTTGGAGACATAAAGGCGATAGCAGAGTTGGAACCCAGTGGGATTGTTCACATAGCTGTTTTGTTTTCAAAATTGTAAATTCTGTGTTATTCGGCGGCGTCCTCTTACTTGGATGTCAGCCTCTTGTACAAAAACGCCTTTTCACAGGCAAAATTCAAATCAATACAAAGTCACTTGTCCATACAAATCGCCATTGTTTTTCCTTTTTCTGTTTTGCCTTGCGAAGAACGTCCAATGTCCATTTTTGATATATGCATTTGACATTAAATTGCTGATTCATAAATATTTGCAAAAGATTAATTACAGGTGACATCAGAAACAGGGGCAATGTAAGGTTGTCTGATGCAGTCTGGTTGCTTTGTCCGCCAAGGTACCAAGGTAGATTCGATTGAAGAATGTGACCAAATCATCTCCCTCCCCGCAGATTAAGACAAGATTCCGCAATGCTTTCCCCAAGCGGAGTTGACTCCCCGTCAATCCTGAAAAGGCACAACATTCCCCGCCAGGTCTTAAAGCTTATCCCCAGTAGATTATGGAAACTTGTTCCCTGCAGAATACGGACGTCTCTCCCGAGCTTTATTCAGAGTTATTCCTCACAAGGGCTTATAACTGGGTTACCCTCAGCTAATTGCCACAGAAGATCGCCCTCAACAAGGTTCTTTCAATCCCCAGCGGAGTTTATCTTTGGTATCCCCAGCGGAGTTTATCATCATTATCCCCGGCGGAATCCATCATGGAAGTCCTCAGTAGGCCTCTCGTCAAAACTTCAGCAAAGTATCTCTTCCACAGAGCAATTCCCCGGCCGGTCGTCAAGGATTTATTTTCCTAAAACAAAAATACATTCATAAACGTTTCACATTTTCATACATCTTGCTTACATACATGATAAAGTGCATACAACACTATCTCATGTTGAACATCATGACATCATGCATATCATACATCATGACATTGCATACAACTTATGTTTTTGCCTTTTCAAGGAAAAAGACAATCCCAAAGACAACTACCTTCAGCTGTCACAATTCCAGATTCGATACCTGTATCTAGCCAGGGCATATCTGAGAGTGATCAGTTTCCAGACTCGATTCCTGTATCTAGCCAGGGCACGTCTGAATAGTTCGAAGATTCGATTCCTGCGTCCAGCCAGGGCATATCTATCAACTACAACGTTTCCAGATTCGATTCCTGTATCTAGCCAGGGCATATCTGTTGACCATATTTCCAGACTCGATTCCTGTATCTAGCCAGGGCACGTCTGAAGAGTTCGAAGATTCGATTCCTGTATCCAGCCAGGGCATATCTATTGACGACTATTTCCAGATTCGACTCCTGTATCCAGCCAGGGCACATCTGTGAGCAACCGATTGTAGATTCGATACCTGTATCCAGCCAGGGCATATCTGCATAAGGAGATTGAAGATCAAACACCTGTAACAAGCCAGGAAAACATCTGCCTTTCTCAAATACACAAAGTTCTCGCTAAGAAGTCTCTTGTGCGATCATCACTTCCAAATGGCATTTGTAAGCCCATTCTCGACATCACATTGCTGATACTTCAACATGCGAGTGCAAATTTCCGGGCACTCTAGTGTCCAATCTCCTTTTACCCTCGAGTCACGAAAGGCAAACTTGCCAATCTAACTCTTCAGGTTCAAGAAGATTGAACAGCGGCAACTGTTGTACCCCAAAATTTTCCCTCCCATTTCCTCAACATTTTCTCATCACAAGACCCTTGAAGATCAAGATCCAGTTAGGGTTTCCTCTGCTCAAGACTTCTCCTTGCACTGCTGACCCAAATTAGGGTTTGTGATTGCACAAAGATATTTTGACCTAAAATGCCTAAGATGACTTTCATGCTTCATTTTGGACTCCCAAGTTTATCCATGCCAAGTTTCAAGTCTTGATTCCAGATTCTGCCCAGTCAATTGGACAGTTGACCTAGAAATCAACTGTATTGGGGAAAAAGTCAACTGTGGCCAATTGACAGTCAAATCTCATGAAAATTGACCCACATCAACATTATGAACTCACATGGACCATTTGATCAAGTTTGGATCACAATTCCACAAGAAATTTGATCAGATCATCAAAAGGGCAAAATGGTCATTTTTAGGGTTTTGACTGCACCAAGGCAATTTTTGACTGTTTGACCTAGCCAATAGCAAACCAAGCTCACATTTGGACTCAAGGGCCCCATGGAATTATCTTGACATGGTTAACAAGTTCAAAAGATCCCAAGTACACAAGATTGACAGTTGAATTTCTCAGTCAATTGATCAATTTTGACTGTATACTGAAAAGTCAAACTTTGACTTTTTGGTCAAAATCAAGAGTCAAGATTCATTTTTCATAAAAACATGCCAAATCATGAAACTTGTTCACCAAGAAATCAAAAAAAATGCAAATTAGGGTTTGAAATGGAAATTTTTCATAACTTAGAATTTTTCTAAGTTATGGAAAAACCTAATTTTTCCCAACTTTGCCCCACTTTCTCACCAAGATTCATTTGGATTCAAACAAAGGTCAAAACATGAAAGTTGTAGCTTGTTGCATAATCTACAACTTTGATTCACAAAGTTTTCCCAAATGAGGCTTGTATCTCAAGTTACAATTTTTGGAATAAGGGTACTAAACCATTCTTAACTTAGTGAAATTTTGACCTATTTTGGCAAGGTTTTCTATCTAACTTCAAGGCCATTTTCCATACACTTCCACTTGGAATTTCACTTTGCATTTCAAAGATGGATTGTAGTACACATTCCAATATTTCCAAAATGTCCAAGAACTCATCAAACAACCTCATAACTTGAGAGAATCGAATTTTGCAAAATGGGAAAAAGTCACTTTTGTTCTTGACCAAGACATGTTCATACTTTGGTGCCATTTTGAATTCAGCATGCTTAAGCTACATTACAGGTCCTAAAACCCTTTGACACTCAATAATTTAATGCAAAACCCTTGTGTCTTAGCATTATCTTGTTCATTAAACCATTACACAAGAGATTAACCTTAAAATGGAAAAAGCACTTTAGCCATATTTGAAAAGATTGCTTTATGTCAAGTTCACATATCTTTGAAGTACAAAGAAATCTCTGAGGCATAAGTTATGAGACACATTGCACTAATCAAGACAAGGCTTTGCAGCATGATTAGGGGGCCTACATAAGCTTGTAACAAGGATTTGGCATTTTAACTTAAGAAATAAGAAACATTGCATAATAGTTACCAACTTCCATATCAGTGAACCAGGCCTTAGAGAAAGATATCAAACACATTCCAAACATTGATCCTAAGCTGAAGCACGACCCTAACATCCCTCATACACTCCCATTCCTAGAATCACCTTCAAACTGCAAGAACAGGGCAGGGCCTGCAGTTTGAGTGCCATCTCTCTTTCCTCTCAAGCTTTCTTGCCCAAACCAGTTCACACACCTTCCCTATCATCTATGCAGGCTAACCAAAACCTAAAACACGACCTGTAACTCCTCTAACTAGTTCCACCATTTTCACTTTTCTGATTTGCAGGTGAAGTGCTCTAGCACGATTCAAAAGCTTTCAAGACAAAGTAAATCTTGGAATAGCATCCCTGGACCTCAAGGAAGCTATACCAATCATCACCTTGCACTGAAAGCTTCTCCATTGCCAGATAGAACTTCAACTGAACAGGTAAGTTCATGAACTCGTATCTCTCTTATTAGGCATTGCTAGCTTTAGGTTTGTGAAGGAAACATGTCACAATCATAGCCCTGAACATGCCCATATAATTAGATTTCATTTATATTATGTGTGCTGCAAGAATTTTGAGCCTGAACATTGATAAAAAGCTAGGTCAGAAATTGGGGGAGAGGAAATTCTCCCTCATCTTAGAGAGTTAAGACAAGTTCTTTATATCCCTGAATTCGTCTCTTGATGCTGAACATTTTTGATGTTGAGAGTTTTCATTAAAAAGCCAGGAATCAGAATGTTTGAATCAGTAAGCAAAGCGCGCGTTTTTTGAACGTTTTCTGGCTGGAGGTTGAAGAAGGGTCTATTGGGCTGGGCTTGTTCCATATTTCTTATTTGCACCATGTTTTTGGTTTTACACCCCCTAAGCCCATTTCATTCATTTTAATGATTTTTTTGACTTTTTCTTTTTGGTTTGACTTATTTATTTTTCATCATAATATAAAAAAAAATAAAAATAATTTTTTGTACCATTTTTCTATTTATTAGGAATTTATTTACTTAAATTAGTATTTGTACATAAATAAAGAAATAGATACATTTTACTTAAAATACAAAAAAAATAATATAAACACATTTCATTTTCATTTTTATTTTGTTTTACTTTCTGAAAATATTTTATGGAAAAAATACTTTTTATTAAATATTAAATATTATTAATTTGTATATATAGTACCTATTTAGTAAATAATACATATATATATTTATTAATGTATTTAGGATAAAAATGCAAAAATACATACACTTTTTATTTTTATTAATATTTAAATATAAAAATATCTTTTGACAAATATACTTCATTTTATTTTATTTTTATACAATAAATAAATACTTGTACATAAGAAATAAATAATGCATTTTATTTAATAGAATTAGGGTTTAACCTTAAACATGAAAAACTCCCAAAAATAATACTTTTCTTTTTGTTTATTTTGACACATAAAAACACTTTTTTTTCATACATACAAAAAACAATTTTTACATCTTGCATATTTATTCTTATTTTATTTAATTTATGCCAATTAAATATCCTTGTAAATAATTCCAAATTGATGTAATAGTTTAGGTTTAAATTCCTTGTTAAAAATCCCCATTTGAACATTTGTACCCCCCCTTCCCATATATGGTTTTGTAATAGCTTAGTAAATTTATTTTCGCACTTTATTGCTTTCTAATTATACCATGTTAGAATTAGGGTTTGTATGCGAAAAAACAACGAAAATAGTTTTGACCTAATTTCAAGATAAACAAGCATGAAAATGGACACACAAATCACACTTGCACCCCCTAGGGTATTCCACTTGTTGCCTTTCAAAATTGGGCCATATTGCATGTTAGGTCTCTTTGGGCAAAACAAACACAAATCAAATGATCATAGTCCCTCGATGACGCTTTCAAAATGTTGCCTAAACAAATGATCAAGTCCCTTAAGAAAAATTGCCCAAAGATACTTGACACCATTGCAATTATGGTCTAAACAATGACCAGCGCCCGTCCCTTTCACATCCTAACATGAGATTGTCCACCAAATACAATGGTGGAACAAACTTATTAAAAGGGTTAAAACATAGCAATAAACTTTGATAAATTTAGGAGTAGATAACATCTTAGTTACTTGAATCAAACTTGCAAAAACAAAATACTTGCCTATTTTCTAAAAAACCACACCTCACAACACTTTCAAAACAAAATTTCAAAAACAAATGAAAACCTTTTCAAAAAGACATACACCTTTGTATACATCCCAACATGGATCATTACAAAGGTTGCCACCACATTGGCATCTTTTTAAAACATTTTCAAACCCACACACACAAGCACCATTTCAAACAATTGAAAACAAAAGGCAAGTGATCTAAGCAAGTAACTAAGAGCCCATGGATAACCATGGATAGAAAGGGTGCTAATACCTTCCCTTTCTATAATCTACTCCCCGAACCCAAGAAAACATCTCAAAGGTTTTTGCTGTGCTTTTTAAACCTTTCCTTAGGATAAAATAAAAAGTCGGTGGCGACTCTTGCTCAACCGAAACATTTGCGAAAACAAACGCAAAACCATAGTCAGTTCTCCCACCGTATCACAGGTTTCACTACAGAGGCTTATATGGTTGTTCGTCACGCTCGTGCTGGAAGACCCCTACTATGTGTTAGCAACAATGGAGTCAATGAAATAGAAGATGCTGACAATGACTATGACCTTGAGAACTGGATATTTTCGACCATCGGTAACAAGCTTAGAAACTAGAAGACTCAAGACATTATCTCAGTCTCCTTTAGTCAGGAGTATTATCTACTTTTTGTTTTATTGCTTTCAAAGTTTTGGTTATGTAATTTGTTTTAAACAGTGACTTTAGGCCTTGTGACTTACTTGGGGCACAATGGTCCACTTGTTAAGGGTTGTCATTTCATAAACATATCTTCATTTAATAAAGCATTGGATATTTTGCATTCAAATTTATGCTCTTTGTCTTTCTTTAATTTTTATCACTTTCAAAATAGCTATGTGCTCTTACACACACCCACACAATAAATTGCAGATCCACATTCACTCTAGATCCTGTTGATAACGATTCTGTTATTGCCGCTTATGACTTTGAAAATATGATCTACCAAGCCGAGGACGAAGGTGAGGAAGATTTTGAAATACCTAGAGAACTTTCCATGTTGTTAGTGCAAGAGGGAAAGACTATTCAGCCGCATGAAGATCCAGTTGAAGTCATAAACTTGGGCACTGAAACAAATAGGAAATAAGTCAAGATTGGGGATAATCTAGAAGGCAATGTCAAGAACAGGTTAATTCAGATGTTGCATGACTATGTTGAGATGACTTCCCACTTCCATATATTAATGTTCTAGTTGACAACACCGTTTAACACAAGGTATTCTCCTTCATGGATGGTTTCTCGGGTTATAATTATATCAAGATGGCACTTGAAGACATGGAGAAAACTACCTTTGTTACACAGTGGGGCACTTTCTATAACAAATTTATGCCTTTTGGGTTGAAGAACACCGACGCCACATATCTGCATGCCATGGTATCATTGTTCCATGACATGATCCATCACGAGATAAAGGTCTACATCGAGGACATGATAGTCAGATCCCAGAATGAAGAGGAACATCTTGACCATCTACACAAGCTATTTGAGAGACTGAAGAAATACAAATTGAGGCTGAATCCAAATAAATGCACCTCTGGGGTCAAAGCTATTCAATAAATGTTAGTCCCCAGTACTGAGAAATAAGTCATAGGTTTCTTATGACGACTGAATTACATTTCCTGATTTATTTCTCATTTGACTTCTACTTGTGATCCGATCTTCAAGTTACTGAAGAAAGATCAAATAATAAAGTGGAATGACGATTGTCAGATAGCTTTTGACAAGATTAAAGAGTATCTCCAAGAACCTCCAATTCTGATGCCACCAGATGAAGGAAGACCTATGATCATGTACTTAACAGTATTAGAGAACTCAATGGGGTGTGTATTGGGACAACATGACAAGTCTAGTCGAAAAGAGCATGCAATATACTACCTTAGCAAAAAGTTTACCGAATGTGAAACAAGATACTCACTGCTCGAGAAAACTTGTTGCACTTTGGCATGCGCTGCTCGCCGACTAAGATAGTATATTCTAACTCATACTACCTTGTTGATCTCTAAGATGGATCCAATCAAATAAATATTCGAGAAGCCCGCTATCTCCGGAAGAATAGCCCGATGGAAAATGGTCTTGACAAAATATGAAATTCAGTACACCACTCAGAAGGAAATCAAAGGAAGTGTATTGGTGGATCATTTGGCTCATCAAGCTATAGACAACTACCAGTCTATGAATTTCGAGTTCCTAGATGAGAATATCATGCTAGTTATAGATTGTGAAGAACTTAGACCATATGAAGGACCTGATCCAGAATCTCGATGGACTATGTTTTTCGATGGAGCTTCCAACGCTCTTGGTAATGGAATTGGTTTTGTGATCATCTCCCCCAAGGGTTTCCATACCCCCTTCACCTCCAGAATTTGCTTTGACTGCACCAACAACATGGCCAAATACGAAGCATGCATCATGGGTATCAAAGCCACTATTGATATGAGAATCAAGTTTTTGAGCATATATGGGGACTCATCCCTAGTAATCAGTCAAGTTAAGGGAGAATGGGACACGAAGCATCTGAATCTCATTCCTTATCGAGAGCATGAGTTGGCTTTATTTTCATACTTCGAGGAAATCACTTTTGAACACATTCAACGAGAAGAGAATCAACTGGAATATGCATTGGCTACCATGTCATATGTTTTCAAAGTCAGATGGGACAATGAAGCTCCTCGAGATACTATTGAAATACTAGACGAGCCGACACATTGCTATGATATTGACACTGACGAAGTAGAAGAGAAACCTTGGTTTCATGAAGTTAAAAGGTACCTCGAAGCTCAAGAGTACCTTGAGGGGGCGTCTATCAATTACAAGAAATTCCTATGGATATTCTCTGCCATGTTTTTTCTAAGTAACAAAATTTTATACAAGTGCAACCATGATTCGACTCTGCTTCGTTGTGTTGACAAGAAGGAAGTTGAAAAGATTATGGAAGATATGCACGAAGGTATTTTTGTTACTCATGCTAGTGGGAATACAATGGATAAAATGATCATGAGAGCGGGTTACTATTGGTCGACTATGGAAACTGATTGCCATCATCATTCCAGAACTTGTCATAAATGCCAAATCTACGTTGACAAAATACATGTACCTCTAATTCCTTTGAATGTATTGACTGCTCCTTGGCCATTTTCAATGTGGGGCATTGATATGATTGGAGAGATTAAGCCTACTGCTTCTAATGGACATCGTTTCATCCTCATCACCATCGATTATTTCATAAAGTGGGTTGAAGCGGACTTATTTGCCTCTGTCACCAAGAATGTTGTGTCCCGGTTCATTAAGCATAACCTCATCTGTCGGTATGACATCCTCGAAAGGATTATCACGGATAGTGGTACTAATCTGAACAATATTATGATCACGGAACTTTGTACACAGTTCAAGATCAAGCACCACAACTCTTCTTCGTATCGACCAAAGATGAATGGCACAGTGGAAGCCGGCAATAGGAACATTAAGAAGATTATACAGAAGATGAAAGTGACATATAAAGATTGGCATGAGATGTTACCATTTTCTCTTCATGTCTATTGAACTTCAGTATGAACATTGACTGGGGCAACTCCATTCTCTCTAGTCTACGGCATGGAAGTTGTCTTACCTGTCGAAGTCCAGATTCCTTCTTTAAGGATTACGAAAGATGCATACCTAGACGAAGATGAGTGGATTTAGACTAGGCTAGACCAGATAAGTTTGATTGACGAGAAAAGGAATGCGACTGTTTTCCATGGTCATATGTACCAAAAATGCATGATCAAAGCCTTCAACAAAAAGGTCAAGCATCAAGTATATCAGGCTGGTGACTTGGAAATAAAGTGCATCATCCTACCACAAGGTGATCCTAGGCGCAAATGGACTACCACCTACATAGGGCCATTTGTAATCAAGAAGATATTTTCTACTTGTGCTATGATACTTACCACCATGGACGCTGAAGACTTTTCGCACCCTGTGAACGCACATAGTCAAAAGATACTACACATAAAAGTGACCTGCTAGGTTGACTGGCCTAGAAAAAAATAAGGACATCCCGGTGAAACAAAAGGGTTCGGGCAAAATTTAGGGGTATATAAAGATTGTACACCCAACAAGTTGAAAACCTGAAAACGCGGCTTGGGCAAAAAAGGGTATCCCGATGGACTGAAAACCCGAAAGGGCGGTCCAGTAAAAAGTTAATTAAAGCATACGACTATGTCCTATTGGATCATATACTTAGAACAAGCTTTATTACCAACGTCAAGTTCAAATGGTACGTATCAATTCAGTTAACTTTTTCCGACAGTGAGGGATGAGATGCTCGAAGATATAAAGGTAATAATAGAGTTGAAACTCGACGGGGTCATTTACACATAGCTATATGTTTTTCTTTACTTTTCATTTTTACGGCGATTTACTCTTACTAGGATTTATGTCTCTTTGTACAAAATCTCATGTTTATAGGAAAATTTTAAATACAATTCAATTTCAAAATTCAAATTTGTTTCACTTTTTCTGTTTTTTTACAAAAAATGTCAAATGAATAAATTTAATGAACATATGCATGTGAATATGATTATTATTGAAGAATTGAAAAACACAAGAAGGAGGGTTGAATTGGGATCTTAAAAATCAATGCAAATGACACGATGATTTTTATCCTGGTTCATTTAATCTCAAACTACTCCAGCCAACCCGCCAAGGTGATTTCTCCTCTCTCCAACGAGGTCTTAATTCACTAATCAAACTGACTAAAAATCTACTTTTACAACTGCCAAAGTATTCTTGAGTATCACCACAACCCGGTATATCTCAAGGAATTGCACTGAACAAAATATGAACAAAGCAGTGTACAATATGTTTTTCGTTACAAAAATAGTATCACAAACTTGTGATGTATTACACAATTTAGAGAATAATATGAATAAGCAGTAGCAACGTTGAAAGATTGTGAATTGTAGTGTTGTAAATCGTGAACGATTTAACCTTGTCCCTTATTTAAATAGGCGCAACAATATTGTGTAATTGAAAACTTGATAAATGTCAGTTAATGCACTTTCCTCAATTAGAAGATCCTTGTCTGTTTGTAGTCGTTGCAATTGATACAACTTTGATGAATAGTAACGCTTCAGAACATTAAGGAATCTGTTTGTTGCTTGCTTCAGAACTTGGAAGGTCAGAATCATAAGGTCATGTTTGCAGCGTTAGACTTCCATTCAGAATTAAAATGTCTTTCTCTTAGTGCAAATTCTGATCTTCATTCATCAGAACATTCTGAGATTAGTCTACATTCACAGCAGGAACAACCTTGTAGATTAACTTCTGAGCCACTTCCATCAGAACTTCTCTACAAAATAGAATATAATTTTAGAGTGCATATTTTTTGTGTTTGTTATCATCAAAACTCTTACGAGGTTTGTAGAATCAAACTATGTTCTAACAATCTCCCCCTTTTTGATGATGACAAAAACTAGGTTATTTCAATAAAAATATACAGAACATAACGCATTAGAGAGTGTCCCCCGGAGTTGAGTACTCAGATAGAGATGAATTACTTCCCTGAAGTTCATTCTGATCAGAGATTTTGATGCATATTCTTCTGTCTTCATCAGAGTTTTGTTCCTGTTTTGCTTTCAGAAAAAAAACGAGAAGTTATGATATTCAAAATGTTTGAGACCTTGTCCCGATATACTGTTATTTAAAATATCTTACGTTCTCTCCCTTTTTGTTAGGAATCAAAAAGAAATAAAATCACTAATATTCAGAGTCAAAAAGATGATTTATATTAAAACATATTTCAATAACATTTTTAGAGCCAGATAAAACAAGATAAATGAATGCAGAAAACAAGTTATAAACACTAAGATTGAGGAGGGGGAAGTCGTGTGAACAACACTTCCAGCAAGCTCTTAATCTAAGTTCTTGATTCCTCTTGTTTTCCCAGCATTTCCTTGATTTCTTTGCTCGTGTCTTCTTGCTTGTTCAATCTTTCTTTGATTACTGATTTCTCTTTCTTTAACTCTTCCAGAGTTTGCATAACCAAAGATGAAGCCGATGTATCCACAGAAGATGCAAGTTTCTCAGAACATTCTGTAGCATTTTCTGATTCAGTGGCTTCTTCAGTTGCTTTGCCTTTTTCTTGAATAATATCCAGAGGAAGATTTTCAGAGTATGGTTCAATAACTTCTGAAGGTTGGTGCTCTTTCGAGGGAGCATTGTCCAGCCGAAGAATAGATTTCCTTTCCCAGTGACTCAAAACTTGATCCTTGAAAACTTTCAACTGATCACAAAAGTTTTGTTGAGCCAGGTCATATCTTAATTCTTTGAGTTTCTGGGACTCTAAGTTGAACCATCTTCTAAACCGATTCCAGTGAGAATCAGAAGCAACATGATTTAGATTTTCTAAACCTGCTTTCTTCAAAGAGTTAATCCATTCCATTAATTCTGTTTCAAAAATCAATAAGTTTCTACTGACACCTGCTTTGGTTATAGTTGGTTTTGGTTTGGGAATGGCAATTTTGTGAGAGGTAGAGGCTAGGTGATCCAGCGCTTCTAAGTCAATGACTGTCCCGAGGTGATCTTCTGGAGGGTTAATAGGAGAGGGAGTAGGAGAATCATAAATGATGATTGGTGATCGAGGTTTTTTTGGTGGAGTGGAATGATAAGGTGATGGATTTTATGGAATGTCTAGGATGGAGAGAGGTTGTCGAACCATGACAGGTTCTGTTATTCTAGGAATTGGTGTGGTTGTATCAGAGTCTGTGTTTGAATCTTATGGTTGGTTAGCGATAACGTTAGGATTTTCTGGGTGAGTGGTTTGGAAGTTTGGATTTTTTGTTTGAGGAGCTTGAAGGTTTGGATTTACCAGGTTAGGAGTTTGAAGATCTGGATCAAATTGATCAATATTAGAAAGAAATCTATCAAGTTCTGGTCGATTTTGTTCAAAATGTGGATAGGGAGAGAGAGGTTCGTTTAACATGTTTTCCAGAGTTACAGAAGGGTTAAAATCTATATCAAAACCTTCAAAAGTTTGAGGTGATGGATCTTCTATTGGTTTATGAGAGGAGGGTGTTTCAGATGTTGGAAAAACTACTGATTCTAAAACAGAAATAAAATAAGTGTTACCTTTATTTTTATCAACTTTTGGAGTCCTCTAAGAAGATCCTTCTCCCGCAGATTTTCTCTTTCTGGACTTCTTTAGGACAACATCTGGAGCTTGCTGATGCAGATCACGAATGTTTAGCTCTGGAACAGTTCCATCCTTCTTGCATGCTTCTAAGTATCTGACCACTATTTCTGGTGTAGCATCAATTTCAGAAAATAGAGGAAAATCTTTCAAAAGGATTCTCCTTGAAGTGATGACTTCATGTGTAGCAATGATTGGCTCCTTCTTAATGCTGTCAATAATCTTCATCTTTTTCAGGTTCATGGCATTAAGGGTTTTCCAGCACATGCCTCCAGCGTGCTTATCTGCTTAGCTTCAGTCAGATGCTCTATTAACCTATTCTCAGTCAAAATATCTGAAATTAACCTGTCCAGACGTATCCAATCCCTCTTGGTTTTTTCATCTTCTCTTGTTTCTTTCAAGCTTGTTCTTAGATGATTGAAAAGCAAGTGAGGAAGGTTTATTCTTGTCTTCTTAGAAATGAAATATAGCAGAAACTGTTGATCAATATTGATGCAGTCAGAAGAGCTTGTTAGCTTCCTGTGGTTGATACATCCCAAAATGATCTTAGCCCAGATTCTGAAGTAGTCCTTCAGATCTCTAATCTTGTTGGATGGCTGTCCAGAAGTGAAGATTACTCTTGATATGGATTTTAGGTCAGAGCATTTCTCAGCCATGTCGATGCACCTGATTCCTCCGCCATTGTACCCAATCAGCTTTGCAATCAAATCTTCAATAATTGCAATTTTCTTCCTCATTACATAAGACATTACTTGGTGATTAGAGGAGGTTGCATGAATCCGGAATTTCTTTACCAAAATTGGGAACACTGGACCTAGAAGACGATCGAAATACCTGTTCCAACCTTGAGCAGATACATCTGCAGAATGATCAAACCCATTCTCCTTCAAGCTTTTAAAGTCGATGATAAGCTTGTAGTGAACCTCAAGAGATTCAATTGGAGTGAGTAAGGTTCTTATCAGTTATTCGTACTCTTCTGCTGTTGATGATGAACCAGGAGCACATTGAATATTTTTAGCGCTTGAAGAATATGCCATTGTTCACACTGACTGTTTGAGATTTATGAGAAAAAGGGTTTTTGCAAACGAAAACTAGAGAGAAAAATAGAAGCGAGAAAAAGTAAAAGTGACAGTGAGTGTCTATTTATAATCAATTTGAAAACTTAATCAATAAGAAAGAGAAAAAAATTAATGATTGCACAGCAATTATGAATCCTGAAAATAGGGGATGGCGTGGAGATAAGAAACAGTTAACAATGACATGTGTCTCAATGCACCCAATCAAATCCTTAGACCCTTTAGAATTTGAACGCGTGTTCAGCCTTAGAAGAACGCTCGTGAGAGTATGATAGATATCGATAATATGAACTGCACACCTCTATCTTTGAAATGAACCGTTCAGATCTTCTTAGATAGATTCTGATGCAACTGTTCTTCTAACTTCTGAAGACTTGTTGATCAGATGTTCACAAAGAAAACATAAAGTTCTGAGGGTTAATGAATATATAAATAAAAATCTTATTCTGGATATAATTTCATGCTGAGATGTTTCAGAATGAAATTAAACCTATCGTCAGAAAGTGGTTTAGTAAATACATCAACCCATTGATGGTCTATGTCAATAAATTTTAAGGAAATGATTCCTTTCTGAATATAGTCCCTAATAAAGTGATGTTTTATTTCTATATGCTTAGCCCTAGAGTGCAAAATAGGATTCCTAGATAAACATATTTCAAAAGTATTATCACATAATATAGGAATGTTACTCTCAAATATGTTGAAGTTTTCAAGCTGACTCTTCATCCAGAGCATCTGTGTGCTGCATCCAGCAACTGCTATGTATTCAGCTTCAACAGTTGACAAAGAAATTGTGGATTTCCTCTTGCTGGTCCATGAGATCAGATTTTCTCCCACAAACTGGCAGCTTCTAAAAGTGCTTTTTCTTTATACTTTGTCTCTAGCGAAGTCAGCATTACAGTACCCTACTGTAGCGGTAGAAATTTTCAAGACTAAGCCATTCGATTGACTAGACTTATACAAATCAAAAATAAAAATCGCCACCGCGCTTTATTGTTTCCAAAGGAATGGGAAAAGAGAGAATAACTCAAAAAAGAGGGGGACAGATTCAAGGTAAGGGGGTTGGTTATGTAAAGGGAAGGTATTACCACCCTAAATATCTACGGTACTCTGCATGAACCTCTTTGTAAAATCTGTATATTTTGGCTATAAAAATGTTGTATAAAAATAGATAGTGGAGGTGAGAAAAGAAGTATTTTTTTATGATTTTTGCACCCACCGCGGTTGCAAACCTTTAGTGCCTACATACCACCTTTCGTGCAATAGGGGATGAGGGTACACGTAGTTCCTCTTTAAAAATTTTAAAATGTAAGTGTGTTGGTTAATTTTTATGAGATAAGACATCATTGTCATTGTCCGTGTGGAAAACATACTTACTACCCAAAATAATGAGGAAGGAGAATTTGCATCATCTCAAAGTGGAGGATATGACTTGGATTTTAAAATCAACAATGCCTCACTCAACACCCAAAAATATCTCACTTCACTACATATTGTAGAAGTATAGTTGTTTGCATCACTACAAGGATTGACAAGAGTCCAATATTTTGAGAAAAGTTTAAAGTAAAAGCAAAAGTGGCAAAAATGGTTTTAAATGAGATTTATTGACTTTTAGTCTTCCCACAAAAAATGTCAAGGTATTATTAAGTTGATTGAAGTTTATTTATGAAAAGGTTTTGAAGATGCATGGACCTAAGTCCAAGTTTATTATGAAAGTGGTTCAAGTTTAAAACAAGAATAATTTTCGAAAGGAGAGAGAAGATTTTTGAAATTAAAGAAGATGGGAGGAGAAGAAGAGACTATCCTAAAGCATAAGATAAAAGCTAGGGATATGAATCATCTAACCCACAAGAAGCTAATACTTGACATTATGAGTCAAGATAGAATTCACATTCTTTGGATTTAAACCAGTCAAGCAAAGATACTAGACCTCTTGAGAGAAGCAAACTTCAAGTATATTAAGTCTTCATAAAAAATTGGACAGAGTAACAACTGTATACGGGTGAATTCCAGACTCCAAACAAAGTATGTAATCACATTAACCTGCACACAAAACAAACAAACAACCCAGTGTCTTGAGGCAAAACTCAAGAACTCCAGACAAAATATCAATTAAGGTCATAGGTCTCTAACATAGGCCAATGTCTCTAATCCTAAGTCCATGAAGTCCAATACTCCATAATGCCAAGGATAGTAACCAAACTGTCCAAATATCATTAAAGTTTTTTTATGGTTCATATTGATTGTTAGGTATCTTAGAAGAGAAAATAAAAGGCTCAAGTGAGAAAAATAAAAAAAAGACATGAAATGTAATTCTTAATGTAAATGGTACATAAAGCATAAAAAAATAAAATAAAAGGGCATAAAGTAAAAATAATTTAATAATTAGTGGTTAGTTGGATGACCATCTTGAAACTTGCATTTGGAACTAATTAGAGGATTGGTAGAACCAAAGATTCCACACAACAAGTTGCATTTTCTTTTTGTCAAGTATATCATCCATTTGGAATCCTCAAAAGTACCATTTAATGATCAACGATGTTTAAGTGATCCGTGTTGACCAAAAGTGTTGTAGATCCATTAGAGGATTGGTAGAACCAAAGCCCCCAAACAATGAATCTCAAGGTTATTGGATCAAAGAGATAAAATTAACATACTTTGCTTGCAAACATAGTTTGCGCCATAAATGATCATTTATTCGAATCAGGGAAAAATGTAGTGCTATGTTAATCAATCGTAAGTGGACTTATGTATAATTTGCACCTATTTTGAGGCCGATCAATAGTAATCTATGCACCATTTGTTTTGAGACATGATATAGAGATCATGCTCCAATAACATTTAGTGCAATGAGAAAGGGACAAGATGAAGAGGGGTGAGAGAGACCATACAAACCACATTTAAATTAAATTTAGATCAAACTATTATTAAAATTATTCATCCATTTTTGTGGAGTTATACTCAACACCATGGATTCAATGATGTTAATAAAGTTCATGATAAAAAATTTAACCCAAGATCAGCCAGGAAATAATCACAAAATAATATTGCATTTAATATATACATTAAAAAAGGTTTTAGAAATAAGGGATAAAAATATCAACTATGTTCAAATTAATCAAGAAATAAAAAGTAAGACCATAGAAAAATCAGAAATGGATTCAAATTTTTTTATAAAATTTTTTGGTAATTTTTTAAAGTCAGAAACTATTTTTAAAATTAAAAGAAATGAGTAAAGTAAACCAAAAATGATAAAAAATTCCAAAGTCAGAAATAAAAAATAAGTGAGGTTACCAATATATGTTACAATATCATTGGATCATTCCATATTTTATTTCAGAATTTAAAAATGCATAAAAGTATTTTTAAACATTTAACACAAATCAAATAAAGTGAAAATTTATAAAAAATACCAAAACACAAAATAAAATTGTGAAAAAATAAAAACCAGAAAGAGAAAAATCAAAAATATGTTTCATAATTTTTACAGATTTTTGGACTAAAAATGATTTTTCTATGATTTTTTGAAATTTAAAACAATTAAATATAAAAATCAGAAAAGAAAATAAAAACCCAAAAAATATGGGCCATCTAATCAATGTCAAAACGCGTTAGTAAATAGATCAAGTGGACCTGGGGCGCTGGGGAAGTTATGGACTTTAATGGATAATGCATTGAATCATTAATTAAATCAGATTTAAAAAAAAACAAGTGGAGTTCCATCATTGGTTGGAAGATGACACATTGGTCATCTTCAACCTCCAGCCAACATGAATTGCAGGTCTCTCAAACTGTATAATTAGAAGCTCAGACCTATGCCATTTGCTTCGTCTCTTCAAGACGAAGACAACCACACCTTCGCGACAAATTTATATAAACTGTAGCTCAAGCAAATTGAAAGGAAAGTTTTGAAAAGGGATTTGAAATTTCATTGTCAAAACAAGTTTTCAGATGAAAATAATTGTTGCGACTAGAACCAGGGCAATGAGAGCATCACAATGATATCAAAGTTTTGAAGAATTGATGAAGGAATCTACCTATTGAAGTTGAGTTGCAGAGCTCTGAAATTGGACTTCTATGGAGAAATTTAGGACACGATTCTTGAATGTAATTATATGGTTAGCTTCAGGGAAGATCAAGGAAGGTGAATTAATGGAAAAATTGGATTGAAAAAGGCTTGAAAGCATATTTCGAAGTAGCAGAATTTTGAGTTATGGAACAAGTTTGGCAGGGTGATTCTGGCTATCCAAGCTTGAGGAAATGAAAAGGGGTCTTAGGGCATGATTCTTGATGCTTTAAAAAGACGAGGTTACAAAATTGGAAATGGAAATAGAATGGAATCAAATGGATGCTTGAGCTTAAAGTTACATGGAGTCAAAGTTGGAAAAAAAGTTGACTTTCCATACTTAGAAATATTTCAAAGTTTTCTTCAAAAGTTACCTATAATGTTTTGCATCCAAACATGGCCTTCCACTTGAAATTTTCTCTTGACCAAAAAATATGGCATGAAATAGACCTCTTGAATGACATTTTGAAACTTGAACCATTAAAAATCTCCAACAATTGAGAGAGTTATGAATTGTTGAAGTTGGCAACTAATCATGAAATGACCTATAATATTTTGTATCCTTAGGGCATCTTCCATCCATGTTCTCACTTTGCACATAAAAGAAGGAATAAAGTTAACCTATTAAAGATCATTGTGGAAAAATAATGGGTTCAAGGTGATAAAAATTGGCCAAGTTATGATCATTTGAAGTCACAAATGAGAAATTGGGGGTTCATCTGGAGGACTTGTAATATTTCTTCATCATCAAGTTTCTTCCACATGAAAACTCCTTGAAACTTTTGAAGTGATTTGTTGATAACCCTTTAAAGAGAAGGATGTCTTTGGAATCACTCAAAAATACCAAAATATGAGCAAGATATAATTCTTTGAAGTTCAAAACCCTAGCTTCTAGATCATGAAAATTCTTTGAGGAACCTTGATAATTTTGAACAAAATTCTTGTACCAACACAAATGCTTTGTAAATAGAAGTTGTTGAGGATGAAAATGAGAATTCATAGCCACCAAAACCACTTCCATATCTTGATAATTTAGAGAAATATGCACTTGTGATCAATGGGAACAAGGCCTTGTCCAAGCATGAGAACTTCTTCAATCAACCCCTTGTACTTTTGGATCAATGTTGATATCTTGGAATGTAGTGAACTAAAATAACCTTGCCATGCAATTTCCTTCAATACAACTCCAATGGCGAGGTTTGAACTTCTCAAGCTTTATTGACTAGGGCATGGAAATAAACTCATGAAACCATGGAACAACTTGTTAAATCCCGTTGCCTTTACCTACATGAGTAACAAGCAAGACAAATAAACATTGCATTTTATTAATTAAAATAAGAAATCAAGACAAAAATATTCATGATCACAAAAGAACACAAGTCAATGTGCTTGGTGATTCCTCAAAGAGCAAAGCTAAAGATAGGGAGGGGAACCAAGAATCCTAATGTGATCTTGTTGTGATGGAATCAACATGGTATGATGAGGGGATCTTAGGGGCAAAAATTGGGGTACAACACCTACTAAATTGTATTTACTGGTTTTTCTATAAAACAAACCAAGGTTAGTAGTACCTTTCAGATACTTGAAAATTCGCTTAACAGTTGTTAAGTGAGATTCTCTAGGATCTGATTAGAATCTGGCACATAAGTAAACACTGTATAGAATGTTAGGTCTTGTAGCTATAAGATATAAGAGAGAACCAATCATACCTCTGTAGATCTTCTCTTCTACCTTTTTAATTACCTCTTCCTTTTCCATAATGCATGTGGGATGCATTGGAGTCTTAGATGGCTTACACTCTGATAGGTCAAATTTCTTCAGAAGTTCTTTGACGTATTTGCTCTGGTGTATGTAGGTTTCTTATGGAGTTTGATTGATCTGAATGCCCATAAAGAATTTGAGTTCTCCCATCAAGCTCATTTCAAACTCTGCCTTCATAGACTTAGCAAATTCTCTTTCCAGAGAAGCTTTAGTAGATCCAAATATTATATCATCTACATAAATTTGACAAACTAAAATGCCATTCTTAAATGTCTTACAGAACAAGGTTGTGTCCACTTTCCCTCTCGTGAATTCCTTTTCTAACAGAAAGCTACTAAGTCTTTCATACCAAGCTCTAGGAACTTGTTTCAGACCATATAGTGATTTCTTTAGTTTGAAAACATATTATGGATGTTTGGAATATTCAAACCCAGGGGGTTGGTACACATAAACATATTCATCAATGTATCCATTTAAGAATGCACTTTTGACATCCATCTGATAGAGAGTGGTGCCATTATTCACAACAAAAGAAATTAAGAGTCTGATAGATTCTAACCTGGCGACTGGAGCAAAGGTTTTTGTATAGTCTATCCCCTCTTGCTGACTATAACCTTGTGCAACAAATTGTGCCTTATTTCTGATGACTTCTCCTTGTTCATTCAGTTTGTTTCTGAATACCCACTATGTTCCAATGACGTTGAATCCTTTTGGTTTGGGAACCAGATCCCATACGTCATTTCTGGTGAATTGATTTAACTCCTCCTGCATAGCCACTATCCAGTTGTTGTCCATAAGAGCTTCATCAATGGTAGTTGGCTCAATCAGAGATATGATCGCGACTTTATGAGCCTGTCAGGATACTAACTGCAAGTATACAGTTCAGTCGTTCTAGTTTTAAAAGATTATCGAACCCACAGAGACTGAGGATCAATCACATACGATCTAATGCTACAGTTTGTCTAACTAAGCAATGAATATTCGATTTTTGGGGGAAACAATTTAATTAAAAATAATAGTACTAGTTATACCGGTATGTGATAATCGGACTTCGGGAATTCGGTGAATCGCTTGGCCTATAAAGTATTTCGGTAAAAGCTAATTGTTTAAAAACCTGAGACATACACTCTCGTGTTCATGAAATAAGTTATGCTACTAAACCTAGTGGATGCACTTTAAATTTAATAACACTTTTTGAAAACAATTTGAATTTAATTAATTTATTAAAACACTCTCGTGTATTTAAAAATTAATATTTCGTTACCACTATCTGGGTTGAACCCCAGCTCTCGCATGCAGGTTCTTGCCTTAATTAATTTCCAACTCTCATGGCAAAATCGTGTTAATTAACCTCTCACTCTCGTGATAAGGTTAGTTAAATTAATCTTGGAAATTGGAAACCAGAAATTGTTTTATAAATATTTTTGGCCAAGGTATCACTGAATTCTTTTAGTTCTTACGGGTCACATACCAGTATTAATAATTTAGCCGGACATAATTAACTTGAAAGCAATAAAATTCAAAATATAATTCATAACAACAATTGGCATAATATAAAAACTGAATAAATATTAATTGCAATAAAAACCTGGAATCAAAGTTGCTATGGTAATCTTGAAGTATTATAATAATCCTTGAGCTTGATTGCAGTAAATAATTCGTGTTAATTCTTGAAGGAAGAATTAACACTTAAAACTAAAAACTAAAACTTGGAATGAAAATTACAGGAACGTGAAAACAATATTCCAAAACAAGGAAATGGAAAATAATTGCAAAAGAATAATAATATTTGTTCTGAGGAAATTTCTTCGACCCCTGGTACTTTGCACTGGCACACATATATATAGCATAGAAAAAACAACAGTTAAGAAATCTTGAGGAAGTCTTCAATGGAGAAAATATAGGGAGCACTAATAGTGGGTGGAAGGAAAATAGGAGACTCATCAGGAAGATAGGAGAACGAGTCTACCCTTCAATGCCCACGTCTCTATCCATGTATAATGTCCACCTTCACGTGCGTGACGGTCGTCACAGGTGGGTGATGGTCGTAACGCGCTGAAGTAGCGCATTACGCTCGTCAGTGATGTGTGACGAGCGTTTCTCCAAGTTGGGGGGCGTTACGCCCGTCACAAGGGTGTGACGACCGTCACTGTTCCAAAAATCCAAACTTTGTATTTTTTTATTCTTTTTCTCTTTGTTTATTGTCTAGCCTTCTTCATGTTGTCCTTTTCCATCGGTTTGAGACGACAAATGTTATACCTGTAAAAAGACAAATAATCTCGGAATAATCGGGGGTTAGACGACTTAATGAAATATAAAATCGGTAAAAAGCATGGTAATTATATGATATGTTTTCTCGTTATCAAATTCCCCCATACTTAAACTTTTGCTTGTCCTCAAGCAAATAGTCATTCGAAAGGTCGGACAAGTTTCGTCAAGCGCATAAGCATGACATACCTTGGATTTTTAAAGTAGTTTCGGGAAATCCTTGTCGGTTCGGCCAATACTTGAGTAAAACACTAAAGATACGCTAATGACACAAGCAATAAGCTTAGCTGTAGGCTTCCATTTCAAATGAGCTATCCAACAATTCCGTTATAATTCTGCCCGGAGTTCCTCGTATCTATTTCACCCGGTTTCGTTCTGGCGCAATCACATTAAGCCCTTTGTCTTAGCACGCACGTAGTGGAGTAACCGGTTAGTGACTTTGATCCTTTTAGAACGGGGTCTGGTACATGAATGTGGCAACCCTACATATGTTATCCAAATTGGAGGTTGTGGGGGATCGGGCCGTAGCACGCCCTACCGAGTTCAGAACCAGATACCTCTGAACCAACCAACACTGGATTCCTTCATTATTTACTCAGCTCTTATATGTGCCCGTCTATTTTGGTACACAAATTTTATTTTCTTTTAGCAGCGAGATAGGAAGGATATTTTTAGAATCAGGCATCAAACGCTTATATTCATCGATTCTCCACGTGGTTTATGTCAAGACGGTGCTGACTGCTAGTATAAACTACTAGGGGTTACTTCTAGAACTTGAAACTCCAGATATAGGTATAATGGTTATTGAAATGGATCGCGTAAGTAGGAAGTCTACGGTGTCAGAACCGTATCGATCTTGTTATGTCGTTTTCGGCTTCCTCAACTGGGATTTCGTTAAAATAGGTATGTCGGGCTAATGCGAAGATGAAAAATTTTCGGTATGGCTAAATAAAGCGAAGAATTTGATTCGAGGCATATTGTAAAAATTTACTAGTTTATAAAAGATGGAAAGGTACCTCTCCCACACTAAATCCGACATTGTCCTCAATGTTGCGGTATATAGGCGGGGAAGTACAATTACAAAAACAAACGGAAAGGAAATGAAACAGAAAAAAATAATAAACTACATAGAAAATAAAGAAAAACTACTGGTGACCACGTCCTCTACTCCTGGTGCGAGAGCGTCTGGTAGGAGTGACTTCTGTGTCAGTATCCTGGAAACCAAGGGTGCTGACGTCCAGCCTTAAGGCATTAAGCTCTGACAGGGCCTCATCCAACCTCTCATTCATGCTCCGTTGTTCAGTCAAGATCTGAGTGTTTTGAGCGCATAGATACTCATATTGCTCCTGCTGTCTTTTTTCAAGCGCTGCGCTCATTTGGATTTGCTGGTTGTTGGTCATAGTGCATGCACAAGATTTAATCGTGAAAACGGTTTAGAATGTGGATTGAGTAGTGGGTTGATGGAGTTTAAGTGTTGGAGTGTTGGAATTTGAGAGAAAATTTGAATGGGTACTGTTACGGATTTGGAAAAAAAAGGGAAGAATGAATGGAAAGTGGAACGACTTCTGTAATAGCAGAATCTGCTATTAGGCGCGCGTGATGACCGTCACAATGGGCTGACGGGCGTAACACGGTGAAACGCGTGTTACGCTCGTCATGGGGACGTTACGATCGTTACGGGTGCAAAGAATCATATTTATGAAATGGACGAAACAGTATAATTCCAAAACATTATAACACAATAATTCAATACATGCAGAGTATTTCCAACATACATCGTATAACAAAATTTTGCAAAATGATAATATGATAAGTAAATATAATATTAGATGTAACACACAGTAAATTTAATGAAAATGAAAATAAACTGAAAATGAAATAAAATGAAAATGAAATAAAATGAAAATAAACTGAAATTGAAATGAAAATAAACTGAAATTGAAATAAATATATGTTTCTAACAGAACTTTAAAAACTGTAAAGAGTAAACTTGTTTAAAATGAAATCATAAACTACCTAGAAACATAAAACACAAGGTAAAAATAAGTGATGATTCTGCTGCTTCATCCCAGTCGCGTCTTCAAGTCTTCGAAAGCTGTATGTATGTGATAAAACTGTTCCACAGTAATATCAGTTAAGCTTATCCCGTCCATACGCATACCCTTCAACTCGTTCTTGATTCCATGGATGTCCGTCTGGTAAATGTCCAGTGTAGAAAAGATCTTATTCAAATTTTCAGCATATTCCCCTTTTGTTATTGCAGGGGCATCAACATCCTCTACGATGTTGTTACCATCATGGTAACCAGGACGGGTCTCGGGGTCACTCTCATTAGACATCGTGGTATCATAAACTTGGTAGGATTATGGTGTCTCAGGTGTCGAAGGGTGGTCAGGAGGGTTAAGCTCATACAACCAATTGTCGCGATTGTGGGCACTTGTTTTGGCATGGTTAGGAAGTGTAAATGCCGCGACTACTTCGTCCCTTATCAAGTAATCAAAGGGTGCAGGACCTAGGTTACCTATTATTCGTAGGTGGAAACAAAAATCAATGTTCATAGGGTGGATTGAACCAAATTGTGTACACCTATGTAGCTGGTATCTAAGTCTGAGGGTGTTGGCAATCATGGTAGCAAGGTCTCCTATGATGATTGGCTCGCTAGGGTTCTCAGCAATGCGGGTAAATGTCTGCATCAAGAATGGCACTGCATTTATAGGTCAGCCTTGGGTCATGCACTGCAGCAAAAATATCTCATCTTTAGATACGGCAATGCGGTTCTGTTCTTTTCCGAAAATGGTATGTGCTAGAATCTTGTGGAAATAGCGGATAGCGGGGTTGTGTATTTCATTATTATCCATGCTATCTGGCTCAGGGTGGTAATTTCCGGTTAAAGTCCCCAAAAATAGTCTAGCTCAAAATCCATTAACTCTGCCTGGGTGGGAGAAAAAGCAAAAGGCCCGCTAGGGAATCCTAGAAGGTCGGCTAATTCTTTATGGGTGTAAGAAAATTCAATACCAAATAACCTGAAGGCTATAAATCCCTTTCTAGTTCCGAAACCGCGCTCGGGTATATGAACTAAGGAGCTTAGAAATTCAAGGGTAAGCTCGCGATATGTAACAAACCTAGATTTAATGTGGGCTTTTTCCCACCCCAACTGGCTAAACAGATAATGGACAATATCCTTAATGCCTAAAGTGTCCATTGTGGGTTCATCATAATATAAGGTCATTCCAATATTTCTGTGTGGTAATTCCTCAAACCTCCTCATTTGGTTCCTGCCTCTAAAAGTGGTTTCCATAGTAAATAGCAAAGAGGGAAAGCAAATCAGGGGAGAAGGTAGGATAGAAAAAGACTTTTTCGGAAAACCTATAAAGTTGATTGAAAATCAGCAGCATTTGTATAAATTTTGTTTTAGAAGTAATGAAAATAAAGCTTTAAAATAAATAAATGTAGAAACGGAAAAGAAAAACAAAAATAAGAACAAACGGAAATAATAGCAATAACAAATAGGTGGGTTGCCTCCCACACAACGCTTTGTTTAATGTCGATAGCTCGACGGCTCAGAAGTGCAAGCACTCATGGTGGTTCTCTCGAGGATGACTCCTCGGTTGAACTTTTAGTAGTTGTCATTTTCCATGGCCACTTATCAAGCCATCTCACATATCCCTCACCTTTTCTTTTCTTTCTTCTGTGGGGTGGTTCATTCTTCTGAACTTGTGGTGGTGGTTCTGGATCTATCCTAAGTATCAACTTTTCAAGTTTGGGCTTAGTGATTTCATCCACCACCTTAAAGGTTAACCTTACCTTCTTAACAGTAATTATATCCCTAGTTTCACGGTCCTCTAATTTTCTCTTTTTATGCAAGACTTCCAACAAGGGTGCATTAGTGTGGATATTTTCCAATACCTCCACATATGTTTTAGATTGGGAGTCTATATGAGCTTCCATAAAAATTTTCGAGAAAGGAAACGGTGGGGTATAGGGGTGAGGCATAACAATAGGTGCTCCCTTTTCTACCTCTTCTACAACCTCCCTTTTAGATGGTGTTGGAGGATTTTTCTCAATCTTTACTCTTTTCTCGTCTGAACTCTCCTCGTCCACATCATTACTCTCCTCAACCTCATTATCACTCTCTTCAACCTCATTATCGCTCTCCTTAGGATTTTCAACTTGTTTTTCACTACTGGTTGTCACAACATCCAATTTCTCCTCAGGGAAGGGTCCTAGAGGATTTTGTTCAAACTGGGAGATTTGGGTCTCTAAGACTATGTTGTGGGTCGCGAGCGAGTCAACCACAGTGGTCAGTTGCCTAAGGTTTTCACTGTTTTGAAGACTTTGTTTTTTAAACTCTTCGTTCTGGACAGTTTGTGTCTCTACAAAGTGCTCCATCAGAGATTCTAACCTAGAGTGAATTAGCATCGCGTCGGAATCCTCCATTAATGTTTCGAAGTTGAAATCATGCGATTCTTCTGATTCTTCAAATTGAGTTAGAGTCGCATTTTGTATTTTCGTAAAGCACTTTGTCATCATTGATATTTCATTAAAATTTCCCATTAATATTTCGAGGTCGGATTTATAGGATACTTGCGTCTCCTCGAAATATTGGGTGTAGTGATTGTAGGGGAAATTTGGTTGAGGATAAGTTTGGCTGGAATTATAATATTCTTGCGATTCCTCAAAACGTTGGGATTGGTGGTTGGAAAGGTAATTCGGGTGAGAATGAGTCTGTGATGCATTGAAATTCTCCAATAGTATTTCGAGGTCGGATTTATGGAATTCTTGTGATTCCTCGAAATAGTCAGAGTGGGGGTCATAGAAAAAATTTGGGTGATACATAGTAATTGGGACAAGATTCGTAGATGCAAAGACTCGCTTCGGGAGTGAGTATTTGGCATACAAATCGAAAGAGGGTTTCTGTTGCCTAGTATAAACGTGCAACAGAAGGATCGTACTTAATTGATTAATCAGTCCCCGGCAATGGAGCCAAAAACTTGATCGCGACTTTATGAGTCTGTCGGGATACTAACTGCAAGTATACAGTTCAGTCGTTCTAGTTTTAAAAGATTATCGAACCCACAGAGACTGAGGATCAATCGCATACGATCTAATGCTACAGTTTGTCTAACTAAGCGATGAATATTCTATTTTTGGGGGAAAAATTTAATTAAAAATAATAGTACTAGTTATACCGGTATGTGATAATCGGACTTCGGGAATTCGGTGAATCGCTTGGCCTATAAAGTATTTCGGTAAAAGCTAATTGTTTAAAAACCTGAGACATACACTCTCGTGTTCATGAAATAAGTTATGCTACTAAACCTAGTGGATGCACTTTAAATTTAATAACACTTTTTGAAAACAATTTGAATTTAATTAATTTATTAAAACACTCTCGTGTATTTAAAAATTAATGTTTCGTTACCACTATCTGGGTTGAACCCCAGCTCTCGCATGCAGGTTCTTGCCTTAATTAATTTCCCACTCTCGTGGCAAAATCGTGTTAATTAACCTCTCATTCTCGTGACAAGGTTAGTTAAATTAATCTTGGAAATTGGAAACCAGAAATTGTTTTATAAATATTTTTGGCCAAGGTATCACTGAATTCTTTTAGTTCTTACGGGTCACATACCGGTATTAATAATTTAGCCGTACATAATTAACTTGAAAGAAATACAATTCAAAATATAATTCATAACAACAATTGGCATAATATAAAAACTGAATAAATATTAATTGCAATAAAAACCTGGAATCAAAGTTGCTATGGTAATCTTGAAGTATTACAATAATCCTTGAGCTTGATTGCAGTAAATAATTCGTGTTAATTCTTGAAGGAAGAATTAACACTTAAAACTAAAAACTAAAACTTGGAATGAAAATTACAGGAACGTGAAAACAATATTCATAAACAAGGAAATGGAAAATAATTGCAAAAGAATAATAATATTTGTTCTGAGGAAATTTCTTCGACCCCTGGTACTTTGCACTGGCACACATATATATAGAATAGGAAAAACAGCAGTTAAGAAATCTTGAGGAAGTATTCAATGGAGAAAATATAGGGAGCACTAATAGTGGGTGGCAGGAAAATAGGAGACTCAGCAGGAACATAGGAGAACGAGTCTGCCCTTCAATGCCCACGTCTCTATCCATGTATAACGTCCACCTTCACGTGCGTGACGGTCATCACAGGTGGGTGACGGTCGTAATGCGCTGAAGTAGCGCATTACGCTCGTCAGTGATTTCTGACGAGCATTTCTCCAAGTTGGGGGGCGTTACGCCCGTCACAAGGGTGTGACCACCTCACTATTCCAAAAATCCAAACTTTTTATTTTTTTATTCTTTTTCTCTTTGTTTATTGTCTAGCCTTCTTCATGTTGTCCTTTTCCATCGGTTTGAGTCGACAAATGTTATACCTGTAAAAAGACAAATAATCTCGGAATAATCGGGGGTTAGACGACTTAATGAAATATAAAATCGGTAAAAAGCATGGTAATTATATGATATGTTTTCTCGTTATCAAGATACCAATCCCATGAGAGATTCTTCAGAATTTCTGAATGTTGATCTTGTTCTGATTGGATCTCCCTTCTTTCCCATAATTTTGTCTTCAAGGTGAGCTAGGCTGCTTCTGGATAGTCTTTTCTGGAGATTTTCTTCAGATGTTGTTGTAGTGTTTGTGACATTTCCTTCTGATGCTGTTGGCGAGTCTTTGTTAGGAACTTCTGATGTATTTCCTTCAGTACCTATGAACTGAACTTCTATATCTACAAGAGATTCATTTTGCTTTGACTTTTGAGGACTAAGCTTGTTATTAAATCTAACACTGATCGATTCTTCTACAATATGTGTTTCAGTATTGTATACTCTGTAGCCTCTTGAGCGTTCAGAGTATCCTAACATAATACACTTTTGTGCTTTAGAGTCAAACTTGTTCATATGTTCTTTGGTGTTAAGCATAAAAGAAATACATCCAAATGGATGGAAATATGAAATATGTTGGGCTTTTTGTTCTTCCACAGTTCATATGCAGTCTTATCCAAAATAGGTCTTATGGAGATTCTATTCTGAATGTAACACACTGTATTAATTACTTATGCCCAGAAGGTCTTAGAAATGTTAATCTTGTTGATCATGGTTCTAGCCATTTCTTGTAAAGTTCTGTTCTTTCGTTCTACAACTCCATTTTGTTAGGGATTTCTAGGACAAGAGAAATAATGAGAGAAGCCATTCTCATTAAAAAATATTTCAAATTTTTTGTTTTCAAATTCTCCACCATGATCACTTCTGACTTTGACAATTCTAAGATCTTTCTCATTCTGGACTTGGTTATAGAAAGCAACGAACACATAGTGTGACTCGTCCTTATGTCTTAATAACTTTACCCATGTCCATCTGCTATAGTCATCTATGATCACTAACCCATACTTCTTGCCACTAATGGATGAAGTTTTCACTGGTCCAAATAGATCTATGTGCAGAAGTTCTAATTGTCTAGAGGTAGAAACAACATTTTTTGCTTTAAAAGGAGGTTTTGCAAACTTTCATTTCTGACATGCTTCACACAGAGCATTTGAGATGAACTTCAGATTAGGAAGTCCTCTGACCAGATTGAGTTTGTTAATCTAAGATATTCTTCTCATACTAACATACCCCAATCTTCTGCGCCAGACCCATTGCTCGTTGTTAACAGACAATAGGCATTTTACGTTCTGACTTTTTAGTTCACAAAGTTTTATTTTGTAAATGTTGTTCTTCCTCTCTCCATTAAATATGATAAATCATCTTTCTGACTAACAACTTTACAGGAATTTTGATTAAAGATTATATCATAACCCTTATCACTTAATTGACTTATGGATAACAAGTTATACATTAATCCATTTACAAACAAAACATTATTAATAGAAGGGAGGTTATCGTTACTGACAATTCCAGAGCCAATGATCTTCCCTTTCCGATTGCCTCCAAATCCCACGTAGCCTCCAGATTTAAGTTCCAGACTTTGGAACATATGCTTTCTTCCCGTCATGTGTCGAGAGCATCCAGAGTCTAGGTACCATGACTAGTGTTTTAGTCTTGTTGTCAAAGATATCTTCTACATATATAATTTTATCCTTAGGTACCCATATCTTTTTGGGTCCTTGTTTGTTAGTGTTACCAAAATTCTGTTTGAATTTTGGTTTTGCAGAATAATAATTACTGGTGTATTTTAAGTCATGTGTGTGCCCATAAGTAATGTGAGATTTTAAAGGTGTGCATTTAATAACTAAGTCTATGACTTTCTTAGGTTGGGATACTTTACCTTTGTATCCTATACCTTTTTCTGCCGTTTCTGCTAACTCCATAGATCATTGAAGCCATCTTTCTTCTATTTATGTTTTTAGCAAGGAACTTATGAAAGCTATCATCATATTCCTTTATGATATTATCAGAGTTACTAGGAACCTATGAGATTGTTTCCTTCTGAGTGTTTTGTAAATCGTTTTCAAGTTTTGATATTTTTTCTTTTAACTCAGAATTTTCTAATCTCAGATTCTCAGTTTCTTCCGAGTCATAAACTAGATCCTTTTTCAGGTTCTTGAATTTGACTCGAAGATGCTGATAACTTTCAAGAATTTCACTCAGACTTTCTCATAATTCAGATTTAGTAAAGTTTACAGTAAAGTCAAGAAATACCTCTTCTGTGTCTGATTCTGATTCTGACCCAGATGATTCACTATCTTCTATCACGTTGGCTATAAGAGAAATGTTGGCTCTTTCATCTTCTGATTCAGTGTCTGTGTCAGAAGTATCTGAGTGATCCCATGTTGCCATGAGACTTTTTTTCTTCTCCTTGAAGAACTTCTTTTTGGGTTTCTCCTTTTGAAGCCTTGGACAATCGCTTTTGTAGTGCCCTTGTTCATTTCACTCATAGCAGACAATGTCCCTGTTGCTTGAGTTTCTGTGTCCAAAAGAAGATTCATACTTTTTGTGTCCAGAATAAGATTCAGACTTTATGTATCCAGAGGATGCTTCATTCTGATTCCCTGTTCTCCTGGAGTTTTTGAACTTCCTTTGCCTCTGCTTCCACAGCTGATTGACTCTTCTGGAGAGAAGAGACAATTCATCTTCTTTTGATGAGGATCCACCAGAGGTTTCTTCCATAGCCTGCAAAACTTTAGAATCATATTTTTTGTTAGATTTTAGAGCTAAATGCTTACCTTGCTTCTGAGGCTCGTCATCTTCTAACTCTATCTCATGACTTCTGAGTGAGTTGACAAGTTCTTCTAGAGATATCTTGTTAAGATATTTTTCCAGTTTGAGAGCAGTGACCATGGATCTCCATTGCTTCTTTTAACTTCTGATGATCTTGTTTACATGATCAGCAGTTGAATACCCTTTGTCTAGAACTCTTAGCCCAACAACTAGAATCTGGAATGTTGAGAACATTGCTTCAATGGTTTCACTTTCTTCCATCTTCAAGGCTTTGTATTTCTGAATGAGTGAAAGGGCTTTGGTTTCTTTTACTTGCATGTTGCCTTCATGCTCTATTCTTAGAGAATCAAACATGTTCTTAGTTGTCTCTCTGTTTGTGATCTTCTCATACTCTGAATATGAGATGACACTCAGGAGAATCCTTCTGGCCTTGTGATGATTTCTGAAGTCACGCTTTTGATGATCAGACATTCTTTTTCTATCAATCTTCTGAGCACTTTCATCCACAGGATGCATGTACCCATCAATTACCACATCCCATAGATCAGCATTATGAGCCAGAAAGAAGCTTTCAATTCTCTCTTTCCAGTAGTCAAAGTTCTCTCCAATAAATATTGGAGGTTTGCCGTTGATTTTGTCTTTATATCCATGATAGTCATTGCTGATGTTCTGACTTGGTCCCACTATAATGTTTTTCTTAGCTTGGATCTTTTACTAACATAGTTAAGTGCTTGAGCTCAGAACCAGGTGCTCTGATACCAATTGAAGAATTTAAAAACACAAGAAGGGGGGTTGAATTGAGATCTTAATTGACACGATGATTTTTATCCTGGTTTTTTTGATCTCAAACTACTCCAGTCCACCCGCCAAGGTGATTTCGCCTCTCTCCAATGAGGTCTTAATTCACTAATCAAACTGATTACAAATCTACTTTGACAACTGCCAAAGTCTTCTTGAGTATCACCACAATCTGGTATATCTCAAGGAATTGCACTAAACAAAATATGAACAAAGCAGTGTACAATATGTTTTTCGTTACAAAAATAGTATCACAAACTTGTGATGTATTACACAATTTAGAGAATAATATGAATATGAAGTAGCAGCGTTGAAAGATTGTGAATTGTAGTGTTGTAAATCGTGAACGATTTAACCTTGTCCCTTGTTTAAATAGGCGCAGCAATATTGTGTAATTCGAAACTTGATAAATGTCAGTTAATGCACTTTCCTCAATTAGAAGATCCTTGTCTGTTTGTAGTCATTGCAATTGATATAACTTTGATGAATAGTAACGCTTCGGAACATTAAGGAATCTGTTTGCTGCTTGCTTCAGAACTTCGAAGGTCAGAATCATAAGGTCCTATTTGCAGGGTTAGACTTCCGTTCAGAGTTAAACTGTCTTTCTCTTAGCTCAAATTCTGATCTTTGTTCATCAGAACATTCTGAGACTAGTCTATGTTCACAGCAGGAACAACCTTGTAGCTTAACTTCTGATCCACTTTCGTTAGAACTTCTCTACAAAATAGAATATAGTTTTAGAGTGCATATTTGTTCTTTGTGTTTGTTATCATCAAAACTCTTACGGGGGTTGTAGAATCAAACTATGTTCTAACAATTATGTATAAATATATGCATAAAAAATAAGAATAAGCATTTACTCAAGACTCTAGGAATTCGGATAACGTTCAAGTCGTCCACAAATCCCCATAGAGAAACCTCCATGGGATTATCCCAACAAATTTACCTTCAAAATCTCATCCACGACGGAGATGCATTCCCCCGCAGGTCTAGATGCCTTCAGACAGTAATTAGGGCATCCTCCAGCAGTTAACGTGACCATAATCCCCAACAGATCCCTCTAGCAGATAAAGGAGTTTGATCATTTCTCCAGCATATAGTGGAAATTCCCTCAACAGAAATCACATGAGTTAAATTCCCCAGTTGAGTTATTTCTCCAACACTGCAAAATCCCCTGCAGAATACTCTTCTCTAGCAAGGTTTACTTCTCTAACAGGTTTTTTCCTCCAGTAGGGTTAATTTCCCAAAAGGAATTTAAGGTCTCAAGCAGAGTTCATTCCTCCGATTACTACAAATCCCTGATAAGATTCTCTTCTCCACCAAAGTGTAGTCCGGGTTGCTATCCCCATAAAGTTGCTACGAAATCTGAAACTGAGCCATACATCATTTAACTTTTTCCTCCCCCAGAAGACTTGACGTTCATATCCGAGACTCATCCATATGGCACCTCTGAAGGTTATTCATCTCTTTTATCCCCAATCTGGGTATATAAGAACTAAATTCCGTAGTAGAGCAGTGAACGACCAATGTTCCTGAACTCTTCTATCCCCAAGCAGAAGTTAAACATTCCCAGCGGAGTATCATCAAAACAAAAAGCAAGAATCCCCAGCGGAGACATTCTAAACAAGATTGAAGATTCATATTCTTCATCCCCAGCAACGGCCATGGATTTATTTTCCCTAGCAAAGATGTTATACGAAGCTACCGATACATTTCAACGACATCTTGCATCCATACATCATTTACAAGTATCATAGCATATGCATACGAAACATATATAATACACTCTCATTTACTTTGAGAACATCATTACATAATGCATGACGTGCATCATGACATTGCATAAAGACTAACTTTGTTTTTCAGATAAAATTCTACAAACAGACGAATATCATCAACAATTATCAAACAGGTCCAAGATTAATTCCCGAAATAGGACAAGGCAACTATCTGTACGACCAGAAGGTATGAATTCTTGAAACAAGACGGGTTCACCAACAGAAAGCAGGTTATAGATTAATTCCTAAAACAAGATGGGGCAACTATCTCTATTACCGAGAAAAGATTAATTCCCGAAACAGGACGAGGAAACTATCTTTTTAACCAGGCAAAGATTAACACCGAAAATAGGACGGTGAAACTATCGACATGACCAGCTATTGCACCCCAAAATTTGATTTCTTTATTTTAACTTTAATTGGCTTATACTCTGTTTGCATATACACATGCATGCATATCATTGATTCCAGGTTCATGGGGTCAAGTTATTTGGTCAACGCATTAAAGTTGTCATAATTTTTCAAATCATGTTTGAGTTGTGGAAGATTTCGGTAAATTTAAAACAGTGCAAATTGGAAACAGTGTTTTAATTGATCTGACTTTGAAAATTCGCATCTCTAGCTTAGAATGGTGTTTTGGGTTGACTCTTGAGGTTTTGAAACTGTCTCGATGTTCTCTTCAATTTTCGTGTTCGGACCAAAAGTTAATTCTCAAAGGAAAGTCTCTGAATAAGTGGATCTTCTGAAAATATAAATGTGAAGATATTGTGAAAAAGTGCTGAAGGTGCGGTTTTCGCACACTAAAACATTCATAACTCGAAGACCGTTTATCGTTTTGAACCTGTTCCAGTGGCCAAAATTCCAGCTTGATGTCATCTATATTTTGTTTCTCATGTCCAGAAGCCATTTCTACTCAGAGAGTCTTTGAATATATGAATTCATTAAATATTTTGGCACTGGAAAATTGTGACAAGTGTTCACCTGCTTCATCTTTAGAAAATCATAACTCCATCGATTCTTATCGTGTCGAGCTGGTTCAAATGGCAATGGTTCACAAATTTAGTTGGCTAAATAATTCTTTCATCTTTCCAATCTGAGCGGTATCCCAAAGGCCTTCGTTTTTGGTCTAAAATGCGCGTAACACATTTGAAAATCCTGAAACGAGTAATATTTACATCTGAGACGAAACTTCAAAAAATCATAACTAAATCACCATTTATCCGATTGAGCCCATCTTCAGAAACAATGTTGTCCTCGATGTTTTCTAGATTTTAGTTTCACATTTCTACTTTGAAAGTCACGCTGAGGGACCTGCTAATTTGACCTTAAGGTATCAGACTCTGATGAACTGAAAATTTGCACATTTGCTTATGTTTATTGGAGGCTCATTCATTCAAAAAAGGGCACACTATATATTCTTATTCACTCCAATTTTCAAAGGGACTCTTATAATTTACCAATTCTCAAAAACACTCAAAAACTTTCTCTCATCTCGCTCAAGGATCAAAGAGTAACTTTCTCTCATTTTCATAAAGAACACCAACAACTTTTCCAACAACTTGTTCAAGATCCAACAGTTAAAGAAGCTCAATTCTTCTCCGATCTCGAATCCAATTGTTACAATATATATACCTAAACCTCTTCTTCGATTCCACGGTTGGTTTTCTTGATTTAATCACTTTTGCATAATTGATTCTTGAAATAAGAACTTTTCTAGAATTGATAATTGAAGTGAGTTTTGAATAGAGAATTGAATTGTGATTATGTATCTAGCAGTGAAATTGTAAATTGATTGATCAAAATGCTTAGATCCGAAATTGGATGATCAATAATCACTTTTACAATTAATTGATTCTTAAGAAAAGTTCTTATTAATGTTGTTTAACATTGTTGCCTTTGAGAATTGATGAGAAATATGAATTTGCATGTGATTTGACATAGACTAGATCTTTGCTTTGTGAATCAAAATCCATGTGCAATCTTGTGTAGATTATGTGCTCAACACAATGCTCCAGTCATGACATCTTGGCCTTTAGGCACGAGATCACAAATTTTTGAATGCCCAAAAATCCTCTTTGCTATGATGATTGCATAATTAGTGTGAATTTGGTTTTCTAATTTGGTAAAAACATGTCGAAACTCAAAAATAGATTATGAATCCATACTTCGATTATGCAATGATCAAGGAGATTTTTTCGTGTGTGCATTAGTTGATTTGGTTTCCGTTTTGTGTCATGGATATTCTACAATTTTAAAGCTTTTCAACAATTCGAACCATGCGTGAAACAGATACTTGATGAAAAAGTTATGTTGCTTCAAAATTGCATAAAATTGCACTATCAGGCAGTTTGAGCCGACTAAAACTTAGCTCCGGTCGACGCAAAAATGAATAAAAACCATTTTTCCACCCGCGGGAAGTGTCACACTGACCTTATGAGTCGACTCAAACCTGTGCATCGACGCATACAATGTTTTGAGTCGATGTAAACTGAATAAAAACCAATTCTAGCCACTTGCAGGAAGTGTCGTGCTGACCCTCTGAGTCGACTCATTTTTTGAGTCAACTCATCCCATCTTTGAGTCGACTAAAACTGCAAGCTTTTCTTTTTTTTCCCGTTTCTTTTGCCTTGCTTTGGCCTTGCTTTCTTCAAGCACTCTTCTACTCTTTTATACTTTAATTTTCCTTGTTATTTCTAACATGTGTGTTGATTGTGCAAGGTACATTGGGATAGTTTCCGATCATGTAATTATCGCTTGATTATGTGATTGGAAAACTTATTTGGACTTTCAATTTGTGGTCCGATTTTGCGTTCAACATGCATGCCATTGTTTTGTGCCCCATATCTTGTATAATTGTATTTTGTGCATGCATTTTATGATACCAATGTGTCCTTCCCATTTTGATCTTGCTTATTGATGCTTTCAGGCATATTCTCACTGCATTTCTTTGTTGATGCTAGCAACTTACAAAGTTTTTTGGGTTTCTTTTCTATTTCTCGATATTTACGGATTGTTACCCATTTCCCAACATCACAAGGTTGATACCACTTCATGCGAGTGCAAATTTCTGGGCACTCTAGTGTTCAATCATCTTCCACCTTCGGATCACGAAAGGAACGAAAGCCAATCTACATCCTCAGGTTTAAGAAGATTGAACAAGGGCAGATGTTGTACCCCAAAATTTTCCCTCTCATATTCCTCAAGACATTGCAAGAAAAATCTCCAAGTAACTCAAGATTGCTCAAGAGTGGGTCAGACAAGTCATCTCCTAAGGCAGTCAACCCCAAATTAGGGTTTTGTGTTGCATCAAGATCCTTGAGTCTAAATGACCTCAAGTGATCCCCAATGTCCTAATATGTTCTCAAGATCATCCATGTCAAATTTCAAGCCTTGCAGAGGAAGTTTGCTCAGTCAATTGCTAAAAGGGTCCAAAAATCGACTATACTAGGGCAAAAGTCAACTGTGACCTATAAATAGTCAAACCTAAAGATTTTTTGTCAACATTATCATTTTGAAGGATATTTCATCATTTGATCAAGGGTTGATCATGATTCATCAAGGATTGCTCAAAATTCATCAAGATTCAAAAGATGCTAAATTAGGGTTTTGTAGGAAAAGTCAACTAAACTTTGACCATGCATAAATTTCTCATACTTTATGAGAAATGACCCATACAAAGCTAATTTTTAATAGGATGCAATTTCCTACAATCCATCGTCAAGCCCCAAGATCAAAAAATTCACTCACAAGAAGTTACAAATTTGGACATTATAGGTCATTTTTGAAAGTCAACAAAAACACCTTTTTTCCAAAGCTTCTAACTTGAGCATGGAATATCAAAATGAGATGATACCAAAAGGGTTGGTTAGAGTACATCTCAAGCTTTCTAAAAAGTCCACATACACTTCCAAAAATTCAAAATTGAAGAAGTTATGCATTGTTGAAATTGGACATTTTTGCAAAATTGCCAAAAGTCAACTATCCCCAAAACATCAAATTTTGTCAAATGGGCCCATTCCTTTCCACTTGATTTGAGCTTGCATCATTGTCCACATGTCCTAGCTTCAGCCATGAGCCCATATCTTATTTTTATTATTTTATTTGATTTTTTATTGAATTATTTCATTTTAAATCAAATTAAATCATATAAAATCCAAGTTTTGATTACCTAAGATCTTTTTGGTTATTTCAGGTTATAATTATCATCAATATCATCATCAAACTCGAATCTCACCATACCATGTGCAAAAAGATTGAAAAATTGGCATATTTGGCAAGTTAGTAATGGTGAATAAAATCAAATATGCAAGCCATGATGGGAGATGATTTGGACCATAATTGTTTCCCTAACACATTGTACCATACATAAGCAAGCCACAAGGAACGAAATAGGGGTTGGAGAGTACAGGCAGAAGTAGAATGAAGTTTGAAAAAAGTGACAAAAAGTTGGAATTCAAAATCATAGAAAGAGAGGTTTTCAGAAGCCAAAAGCTATCCCAATCGATTCCTGGGTGTTCACTCAACCTTCCTGGATCAAAAACACGCATTTTCCAACCTCCTAGAGCGCTGTAAGTGGTTCACGAGTCCGCTCCATTCTTGACATCAATTCGTGTTATTCTTGCATATATCCTGAAAACTAATTGTATATTTGGATTCACCATGCCATTTGCAATCTTTTGACATTATTTAATTTCATTCATCTAACCTGTATAAAGAATCACCATTGTTAGGGTTTTGCATCTTGGTTTAGGGTTTTTAGTTTCAGATAAAATTAGCCTTAATAATGGCTATAGGCGTGACCGGAAGAGGAAGACGAACTCAACCCTGGGTTCAGAATGCATTTCCATGGCGCCTATAGGATTTTAGAGATACCTGATTTATAGCTACGGAATTTCGTCCGTTGGTATAGGCCTGAGTTGTTTTAGCCATGGTTCAACAAAGAAGACGATGGCGTGTCGCTTCCCCATTCGCCCGTTCAAATAGCGCTCACATTTTTTTTTGTTTTTCTGACATATAACTTATTTTCTTTCGTTATGTTTTATTTGTATATTGTTAACAAATAAGTTAATTCAGCGTAGTGGCAAGGCGAGCTGGCAATCACGTTCAGGACCTGGGTTTGAATCCCAGGTCCCTCACTTTCATTCATAATTTTGTTTTTCAGGTGATCCAGTGCTTTGGCCTTGCTACAACGTACCATGCGCCTCCATATATCTAGTAGCCAGATGGCCCAAGGCCAGATATGGTGGCCAAGATCTGATGGTTTACCATAGACCAAGTCAACACGCGCTTACTGGATCCCAAAAGTCAACAAAGGGCCATTGCAATTGGGCCTCAGAATTGCTTCTCAAACTCTCAAAATCAGGCCCAAACCCCTTACTCTCATCTATTTTATTTTTTTGTTTTAATTAATTGTTTTATTATTTCAATTTAATTTCTAACCAATTAAAATCCAGCCTTTTCATAAAGTAAAATCACAAAAATATTTTTATGTTTAATCAAATTTTAATTTTAATTTTTATTAATAAATACTAACTAAATTAATTTAGGTTCTTAATTAGAATAACTTTAACATTTTTGTAAATAATTAAAATTAAATTAGACTTAATTAGGTTTTACTAATTCAATTAATTTTCATTTCTTTCTTAAAATACCAAAAAAACCAAAAAATAATTTATTTTCATTAATTAATTAATTAATTTATTAACTTAGATTAATTTCTTTTATAAAATAAAAACAACAAAAAAGATGTTTTCTTTAAAGGGTCAAAACCCTAAACTTGCACTCGATTTAATTTCCCGCACGCGATTTATTTTTATCTAATAATGTACTTGCTCCTGGTTTGTAATAGCTTAATAGGACTTTTATTTATTTTTTATCGCTTTATTTATTTTTAAAGGGTTTGTCTTTGGCGATGTAAATACCCGACGCCTTGTAATTTAAATTCCGCAATTTATTTCCGCAAATTATAACTGTTAGATGTTTGATAATAGGGATGCATGACAAGACTGAATGTTTTAACCTAAAATCAACTTAGATCACCTTTAACATGTATAAAGACAAAAAATAACTGAAAACGACACACTCGCACATGCGCATTCTTAGGGTACACCCCAATTGGTTTCCTTCGTACACAGTCATTGAGTATAGGTCGCTTTAGAGGTCGCCCTCTTGTCTAAAAGATCATAGTCGCCTCGAAATGGTTGCATCGGATATTGTTGCCTCAAATAAATGATCTAAGACTTTAGGGGTACCGCTAAGGCGTCCTACCATTGCTTTGGTGACCGCACGTCCCTAAATTCGAATTGACCCTCAAACTCCAACGATGGTGCTACCTACTCATTAATAGTGGGATAACATTGTCTAAAAGGAAAACATCATAGAACGATTCCTTTTTCGAGTAGGTAGATTGTTCTTAGAAACTTTTTCTTTCAAAAAACCGAAACTCTTTTCACACTTACACTCTTTTTCAAACAAAGTTTTCAAAAAACACTTCATACGCTCTTGAGGACTGAAGCAAGAGTTAAATCGAAGTTTTCAAAACAAAAACTTTTTCAAATCCACAAGTACAAAGAAAGGAAATTTTGAAAACAATTGAGCAAGTACCTAAGAGCCCGTGGCTAACCACGGATAGAAAGGGTGCTAATACCTTCCCTTTCTATAATCTACCCCCCGAACCCGAGAAATATCTCAAAAAGGAATTTTTCTGTGCTTTTTTCCTTTCCTTGTTGGATAAAATAAAAGTCGGTGGTGACTCTTACTTACCGCGACATTTTGCAAACACAAACGCAAAATGCAAAACAGCATTCCAAAAAAAAGTCAGTTCTTTCCCACCGCATCACAGAACTGGCGACTCTGCTGGGGACACTTATAAGGTGGGTGTAACTTAGGAATAGTTCATATTGTTTTCAATTACTTGATTTGTATGATTTATCTTTGTGGGCTTGAATCAGAGTTACTATAGATCCTAACCCGGATCTGGGGGATACCCTTTAGGTAAGTAGCAATAAACTGTGAGGGAACTGTACGGCGTAGACCGATACGGTTGAAGCAGTAGCTACGTTGGTGTGGCACTTTAGTATGTACCGATATCCCTTGTGACGCAACGAGGAGAATATGGGTCTGCTAAGGGGTCATTAAGCACCAAATGACCTTATAACCTTTAAATTGACCAACTTGGCCATAAAACAGTAGCAGTATGCTACACTCATTGAGACCAAACTCTCGCGATGATTCCGTCTGCAAGAAAAGGTTGCTAAACTGGAATTATGACCGATCGAGGGTGGTCAGTGATATTGAGATCATCTAGAACCCGGTTACTATTTTTAGGACAGGTTGAACCAACTAAACTGAAAGAGGGTAATACCTAAACTCCATGCCAGCCTAAAATTTAAGGGCTATTGTGTGACTTGTGTGCCTTCAAAACTTGAACTACTTACACATTCTTGTTATCTGACAACATGAGTTCCTTGCAAGTTTTGTTTACAATCCTTATCCAATAATTTGGTTTTATTGCAGGGTTTACTTACAGCACCTCACACTTTTGCTTAAACGCATAACATACACATCATAACATCATGCCTTAACATTTCCTTAACCATTTCAAGGATCTCAAGGGTCTGTGATGCAGGTTATGGTAAATCAGACGTCAAGCAAGGGGCAAAGAGGATTTATTTTCCTCTAGCTAATGTTGTCTATAAATCAAAACACGATGACTTGAGTCAGGGGCTATGACCCACTCGATATGGTGAGCTTGACTCTTGAAGAAGGACTCTTAACGACACGAAGTTTCTTCAAACAAATTTTAACAGTTTCTTGTTTACCCTGCGAGATCCTTGAAAATATTGCATACATATATCATACATATCATTGCATAACAGGTCTCCCAGTACCAGTCTCTCATGTTCTCGCTGTTTATTTCAGCAATGGCTTTCCAACAAGACAACCAAGATCTTCAAACTCAAGAAGCTCAGTTCAGGGACGCATTCCTAAACCTATCCAAGGGGCAGGAAGAGTTGAAAACACTCCTCGTCGGGAACTTGGTTAAGAAAAGTCCTGAAGACAATAAGCACGAACGACTGAAACAACTGCAAGCTGAGTTCAGTGCCATGAAAACCCAGATGCTGGGGAAGATGGCTCTTATCCAAGGCTTAGCTCGGGAACAAGAAGAGCTGAGAACCATTATCAACCAGCTTCATCAAGACAGATACAACAGCATGAAGCAAACAGTCAAGGTCAGGGACCAAGTCATTAATCAACTTCCGAGAAGTCAAAGGTTTGGTTTGATGAAGAATAGACCTCTCCAAGTTGCTACTACCTCACAGGTCCAACAACAACCTTGCCATAAACAACGGGTTAATCAGAGTAAGACGGATACACCCAAGAGGCAGTTTACCAAGCTTAACATGCCGTTGTCTCAAGCTTTACAACACCTGTTGAGATTGAATCTGGTGACGTTAAGGGACCCTCCTCAGAATCCCCACATAGCCTCCCCAAGGTACAATCATGATGCTAGGTGTGCATACCATTCCAACAGCCTTGGACATGACACCAATGGCTGTTGGGTGTTGAAAAACAAAATTCAAGACCTGATTGATGAGGGAGCTTTGAAACTCACACCAGACGCTCATATTGATTCTTTTGTCATCCCTCCAAGGTTCACCATTTGAAGTGACAAGTCTTGAGACGAGAAGACTTTTGTTCATTAGAATTTTCAATTTGTAATTTTCTTTTGATTGTTCGAATATTTTTTCATGTCAAACTTTGTTACTTTATCAATGCATTGCATATGTCTATTTTGAATTAATCCATTCGTATTAACTATATTCAAATTACTTTCATTTTTGTGATGTTCAACTCTCGATTAAAAAATTCTGAGCCTTTAGAGGGAGGATGACGAAAATGATATCAAAATCTCTACAGTATGATTTTGAACAGACCCCGCTGACGAGGTACAGGCGTTGTTTCAAATCCTAAACAGTGGAGTTATAAGGAAGATAATCCATAGTCAACCCCTTTGAGCCAAAGAAGTTGGAGTTTTTTCTGTTCACACAAATTAAAACCCTTAATCACAATCTGGGGCAGGGTAGTTTTCTCAGTTAATCCAGGTGCACAATGAATGACATCAAAGACGTCCTTCCAAAACAAGAGACAATGATGGTTCCGTATAATCGTAAGGACAGACAGTCATTATCTCTCGAAATAAAAGCCCACTAAGTCAAAACCTATAAAGGAGACTTACAAAAAACTGGGGCATCCCGCTGACTCTAGTCACAAAAACAAATAGTTCAAGAAAAAGAGGGATAATAAAATCAAAAAGAAAGAGGTCCTGCAAACTCTCAACAAAAATGACTGCCTGTTCAAAATAAATTGTCAGTATCCGAACCATCACTGGAATATCAGAGCGAAGAATCAAACGGGATCTAATGCATGATTAGCTAAGTTTAGGATCGAAGAACATCACGAAGAGCGGGTGGGTACAAATAAATTTTGAGCCTTTATCCTTTGTTTCTTAAACCGTGAACCAGGCCACGTTATAACCCTTAAAGTCCTAGCTGAAGCATGGGCTAGTTCGAAAGCATACTGTTACAAAAGGTATCCTGACTCCTGTAGGGCTTGCTGTAAATCCTGAGTTGACATCACATTTTACAAAAATTTGCTTGTTTTATTGAAAACTGCATTTTCAAAGAACTTCAAAACAGACATAAGCTTTGCATTCTTAAAATAACATTGTTTGCATATGACTATTTGTTCAACAGCAGAGAAATTTGCTTGTCGAATATCTAGTGAACAAAAAACCTTCTCAATAAAAAGGATCACCTCAAGTGGAAAAGTACTTCCAACCGAGGGGAACGACAAGATCATTTTCCATCATCTGGGGCAGTTAAGTCAAGATTCAAGGAATCTCTCAAAGATGCCAAAATAGCTAGGGGTAAATTTCCATCTGAATCACTTGGGGCATTGGACATGAGTTTCAGCAACGAATTTTGCATGATCAAACATCTTCTGGTAGTATGGCAACACAACACTACCGACAATGACAACTCCCTACACCCTGAGAGCGTGGACATAGTCAAAAAAGTACTGCGCATGAATAAAGACCCGCTAGGTTGACTGGCCTAGGCAAAAATAAGGGCATCCCGGCGAACCAAAAAGGTTCGGGCAAAAATTAGGGATGAAAATGAAAAAAATCCGTACACCCGGCAAGTCGAAAACCTGAAAAGGCGGCTTGGGCAAAAAAGGTTATCCCGGTGGACTGAAAATCTAAAAAGACACTCCAAGCAAAAGTTAGGGATCAAAGTGTACGGCTATGTCCCGCCATCTTGTCATTTGTCTACCAGAAGAAGACTTATCATTTCGATCGAAAGATACCAAGCGCCTCATAGGTTGGGATAAGACTCGATCCACAAGGCCTCCGCAGGCACCTTCTCCCGCAGAAACAAGGGAAAAAAAGTCTCGATGCAAAGCCATCGTCATATCCTCAGCACGCGTCCCAGTAACATCCACTCCCTGCAGAGTAAAAGAAAAAGACAGTAATATTAACTCTCCCCAGCTGAGACTCACAACTGTGAATGAATCAGTAATATTCTCCCCAAGCAGAGTTTATCTACCATTAACACTGAAAGGTCTTAATATCCCCCAGCGGAGTATAAGAGTATTCCCCGGCAGAGCACAAAATATCCCCAGTGGAGTTTGAAATTTTTCCCAGTGCAGTCTGAAAAAGCTTCCCCAACGGAGTTTGGAGAATCATCCCCAGTAGACCTTTGAAGATTATCCCCAGCAAGTTCAAAGGATTATCCCCACAAGAGTCTAAAAGGTTATCCCCAGTGAAGTCGCAACAGAAAGATCATCCCCAGCGGAGTTCTTTCCTTTCACAAACAGAAATTCAATTCCCAGCAAGATTCTGTATCACCAGCAACGGTAATTCATTCCCAGCGGAATTTATCTCTGGAATCCTCAGCAGAGCATCTTTTCCCCATAGAGTAATCTCCTCATCAGTTTATTCCCCAACAGAGTTATCCTCTCCTACAGGTTTATTCTCGCAATCATATTCGTTCGCTATCCCAAGCGGAAACGAAGAATTCAACTTTTTCTCCAGCAACTATCCGGGATTTATTTTCCCCAGCTAAAAAACATTACATTTCCATACATCATGAAACATGCATATACGCATCATATAACACAATCTCATTTATTTTGAGAACATCATTGCTTGATATATATCATGCATTGCATACGACTGACCTTTACTTTTCAGGAAGGATGCAGTTAGGTTCTCAGCTCAGTCGAAGACCTGACCGGTTCTTAAATCTCAACTGAATTATTCTCGGTTGAATTACAGATAAGGTTCTCAATCTCGGCAATTTTCCTCCGTCGAAGTGTGGACGAGTTCTAAAATGTCAACAGAATTATCCTCCGTTGAAGACCAGACAGTCCTAGATCTTGATGAAGATGTTTCCCTCAGTCGAAGACCTGACCGTTTCCTAAATCTCAACTGAATTATTGTCGGTTGAATTACAGATAAGGTTCTTAATCTCGACAATTTTCCTCCGTCGAAGTGTGGACGAGTTCTAAAATCTCAACAGAATTATCCTCCGTTGAAGACCAGAAAATCCTAGATCTTGATGAAGATGTTTCCCTCAGTTGAAGACCTGACCGGTTCTTAAATCTCAACTGAATTATTCTCGGTTGAACTACAGATAAGGTTCTCAATCTCGACAATTTTCCTCCGTCGAAGTGTGGACGAGTTCTAAAATCTCAACAGAATTATCCTCCGTTGAAGACCAGACAGTCCTAGATCATGATGAAGATGTTTTCCTTAATCGAAGACCTAACCAGTTCTTAAATATCAACTGAATTATTCTCGGTTGAATTACATATAAGGTTCTAAATATCAACAATTTTCCTCCGTCGAAGTGTGGACGAGTTCTGAAACCTCAACAAAATTATCCTCCGTTGAAGACCAGACAGTCCTAGATCTTGATGAAGATGTTTCCCTCAGTTGAAGACCTGACCGGTTCCTAAATCTCAACTGAATTATTCTCGGTTGAATTACATATAAGGTTCTCAATCTTGACAATTTTCCTCCGTCGAAGTGTGGACGAGTTCTAAAATCTCAACAGAATTATCCTCCGTTGAAGAACAGACAGTCCTAGATCTTGATGAAGATGTTTCCCTCAGTCGAAGACCTGACCGGTTCTTAAATCTCAACTGAATTATTCTCGGTTGAATTACAGATAAGGTTCTCAATCTCGACAATTTTCCTCCGTCGAAGTGTGGACGAGTTCTAAAATCTCAACAGAATTATCCTCCGTTGAAGACCAGACAGTCCTAGATCTTGATGAAGATGTTTCCCTTAGTCGAAGACCTGACCGGTTCTTAAATCTCAACTGAATTATTCTCAGTTGAATTACAGATAAGGTTCTCAATCTCGACAATTTTCCTCTGTCAAAGTGTGGACAATTTCTAAAATCTCAACAGAATTATCCTCCGTTGAAGACCAGACAGTCCTAGATCTTGATGAAGATGTTTCCCTTAGTCGAAGACCTGACGAGTTCTTAAATCTCAACTGAATTATTCTCGGTTGAATTACAAATAAGGTTCTTAATCTCGACAATTTCCCTCCTTCGAAGTGTGGACGAGTTCTAAAATCTCAACAGAATTATCCTCCGTTGAAGACCAGATAGTCCTGGATCTTGACGAAGATGTTTCCGTTAGTCGAAGACCTGACCTGTTCTTAAATCTCAACTGAATTATTCTCGGTTGAATTACAGATAAGGTTCTCAATCTCGACAACTTTCCTCCGTCGAAGTGTGGACGAGTTCTTAAATCTCAACAGAATTATCCTCTGTTGAAGTAACAGACAGTCCTAGATCTTGATGAAGATGTTTCCCTCAGTCGAAGACCTGACCGGTTCTTAAATCTCAACTGAATTATTCTCGGTTGAATTACAGATAAGGTTCTCAATCTCGACAGATTTCCCCCAGTTTAATTACGGAAAAGTTCTTAAAACTCAGCAGAGATGTTCTCTCAGTTGAAGTACAGGCAAATTCCTAAATCTCAACAAAGATTAGGCTTCCCCAGCGGAATCTTCCACAACAACAGGTATGCAAGTTCTCTCTAAGGAATCTCTTATGCGATCGAAACTCCTGCAGATGGCATCTTTAAGCCCATCCTCCCTCCAGCAATCTCCAAATGGCATCTGTAAGCCCATTCCCGACATCACTAGGCTGATACCACTTCATGCGAGTGCAAATATCTGGGAACTCTAGTGTTCAATCATCTTCCACCTTCGGATCACGAAAGTCATGAAAGCCAATCTACATCCTTAGGTTTAAGAAGATTGAACAGGGGCAACTGTTGTACCCCAAAATTTTCCCTCTCATATTCCTCAAGACATTGCAAGAAAAATCTCCAAGTGACTCAAGATTGCTCTAGAGTGGGTCAGACAAGTCATCTCCTAAGGCAGTCAACCCCAAATTAGGGTTTTGTGTTGAATCAATATACTTGAGTCCAAATGACCTCAAGTTCTCCCCAATGTCATAATATGTTCTCAAGATCATCCATGTCAAATTTCAAGCCTTGCAGAGGAAGTTTGCTCAGTTAATTGCTCAAAGGGTCCAAAAATCGACTGTGCTAGGGCAAAAGTCAACTGTGACCTATAAACAGTCAAACCTCAAGATTTTTTGTCAACATTCTCATTTTGAAGGATATTTCATCATTTGATCAATGGTTGATCATTATTCATCAAGGATTGCTCAAAATTCATCAAGATTCAAAAGTTGCTAAATTCGGGTTTTGTAGGAAAAGTCAACTTAACTTTGACCAAGCATAACTTTCTCATACTTTATGAGAAATGACCCATCCAAAGCTCATTTTTAAGAGGATGAAATTTCCTACAATCCATCTGCATACCCCAAGATCAAAAAATTCAATCACAAGAAGTTACAAATTTGGACATTATAGGTCATTTTTGAAAGTCAACAAAAACACATTTTTTTCCAAAGCTTATAACTTGAGAATGGAATATCAAAATGAGATTAGAGCAAAAGTGTTGGTTAGAGGACATCTCAAGATTTCTAAAAAGTCCATGAACACTTCCAAAATTTCAAAATTGAAGAAGTTATGCATTGTTGAAGTTGGACATTTTTGCAAAATTGCCAAAAGTTAACTATCCCCAAAACTTCAAATTTTTTCAAATGGGCCCATTCCTTTCCACTTGATTTGAGTTGGCATCATTGTCCACGTGTCCTAGCTTTAGCCATGAGCCCATGTCTTATTTTTATTATTTTATTTGATTTTTTATTGAATTATTTCATTTTAAATCAAATTAAATCATATAAAATCCAAGCTTTGATTACCTAAGATCTTTTTGGTTATTTCATGTTATAATTATCATCAATATCATCATCAAACTCGAATCACACCATACCATGTGCAAAAAGATTGAAAAATTGGCAAATTTTGCAAGTTAGTAATGGTGAATCAAATCAAATATGCAAGCCATGATGGGAGAAGATTTGGACCATAATTGTTACCCTAACACATTGTACCATACATAAGCAAGCCACAAGGAACGAAATAGGGGTTGGAGAGTACAGGCAGAAGCAGAACCAAGTTTGAAAAAGGTGATAAAAAGTTGGAATTCGAAATCATAGCAAGAGAGGTTTTCAGAAGCCAAAAGCTATCCCAATCGATTCGTGGGTGTTCACTCAACCTTCCTGGATCAAAAGCATGCATTTTCGAACCTCCATTCTTGAAATCAATTCGTGTTATTCTTGCATCTATCCTGAAAACTAATTGTATATTTGGATTCACCATGCCATTTGCAATCTTTTGACATTATTTAATTTCATTCATCTAACCTGTATAAAGAATCACCATTGTTAGGGTTTTGCATCTTGGTTTAGGGTTTTTTGTTTCAGATAAAATTAGCCTTAATAATGGCTATAGGCGTGACCTGAAGAGGAAGACGAACTCAACCCTTGGTTCAGAATGCATTTCCATGGCGCCTATAGGATTTTAGAGATACCTGATTTATAGCTACGGACTTTCGTCCGTTGGTATAGGCCTGAGTTGTTTTAGCCACGGTTCAACAAAGAAGACGATGGTGTGTCGCATCCCCATTCGCCCGTTCAAATAGCGCGCACATTTTTTTTTGTTTTTCTGGCATATAACTTGTTTTCTTTCATTATGTTTTATTTGTATATTGTTAACAAACAAGTCAATTCAGCGTAGTGGCAAGGCGAGCTGGAAATCACGTTCAGGACCTGGGTTCGAATCCCAGGTCCCCCACTTTCATTCATAATTTTGTTTTTCAGGTGATCCGGTGCTTTGGCCTTGCTACAACGTACCATGCGCCTCCATATATCCAATAGCCAGATGGCCCAAGACCAGATCTGGTGGCCAAGATCTGATGGTCTACCATAGACCAAGTCAACACACGCTTACTGGATCCCAAAAGTCAACAAAGGGCCATTACAATTGGGCCTCAGAATTGCTTCTCAAACTCTCAAAATCAGGCCCAAACCCCCTTACTCTCATCTATTTTATTTTTTTGTTTTAATTAATTGTTTTATTATTTCAATTTAATTTCTAACCAATTAAAATCCAGCCTTTTCATAAAATAAAATCACAAAAATATTTTTATGTTTAATCAAATTTTAATTTTAATTTTAATTTTAATTAATAAATACTAACTAAATTAATTTAGGTTCTTAATTAGAATAACTTTAACATTTTTGTAAATAATTAAAATTATATTAGACTTAATTAGGTTTTACTAATTCAATTAATTTTCATTTCTTTCTTAAAATACCAAAAAAACCAAAAATACATTTATTTTCATTAATTAATTAATTTATCTATTAACTTAGATTAATTTCTTTCATAAAATAAAAACAACAAAAAAGATGTTTTCTTTAAAGGGTCAAAACCCTAAACTTGCACTCGATTTAATTTCCCGCACGCGATTTATTTTTATCTAATAATGTACTTTCTCCTGGTTTGTAATAGCTTAATAGGACTTTTATTTATTTTTTATCGCTTTATTTATTTTTAAAGGGTTTGTCTTTGGCGATGTAAATACCCGACGCCTTGTAATTTAAATTCCGCAATTTATTTCCGCAAATTATAACTGTTAGATGTTTGATAATAGGGATGCATGACAAGACTGAATGTTTTAACCTAAAATCAACTTAGATCACCTTTAACATGTATAAAGACAAAAAATAACTGAAAACGACACACTCGCACATGCGCACTCTTAGGGTACACCCCACTTGGTTGCCTTCCTACACGATCATTGAGTATAGGTCGCTTTAGAGGTCGCCCTCTTGTCTAAAAGATCATAGTCTCCTCGAAATGGTTTCCTCGAATATTGTTGCCTCAAACAAATGGTCTAAGGCTTTAGGGGTACCGCTAAGGCGTCCTGCCATTGCTTTGGTGACCGCACGTCCCTAAATTCGAATTTACCCTCAAACTCCGACGATGGTGCTACCTACTCATTAATAGTGGGATAACATTGTCTAAAAGGAAAATAGCATAGAACGATTCCTTTTTCGAGTAGGTAGATGGTTCTTAGATACTTGCTCTTTCAAAAAAACGAAAATCTTTTCACACTTACACTCCTTTTCAAACAAAGTTTTCAAAAAACACTTCATACGCTTTTGAGGACAGAAGCAAGAGTTAAATCGAAGTTTCCAAAACACAAACTTTTTCAAACCCACAAGTACAAAGAAAGCAAATTTTGAAAACAATTGAGCAAGTACCTAAGAGCCCGTGGATAACCACAGATAGAAAGGGTGCTAACACCTTCCCTTTCTATAATCTACCAACCGAACCCCAGAAATATCTCAAAAAGGAATTTTTCCATGCTTTTTTCCTTTCCTTGTTGGATAAAATAAAAGTAGGTGGCGACTCTTGCTTACCGCGACATTTTGCAAACAGAAACGCAAACCAACATTCCAAAAAAATAGTCAGTTCTTTCCCGCCGCATCACAGTGTTTATAATGATTCTTGTCTCTATAAGAATGCGTACAAAGTGTTGGTTTTGAAAATAGTTCAAAGAGATGTTTGTTGTGGAAGATGTTTTTTTGAAAGATATTTTAAAAAGTGCCTTTGTAATAATTCTCGTCTCTATAAGAATGCGTACAAAGTGTTTTGACTTTTTAAAATATTTTAATTGAAAGTGTTGGTATGAAAATGGTCTTTTAGTCGTGATCAAGCAAGCAACTATGAGTGTCCTACCTACTCGAAAGGTCTAATGTTATTTTCCTCCTCCTTTAGATGTCGCTATCTTACCATCGATTTGGTAAGAAACCCCATCGTTGGATGTGAAGGGACGGGTGTGGGTCATTTGTATAGTCATAGAAGACAACCTATGGGATGTTTTAGCAATTTTCTTTAGGGAATATATCGTTTACCGAAGGCAATATCGAGGGACATCGAGGGACTACGATCTTTTATTGAGGGTCTTTGCTAAAACGCCAATGTTCGAGGGACATGACTATTTTCCGAGGGAACAAGTGAGATTATCCTAGAGGTGCATGTGTGTGAATAATGTGTTTGATTGTATGCATTTATTCTTAAATTTGGGTTGTCTACTAAGCATTGGTTTTAATTTTTCCATACACAACCTAATTACTAACATTTATATGGAAGCGGTAAATTGCAGAAAGTAAATTTACTACGCTATTATATCACTTGGGGATGGGGATACAAATGTACAAATGGGGATTGCAAGCAAATTAAATCCTAACTTATCTATTAAAACCATATTAAATTTTAATAATGTACAAGAATTAAAATAATATACAAAAAATAAAATGAAGTTGTCTTGATTTTGTTAAAGAAAGGTGTTGGTTAATAATTATAAAGTAAAATATTTTTTGTGATATTTTTATATATTCATAAAATAAAACTTGTAAGTAAAAAGTGTGTAAAATACCAACTCAAAAGGAGTTGTTTTGATTGGTTGGAAAAATGTTTGAAATTTGTTAAAAAGAAAAAGGGAACAAACAAAGGGTAAAAAATGTTCTGGTCCTACCAAGGTTCGAACTCAGGACCCTACATAGAAATGTCTTTCGCGTGCGCTGTTTGTACCACTGGGGTGGTCTGTTTCATCCGTTCACAAGTTAACTTCAATTCGGTACAAGATGAACTTGTTTCTGAAGGTTTGGAATGCCCAGCTTCTTCCTTCGAGTACAGGAGTGCAATACTCCCATGTTGAGATTCGAAAGGCTTCAATCCTCATCCAATCAAAAGATACATAAAAGCTGCCTAAAGTTTGAAAACAAATCTAACAATGTAACTTTCGAAAGCTACAAGCCAGGGGTTAGTACAAATCTGTTTTGCGCCAAACTCAAAGGCTAACTAGTCAGAGTTGGGGTTCTCAACATATAGGAAATGATAATCTAAAGTTAGAGAATGGTCAACTTCCTAGATGTGATATCTACATTTTTTTTCTAATGTATGTACAAATGGTGCTGGATTGAAAAGTTTCAAGTTTTAAAAAAAGACTTACCTCTTGAAGTTCCAATCAAAAGAGCTGTGTATGGCTTCCAGGAATGACTTGATGATTGATTAAGCTTTGTTAGGATCTTCCTTAAGCTAATGGGACCACTTATCTGCTTGAATCAAAAGATTGGAAGGTAGTAGCTATGAGTGAATCGAAGGTTGGGTAAGAGTGGATCGAAGGACTGTTATTTTGTAGTTAGGGAGTGAATCGAAGGATTCACTAATACATGAAGGGATCTTATATTTTTTGTGAGAGTTTTAGAGTTTGAATGTTTGAGGGTGTTTGAGAGTTTGAGAGTTCGAGAGTTTGAGAATTTGAGAATGTTTGAGAGTTTGAGGATTTGAAAGTTTGAGAGTTTGATGATTTTCCCACACAACCAAAATCTCTTCATCTACCAAAAATTCCCCCTGATGTATGGTGAAACCTCTTATTTATAGATGAAATTGGCTGAGGTTTTGTGGGAAAAACAAATGAGATTTGAACAAATTGGGTATGCTGTTTTTTTAGCCTTTGAGGTGCAGTTTTTGTATGCCAATTTGGTGCAAATATGGGAGCAGTGTAGCAGGACTGCTTTGTAGCAGTTTTGGAGTGTTGTGACCAGTGTGAAGTAGTGAAAAACACAAGAAGGGGGGGTTGAATTGTAAAATTGAAATCTAATGCAATGAACGAGATATTTTTATCCTGGTTCGTTTGATCTCAAACTACTCCAGTCCACCCGTCAAGGTGATTTCGCCTCTCTCCAACGAGGTCTTAATCCACTATATTCAACTGAATATTACAGACTGCTTTAACAACTGCTAAAGCCTTCTTGATGCAAACCACAACCCGGTTTGTCAAGGAAACACTTTCTTACAAAGAAATCAAATCTAAGTGTGTGAATGTTTTCTACAAAACTGTATCACAACTGTGATGTATACACAAATTAAAGCTTAGAAACTAGATTGCTAAACAATGATAGAATATCAGAATGTGTAGTGTTTAGCAAAACTGAGAGAAAGAAGATTTTGATCAGCTTTTATGCGTGTAAAGATTTGGAGAGCATTAGCCATTTCAATCTTCAAAGTCTTGTTTATATAGCACTGAGATGTTGAACGTTGGATGCAATATTCTTGATTCAATGCTAATAACAAACTTTCCTTATCGAGCAGATCTTGTCTGGAATGAGGCCGTTGGTATTAATTTGCTTTCAATGTATAGTACCGTTGCTTACTTAATGCAAGTTCTGGCTTGGCTCATTCTGACTCTGCTTAGCTGCTGATGAACTGTTGTGTTTCTTTATCAGAGTGTTGAGCGCAGTCTTGTTCATCAGGCTTCAGCATGTACGTGAGTTGATCATCTGATTTTGATATTCTGATATGGCAACTTCTGATGCTGATGTCAGGAACCAAATTCTGATGCTGATTAGATGTGATCTTGCTTATATCAATCAGAGTATCTGCAAGTCAGAACATAATAATTTTAGGCAGCAGATAGTTCATACATGAATCATATACATAATATATCTTTTCACTTTGTTATCATCAAAACTTAAATATAGGGTAGTAGATTCAAACTTTGTTCTAACAATCTCCCCCTTTTTGATGATGACAAAAACTAGATATTTTTAAATGAAAATAACGTGAAAAGAAATCAGAGAGATGCATCAGAGTAAGAGTTTATCAAAGATGAGGGATAAAGAGATATCAGAGTTGAGAGATACTCCCCCTGAGTTTATTACTTCCCTTTGATTACACGTGTTCTTCAGGATCAGATCTTTTTGCCTTTCTTTGAACATCAGAGTATCAGAGTCTTTGACTATCAGAAGCTTTAGATCAGCATATCAGAGCAGAGCTTCAGATCAGCGTATCAGAGCTTTTCTTGTCATAGCTTTGCTTTGGATCAGAGTATCAGAGCGTATCAGAGCTTCATATCTTTTAGTCTTCAGAGTGTCCAGGAGCTTCCTTGTACCTGTAGACTTTAAGCAAAACAGAAAAAAACATTTTCAAGTAATAGAGTTAGAATGTTTGAGAATTTTTGTCTTAGTTAACCGTTATTGTTTAAAATATCATTCTTGTTCTCCCCCTTTTTGTCAGCAATCAAAAAGTGTAGGTGAGTGCTAAAACAATTTAAGATCAGAAAAACTTGTCATATTAAAAGGGTTCAGAATCAAAACATGAAAATAGTACAAAACATATTCAAATAGTACATCAGAAAATCAAAGAAAACATGAAAAAGACATGAATGAAAAAAGACTAAGGTTGGGGAGGCAAGCATGTGAACAGGTTCTCCAGCATGGCTTTGATCTGATCAGCAGTCTCATTCTGCTTGTGCACCATGCTGACAACAGTGTCAATCTTGCTATCCTGCACATCCATTCTTTCTTTCATCTTCTGGTCGTTTTCATCCATCCTCTGCTGCAGACGCATGTCATTCAGCTTTAGTTCTTCCAGAGTCTGCCTGTCCAAGGCAGCTTGAGAAACATCAGAAGCAGGAAGCTTCTGAGAGCTTTCTACAACATCTTCTGTTTGACTTTCTTCAGCTTGAATGGTCTTGTCTTCTTCTGGTTGCACCTTTGAAGTTAGCTGTTTCTCAGACCAAGGTTCACTATCCAGAGGGAGCACGTCTTCTTTCAGAAGCTGACTTCCAACTTCATTCAAAAGCTTGCTGAAATTCTGTTGTGCCTGCTCATAGTTGATATCCTGCAACTTGAGGGCTTCAGCACGTACCCAAAGTATGAATTGTGACCAGAGCTGATCAGAAGCAGCTGGGTCAATCATTCCAGGACAGACTTGCTTCAAAGAAGCAATCCATTGCTGCACACCTGTTTCAAAATTCATAATACCAGAGCCAACATCTGGTTGTTTTGGTTTTGGGATGGCAATTTTATGTTTCAGATCAGCAAGACGGTCAAGACTGGTTAAGTCTATGAAGGTCCTGCTGGGGTTTTCAGAGGTTTTCTTGGCAGCAGTTTGTTTTGGAGATGGAGTTTCAGAATCAGAAATTATGATTGGACTGGGTGGTGTTTTGGGAGTATTTGGTGGTGTAGATTCTGGTGAGGATGGCAATTGTGCCAAGGTGATTGTTGTTCCACCTGGCAGCTGGATTGCCAGAGGTGATGGTTGAGGTGAATGAGGTTCAGATGGTTGAGGAGAAGGAGTTTCAGAGTGATGAAACTCTGGTTGAGGTGATGGTGGATTAATTTCTGGTTGAGGAGAGGGAGACGGAATTGCTGGTTGAGGAGAAGTTTTTGTAATTTCTGGTTGTTCAGGGATAAGGGGTTCTTCTGGAATTGATGAGAGTGGTTGTTGTTGTTCTGGTTCTTCAGCAGATTGCTGTTGTTCTGGTTGTGGAGGAGGGACAATTTGTGGTTCAGAGTTTGGTTGATCAGAAGTGTGTTGATCAATGTCAGACAACACTTTGTCAATTGCTGATGTTGTGGAGATTGTTGGTTTGGGATGTTTGGTTCTGGGTCTTCTGAGTTTTAATGCCTCAGAAGGGTCCTCTTCTGGTACAGTTTCATCTATTGTAGGGATGGGGATTGAGATTCTATGAGAGGTTTAAGGAGGAATAGATGCTGGAATAGTAGAAGAATTTAAAACAGAAGCAGCAGATAAATTACCTCTTTTCTTGGGTGTCTGCTGGGATGATCCTTCTGAAGGTGCCTTCCTCTTCTTCGTCTTCTTCAGAGTCACTTCTTGCTGAGGTTGATGCAGAGCTTTGATAATCAGATTTGGATCTGTACCATCTGCCTTGCATGCATCCAAGTACCTGAGAACCACCTCTGGTTTAGATTCTATCTCAGAAAATAAAGGAAAGTCACTCAGAGGAACTCTTCTGCTGGTGATATCAGCAATAGGAGTAGCTCTGGGTTCCTTTTGGATATTCTCTATCAACTTCATTTTCTTCAAGTTCTTTGTGTTCAGAGGTTTCCCAACTGTTGGTTCAATTGTGCTTAACTCCTGAGCTTCTATCAGATGCTCAATCAGCCTATTCTCTGTCAGAATATCTGATATCAACCTTCCAAAGGGTATCCAATCCCTCTTTGTTCTTTCTTCTTCCCTGGTTTCCTTCACACTTGTTCTGAGGTGGTTGAACAGAAAATGAGCCAAATTGATTTTTACCTTCTGATCAATAAAGTAGATCAGAAACTGCTGATCCACATTTATGTAATCAGGTGAACTGGTTGGCTTCCTATGGTTGAAGCACCCCAGAATTATCTTAGCCCAAACTCTGTAATGATCCTTCAGATCTTTGATCTTGCTGCTGGGCACCCCATGGTTGAAAATCCTTGCAGCTATCACGCCCACATCAGCACATCTTTCAGCCATGTCCACACAACGGACGCCACCGCCACTGTAACCGATTAACCTTGCAATGTGATCCTCAGTGATCACAATCTTCTTCCCCATAACGAAGGAGGTGACTAGATGTGTTGAAGCCTTGGCATGAATCCAGAATTCCTTGACTAACATAGGGAATGTTGGTCCAACCAACCTGTCAAAATACCTTTCCCACTTATGTGCCCTAACTTCTTCAGTTAGGTCAAAACCGTTCTCCTTCAAGCTTCCAAAATCAATGATCAATTCAGATAACACTTCAAGATTCTTCACAGGAGTGAGGAGTGTTCTGAATGGCACTTGATACTTCTCAGATGATGCTTTCTTCTGAGGACCTGCAGAAGCACTGCTGGAGGTTGCCATGTTCACGCTAAAGATTTTGAGAAGAAACTGGAAAAAAGGTTTTGCAAGAGATGAACACAGAAAAATGCAGAGAATGCTTGAGTATTAGTGAGAAACTGTAAAGAATTAGAATGAGAGATTAATGTGTTTAAATAGAGTTTCAAAATATTTTGAAAAGATAAACGTTTTTAAGAAAGAGAAAAAATCATGATTGCATTTTAAAAGCATGATTACTTTTTATTAAATGCTTGCTGATTTTGGGGATTTGAGAAAGATACTTAAAAACAGTTACCAGACATGTGTCTCAATGCACCCAATCAGCGCTTTGCCTTCTCATAAGCGTGCACGCGTTCTGCTTCAGAGATTTGCTGATGATTGGATGACACTTGTTTGATGTAGTGATCAACACGTCTGTCTTTGAGCTTAGACTCTCAGATCTTTAGACTTGCATCTGATACAATCTGCATGTTCTATCTTTCTGAAGGAAGATTGATCAGAAGTTTATAGTAAAACAATTACATTCTGAAAGTAAATATATGGAATTAAAACATTTTCACTTTGGACAGATTTTCATGCTGAGATGTTTCAGAATGAAATTAAACCTATCTTCTGAAAGGGGTTTAGTAAAGATATCAGCCTATTGATGGTCTGTATCTATAAATTTTAAGTTCAAAATTCCTTTCTGAATATAGTCCCTAATGAAGTGATGTTTTATTTCTATATGCTTAGCTCTAGAATGTAAAATGGGATTCTTACTTAAGCAAATAGCAGAAGTATTATCAGAGTATAGGAATGTTACTCTCAAAAATCTGGAAGTCTTCAAGCTGACTTTTCATCCAGAGCATTTGTGTGCTACATCCTGCTGCTGCTATGTACTCAGCTTCTGCTGTTGATAGCGCAATTGTTGATTGCCTTTTGCTGGACCAAGAGATCAGATTTTCTCCCAGAAACTGACAGCTTCTTGAAGTACTTTTACGTTCCACTCTGTCTCCAGCAAAATCAGCATCGTAGTAGCCTACTAAGCTGTAATCACTAGATTTTCTATAAAACAAACCCAGATTAGTAGTACCTTTCAGATACTTGAAAATTCGCTTAACAACTGTTAAGTGAGATTCTCTAGGATCTGATTGGAATCTAGCACAGATGCAAACATTGAATAATATGTCAGGTCTTGAAGCAGTCAGATAGAGGAGAGAACCAATCATACCACTGTAGACTATCTGTTCTACATTTTTGCTTACCTCTTCTCTTTCCAGAATGCACGTGGGATGCATTGGAATCTTTGATGGCTTACATTCTGAGAGGTCAAATTTCTTCAGAAGATCTCTGATGTATTTGCTCTGATGAATGTAAGTTCCCTCTGGAGTTTGATTGATCTGAATTCCTAGAAAGAATTTCAGTTCCCCCATGAGGCTCATCTCAAATTCTTCCTGCATACACTTAGCAAATTTTCTTCCAAGAGAAGGATTAGTAGAGCCAAAAATAATATCATCAACATAAATTTGACAGACTAAGATGTCATTCTTAACTGATTTACAGAATAGAGTAGTGTTCACTTTCCCTCTGGTGAATTCATTTTCTAACAGAATGTTACTTAGCCTTTCATACCAAGCTCTGGGAGCTTGTTTCAGACCATATAGTGACTTCTTTAGTTTGAAAACATGTTCTGGATGTTTTGTATTTTCAAAACCAGGGGGTTGGTGTACATAAACTTCTTCTTCTATATAACCATTTAAGAATGCACTTTTGACATCCATCTGATACAGAGTGATGCCTCTATTAACAGCAAATGAAATTAAAAGTCTGATAGATTCTAACCTGGCGACTGGGGCAAAGGTTTCTGTATAGTCTATCCCCTCTTGCTGACTATAACCTTGTGCAACCAGTCGTGCCTTGTTTCTGATGACTTCACCTTGTTCATTTAGCTTGTTTCTGAACACCCATCTTGTTCCAATGACGTTGAATCCTTTTGGTCTGGGAACGAGATCCCATACGTCGTTTCTGGTGAATTGATTCAGCTCTTCTTGCATTTCCAGAATCCAGTCATTATCCAGAAGTGCTTCATCAATAGAAGAAGGTTCAATCAGAGACACAAGTCCCATAAGAGTTTCTTCAGAGTTTCTGAAGCTTGCTCTTGTTCTGATTGGATCTTCCTTTCTTCCTAAGATAGTCTCTTCTGGGTGATCCAAGCTGCTTCTGGGTAATCTCTTCTGAGGTTGATCAGCAGCTGCTATAGGATTGCTAGCAGTGCTCCTTTCAGACGTTGAAGGAGTGTCTGTGTTGAGAGCTTCTGATGACTTGTCTTCAGAACCTGTAAATTCAATTTCCATACCTGCAAAAACTTCATTCTTCTTTGACTTTTCAGAGTCAAGCTTATCATCAAAACGAACACTGATTGATTCTTCCACAATCTGTGTTTCCGTATTGTAGACTTTGTACCCTCTTGAGCATTCAGAGTATCCTAACATAATACACTTCTGTGCTTTAGAGTCAAACTTGTTCAAATAATTCTTTGTATTTAATATAAAGCAAGTACATCCAAATGGATGAAAATATGAAATGTTGGGCTTTCTGTTCTTCCACAATTCATATGGAGTCTTTTCCAGAATAGGTCTTATTGAGATTCTATTCTGAATGTAGCACGTTGTGTTTATTGCCTCTGCCCAGAAGGTCTTAGCAACGTTTGTCTCATTGATCATGGTTCTGGCCATTTCTTGCAATGTTCTGTTCTTTCGTTCTACAACTCCATTTTGTTGGGGAGTTCTAGGACAAGAGAAATCATGCAGAATGCCTCTGTCATTAAAGAATGACTCAAAATCTTTGTTTTCAAATTCTCCACCATGATCACTTCTGACTTTAATGATTCTAAGATCCTTTTCATTCTGAACTTGGTTACAGAAGGTAACAAACACAGAGTGTGACTCGTCCTTGTGTCTTAAGAACTTTACCCATGTCCATCTGCTATAGTCATCTACGATTACTAACCCATACTTCTTGCCACTGACTGAAGCAGTTTTAACTGGTCCAAATAAGTCAATGTGCAGAAGTTCTAATGGCTTAGAGGTAGAAACAACATTTTTGGAATTAAAAGAAGGTTTTGCAAATTTGCCTTTCTGACATGCTTCACACAGAGCATCTGAATTGAACTTCAAATTAGGAAGTCCTCTGACCAGATTGAGTTTGTTAATCTGAGATATTCTTCTCATACTAACATGCCCCAATCTTCTGTGCCAGATCCACTGCTCGTTGTTAACAGACAGAAGGCATTTTACATTCTGACTCTTTAGTTCAGAAAGTTTGATTTTGTAAATGTTGTTTTTCCTCTTACCATTAAACAGGATAGTCCCATCTTTCTGACTAACAGCTTTACATGATTTTTGATTAAAGATTATATCATAACCGTTATCACTTAATTGACTTATGGATAACAGATTATGCATCAATGCATCTACTAGCAGAACATTATTAATAGAGGGAAGATTTCCATTACCTATAGTTTCAGAGCCAATTATCTTTCCCCTCTGATTGCCTCCAAAGCCAACGTGGCCTCCAGGCATAAGTTCCAGGCTTTGGAACATATGCCTTCTTCCCGTCATGTGTCGTGAGCAGCCAGAGTCCAGGTACCATGACTGGTGTTTCTGACTTGCTGCTAAAGATATCTGCAACATGTATTATTTTATCCTTAGGTACCCAGATTTTCTTGGGTCCTGATTTGTTAGTTTTACCAAAACTCTGGTTGAATTTTGGTTTCACAGAGTGCTTACTGCTAGTGTATTTAATATCATGTGTGTGACCATACACAAAGTGTGAATTCAGAGGAGTGTGTTTAATGGTTAAGTCCATGACATTCTTTGGTGTAGGAACCTTACCTTGGTATCCTATTCCTTTCCTGCCATTTCTGCTAACTCCATAGATCATTGAAGCCATTTTGCTTCTATCTATGCTTTTAGCGAGGAAATTCTGGAAACTGTGATCATACTCCTTGATGATCTCATCAGCGTTGCTGGGAGTTTCAGAAATTGGTTCCTTCTGAGAGTTTTGTAAAGTGTTTTCTAATTTTGAAATCTTATTTCTCAGCTCAGAATTCTCCAATTTGAGACTCTCAGTCTTATTAGAGTCAGATTCAAGATTCCTTTTCAGGTCTCTGAATTTAACTCTAATTTGCTGATACCGTTCCAGAATCTCATTAAGGCTTTCAACAAGTTCAGCCTTTGTAAAGTTAACAACAAAGTTAGGAAATACCTCTTCAGTATCTGATTCTGAGTCTGATTCAGAAGCTTCACTATCTTCTGAGATGTTAGCCATGAGAGCTATGTTTGCCCTCTCATCATCTGATTCTGAGTCAGCTTCAGATGAGTCAGAGTCATCCCATGTAGCCATGAGACTTTTCTTCTTCTCTCTTCCAAACTTCTTTTTTGGCTTTTCCCTCTGAAGCTTTGGGCAGTCACTCTTATAGTGTCCTTGCTCATTACACTCATAGCAGATGATGTCCTTGGTGTTTGGCTTTTTGCTACTGGAGGAGCCTTCAGATCTTCTGTATCCAGAGGAAGAATCTGTCCTTCTGTATCTGGAAGAAGACTCGTTCTGATCAGATCTTCTGGGGTTCCTGAACTTCCTTTGTCTTTGCTTCCACAATTGATTTACTCTTCTGGAAAGGAGAGAGAGTTCGTCTTCTTCTGATGAGGATCCATCAGATGTTTCTTCAACTGTCTGCAAAACTTTAGACTCAAATTTTTTGTTAGATTTTAATGCTAAAGGCTTACCTTGCTTCTGAGGCTCGTCAGCTTCTAGCTCTATCTCATGACTTCTGAGGGAGCTGATAAGTTCCTCCAGAGTGATTTTGTTGAGATCTTTAGCTAGCTTCAGAGCTGTAACCATTGGTCTCCACTGCTTGGGTAAACTTCTGATGATTTTCTTGACATGGTCAGCAGTAGAGTATCCTTTGTCCAGAACCTTGAGACCAGCTACCAGAATCTGGAATCTTGAGAACATTGTTTCAATGGATTCAGATTCTTCCATTTTGAACGCCTCATACTTCTGAATGAGCGCCAGAGCTTTAGTTTCTTTGACCTGAACGTTGCCCTCATGCGTCATTCTGAGTGAGTCAAAAATATTCTTTGCCGTGTCTCTGTTGGAGATCTTTTCATATTCAGTATAGGAGATGGCGCTGAGGAGGATGGTTCTGGCCTTGTGGTGATTATTGAAGTCACGATTTTGTTGGTCAGACATTGTTTTTCTATCAATCTTCTGACCGGTTGCATTCACAGGGTGCGTGTATCCGTCTGTCACCATATCCCACAGATCAGCATCATGTGCCAGAAAGAAGCTTTCAATTCTGTCTTTCCAGTAATCAAAGTTTTCTCCATCAAAGACTGGAGGTTTGCCGCTGAATCTGTCTCTGTCCTCATTGTTGTCATTGCTGATGTGAGAGTTGTTTCCTGCCATTGTGTTTTTCTGACGCTAGATCTTGTACTGACACGGTTAAGTGTTTTAGCTCAGAACCAGGCGCTCTGATGCCAATTGAAGTAGTGAAAAACACAAGAAGGGGGGGTTGAATTGTAAAACTGAAATCTAATGCAATGAACGAGATATTTTTATCCTGGTTCGTTTGATCTCAAACTACTCCAGTCCACCCGTCAAGGTGATTTCGCCTCTCTCCAACGAGGTCTTAATCCACTATATTCAACTGAATATTACAGACTGCTTTAACAACTGCTAAAGCCTTCTTGATGCAAACCACAACCCGGTTTGTCAAGGAAACACTTTCTTACAAAGAAATCAAATCTAAGTGTGTGAATGTTTTCTACAAAACTGTATCACAACTGTGATGTATACACAAATTAAAGCTTAGAAACTATATTGCTAAACAATGATAGAATATCAGAATGTGTAGTGTTTAGAAAAACTGAGAGAAAGAAGATTTTGATCAGCTTTTATGCGTGTAAAGATTTGGAGAGCATTAGCCATTTCAATCTTCAAAGTCTTGTTTATATAGCACTGAGATGTTGAACGTTGGATGCAATATTCTTGATTCAATGCTAATAACAAACTTTCCTTATCGAGCAGATCTTGTCTGGAATGAGGCCGTTGGTATTAATTTGCTTTCAATGCACAGTACCGTTGCTTACTTAATGCAAGTTCTGGCTTGGCTCATTCTGACTCTGCTTAGCTGCTGATGAACTGTTGTGTTTCTTTATCAGAGTGTTGAGCGCAGTCTTGTTCATCAGGCTTCAGCATGTACGTGAGTTGATCATCTGATTCTGATATTCTGATATGGCAACTTCTGATGCTGATGTCAGGAACCAAATTCTGATGCTGATTAGATGTGATCTTGCTTATATCAATCAGAGTATATGCAAGTCAGAACATAATAATTTTAGGCAGCAGATAGTTCATACATGAATCATATACATAATATATCTTTTCACTTTGTTATCATCAAAACTTAAATATAGGGTAGTAGATTCAAACTTTGTTCTAACACAGTGCAGCAGGCTTATACTTCACAACACATAGGATTCTAGCCAGCAAGCATATTTGGATACTTCAACCTTTTGTTTTGACCACATAGGTCCAACCTTCGACCACACTCTTCTTTAGATAATCAATATTTGGTTTCCACCCAAGGTGTGTCATTCAAATGGATCATACGTGTATCTTCGAATGGACCACATGCAATTCTTCGAATGGGCCACCAATGTTTGTCCTTCCAATGGGACGCCTAACTATGTGCTTCAAACCCACCAATGTATGTCCTTCGAATGGGACATCCAACTATGTGCTTCAAATCCAAGAATGTATGTCCTTCAAATTGGGACATCCATCCATGTGCCTCAATTACAACAATGTATGTCCTTCGAATGGGACACTCATTGTGTGTCATAGAGTAGGAACTATGTGTGTTGAAGGTTTTCAAGGGTGGGATCGAAGCAAGCTATTTCATAGGCATACATTGTTCAGTCGAAGCTATTATGAAAAAAGCCAAACCCTTGTGGGTGCTAGCATGAGAGAAGTTCCTGCCTTGTGAATTGAAGCAAGCAGGAAAGAGGCCCTTGCTTCTTGAATCGAAACAAACACTGTAAGAGACCATTGCTTTGTGAATCAAAGAAAACATGTAAGGGGTCATTGCTCAATCGAAGCTTGCATGCAGGAGGCCACTTGCTTTGTGGGTAATAGCATAAAGGATGTACTTGCCTTGCAGACATGAAGGAAGTAATGCTAATGCTTGTGAACCAAAGGATGCATTTAGGAGGTTGACTTTGGTGAATCGAAAGATGCATTAGGAGGATGATGTTGGTGAATTGAAGGATGCATTTAGGAGGTTGATGTTGGTGTATTGAAAGATGCATTAGGAGGCTGGTGCTGGTGAATTGAAGGATGCATTAGGAGGCCAGTGCCGGTGAATCGAAGGATGCATTTAGGATTTTGATGTTGGTGAATCGAAAGATTCATTAGGAGGATGATGCTGGTGAATCAAAGGATGCATTAGGAGGCTGATGCTGGTGACTCGAAGGATGTATTTAGGAGGTTGATGCCCAAATGAGGCTCGTGAACCAAAGCTTGCTCGAGGGGGACCAGATGCTCAATCGAAACCCCTGAATCAAGGCTGCTCGAAGGGAGCTAGGTTCCTAATTGAAGCTTATGAATCAAAGCAAACTTGAGAAGTCTTGACTCAGTAGATATTTCATGAGAAAATTCCTGAGAAATGAGAGGGTAAATTTTGGGGTACAATAGTAGGCATTGGGGTAAGGCTCGAACGAGCACAACTTAATTTTTTCCTACATTATTTTCTCTTTTCTTTTGCATGCATTCCTCTTTTGCATTTTCTTTTAGTTTGTAAGCATAAATTAGACAAACCCATAAGATAGACAACAAGAGTTGATACCATAGAGTATTACGGGCGTGTGGGGTGTTAATACCTTCCCCTCGTGTAACAGACTCCCTTACCCGATCTCTCGGTCACAAGATCTTGATTTCACCCTTCTCACGATTACTCGAAGTTTACCCTTTCCCTTCATGTGGGATAAAAAATGTTCGATGTCGACTTCATTGATTTCATTATCAGATGATTATTCAGCCGGTTGTTTCAGCTGGCGACTTCACTAGGGACAGATTGACCTATTGCTAGTCCATCCTGGAGTCGATCCTAGCTCTTGTTTCTTTTCCTTGGGTGTTTATTTTTATGCTTTCAATTTATTTATTTGTACATGTTGGTTTGTGCATATGTTTGCATGCATTTTATCTATTATACTATTGATGTGATGGTTTCTGTGCTTCTTTGTTGGGTGGGTGATACTATGATGTAAAAGGCCCAATACCTAGGCCAGAGTGCACTATCTAGGATAAATTGGAATAGAGTGGAACACGACAGATATGGGATGTAGATTACCCTAGACGGTTGTGTCGTCCATGCTCAAATGGGGTTTTAATGAGGTGATATCATTATCACATAGGTGTACAATGATAGTACTCTCAAGCGAACCCGTGATTTTGAGTTACCATTGCCTTACCCTGACTTAGTTTTAACCCGTGAGAGGGGAGGGAATTGATTATTACAGGTACATATGATGACTATGTTCTGATGGTGATCGTTGTTCTGATGGTGACTATGTGGGTCTCAGATTTATTTTCTGAGTTTCTAGATTCGGTATTCAGGATGGTTCTTTGGTTATGTTCTGGACCTTTGATCCTGACATATTCATCTTGTCCAGAGATTATACAATGGTGATTCATGGTACTTTGTTCCATTGTATGCTGAAATTGGTGTCTAACCTTTGATCATGTGATATCCGGATTATTCAGCAGATTTATACAACAATTATCCAGAGCATTGTACATTTGTCATGCTGAGATTTTGAACCTATGTTATTGCACCTTGCATCATAGCATGTTTATTTTACACAAAAAAGTGGAAGATTGTATGCAAAAAAAATGTTTAAACATGGCATTGCATCCTCTCATTTTCCTCATGCATCTTCATGCATCCATAACAGGTACTCAGAAGGTACTCAGAATGGGGAATCCTTATTCAGACTCAGTATTTTCTCTTTATAATTGTGAACTTCGACTTCTCAATGTGCCTTCATCCAAAAAAAGCCATGGAGTGACTTCGTGGGGAATTGGATGAGATGATGAATTGAAAAGTCAGATGGGGTTGTTTATTATGGACATTCAAGTAATGGCCCGTGGTCATAAATCCTTAAGGGAAAAAAGATAACCAATTGAAGACTCAGTTGAGCCGGGTATGGAAGTTATGAAGACAATTTCAGCAAGGGAAATTGATCCTATGCATGGCGTTGCTACAAAAGCTGTCATTCATCTCCAGACTAGGGGAAACTTTTTCAAATCGAGAGATACTTTATGGGTCTCACCTAGAACTTCGTGTTCCCAGATTTTCTCGTCAATAACTAGTTTCTGGTCTCCAAGTGAACCCATGGGGGAAACATTTACCAGCGGAGACAGAAAAAGCTTGAGAATTATGTTGATACAATCTCTATACCTTGCATCAAGTTTCTTTCTCGTGTGTTGGAAGATCAATTGATTAAGCTTCGTGCTTTGAGTCATCCTCCCATAAATTTCTCTCCTGATTTCGATGCAAATGCTAGATGTGTCTCCTATTCTGGGGCACCTGGTTATGATATTGAAGACTGCAATAGGTTGAAGTATAAAGTCTAGTACTTGTTTGTATTCTTTTCCAAGGTTCAATCCATGTTTGGAAAACTGTTCCAGACTCTTTCTCCTCAGCCAAGTGCTTCTTGTGTGTAGTAGAAGGTGAGGTGATGCTTCTGCGATGAAGAAGTATAAGATATCGAGATCTTGAACATTTGCTGTTGTGTAGAAGAAAAATACCTTAAAGGTCGAATTCTATATTCAGATTTTAGTTTCTTCTGTGTAGTAGAAGATTCTTTGTTACAGTTTCTGAAATTTGTTTTTCTGTAGTAGAAGAAGGAGATTCTTTTGTGAAGTAGGAGATTCTCCGTAATTCGGTTGTTAAAACTTCTCTCTTATGAAGTAGGATATGAATTTTACTTTCTTCTGTGTAGTAGAAGATCCTTTGGTATGGTTGCTGGATGTTTCTTCTATGTAATAGAAGACGGTGCTTCTTTTGTGTAGAAGGAGATGCTCTGAAATTCAGGGGCTGAATTTCTCTTCTATGTAGTAAAAGATGGTTGGCATTTCTTCTCTGTGGTAGAAGACACTTTGTGATGCAGTTTATGCAAATTTGCTTGATGAATCATTCATCACATCCATTGAGGGAATCCAATATGATTATCATGATTGGGCACTTGGCCATTAAGCTAAAGGTTGTAAACCATTCAAAGATGAGATGTAAGACATGCTTAATGAAAAAGACATCATTATTGCACCCGTTGGTCAGATTTGAAGTCTCCTTTGACTCAGTAAATGTCAAGACTCCCAGATCATCGTCTGAAGCAATAATTCCATACGAAGACTAGTCTCCTCAACATGGAAATTTCAAATTACATTTGCATTCTCATTTGTAATCTTTCTTTGTTTTGGTTCAGTACTTTCTTGTATGCAAAATTTGCTTATTTTGGAATATTGATCATAATGCATTGAATATGTTTGTCTTGAATTAGTTCATTCATATCCACCCATTAATGTTTTTCTTTGTTTTTTGATACATAAATCTTGTTAAATAAATCAAAATACCTATAGAGGGAGGATGATGAGTAATATACCAAAAACTTCAAACGATGTGCTTTTGAATAAAAACCTTGCTGACGATGTCATGCCTTGTTTCAAATTCCCAAACACTGGAGATATAAGGGAGATAAACCATCGTTAACCCCTTTGAGCCTTGAAGTAGGAGTTTCTTTTCTTGTCAGTAAAAACCCGCACATTTAACCTGGGGCAGGGAAGATTTCAGTTAATCTGATTGGGCATTCAAAACTCATCAGGAGTGCGCATTTAAGGATACAACAATGTTTATCCATCAAAAGACTGAGGAAATTCAACACCACAATGGTTAACCCTTATCTGTCAGTAGCATGCATCAAAGAGAACGATATCCCAATGGGTATCTCTCACTCATCAGGAGGTCAACAAATGATAATACAACAATGGTTAACCCTCATCTACCAAAGACAGGTGGTCATAATCAGGTCCAACAAAGTCGAAAACGACTCGAAGTCACACAACGTGTTCAAAAAAAAGAATGATTGAAAATAGAAAACAAAGAGACAAAAAGCCCCGCTAAGTACGAACTTGAAAAACAAGTCGCTTAGGCAAGAGTCAGGGCATCCTGTTGGATTTCAAAGTCAAGTTCCGAAAAATTTTGTAGACAAAATTTAGCGAAAACAGAAATTGCAAAAAGAAAAAAATGATTACGAAATAAAAATCCTCAACAAAGAATAAAGTCGTGTGATCAGAAACCATGAATGAAAGAGGTGAGTGACTTCCATGTCCAAGAAACCTCAGTGGTTCCTCAACCATAGTAAACTCTTTTGAGAGACGAAGGCTCGCGATAGTTTAACTGAATGTAGGACTGGAGAATATTATGGAGAATGGATGGGCACCAAAATTTTGAGCCTTAAATCCTTTTTTCTAATACGTGAACCAGGCCACGTTACAACCCTTAAAAGTCCTAACCAAAGCATGGGTTAATTTGAAAGTGCATCGTAATAAGAATACGGTAATCAGACTCCTATGAGGCTTGCTAAAAATTTTGAGTTGGTATCACATCATATTTTTAATTTCTTTCGTACAAAAATTTCGATGTTTCAACATATTTTCAATACAAGTTTTTAAACTTCAAGACAAACATGAGCTTTGAATTTGAATTATCATTCTTAGAATAAACATTCTTTGCATATGAACAAGTGCTTAAACATCAAGTAAGCTTGCATAATGAGCATCACATGAAAGTTTGATTAGCTCAACGGATAAATTACTTCAGGATACCTTTGAAAGGTAAATCATTTGTGAGACTGATCTTAATCTGGGGCAGACCTTCTACTGACTCCATTGAGTAAAAGAATACCAACTTGAGAAATGATCAGGAGTAGATTGAAAAATTCGATTGCTAAGAAGTTTCTGTCGAGCAGTGGCGCATTACTTTCTGTTGGTCTCGAGGGACGTATCTCTTCAAGTGTTTGCTTAAACATGAGGCAGTTCAAGTTGAGAAGTCTGGTTATGAAGTAGCCTACTTTCAAGGCGCAAGCCAGCAACCCTAAGGTTGTGTTGTCTTCGAAACTCCGCAAGCTTCTCATTTCTTCGTGAGCATAAGATGAACGAAATGGTTTGTCGAGACTCTGTTGAGCGGGGAAAAGCATGTTGAATACACCATTGGGTAAGGGTTCAGCCAATCTAAGGCACTAAAGTCGAGATTTGATCCCTCAAAGTGTAGTCAAACTGGGGCAATTATGTCGAGATTTGACAAATCTCTCTGAGAATTCGATTGATCAAGAGGAGAATCTTTTCAGAATCTGAAGATGCATGGGCATTCTCCCAAGTATGGTTGAAACCATATCCAACATTGGTCAGTCAGGGGTAGTGTTCCAAAGTTCATAATATTGAGGCAGGTTATCTTAATGGTACAAATCTCATGAAGTCCCCTCGAAGAAATATTCTTCAAAGGCCATATAGGTTGGGGCAAGGCATTATGCAGGGGAATTTTCTCCCCTTCAAGGGTTGATTAGATTATGTCCGTGCAGAGGCTAAACGACTCGTGAATTTAAAAGCATGTCGGGAAGTCAAGACCGTTATCCTCGACTCATAAGAAACTTAAATCCATGTGCTGGTTTTCCTCTGGTGAAAATCAGAGACCTAAGTTTGGGTTGTTAGCTTTTTTCGACAAAAGTAAGGATCATTACCTCCAATTGAAGTGTGGATTGTTATCCTTAAAAGGATACGAGCAGGAACACAAAGAGCTTGTGAGGTTGTTACCCATACATGGTTCGTAATGGAAATTACTAGGAGGACTCATTTCCCCAGATGTTGGGTCTTTCGCTACTTGAAAAAGGTCTGTTTGCCGAGGGGTTTCTCTTTAGAGATGTTTATTCCCCAATAAAGCATCCTTAGTTCTCAGTAGGAGGAGAATGGTCCTTCTCCCAAGATGATTTCGTTTCTATGGACTACAATTTGATTTTGCAGCGTCTTCTCCAAAGTCCACTCTTTAGTGGAATTACTCCTAGGAGTTGACATGGTGAAATGGTAATCTTGCGTCACGGTTCTTACCCAATGGTTGGTAGTTCAAATTAATTATTCTTCAATGAAGGTTGCCATTCCATACATGGGGAAAATTTCCATAATTTCTCTTTTTGCGAGTATTGTTGGTCTTTTATGACAAGAAGCATACTAACAAATGAATCAAGAAGGGTCCGTATGCGACCAACATGAGGATTTCTATAGAATGGGATCCAATTTCCCTAGTGAATGCTTACCTCTGCTCAAAACAGAATCACTCATCCGCAGTAAAGGCGTACTCTCACCCAAACAAAATTCCTCATCCCTAGTGGAAGCATACCCATGCGTAATCCCCACTGAAGTTAGCACTCTTAATGAGAGTTTGTTTAAGAGTTTGTCCCTTCCAGAGGGCTTATCTCAGAAGAAGTTCATTTCAACAGGTCTTGTATAACCTTCTTCTTCAGCGTAGTCTACTTTGCTTCGACAAATGTGGGAAAGATCATTTCATTGGATTCTATACCTTTGTTATATACCCTTGAAGTCGATACTCTACGACTCTGTCGTTGGTATTTATCCCCCTCGTAAGGTTGTCGTTCATCGTCTCTAGGAAGTTCATATCTTTTCTCCCTAGGGAAGTTTGCCCAAGTCAGATTTTCTTGAAGAGATGTTTGATTAACATGTTTGTTATGCCCAGTGAACCAAGTCTATTTTTTTTCTGGGGCAGTGTGCATGGACGAATGTCATTTAGAATTCTTTTATCCCCTGTGATAGAGTATTGCTGAAATATTTCCTCAGTGGAGTTCTAAACCTCAAGCTTATGGTTCAAAGGCACCCTTCTTTTCTTCAAGTGAAGATTGTTACCCTTAATGGTGGTATTCCACGTGTGGCCTGAGTAGAATTCTTTTATTCAAGAATTTTTGTGATCCCCCAGTCAAAGTCACTTTTATTAAGGATTTACATAAGAGGATCCCAGTTCCCAGCAAGATTATCTTTATCATTAGATAGAAATGTTGGATCTTTTCCCCATAGGGTTGGGAGTTGGATCGAAGTTCAAAATTTCCTATGAAATGTAATTTATTTTTACAATATTCTCCCCAATAAAGGTGTACTTTCGCCCGAGTATCAATCTTTCTTAGTGCAACCTGTTTCTTTCCAGGTTTTCTCGGAAGAATCACTTTATTCACCAATTGGAGATTTTTGGTATACTTCACTTGAAGTAAACATTCTACAGCTTCCCCAAATATGGTTTGCACTCATCCTCCCCATGAAGTATGCGTTCCCCTCCCCAGTAAGGGGTGCACTCTCTCTGTCCAATGCGGCTTGCCTATATCATAGTTCTTGAAGAGACTCATGTTTTCCTATGGGAGATTCTAGTTTTTTATCCTCATGAGGACGACCATCATCCGCAATGAAATTATTTCTACTCTCCAGTATGTAACTTCTTGCCGACTTGAATCTTGCAGAGATGGCTACACTCAGTGCAACCAGACATTTTTGATGCTATCATCTAAAGGCTTTGGCCCCCTAGTGTATGAGGTAGTCTTTATCCTCAGTTGAAGCCGAATTTCGAGGACCTTCCAGAGTAACTTATCTATCAATTCCTAGTGGAGTGAATTCTCTCCGCCTGGTGGAGCTATTGTCCTGTCTTCCCAGTGTGGTGTACATGAGAATGCCAGTCATTACTCTATCACCCTATGTGATAGAATGTTTTGTTGAAGACATCCCCAGTGGAGTTTTTGTCCCAAGATATTTGCTTCTTCCCCAAGTGATGAATTTTTACCCCCCGAAGATGTTATCCCCAATGTGGTCTGAGTAGAATTATTTTTATTTAATAATTTCCATACTCCCCAGTAGAAGCTGTCTTCGTCAAGAAATTATATGCGAGAAATTTTCCATCCCCAACGAAGCTCTCCTCTTTTTAACAAAAGATAAAGAATTTGCTTCCCAAGAAGTTAAGGGTTTGATCAGAATTTAAGATTTTCACTGAACTACAATTTATATTTGTAGTATTCTCCCCAGGAAGTTACTTCCCCAGTCATATCGATCTTTAGAGGGTGGTGGTTCCGAATCTCGGTGCCCCATTGGAGTTCAGATCGCCTTTTCTCTACAGAAGATCGGAGGTGCAAGAATAATCGTTCAAAAGTTCATAGTTTTTTTAGCAGGCGATTATTGATGTGATTTTCCCAGTGCATTTTTAAACATGCATAATTACATTGAATTTACCGAAATGAGTAGCATTTCCATTGTATGGAGCATTACGCTATATAAAAAAAATTCAAACATGCATAAGTATGAGTCAATTATGTTCACCTGTGGTAACCAAACTGTTATATGCTTAGATTTGAATCATGTCCACAATAAGCCTAGGGCGATTCTATTCTGTTTCACCAGCGGATTTTGTTTTGATTCACCACCAGTCGAGTCTTTGGTATTTCTCCATTTCCCTAGTAAATCTTGGTTTTCTCTTGCCCTTGCAAGCCGTTTGATTATTTTACCGGGGTTTGCTTTGCCGTTAGAGTGCAAGTAAGAGACGGTGTATAGCCTTTCTTGCTTCTCAAGTATTTGAGTATCCATACTTGGTGTGTGGTAATTCAGATAATTGCCACTCTTGAAGAATTACACCCCGCCCTTGGCCTGAGGGATTTTGTAGTTCTTGCGTATTTGCAACCTATCAAAAGCCCAACATGTTTTGGCAATCCTTGTTAGAGTCTATTTTGATCGGTCTCTTTATCTTATAGAGTTCACCTTCGATCGATGCTCTCTGAAGATCCTGCTTAGTCGGTTCCTTATTTTTGCTTTATCCGTGTTAGTTGTGTCCTCCTTTCGTTAGTTTAGCTAACATTTTCTGTTAAGAGTCATTCAATGTCTCTTCAAAGTCCAGTTGTCTGGCGTCCTTGTTTATGTGAATACGTCCTTTCTTGTTGGGGCTTTCTTCGGTTAGTCTCGTTCTTGTGTTTGTTATCAACTCTGAACATTTGTTTCTTGATGCTCGATTTCGCTCGTGTGTTTCTTACTCTGACCAGATATGCATATCTTTATACCCTGGGATTTCGCCTTTGATTGAAGTTCTTTTCTTATATCCACCTTCGGTTGGTACCTTTTGTTAGGAGTCCCCTTTGGCAGGTCTCTTTTCATTGTAAGTTTGCCTTTAATTGGCATTCTTTTCTTAGGAATCAACCTTCAGCATAGTATTCCTTGATGAAGATTCCCCTTCGACTGGTTTCTTTATCTTGAAGTCCACCTTCGGCTGGCATTCTTTAAATCCACATTCGGATGGTACCTTTTGTTAAGAGTCCCCTTTGGCTGGTATCTTTTTAGTTGAAAGTTCGCCTTTGACCAGCGTTCCTTTCTTAGGAATCTACCTTCGACATAATGTTCCTTGTTAAAGATTTTCCTTCGGCTGGTTTCTTTACCCTTAAAATCCACTTTCGGCTGGTACCTTTTGTTAAGAGTCCCCTTCGACTGGTCTATTTTTAGTTGAAAGTTCGCCTTTGACCGGCGTCCTTTTCTTAGGAATCTACCTTCGGCATAGTATTCCTTGATGAAGATTCCCCCTCGGCTAGTTTCTTTATCTTGAAGTCCACCTTCGGCTGACACCCTTAAAATCCACCTTCGGCTGGTACCTTTTGTTAAGAGTCCCCTTCGTCTGGTCTCTTTTCATTTGCAAGTTCGCCTTTGATCTATGTTCTTTTCTTAGGAATCTACCTTGGGCATATTATTCATTGATGAAGATTCCCATTCGGCTGGTTTCTTTATCTTGAAGTCCACCTTCAGCTGGAATTCTTTAAATTCACCTTCGGCTGGTATCATTTGTTAAGAGTCCCCTTTGGCTGGTCTCTTTTCAATGTAAGTTCGCCCTTGATCGGTGTTCTTTACCCTTAAAATCCATATTCAGATGGTACCATTTATTAAGAGTCCCCTTCGGCTGGTCTCTTTTCATTGTAAGTTCGCCCTTGATCAACGTTATTTCCACTTTAAATCCACCTTCGACTGGTATCATTTGTTAAGATTCCCCTTTTGCTGGTCTCTTTTCACTGTAAGTTCGCCCTTGATCGGTGTTCTTTCCCCATTAAATCCACCTTCGGCTGGTATCATTTGTTAGGAGTCCCCTTCGGCTGGTCTCTTTTCTTTGTAAGTTCACCTTTGATCGGTATTCTATTCAGAGTCAATGTGTATTTGTGTCCCCAGTAAGTTCTCCTTCGATTGGCATTCCTTCGTTAGAGCCTTCTTCCGTCGGTCTCTTTCTTGTGTATGTTTAGCCTTTACTTGACATCCAAGAGATTTTCCCTGGTAACTACTGCAATCCAAAAAAGCAAAAAAAAAAAAAGAAAATACAGAAATAAAATATAATAATATCTGACTTACTTTAGAGCATAAATTTCTGGGTTCTTTTAAGTATTTAATCTCCTTTCACCTTGAAAGTTCGAAAGGATGGCGCCAGTTGTAACGCCCGTAATTTAATTAATTATTTAATTAAATTATTTTTGGAATATTTGTGAAGTTGTGTTGTGATTAGTTGGATTTATTTATTTTATTAAGTGGTGAAATAATATTAGAAGGATAATATTATTTGATGTGGGCTTGTTTTAAAGAAGAGAAGTAGTAATAAGGGGGTGTAGTAGTCTTAAGCCCATTAAGGCATAATAATAGGATTAATTTATTATTTTTGGAATAAGGAGAAGAGAGGAAGCAGTAAGAAGAATAAGGGTTATAGAAGAACGTGAAAGCTGTTGGAAAGGAGGAAAGAGGCAGAACGAAAATTCAACCAGAAAAGTTATAGAACAACCTTCAATCCAAGGTAAGGGTGGGGTTCTGACTCTATAATAGGGTTCATGATAATTGGTTTGTGGGGTTAGAGGTGAAAGATTGTTTAGTTTATGATTGGACTATATATGATGTTGTATGATTGAAATCGAGGATTGAAAGACGAATAATGATGTCCCAATGCTGTATATTTGATGTAGAATTATAGGATAATTATAGTTGATGATTTTCTATGATTAGAGGATGTTTTTAGGGCTTAAAGTTTGGAACCCATAGTGAAAACACAAAGAAATTGCAGAAAATATCCTTAGCAGAGCAGTATGTGTCGACCCCAAACATTATGTGTCGATACAAGAAGGTCTCTAAACTCAGGATGAGTCGACACGAAGAAGTCCTGTGTTGATACATGAAGGCTTTCAGACTCAGGATGATTCGATACGTAGGGCATGTATCGATACATACAGTATGGCAGACTCAATATGAGTCTATACAAGAGAGGATGCGTCGACTCATGTGGCGTGTTCAGTTCAGTATGCGTCGACCCAAGGCATTACGCGTCGATCCATGTTGTTTGGTTTTTGGCAGAATCAGTTTGAGAAGGCTGTAACTTGAGTTTTCGGACTCCGTTTGAGGTGTCGTTCGAAGCGTTGAATATCTAACGCGATGAAATTTATTCTTAAGGATTAAAATGAAGAATAGGAAGTATAATCATAGTATCCAAATAAGGATTTGAATTAGTTCCCGTGTTGATCGTTATGTTGATTTTCGTGAAGAATGATGAGGATGGGATGTATATAGATTGCGGTTTGGTTTGTAACAGTAGGATTAATGATGATAATGATGTAGTATTACATAATAGTAATATGTAGAGTTTTAGTAAATTATAAGTAAGCCTTCGATGATTAATTAATTATAGGCAATATCACGTTGTAGGCCTATGGCCAACGTTTCGAGATTGATGAATTGTTATTGTAATGTTATTGTGGCTGAATTGCTGTGAATTATGACGATATATGATGTTTGAAGAATTACAATGATATATGATGTTTGATAAATTATGATGATATATGACGTTTGATGAATTATGATGATATATGATGTTGATGAAAGATGTTGAGATGCCTCTAATAATTAACAACTATTAAGATGTAGGCTTCTGGCCAACGATGATGTTGTGTTGAGATGTTGTTAATTGTGATGTTGTCATTACATTCATGATTGTGTCACATACATTGCATTTCAAGATGAAGCTTATGCTCCTTAAGATGGCATGTATTGGCGAATATTAAGATGAAGGCTTATGCCTTGTTGATGCCTCTATTTATTGGAAGATTTTTAAGATGGGAGTTCTGCTCCAATGGTACCACATGCATGTGCATAGTATTGCGTCACATCATATGATTGCATAAAGAAGTTGTGTATTGATGTTGTGAATGTGTATTATTATTGCGATTATTGTTGATTATGAGATGAGAAGTGGTGATGTTATATGATCTAATTTCATATATTAATTACCATACATTTTATCATATTGTTAGATATCTCATCCCTTCTGTTTGAATGTTACTCTTATGTTGGTAATGTGCAGGTAATCGAGAGTGAAGGTTGTATACCTTCAGTAGTTCGAGACGATGTCATTGCTCTGATATGAAACACTCGGAGGGGGGAGGGGATGAACGCTTGTTTCTTTTAATTGTTGATTATTTCAGTTGTTGAACTTTAATTTAATTGTTATTAAGTATGCGTTGTTTTGAAGTTGTTGTAACGATGGACAAAGATGTTATTAAGAATTTCGCTGCGTAGATGTTAAATTGTTGATTTAAGAGATTAAATTGCTATGCTGATGGTTCATCTGAAGTTTTAAAGTGTTATGTATCCATGATGAATGCAATGAGTTATTAATGAGGAATTTGTGGCATCCCGATTCGTTTGCATGAATGATTTTATAACTCTGATTTATTTATATAATTTCCGGATAGAATTGGGGTGTTACACCAATGTCACCTTCAGGTTCAAGGTGATTAAATAGGGGCAGCTGTTGCAACCTAAAATTTTCCCTCTTTGTTTTAACTTTGATTGGCTTATACTTTGTTTGCATATACATATGTATTAATACCATTGGTTTCGTGTTCATGGGGTTAATGTATTTGGGTGTTTTCGGTGAATTTAAAACAATGTGAATTGTAAATAGTGTTTTGACTGATCTGAGTTTTAAAATTTGCATCTTCAGCTTGGAATGGTGTTTTGGGTTGATTCTTGAGGTTTTGAAACTGTCTCGATGTTCTCTTCAATTTTCGGGTTCAGACCAAAAGCTAATTCTCAAAGGAAAGTCTCTGAATAATCAGATCTTCTGAAAATGTACAACTGAAGATATTCTGAAAAAGTGTTGAAGGTACGGTTTTTGCACACTAAAAAATACATAAATCGAAGACCGTTTATCATTTTGAACCTATTTCGGTGGCCAAAATTCCATATTGATGTTATCTACATTTTGTATTTCACGCCCGGAAGCCAGTTCTACTCAGAGAGTGTTCGAATATATGAATTCATCAAATATGTTCGTACAGGAAAATTGTGTTCACCTGCTTCATATTCAGAAAATCACAGGTCAGTCGATTTATATCGTATCGAGCTGGTTCTGGTGGCATTGGTTCATAATTGAGTTGGCTAAATATTGGTTTCAGCTTTCCAATCCGAGTGGTATCCCGAAGGCCTTCGTTTTTGGTCCAAAACACGTGCAACACATTTGAAAATCCTGAACCAAGAAATATTTTCATATGAGACAAAACTTCAAAAAATCATAACTAAATCACCTTTTATCCGATTGATCCCATATTTAGACACGGAATTTTCCTTGATGCTGGCTACATTTTAGTTTCACCTTTCAACTTCAAAAGTCGTGCTGAGGGACCTGCAAATTTGACCTTAAGATGTCGGACTCTGATGAACTGAAAATTTGCACATTTGCTTGTGTTTATTGGAGTCTCATTCATTCAAAAAAGGACACACTATATATTCTTATTCACTCTAATTTTCAAGTGGACTCTCATAATTTACGAATTCTCAAAAACTCTAAAAAACATTCTCTAATCTCGCTCAAGGATCAAAGAGCAACTTTCTCTCATTTTCATCAAGAACACCAGCAACTTTTCCAATAACTTCTTCAAGATCCAAAAGTCAAAGAAGCTCAATTCTTCCCCAATCTCGAATCTAATTGTTGCGATCTCTATACCTAAACCTCCTCTTCGATTCCACAATTGGTTTTCTTGATTTAAGCACTTTTGCATAATTGGTCTTGAAATAAGCACTTTTCTAAAATTGATAATTGAAGTTAGTTTTGAATAGAAAATTGAATTGTGATTGTGGATCTAGTGGTGGAATTGTAAACTGATTGATCAAAATGCTTAGATCCGGAATTGGATGATCAATAATCACTTTTACAATTAATTGATTCTCAAGAAAAGTGCTTGTTCATGTTGTTTAACATTGTTGCCTTTGAGAATTGATGAGAAACCTGAATTTGCATGTGATTTGACATAGACTAGAGCATTTATTTTCGAATCAAAATCCATGTGCAATCTTGTGTAGATTATGTGCTCGACACAATGCTCGAGTCATGACATCTTGGCCTTGAGGCATGAGATCACCAATTTTTGAATACACATAAATCCTCTTTGGTATGATGATTGCATAATTGGTGTGAATTTGGTTTTCTAATATGGTAAAAACATGTTGAAACATGTCTGTTGTACCCCAAAATTTTCCCTCTCATTTCTCAAGGAATCAACTTAGATACTCAAATTTGCTTTCATCCAATTCCAAGCCTTGAATTATCAATTTTTACAAGAAAACCATTCACAAGGGCAAAATGGTCATTTGCACATTGAGAAGTATAACTTTGACTTTTGGATCAAAATAAAATCTCAAAAATCAGATTTCATAAAGATATGTTGGAATATGAAGTTTGTTTCATCAAGAATTTCAAAAGTCAAATTTTACTTTGGAAAAGTCAAATTCTAAATACTTAGAAATTTTTCTAAGTGTTTAAGAAATATGACAATTTCATAACTTCTGGGCCAGTGTTCACACTCAGCAAATTCTGGATATTCTCAAGACAGAGTTTGGTCAGAACTTCTAGACCAATGTTCACAGAGGATCAGTCAGAGTTTGCAAGGGTAAATCAAAGAACTTTAAGAAGCATGCTGCAAGTTTACTGGAAAGTATGAGGGATCCTTCATAATATGCTGGAATCAAAAGATATAAAGATCAGAAGATTGGATGCTACGCTGAATATAACTTCTGATCCAAAATTAAGAAATTATGCATAGTTTCACATGAGAACTCATTTAATGCTCACAACCACTTTTGAGTCTTTATACAAAGAATTTCCCCCACGTGTACCCCTACTGTCTTGGGAAGACAAGATTTTGTGCAAAAGTATGCTAGGCCCATGCGCTGCTTCTACTTTTCCTTAACTCATGCTGACAAATCCAACTTAGGTGCTGCTAACCATCCCACTTGGTGCATTGAACCATACTTGTTTAAGCTTACTTCAAGAGTAAGTCAGCTTCTAGCATATGGTGTTGGCGCCACTTGACATCTCCAAACTACAAAACATTTGCCTATGAATAGAACACCATTGGCCACTGAGAAAAAGGAGAGGATAAATTTGTGAAAGAGGTCGGAAAATTGAGAAAGAAAAGTCTTGAACCCCTGCAAAAAATTCCAAGAATCCAAAAACTATAAACACAAAAATACAAAACTTTAGCATTTGAATCTTGTATTCAAACTCCATTTTTTCTCAAATGTTTCTTGACTAAAGCCATCCACGCAGTTGCTGATTCACATATTAGAACTTACCCTAAGTTCTGTATTCCTACTGCCATACACTTTCCATCCACCTCCACCTCAAAAAGTCAGAATATAACCCCTTGGCTGTTCCAGAAGTTGCAAACTTCCATCCTGTTGAGTACGTGAAGAAGTTGCTCAGAACATCACCAGAGTCCAGGACCAACCTCCAGTTCACAGGATCTTTTCCAGCTGCAAGGTAAGTTTTCTGCTGACTTTCATCATACTAATTAGACATTGTCAGATTTTTCATATTTAACACAATGTAGATATTTTGATCCTGATGATGTACATATTCTGAAATTTCATGCATCCTCCTGCCTAGGTAGAAGGAATCCCAGTTCAGAGTTTCATAAAGAAATTAGGACTCAGAATTAGGATTAGAAAATTCATGTTGCTTTTGATTTGTGCTTCTGATATTCCATGAAACTTGTCATAACTGTTATATGTGCAACTTCTGTTATGTTAAGAAATGACTAAGTTGCAGATGTTCTGACTAGCATAAAGAGAGGCAATGTTTTGACAGTTGCCTCAGAACTTCTGAAAACTTCCAAATTCTCAGAAGATCCAGAACTTCTGAACTTCCATATTTCCACTAACATTGTTTCTCTTTGTGTAGCAAGTCAGAGTCAGAACTTCTGACCTCTTCTATTTTCAGCATTTGCGTTGATTTTGTTTTCTTTCTCTTTTATTATTTTTTGCCACCATCTTTATTTTTTTTCATTAAACAAAAAACACCAAAAATATTTCATATTCATATGTTATATTTTCTTTTAACATAAAAAGACAAAAAATATTTTCTTAAACAAAAACTTATTTCTTTTCTTAAATAAATAAGCATTTTACGTTTCCTGTATATTCTTATCCATTCAATATGGTTGTAATAGTAACATAGGACTTAATTTGCAATCCCCATTTGAAATTTGTACACCCCACCCCCTAATGTTTGTAATAGCATAGAATATTTATTTTCCGTACTTTTATTGCTTTCATATACTATTAGTAATTAGGGTGTGTATGGCAAGATAAAACCAACAAGTAGACCACCAAAAATCAAAGACAAATGCATGCAATCAAACACACTTTGCACACATGCACCCTTAGGGTAATTCCACTTGTTGCCTTACAAAAATGTCCATGTTATGCATGTGAGGTGTCTTAGCATAAACAAATCGAAAAATACAAGATCATAGTCCCTCGATGACGCTATCAAAGTTTCTTTTCAAAATAATCTTAGTCCCTAGAGAAAAGTGCTAAGTCATGTCACAACATTGCTATCATGGTCATACGATGACCCATGCCCGTCCCTTCACATCCAATGATGGGGATTCTTACCAAATCAATGGCAAGATAGTAACATCTAAAGGAGGAGGAAAAGCACATCTAAGACCTTTTGAGTAGGTAGATTACTTTTAGTTACTTGCTCACTCTCAAAACAAATATCCTTGCTATTTTTCAAAACAATCACAAACACTTTCAAACCACTTTCCAAACATGAAATATTTTCAAAAGCTCAACACCTTTGTATAGATTCTTACGAACGAGAATCATTACAAAAGTTTGCCTAAACGATAGCACCTTTTCAAAATACTTTCAAAAACCACAAATCACATTTTTTTCAAACAAAAGCAAGTGATCTAGCAAGTAACTAAGAGCCCATGGAAAACCATGGATGAAAAGGGTGCTAACATCTTTCCTTTTCATAATCTACCCCCCGAACTCAAGAAAACATCTCTAAAGGTCTTTCCTGTGCTTTTTCACCTTTCCTCTTTTGGATAAAAGAAAATTCAGTCGTGACTCTTGCTAAACCGCAACATTTGCGAACACAAACACAAAACCTCAAAGTCAGTTTTCCCACTGTATCACAGAACCGGCGACTCTACTGGGGATGTAACTGTAAAAGTGGGGTTACCTTAGGGTTAAGATCACATTTACTTGCTTACATTGTTTGATTTGTTTGCTTTACATTATGTTTCCTTGTTTGGGTTTGTTTTAAATCCTACACCCGGATTTGGGGACACCTTTTAGGTAAGTAGCAATAAACTGTGAGGGAACTGTGTGGGGTATATCGACACGGTTGAAGTAGTAGCTACGTTGATGTGGCAATTTGGTTGGTACTGGTAACCCTTGAGTTAGTCAAGGAGAGTACGAGGCCGCTGCGTGGTGTCTTGAAGCATCAACTGACCTTAGAACCTTACTTGACCAACTTGGCCATTAGGAAGTAGCGAGATAACCAGCTTTGGTGTAGTCCGAAGTTGGTTGATACTCGATGCTACACTCATTGAGGTTTGACTCTCGAGTTTTGTTTTATTGTGAGTCAATCGCTCATTGAATGAAACATGGGGGAAAGATTGTTGATATTGAGATCCCTTAGAACCCGGTTACTATTAACTAGGACAGGTTGAGCCAACTAAAATTCAAGAGGGTACTTACCTATAAACTCCATGCAAGCCTAAACCTAAGGACTTGTCTACTTTGTGTGAATATGATTACTTGTATATAAATTTTCTTACCTCACATATTTTTTACATAGCATCATAACATCATACCATAGCATTCCCACTAACCATTTCAAGGATTTTTGGAATTCATCTTTGTTCTGTTTTGTAGGACATGGCATCCACTCGTAGGAGCACTATCCAAGTCAGTCTCGTGAGGATACTTCCACAACTCAAGGATTTAGTATCAAGGGACCCTGAAGATTCCCCATTCACCAAAAGACATGGTCAACTCCTTAGTTTGGTTACCTCAAGTATTGTAGAAGATATGGTAAAGGTGCTTGTCCAATTCTTTGACCCTTTGCATCATTTCTTCACTTTTCTCGATTACCAACTTGTGCCCACTTTAGAAGAATTTTCTCAACTCATGGGGACCCCTATTCTTGATCAGTTACCTTTCAACGATATTTAAAGAGACCCTAAGCCTGAGGAAATTGCTCGAGCTCTACATTTTCGACCATCTGACATAGTAGCCAATTGGGTAACAAGGAGTGGTGTCAAAGGGTTCCTAGCAAAGTTTTTCTTGGAGAAGGCTCAAGAGTGTTTGAATACTTTGGATCTACAAGTCTTTGAGTATATTTTGGCTCTTCTCATCTATGGGTTGGTACTATTTCCCAATCTTGACCAATTTGTAGATGTAAATGCGATCAAAGTTTTCATATCTCGTAATCCGGTGCCTACATTGCTTGGAGACATCTTGCATTCTCTTCACTCTCGCACTTTGAAGAAAAGAGGGGCTTTGATGTGTTGCAATCCTCTTTTGGCTAGGTGGTTTATTTCGCACCTACCTCGATCCGTGGTGAAGAATGAAAAAGGTATGAGGTGGTCTAAAAGATTGATGTCACTTTCACATGCTGATATCCGTTGGTATTATCGCTCTTTGAAAGACATTACCATCATTGATCGCTGTGGGGAATTCCCTAATGTCCCTCTACTTGGCATTAAGGGATGCATTACTTACAACCCTTGTTTAGCTTTGCGACAATTTGGATACGCTAGGAGAGATGGACCTCATGAGGTACTCATCCAAGGAATTGCATTTGACTATGAAAGCGATACCCAAGGTTACCATCAAAGATTTATACGAGCTTGGGGTATGGTTAACAAAGTTGATAGCAAGGCGTTGGGGCGTAATAATTCCATTCCTTTGGAACCTTATCTTAAATGGGTGAGGGCTCGCGCTCAAATTCTTAAGATGACTTATGAATCCGTCTTACCTGTTATCATGGAGCCAGTAGTTGAGTGAGACATTCCACATACTATCCTCTATCCTGATATGCCTACTTCTCTTGAAGATTTGCAAAACGCTTGGATTCAGTTAAAAGGAGAGCGAGACACCTTTGAAGCTAAGTTCTATGAGGGCGAGAAGAAGATATTAGAGCTTACAAGGGAGCTCCATGAAGAAAGGAGTATAAACCCCTACATTACGCCAAAGAGGATGCGCACAACTTTTCTGTCTTACGAGTTTACTTTATGTTTATTTCTATTGTTGTAAGCCCAAGAGGCGTGTTTCTATTCAAATCAGAACTCTTTAATGCAAGTTAAAGTTTGTTCACTCTTTGTCTATAAAAATTTAAATTCTTTAAATCCTTGAAATCATTTGCATATTCATGCATCATGACATGACAGGTTTCCGCATAACAGGTTTCTTTATCTCTCCGCTGTTTATTTCAGCAAGATGGATCTAGAGAAAACTGTGACGAAACTCCAAGCCCAGAATTCTCAATTTCAGGAAGCTTTACTCGCCCTGGCCAAGGGGCAACAAGATATGATGGCTCTGTTGGCCGCTAAGAAGAAGCCAAAGAATAAAAGCTCTACTAAACATGGGTAAAAGGTTCAAAGAGACAATCTGTCAAATTCCAGAGAGGATGATTCATCCGAAGAGGACGAGAACTAGATCGGTGAGGTCAAGAGTACTCAGGTTGACTGTATCAATGACCAAGAATCTGATTACGATTATTTCAATGAACAATATCCACCCGCAGACATCAAATACAAGCAGCTAGAAGACAAGTTGAAAGTTGTTGAAATCCAAGCTATTCCCAGTTTAAATTATGACAATTTGGGTTTAATCTCTGGGGTAGTCATTCCCCATAAGTTCAAAATACCAACCTTTGCAAAATACGATGGGGTTTCTTGTCCAAAGCTCCATTTTAAGTCCTATGTGCGCAAGATACAACCGCATACTGCTGATAAAAATCTCTGGGTTCACTTTTTCCAAGAGAGTCTGGATGGAACACAACTTGAATGGTTTTATCAGTTGGATGGCTCTTGCATCAATACATGGGAGGGTCTACCTACTACATTCTACCATCAATATCAGTACAACACCGACTTGGCACCGACAAGGGTTCATTTGCAAGATATGACCATGGGGAAGAATGAAGGGTTTAAGGAATATGCGCAGAAGTGGAGAGACCTTGCTAATAGAGTCCAACCTCCCTTGACTGATAGGGAACACATTGACATGTTCATGGGCACATTATTTGGTCCTTTCTTTAATCTATTGGTTGGCTGCTCTTCTACTGGCGTCACCGAATTAATCTTAACCGATGAAAGAGTTAAAAGTGGCATTAAAAGTGGGAAGATCTCTGTGGCATCTACCTCCACTCCCAATCCCGTCAAGAGACCTTTTGTGGTGAAGAAAGAAGTTAATGTTGTGTATAGGGCAAAGGCCCATAACAAGAAGAATAATCATCTGTCTGTCAATGCTATGCAAATCTCCAATCCAACTCCTACTCCAAGACCATCTACAAATAATCAACATTTTGAAGCTCCAAGAAGAGAATTTACAAGGTTAGGAATGTCACTATCTCAAGCCCTTTAACATCTGCTCAAGGATAATTTAGTGACATTGCGTGATCCTCCCGCCAACCCTGACACCTCGTCACCAAAATATAATCAGAATGCAAAGTGTGCTTACAATTCAAACAGCCCCGAGCATGAGACCGATCAGTGTTGGGCCTTGAAGAACAAAATCCAGGATTTAATTGACAACAAGACTATTGAATTTGATCTGCCTCCTATGCCAAATGTAATTACCTCTCCAATGCCGAAGCATGATAAAGGTGTTAATGCTGTCGAAGATACAATTTTCATTGCCTCTATTGAAGAATTAACTACTCCGTTGAATGTAATCAAGAACAATCTGTTGAAAGCTGGGACTTTCCCTGGCTGTGAAAAAGACTGTGTGTGCTGTATGAGACAACCCAATGGGTGTGAGGAACTGAAGAAAGGTATACAACGCCTAATGGATAGCCATGAGATTCTATTCGAAAAGATTCCCACCATCAAAAATTCAATCGACAAAGCTGAAGATTTGGCCATCATAACAATTTCAATCAAACCTCTTAGGATCTCATCCAAAGGTCCTATCAGGATTTCGAACAAACCAATCATTGCTCCTCTTATAATCACTGCTGCGAGACCTATTCCATACACCTATGATAAAGCGATACCATGGAATTACGGTGTTGAGGTTTATTACCATGGGGTAAAACAAGATTCTTGGATTGACAATAATGAAGATGGTGTTACTAATATTACTGGTTCTAGTAAAGTTACAAGGACAGGAAGGGTCTTTTCCCCTGTTATCCCACCACCAACCACTACCACAGTTCCAGTCTGCATAACCAATGGCAATCCTGGTGCCAATACTAAAGGGAAAGGGAAAGAAGGTGAGCCTGCTAGGGAAGAGGCACCTGCTAAAAAGTTTGTCATGGAAGAACCATCTGTTCAAGAGATGGAGGATATTCTGAAGATCATCAAGAAAAGCGACTTCAAAATAGTTAGCAGTTGGGGAAAACCCCTTCTAAAATATCAATGTTGTCCTTATTGCTATGTTCAGAAGCCCAAGCACAAGCTTTGATTAAGTTCTTGAAAACGGCTCATGTGCCTCAAGAAACCACAACCGACCAATTTGAGAACTGCGTAGCAAGTATGACAGCTGATAGTGGTTTGGGGTTCTCTGACACAGATTTAACTCCCATGGGAAAGAATCATAATATAGCCTTGCATGTTTCTGTTGAATGTAAGGGGACCACTCTGGAACATGTTTTGGTTGACACAGGCTCATCTTTAAATGTGTTACCTAAAGGCGCTTTAGATCGGCTAGACTGTGAAGGTTTGGTTTTGAAGCCAAGTGATATTGTTGTGAGGGCATTTGATGGGTCGAAAAGGATGGTTCATGGAGAGGTGGATCTCCCAATTAAGGTTGGTTCACAGAGTTTCAACTCCACATTCTACGTAATGGACATACGGCTTGCGTATTCTTTCTTTCTTGGGCGCCCATGGATCCATGGGGCAGGTGCGGTCACTTCTACTCTCCACCAGAAGTTAAAATATCCAGTTCAAGGGAAAGTTGTCACAATTTGCGGTGAGGAAGAATTTATGGTAAGCCATCTCAATTCTTTCAAGTACGTAGAAATGGACGGCGAATTCATAGAAACTCCTTTCCAGACGTTTGAAGTTGTGGCCACCACCAAAATCTCCTCTGACACTCCAAGAACTGATAAAATTATCCCCAAGATGGTTTCTCTTAAGGATGCCCATGCTGTGGTAGAAGAAGGAAACAATGTGATGTGGGGTCAACTCCTTGATATCCCATTCAAGGCAGACAAGTTTGGGTTAGGTTTCACCTCCAAAGCTCAGAAAGAAGTTAGAAGTGCTTGTGCTGGAAAGCCACCTTTCCACCTCAAAAATCATGAAGTGAACGCTGTAGAGGACTCCGATGATGAGTGTTCTTTTGAAGACTGGATCTACCCAACAACTGAAGGGAAGCTCAACAATTGGCATGCAAAGGATTTCACTCCTGTTTCTTTCATTGAGGAGTTATTATTGTTTACTTTTTCTGTCAATTCAGGAACTCTGTGTCTGTAATATTATTTCCAAACAACGACTTATAAGCCATGTGCCTTGCCCGGGGTACTTTGGTCCATTTTGTTAAGGGTTTTGCTCATGTTTCATCTATCATATGATCATTTAATAGAAACCATTGGACCTCTTTGAATTCAAATTTTATGTTCATTGTCTTTCATTTTATTTATTGCTTTTTTCAATAGCCGTGTATCTTACATACGCACACACACACACACACATTTGCAGATCATCATCCACTATGGATCCCATTGCCAATGACTCTACTGTTGCCAACTATGACTTTGAATATCCTATCAACCAAGACGAAGACGAAAGTGAGGAATATTGTGATATACCAGAAGAACTAGCCAGACTTCTATTACAAGAAGAAAAAGCTATTCAACCACATGAAGAGTCAGTTGAGATTATTAACTTGGGTACTGAGTCAGATAAAAAGGAAATCAGGATCGGTGCTAATTTGGAAAGCAGTGTTAAGAGCCGTTTGATTCAGATGTTGCACAATTATGTGGAAGTATTTGCTTGGTCGTATGAAGATATGCCTGGGTTGGATACTGACATCGTGGTTCATCGTCTGCCAACTAAAAAACACTTCCCTTCTGTTAAACAAAAGGTTCTTCGCATGAGGCCTGACATGTCTAAAAAGATCAAAGCCGAAGTAATGAAACAATTTGATGCAGGGTACCTAGCTGTAACATCTTATCCTCAATGGGTGGCCAATATAGTGCCAGTGCCAAAGAAAGACGAGAAAGTTTGCATGTGCGTAGACTATAGGGATCATAATAGGGCAATCCCCAAGGATGATTTCCCTCTACCGCACATTGATGTCTTAGTCGATAATACTGCTCAACATAAGGTCTTCTCATTCATGGATGGCTTCTCAGGCTATAATCAAATAAAGATGGCTCCCAAAGATATGGAAAAAACTACTTTCGTTACGCAATGGGGCACCTTCTGCTACTAAGTCATGCCCTTCAGATTAAAAAATGCAGGGGCAACATATCAAAGGGCTATGGTGGCTTTATTTCATGACATGATTCATCATGAGATAAAGGTATATGTGGATTATATGATTTCCAGATCACAAATCGAAGAAGAATATCTCAATCACATGTACAAACTATTCGAAAGACTGAAGAAGTATAAGCTGAGGTTAAACCCTAACAAGTGCACGTTTGGAGTACGCTCTGGGAAGCTTCTAGGTTTTGTTGTCAGCAATAAAGGCATTAAAGTTGATCCCGCCAAGATAAAGGCCATCCAAGAAATAACAGTCCCTCATTCTAAAAAAGAATTCAGAGGATTCTTGAGTCGTCTCAATTACGTTGCCCGTTTCATATCACACTTAACTGCTACTTGTGATCCACTCTTCAAACTCTTGAAGAAAGATCAGGTAGTCAGGTGGAATGATGAATGCCAGATTGCTTTCGACAAAATCAAAGAATATCTACAAGAACCTCCTATTATCATACCTCCAGTTGAAGGAAGATCCTTGATCATGTACTTGACAGTACTAGAAAATTCTATGGGGTGTTTTTTGGGCCAACATGATGAGTCTGGCCGAAAAGAGCATGCTATCTATTACCTGAGCAAAAAGTTTACAGACTGTGAAACCAAATATTCACTGCTCGAGAAAACTTGTTGCGCTCTAGCATGGGCTGCTCGCCGGCTAAGACAGTATATGTTGACTCATACCACTCTGTTGATTTCTAAGATGGACCCAATCAAGTACGTCTTCGAGAAACCTTCCCTTTCTGGACGAATAGCCAGATGGAAAATAATATTGACTGAGTACGACATCTAATACACAAATCAAAAAGCCATAAAAGAAAGTGTATTAGTAGATCATTTGGCTCATCAAGCTGTGGATGATTATCAGTCAATGAACTCCGACTTCCCTGTGAGAACATTATGCTGGTAACTGACTGTGCGAAACTTGGACCGTATGACGCTGAACAAGAATCCCGATGGACTATGGTATTCGATGGGGCTTCCAACGCCTTAGGTAACGGAATTGGTGTTGTGATCATCTCTCCTGAAGGTTGCCACACTCCTTTCACTACCAGAATATGTTTCGATTGCACAAACAACATGGCCGAATACAAAGCATGCATCTTAGGTCTAAAAGCTGCTATTGACTTAAGGATCCAGCATTTGAATGTGTTCGGAGACTCCGCCCTAGTGATCAGCCAAGTAAAAGGAGATTGGGACACTAAACACCCTAATCTTATCCCTTACATGGAACTTTTGCTATCCCTGATTCCTAACTTCGAAGAGATTACTTTCGAACATTTCCCTAGGGAAGAAAACCAATTAGCTGATGCTTTGGCAACCATGTCTTCAATGTTCAAGGTCAGATGGGATAACGAAGCCCCTATAATTTCAATTGAAAGATTCGATGAACTTGCACATTGCTCTGAGCTCAACACCAATGCGGAAAAGCCATGGTACCATGAGGTAATGAGATACCTTGAAGCACAAGAGTATCCAAAAGGGGCATCTATCAATGACAGAAAATTCTTACGATGATTTGCAGCGAAATTCTTCCTAAGTAACGGGATATTGTACAAGCGTAACCATGATTCAAGTCTACTCCGATGTATAGACAAGAAAGAGGCAGAGGAAATCATGGAAGACATGCACGATGGCTTTTTTGGTACTCACTCAAGTGGACATACGATGGCTAAGAAAATCTTAATAGCAGGTTACTATTGGTCGACGATGGAGACCGATTATCATCAACATTCAAGAACTTGTCACAAATGCCAAATCTACACTGACAAGGTCCATGTACCTCCAATCTCTCTGAATGTCATGACCACTCTGTGGCCATTTGCAATGTGGGGAATTAACATGATCAGAGAGATCAAACCTACGGCTTCCAACGAACATCGCTTCATTCTTGTCGCCATCAACTATTTTACAAAATGGGTCGAAGCTACCTCGTTTTCCTTAGTCGCCAAGAATGTGGTAGCCAAATTCATCAGACACAACCTCATCTGTCGTTATGGTATCCCTGAAAGGATCATCACCGACAATGGGACTAACCTCAACAATGCCATGATCAGGGAGTTGTGCACTCAATTTAAGATCAAGCATCCCAATTCTTCTCTATATAGACCGACAATGAATGGCGCAGTCGAAGCCGCCAAACAAAAATATCAAGAAGATTTTGCAGAAAATGGTAGTGACCTATAAAGATTGGCATGAGATGTTACCATAGGCTCTACATGGCTACCGTACTTCAGCTAGAACATCAACTAGAGCAACTCCCTTATCTCTAGTCTATGGCATGGAAGTTGTCCTACCAGTAGAAGTTCAAATTCCCTCGCTGAGGATTATGATTGAGGCAGGCCTATGCGAAGACGAGTGGGTTCAAACGAGATTGGATCAGCTGAACTTGATTGATGAAAAACGATTAGCTTCTATTTGCCATGGTCAGACGTATCAAAAACAGATGATCAAGGCTTTAAACAAAAAGGACAAGCCTCGAGTATATCAAATTGGTAACTTGGTGATAAAACGCATCATTTTACCGCAAGGCGACCCCAGAGGAAAATGGACTCCCACCTATGAAGGGCCGTTTTTTGTCAAGAGTGTTTTCTCTGGCGGTGCTATGATGCTGGCTACCATGGACAGTGGAGAATTCCCACATCCTATAAACGCGGACATAGTTAAAAAATACTATGCATAAGAGACCCTTTAGGTTGACACACCTAAGAAAAATAAGGGCATCCCGGCAAACCAAAAGGTTTGGGGAAAAATTAGGGATATATGCAAAAGATTGTACACCCGACAAGTTGAAAACCCGAAAGGGAAACTTGGGCAAAAATGGGTATCCTGGTGGACCGAAAACCCGAAAGGGCGGTTCAGGCAAAAATTAAGGATCAAAAGCGTACGACTCTGTCCCGTGGAATCAACACAGTCAATGCTATCACCAAGGTCCAAGTTCAAATGGTCCAGGATCAATCCAATCAATTTTGATCAATGACAAGGGATGTTCGAAGACATTGGGGCAATAGTAGAGCAAGAAGGCAATGAGATCATTTCACATGGCTATTTGTTTTCATTCTCAATTTTGTTTTTCTTTTTGGCGATTTCTTCTTACTAGGATCTCCGTCTCTATGTACAAAAACGCCTATTCATGGGCAAATTATCAATAAAAATACACTTTGAAGTGCAAAATTTTCTGTCTTTGTTTTGAATGCAAATTTGTTCAATGACTAAAATTGAATGAACATATGCATATGAACATAATTAAAACTGTTTGGCACATGTGTCCTGCTAAGCAGCAGCATCAACAACAGAGCATCAGCGCACAGCGGCAGTAAGCAATTCTTTAATGTATACGAAATAGCCCCACAGAGTTATCTCATCATCATTATCCCTGCCAAGATGGCGGCAATAAACTTTTCCCCAACGGAGTTACCCATAAAATCTCTTTACATGGGATAATCCCTGGCCAGAGTCTCAACCTCTTGGAAACTTTCTCCCCAGCTAAGTCAATTTTTACAAGATTGAAGCCTAGGGGATCTCTTCCTAAAGGAAATTCACCTCCTCAACAGGGTTTATTTCCCCAACAGAGTTATTTCCCCATCCCAGTGCAAATTTCTCAACATACAACAATCCAGACACCACGAATTGCCCTGTTGAGTCCATCTTCCCCAGCTGAGTATATCTTCTCCAACAAAGGCTATTTCCTCCAAATTCCCCAGGTGAGTCAAAATTGCCCAACTGAATATATCTTCTCAAACCAAGGCTATCTATCCTCTCCAGATGAGCCCATTATCCTCGGCTGAGCCCATCATCCCTAGTTAGGTGTATCCTCCCCAAGCTGAGTCTGCCTTCCCCGACTGAGTCTATACTCTCTAGTTTGAATTTCCCTTTCAAATTACTGCAAATAACAGGGCCACAACCCCTAATCCCCATTAAATCCGTCAACAAAGCCTTTGTTATTTCCAAAAGATGCTATGAAGCCTGGATCTGACCAGATAGTAGCACAATTTGAGTTACTGAAGCCTGGACTCGACCAGATAACAGTTTGACTTCTTCCCTGAAGTTTATTTTCATCAGAGTTTTTGAAGCATCTGCTTCTATCTTCACCAGAGTTTTGTTCCTGTTATCAGAAATATCTTACGTTCTCCCCTTTTTTGTCAAGAATCAAAAATCAATATAAATACTTTAAGTAGTAAAAGATGAGTTGTATTAAAAAGGATTGCAACAACACATTCATAAGAAAATAACACAAAAAAATTGGACACAACAAAGAAAACAATTTTCAAAACTAAGATTGAGGTGGAGAAATTCGTGTGAACAAGGCTTTCAACAAATTCTTAATCTGAGTGTTTGACTCTTCTTGTTTTCCTAGCATCCCTTTGATTTCCTTGCATGTGTCATCTTGTTGGTCTTGTCTCTCCTTGAACACTGCATTTTCTTTCTTCAACTCCTGCAGAGTTTGCAGAACCAAAGATGAAGAAGGAATATCAGTAGAAGGTGCCACCTTTTCAGAGCAAGCTGCTGCAGATTATGACTCAGTAGCTTCTTCAATTTCCTTGCCTTTGTCATGAACCGTAATCAGAGGAAAAGTATCAGAGCATGGTTCATCAACTTCTGAAGGCTGGTAATCTTCACAAGGGGCATTGTCCAGTAGAAGAAGAAGTTTCTTTTCCCAATGACGCAAAACTTGATCTTTAAAAACATTCAGCTGATTAGAGACGTTTTGTTGAGCAATTTCATAACTCAACTCCTTACGTTTTTGGGATTCAGAATTGAACCATTTTCTAAACTGGTTCCAGTATGAATCAGAAGCAACAAGATTGAGATTCTCTAAGCAGGCTTGCTTCAGAGAGTTAACCCATTCAATTATCTCTGTTTCAAAAATCAGCAAATTTTTATCAACATCTTCCTTGGTGATTTTTGGTTTTGGTTTTGGGATGGCAATTTTTTGAGAGTTAGAGGCAAGATTGTCTAGCACTTCTAGGTTTATTACTATACGAAGGTGATCTTCTAGAGGATTGATTGGAGAGGGAGAATCATAAATGATAATGGGTGAATGAGTTGTGTTTGGTGGAGTGAAATGGTAGGGAGATGGAATTTTTGGAATTTCGTGGATTGTGGTTGGTTGTTGGACCATGAGAGGGCATGTTATTCCAGAAATGGGTGAAATGGTATCAGAGTCAAGATTTAGATTTTCTGGTTAGGGAGCGTGTAAGTTTGGATTTTCAGAGTGGGGAGATTGAGAGTTTGGATTTTCTGAGTGGGAAGCTTGGAACACCAGATCAAATTGATCAATATCAGAAAGAACTTGAGCAAGTTCTGGATGATTTTTGTCAAGATGGGTAGTAGAAGGTGGTTCGTCCAGAATGTTTTCTAAAGTAAGTGAAGGGTCAAACTCAATATCAAAATCATCAAAGGTTTATGGATAAGGGTCTTCTGTGGGGTTTGGAGAGGAGGGGTTTTAGATGTTGATAAAAGAACTAATTCCACAACAGAAATAAAAGAAGAATTACCTTTCTTCTTGGAAGCCTTGGGAACCTTTTGAGAAGATCCTTCTCTAGCAGCTTTCCTTTTCCTTGATTTTTTGAGGGCAACCTCTGGAGCCTGTTATCGCAGATCGCGAATGTTCACTTCTGGAATAGTCCCATCCATTTTGCAAGCTGCCAGATATATGGCAATAATTTCTGGAGAAGCATCTGTTTGAGAGAAAAGAGGGAAATCCTTCAGAGGAACTCTTCTTGTTATAATGACTTCCTTTGTTGTTACTGTTGGATCCTTCTTGATGGTGTCAATGATTTTCATTTTCTTCAAATTCTTCGCATTAAGAGGTTTTCCAGCACATGCTTCCAGAGTGCTGACCTGTTGATCCTCAGTTAGATATTCTACCAATTTGTTTTCCGTCAGAATATTTGATATGAGCATGCCCAAAGGTATCGAGTCCCTCTTAGTCCTTTATTCTTCTCTAGTCTCTTTGACTCTTGTCTTCAGATGATTAAACAGTAGATGAGGAAGATTTACCTTTTCCTTGGTTTCATTGAAGTACAAAAGAAATTGCTAGTAAATGTTGATATAATCAGGAGAACTTGTGGGTTTTCTGTGGTTGATGCAGCCCAAGATGATTTTTGACAAAATTTGAAAGTAGTCTTTCAGATCTTTGATTTTGTTTGAAGGATGGCCAGAAGAAAAAAATCTCTTTTGAAATCGTTGTTAGGTCAGAGCATTTTTTCCACCATGTCGCTGCAATGAAAGCCTTCGTTGTCATGACTTATCAAACGTGCAATAAGATCTTCAAAAATTACTTTTCTTTCCCGTCACAAATGAAGTAACTTGATGGCTTGAAGCAGTAGCGTGAATCCATAATTCTTTAACTAATCTTTGAAAGACTGGACCTAGTAGACGATCAAAATACTTTGTCCACCCTTGAAGTTAAACATGAGGAGTAAGACTGTAATCGTTTTCCTTCATACTAACGAATTCCACAATGAGTTCACAAAGAACTTCTAGACAATCAATGGGAGTCAGGAGTGTTCTTGAAGGTTCTTCATACCTTTCTGCTGTTGAAGAAGAAGAGCCAAGAACATTTTGAGAGCTTTGAGCTGTTTAAGAAGCCATTTGTTTTACCCCAAAATTTCCCCTCCCATATTTCTCAAAACATTTCAAGAAAGATCCTTAAGTTGCTCAAGGTAGTCAAAGGGTTGGCCAGACAAGCTCTCTCCTAAGGCAGTCTACCTCAAAATTAGGGTTTCATATTGCATCAAGATACTTGAGTCCAAGGGATCCCAAATTCTCACCATTGTCCTAATATTTTCTCAAGATCATCCATGCCAAGTTTCAAGCTTTGTAGAGGAAGTTTGCTCAGTTAATTGCTCAAAAGCCCAAAAATCGACGGTGCTAGGGCAAAAGTCAACTGTGGCCCACATACAGTCAAACTTCAAGATTTTTGGTCAAAATACTCATTTTGAAGTATATTTCATCATTTGATCAAGGGTTGATCATGATTCATCAAGGATTGCTCACAATTCATCAAGAATCAAAAGTTGTTAAATTAGGGTTTTGTAGGAAAAGTCAACTCAACTTTGACCAAGCATAACTTTCTCATACTTTATGAGAAATGACCCATCCAAAGCTAATTTTGAAGAGGATGCCAGGATCTACAATCCATATTCATCTCCCAAGTACAAAATATGCACTCATAAGAAGTTATGAATTTGGACATTATAGGTCATTTTGAAAAGTCAACACAGACACCTTTTTTGTCAAAGCTTAATACTTGAACATGGAATATCAAATTGATATGAGACCAAAAGGGTTGCTTATTGGACATCTCAAGATTTCTAAAAAGTCTGATAACACCTTCAAAGAGTCAAAATTGAGGAAGTTATGCATTGATGAAGTTGACCCTTTTTGCAAAATTGCCAAAAGTCAACTATGCCTAAAACTTCAATTTTTGACAAATGGGCCCAATCTTTTTCACTTGTTTTAAGTTGGCAACATGGTCCATGAGCCATATCCCTCGCCACTTGTCATTATCTTGTTTTTATTATTTATTTTGATTTTTATTTGAATTAAATCAATTTAAATCAAAACAAATCATAGAAAATCCAAAATATTGAAAACTCAAGATTTTTTACATGTTTCAGGTCTTAAATTCCAGCAAGCATGAGATCAAATTCGTGTAAAGGTATGGAGTGCACAAAAAGATTGGATTTGGACTATTTTTGGAGAATTTTTTTTATTAATAACCAAGTATTAAAAAAATATTTCGCAAATAACCGGGTTTCGGAAAAAATTACGCAAATAACCATGTTTGAGATGGCTCCATAAAGGAGGAGCCAAGTCATTTGGCGCATGCACCTAGGGTTTTGCCCTAGGCGCCATCTCACTTGGCGCCTCCATTGGCTTTTAGCCAAGTGAGATGGCGCATGCTCCTTAAAAAGGAGAGGAGGCGCCATCTCACTTGGCGCCTAGGGCAAAACTAGGGTTTTTTGCCGTTTTATAAATAATTCGTCCGTTTCTTTGAAATTTCTCACACTTTCTCGCACTGTATTTTTATTTTGTACTCCCTTATTTACGTAATGACGTCGCCTATGATTTTTAGCAGAGATGGTTACGTTATATTCTCCGCCACGAAACCCGCGATGAAAATGAAATTCTGGCACATTCACTCCATGGAGCGTCTGAAGCGGGAGTTGATGCGGTGGCTAGATGGAGACATCGCCGAGGGGGAAAAAATTCGAAGGATCCAGCGAAAACGAACAACAACCTCGCATGCGACAGGAAGACCTAATGTGTGGTTGGAGGAAGTCAAAACAGACAGTGATGTAATGCTGATGATGCATGGGTCAGATGAAATTGTGTTAACAGTTGTAATTTCCTAGATTGATTATCGTTAATCATTGTTGTACGCAAAAACCCTAATTTAATTTCCTAGATTGATTATCGTTAATCATTGTTGTACGCGAAAACCCTAATGTAATTTCCTATATTGAATTTCTTAAATTGTGTGAACAGTTTTATTAACGGAAAACCCATAATGTTTACAACACAAATATTGAAAAGATTTATTGTATTACAAAATTTATGTGGTCGAGCCAGACGCCCGATTCGGACAGTTTTTGCGATTGTGTCCGACCTGACGGCATAAACCACACTTTCTTTCCAACCTGTCAAGATCGTCCATTTCTGTTGTTATGCGCCTGCTTTTGGGACGACCCTTCTTGTTCCTTCGCATTTGGTCATTGTGCCAAACTATATCACCGCTGTATTCAGGCCAATAGTCTGGTTTTGCCACCAAAGGAAAGTTGTTGTTGTAAACAGTTAGCAACGTCTCAGATTTATAAACGTTTGATAGCAGTTGAAGCGCGTCTTGATGGGTATGCGCACAAGCGGCAATGACATGAGAGCAAGGCATACGAAAAGCTTGAAACCTGCCACAATCGCACCATTGAGAAGGTAAAATGACCCTGTATTCCTGTCTTGCCAGGCCTTCATTGTGGTCAATTGTCTCTTTCACAATGAAGTTGTGGCTATGGCGGTCAAACCGTGTAACCATGTGAGTGTTGGCTTTTGCACTTTCAGCCTTAATGTATTTCATACAGCTTTCACTCCACAGTTGTCCTGATTGCAAGACCGAATACCACATTTCACCTCTTTTGGCAAATAACGCAGCCATCCTAAAATACGTGGATTTCACCAAGGCAGTGATGGGGAGGTTTCGTATGCCCTTGAATACCCCATTCATTGATTCAATGAGATTTGTTGTCATATGCCCCCATCTTTGGCCATTGTCGTATGACCTAGTCCACTTTTCGACCGATATGTTGTCGATCCACGTACCGGCTTCTGGGTTAGACAAACGGATCTCGTTGCGGTAATATTTGAATGTGGGCTGTGTCAGTGCGTATCCCGCATTCATCACCGCTTTCCGCAATGTTTTGTCCTTGACCTCCCTCGAGAAATTCTGGACGATATGCCTGATGCAATAGACATGCGTAGAAGGAGGGTCATGCCAACCATTTGCCGGATTATTATAGGCACTTTCAATAGAGGCATGTCTGTCCGAGATCAAACATAGATCCGGTTGAGGAGCCACGTGTGTACGAAGATTTTTCAGGAAAAAGCTCCAAGCACCACCGGTCTCCCCCTCGACAAGGGCAAACGCAACGGGGAAAATGTTATTGTTGCCATCTTGTGCAACTGCCATCAAAAGAGTGCCTTTGTACTTGCCATACAACCAAGTCCCGTCTATTTGTAGAATTGGTTTACATGATGCAAACCCTGCGATGCATGGTTGAAATGCCCAAAAGACGCGACTGAATATTCCGTTGCCATGTAGAACACTACCATCTTGGGCGTAAGCGGGCAATGTTTCCAGAACATAAACACTACCTGGAGAATATGTCTTTAGTGCATTGAGGTAGCGGGGAAGTTCTCTGTATGACTCCTCCTAGTTTCCATACACCCTTTCAATCGCCTTAGTCTTTGCTAACCACGCCTTACGGTAAGACGGAGTGTAGTTAAAAACTGTGGTGATGTGGGAGATGATTGTTTTCACCTTCAAAGAAGGGTCGTTGCTCACCAGGGGTAGGATTTCTTGACAGATTAGATCATGGTTGAGTTTTCGGTGGTCTTGTGATTGAGTGGAACTTACACAAGTATGGGTTGTCATGGAACCTATGACCCAGCAGTCACCCCTTAGTCTGTATGAAGCGGTCAGCTTGAACATGCAGTCAGGGTGGACACACTTGATCTTGTACCTTTCCGGGTTTACACGATCCACCTTATAATCAACCGAGTTGAGCATGTGAAATTTTTTGATGGCCCTTATGCATTCCTCTCTATTACGAAACTTGTCCTTCTCTTTTAAATTTTCATCTGATTGCATATACGGTTGGAAAAACAAGTCCGTAGAAGGTTCATCTCCGCCCATGTTGAAGTTTGTCATGTGCGTAGGTGGTGTGTAGATTTTGTCGGTAGGAATACTTGGGATGCCATCATCGTCAGAATCGTCGTTCACCATTTCATCGAACTCTAACTCGTTATCTTCTTCTTCATCATCAACTGCATCCACCTCGGCTTGCTCATTCTCCAAAGGATCAACCTCCTGTAACACCGGAGGCTCTACCTCCTGTGTCACCGGAGGCTCTTGAAACAGAACGTACAACTCAATAGAGTCGTTTCCAGAATAGACATGGCTGGAAATCATGTTCTGGAAATCCTCGTCATCTTGAATTGCAACCTTATAAAATATGACTTGGTTGTTTCCAAAATAGACTGGACTCTGATAAAATATCTGGGATATAGGGCCTCGTTCAAGTTTGGCCTCCAATCTTTTCTTAAAGTAGGAGAAATTTGCTTTCCCGTTTAAGAGAAATCGGACATTGTCGGTGTTTCTAAACAAAAACCCAACTGTGGGACACATGTATGTCTCACCGTTGAAGTGTGCTTTGACAACAAATTGTGGTGAAGAGGCCATTGTGTAGAATTGTTTTAGGTATGAAGGTGGGAATGTTTTGGGTTTATTGATTATATGAAGGTATGAATGCTGGAATGTTTGAAGGTTAGATGACTGATTCGAAGGTTGGAAAATTTTACAGTTTATGTGAATGAATGTTATGTTCAACCTAAGGCAAAATATTTCAATTAAGTAAGTGATGCAACCCCCCAAGGCTGCCAATAATATTACATGCATGGGCTTATGCTGCCACCTAGCCTGGCCCTATTCTTCACACATAAAAGTTTTGTCTAAGCCTGCCACCCGTCTACTCCAATAGCCTTGCATGCAACAGAGAAAGGAATCCCAAAGGCTGTCACGTAGCCTGAGACAATGCTGTAAAACGTGACACCTCTTATTCGCCAAATGGGGTGGCGACAACATTCATTTTTGTACTATTTCGCCAAGTGAGATGGCGCCTCCCTTACTGTCCAATCGTATTACATGCATGGGCTTATGCTGCCACCTGGCCTGGCCCTATAATACACACATAAAAGTTTTGTCTAAGCCTGCCACCCGTCAGCTCCAATAGGCATGCATGCAACAGAGAAAGGCATCCCAAAGGCTGCCACCTAGCCTGAGACAATGCTGTAAAACGTGACACCTCTTATTCGCCAAATGGGGTGGCGACAACATTCATTTTTGTACTATTTCGCCAAGTGAGATGGCGCCTCCCTTACTGTCCAATCGTATTACATGCATGGGCTTATGCTGCCACCTAGCCTGGCCCTATAATACACACATAAAAGTTTTGTCTAAGCCTGCCACCCGTCAGCTCCAATAGCCTTGCATGCAACAGAGAAAGACACCTTACATTATTTGTAAATGCATGCATGCATATGTGTAACTCCCTAAGCATGCAAATGTGACACCTCGCATGCATGCAACCACTACATCAGAATTAGTTGCCTATAAATACATACCTTATGAAACATATCTCACACCCACACAACTCTCACTCTCTCACTCTCTGCTACGAAATATTTCTTAAGTCTATCATACTCCTTATTTCTTCCTAAGTCTTTCATTCACTCAAGCGTTCTGAAGAATGGCCCTTCTAACAATGGGAGATACTCACAGAGGCACAAGGGAAAACATTGCTGCATTTGTAAGTCTCTTCTTTGGTTATACAATTTTCATACTTTAAAAAACGTGTTGTTCATCTTAATTAATCTTACTCTTGTTTAATTATGATCTCAGGATACACAAAGATTCAGAATCCGTTCGCACAAATACCTGGCCCCCGACCCTTTTATCGTCCCTTATCTGGAATATGCAGGTTTTGGACACGTGATAAAGATCTCCAACTGCACCATTGACTCCAAATTCATCCTTGCAATGTTGGAGAGGTGGAGACCGGAGACCCATACATTTCACCTACCAATAGGTGAATGTACCATCACTCTCGAAGATGTCTACATGCTACTGGGCCTCCCTATTGACGGTAAAGCGGTGAACGGGTCGGTTCAACAACCCAACTCACAGTGTGAAGAACTGTTGGGTAGGGACATGGTAGAAGGGGGTGGAGCAAGAGGGCAGGGAATACTACTCACTGACCTGAAACGGCATTATGCAAGTATGGAATTAAATGAAAATTCCTCAGAAAATGACCGAGTAGTAAAAGCCCGGACGTATATAATGATACTTTTTGGTACTTTTTTATTTCCCGAAAGTACGGGAAATAGTGTAAATTTCATGTACTTACATTTACTAACCAATTTTGATAAAACTAGAAAATTTAGTTGGGGTTCTGCAGTATTAGCCCACCTGTACAGTTCCTTGTGCAAAAACGCAGTCAAGGAAAAATGTACATTTTATGGGTGCGCATTTTTACTACAAGCCTGGGGTTGGTGGAGGATGGAGTCCTTAAACCCCATCAACAACAACACTTTTGGTTTCCCTTACGCAACAAAGTAAGTCATTAAGTTATAGCATTTATAACTATTCTTCTCTTTCCAAAATATATGCTAAAAATAACATGTTTCTCATTTCCTATAGGTACTGCGTGAGGGGTATGGATTACGGCAAGAATCCCAGATTCAATGTCGCACTCTACCGGAATCTGTTGGATCACCTAGGCCCAGATGACGTAAGTCGTAGCTTTTAACTTTTGTTCATTTTATTTATTTATACATTACTTTTGCGCTTACCTGATTTAAATTTTATCGCAGTTCGTCCGGAGACCATATTTGGGTTTGGACCATTCTCCAAATCCAGAGGATGCAGCAACTTGGACTGCAAAGACTGCACTCATTCGGTTCAACATTGTGGAGATGCACCACAGCGACCGCGTGAAGATGCAGTTCGGAATGATCCAAGACATACCAAGTGACCCAACAGATTTGTCCCCCTGGCATCTAAAAAGGGTCGACGCCCAGTGGAATCTAACCAACTGGAAAGACTTTGCTCCAGAATGTTGTAAAATGTGGCAAAGGCGTCACCGCTACATCTTGCAATCCCCTGTTTTCCTTACTCAAGGTAACATGCGACACACCGATCAATATATGTCGTGGTACAGGTCGGTTAGTAACCCAGATATGCACGTGTCTCATCCGAGGTACTTGGTTGACCCACGCACACAATGGGCACAACCCTCGATTCCCCACCAACAAACCCAAAATCCTTCAACCTCAAACCCACCCCCAAGAAGAAACAGACCAACAAACACACAACCACATTCCCCACCACAACACAACTACAACCAAATGCCGTACTACCAACCACAGTCGCCGCCAAACTACCAATACCCAGATATGCCTCAAACCCAACCACAATACCAACCCCAATACCAGCAAACCCACATACCCCATACCCAATTTCAGTCTTCCACATATCCCAATATGGGGCCCTCAACATCCAGCCTTAGCCCTGATATGGGAATGTCAGAAGATTACGACCAACCCGACCAAACCTACCATCAACCACCATATCACCAAACAACCCAACATCCACAGTACCAAACACCCCAAGATCCATTTCCTTTCTACCCCCCATACTCAGACGACCAATGCTACCGACCAACCATGGAACCCCACCCACCGCCAACACGACCAAACTTCGAGGGCATGGGTAACCGACTGTACCAGAGCGGATCTTCGAGATACGGAGATCTTACTGATTTTATGGATTCGGATCGCATTGACTTCGCTGGGCCATCGACCTTGCCGCAACAGGAAACGAGACGGCACCCAGCAAGAGAAAGGCGAGGACGGGGATGCGGAACTGGGGGTCATTACCGGGTTCCTGGGGATCATTGATGTATCTTTTTTTTTTTCAGTATTTTTTGTATCTATTTTTTTACTGTTATTTAAATGTAAAACAGTTGAATGTAATTATTTTTTTTCAAATAAAAAATCAATTTTGGTTATCTCTGTCTAATACGCAACGCGCAGGAAAGGAAAAAAAAAATTTTTTTTTTGACCTACTTTTCCACATAGGCGCCATCTCATTTGGCTTAGGGCTTGCCATTTGCCCTTAGGCGCCAAATGAGATGGCGCCTCCCTTATAAAAATAGGAGGATGCGCCAAATGAGATGGCTCCTCCTTTATGGAGCCATCTCAAACATGGTTATTTGCGTAATTTTTTCCGAAACCCGGTTATTTGCGAAATATTTTTTTAATACTTGGTTATTAATAAAAAAAATTCATTTTTGGAAAGATATTCAAGTGTATCAAATAAAAATCAAATGCAATGATGGAAGAAGATTGAGCACATTCTTTCAACCCTAATTCATTCCTCAGTACATAAGGATCATTGGCAGACCTAAAGCAAGGCTAGAGAGAGACGTATGAACCAGAACCAAACTTGAAAAAACACCAAAAAAGTGCAAACACGAATTGATACTTCCAGGCATCCTCAAGGCCTTATAGCTGTCCTAATCGCTTCCTGGGAGTGTAAGCAAGCGAAATCAATCAAGAACAATGCCTTTCCAGTACCAAAATGCGCTGTAAGTCATCCACGACCTTGGTTATTTATTGAAATAAAATTGTGTAATTCTGGCCCTTATAACATGAAATAATTATACATTTTTACTCCTTTACATATTTGCAAGCTTCCTGTAATATTCAATTGTGTTTTCATGGCATGTATGAGATTCCACCATTATTAGGGTTTATAAGCTCGCTTTGGGGTTTCTGAATCTAGGTAAAATTGGGCCATGAAAGGGTCACCATTATACTCAGAAGGTCCAGACGAGTTGACTGGTGGCCCTAGTTTTTATTTAACTTGTTCATGGTTGATTTTAAGAGAATGCAGGTTTATAGTGACGGACAAACGTCCGTATGTAAAAGTCTGGGACTTTTACCAACATAGAAGGGAAGAAGACAACCTGGGTGGCAGCCTCCCACTCGTCCACTTGAATTTCCGCGCGAATTTCTTTTATTTTATTTGTACTTAATATAATAATTGTTGCTTGCTTTGTATACAATTGAAACGTGTAGCTCAGTTGGTGGTCAGGTGGTGAGAAAGTGCTTCAGGACCTGGGTTCGAATCCCAGGTCCCCCCATTCTTCATATTATTTTCTTTCAGGTAATCTCATGTGTACACAAGCCAAAGGACCATCATGCGTCCTCACCATCCAGCCTGCCAGATGGCCAGATGGCCAGATCCAAAGGCCATCAATGAAGGAGCACCAAACGCCTAGTCAAACACATGGCATGGGATCTTAGAAGGTCAACGTGGACCTCATCATCATGGGCCCAGAATCACTATATACTCCCCCTCAAACTACTGATTGCAGGCCCAAGTTTTCTTATTCCTTTTCTTTTTATATACTATTTAATTTATTTATTTATTTTATTCACTAACATTAATTATTTTCTTTTTATCAAAAAATCACAAAAATATTTTTTATCCAATTAAATTTACGATATTTATTTTTTATACAAAAATTTAATAAATTTAATTAGGTTGTTAATTTTAGGTAACTTTAATTGTTTTATAAATAATTTAAAAACAATTAGAACAATTCGGTTTTTGTTTCTAACTTAATTATATTTTCTTTTTTCCTTAAAATAACCAAAACACAAAAGATAGGTCATTTTATTTATTTTCATTAATTAATTTAATTAGCTAATTAATTGTATATTTTAATTTAAAAACCTAACTCTTTTCTTAAAAATAGTTACAAAAAACAACAAAAACAATTTTTCTTTTAAATAGGTTAGAAAGGGTCAAAACCATACTTCTCTCCCGATCTAATTTTCCTCGCGCGCGTTTTATTATTTATTTTTATCCTATTAATGTAATTGCTCACAAGTTGTAATAGCTTAATTAAGACTTTTATTTTCATTTATCGCTTTATTATTTAAGGGTTTGTTTTTTGGCTATGTAGATACCCGAAGCCTTTGTAATAGTGTAGTTTAATTTCCACATTTTAAATTCCGCAAAATATTAAACTGTTAGATGTATGAATAATTAGGGTTGCATGACAAGAATATATGTAAACTTTAAAACAATTAGCAAACCCGAAATGTGCAAAGATAAATAATCTGAAATTGAATCACTCGCACATGCGCACTCCTAGGGTACACTCCCACTTGGTTGCCTTCAGTAAACAGTAATTGAGTATAGGATGTTTTAGTAGTCGCTCTCTTGTCCAAAGATCAAAGTTGCCTCGGAATGGTTGCCTCAGATATTGTTGCCTCGGATAATTGATCTAAGACATTAGGGTTATTACTAAGATGTCCTAACATTGCTTTAGTGACCGTATGTCCCTTTCGAATTGACCCTCAAAACTCCAACGACGGTGCTACCTACTCACTAATAGTGGAATAGCGCTGTCTAAAGGAAACGAACATAGAACGATTCCTTTTTCGAGTAGGTAGATTAGTTCTTAAGTACTTGCTCAATCCAAATAAACTTTTTCACACTTACACTCCTTTACAAACAAAGTTTTCAAAAACACTTCATTACACTCTTGAAGACAGAAGCAAGAGTTAAATCGAAGTCAAAACAAAAACTTTTCAAATCACACAAACACACAAAGAAGCAATTTTGAAAATGATGAGCAAGTACCTAAGTGGCCGTAGATAACTTCGGATAGAAAGGGTGCTAATACCTTCCCTTTCTATAATCTACCCCCATACTCAGAAATATCTCAAAAAAGGAATTTTTCTGTGCTTTTTTCCTTTCCTGTTGGATAAAATAAAAGTCGGTGGCGACTCTTGCTTACCGCGACATTTTACGAACACAAACGCAAAACACAAACCAACATTCCAAAAAAACAGACCCGGTTCTGGCCACCGTATCACAGAACTTGCGACTCTGTTGGGGATTTAATAAGTGGGGTGTACCTTAGGATTAGTTCATCATATTGTTTTCTAATGTTTGATTTGATTGCTTTATCTTTGTGGGCTTTGTATCGGAGTTACTATAGATCCTATCCCGGATCTGGGGAACACCTTTTAGGTAAGTAGCAATAAACTGTGAGGGAACTGTACAACATAGACCGATAAGGTTGAAGCAGTAGCTACATTGATGTGGCACATTAGTTGGTACCAGTATCCCTTGTGCAGGAACAAGGAGAATATGGGGCTGCTATATGGGTCATTAAGCATCAACTGACCTTAGATCCTATAATTGACCAACTTGGCCATAGGAAGTAGTGAGATGCTACACTCATTGAAACCATACTCTCGAGATGGTTCCGGCCGCAAGAAAAGATTGCGTGAGCTGAAACTATGACTGATGGAGGATGGTCAGTGATATTGAGAACCTCTAGAACCCGGTTACTATTATTAGGACAGGTTGAACCAACTAAACTGCAAAAAGGATAATACCTAAACTCCATGCCAGCCTGAAATTTAAGGGTTACTTTGTGACTTGTTTGCCTTTACCATGTTTTCTATCTGTGATACCTGTTGTGTGTTTTTATCATGACATCATGCATCATGACATAGCATGCATATTTCATTAGATTAACAATTTCAAAGACCGAGGGGATTGATCTTTATTTTGTTTTGCAGATCATGGCCTCTATGCGCAGAAATACCATTCGGGTCAACTTCGTGCAAATACCTGCTCAACTCAGAGAGTTGGTTTCAAAAGTTCCTGATACTTCTTCCTTTGTTAGAAGACATGGTCATCTCCTTAGTCGGGTCACTTCCAAGTTTGATGAGCAAATGATGAGTGTGTTGTTCCAGTTCTTTGACCCGTTGCATCATTGTTTTACCTTCTCGGATTACCAGCTAGTCCCTACTTTGGAGGAGTTTTCTGATATACTAGGCATATCTATTCTAGAGCAGACACCCTTTACAGGTTTGGAGATAGCTCCTAGGACAGAGGATATTGCTTCAGTCCTACATCTAAAAATGGCTGATGTAGTATCTAACTAGGAGACTCGAAGTGGGGTTAAAGGTTTCTTGGCTAAGTTTTTGATCGATCAAGCTCAACAGTTCTGGGATAGTTTGGACTTTCAAGCATTTGAATACATCCTGGCTCTCCTCATCTACGACTTGGTTCTGTTCCCGAATCCAGATTCTTTCGTCGATGTGAACACAGTCAAGATCTTCATGTCTCATAACCCAGTGCCTACTCTTCTAGGTGATATTTTACATGCTCTCTATACCCGTACGGTACGGAGAAGGGGAACTCTCATGTGTTGTACACCGCTGCTTGCGAGGTGGTTTATTTCGCACCTCCCTAAATCTGTATTGAAGAATGAGGAAGGTGCAGGTTGGGCTTATAGAATCATGTCCCTTGCTCATACGGACATCCTTTGGAGTTATAAAGACATGGAAAGAGTCGCTGTCATTGATCGATGTGGGGAATACCCTAATGTTCCATTGCTTGGAATTCGAGGGGGTATAACCTACAATCCTTGTTTGGCTTTACGACAGTTTGGACGAGCTCGGAGAGACGGTCCTCATGAGCTGCTGCTTGCAGATATTGTCTTTGACTACAAGGGGGATGTTGAGGGACGTCTCCGCAGGTTCATACGAGCTTGGGGCATGGTGAACAGGTCTGACTCACATGAGCTAGGATTGAAGACTTCTCTCCCGATGCAACCTTACCTCCAGTGGGTTCGAGCCCGTGCTCAAAAGTTAGGGATGCCATATGAAGCTGTTTTGCCAGTGATTCTAGCGCATACTGATGAAGAAGGTGTTCCTTATACAGCCCTCCATCCCTATATGCCTACTGATCTTGGGGCATTGAAGAGATCTTGGATCCAGTTTAAGGAAGAAAGGGATACCTATAGAGAGAAGTATCATGAGCAGAAGAGGAAGATCCTGAAGCTTACAAGTCATCTTGAGAATGAAAGGACAATCAACGATTATGTCAGCACGAAGGGAAAACGACCATGGGATTTCTAATGTCTTTTATTGTTTCTAGTTTAGATTTACTTTTCAGTATTTCTTTTGTAACGCCTTAAAGGCATTTGTTAAACATTGTTACAAGTTTTAATCTAATGAAGTGTGTTTTATTTTGGTTTACAAATTTGAATCTCCCTAAGTCTTTGAAATCATTTCATACGCATTCCATTACCATGCACCTCATTACAGGTACCATTATAGGTCTCTTATCTTCTTCGCTGTTTATTTCAGTACATAATGTCTTCTGAAACACCTACTGATCAAGCCATTAAGGCTCTTCAAGCTCAAAATGCTCAGTTCCAGGAAATGTTCTTGAACTTAGCCAAAGGGCAGCAATATTTGAAGACTCTCATCTTGAAGGACAAGAAGAAGAAGAAGAAGAAGAGGGTGGTTCTTCTAAATATGTGTCACAGATTCAGGAATAGGTTGCAAAAGGAAGCTGATATGTCTCATTCATATGGAGGAGGAGAGAATCAAGAGGAAAGGAAGGGTCCTAGCCTCGTGGTTTCTGACAATGACACTGATTTTGATGAAGACCAGTACCCTCCTGCTGAGGATAGGTACAAGAAAGTTGAAGACCGTCTGAGTGCCATGGAGATTCAAAATGTTCCCGATTTGGACTTTGGAGATTTAGGGCTGGCATCGGGAGTGGTGATTCCTCACAAGTTTAAAGCTCCGATTTTTTCTAAGTATTATGGGATATCCTGCCCGAAGCTACACCTCCGCTCATACGTCAGAAATATTCAACCATACACTGCTGATAGGAATCTCTGGGTTCATTTATTTCAAGATAGTCTGTCAGAGACTCAACTTTAATGGTTCTATCAATTGGAACGAGCTAATGTCCGTAACTGGGAGGACCTTGCTGCTGCCTTTTACAAGCAATACCAGTATAATTCCGACCTTGCTCCCACGCGTACTCAACTTCAGGGTATGTCTATGGGTGCGAGCGAAGGTTTTAAGGACTACGCTCAGAAGTGGAGAGATCTGGATGGAAGAGTATAACCCCCTCTATCTGATAGGGAGTTAGTGGATATGTTTCTTGGGACTTTGTCAGGTCCATATTTCAATCATTTGATTGGTAGTTCATTGTCTGGGTTCACTGAATTAATTATGACTGGGGAGAGTGTGGAAGCTGGTATCAGAAGTGGCAAGATACAGAAAGGTGCTTTGTCAAGTACAGAGAAGAAGCCTTTCATGAAGGAATCTAGTGCAGTTTATAGCTCGAGGAGCCAAAACCGACCTGAACGCCGCCAAGCAGTTAATGCGGTAGTAATATCAAGACCTACTGTTGCCCCACAATGCAACAATCAGCAAAGAGTAGAGAGACCGCAAAGACAGTATACTCGGCTCAGTATGACCTTATCTCAAATTTTACCGCAATTGTTGAAGACAAACCCGGTAACTCTAAGGGAAGCTCCGAAGAATCCCAGTACCACCTCTCTGCTGTATAATCCGAACGCCCGCTGCGCTTATCACTCTGATAGCCCATGGCATGATACCAATAACTGCTGGGCCTTGACGAATAAGGTGCAAGATTTGATTGAAGCTAAAGAAATTGAGTTTGACACACCTGAAAAGCCTAATGTCATGACTGCTCCTATACCCAAGCATGGAGTAAATGTTGTGGATGATGATTCGTTTGTGACCTCCGTGGAAGACATTTCTACTCCGTTGTTGACTGTTAAGAAGAACCTATTGTTGGCCGGCTTATTTCTGGGTTGTGGCGAAGGTTTCCACCTATGTTCCATCCTACCTGCTGTTTGTTATTTACTGAAATTAGGTGTTTATGCCTGATGGATAACAAAGATATTTTGTTCGAGAAAACTTTGATTCCGTTGATTCCTGTTGAAGATGTTTCTATAATAACCATTTCCGCCAATACTTCCAAGGCTTCCTCGAGAAAGCCTGTTAGGATTACATCTGTTCCGAGAGTTTCTCCATTGATCATTACTATTCCTGGACCTATCCCTTACACTTCAGATAAGGCTATCCCGTGGCACTATGGGGACGATGTGTATTATCATGGGATCAAACAAGACTTGAAGGTTGAAGAGGCTGATACTGATGTCAACAATATTGTCGGGTCTAGAAAGGTCACCCGTAGCGGAAGACTCTTCTCTCCTGATATTTCTCCTCCGACTATTCAAAATCCTGTTGTCATTCCACCTACCAAAACATCTGCTACTGTTCCAATTCTCACTTCAATTATCACCCCTGTCGCCGAGTCGTCTGACACTCGGGGCAAAGAAGTTACAGGTGGGCATGCCCGGATGGAGGAACCTAAAAAAGTCATTGTTGAAACCTCTAGGCAGGAGATAGAGGAAATTATGAAGATTATCAAGAAAAGCGACTACAACATAGTCGAACAGCTGGGGCAAACCCCTTCGAAGATCTTTATGTTGTCTTTATTGTTGTGCTCAGAAGCCCATGCTAAGGATTTAATTGCTTTCCTTAAAACTGCGCATGTGCCGCAGGAAACATCTGCTGATCAATTCAAAGACTGTGTGGCTAGTTTGACCGTTGACAACGAGTTGGGTTTCTCCGACGCAGATCTGGTTGCCAAAGGAAGGAATCACAATGATGCTCTTCATGTCTCAATTGAGTGCAGGGGCGCTACTTTGGCCCACGTGCTGCTGGATACTGGGTCCTCATTAAATGATTTACCCAAGAAAGCATTAGATCGGCTTGATTATGAAGGGTTGGTTCTGAAGCCAAGTAATATTGTGGTTAGGGCCTTTGATGGGTCCAAAAGGATGGTACATGGAGAGGTGGATGTCCCTGTTAAAGTCGGCTCTCAGACTTTTGCATCTACGTTCTATGTGATGGACATTCGACCATCTTATTCTTGCTTGTTGGGTCTCCCATGGATTCATAAAGCTGGGGTAGTAACTTCTACGCTCCATCAGATGTTAAAGTATCCAGTAAAGGGGAAGATTGTTACGGTGCAAGGTGAGGAAGAATACATGGTAAGTCATCTTAAATCCTTTCGGTGTGCGGAGATGGATGGGGAGTTCATTGAAACCCCGTGCCAGAACTTTGAAGAAGTCCCCCAGACTCTAGCGTCGACTGAAACTGTTGCTGAAGATCCTCCAATGAAGATGGCTTCCCTCAAGGATGCCAGGGCTGTTATTGAAAAATGTGGGTGTGCGAATTGGGGCCAACTCCCTGACTTTGCACACAAGACTGACAAGTTTGGTTTGGGTTTTACTGCATAAGCTCAAAGGGCCAATTTGGCGTGCGCAGATTGGAAGACCTCCCCTGCGTATCAGTAATCTAGGAGTGAATGCAATTAAAGATGATGATGAAGAGTCAGATTTCGACAGCTGGATTTATCCGACTATCAACGGTGGCTTGAACAATTGGATGGCGAAGGACTTCAGGCCCATTTCTTTTATTACACAGTAATAGAGTTTTGTTTCGAGACTTGTAACAGACAATTTGAAACTTTAACGACCTGGTGCCTTGCCCGAGGCATTATGGCTTTGTTTGTGAGGGCTTTATATTTGTCATTTCCATATATCATCAATAAAGCATTGGACGTTTTTCTTGCATTACAAATTTTGCGCTCCTTGTTTTTCCTTTCTATCTTGCACTTTATCAAAACGACTATTTGTCTTACACACACTCACATATCATAATACAGGTCCACATCCACTCTTGATCCCATTGATAATGACTCTACTACTGCCAGTTATGACTTCGACAATCCGATCAACCAAGCCGAGGACAAAGGTGAGGATGATTGTGAAGTGCCTGGGGAACTTGCTAGACTGTTACTTCAGGAAGAGAGGGCCCTACAGCCGCATGAAGAGCCAGTGGAAACAGTGAATCTGGGTACAGAGGAAGACAAGAAAGAGATAAAGATCGGTGCAAATCTGGAGTCTAGTGTTAAGCAACGGTTGATGCAGATGCTGTGTGACTATGTTGAGATTTTTGCCTGGTCTTATGAAGATATGCCTGGGTTAGATACTGATATCGTGGTTCACCGCTTACCAACTAAGGAAGACTGTCCTCTAGTAAAACAGAAAGTTTGCCGAATGCGCCCCGAGATGTCTGAGAAAATCAAAGCTGAGGTTATGAAACAGTTTGATGCTGGTTTTCTAGCAGTTACTTCTTACCCACAGTGGGTTGCCAACGTGGTTCCGGTGCCGAAGAAAGATGGTAAAGTCCATATGTGTGTAGACTATAGAGACCTGAATAGGGCAAGTCCCAAGGATGATTTCCCTCTGCCTCATATCAATGTTTTGGTTGAAAACACCACACAACATAAGGTTTTCTCTTTTATGGATGGTTTTTTAGGTTATAATCAGATTAAGATGGCTCTCGAGGATATGGAAAAGGCCACTTTCGTTACGCAATGGGGTACCTTTTGCTACAAAGTCATGCCTTTCAGATTGAAGAATGTTGGGACAACTTATCAGCGCGCCATGGTGGCTTTGTTCCACGACATGATTCATCATGAGATTGAGGTACACGTTGACGACATGATTGCAAGATCCCAGACTAAAGAAGAACATCTTGACCATCTTTAGAAGCTATTTGATAGGTTGAAGTTGTACAAGCTGAGGTTAAACCCGAACAAGAGCACCTTCGGGGTAAGGTCTGGTAAGCTGCTGGGTTTCGTCGTTAGTGATAAAGGTATTCAAGTGGATCCTGCAAAGGTGAAGGCTATACAGGAGATGCCAACTCCATGAACAGAAAAAGAAGTCAGAGGCTTTTTGGGAAGGTTGAATTACATTTCCCGATTCATTTCACATTTGACTGCTACTTGTGAGCCAATCTTCAAGCTGCTGAAGAAAGATCAAGTGGTAAAATGGAATGATGAGTGTCAGGACGCTTTCGAAAGGATCAAATAATATCTCCAAGAGCCACCTATTCTGATGCCTCCAGTTGAAGGAAGACCTTTGATCTTATACTTGACAGTACTCGATAATTCAATGGGGTGCGTGCTGGGGCAGCATGACGAGTCTGGCCGAAAAGAGCATGCTATTTATTACCTTAGCAAAAATTTTACCGAGTGCGAGACTCGATACTCGTTGCTTGAGAAAACTTGCTATGCTTTGGCATGGGCTGCTCGCCGACTGAGACAGTATATGCTGACTCACACTACTCTATTGATATCAAAGATGGATCCAATCAAGTATATCTTCGAGAAGCCTGCCTTGTCCGAAAGAATAGCAAGATGGAAGATGATCTTGACTGAGTATGACATCCAATACACGACCCAAAAAGCAATCAAGGGAAGTGTGTTGGCGGATCATTTGGTGCATCAGGCTGTGGATGATTACCAGTCTATGAATTTCGAGTTCCCGGATGAGAACATCATGTTGGTGACCGACTGTGAAGAACCTGGACCGGATGAAGGACCTGAGGAAGGATCCCGATGGTCTATGTACTTTGATGGAGCTTCAAACTCTTTGGGTAATGGCATTGGCGTCGTGATCATATCTCCTGAAGGCTGTCATACTCCGTTCACTGCCCGCTTATGTTTTAACTGCACCAACAACATGGCGGAGTATGAAGCGTGCATCATGGGCCTTCGAGCAGCTATTGACCTAAGGATTAAGTTCTTAAGTGTATTCGGAGATTCCGCTCTCGTGATCAGTAAGATCAAAGGCGAATGGGATATGAAGCATCCAAATCTTATTCCTTACAAAGAGTATGTACTGACGTTGCTCCCAAACTTCGAGAAGATAACCTTTGAACACTTCCCAAGAGAGGAGAACCAGTTGGCGGACGCACTAGCTACTATGTCTTCTATGTTCAAGGTCAGGTGGGACAATGAGGCTCCCCAGATTACCATCGAGAGGTTGGATGAACCCGCACATTGCTGTGACATTGAGACTGAAGAGGTAGCAAATAAACCCTGGTTTCACGGGGTAAAGAGGTATCTTGAGGCTCAAGAATACCCCGAGGGTGCATCTGTTAATGATAAGAAGTTTCTGAGGAGGTTCGCGGTGAAGTTCTTCATCAGCAATGGTATTCTTTACAAGCGTAACCATGATTCCACATTACTATGATGTGTGGATAAGAACGAGGCAGAAAGGATTATGGTAGAGATACATGAAGGTACTTTCGGAACTCATTCCAGTGGACACACCATGGCAAAGAAAATCCTTCGGGCAGGATATTATTGGTCTACTATGGAAGCCGACTGTTATCAGCATTCTCGGACATGTCATAAGTACCAAGTCTATGCTGATAAGGTGCATGTACCTCCAGTTCCTCTAAATGTTTTGACGGCACCTTGGCCTTTTGCAATGTGGGGCATCGATATGATTGGCGAGATCAGACCTACTGCGTCCAATGGGCATCGTTTCATCCTGGTAGCAATTGAATACTTTACAAAGTGGGTTGAAGCAACTTCCTTTGCTACAGTAACCAAGAACGTCGTGGCACGGTTTATTCGGAATAATCTGATCTGTCGATATGGTGTACCAGAGAGGATCATTACGGACAACGGTACAAATCTCAACAATACAATGATCACTGAGCTCTGCAAACAGTTCAAGATACAGCATCATAACTCTTCTCCCTACCGGCCGAAGATGAATGGGGTTGTCGAAGAGGCTAATAAGAACATCAAGATGATTGTGCAGAAGATGACGGTGACATACAAAGACTGGCATGAGATGTTACCATTCGCTCTTCATGGGTACCGTACTTCAATGCGAACGTCAATAGGGGAAACACCTTATTCCTTGGTATATGGCATGGAGGAAGTCTTGCCCATTGAAGTTTAGATACCCTCTCTTCGGATTATGAAGGATGCAGGTTTGAGCAAGGACGATTGGATTCAGACCCGAATTGATTAGTTGAACTTAATCGATGAAAAGAGACTTACTGCTATTTGTCATGGTCAGACGTATAAAAAGAGAATGATCAAGGCATTTAACAAGAAAGTTAGACGACAAGAGTATCAAGTCGTGGATCTGGTCATCAAACGCATCATACTGCCTCAAGGTGATCCTAGGGACAAGTGGACCCCCACATACAAAGGGCCATTTGTGGTTAAGAACATTTTCTCGGGAGGAGCTATGATCCTAACCACCATGGATGGTGACGACCTTCCTCACCCCGTCAATGCAGACATAGTGAAAAAATACTACGCATAACCAAAGACCCGCTAGGTCGACTGGCCTAGGCAAAAATAAGGGCTTCCCGGCGAACCAAAAGGGTTCGGGCAAAAATAAGGGATGAAAATGAAAAACTGTACACCCGGCAAGTCGAAAACCTGAAAAGGCGGCTTGGGCAAAAAAGGGTATCTCAGTGGACTGAAAACCCGAAAGGGAGGTCCAGGAAAAAATTAGGGATCAAAGCGTAACACTATGTCTCATTGGATCATCTTGCAACCATATTCCGGTATCAACTATCAAGCTCGGACGGCGCTAATCAGTCTGATCTACCTTCAACCAAGTAGTAAAGTGATGAGATACTCGAGGATATAAAGACAATAGAAGAGTTGGAACCCAGTGGGATTGTTCACATAGCTGTTTTTCTTTATTTTTCACAAATTGTATAAATTATGTTTGATCGGCGGCGTTCTCTTACTAGGACGTCAACCTCTTGTACAAAAAACGCCTATGTACAGGCCAAATTCAAAATCAATACAATTCATTTTTCACAAAGAAATTTCAAATTGTTTTTCTTTTTCTGTTTTGTTTTGCAAGAACGTCCAATGTTCATTTTTTATATATGCATTTGACAATAATTGTTGTTCATAAATATTTACATGCAAAACGAAAGACGATTACTCGTAATATCAGAAACAGGGGAAAACAAGAAATGTCTGAGCCTTACAGTTACTCTACTCACCAGGTACAAGGATAAACCTAGCTAAAGAATATGACTAAAAAGGCATACACTCCCCGCAGAGTTTGAAGTACCTGAATACAGTATTATCAACTCTCCCCAGCTGAGGCTCGCAACCGCGAATGAGTCGGTAAGATTCTCCCCAATCAGAGTTTATCTATCATCAACATTAGAAGATTATCCCCAGTGGAGTCTGGAAGATTATCCCCAGTAGAGTCTGGAAGATTATCCCCAGTGAAGTCACCACTAAAAGATTATCCCCAGTGGAGTTCATTTCTTCCACAAACAGGAAATTCATCCCCAACAAAGTTTATCACCGCCAGCAACGGTAATTCATCCACATCCGAGGGTATTTCTCCAAATCAACATATCTTCTAATAGAGTATCTCTTCCCCACAAAGTCATTTTCTCGCCAATATATTCTCCAGCAGGATTATTCTCCCAATCATCTCCGTTCGTTATCCCCAGCGAGCGAAACTCTTCATATTCTCCAGCAGCAATCCGGGATTTATTTTCCCCAGTTAGAGAATATCATAAAAACATTACACATCTATACATTATGACATGCATATACGCATCATACAACACCGTCTCATTTATTTTGAGAACACCATTGCCTGATACATATCATGCATTACATACGACTAACCTTTACCTTTCAGGAAAGATACAATCAAATTCTCACAAAACTCAAGCTATGAAGCCCGGGTACGACCGGATAGTATCTTGATTTCTACAGCATATTGTGAAGCCCGGAGAACGACCAGATAACATTATCAGAATGCCGTGAAGCCTAGATTACGACTAGATAGTGGTGTCTCTTAAAAGCAAGCTATGAAGCATGGATTCGAACGAATAATAGTTTAATCCCCTGCAAGCCGTGAAGCCTGGATTACGACCAGATAACAGCTCAGCAAGTACCATGAAGCCTGGATTCGACAAGATAGTGGTATATCATAAACACAAGCCGTGAAGCCCGGATTATGACCGGATAACAGCTCAACAAGTTATTATGAAGCCTGGATTACGACCAAATAGCAATACAAGACCATGAAGCCTGGATCACAACAAGATAATGGTAAAAGATGTTTTGAAGCCTGGATTAAGACCAGATAACAACCAAGAACACCGCGAAGCCTGGATTACGACCAGATAGTTGTATATATTTAATAAAAGTTATGAAACCAGGATTCGACCGGATAGTATATTGATTTCTCCGAACACCATGAAGCCTGGATTTCGACCAGATAGTGGTATGACACATCGTGAAGCCTGGATTACGACCAGATAGCGGTAAGGGACACTATGAAGCTTAGATTTCAACCAAATAGCAGTTTACCCGGCCAATTACTATGAAGCCCGAATTTGACTGGATATTAGTAGGCCCAACAGTCAAAGGGAAGCCCGGATGCGACCGAATAACCACTTGATTTCTTCTCAAGCATGGATTTCGACCAGATAAGAAGTGAGGTATTGTGAAGCCTGGATTCAACCAGATAACAGTACAAGACACCATGAAGCCTGCATTCGACCAGATAATTGTATGAAACATCGCGAAGCCTGGATTATGACCAGATAGCGGTACAAGACATTGCGAAGCTTGGATTTTGACCAAATAGCAATTTTACCTGGACAATTACTAAGAAGCCCGGAGTCCACCGGATATTAGTGTGCCCTAAATTTAAGTTGAAGCCCGGATGCGACCGGATAACAACTTAATTTTTTCTGAAGCCTAGATTACGACCAGATAAGAATAGAGAAACTATGAAGCCTGGATTATGATCGGATAACAATTTTAATCTCATCTCCCTAGTAAGTCACTGTAAAGCCTAGATTACAACCAGATAGTAGTCGATCTTATTACTATGAAGCCTGGATCACGACCAGATAGTATTTCATTTTCACCTCTTCGACAAAGAGACGATTCCCCAACAAGAATAACGGACGACCGAAGTTCCTAAAATTCAACTTTTCTCAAGAACAAAGATTATTCCCCAGTAGAATAACGGATAACCGAAGCTCCTAAAATTCTATTTCTCTCAAGACAGAGATCAGCATTCCCCAGCGGAATCTTCCTCAACAACAGGTACACAAGCTCTCGCTAAGGAATCTCTTACGCGATCGACACTCCATTAGATGTCATCTATAAGCCCATTCCCGATATCACAAGACAATTACCACTTCATGCAAGTGCAAATTTCTGGGCACTCTAGTGTTCAATCATCTTCCACCTTTGGATCACGAAAGGAAAAGCAAGCCAATCTACATCCTCAGGTTTAAGAAGATTAAACAGGGGCAGCTGTTGTACCCCAAAATTTTCCCTCCCATATTTCTCAAAACATTTCAAGAAAGATCCTCAAGTTGCTTAAGGTAGTCCAAGGGTTGGCAAGACAAGCTCTCTCCTAAGGCAGTCTACCTCAAATTTAGGGTTTCATATTGCATCAAGATACTTGAGTCCAAGGGATCCCAAATGCTCACCATTGTCCTAATATGTTCTCAAGATCATCCATGCCAAGTTTCAAGCCTTGCAGAGGAAGTTTGCTCAGTCAATTGCTCAAAAGCCCAAAAATCGATTGTGCTAGGGCAAAAGTCAACTGTGGCCCACATGTAGTCAAACTTCAAGATTTTTGGTCAACATCATCATTTTTAAGTATATTTCATCATTTGGTCAAGGGTTTATCATGATTCATCAAGGATTGCTCACAATTCATCAAGAATCAAAAGTTGCTAAATTAGGATTTTGTAGGAAAAGTCAACTCAACTTTGACCAAGCATAACTTTCTCATAATTTATGAGAAATTACCCATCCAAAGCTCATTTTGAAGAGGATGCCATGCTCTACAATCCATCTTCATCTCCTAAGTTCAAAATATGAACTCACGAGAAGTTATGAATTTGGACATTATAGGTCATTTTGAAAAGTAAAAAAAAAAACACTTTTTTTGTCAAAGCTTCATACTTGAACATGGAATATCAAATTGAGATGATACCAAGAGGGTTGCTTAGAGTACATCTCAAGATTTCTAAAAAGTCCAAGAACACCTTCAAAGAGTCAAAATTGAGGATGTTATGCATTGGTGAAGTTGACCCTTTTTGGAAAATTGCCAAAAGTCAACTATGCCTAAAACTTCAATTTTTGCCAAATGGCCCCAATCTTTTTCACTTGTTTTAAGTTGGAAACATGGTCCATGAGCCCTAGCCCTCGCCACTTGTCAATATCTTGTTTTTATTATTTATTTTGATTTTTATTTGAATTAAATCAATTTAAATCAAAACAAATCATAGAAAATCCAAAATATTGAAAACTCAAGATTTTTTAAATGTTTCAGGTCTTAAATTCCAGCTAGCATGAGATCAAATTCGTGTAAAGGCATGGAATGCAAAAAAAGATTGGATTTGGACTATTTTTGGAAAGATATTCAAGTGTATCAAATCAAAATCAAATGCAATGATGGAAGAAGATTGAGCACATTCTTTCAACCCTAATTCATTCCTCAGTACATAAGGATCATTGGCAGACCTAAAGCAAGGCTAGAGAGAGGCGTATGAACCAGAACCAAACTTGAAAAAACACCAAAAAAGTGCAAACACGAATTGATACTTCCAGGCATCCTTAAGGCCTTCTAGCTATCCCAATCGCTTCCTGGGAGTGTAAGCAAGAGAAATCAATCAAGAACAAGGCCTTTCCAGTAAATAAACATGCTGTAAGTCATCCACGACCTTGGTTATTTCTTGAAATCGAATTGTGTAATTCTGGCCCTTATAGCATGAAATAATTATACATTTTCACTCCTTGACATGTTTTCAAGCTTTTTGTAATATTCAATTGTGATTTCATGGCCTGTATGAGATTCCACCATTATTAGGGTTTATAAGCTCGCTTTGGGGTTTCTGAATCTAGGTAAAATTGGGCCATGAAAGGGTCACCATTATACTCAGAAGGTTCGGACGAGTTGATTGGTGGCCCTAGTTTTTATTTATCTTGCTCATGGTTGATTTTAAGAGAACACAGGTTTGTAGTGATGGACAAACGTCCGTAGGTAAAAGTCTGGGACTTTTACCAACGGAGAAGGGAAGAAGACAACCTGCGTGGCAGCCTCCCACTCGTCGATTTGAATTTCTACGCGAATTTCTTTTATTTTATTTGTTCTTAATATAATAATTTTTGCTTGCTTTGTATATAATTGAAACGCGTAGCTTAGTTGGTGGCTAGGTGGTGAGAAAGTGCTTCAGGACCTGGGTTCGAATCCCAGGTCCCCCCATTCTTCATATTATTTTCTTTCAGGTAATCTCATGCGTACACAAGCCAAAGGACCATCATGCGTCCTCATCATCCAGCCTGACAGATGGCCAGATGGCCAGATCCAAGGGCCATCAATGAAGGAGCACTAAACGCCTAGTCAAACGCATGGCATGGGATCTCAGAAGGTCAACGTGGACCTCATCTTCTTGGGCCCATAATCACTATATACACCCCTCAAACTACTGATTGCAGGCCCAAGTTTTCTTATTCCTTTTATTTTTATATTTTATTTAATTAATTAATTTATTTTATTCATTAACATTAATTATTTTTTTTTATCAAAAAATCACAAAAATATTTTTTATCCAATTAAATTTAGGATATTTATTTTTTATACAAAAATTTAATAAATTTAATTAGGTTGTTAATTTTAGGTAACTTTAATTGTTTTGTAAATAATTTAAAAACAATTAGAACAATTAGGATTTTGTTTCTAACTTAATTATATTTTCTTTTTTCCTTAAAATAACCAAAACACAAAAGATAGGTCATTTTATTTATTTTCATTAATTAATTTAATTAGCTAATTAATTGTATTTTTTAATTTAAAAACCTAACTCTTTTCTTAAAAAAAACAAAAAAAACAATTTTTCTTTTAAATAGGTTAGAAAGGGTCAAAACCCTAGTTCTCTCCCAATCTAAATTTCCTCGCGCCCGTTTTATTATTTATTTTTATCCTATTAATGTAATTGCTCACAAGTTGTAATAGCTTAATTAGGACATTTATTTTCATTTATCGCTTTATTATTTAAGGGTTTGTTTTTTGGCTATGTAAATACCCGAAGCCTTGTAATAGCGTAGTTTAATTTCCGCATTTTAAATTCCGCAAAATATTAAACTGTTAGATGTATGATTAATTAGGGTTTCATGACAAGAATGTATGTAAACTTTAAAACAGTTAGCAAACCCTAAATGTGCAAAGATAAATAATCTGAAATTCTATCACTCGCACATGAGCACTCCTAGGGTACACTCCCGCTTGGTTGCCTTCAGTAAACGGTCATTGAGTATAGGATGTTTTAGTAGTCGCTCTCTTGTCCAAAGATCAAAGTTTCCTCGGAATGGTTGCCTCAGAAATTGTTGCCTCGGATAATTGATCTAAGACATTAGGGTTATTACCAAGACGTCCTAACATTGCTTTAGTGACCGTATCCCTTTCGAATTGACCCTTAAAACTCCAACGACGGTGCCACCTACTCACTAATAGTTGGATAACGCTGTCTAAAGGAAACAAACATAGAACGATTATTTTTTCGAGTAGGTAGATTAGTTCTTAAGTACTTGCTCAATCCAAACAAACCTTTTCACACTTACACTCCTTTACAAACAATGTTTTCAAAAACAATTCATTACACTCTTGAAGACAGAAGCAAGAGTTAAATCGAAGTCAAAACAAAAACTTTTCAAATCACACAAACACACAAAGAAGCAATTTTGAAAATGATGAGCAAGTACCTAAGAGCCCGTAGATAACTACGGATAGAAAGGGTGCTAATACCTTCCCTTTCTATAATCTACCCCCCGTACTCAGAAATATCTCGAAAAAGGAATTTTTCTGTGCTTTTTTCCTTTCCTGTTGGATAAAATAAAATTCGGTGGCGACTCTTGCTTACCGTGACATTTTGCAAACATAAACGCAAAACGCAAACCAGCATTCTAAAAAAACAGACCCGATTCTGGCCACTGTATCACACCATTGTTCACACAGACTTTTTTTGAAGGTTTTTTGAAAGAAAATTGCACACAAATAGTAGAAAGAAGAAATGAGTGTGAAAAAAAATAAAAGTGAAAGTGAACGGTGTATTTATAAACAATTAGAAAACATAATTAACAATAAAAGAGTGAAAATAAATGATTACATATCATTAATGATTCCTGAAAATAGGGAGATGACGTGGAGATATAAAATAGTTATCGATACAACACGAGTCTCAAAGCATCTAATCAATGCTCTAGTCTCTTCAGAAGTTGAACACATGTTCATCCTTCGAAGAAACTCTTGGGATAGGATGACAAATGTTGATGTTGTGAACTGCATGCTTCTATCTTTAAAATGAACCATTTAGGAACTGTTCAGATCTTCTTAGATGGATACGTATGCAATTGTCCTTCTAACTGCTCAAGAGTTATTGATCAGATGTTCATAAAAAAACATAAAATTCTGAGGGTTAAAGAATGCATAAATAAAACTCTTATTCTGGACATTATTTCATGCTGAGATGTTTCAGAATGAAATTAAACCTATCTTCAGAATGGGGTTTAGTGAAGACATCAGCCTATTGATGGTCTTTGTCAATAAATTTTAATGAAAGAATTCCTTTATGAATATAGTCCCTAATGAAGTGATGTTTTATTTCTATATGCTTATCCCTAGAATGTAAAATAAGATTTATAGATTAACAAATGACAGATGTATTGTCACAGAGTATAAGAATGTTACTCTCAAATATGTTGAAGTCTTCAAGCTGACTTTTCATCCATAGCATCTGTGTGCTGCATCCAACTGCTGCTATATATTCAGCTTTAATGATTGATAATGCAATTGTGGATTGCCTCTTGCTGGACCACGAGATCAGATTTTCTACCAGAATTTGGCAGCTTCCAGAAGTACTTTTTATTTCTACTTTGTCTCCAACGAAGTCATCATCACAGTACCCTACTAATTTGTATTCTTTGGATTTTCTATAAAACAGGCCAAGATTAGTAGTACTTTTTAGATACTTGAAAATTCACTTAACAACTGTTATGTGAGATTCTCTAGGATCTGATTGGAATCTAGCATATCGACATACACTATACAGAATATCAGGTCTTGGAGATGTAAGATATAAGAGAGGACCAATCTTACCTCTATAGATCTTCTGTTCTACCTTTTTACTTACCTCTTCCTTTTCCAGAATGCATGTAGGATGCATTGGAGTTTTGGATGGCTTAAATTCTGATAGGTTGAATTTATTCAGAAGTTCTTTGATGTACTTGCTTTGGTGTATGTATGGTCCTTCTGGAGTTTGATTGATTTGAATGCCCAGAAAGATCTTGAGTTCTCCTATCAAGCTCATTTCAAACTCTTCCTGCATAGACTTAGCAATTTCTCTTTGCAGAGAGGCTTTAGTAGATCCAAAAATAATATCATGTACATAAATTTGACAAACTAGAATGTCATTTTTAAATGGATTACAGAATAAGGTTATGTCCACCTTCCCTCTAGTAAAATCATTTTCTAACAGAAAGCTACTTAGTCTTTCATACCAAGCTCTGGGAGCTTGTTTCAGACCATATAGTGATTTCTTTAGTTTAAATACATATTCTGGATGATTTGAATTTTCAAAACCATGGGGTTGGTGCACATAAACTTCTTCATCAATGTATCTGTGATCGGTGGATCTGGAACTGACTGTTTAACGCTGGTTCGCGAAATGTCGCGGAAGCAAGAGTCGCCACCGTCTTTTATTTTCTCCAAATGGAAAGGACAAAAGCACAGAAAAATTCCTTAAAGAGATTGCTCTCGGTTCGGGAGGTAGGTTATAGAAAGGGAAGGTGTTAGCACCCTTTCTATCCATGGTTATCCATGGGCTCTTAGATACTTGCTCATTGTGTTTTCAAAATTGTTTGTTTGCTTTTCAACTGTGGGTTTTAAAAAGTTTCTTTGAAAATTCCAGTTCGACTCTTGTATCGGTCCTCAAGAGTGTTTGAAAAATTGCTTTCGAAAGCTTTTTGAAAATGTGTTGGTGTGAAAAGTATTTTTTGATTTGTTTTTGAAATTAGAGCAAGTATCTAGAGTCGTCTACCTACCCTAAGGAATTCGTCTGTGTAGATGTCCCTTAAAGTAGTGCCATCCCACCATTGAGAGGTAGGTAGCACCACCGTTGGAGGTGTTCGGGTCAATTCGAGGTTCGGGACATGGTGATCACCAGAGCAATGGGAAGACACCTTAGAAGCTACCCTCATGCCAGGTTCCCGGATCATGAGGACTTACTAAGACATCCTCTACTCGACGATCACCTTTCGAGGCAAGGCAACAGTGAGGCGTACCCTAGGGGTGGTGTGTGCGATTTGTGTGTCGTTTTCATTTGCATTTATCTTGTCATATTATTGGCGTTCTACGCTTGTTTTTATTTTGTCCATACATTCTTTCATGCTTTTGATTAACAGTTACAATATTTGCGGGAAAGGTAAATTCTAAGCTATTACAAAAGGCGCGGGTCCACATCGCCAAAATTAACCAGGACCCGATTTGACAGAAGAAATAAAGAATTAAAAGTGCGAGAAGTAATTAAAATGTTACAAGGCCTTGGGAGAGATACATGAATTATTTAAGCGGAAAAGAAATAAGTATGCGAATTAATAAGGAATTAAGAACGAGGGCGTTGGACCCTTTTTGCAAAATATTAAAAATTACATGAATTAATTAATTAAAAAAAAGAAAGGAAATTGTTTTTGTTTTTGGTATTTTTTGGTATTTTAGGATTTAATATGAAAAAGAGAATTAATTAAAATTAAAATAAGATGCAAACCCTAATCCTAATTATTTTTAATTTATTAAGAAAATATTGAAGTTTTTTAACCTAAAATTAATCCTAATTTTTATATGCAAATTTAATTATCAAAATAAATATTTAATTATTTAACTATTTGAAAGGAAAATAAAAAGGATGAAAAATTATTAATTAACCCTATTCTATGTTTTTTAGATTTTTGTTATTAAAAGAATTAAAATTAACCTAATTTAAAACTAAATTTAATTACATGCAAATTTATTACAAAAAATATTAAAATAAAATAATTATTATATTTTCCCTCTTTTCTGATTTTTTATGGGTTTTTTATATTTTTGTGAAAATAATTAATTAATTCAAAACAATAAAGAAAATAGACAATAATAAAAAACATATAAAGAAAATATAGAGAATTGCAAACCAGGGGGGGGGTTGTAGTCCCCAAATAGGAGGTTTAATCCAAGAATTCTGGCCCATTTAGCATGGCCTGTTTGACTTTTGCTGGACGCGTGTGATGCATGGACTAGGGTTCACCATAGTCTTCAATTTATGGCCTTTGATCTGATGAAGCTGGACGCGTGTACGCTTGGTGGAGAAGGTGTATGGTGTGCTTCAACCTGGGCACTACATGTGAAGATCAATGGAAAAATAATATTGAGAATATTGAAGACCTGGGGCTCGAACCCAGGTCATGCACTTCACCAACAACCTCGCTTGCCATCTGATCCAACCAGCGCGTTTTAATATATAATAAACAAACAAATATAATAAAGAAAACAAGCGTTAGTGGGGGCCTCTGCGCGCAAAATTCAAACCAGCTTATCACGTCTTGCCACGAGGTTGTCTTCTTCTTCATCCCTGAAATACAAAAACATTAAGCCACGGTTTTGTTAGTGTTCTCCTAGGCCGTCTATGGGAAAATAACGATTAGCTCAGGAACACTCATAAATTGAGCGCGAGCATGGCTTCTTCTTCGTCCAGTCACACTGATTCCAATGGTGGTGGTCAGGGGTGCTAATTTTTCCTTGTTACAGAACCCCTAATTTGAAACTCTACAAACCCTAAAACTTGGCAATGGTGAAATCGTCCACAATGCATAATAATCCAATCAAACGCATGGGTTAGCTTCAGAATAGCATAAGAAACGTAAATCACATATTAAAACTTGTAAAAAACGCATGAATTGATATGCACGATCATGAGTTTTATTTGAAACAGTTTGACTTCACTATACCAATTCCGGGCGTTTTGATGAGCGTTTGTGATTGGAAAACGTTCAGTGATGCTTGAGGAAGCTAATGAAACAGTTATTATGCCTTGAATCGCCCTGGAAGTGAGTTTACAGTTTTGAATTTCTTTGCCAAAATTTCAAGTTTTGTCAATGGTTTCTAGCGCAGCTTGATGGTCATCAGGACTAGGTTTTCGTTTAGGCTTATGTACTGAATGAATTAGGTTAAGAATATTGATCCAAATCTCTTGCAATGATGGTTTTGAAAATTTGATTTTCAAGATCTTTAACCAAATATTTTCCATGTGCTTTTGTACCAATTAAGATCAATTCAATCCAAATCTTTCTATAATGAGCTAGGCACGAAATATTGAGAGTAAAACATGCACAAAAAGATTGAAAAAATTAGGTTAAGCATTTTTCATATATTTAATTTGATTTAAGTGAATTATTATAAATAAAAATTCAAATAAATAAATAAAAAATGAATAAAGACTTCCCTTTGGGCCAAGTAGTCGTGCACATGCCATGGATGATGATTTGTGGAAGAAAAATGGGCCCATTAGCAATTTTAGACCATTTGAATCAATGTTGACTTTTCAAAATATCCAAAAATTTCCCAACTTCCACAAGGCATAACTTGCTCAATTTTTAAGATTTTATCATGTTCTTGGACATTTTGGAAAGGTCTTTGAGTCCTCTAACCAATTTCTTTGGTCCCATGTCATTTTGATTTACCAATCTCATGTTATGGCCTTTGACTTAAAGTCCCTTTTTGTTGACTTTTAAAAATGACCTATAATGTTGAAATTGATAACTTTTTGTGAGAGCATTTCTTGGACTTGAAGTATGAAGATGAGTTGTAGGAAATGTCTTTCTCTTCAAAATGAGCTTTGGATGGAATTTTTTTGATAATCCATGTGAAAGTTATGCCCTGGTCAATTTACAGTTGACTTTTCCAACTGTCCAAATAAGGAAACTTTTGCATCTTGATGATTTTTGAGCCAAACTTTGAGAATCATGATCAAGCATTGATCAAATGATGTTTGTGGCTTCAAAATGATATGTTGACCAAAAATTTGAACTTTTGACTGTCAAATGACCATTTTGCCCCTACAATTGACTGTAGTGCAATTAGGGTTTTTGACTGTGCAATTTTGAGCTGAATGTCTTGAAACTTGGTATGAGGATGCTTGACCATGTTTATAGGCATGTGAGACTTGATTGAGCCTTTAGAAACTTCATTTAATTGATCAGAACACAAGCCCTAATTTTGACTGTATAGGAGGCCCTTGAACTGTGCAACCCTTGGGGAACTTTGAAGCTTGACTTGGCAATTTCTTGGAGAATATGGGAGGGCAAATTTTGGGGTACAACAGTATCCATTTAAGAATGCACTTTTGACATCCATCTGATAGAGAGTGATGCTATTATTTACAACAAAAGAAATTAAAAGTCTGATAGATTCTAACCTGGCGACTGGAGCAAAGGTTTCTGTAGAGTCTATCCCCTCTTGCTAACTATAACCTTGTGCCACCAGTCGTGCTTTGTTTATGATGACTTGTCCTTGTTCATTCAGCTTGTTTCTGAATACCCATTTGGTTCCAATGAGGTTGAACCCTTTTGGTTTAGGAATCAGATGCCACACATAATTTTTGGTGAATTGGTTTAATTCTTCCTGCATTGCAAGTATCCAATCATTGTCCAGAAGAGATTCGTCAATAGAAGTTGGCTCAATAAGAGACACTAATACCATGAGAGATTCTTCAGAGTTTCTGAATGTAGATATTGTTCTAATTGGGTCTGCTTTCTTTCCCAGAATTTTGTCTTCCGAAAGAGGTAAGCTGATTCTGGATTGTCTTTTCTGGAGAGGTTCTTCAGATTTTGCTATAATATTTATGACATCTTCTTCTGGTGTTGTCTGTGATTCTTTGTGAGAAAATTCTAATGCAATGTCTTCAGTACCTGTAAATTGGACTTCTATATCTGCAAAAGATTCATCTTGCTTTGACTTTTGAGAGCCAAGCTTATCATCAAATCTGACACTAATTGACTCTTCTACAATTCGTGTTCCTGTGTTATATACTTTTTAGCCTCTTGAGCGTCCAGAGTATCCTAACATAATACACTTTTGTGCTTTAGGGTCAAACTTGTTCAGATGTTCTTTAGTGTTAAGAATAAAACAAATACATCCAAATGAATAGAAATATGAGATGTTGGGCTTTCTGTTCTTCCATAGTTCATATGGAGTCTTATCTAGAATAGGTCTTATGGAGATTCTATTCTGAATGTAACACGTTGTGTTAATTGCTTCTGCCCAGAAGATCTTAGCAATGTTAGTCTCGTTGATTATGGTTCTGGCCATTTCTTGTAAAGTTTTGTTCTTTCGTTCCACAACTCCATTTTGTTGGGGAGTTATAGGATAAGAGAAATCATGAGAGATTCCATTCTCATTAAAAAATAGTTCAAATTTTTTGTTTTCAAATTCTCCACCATGATCACTTTTGACTTTAACAATTCTAAGATATTTTTCATTTTGGACTTGGTTACAGAAGACAAAGAACACAAATTGTGACTCGTCCTTGTGTCTTAAGAACTTTACCCATGTCCATCTGCTATAGTCATCTACGATCACTAATTAATACTTCTTTCCACTAATGGATGCAGTTTTCACTGGTCCAAATAGATCTATATGCAAAAGTTCTAATGGTCTCTTGGTAGAAACAACATTTTTTACTTTAAAAGAGGGTTTTACAAACTTTCGGTATTGACATGCTTCACACAGAGCATCTAAGATGAACTTCAGGTTAGGAAGTCCTCTAACCAGATTGAGTTTGTTAATATGAGATATTCTTCTCATACTAACATACCCCAATCTTCTATGTCAGACCCATTGCTCATCGTTAACACACAATATGCATTTTACATTCTGACTTTTTAGTTCATAAAGTTTTATTTTGTAAATGGTGTTCTTTCTCTTTCCATTAAAGAGGATAGATCCATCTTTCTGACTAACTGCTTCACTGGACTTTTGATTGAATATTATATCATAACCGTTATCACTTAATTGACTTATGGATAACAAGTCATGCATTAATCAATCTACTAATAGAACATTAGTTATAGAGGGAATATTATCGTTACCAATAGTTCTAGAGCCAATGATCTTCCCCTTTTGATTTCCTCTGAACCCTATGTAGCCTCCAGATATAAGATCTAGGATTTGGAACATATTATTTCTTCCCGTCATGTGTCGGGAGCATCTAGAGTCCAGGTACCAAGATTGGTGTTTCAGTCTTGGTGTTAAAGATATCTACAACATATACAATTTTATCCTTAGGTACCCATATCTTTTTGGGTCCTTGTTTGTTAGAGTTTCCAAAATTCTGTTTGAATTTATGTTTAGCAGAGAAAGCATTACTAGTATACTTTAAGTCACGTGTTTGCCCATAGGTAAAATGACAATTCAGAGGAGTACGTTTCTTTACCAAATCCTTAAATTTCTTAGTTGAGATACTTTACCTTTGTATCCTATTCCTTTTCTGCCATTTCTGCTAACTCCATAGATCATTGAAGCCATCTTACTTCTATCTATGTTTTTAGCGAGAAATTTCTGAAAGCTATGATCATATTCCTTTATGATCTTATCAGGGTTACTAGGAACTTCTGAGATAGTTTCCTTCCGAGTATTTTGTAATTCATTTTAAAGTTTTGAAATTTTTTCTTTTAGCTCAGAGTTTCCGATCTCAGTTTATTAGTTTCTTTAGAGTCAGAAACTAGATCCTTTTTTAGGTTCTTGTTTATGACTCGAAGTTTCTGGTACCTTTCTAGAATTTATGACAGACTCCCTTCTAATTGAGATCTAGAAAAGTTAGGAAATACCTCTTCTTCCTCTGAGTCTAATTCTGATCCAGATGATTCAGTATCATCTAATACGTTGGCCATAAGAGCAATGTTAGCTCTTTCATCCTCTGATTTTGTGTCTGCTTCAGAAGAGTCTGAGTTATCCCATGTTTCCATGAGACTTTTCTTCTTCTCCTTAAAGAAATTATTTTTAGGCTTCTCCTTTTGAAGCTTTGGATAGTCTCTTTTGTAATGCCCTTTGTTCATTGCATTCATAGCAGACAATGTCTCTGTTACTTAACTTTTTGTATCCAGAAGATGATTCAGACTTCCTGTATCCAGAGGATGGTTTAGACTTTCTGTATCCAGATGATGGTTCAGACTGATTCCCTATTCTTCTGGAATTTCTGAAATTTCTTTTCCTGTGCTTCCACAGCTAATTGACTCTTCTAGAGAGAAGAGACATTTCGTCTTCTTCTGATGAGGATCCACCAGAGTTTTCTTCTATTGCCTACAAAACTTTAGATTCATATTTTTTGTTAGATTTAAGGGCTAAAGACTTACCTTGCTTCTGGGTCTCATTATCTTCTAAATCCATCTCATGACTTCTGAGAGAGCTGCAAGTTCTTCTAGGGAGATTTTGTTCAGATCTTTGGCCAGTTTGAGAGCAGTGACCATGGGTCTCCATTTGTTTGGTAAACTTATGATGATCTTATTTACATGATCAAAAGTTAAGTACCCTTTATCCAGAACTTTTATCCCAACAACCAAAATATAAAATCTTGAGAACATTGTTTCAATGGTTTCATCTTCTTCCATTTTGAAGGATTCATACTTATGAATGAGCGCAAGAGCTTTGGTTTCTTTGACTTGCGTGTTGACTTCATGCGTCATTCTCAAGGAATTAGACATGTGATTTGTTGACTCTCTATTTGTGATCTTCTCATACTTTGTGTATGAGATAACACTAAAGAGAATAGTTTTGGCCTTGTGATGATTTCTGAAGTCTCGCTTTTGATGATCTAACATTCTTTTTTTGTCAATCTTCTGACCGCTTTCATCAACAGGATGTATGTACCCAACAATCAACATATCCCAGAGATCAGCGTCAGGATCTAGAAAGAAACTTTTGATTTTGTCTTTCTAGTAATCAAAGTACTCTCCATCAAATATTGGAGGTTTGCCGTTGATTCTGTATTTCTCATCATTGTAGTCATTGCTAATGTTATAACTTGCCCCCACCATAGTGTTTTTCTTAGCTTGGATCTTTTACTCACACTGTTAAGTGCTTGTACTCAGAACCAGGCTCTCTGATGCCAATTAAAGAATGGAAAAACACAAGAAAAAGGGGGTTTGAATTGGGATTTTTAGAACATAAAGAAAAGACATGTTGGTTATCCTGGTTCGTTTGAACTCAAACTACTCTAGTCCACCCGCCAAGGTGATTACGCCTCTATTAACCATGTCCTAATCCACTAATCAATCTTGATTACAAAACTACTATGACAACCGTCAAAGTCTTCTTGAGTATAAACCACAACCCGGTTTTTCTCAAGGAATTTCTCTAAACAATATTTGAATATAAGTGTACAAGAATGTTTTCTAATAAAACAGTATCACAAGGATGTTTTACACAGTTTGAATTTTAGACGTTTGAGGATGATAGAGATAGCAGCGTTACTGTGCATGAAAAATCGTAAATGATTTATCCTCCAAAATTTGTTAAAATAGGCGAAGCATGTAGAAGATTTTGGAATGTTGATGAATGCCAATTAAAGTGCTTTCAAAAAATAAAGATCCTTCTTCCCTTCCAGTCGGTACTCTGGAAATGGAAATAGTTTATTTGTAATGCTTTAGAACATGCTTGCTTCAAAAGATGAAAGCATTCGTTCCTTCTTTCCAGAGCTTTGTGTATCAGAAACACGAAGTCTTGTTTGTAGCGTTAGAAGTTCTATAAGAGATGTTTATAATCAGAGTTAAAACAACTTTTTAACTCATCTTCTGATCTTCTTCCATCAGAACTTCTCTGCAAAATAGAATATAAATTTTGGGAGCATAATTGTTCTTTGTGTTTTTTATCATCAAAATTCTTACAAGGGTTGTAGAATTAAACTATGTTCTAACATGAACTACTAATTTTCAATTTCCATGTGTTTGTATTTTTAATCAATTATTTTGTGATATTTCTTTTGATATTTGTTTAGTTTCTTTACAAAAAAAGTGATAAAAAAATACTAGAGTATTCTATTATGATTTTAAGATATCTCTTTTAGAATTTAATTGAGTGTATTCTTATTTTTCTTCACATTTCATGATTATCTTTTGTTACTATTTTTTCACCATGATTTTCTGATGAAACGTAGAGGCAACTTCCTTGATATTATCACTTGAGAATGATTTTTTTTGATCATTGGTAAAGCTTCTGACATATTTCTTGAGCTATTTTGTGTGCGTTGAAGAGGCAGCAGATCTTCTCCGTCATTCTTATGCAGGACTATCGCGGATGAGCTTGAGATTTTGATTGTGATTTATTTTCACATCAACGATGCTTTGACGCTTTTTTCGAGAATTTGATTTCTGACTCTTTTCTATTGCTTGGTGAAGCTTACTCGAAGTTATCCGGGTTTCTCTGTTGTGCTACAAACTTCTGTTCGTTTGGTAATTTCCCTTGTTTATCTCATTTAAGAATTTACTGCTTTCTATAGATCATGTATAGTAGGGGCATTTATTTCTTTCTAGAAATCAAGTGAAGTAGGAAGCAAGAAATAAAGAGCTTGCGCTCGAAGTCGCTATTTAATGTCTTGTAGCAGGCACCATTTTCTGCATGCTATATGTGTTTGTTTAAATTCCTACCTTTGAAGTAGGTATTATGCACATGTGATTACATTTGTGCCCGCATTATATTACAAATGATAAGTCCTTAAAAGGAGGCAAGCGGGGAGGGTCCGTAATCGACCCCCGCATATTCTAGCATGTGTCATCCTTAGCTCACGTTGTACGTTGATGCTTCGAAGTCATGCAAATCTTGTGTATCGAGTCGTCAAGTGGGGAAGGGTTTTGCAATCAAACCCCCACACTTTGTCAGGAGTTCGCATTGGCCGATGTTGATACTCCGTGATCGTTCATATTGTCTTTTGTTGCTTACCTCGATTTTATATATCTTGGTTAGGTTCTCAGTCACTTTGGATGTCACATTTTTATTCTTTCATCTATCTCCCGCTTGTTTGCTTCAGGTGATCTGCTCCCCTTAGATAAAGCATTTCTCTTCATACCCCCATCCCCTTAAGTCAATATACCTTGACTGTGTTCTTTTTCCAAAGTACTTGTTTGATTATTTGTTTGCTATACCATACTTCCCTTAGGATCGCTCGATTAGAGTAGCTTTCGAGCTAGGCATTAAGATAGGAATTTATGCATGTCCACTTAGGTAGATATTTCCCCTTTCATTCTCGACATAGGGCCATCATTGTATGATAACATTAGGGGTAGTTCTAGGATAGTCTCCCTTAGTTGTTTTTCTTTTCTTTGCATATTGCATCTTAAAACAAAAACTTTCTTTTTTGGCAAATCATAAAATATCTCTAATGAACTTAAATCCTTCTTCAAGGTAAATAATACAAACCAATCTTAATTGTTTGTGCGTCTTTTGGCTTTATTTTAAATCTTGTGAAATTGATGTTTCTTCGTCCTTACCATAATATTTTGTTATCTTTTCGCTGATGTTTCACCGTCTCACATGTTTGTTATCCTACTTTGATTCTCAATATCATTGTTAGGTGTGATGTTTTATCATTTAAGTTTTGAGATTTCGTCACCTTACCATGATAGTTTACTATCTTTCTGCCGATGCTTCACCATCGCGTATGTTTGTTATCCTACTTTGATTTTCAATATCATTGTTAGGTGTGATATTTTATCATCTAAATTAATGTTTCTCCATCCTTACCATGATATTTTACTATCTTTTTGCCGGTGTTTTACCATTGCATATGTTTGTTATCCTACTTTGATTTTCGATATCATTGTTAGGCGTGGTGTCTTGTCATTGTTTCCATGATATTTTACTATCTTCTTGTCGATGTTTCTCCATCACATATGTTTGTTATCCTACTTTAATATTCAATATAATTGTTAGGTGTGATGTTTTATCATCCAAATTGTAATGTTTTGCCATTCTTGCCATGATATTTTGCTATCTTTGTGTCAATGTTTCACCATCGCGTATGTTTGTTATCCTACTTTAATCTTCAATATAATTGTTAGGTGTGACGTTTTAATGTCCAAATTGTAATGTTTTTCCATTCTTGTCATGATGCTTTGCTATCTTTTATCGATGCTTCGTCATTGCATATGTTTTTTAGCCTACTTTGATTTTCGATATCATCGTTAGGTGTGATGTTTTATCATCTTATCTGATATTTTGCCATCATGTTGATGTGTTATCATCTTATCTGAATTTTTGTTGCCATGTGATATCTCATCGTCGTTGTTGTAATGTTTTATCACCGTTGCCGATATTTTGACATTTTATCTGATGTTTTCCCTACATTATTTTCTCTTTTCTTTTGCATGCATTCTCTCTTTTCATTTTCTTTTAGCTCTTAAGCTTAGACATAGATTTTATACACCCATTAGATTAGACAACATGAGTGGATACCATAGAGTACTATGGGTGTGTGGGGTATTAATACCTTCCCCTCATGTAAATGACTCCCTTACCCGGTTTCTATGGTTGCAAGATTATGATTTCACTCTTTTCAGGTTTTCTCGATGTTTACCTTTCCCCTTAGATGGGATAAAAGATGTTCGGTGGATACTTCATTGATTTTATATTAGATGACGACTCGGCCAGTTGTTTCAGATGGGGTATTGGGCCTTTTACCTTATGGTTACACCCACCCAATCATGAAAGTAAAGCAATCACAACAGCAAAATATGGAAAGCAATAAAATGAATGCAAACATTTGCACGAGAGCATGTAAATAAAGAAACAACAAAGCAATAACACACAAAACACCAAATGATAAAAACAAACGAAATCTAGGAGTGACTTGCATAGGATGGACCAACAATTGGTTAACCTGTCCCCAACAGAGTAGCTAGTTGTCACGCTGCGAAAAGAATATTCAAAGTCGCCCCCGAACACTATTTATCCCAAAGGAAGGGAAGATATCAAGAAAACCCCAAAGACACGAATAATATGGTCTTACAACCAAAAGAACATGTAAGGAAGTCGGTTACGCGAGGGGAAGGTATTATCACCTCACGCATCTGTGGTAGTCCATAGAATCCACTTTCGTTTGTTCTCATTTAAGGGTATGTAAAAATATATGTCTAAAGCTTACTGCTAAAAAGGAATGCATGCGAAAGAAAATACGTGGAAAAGAAGGAATATTTACAAAGTTTTTCTCACCTAGGCCCCACAACCTAGTGCCTATGTATTCCCTCGTGCAATGGGAAAGTCTGAGCCTCGTAGTTCGGTTCACATGTTTCTTTTTGTTCTGTGTTTTTTGTGGGTGACGAACCCTTGTGAAAATGGTTTTGAGTTACACCCTCAAGGAAAGATGCCATGCTTGATTGGTTTGTGTTTTGTTACCTTGAAAAAAAGGTTTAAGTGTGATTAATATGTTTTATGGTTTGCCAAGAAAAAGAAGGTTTTAGTTTTAATGCACGTGCAAAAAAGGGAAGAAAAATGCTAAAAGGGAAATGTCTGCCTATGTTAGAATACCAAAAACCTCGGGGTGATGATAACTATCCTATGGGGAACATGAAAAGATCAAAGTAGTTATCTCAATTCTAATTGAGTGACATCATCGATCATTAACAATGGAAAGCGATAAAGCCCTAAGGGAGCATGCAAACATTGAAGTCGTTATCTAAATTCTAATCGAGTGACGTCATCGATCGTAAACAAAGAAAGCAATATAATCCTATCGGGAGCATGAAAAGGCTGAAGTCGTTATCTAAATGCTAAAGGAGTGACATTATCGACCGTGAAAAGATGAAATTAAACACAAGCACAATTAGCAAACAAGTGCGGAATGCCTGCTACAGGTCTTTAAACAGCGACTTCCAGCACACGCTCTTTATTTACTACTTCTCATGATATCTAGAAATCGGTAAAGAAATGTGATAAAGTGTGGGAAAATATAAAAGCAGTAGCAGCGGCAACAAACAAAGTCAGAAACGATATCCAACTAAGATAAAAACACACGTATGTTGCAAATGCAATGCGTAATCAGAAGTTCCTGCACAAAGTAGCACAAAATATCACATGCATTCGGAAAACATATAATATAATATGAATTAATCACGAAAATAAGAAATAAGGAAGGTCACGTCGTAAGCGAGCATAAGCCATATGTTTTGGTCACATAACAAATGTTATGTTACATGACCGAAAGCACCAAAATGTACCTTGCACAATGAACAAACGAGTCAAAAATAACAAGGCAAAACGGTATAAATCCGCATGAAAATTAATTCGAAAATTAGTAAATGGAATGCAACAAGCAATCATGTATCAAATGATAATTATGGTATAAAAATTTTGCACTAAAAAGTGTAAAAATCTGCATTACGGTGTAGAACGCGTTTTAAAAAATAGGAGTCCGAAAAAATGTGCTCGAAATGAAACGATATTTACATGGTAACCTATAAACGTGGCAAGGAATCCAAATCTACAATCGGTTCGGTAAAAAACACAGTGGAAGCATGTCTTCCGCGCACGGTCAATTTGAAATGCCGTAAAAAAATTGCTCGGAATCGAATGAAACCCGCATGATGGCTTGCAAACGGGCCACTGGATTCAAAAATGAACTTAGTTTGAATTAATTACACGAAGAAGTGGGACTTTTAAGACAATTTCGTATGCAGGCTATAGCGAAACTCATAAAAATCTTTTTTTCGAAACGGGATGTAATGTACACCAACGACTCCGGAATCATCAACAAAATCAAGTTAGATTATCACGAGTTCGAAAACTCACTACGATTAGGGATTTAGCTAAAAAATGAGGATATGTCATGTGTTAGGAGCAAACTCAATAATTACTACAATCTTATTTGATTCAAGTCTCTTAGTGTAAAAATAAGTTGTGTCATACTTTGAGTCAAATAGAAGATGTCTTAAACCATGAATTGACAAAATTTAGTAAACATTATCCGGGAATTAACAACACAAGGTTAGAGACTTGACATAGCCAAACTTAAACCAATTTTTTTGATTTTAGAAAAGTGTAGTGCAATATGTATTTGGTTCTAATTCAAGATTATGTCAAGTCTTAACATTCACCTACAACCAAACACAACAACTCATAAGAATCCAGAAATTAACAACTATTAACAAGTGATGTTTGAAGTTTGGAAGAATTGAAATTAAACTTGATTCAATGGTTGAAATTCAAAGGCTCGTCAATTCAATATTGCTCAACCAATGTCACACATCTTCATTATTAATAACACTTTAAAATTCCAATAAGCACTTGTCACCAAAATCATTTAATTGAAAAAGCACTTATTTCTAACCAATTTCGAATTTGCATAACATGATCACAATTCAATCTAAGGCTCAACAATTATAATCTAATTCAACACTTAAAACCTCAATTCAAAAACAAAACCAAGAAAAAGCACTTAATAAAAAAATGACATATTCAAAAAAGCACTTTATTCAAGAAAAAACTCACGAAAACGCAGTAGGGGAAGGTGGTCCGTGGCAAACCAGCAGCGACGATCTGATGATAAGGCGGCGGCTGGCCGGTCGGTTGGCAGTAGCTAGTCTTCGGCCGGTGCTCTGAGGCGAATCGGTGATGAATTGATGATGATCCTTAATGAAGATGGATGAAGATGTTGTTGAAGATATTGTTGTGTTCTTGAGAGAAAATTGAGAGAATAGAGTTTGATCTTAGAGCAAATAGAAATAGAGTTTTCTGGTGATTTTGTGAATTGGTGTATTATGAGAGAAAATGGTGTGAATGAGAATATATAGTGTGGTCTAATATGAGTTATTTGATACAAACAATAGTGCAGATTTTTAATTCAGAGAGCCTTGTGCGAAATTCGAAGTTAGGGTGTGAAACAAAAACGTATTTGACGTCAATAGAAACCTTGTGTCAAAATATGAACTCAATCCGATGAAAGACGAGTAAGATATTAATTTTTGAATATCGAGACATCGACATAAAATCCTCCAGCACCAGTTTTTACGCCAATGTCATACACAGACACCTTTTTCATCAAAATATGGTACTTCTCAGTGCACATTCTGGACCCGACTATGGAAGAAAATTTGTAGATCTCATAGTCAGTGACCACCTATAAAAAGATGGGCACGATCCGATAAAAATTAATCAAGTTATGAATTTTCTCGTGAAATAGCAATTAAATTTGAATTTCCTTTCTTCAGTTCAACAACTTTATTTTGCGAAACCAGCCAAAACGAGGGTTTTCAGAGTACTTTTTGAATTTGGAGTCTGAAGAGAAAATATATCTGACATCACTTGTGACATTATTCTGAAAGAACTGTCTCAATATGATAAAAATCGAAGGAGTTACGATTTTTACAATATCGGGAATCGGTAAATTAACATCCTGGATCAGCACCACAAAATCTCCAATAAACCATAATTCCAGGGGCTTTCCTCAAGGAATCAACTCTCGGTCTGAAAATATGGAAAGAAGATAAAATCAAGATGGACTTTCCCCAAAAAGAACGGCTTAGAAACATCAGAAAAATAACCGTTCAGCACAAGATTTTCTATTTTCCATTGTTTCTTCATAAAGTATCGGAATGTTCGGAGATTCTCTTCAAAAAATAGGCTTTCGAGACGAACACGATAGGTGAAGGAGATAAAAAGATGATTTTGAAGCTTCAAGAACGGTTCCAAAATAGTATTTCATTCAGAAGTTATGAATTTATGATTGATTTGCAAGCCGACGGACCATCAATTAAATTCAGTAACTGTCTTCAAAGAAATAAAATTTCCGGAGGTTCTCTGCATAAAATTAACCTTTGACCTGAATATGAAATATGAAAAGGAAGTCAACACGATCTCAATGCTCAAAGAATTAACTAAAAATAGTATCCATATGGCGAGTTATGAATTTTTAAGCTCAAACCAATAAAATGCTATTTACGGTTTGTACTACCTCCAATCAACTGAACTCCTGATTTCTCCTTTGTTTGAAGCATATTAAGAAACATGAGAACTGGACATGATGATGGCTTAACTGATCATTGTTCTGATAGCTTGCAAATCACATGAATTACCTTTTAACCTTTAAATACCCGAGTTTTTCCTTATTGTATGACATAACAGAATAATATCTTTTTGTGTAGCTTTTGAAAGGAAATTCCTTGATCCCATGACCATTTATGATGCACGTAATGCTAAATGGCCTACTTATGAATATGCATAAGTCATATGATCCTTATAAAGGATAGGAAAACTTTGGGGTATGACAAACGGTATTGTAGTTAATTCCTCCCTTTGTACCAAGAAGACACACATTGGGGAAACTACCACAGCTATCAATAATATCCACATCATAATAAGCTTGATGATACCAATCAATGTAAGAATGGGTGAGAGACATAATCTTCAGGGCCCAACGAGGTTCCTTCTTGATATCCCCAATAAAAATAGTCTGAGGTAAGTGAGAAATAAACCACTAATATAACAACATTGTGCAAAAAATGATCATCCCTCCCTTATAAATTTTTTGAAGATGGATGGAATAATAAGTATCTTCTAGCAATGTAGGGACTGGATTCCAAATCAGAAAGATCCTAATGGCATTAACATCCACACATTTGTCGACGTTAGGAAACAAGAATAACCCATAGGCAAGCAAAACAAAGATAGCCTTGAAAGCAGTTGTACTCTTCATTTTGGAAAAATAACAAGCTTTCTCCTATAAAAACTAAGGTAAACCCCTGATTCCTCCTTTGGTAATCATGTTAGTCTCAATCTCAGACTTCTTCAAATGAGTCATGGTGGCAATCTCATGAGACTTGGGATCTCCTTCTAAGTCGATGAAAGGAACACGACCAATAATAGGTAAACCAAGTAAGTAATAATACTCCTCCAATATGCGCATCAAGTGATAATCAAGGAAAGTAAAACACCGGCACAACAGATGACAGAACTGGACCAATGTAAAAAGAATACCCTCCTTTATCTCGAGCTTCATAAGAGGCACGACAAATCCATACTTCTTCCAAAAATCTATAGAGCTCTCAATCTCAGGAATCAAACTCACCAGTTCCTCTATCTTAGGATCCTTGAAAATGTACTCGAGTCTTTCTTTTTCCAAAATCCATGGTCAAAAAAGTACTTGAGATATTTGCAAATGTTAACTTTAAGTTCCTTGAAAAACCATTTAAAGAATGCTCATGGATGCATGAATGCATGATGCAACAATCACACACAATATCACAAACACGGGGGTTCATACGTTTGACGTCATGAGCATAAAGCGAAAGGTACTACCCACAAGGTACGGACTAATAGTTTATCACCTGCCGAACAAGGTTCTAAAAAGGTTCCCAGATCTACATCCTTCCTTCGGATATTTCCGATGTCCTGGTTAACCCAATAATCAACAATATTTTTCGGAAAACTCGTTTGAGTGTAGCATCGCGTGACAACCACTTCTAGATTTCTCCGTCATGGTTTTCCCACTACACTTGAAAGGCCAAGATGGGTTAAGGGGTTCTACGATCCTCAACTTCAGGAGGCTCTCAGGTCAAAAGCAAAACATCTTCCTGATTACTCGATAAACAAATACTACAATCAAAGGGGCCTCCAGTGAGTGGGGGATCTCATGTCTCCTTTTTTGGGATTCCTCCCTCAAAGTTAACATGACTATACCGCCCGTCCTATCTTATGTTTGCCCAAGTCCGGGTATAAGACTTATGAGAAATCACTAAGCACCCTGAAAACCAGGAATAATCCAGACAAACAAATATCCAACACATAATATACAACAAATAAGAGAACATACACAATATAAACAAAGATAGGCTCACCCACTTAGAGATGGGCCAATATTTGGTCGATCTGTCCCTAGTGAAGTCGTCGGTTGTTAATTAGCGGTAGAAATGTTGAGACTAAGCCATTGGATTGACCTAACTCGCACAAATTAAATAAAAAATTTCGCCTCGCTTTATTGTTTCTAGAAGAATGGGAAAAGAGAGAATAATCCCAAAAGAGAGGGAGAGAGAATCTAGGTTTAGGGGTTGGTTATGCAAAGAGAAGGTGTTAGCACCCTAAACATCTATGGTACTCCACAAGAACCTCTTTGAAAATTTGTGTATTTTAGATATAAATGGTGTATGCAAAAATAGGTGGTGGAGATGAGAAAAGTAGTATTTTTTACTATTTTTGAAGCCGCCGTAGTTGCGAACCTTCAGTGCTTATGTACCACCTTCTGTGCAATAGGGGATCAGGGTACTCGTAGTTCACCTCAAAAATTTTAAAACACATGTGTGTTTGTTAATTTTAAGAGAAGATACGTCATTGTCACATCTGAGTGGAAAACATGCTTACTAATCTTTTGAGAAAAAGTCTTAAAGTAAAAAGTCAAAGTGGCAAAATGGTTTGAATGAGTTTGATTGAATTTTAGTCTTCTCACAAAAAAATGTCAAAGTATGATTAAGTTGGTTAATGTTTGATTAAGAAAAGATTCTTTTTTTTAAAAAAAAAGCATGGATATAAGTCCAGGTTTATTATGAAAGCGGTTCAAGTTAGAAAACAAAAAGAGTTTTGGAAATGAGGGAGAAGATTTTGAAATTAAAGAAGATAAGAGGAGATGAAGGGACAATCCTAAAGCATAAAGTAATAGCTAAGGAAAAGAACCATCTAACCAACGAGATGCCAACACTTGACATATGAAGTTAATGTAGAATTCTCATCCTTTTGAAAAAAGTACAGGGGAATTATAAATCACATACAAAGCATGTAATCAGAATAACCTGCACACAAAGAAAACCAACCCAATATCTTGGAGTAAACCCCAAGAACTTCAGACAAAATAACAATAGAGTCACAAGGTTATAAAGTATCATGGCTTCTAATCCTAAGTCTAAAAAGGTCCACAACTACATAATGCCAATGATAGTAACCAAATAGTCCAAGTAATCTTAAGGCTTTTAATGTTCAATTTGGTTATTAAGTGTCTTCAAAAAGAAAAGAAAGCTCAAATGAGCAAAAAAAAAAAAAAACATAAGATAAGTACTCAAATGAGCAAAGATAAAATGACATAATGATAAATGCTCAAGTGAGCAAACATGAAAATAACATGAAACGTAAATGCTAAAGTAAATGGTACATAAAAGTAAAGGCATAAAATAAATGGCATAAAGTAAAAGCACAAAGTAAAGTCAATTGTTAGTTTATTAGAAATTAGAGGTTATTTGAATAACCATCTTGAAATTTGCATTTGAAAACTAATTGGAAGATTGATAAAATCAAAGTTTCTCAGTAACAAGTTTCATTTACTTTTTGTTAAGTATATCATTCATTTCAAGTACTTAAGGCAAGCATATATGATCAATGATGTTTAAATGATTCACTTAGAAAAAAATTCATGAAAGTTCATTAGAGGATTGATAAGATAAAAACCTCCTAACAATGAAACTCAAGGTTATTAGATCAACTGTTTCAAATTAAACATACTCTGGCTTGCAAACATAGGTTTGGACCACGAATGACCATTTTTCGAATCGGGACAAATTTAGCATTATGTTAAGCAATCGTAAGTGGACACATATAGATGTCACACCTATTTTGAGGACGGTTAATAGAAATCTATGTACCACATGTTAGAGAAATAATATGTAGATTATTCTCCAACAACATGTAGCCCTTTTAAGAAAGGGATAAGATGAAGAGGGAGGGGATGTATCAAATGAAATTATGGTTTCAAATATCCTCAACATCATTCATCAATTTTGGTGGATTTGGTTTTTCAACCTATCAACACCCAAGATCCAATGAGATTGAGGAACTTGTCCCAAAATAACACCCAAATCATGACCAAACAAAAATAATAAAATAATATTCAATAAAACAATATTTAAATGATTAATAAAAGGGAAATAATTGGTAAAATACACAGTATATTAAAACACCAAATAAAATTCCTATTAAAAAGTCAGAGGTCAAACATGAGTCAATAAGTGTTGATAAAAAATTTCATAATTTTTAAAAGTCATAAACTATTTTTTAAAATTCAAAGAAATAAGAAAAATAAACCAAAAATTTAAAAATATAGTAAATCAAAAATAAAAATAAAATGAGGTCACCAATATTTGTCAAAAGGACATTGTATCCTTCCATATTATTTTCAGAATTTAAATTTCAAGAAAAGTATTTTTAAACAATTAATACAATTCAAATAAAGTTAAAATCACAAAAAAAATATCAAATCATAATAAATATCAAATCATGAAATAAAATTATGAAAAAATAAGAATCAGAAAGAGAAAAATGAAAAGTATTTTTAAGAATTTTTGAAATTGAGATGAATTTTTTATGAGTTTTTGAAGTTTTAAACAATTAAAATATAAAATCAAAAAATAAAATTAAAACAAAAATAATGTGCACCATCTGATCAATGCCAAATTCATTAGTAAGAAGATCCAATGGACCTGGCGCGTTGTGCATGTTATGGATCTTATTGAATAACACACAGAATCAAATAAATTTGGGCCAATCAAAATAAAACAAATTGCACGCTCTGATTGGTTGAGACGAAACATGTCATCGTCTTCAACCTCCAGCCTTCGAAAAAACCAGAGAAATCGTGATTCTTCAAATGGAAAAAATATAGGTTCAGACCAATTCCATTTTATTCATCTCATCAAGACGAAGGCAATTGTACCTTCGCGAAAAATTTATTTAACTTGTAGCTCAGTCGATTTGAGAAAAATGAGAGAGTTTTAAAAAAAAATTGAAATCGAAAACAGATGCATCAAATGCACCGATTGATCAAAATTAAACCATCAACAAGTATCAGTGAACGTCATAGACCATTCCAGTAATTTGAGTTAGAAGAATTGATGCCAATTACTACCTGAACGAAGTATGAAGAAAATGCTTTGAAATGTGACTTGGCAAGCACGATTTAGGGCACCTAAAGACTTGGTTCTTCTTTTGTTAGCTTCAGGGAAGTTCAAGGATGAAGAATCAGTAAAGAAATTAGATTGGAAGATGCTTTAAAACTGAATTTGAAGTTATAGAATTGAGAGGTATGAAGGGAGTTCAACATAGGTTCTTTGGCTCTCAAAAGCTTGTAAAATGAAGTAAAGGAGGTCTCAATTTTTAGGAGAATGTGATGCAATGCTAAGAGAGGGTGAACGATAAGCAATCAAGTGAAATCGTGTGCATCCTGATCATGACAAAAGTGTGACTTCAAACTTATCAAAACTCAGCTAAATCTTGTGTTTCAAGGTGCTAATCGCTTCTTGAAGGTTTCTAAGCATGATTAGAAGCAAAAGCACGCAATAATTCCATGGTTAGAGACCATATTAACCAATTTCCAATTTGACTATTTTGAAAAAATCCATTTCAAGGTGCCAAATTTGAATCCATGGTGCATACAACTCAAGAGGCTTTAGGGCATAATTCTTGAAGCATTTGAAAGACAAAGTCACAATCTTTACAATGTTCCAAGAAAGACTCCATTTGGATAATTGAGCTGAAACTTATGTCCATTTGAATTTGGGAAAAACACACGGATATTTTTTATTTGAAAATTTTCAAGTATTGAACTTCAAAATGACCTATAATGTTCTTCAAAATTAAATGACTTTCCACTCAAAATTTTGTCTTGATATCTGAAGATGACATGAATTAGACCTCTTGAATTGAATTGTGGAATTAAGATCATTCAAAAATCATAAAAATTGAAAGAGCTATGGTCTTTGGAAAATGATGAATAGATTTGGGGAAAATGACAAAAGACCTGTAATATTTTCAATTCTTCAACACTTTCCAAGCATTTTCAAGTCTTTCACATAAAAACAAATTTGTAGCAGACATCCCAAATATTATTGAGGAAAAAGAATGGGGTCAAGGAGATAAAAATTGACCAAGTTCTGATCATTTGAAGTCAAACACTAAAATTTAAAGGCCTTTCAAGGAGACTTGTAATCTTTCTCAACTATTAGTGATCTTTCATTCAAAATTAGCCTTAGATTTATGAAGAGAGTTTGTTTAGTACCTTTAAAAGAGAATCATGTCTTTAAAACCAATAAAAAATATCAAACCATAAGCAAGATATGGTCCTTAGAAGTCAACAAACCCTAGCTCAGAGAGTGTCAAAATAACCTGAAACCCCTTTAAACTTTTGATGATTTTTCTTGCACAATTGGATCTTGTCATTTGAAGGGAGATTTTTCTAAATGATCATAAGAATACATAGAAAATAGAATCAACATAAAATGTTGAAACTTGAGAGAATTATGCACTTGTGATCACTAAATCTTTTTGGACATTTTTTGGAAACATAAGCATGATGAATTATAAGAGGCCTTGAAATGTTGTTTTCTTGAAGCACACTCAAAGATGGAGCTTAAGTCTAAATGAAGCTTGTTGAAGAAGTCGTTGAAATAAACACATGAACCTATGAATATTCTTGATGAATTCCACCACCAACTTTGGGGATATCTTGACCTAAATAAAGTCAGAGTTGTCCTGAACCATAAATATTTGATGCCATAGACATGACCTTGAAGATTGAGCTCTTGCAATCCATTAAAGAACCATTTGATTGAGAATAAACCCTCAAACCATAGATTAAATGGTGAGATGAATGCAATTGTGATCACCTACAATATGAACATTCCAAGAAATATATATACACATATTGATGTTAGTTACAAGAACACATATACAAGATACACAATTCAAGATGCTTGGTAATCCCTCAAGAGAAAACTTAAAGATAACATAAAGAGAGAAGAAACCCTAATGTGTGTGTCTTGATGCATTGTGACATGAGATGATGTGAAATATTAGGGGGGAAATATGGGTATAAAAACCACTACTAAATATTCACTTGGGTGAAGTTCATCAAAGAGAAATCTGAGGTGTTGGAAATGTTCAAAGACCTACGTCACAAGATTCAAAGAGAAAAAGATTGTGCTGTTTTCAAAATCAAAAGTGACCAGGAGAATGAATTTAAGAACAACAACTTTGAGGAATTTTATGCATTTGATGGGATTAGTCATGATTTTTCCTCACCCATCACTCCTCAACAAAATGGTGTGGTTGAGCGAAATAACATGACTATTCAAGAGTGTGCCAGAGTTATGCTTCATGCTAAGAAATTACCCCTTTACTTTTGGGCTAAAGGTATGAACATTGCTTGCTATATTCATAATAGAGTGAAAATCAGAACTGGAACTTCTTTTACTCTGTATGAACCGTGGAGAGGAAGAAAGCCAATTGTCAAGTATTTTCATGGCTTTGGAAGTAAATGTTACATTCTGGATAACCATCATCCAAGAGGGAAGTTAGAGGCTAAGAGTGATGAAGGAATTCTTATGGGATACTGTAGCAGTAGAAATGTTTAAGACTAAGCCATTGGGTTGACTAGACTTATACAAATCAAAATAAAAATCACAACCGCGCTTTATTGTTTCCAAAGGAATGGGAAAAGAGAGAATAACCCTAAAAGAGGGGGAAAGATTCTAGGTAAGGGGGTTGGTTATGCAAAGGGAAGGTATTAGCACCCTAAACATCTACGATACTCCGCAGGAACCTCTTTGTAAAAATCTGTATATTTTGGCTACAAAATATTGTGTAAAAATGGATGGTGGAGGTGAGAAAAGAAATATATTTTTATGATTTTTACACCCGCCGCGGTTGCGAACCTTTAGTGCCTACGTACCACATTTTCGTGCAATAGGGGATCAGGGTACACGTAGTTCCTCTTTTAAAAATTAAAAAAAAACACAAATGTGTTGGTTAATTTTATGAGATAAAACATCATCGTCATTGTCCGTGTGGAAAACATACCTACTACCCACAATCATGAGAAATGAGAATTTGCATCATCTCAAAGTGGAGGATATGGCTTGGATTTCAAAATCAACAATGCCTCACTCAACACCCAAGTGGAAAATATCTCTCTTCACTACATATTGTAGAAGTATAGTTGTTTGCATAATTACAAGGATTAACAAGATTTCAATATTTTGAGAAAAGTTTAAAGATAAAATCCAAAGTGGAAAAAATGGTTTGAAATGAGATTGATTGACTTTTAGTCTTCTCACAAAAAGGAATTCAAAGTATTATTAAGTTTATTGGAGTTTATTTATGAAAATGTTTGAAAATGCATGGACCTAAGTCCATGTTTTTTATGAAAGTGGTTCAAGTTTAAAACAAGAAGAGTTTTCAAAAGGAGGAAGAAGATTTTTGAAATTAAAGAAGATAGGAGGAGAAGAAGAGGCTATCCTAAAGCATAAGGTAAAAGCTAGGGATAAGAGCCATCTAACCAACAAGAAGCCAATACTTGACGCTATGCCAAGATAGAATTCCCATTATTTGGATTGAAATCAAACAAGCAAAAATACTAGACCTCTTGAGAGAACCAAACTTCAAGTGTATTAAGTCTTCACAAAGATTGGGCAGAGTAACGGTTCTATACGGGTGAATTCTATATTACAAACAAAGGGTGTAATCACAAAAACCTGCACATAAAATAAACAAACAACCCAATGTCTTGAGGTAAACCTCAAGAGCTCCAGACAAAATAATCAGATAAGATCACAAGGTCTCCAATCATAGGCCAAGGTTTCTAATCCTATGTCCAAAAAGTCCAATGCTCCATAATGTCAAGGATAGTAACCAAATATTCCAAGTATCATTAAGGATTTTATAGTTCATATTGATTATTAAGTATCTTAAGAAAAAGAAAAGAAAAGCTCAAGTGAGCAAAATAAAAATGACAAGAAAGTAAATTCTCAAATGAGCAAAGATGAAAATGGCATGAAATGTAAATGCTAAAAGTAAATAGTGCATAAAAATAAAAGGGGCATATAATAAAAGAATAAAGGATAAAGTCAATTATTAGTGATTAGTGGTTAGTTGGATGATCATCTTGAAACTTGCATTTGGAACTCATTAGAGGATTGGTAGAACCAAAGCCTCCACACAACAAGTTGCATTTGCTTTTTGTCAAGTATATCATCCATTTGGAATCCTTATGAGTATCATTTAATGATCAATGATGTTTAAGTGATCCGCGTTGACCAAAGGTATTGTAGATCCATTAGAGGATTGGTAGAACCAAAGCCTCCACACAATGAATCTAAAGGTTATTGGATCAAAGAGATCAAATTAACATACTTGGGCTTGCAAACATAAGTTTGGGCCACGAATGACCATTTATTGGAATCGGGACAAAATTTAGCGCTATGTTAAGCAATCGTAAGTGGACTTATATAGAAGTCGCACCTATTTTGAGGCTGGTCAATAGCAATCTATGCACCATTTATTTTGAGACATGATATAGAGATCATGCTCCAACAACATTTAGTGCAATAAGAAGGGGATGAGATGAAGAGGGGTGGGAGAGAATATACAAACCACTTTTGGATTAAATTTAATTAAACTATTATTAAAATCATTCATCCATTTTTGTGGAGTTAGACTTAACACCATGGATCCAATGATGTTAATAAAGTTTAAGATAAAAAATTTAACCCAAGATCAGCCAGAAAATAGTCACAAAATAATATTACATTTTAATATATACAAAAAGGTTTAAAAATAATGTTTAAAAATAGAAATAAAAGAGAGAATTATCAACTATGTTCAAATTAATCAAGAAATAAAAAGTAAGACCACAGAAAAATCAGAAAAGGGCTCAAATGATTTTATAAATTTTTTGGTGATTTTTTAAAATCATAAACTATTTTAAAAATTAAAAGAAATGGGTAAAATAAACCAAAAATGATAAAAAAATATAGAAAAGTCAGAAAGAAAAAAATAAGGTCACCAATATTTGTTACAATATCATTGGATCATTCCATAATTTTTTCAGAATTTAAAAATGCATAAAAGTATTTTTAAACATTTAAAACAATTCAAATAAAGTGTAAATTAATAAAAAATACCAAAACACAAAATTAAATTGAGAAAAAATTAAAATCAGAAAGATAATAATCAAAAATATTTTTCATAATTTTTTTAGATTTTTTGGACTAAAAATGAATTTTCTATGATTTTTTGAAGTTTAAAACAATTAAATATAAAAATCAGAAAAGAAAATAAAAGTAAAAAATATGTGGACCATTGGATGAGAGTCAAAACGCGTTAGTAATCAAAGTCAAGGGATCTGACGTGTGGTGCATATCATGGTCATTAGTGAATAAAACACTGAATCAATTATTAAATCAGAATTCAAAAATAACAAGTGGCGTGCCATCATTGGCTGGAAGATGACACGTTGGTCATCTTCAACCTCCATCCAACATGAATTGCAGGTCTCTCAAACTGTAAAATCAGAAGCTCAAACCTATTCCATTCGCTTCGTCTCTTCATGACGAAGACAACCACACCCTCGCGCCAAATCTATATAAATTATAGCTAAAGTAATTTGGAAAGAAAGTTTTGAAAAGGGATTTGAAATTTCATTGTCAAAACGTGTTTCCAGTAAAAGGTAAGTGTTGCGACTAGAACCAGGGAAATGAGAGCATCGCAATGATATCAAAGTTTTGAAGAATTGATGAAGGAATCTACCTATTGAAATTGAGTTGTAGAGCTCTAAAACTGGACTTCTATGGAGCAGTATAGGGCACGATTCTTGAATGTAATTATATGGTTAGCTTCAGGGAAGATCAAGGAATGTGAATTGAGGAAAAAATTCGATTGAAAAAGGCTTGTGTATGGATTTCGAAGTTGCTGAGTTCTGAGTTGTGGAACATGTTTGGCAGGGTGATTCTGCCTATCCAAGCTTGAGAAAAGGAATCGGATAATTCATGTATTTATAGGAGAAGCAAATGGGATCAAAAGGAAGAGTGAATGATGCATTTTGGAGGGAATTCGTGAAAACCTGATGCACGAGTGAAGTGTGATCTAATTTTCACAAAAACTCATCCAATCCTTGCGTTTTGAGGTGCTAAACAATTGTGGAACTTCACTAAACATGTCTAGAAGCAAAAACGCGTGGAAAACTTGTGATTAGAGGCCACATTATGGATTTCAAAATTCCGAATTGGTGAGAAATTCAGTTTCAAAGTGCCAACTTCTGACCAATGACATTTTCAACTCAAAGGGTCTTAGGGCATGATTCTTGATGATTTAGAAAGATGAGGTTACAAGCTTTGCAATGGAATAAGAATGGAGTTAAATGGATTCTTGAGCTGAAAGTTGCAATGAGTCAAAGTTGGAGAAAAAGGGTTGACTTTTCATACTTAGAAATATTTCAAAATTTCCTTCAAAAATGACCTATAATGTCTTGCATCCAAACATAGCCTTCCACTTGGAAATTGTTCTTTACCAAAAAAGTTGGCATGAAGTAGATCTCTTGAATGACATTTTGAAACTTGAACCATTCAAAATCACCAAAAGTTGAGAAAGTTATGACTTGTTGAAGTTAGTAAAATTTCATAAAATGACCTATAATCTTTTGTATACTTAAGGCAACTTCCATCTGTTTTCTCACTTTGTACATAAAAGAAAGAAAAACGTTAACACCTTTAAAATCATTATGGAAAAAGAATGGGCTCAATGTGATAAAAATTAACCAAGTTATGCTCATTTGAAGTCACACATGAAAAATTGGGTATTCATCTGGAGGACATGTAATCTTTCTTCCTCATCAAGTTTCTTCCACATGAAAACTTCTTGGAACCTTTGAAGTGATTTGTTAATAACCCTATCTCCTAGATTAAGAAACATGCCATGAGGAACTTTGACAACTTTGAACAAACTTATTATACCAAAACAAATTCTTTGTAAATATAAGTTGTTGAGGATGATAATGAGAACTCATAGCAACCACAACCACTTCCATATCTTGAGAATTGAGAGAAATATGCATTTGTGACCAATGGGAACAAAGCCTTCCCTTGTGCTTTTCAACCAAATTTGATAACCTTGAAATGTGGTGAACCAAAATAAACTTGCCATGCCATTTCTTCCAAAACAAATCCAATGGTGAGGTTTGAACTTCTCAAGATTTATTGACTAGGGCATGGAAATAAACTCATGAACCCATGGAGCATCTTGCTGAATCTTATTTCCTTTACCTACATGAGTAACAAGCAAGACAAACCAAAATTGTGTTTAATTAATTAAAAGAAGAAATCAAGACAAAAATATTCATGATCACAAAAGAAAACAAGTCAAGGTGCTTAGTGATTCCTCAAAGAACAAAGCTAAGTATAGGGAGGGGAACCAAGAATCCTAATGTGATCTTGTTGTGAATGAATCAACATGGTATGATGAAGGGTTCTTAGGGGAAAAATTGGGGTACAACATCTGCCCTTATTTAAGTTTTTTCTATCCGGAGATATGAAGGTTAAAAATCTTTTTGTCAATGCGAGTGAAGATATTTGAATATAAAACAAACCCTATTTTTGGCCCTAAGATGTCATGCAAATGTTTATGGTCATGAATGCATATGAACGAGACCAAAGAGACGCAGAACACCATTGGGGATATAATAATAATAGAGAAACAAGAGAGCGACCCGACCAGGAAAATAAATCACTGGTGGATCAAAAGACACGATTCAGAGAGGATGGTAAAATGGCCAAAGGATACACTAACTCCTACTGGAGGTAAAGCTACCAACGTTCACTGAAGGTAGAAGGAAAATAAATAACAAAACCGACGTTCACTGATGGTAAGCTACCAATATTCACTGAAGGTAGAAGGAAAAGAAATAACAACATCGACGATCACTGACGGTGAGCTACCAACTTTCACTGAAGGTAGCAAAAAGATAACAATCATCGACGTTCACTGCCAATGACCTACCAACTTTCACTGAAGGTAGAAAGAGAATATATCATAACATCGCCGTTCACTGGCGATGAAATACCAACATTCACTGAGGGTAGCAAAAAGATAACAATCATCGACGTTCACTGCCAATGACCTACCAACTTTCATAGAAGGTAGAAATAGAATATATCATAGCACCGTCGTTCACTGACGATGAATTGCCAACGTTCAGTGAAGGTAGAAAAAAGATAACAATCATCGGCGTTCGCTGCCAATGACCTACCAACTTTCACTGAAGGTAGAAAGAGAATATATCATAGCACCACCGTTCACTGACGATGAACTACCAACGTTCACTGAAGGTAGCAAAAAGATATCAATCATCGACGTTCACTGCCAATCACCTACCAAGTTTCACTAAAGGTAGGAAGAGAATATATCATAGCACCGCCGTTCACTAACGATGAACTACCAACTTTCACTGAGGGTAGCAAAAAGATAAAAATCATAGACGTTCATTTCCAATGACCTATCAACTTTCACTGAAGGTAGAAAGAGAATATATCATAGCATCGCCGTTCACTGACGATGAACTACCAACATTCACTGAGGGTAGCAAAAAGATAACAATCATCGACGTTCACTGCCAATGACCTACCAACTTTCACTGAACGTAGGAAGAGAATATATCATAGCACCGCCGTTCACTAACGATGAACTACCAACTTTCACTGAGGGTAGCAAAAAGATAAAAATCATAGACGTTCATTGCCAATGACCTATCAACTTTCACTGAAGGTAGAAAGAGAATATATCATAGAATCGCCGTTCACTGACGATGAACTACCAACGTTCACTGAGGGTATCAAAAAGATAACAATCATAGACATTCATTGCCAATGACCTACCAACTTTCACCGAAGGTAGAAAGAGAATATATCATAGCACCTCCGTTCACTGACGATGAACTACCAACGTTCACTGAAGGTAGAAAAAAGATAAAAATCATCAACGTTCACTGCCAATGACCTACCAACTTCCACTAAAGGTAGGAAGAGAATATATCATAGCACCGCCGTTCACTGATGATGAACTACCAACGTTCATTAAGGGTAGCAAAAAGATAAAAATCATCTACGTTCACTGCCAATGACCTACCAAATTTCACTAAAGGTAGAAAGAGAATATATCATAGCATCGCTGTTCACTGACAATGAACTACCAACGTTCACTGAGGGTAGCCAAAAGATAACAAGTTTCCCTAAAATTCTGGCATTTCGCCTAGAACGGGTCTCAACTTCTTCTTTAACCGAGGCACTTTGCCTGAAAAAAAAGGGGTAATATCTAAGCTGTCTCAAATAAAGAGACTCCCACTTGCAATGATTTCACTGCGAGCTGTTTCTGCGAATTTTAAAGTCTTGCCACCCACTGGCGTAAACTGACGACGGACTGCAAACTATCCACTCATATAGGATATAGCAAAAATAAAGTTACGTCGACTTTTACAGGGAAGCACAAGTTACTTAAATAAAGAGACCTGCTTCTTGTTGTCATGGAGGATTGTAAAAAGAAATGACTTTCTGGAGATATAAATATAACTTCCAGGGGAAAGAAATATGACTTCCTGGGGATAGAAATATGACTTCTTAGGGAAAGGCCATGATATTCCTACCGAGGAGATAAAGTATTCTCGTGCAAAATAAATGCACCAACCAAAACTCAAAGTTTTCAGAAATCCATAGTAAATAATATTGTTGTGGAACCACAGATTCAAACCAGAAATAAACTGGAATGAAACAGTCAACCAAAACACATCCTTTGAGAAATAAACTCTAGAGGGAAAACTAAATCCATCCAAACAAGGAGCTGTACAGGAAGGCTAAAGCAAAAATCTTCCACGAGGGACAACTCAGCGGGGACATTGAAAGAATATACGCTTTCTGCTTAAGGCCAACACTATTGAAAAGAGGACAACGTAAATATGCAAAACAGGGTGATATGTCAACAAAAATATTAAAAAATGTCAATGAACAATGATTTTCCAATTTTAGCTATGCATGATGTATGTATGAATGTATGAGTGTTATCGCACGCATGCTGACAAAACAGATATACAACACTGGGAGTAACCAGGAAAAACCAACTTTGGCACAAACAACACTCGGCTAAACCATATCCAAGATGATCATTCAAAGAAAAAGTAAATGCCAACTGAAGAAAAAAAACCTACTGCCTGCTTTAGCTTTACTAGGGAGAAACATAATCCGGAAGTAAACAAAACAAAGTGACAGAATAGTACAGATACAGGGATATAACATCCTTCTCCAGGCTTCACTAAGGAAACAAATGTTTTCAAAAGTAACACTTTTACTGGGGATTGCAAAACCAATTTCAAGCAAAGCAGATGGACACCAAATCATCAAAACATTCACTGGGGAATTCAGGCCTACTTCATTGGGGAGGTTAACACCACATCCTCAAAGGTAAAACCACAATACATTCTTCACTAGAGAAACCAGGAACCTACGTTCTTCAAGAGTGATTATGGTACCAACTTCTCGGAAGAAAGAACTTCCATTAGACCAAATAAAAACTTCACTGGAGAAATCTCGGATTCAAACTTCACATCATGAAAACTCATAAAAGAGGAGAAATGAATCCAAAATTGACCGAGGATACCTAAGTCACGAACCCAATACAGTGAATCATCCTGAGTAAACCTTCCCGAGGGGAACAAAAACTTCTTAAAACAAACTGGAGTTTGTCCATTCCTAGGATCACCATTTTGTTGTTGTTATTTTTTTTCGCATCACAAATTCCAAAGTAAAAGAAAATTGTAAATTCTTTTTGAAAAAGTCGATTTTGTTATTTAATCTTTTTGCTTTGAAAGTTACTATGAATAATAAATGGAGTCTTTGAAAGATAAATAAAATAAGAAATACAACGAATTGGGTAAAAGCTCAAATTTCATTAATAGAATGGTAGTCTACGAATGGCGAGACTCAATGGATAATTACAAAGTTCAGAAAATGGTAATATATAATGGAAAATAAACATTGAGATACAATGACAACTATCCCCTCTAACAACTTTTGAAATCCTTAGCAACAACTTCTGTTGAAGTGTGATGAGAATCTGAGAAGATTGTTGCTCCAATGAGAATGTCTTGTCTGATGTAGTTACTTGCCAAGAAAGTCCCTAACTTTTGCCTAAGCCGCCCTTGCGGGTTTTCAGCTTAGCGGGAAATTTATTCTGTTTATGTCTCTAACTTTTTTCTAGACCGCCCTTTTGGGTTTTCGACCTACCGAGACTCTCTTTTTTGCCTAAGTCGCCCTTTCATGTTTTCAACTTAGCGAGCTATTCTTTTATTCCTTTAGGTCAAGTATTTCTTGACTACATCAGCATTCATGGGACGTGGGAACTCCTCGCCATCCATAGTTTCAATAATTAATGCACCTCCAGTGAAGGCTTTCTTGACAACATATGGGCCTTCAAAATTGGGAGTCCACTTGCCCCTAAAATCAGTGTTGAAAGACATGATCTTCCTGAGCACGAGGTTGCCTTATCTAAATTCACGGGGTTTGACCTTCTTATCAAAAGATTTCTTCATCCTTTTCTGATATAATTGTCCATGACACAAAGCCGTCGACCTCTTCTCCTAAATCAAATTCAATTGGTAAAATCAGTTCTAGACCAATTCAGCCTCTGACAACTTGGTTTCCATTATCACACACAAAGAGGGAATCTCAACCTCGACTCAGAGTACAGCTTCCATTCCATACACCAGGGAGAACGGGGTTGCTCCTGTTAAAGTGCGAACAAATGTTTGATATCCATGCAGAGCAAAAGGGAGCATTTCATGCCAATCCTTATAAGTAACAACCATTTTCTGGATAATTTTCTTGATATTCTTATTAGCAACTTCAACATCCCCATTCATTTTCGGCATGTACAGAGATGAATTGTGATGGTCAATCTTGAATTCCTCACAAAGTTCTGTCATCATTTTATTATTCAAATTCAAGCCATTGTCGGTGATAATTCTGCTCGGCACACCATACCAACATATAAGATTATTCTTGATGAAACGCACAACCACCTGCTTAGTAACATTGGCATATGAAGCAGCCTCCACCCATTTGGTGAAGTAATCAACTGGTACCAAGATAAAATGGTGTCCACTCAAAACTTTGGGTTCTATCATCCATATCATGTCAATACCCCATATAGAGAAAGGCCACGGGGAGGATATCACATTGAGAAGTGTCGGAGGCACATGGACCTTGTCTGCATAAATCTGGCATTTATGACATTTCTTTGCAAATTTATAACAATCAGATTCCATTGTCAGCCAATAGTAACCTGCCCTTAGCATCCTTTTAGCCATCGAATGTCCATTAGCATGAGTTCCAAATGAACCTTCGTGAACTTCATGCATCAACATGCCTGCTTCGTGTCTATCCACGCATTTGAGCAAGACCATGTCATAATTTCGCTTATACAACACATTTTCACTGAGGAAGAAACTGCCAGCCAATCTTCTCAATGTCTTTCTATCTTAATTCGAATCACCAATCGAGTATTCTTGAGTCTGAAGAAAATTCTTGATGTCATGATACCAAGGTTTTTCATCTGCTACCTCCTCTGTTGTAAACACATGAGTGGGCCTATGCAGTCGCCGAACCATAATTCGAGGTATATCATTCCAAGTATTTTCTTGGTACATAGAAGCCAAAGTTACCAGAGCATCCGGCATTTGATTTTCATCTCTAGGAATGTGATGGAATTCAACTTTGTTAAAGAAGGGTAACAATATTCTAGCATAATCTTTGTAAGGTATCAAGCTAGGGTGAAGAATATCCCATTCTCCTTTAATTTGATTTATTACCAAAGCTGAATCACCATATACATCTAGAATTTTAATTCTGAGATCAATAGCTACTTTGAGACCCATGATGCAAGCCTTATATTCTGCCATATTATTAGTAAAATCAAATGTTAACCTTGCGGTAAAAGGAATGTGCGATCCATGGGGAAAACACGTGATGTCCTGAAAAACGTGCTAATATTCAAATGGTCCAATGAGACGTTGCCACGCAATTGTCTTCTTCCCCAGTACTGTCGTATTAGGTAAAGGCTTTTACCTACGGTTCATTGACGGTAACTATAACCTGCACATCTCAAAAAATCTCAAATAAACAAGATAAATGAAATCTAAGCATGCAAATCCACTCAGTTTGACCTCGTGAGCATGATGGTGCCCATATTTGGCCCTAATTTTACCTGCATCACAAAGCCCTAAAATGCAACATTAAACCCTAATAATGGCAATTGTCCATATGTGCATCAAAACTCATAATTAATCATGCCAATACGTTCCAAATGACAATACAAACATGAAGGTATGCTTAAAAATTGTTAACCATGCACAAATAATCAGAATCAAAATTAAGAACAATGGCAAACCGTGATGTGCGTGCAGTTCGATTTCGGATGTCTCAATGCGTGCGACTGGTTGGAAAAGCTTCTGTAAGCGTCCAGGAATGTATTTCAAATCTTAAATCTCCTTGAAGATGGCTCTAAGATGGAATTCGACTTGATACTTTTTTGGAAAAAAGTGGGAAGTTCTCTTGGCTGTTTCACGCGTGTAATCCTCCTTTTTTGTGCTTGGGAATTGTTTTTTATATGTAGTGCACTGAATTAGGTCAACAAAAAGCATTCAAATCTTAGCAAATTATGAAGATTGGATTAGATTTCCAATTTGAATTATTTCATCCTAAATCAAGTCAAATCATGCCATTCTCATACCAATCACCCTTTGCACGATTTTCTTTTGTTTTACAACATAATTGGATTGTGATTCTATTTAAAATCAGATCAAAAACAAATCTTTACTAATTTATATCATTTATTTGATTTAGTTTGATTTTTAAATGATTAAAATCATAATAAATTAAATAAATAAAGAAAATAATATGTGGGGTAGTGTTTGTGTCGTGGACCATGTTAGAAGTAAGATGCAAGCATAAAAAGTAAGGCCCATTTGACAAAAAAAATGCAATTTTGGGTATTGTTGACTTTTGACAATTTTCCAAAAATGGCCAACTTTGATAATGCATATCCCTTTCAATTTTGACCCTAAGGGGGGTGTTCTTGGACTTTTTAGAAAGCTTAGGATGTCCCCTAAACAACCCTTTTGGGTTCTTCTCAATTGGATCATCCATGTTAGTGTAAGAAGCTTTGACCCAAAAGGTGTTTTTGTTGACTTTTGAAAAGGACCTATAATGTATGAATTTATATCTTTTCATGAGTGCATTTCTTGAACTTGAGGGATGAAGATGAGTTGTATGGAATTGGATTCCCTTCAAAATGAGCCTTGGATGAGAAATTTCTAATAAAGTATGAAAAAGTTATTCTTGATCAAAGTTTGGTTGACTTTTCTTGAGAAACCCTAACTTAACAACTTTTGAGTTTTGATGAATTAGGAACATTCCTTGAGGAATCATGATCAACCCTTGATCAAATGATGGATATAACTTCAAAATGTTGATGTTGACAAAAAATCTTGAAGTTTGACTGTATGTGGGTCACAGTTGACTTTTGACCTAGTATTGTTGATTTTTTGGCATTTGAGCAGTTGACTGAGCAAACTACTTGTGCAAGGCATGAAACTTGGCATGGATGATGTTGAGGATATATTAGGGCAATTTAAACCACTTAGGACCCTTGTAAACTCAAACATATTGATGAGGAGTGAAACCCTGGTTTGAGGCTCATTGTCTTAGGAGGAGGATTTGTCTGGCCAATCCTTAGTCAACTTGAGCAATTGAGGACTCTAGGAGTTTATCTGGTGTGAAAATGGGAGGGCAAATTTTGGGATGCAACATTAAGCAATTAGAAACTATGCAAACATGATTACAATAGCTCACAATAAGAAAAATAAGCACAAAAATGGTATGTAAAAGTCAAATTTAGCAAGCACAAATCAACTGTATCAATAAAACGGCGAAAACGGGAAAAACAAGCAAAAAATTAAAATTCTCAAAATTCAATGAAATTTACATGGCAGCTTGTAAACATTCCAACAGACTAAAAAATGAAGTCGGTTTCGCTAAATTCAAACCCTAAGGTTAACTTTTGATCTATTACAGAAGCTAAAACAGTAAAATAAAGTGCTTGAAACTTGAAAATAATTATACAAATAGTTATGTAATAGTCAAAATAGGATAGTTATATGTAAAGAAGTCAGAAAAACTCCGCATGGTTCAAAAGTTATGGTTAAAACGAGTTTATTTACAAAATACGGTAAAATCGGATGCTTGTGTCATTTTTAGATTATCTCAAGTTTAGGAACTTGGAAATGGTTTCCTTATATATCTTGAGTTAATCGGAACATGATACAAATCCAAACAACAAACATTTAAACAATTGGCACCAAAATCATAAAGTAGGAAAAATACACATGTTATGTAAAAAGAGTAAAAATTGTCAAACTTCCAAAGTAGAGACAACTTGTTAGTATTGAATCAAAATGATATGTTAGTGAACTATAAGGTCAAAAAACTAAGAATAAGTTAACAAATTTTATGCCTTTAACAAACTAGATGTACTTATGTCAAATTTACAAGCCACAACTAAAAAGAAAGAAGCATTACTGTTAAATTACAAAGTTGATGTTAGTCTTATGTATGTTAGAAATTAAACTCAATGCTAATGGTATCACATTACAAGCATATATCTAGTTAGAAATATCACTAGTTAGAGATGAAACAAGTTAGACACAAATGTTATAAATGCAACTCACACACTTAGTGAACATATAACATACTTTATTTTCACATTTTACAAGTCAAAAGCCATAATATGTACCTATGTAAAAAGTTATCCGGAACAATGGCACATCATCAAAAATCAACTGGCATGATAAATAAAAAATATAGGATACTTTATCTATGCACACAGACTCAATAAGGTGCACGGTTCGGCCACTTTTCGCTCAAAAATACAGATTTTCGCACAAGTTCCATAACTTCTAGAACATTCATGAATCTTGGCAATTTCTCATAAACTCAAGATTTTGTGTGTCAAGAATAATTTTGTAATGTATATTGAGTCATGTAGAAATTGTCATATCACGGAAAAGAAAATGTTAGTGGGTAACTATGTACATCAACACAAACTCGCATAACTTCACATGTTCTAAAGTATATTCTATGTCAATTTCTACTCTATGTTAGTTCTAAGAGGAAATTGAACAAACACATAGTGTGCTAAGGTTCTACAAGAAAAATTCTATGTTAGATTTACATATCAAATCCTACCAATTCTCAAAATTAGTATTGAGCTATACTAACAACAACTTCAATTTTACAATTAAATTCAACCTAGGTTCAATTCAAGCTTAATAAAAAAGTGCTTCTCAATAATGACTTATTTCAAAAATTTATTAATTCAATAAAACTCACTGATAAAAGTGAAGAGGAAGCTTAGGTTTAGAGATCGCAACAAACAAATTCGAGATCTGAGAAGTCTTGATCAACCTTGACTTTTTTGATCTTGAAAAACTTGTTGGTGTTCTTGATGAAAAGTGAGAGAAAGTTTCTCTTGGATCCTTGAGCATGTTGAGAGGAAATATTTGAATGTTTTTGAGAATTGGTGAATTATGAGAGTCCTCTTTGAATTTATCCTTGAAAATTTATTATATGTATGGGCCAATTGGGCCTTGGATGAGAAATTGAGTTAGGCCTCCATTTGACAGTGCAAGCTCAACAGGTTAAGGTTAAAGTCGTAGAGACCCCGGTGCGATTTTTGAAGTTGAAATATGAAACCAAAATGTATCCAACGTCGATAATGATATTGTGTCCAAAGATGGGCGCAACCGGATAAGTGGTGATTTAGTTATGATCTTTTGAAGTTTTGTCTCAGCCAACTTAATTTCCAACTTCAGGATTTTCAGTGAGTTGCGCATGGTCTAAGCCAAAAACGAAAGTCTCCGGGATACCGTTTGCTTTTGACAATGAGAGAAAAAAATTTAGCTAACTCAATTTATGAGAAAATTCCATCAGGACCAGCTCGATACGATAAAAATCAACCGAGTTAGGATTTTTTGAAGATGGTGCAGATAAACATTTGTCACAATTTTCCTGTGTGAAAATGCTTGATAAATTCACATTTTTGGAGATTTTTGAGTGAAATTGGCTTCCGACCGTGAGAGATGAAAATGCAGCTGACATCGAGACATAATTTTGGCCACCAGAACGGGATCAAAACGAGCCATGGGCTTCGATTTATCAATTTTTTAGTGCGCCAAAACTGCACTTTCAACATATTTTTTATTGTATTTTTCCACTGTATAACTCTGGTAGAATTGCATATTCAGAGACCTTCCTTCGAGAATTAGCCTTTGGCCTGAACATTAAAGTTGAAAAGGACATTGAGATGGATTCAATGGAGAATAAACCACCTTGACACAGTATATCAAATAGGAGTTATAAATTTCTGAACGCCTGAAATACCGTTGATCGGTAACCAAAAAACTTAGGAACGAAATTACTTGACCATCTTCTGCATATAATCGGATCCCAACTGAACATGAAAAAGTGAATATAATATTCACACGGACCCGGCGGTCAAATGTCAGCTCAAAATAATATGCTGGCCTGGAGTTATAAAGGTTTGATGTCTGTCGTCCAAAATGGACCTTCAATTTGAACTGTTCTGAATCAAACAGAATCTCTGGCTTTCTTCTACCACTCAAGACATGATAGAATACACGGGAATTAGGTATGGTTAGAAATCATTTATATATATATATATATATATATATATATATATATGATGAAACATAAGCCATAAATATTTTGAAATCAAGAGGGTAAATTTTAGGGTGCAACAACTGCCACTATTCAATCATCTTAAACCTGATAAGTGAGAAAAAGCAACAACTTTCGAACATTCATGGTGAAAGAGGATTGAATACTAAAAGAACCTGAAATTTACATTCTTGAAAAAAAAGAAGCAATACCCCCCAAAGAAAAAGAATGCCAGCATACGCGGGACTTAGTAGGTACCAAACAAAATTGAATTTAGCAAGCAGAGGGTCTAAAGAAATTTGGCCCTTCAAAGACATGCGTCAGAATGAAACTATAACACTGACTTTAACAAAGTTGAGACAAAACTCAAACTTAGAAGAGTAGATGAAACTAAACTTCAGAATGATGTGTCAGGATAAAATCAGACCATAAAAGGGGTGAGATAAGACTCAAACCATAGAGAATATGAGAAACTAAACTTTGGAAAAGTACGCGGGGAAAAGTGGCTAGAGCGCATGATTCTAGGAGCACCTACTAGTCTCAAAAGAGACCGGTCAACCAAGGATACAACAAACTAAATTTGAAGTACAATAATCAAACACTATTAAAGGCTCAGTAAACAAAAACTGATTAATATCCAAGGAGTGACATTAAACGAGACAAAACTCGACTTGACAATACTAGAAGTTCAAAACTTTCTAAAAACGAGTACCAGGAAAAAACAAACTGGATTTCACACATGGGTAACGAGGCAAAACTTGACCCATAGCAAAGTGTTGAGAGTGCATATTTCTCAGAGCATTTGTTGGTGTCTACCTATGGGTAAACCATAAGCAAAAACTGACTAAGACGCGAATAGGTATAAAAGAGACATCTCAAGTCGATGGACACAGCAATCGAAGGCCTTAATACAGTAAACAAACACTATCAAAGGTGCAGTAAACAAAAATTGATAGATGTCCAAAGAGTGAGATTGGAGTTTCTACTAAGGACACGGTAAGCGAACACCGATAAAAGAGTCCAAAGAAAGAAACAAAACAAGACGACACTCGACTCATAATGACTAGTTAGGCAAGACAAACTAGATGAGTACCAGGGCAAAACAAATTTGATTTCATGCACATGTGAAAAGATCAAAACTCAACCCAAAGAAAAGTGATGAGAGCGGTTGTTTCTCATAGCACTTGCTAGTCTCGGACAAGGGATAAACAATAAATGAAAACTGATAGAAGAATCCAAGGAATAAAGGAGACTAATTTCTACCAAGAACGCAGTTAAACGAACACTGCAAAAAGACTCGGTAAACGAAAACCAGTAAAGGATTCAGTAATCAAACACTGATGGAAGTCAAAGGTATGAAAACAAAAGTAGATGACACTCAACTCATTACGACTAATTAGACAAAACTAAACTAGATGAGTACCAGAAAGAAAACTGGATTTCATGCGCGGGTGAGGAGACAAAAGTCAAAACTCAACCCAAAGCAAGGGTATTAGGGCGTACTACTAAAAACCTACTAAAAGAAAATATCAGGATGAAAATGGTATTCAAAAGGGACATCAATAGACATTGGAATGAAGCAAAGAGGGTAGTAAATACTAAACCCGAGAAGACTGCGTCAGGGTAAAACTGAACTACAATCAAGAGTAGACACTCAACTATTAAAATGATTCCCATTAACGGGATATTTTTATGGGATGAAACTGAGATATTGAGGATGAAGACCTTGTTGGGGATATAATCTTAAGTTTTAGCAAATTCACTGGGGAAAACAGAAACAATAATTTCTTATGTTCCGATACATGCTTGAATTATTTTTCTATGGAGTAACTTTCCACGAGAAAGGAAACAAGACACTTTGAGGATGTAATGCGATGATGCATGTTTAAATGTTTCACTGGGGAATGGACAAATCGAGAAGCCAACAACCAATAGGTCAAAACCTGACAAGACACGCAAAAATAAATTTCAAAAATCTGTCGGAGAAGAGAAAATATAAGGAACCGCTGGAAAGAAACCCTTTAGGAGATGAAACTCTGTGGGAAATTACAAACTGAGTAACTGGTAGGAACGGGCTACAAACACTGATAGGATTTGCAAAAATAAATTTCTAACTCTACTGGAGAAGATCGTGTCAAAACTGTAATATCTAGAAAAGACGGCGTGCAGCCGTGTTGAGGATGATACCAAGATAACAAACAAGATGTGAGAAGTGAAAACCTCACTGGGGAAACAGATAAACTCTGTCAAGGCTAACCTTACCGGGGATTAGATTTTCTTTGATAAGAAAACTCGATCAAAAATATTACTATTGGGGGCACACAAATCCTCGAACAGAAAATATAGTTAGAACCACACTGATGGAGACTGACGATACTCTTCAAAAATTGCCAAACCTACTGGGGAAATTTCCATCGGAAAATCCTTTACCGATTTCCGAAGATTAATAAAATCTCAATTAATCGACCAACATTAACTAGACTCGGGATAAGGAAAGATCCTTAAATAAGGATGCCAAAAGCATTAAATTAGCTGGGAAATGAGAGATCAGGACGAGGAATATCTGATTGGCAACTCCGCTAGGGAATTGAAACTTCTTCAGACTGTGAATTCTCATCTAAGCAACTCCGTTGGGGACATGAGACATCTTCAAACTTGAAGTCTCAAAATGCAGCCTTTCTCTTGAGAAATATTTTTGTGCAACAAAACTCTGCTGAGGAAATAAAACTCCACTGAGGATACGAAACTTTGTCGGGGAGTATTTGCTGGAGATTCCAAAATCTTGGGTTCCAATCTCTCGGGAAACATCATTTTGAGGAAAACAACTCTATGGGGTAGTCCTATGTGAACTCTCAATCAATTAAAGTTGCGGATGGGGATAAGAGATACAAAACTCCAAAAATGGCAAGCCCTGTTGGGAATGCTTCTGCCATGGATTTCTTCGCGAAGAACCCGACAGCCATGGATTCTTGGATATACAGTCATAAAATAGACCATGAAGATGATCAAACAATATAAACTTTACTGGGGATACAGTAATCTTAGCCATCATCAACTCTACTGGGGACGATAAAAGATTCTTTTGATAAAGAAATGCCCCAAGTAACAACTCATATGGGAAAAGGAGAACTTCTAAATGAAAACTTCGATTATAATTCAAATCGAAAGGTAAACTCCGCTAAGAATATTCTTTATTAAGAAACGAGATAATTCTTATCCAAACTTGGTTGGGGAACGAAGGTATCCAAAAACCTTATCCGACTCGAGAATCCCTCATATGACAATGCTGAGGAGAACTAACTCTGTGGGGAATTCCCTGCTCCAAAGTTCAAAAGCTAGAGGTAAGACTCTTGCATGGGTTCTAACAAGATGCAACTTACAAAGTGAATGAAAATTCCTCGAGAGGAATTCATGGGATCTGTACCATCACCGATATGCTTTCCCAGAGTAGCGAAACATTAAGAGATTGATCCTTAACTCGACTACCCCGAGTTGGCGAAATGAAAAGACCAATAACCATAGGCCGAACCTTGATAAAACTATAACATCCGCGAGAAAATGCCAAATTGATACTTGATCCTGCTGGAGAGAGCATTAATAAAAAGGAGTATGTGGGAAATCAAAATTCACCTGACTTTTGTTTGATAACTGGTCAATTTCTCACTCGGGAGAACGAAACCTTATACTGCCAAGGGTATAAAGATCCATGTTGGGGGTAAGAGACCTTGCAAACATAACCCCTATCAAGAATGATATATTCTTTGCAAGAGAAACTCAACAAAATATGCTATTGCTGGAAATACAAGAATCTTCAGCTCCACTGGGGAATAAAGATGTGCTTAAACCAGAATGAAACCCTACTATGACGCTGTATCGTGGGGCTAGCAACCATAATAGCGTACTCTTTTATGGAAGTAACACTTATCAACATCCAGGATTGAGATCTACTGGGAAAAGAGAGAATCAGTGAAGAAGTACTTTCGATGAAAGCACTCCATTAGAGAAATGAGAATTCATTAATAAGAGATTTCTTGATAAGGCAACATCACAAGGGGGTGAGGATTTCCGAATAAGATATTTTCTAAGGCAGCTCCGCGGGGGAAAGGATAAATTTTGAATATGAGATCTTAGACAAAGGTCTTTACTGGAGAGATGAAATAAACCCCAACACAAATTAGTTGGGGAATGAAAATTACCGAGAGTGAGATCTCAAATAAGGAAGCTCCGTTGGGGAACGGGAAATCTTGGACAAGAGATCCTCATAAACAACCTCTTATGAGGAAGGGAGATGATGCTCACATGACTTTGCTAAGAAACATAACAGTCTTTACTAGGGATAATAAAAGATTCTCAGCAAAAATACAACCATGTTTCTGCTATAGAGATTAGAGAATTCTTGAACAAGAAATCTTTATGCAGTGACTTCTCTGGGGAATAGGAGAAATTTCCAAAGGAACTCTCGACTTCAACTGGGGATGACAACTCTCCACTTCTAGGAATAGTCATTCTTTTTCTAGGTGATGCTGGGGAGAGAAAACTTCAAGCACTTGGAGAATAAGACTCTTTTAATCCAAGAATTCCAATTAGTCAATCTTTAAAATGCCTCACTATGATACCTACTAAGGGGAAGTAGAAACTACTGTGCTGCTTGGAGGAAATGACCCAAAGTTAGGGACACTCTAATTATCTTGAAAGATGTAGCTCTAGTAATGGAGAATCACACAAATAAGCAAAGCAAATGATAAATTCTTTGAATCAGACCATTGAACGTGCCCCAGGCATAGTGTGAAAACTTTGTTGGAAATGGTCCTTGTAGAAAAATGGAACCATTTTGACTTGAGATAAACTGACCCAGATTATTCGAGCTCTGGATAATTCTATGACACAATAGGTCCATGGAGATGATTCGTCGAATCCTGATGTAACTTCTTCAGGTTGACTAGCTTTTGAAGAGATTCTCCTCGAGAGGACTTCCTGAGATATGTCTTGAGAATAACACTCCTGACTTTAGTTGGAGATAAAGATATAAACTTCTGATGAAGGAACAACAATACCAAGACTTAAAATTCTGATAAGCTGAGGATAATAATCTTGACTTCTTGTCATACTCTTCACCTTCATAAATTGTCCAGCCTGTGACGAGATTTAAACTGATCAACTATGAAATGGGGGAAATGCCCCTGCATAATGCCTTGCCCCAGTCTGTAGGGTTGTTAAAGAACTTGTCTTTGAAAGGACTTCATGAGATCTGTACCATTAAGATAAACTACCCCATTGTTACAAACTTTGAAACAAGGCTTCCGACTAAATTATATTAGAAGTGGCTTCAATAAATCTTGGGTAACGGACCCTGATCACTCTACACTCTGAGAGATTAGTCGAATCTCGACATAACTGCCCTAGGTTGACGAAAATTTAAGAGTCAATGGATGTTGCCTTGATTTCCCCAGATTAGCAGAGTTGTGGAAAACCATTTCCTTACCTCATGCTCACTGAGGAAAGAGAAGTTCACGAATTTTGGAAGATAACACCTCCTTAGGATAATTGACTTACATCTTTGAAACAAGCTAGTACACAACCATACTTCTCAACTCAAAACACTTCCCGCACAAGCAGATGCTTGAAGAAAATTGTCCTTCGGGACCAACTAGAAATGATACACCATTTTTAAATCAGAGATTTAGGGGAATACAAAACTTCCACACAATCATCAAAGAAAAAGTTCTTGCTCAATCTGTCAAACTAGTCTTCTTCAATTCAAAAGAGTAACTAGAAAGCATGCCCCAGATTAAGATTATTCTTTTCAACAGATTCCTGAAGCAATTCATCCCTCAGGATAATAAAACACTTCATCTCATGCTCATTATGCAAGCTCGCCTGATGTTTAAGAACTTTTTCATATGCAAAGAAAGTTTAATCCTAAGAATAATAAATATAATGCAAATCATATGCTTGCCTTGAAGTTAGAAAACTTTTATTGAAAAGATGTTAAAACATAGAAATTTTTCTGTACAAAGAAAATAATAGAGGGAGTGATACCAACTCAAAAAGTTTTTTGCAAGTCTCCTAGGAGTCAGGTTACTGTATTCTCGTAATAGTTTTGCGTTTGAGTTAATCCATGCTTCGATTACGACTATCAAGGGTTGTAACGTGGCCTGGTTCACGGTTTTAGAAAAAAGGATTTAAGGCTTAAAAAGTTTGGTGCACACCCATTCTCCATGATGTTCTCCAATCCTAAGTTTAATTAACTCGATACGAGCAGTCATCTCTCAAAAGAGTTTATAATGGTTGAGTAACCACAATGATTTCTTGGACCTGACAGTCACTTAACCTTTGGTTTTTGGGTGTTCTATCACACGACTTTTCTTTTGATGAGAATTTTTAATGGATAGTTCTTTTCTTCCTTTCGGGATTTTCGAATTCCTTTTCGCTTTCCCTAATTTTTTCCTGGACCAATTCTTTTGAATTTCAATTTGTAAGTCCAGCGGGATGCCCTAACTTTTACCTAAGCGACTTATTTTCAAGTGTTGACTTAGCGGGGATTTTTTTGTTTCTTTCTTATTCATACTTTCCATTTTGAACAAGTCGTGTGACATTATGTCTTTGAACTTTTTTGGAATAAAGTGACTGCCTCATTCCTTGGTCGGCGAGGGATAACCATTATTGTATCAATTTGATCTCGACCTCGGATTTTTGTGAGGAAATAAACATTGTGGTTTTGATATTTTCCCGATCTCATAATGAAAAGGATAAAATGTGGTGATCCTCAGATAGGAAATTCCTTCTGAAATTTGAACGCTCGATCAGATTAACTGAATATCTACCCTGCCCCGGGTTAAAAATAAGGGTTTTTTTCAAACAGAAAAGAAACTCCTACTTCGAAGGCTCAGAGGGGTTAATGAGGGTTTATCTCCCTTATATATCCGTTGTTTGGGGATTTGAAACAGGGCCATTACATTGTCAGCAAAGTTTTTACTTGAAAGCATACCATTTGAGATTCCAGGTAAATTTTCATCATTCTCCCTCTAGAGCTATTGCTTTATTAGCAAGAGTTGGGTATCAAAAGAATGATAAAATAAGAGTGATAACGAATGGATCAATTCAAGACAAGAATATTTAGTGCATTATGATTTAATATTCAAAAGTAATCTTGCATATAAAAAAGTACTAAACAAAACAATTAAGATTGCAAATGAAAATGAAAATGAAATTTCCATTCGAGGAGACAAAACTCCGTACGGATTGTTTTCTTCAAACGATCTTTGGCAACCTCGAGGCTCACTTGGGTAAGAGATTCCCCTCTTATATGGATAAAAAAGTCTCTGAATTTATCCTAGCTTGGACTTTATCTTTGGATGACAAACCGTCTTTAACTAAATAGCTGAGTGCCCCAGAATAATGTTCACTAAAGATTCTCTCCAAAGAGAGGGTGAATGTTGTACCAAGCAAAAAGTTTGAAATTGTCCGTCACCTTAGATATTGAAATTTGAGAGAGACTCTAGGCAGGATCTAGACTTTGGTTAAACCTCTTAAAATATTCAACATCACAGCCAAATTCCCCAGAGTGAGAGACACGCCTAGCACTTACATCGGGAGAGAGAATAATCAACTGAATAGCCTCCAAAGCACAAAGCTTAATCAACTGAATTCCCAACAGACAAGGAAGTGCCAGGATGTAAGGCATTTAGATGGTATCAACATACTTCTCAATCTTCTTCTATCTTTTCTTAAAGGCTTTTCCTTATGCATTCACTTGGGGGAACAAACAATAACTACTAACGAGAAGATCAGACGGCCCGAAGGTGTGGAGCGTACCCCTGATTGAATAATCAATACCCCAGCATGGTAACCATATATGACGTTGATAACACGATTTGGAAGGGGATTTGTAGACAATGCTGAATTTCAGAGCCTGACCCACTAAATCTTAAACAAGTGTGGAAACAAATGAAAATAAAGTACTGAGATTGGTTCAAAACCATTCTCGAGGCTTCTTCTGTTCTTGCTGATAAAACAAAACTCTTGAATTCAATTGGTAAATGAGAACTATCTGCTGATAATACATTCCACGCAATCAAGATAATAGATGAAATCCACAAGGCACTCCATGGTATGAAAGAAATCCCAAAAGATGAGGAGAAGAGAATAACTCATGTTGTGACAGTCGGTGCAAGATTGCTGACACTATCATCAACACTTCCATGACCATACTCCACTGGGTTTTCAACTGATTATCTTCCTTCTCGAAGAGTTCCTGATCACGGGCAAAGGCTTGCATGTATACCAAAAAACTCCATCTGAATCTTCGACTCAGTCAATACCCCACGAAGTTCTTCCATAATTGATCTTTGAACATGTGACAGTAAGAGTTCAAGTCTGTAACTCTGAAGAGAGTACCAAGTTTGAATAAAGAATGGGATACCTTTAGAGATCATTTCTATGTCAATGAGAAGAAATTGCTGGAGCTCACAAAGCAACTTCACGAAGAAAAAAGTCTTAATGTTTATCTCGGCACAAAGAGGAAGCGCCCATGGGAAACCTGATTTCTTGGATTTTAGAATTATTTTCAATTGTAAGCCTAAAAGGCAATTGTATTTTGAATTCTACTAATAAAATCTTTATTTCATTTTGGTTCAAAAATTCAAATTTCCCGAAGTCCTTGAGAACATCACATAAATATATCATACATTTCATTGAATAAGCAGGTATTTCAAGATAGGTTTCTTTTTCTTTTCGCTGTTTATTTCAGCAAAAGAAATGGATCTCGAACAAACAGTAAAGGACCTCCAAGCTTAAAATGCTCAGTTCAAACAAATGTTCCTGGCTCTGGCCAAGGGGGAAAAATATCTGAAAGCTCTGATCATCAAAGAGAAGACCAAGAAGTCAAAGAAACCAGCTGGTGTCTTGAATTTGGGTAGAAGGTTCAGAGGACCGGCCAAGTGAGGTCTAGATTTCGCAACTACGTCAGATAAAGGGGATAATCAAGAAGAAAATCCCAAAGAAGAAAACAATAATACAGGGTCTGAAGAAGATGAACCTGACTATTCTGAGAAGTAGTATCCTCCTGCTGATGATAAATACAAACAACTGGAGGATCAGCTCAATGCTATGAGATCCAGAGGCTACCTGGGCTGGATTTTGAAGAGCTAGGACTGCTCTCAGGGGTGGTTATCCCGCGGAAATTCAAGGTCCCTACATTTTCTAAGTATGACAGTGTCTCATGTCCTAAGCTTCACTTAAGGTCATGTGTCAGGAAGATTCAACCCGACACTACAGATAGGAATCTGTGGTTACATTTCTTCCAGGAGAGTTTATCAGGGATTCAGCTGGAATGGTTCTATCAACAAGAAAGAATAAATATTCATAATTGGGAAGATCTGTCTGCTGATTTCTACAAGCAGTATAAATATAATGTTGACCTCGCCTTAACTCGTACGCAATTGCAAAGTATGTCTATGGGTTCCGGCGAGGGTTTTAAAGATTATGCCCAACCTCCTTTGTCTGATATGGAGTTGGTTGACATGTTATTGGGCACGTTGTCTGGTCTGTTCTTTAACCATCTGATTGGGAGTTCTTATGCTGGGTTTACTAAACTAATACTGACTGGTGAACGGGTAGAGGCTGGTATTAAAAATGGTAAAATCCAGAGAGATACATCCTCCAGTACATCAAAGAAACCCTTCATTAGAAAGAAGGAAGTCAATGCAGCTTATGCCCAAAGAAATCAAATCAAAACCAAACATCGTCCGACGGTACGGGCTGTTATGATTTCCAATCCTGTCCCAAACCAACAACGAAATAATAAGCGCATGCCAGATGCGCCCAGAATACAATTTACTCAGACAAACATGACCTTGTCCCATGTTTTGCCACATCTGCTGAAGTCTAATTTGGTGACTCTATAAGAGGCTCCTAAGAATCCCAATACTGCCTTTCCCCACTAAAACCCAAATGCTCGATGTGCTTACCATTCCGAAACTTCGAGGCATGATACAAATGATTGTTGGGCTTTAAAGAATAAGGTACAGGATCTCATCAAAGCGAAGGAGATTGAGTTTGACCTTCCAGAGACACCTAATGTAATAACTGCGCCAATGCCCAAACATGGCCAAGGTGTCAATGTTGTTGATGATGATCGGTTTGTTTCCTCCGTGGATCAATTAGCTACTCCTATTCTAACCGTTAAAGAGAATTTGTTGCGAGTCGGTTTATTTCTGGGTTGTGGTGAACGTTGCCACTTATGTATGTCTCTACCAGATGGTTGTTTGTTGTTAAAAATGGGCGTCCAATGCCTGATGGTTAACATAGAAATTTTGTTCGAGAAAGTTACTCTTATAAGAATTTCATGTGAAGATGTCTCAATAATTACCATTTCCGACAATCCTCCCAGGGTCTCCACCAAAAGACCCGTCAGGATTACATCTGTTCCCAAGTTTGCTCCCTTGATCATCACCCTGCCGGAGAAAATACAATATTCCTTTGATAAAGTTGTTCCCTGGAATTATGGGGTTAACGTCTATTACCATGGCGTCAAGCGAGACCTGTTGGATATTGAAGACAAAGTTGCTGAAGGTATTGATACTGACGTCCACAATATCGTCGGGACCAGTAAAATTACGAGAAGTGGAAGAGTTTTCTCTCCTGAGATCTCTCCAAAGACTATTGCTACTCATGTGATTATTCCTGCTGCTACTCCTCCTAGTACTCCCATTGCTACTCCTATTTTTATCCCTGCTGTTATCCCTGCTGCTAGGTCGGCCGAGACTCGGGGCAAAGAGGTATTGGTTGAGCCTGTCCAAACGAAGGCGCACAAAGAAGTTATCCCCGGGGCTTCTAAAGAGGAAATGGACACTACGCCAAAAACGAGTTTTGGCACCGCTACATAGACAGCGCTTATGCAAAAGCGCTGCTGTAGGTATCCAAAAAAAAAAAACTTTAGACAGCGCTTTCTAAAAGCGCTGCTAAAGGGTATGCTTTAGACAGCGCTTTCAAAAAGCGCTGCTAAAGGTGTAAGTCTAAAAGCGCTGCTAAAGGGGGGGTAAACCTAAAGCGCTGCTAAAGGGGGGTACCTTTAGTAGCGCTTCTTGGAAGCGTTGCCTTTGTGTAAATCTAAAAGCGCTGCTAAAGGGCGGGTAAGCCTAAAGCGCTGCTAAAGGGGGGGAACCTTTAGCAGCGCTTCTTGAAAGCGCTGCCTTTGATTTGTTAATTTATTTCTAAACCCCTAACCCCTAAATCAGATTTCCAGAAACACAAATCGTTGTTCATCTTCTTCTCCATTCGTCATCTCCATTACTCCCTTTGTTCCGTCATCTCTCAAACCCTCCTCTCAACCGCTTCATCTTCATCGTTACCAACCACCACCATCAATTGTCAACCGTCTCCATCCTTCATCCCTTCGTCGTCCTCTAACCATTACCCTCCGCCTCGCATCAACAGCACAATCACCAACACCAACATCCTCCTCCGTTGCATCACCTTCGAATCTTCCGCCCACGGCTAATTCATTTTTTCAATCCCAGTAAGTGTTCCTATCATTAAAGCCTGTGCTTCTGGATTCATTTTTTGGTGTGCATCGTGACTAGAGTGTTTAGTTGAATGTAGGTGATTTATGTGTTAGTATATTGCTATAGCTCACTCTTTTTCTTTTTTGTAATTGTTCCTGCAACATGTCTGCTTTTCATTTTCAACATCACCTGGCCGGTTCGATGTATATAAATAGAAACTATTTTCCAGTGAAGATCACCTACAGATATAACCAAATAAAGTTTAATCTTTTAGTAAATGAAAATGTATCGAAACTAGATTTGTTAAAACTACCTTTGCGGGTGCGTTTGAGTAATTCAGTTCCTCGAGCAAGGAGTTCTTGACTGCAAGCACTTAGAAAATTATCTGCATTGATAATCTCTCCACCACTATCACTAGTGCTAGAACTACTGTTAGTATTGGCTTTACCACCGCATATTCTGATTCCTATGCTTTTTTCTAGTGGTGTCACAACACTAATATTCCACATCTCTTTCAATGCTCTTGCCTTCAATGTTGCTGCGCCCCTTAGAGCTGCATATATCTAGAAAATACCACGTTGCGATATTTCAAGTAATGGTGCTGAATCTGAATGAATGAATGAACAAAACTATACCTGTGGCAGCTGCATCAGTTAGAGTAGTAATATCATCATAAGATCTCACATTGACAGCAGAACTAACAACAGAAGCAAGGTGTTCTCTCTCAGCTCCCATTGCTTCAGCAGCATGAACTTGAGCATTATGGCTTCTGTTTTCTTCTTTCTTTTTCTCTCTTCTTTCTTTCAACCATCTTCCTACTGTTTTTGGTCCTGAACTAGGAGTTGCATTGCCAAGTCCACTACTCATTGCTCTTGTACCATTGAATAAAGCATGTATCGAATTGTTTGCACGACTTTTACGAATATATATATATATATATATATATATATATATATATATATATATATATATATATATATATATATATATATATAACGCATATAACATACTAAGTGTTTAAACTTCCATTTTTTGTCAGTCATATATAATTACATAAAGCAGTAATTTTTGGTGGTAATTATTGTGGAGTGGAAATTCAAATGTAATTCAAATATTTAGCAATGTTATGTGCGACTTGGTTATGTCCAGCTATGGTCACATGCTTGAAATTAAAGATCTTTTTAAGGCAAATAACATGTAGTTCAGTTAGATTTGAATGTTTTTCTTAACAAAATTTGATATGCTATGGTTAAAATGATTAGGTATCCAATTTGTTCATTCGACTTTTACGAATATATATATAACGCATATAACATACTAAATATTAATATTAAAAATACAGGGTTGGATTACTCAAACGGTGAAATTCTAAAAATACTCTTAAATTTCAAATTTTAAAATTTGAAAGCGTTTGTAATATACAATATTTCTAATAAAACATACAAAAGCCAATGTGATTCAAAATAATTTCTTATGGAGTGGGTGTGAGAACAAAAGGATGGTCTATTGGGTGAGTTGGAAGACCGTATGTAAAACTCGTGAGAAAGGAGGTTTAGGTGTTATGAAGTCATGAATTTGGCTCTTCTGAATAACTGGAAATGGAGAATAATGACAGAGATGGAGGCAGTTTGGAGTAGTATTCTCAAAAGTAGATAGGAGAATCCCTTTTTAAAGGTGTTCATCGGAGACAAACGGGTGTCGTTCAATAGGAATTCTATTTGGTGGAGGGACTTTGTGAAGTCCGATAATTCTGTTTCTAGTTTAGCTATTTGTTTTGCAGGTTTGGTTTGGTGTTTTGTCAAAAATGGAAAAGGTAATTCTTTTTTGCAACAAAATGGCTGGGTAATAAGAATTTCGTAGAAGTTATTCATGATATTTTTGCAGCATCCATCAATGCTGCTTGTTGTGTAGCAGATGCAGGAGTTTGGTCCGATCATGTTTGGAACTGGAAGTTGGTCGATTTAGTGAACAGTAATGATGGTGTTGATCAAAATACATGGAATGAGTTCGAAACTCTAGTGCAGGAGGTTAGTATGTTGGAATACGATTCAGATGCCTACGAGTGGTTGAAAGAAGACGACATAATCTTTAAGGTGAAATCCTGTGTTGATCTCTTCTAGGACAGTATCTTCGATCCTTCTCTTTCCGCAGAAACCTTGACAGCTATCAATAGGTTGTGGGAGACTCAAGCCTCGTCGAAGTTCCAGTAGGTGTAGTAGTAGTAAGAACAAGAACCATCCAATCATCCTCAGAATTAAGTCCAACTCCAGTGTACTTTGAATTGTTGAGAAACTTTGCATAGATATCATTATGAGTGTAATTAGATAGCACAACAGTTGGTTCATATGAGTATTCACAATATCACCCCATAATAGCCTTCTATTTTCCAAATCATTACTAGCATAGATAGCAGTTAACCAGAAGTTTTGATTCTACAAAGAGAATAAGTTTAAACAGCTTCAACTTACCAATCTTAACCCTCACATTCTGATTCACCTTAATATTCAGAGGTAAATTACCTTTCTCTTGCAGCTGCTGCTGCAAAGTATTTACTAAACTAGTTGCATCTTGTGTTTGACCCGTTAAAGGTAGATTAAGCACGGTTATATTCCGATGACCCTGATAGAAATTAGGCAAAGACCCTTCACATAATTCTGTTTCTTTATATAAAGCACTTATATTGCTTCCACTTACATAATATATTCCAATCTTCTTGTTTGGATTTCTAGCAGTTACTGTTACATCGAAGGTAACAAAAAGATTGTTATTATCAGACAGATTGAACTGTGCTATTCTCCATCTGTCTACTGAGTATTTAGGAAGCTTTGGCCTAAAAACAAGGTAGAGTGTTCCAATGGTGAAGGATATTGCAATAATAAGAACCAGCAATATGGTGAAGGTACATCACAGGAACCTGCAGCAGCAACTTATTTTCTTCTTCGGTGGCTGGGAGTGCCTCACTGGAAAGTGATGTTTCGGAATAGGTGGATCGCGTCCATCGGATTTTGAAGTGTTTCTAGGATACAAAGGAATTGTTGGTTTGGTTTGTGACTCCAAATCATTAGCAGGGTGAATTCTCTGATGATCTGTCATCATATTTTGTTATCAGAAAAGTTGGCTCAAGAAAAAGTGTGTGTGATTTAAAAGTTGTTATCATATTTTGTTTCTAAGATTGGTAAAGTTTCACATAGATTGTATGAATTATAAGGTCAAGTACAACTCAAAGTTCTTAAGTAGTGGAATAAATTTTTCTGTGGCCACATGGAAGTGCATCAAATTGTCTATACTGATAAAATCAGAAGTTCACACTAAACAGACATAATTCTATTTCTATTACTCCACTGTCTATCTGCAATGTTACAAGAAAAGTTTTCTGTATTCCTCTGCCTCTTGTGACATCTCTTCCGTGCTCATGTATTTCCTCTCCTTGTCCAAATCAAGTTTTTCCTTCAATTCCTTCTCCTTTTCATCCATCTGAATCAAATTCAAAAAGGAAAACAAAGAATAAGTGATAAGATAGAGACCAGATTAGAATCAACAGCATGGCATTTAAGAAAACATCTATCTTACTGCATCATATATCTCGTCATTCTTCTCAAAGTCACCACCTTTCCGCGGAACAACATGAATGTGAACATGAGGTACTGTCTGTCCTGCTTGGGGCCCATCCTGAAGTGCAGAAAAATCAGTAAGCCAAAGTGAGTGAAAATCTTAAAGCAGAATAAGCACATGTGAAAACTGTTAAGGCAAATGCTTCCATACTCCTCTAGATTCAAGCTTTACAATTTTACATTGGAATGCCTAATCCTTAAGGCCCTTTAGCACTTAACCGTGAACATAAATGACTAAAATTATTATATGCACAACAAATGTATCTGCAATTCCAACATCTTCAAACCAATATATGTAAGACATAAATAGATCCTTTAACCTTCATATGACATATCAAACAATCAACAATTTAGCTATTATGCATTGGATTTTTTTACTTTTTGAGTCTTGCTTATCTCTAAGATTTAATTTTACTAGATGGTGATTTTAGCTTAAGCAATGTGTCCACGATTAATAGTTTTGGTCTTGTTAGTTTTAAATTGACGATAATGAATTTCCTGCACTTCCACCAGTTAATCTTTGATGTGTTGTTTTTACAATGAATGATACAAGAAATCAAGATGTTAGAATAGTGCATCACCAGAATTTGAATAAGAGAATTATACTAGCATTAATTGCTTCTTCTGCTCTTGTTGGAATCTTCATCTTCTTATTGTTTCTCTTCTTACGGTGAAATAGAAAATTAACAATCTCCGCGAGTAAAAGCCGAGGAACCTTAGGTATTATGGCTTCTATTCTCTCTTTTGAAACTTTTATTTTGATTTTTTTTAAATCTAAGATATATTATGGACTAGTCAAAATACTTGTAATGGGTTTAATAATCTTAGATTTCTCAATGATGGGAGAAGAATAAGATAGTGTAGGATTGAGTTTGTACATAACAGAGACAAACCGAGTCATAACAAAGCATAACTAGGAGATGTTGGAGTTACCATTCAACATGACACTTAATTTCCCTACATTGTTTCTTTTCTGTTTCTCATAATGTATGCTTAGCTCATGTATACATGCCTGCAAGGAACAAAGGAATCACATCATGTAAATCCCCCATCTAATATTCAACTTAGTAATAGTAAAAAATAACACAAATCAAGAATCTTAGAATGAGTTCACAACTAAGCTAATGTCTCTAAAATTGTAACGTTGACGATCATTGATTGAATATGTTATAGGACCACAACAATCCTCATTTGGAATTATATACTTAATAGATATTTGGAATTATATATTTGGAATTAAATATTTGTCATTAGATACTAATGTTTTTCTTTATTACAGGTTAGATGGCTAGTAACGAGGATCACCCTCACGATGATTCTATTAATGATGGAGACAATGATGGAGGAAAATCCAATAAGGGAGTGGAAAAAGAAATAAAAAGAGGAAAAACAATAATGAAGAATATCATTCGTGATAGAGATAAGGGTATAAAATATGATGTGCATTGGAGTCCAAATGACCAATTAATTGAGCCTAACGATTCTAAATTGACAAGTTACATTGGCACACTTGTAATGAGAGAAATTCCAATAACTTGTGATGAGTGGAGAGATGATAAGCTGAATGATGCTAAAAACAAAATCTGGAGTGAGATACAGGTACTTTAAATTATGTCTTTAAATTACGATTATGTACTTTAAATTATGTCTTTAAATTACTTATACTAACGCACTTTGTGTATGTTTTTTTTAGAGGTCTTTCAACATTGATGACAAAAGAAAAGATTATTGTCTTGGATTTGCCGGCAAAATACTGAGAGGGTTTAGAACATATTTAAACAGAAAATATCTTAGAGATGTCGAAAAAAAATTTGTTGATGCAGAGCGTCCATCAGAATATGCGAATGTGATTTCAGTTAAAGAATGGGATGTTTTTAAAGCCAAACAAAAAACCCCAAAATTTTAGAGTGTTAGTGAAGTAAATCGTCTAAGAGCATCATCTCCCGCATATCCATACAAAAAAGGGCGTTTGGGATATGCACGATTAGAACAAAAAATAGTAAGTATTTACAAATTGCAATGATATACTTGTTCATCAATAGTTATAACTGAGCTTGTTTTTTGTGTTAATGTGTAGTTAAAAGAGGAGAGTAGTTCAGAAACATCTCTTCCGGAGCATGTTTTGTGGAAGGCTGCCCGTGTGGGTAAGGATGGAGTTCTCAAAGAAGATGTATAACAAATTTTTGAAAAATGCGTAAGTATAACATTAATTCTAATTAAATCAAAATTTTATTAACATATAGTATTCATGTTTTTCCAATATTCATATGAATTTCAGGAGAGTCTGTCTCAGTCTACATCTCCACCAGATGATTGCAGGATCATACTTAGTCGAGCATTAGATGTTCGTGAGTATTCTGGTCGGGTGAGGGGTAAAGGACATGGGGTTACTCCAACCGCCTTGAAAAAGAACAATCCAAAGACAAAATCTGCTAGCAATAAAGAACTGCAGGCCAGGTTGGATGCATTAGAAGCTGAAGTTATTGAATTGAGGAAGGAAAAAGCAAAACAATACCAATCAGAAAGGGAAGCTTTGGGTGTTAAAGAAGCTAGTGACATAGTTAGTGTCAATTGTGCAGCTCAACCGAGTATTCCCGAGGTACTTACATATATTATTATGAAATTAAATTAGTGTAATTTATTTAATTGACATATATACACATTAACGATGTCATATTTATTATTGATTTTAGGGCATTTTACCTTGTCAACTCTTTTTAGAGACACCAACTTATCGCATGGTTGGCAAGGGAAAAGTCCATAACACTCTGGGAGAAGTACTTCATCATAAACCTCTCCCTTCTGGATATTTGAAAGTGTCGATTGATATTGCTTTAGAGGAGGGTGCGTTATTACCAATCCCAGATGAAGTTTTGGATGCAACATTGGTGGGAGACGCAATAGGAGCGTTTGTTGCATGGCCGTCAAGGCTTGTTCGCATAAATGATGAGGTATAATTAAAACCTTTATGAACCTTTTAGTACTCAAATTTTTTACGTTCGTTTTACTTACATTTTTTTTGCATGGTAATGTTAGACTCCTACAAAACCCAAACCAAAAGATAAAGGGATTACGCGGCCAGAGGAGTCAGTGACAGCAAAAAAATAGGTACAACAAAGTTATATGATATTTATGATTAGATAATGTTAATTTGTCGTCCTATACTTGACCACTCTAATTTTATGATATTTAGACTATTCCTGCTAAAGAGATTGAAGCTGTAAGTAGGGGTAAGGAGCCTGTAATTAGCAACATTCTCACAGAAACAAAGAGTGTTGCTAAGAGGTTCGGGGCTAGAAAGAAAACTACTTCACAATATAGGTCGTGCCTTCAGACATTTATAAGCTTCACAACTATTTCGCAAGGTGGTACTTCTCTTATACCCCTGCATGAAGGGATTTATGGTTCTGAAGGCATGACATCAATTGGTAAGGAGGATTTGGAACAAGTTTTTGGACACTTGACATTAGGCATGGCTGTTATCAATACATACATCAGGTATACTCCAATCAACTTTGTTTAATTAATTGCAAAATTTATTTACTCATTTCAATGAATAATTAATGTTAATGATGTTTTTATTTAAGGTTTCTGTATGACAAGTTGATTCGCCCGCGTGGATTGGAGTCCAGATTCGCTTTCATAAATCCCAACATTGTCCACGCAGGGTCAATAATCGCAAAACCAGATGAAGTAATAGCATTTGTGCTAAGTTTATTTATGGCAAGCAAAGATATAGAAAAATTGTTCTTTTTACCATATAATACTGGCCCCAAGTAAGATTTTCATTCTAAATTACCTCTATTATAATTTTTCGTTTTTTAATGTTGTGCAGAAAATTTCCATCTAACCTTTGTTTAATATTCCAGTGGACACTGGTTATTGGTTGCAATTAATCCTGTGAGAGAAATTGTATATTATCTGGATTCATTGGGAAATGATTGGACAACATACTCAGATATGAAGAAGACGATTGACACGTAAGTGACATTGTTCCAAAATATTACTGTGTATATTTAATTATTTATGTGCGATAGTTCTAAATATTTGTTATTATTTTATTATAGCATTCTACAAAGTTTTAGAGCACAAAGAGATATTCAAGTACCAAGGAGTACAGTCAACAATATTTCTTGGATCAAAGTGGAGGTATAGATTTTCACAGTTTTGATTATATAGCGATGATACTTGATAAAACAAGTTAAGGTGTATATCTTGATGTATATCCGTATTTTCTTTCCATGTGTAGTGTCCTCGTCAGCGCAATGGTGTAGATTGCGGTTATTTTATGTTGAGGTTTATGAAAGAAACTATTCTTTTGGACCGATTAGAGATTCCATCCACGGTATGAATTTCTAACTTAGGAATTATTTTCATATTTCTCATAAAATGACTTAGTATTTTAATTAAATCATACTATGTTATATTATTATGTAGTACTTTGATGAATTCAAGTGTGCTTCATACTCAAAAGATCAATTGGATGAACTTATGGAGGATTGGTGCCAATTTGTTATGGAGTTGAGAGTTTTATTATAAGGTATAACTTTGAGTTTTGAGAATATAATATATGTCGTTATAGTTGTGTTACAATATTATTGTTTTTGTTGTTGTTATTTGGTAACTTGTATGAATTTTCATTTTTTGATTTTGTTTTAGGTTATATAGGTGCAACTCGACGTAGAAGATAGAGTTATATATTCATCGTGGATTTTGTTTCATTGTTGTATATACTAATGTTGTTGTTGTGTATATTGTACAAAAAGGAGTGAAGAGATGAATATTGATGTAGTTATAATATTGTTTCATTGTTGTATATACTAATGTTGTTATTGTGTATATTGTGCAAAAAGGATTGAAGAGATGAATATTGATGTTGTTATAATATTGTTTCATTGTGGTATATATTAATCTTGTTGTTATGTATATTGTGCAAAAAGGATTTAAGAGATGAATATTGATGTTGTTATAATATTGTTTCATTGTGGTATATATTAATGTTGTTTTTGTTTAAAATGTTATAATGAAGCTATAATTTCTGGTGCAAAAACGGTGAGAATAAATTTGATAGGCAGCGTTTTGTTTTAAATGAAAGCGCTGTCTAAAGTGATTGAAATTTTTTTTTTTTTTAAAATAAGGAAAAGCGCTGCTAAAGGGGGGGTAATAGACAGTGCTTTTCATGAAAGCGCTGTCTAAAGTGATTGAAAAAAAAAATAAAAAAAAAAGAGGAAAAGCGCTGCTAAAGGGGGGGTAATAGACAACGCTTTTCATGAAAGCGCTGTCTAAAGTGATTGAAAAAAAAAATTAAAAAAAAATGAGGAAAAGCGCTGCTAAAGGGGGGGTAATAGACAACGCTTTTCATGAAAGCGCTGTCTAAAGTGATTGAAAAAAAAAAATTTTAAAAATGAGGAAAAGCGCTGCTAAAGGGGGGGTAATAGACAGCGCTTTTCATGAAAAGCGTTGTCTAAAGTGATTGAAAAAAAAATGAGGAAAAGCGCTGCTAAAGGGGGGTAATAGACAGCGCTTTTACCAAGCGCTGTCTAAAGTGATTGAAAAAAAAACGCTGTCTATACCTTTAGCAGCGGAGGTTTTAGCAGCGCTTTTAAGCGCTGTTAAAGGCCTAAAAAAGCGCTGTCTAATCCCTTGTTTGGCATAGTGGGAATACATATTAAAGATAATCAATAAAAGTGATTATAATATCGTGGAGCAATTGGGGAAGACCTCTTCAAAAATCTCATTATTGGCCTTACTTTTTTGCCCTGAAGCCCATGTTAAGGCTTTAGTAAAATTCCTGAAGTCTGCCTACGTGCCTCAAGAGACCTCCGCTGATCAATTTGAGAATTGTGTTGCCAACCTGACTATTGATAATGGACTGAGTTTTTCTAACGTTGATTTAACTCCTAAGGGAATGAAACACAATGATGCCATGCATGTCTACATTGAGTGCAGGGGCACTACATTAGCCCATGTTCTGGTGGATACAGATTCATCGTTGAATGTCTTACCCAAGAATGCTCTGGACATGTTAGATTGTGAAGGACTCACACTAAAGCCCAGTAACATTTTGGTGAGGGCCTTCGACGGTTCTAAAAAAATGGTGCACGGGGAGGTGGACATCCCTATCAAAGTTGGTACTCAGACCTTTAATTCCACCTTCTATGTGATGGACATCCGGCCATCTTATTCATGTTTATTGGGTCAACCTTAGATCCATGGGGTTGGTGTCGTTACTTATACCCTGTATCAGATGCTGAAGTACCCAGTCAATGGGAAATTATCATAGTCCATGGGGAGGAGGAATACATGGTGAGCCACATGAACTCTTTCAGGTATGTTGAAATGGACGGCGAGTTCATTGAGATCCCTTGTTATAACTTTGAGGAGGTTCTACAGACGGTTGCTGCAACCCAGACTGCTTCCAAGGTCCCAAAGATTACCAGACCTCCACTGAAGATGGCTTCTCTGAAGGATGCTAAGACAGTACTCGAAGAAGGTTGGTGTACCATTTGGGGCCATCTTCCGGATATTCCTTACAAATCTGAAAAATTTGGTTTGGGTTTTACTTTAGGAGCCCAGAGAGTTTTTCTTCGTGCTCGCATCGGGGGACCACCATTACGGATCAACAATGATGGATTCAATGCTCTAGAAGACATTGATAGTGATTATGACTTGGACAAATGGATCTTCCCAACCAATAGTGGTGGACTCAGCAATTGGGAGGCCAAAGATTTTGTTCCCATTAATTTTATTCAAGAGTAATTTGTCTTTTTGTTTTTGAGGATATGTAATTGTTGTACCCCAATTCTTGCCCCTAAGATCCCTTCATCATACCATATTGATTCAATCACAACAAGATCACATTAGGGTTCTTAGTTCTCCTCCCTATCTTTAGCTCTGCTCCTTGAGGAATAACCAAGCACCTTGACTTGTTTTCTTTTGTGATCATGAATATTTTGTCTTGATTTTACTTTTAATTAATAAAATGCAATGTTGGTTTTTCTTACTTGTTACTAATGTAGGTAAAGGCAATGAGGTTTAGCAAGTTGCTCCATGGGTTCATGAGTTGATTTCCATGCCCTATCCAATAAAGCTTAAGAAGTCCAAACCTTACCATTGAAGTTGTTTTGGAATAAATGGCATGGCAAGGTTATTTTTCGTTCACTACATTTCCAAGACATCAAGATTGATTCAAAAAATGCAAGGGATTTATTGAAGAAGTTGTCATGGTTGGACAAAGTCTTGTTCCCATTGATCACAAGTGCATATTTCTCTCAATTCTCAAGATATGGAAGTGGTTTTGGTGGATATGAGTTCTCATTTTCACCCTAAACAACTTCTATTTGAAAAGAAAGGGTGTTGGTACAAGAAGGTGGTTCAAAATTATCAAGGTTCCTCCAAGCATTTTCTTGATCTAGGAGCTAGGGTTTTGAACTTCAAAGAAGTATATCTTACTAATATTTGGTATTTTTGAGTGATTACAAAGAAACATTTCTCTTCAAAGGGTTATTAATAAGTCACTTCAAAAGTTTCAAGTTTTTTTCATGTGGAAGAAACTTGATGATGAAGAAAGATTACAAGTCCTCCATATGAACCCCCAATTTCACATGTGTGACTTCGAATGATCATAACTTAGTCAATTTTTATCACCTTGAGCCCACTCTTTTTCCATAATGATCTTGAGGATTTGAAATTTATTCCTTATTTTATATGAAAAGTGTAAAAATGGATGGAAGATGCCCTAAGGATACAAACAATTATAGGTCATTTCATGATTTTTTGCCAACTTAAACAATTTATAACTCTCTCAATTTCTAGATATTTTGAATGGTTCAAGTTTCAGAATGTCATTCAAGAGTTCTATTTCATGCCATCTTTTTTGGTCAAGATCAAAATACATGTGGAAGGCCATGTTTGGATGCAAAACATTATAGGACACTTTTGAAGAAAATTTTGAAATATTTCTAAGTATGGAAAGTTAACCCTTTTTCTCCAACTTTGATGCAACGCAACTTTCAGCTCAAACATCCATTTGACTACATTATCTTCCCATTGGAAAGCTTGTAACCTCATCTTTCTAAAGCATCAATAACCATGCCCTAAGACCCCTTGAGTTGAGAATGCCATTAATTTGAACTTGGTAACTTAGAACTGAAGTTTCTTCAATAGTCAGAATTTGAAATCATTGGCTTAGCTTCTAAACACTTTGTTTATGTGCGTTGTTTCTTCTAAATATGTTTAGTGAACTTCTAGAAGTGATTAGCACAACAAAACATTAATTTTGGATGAGTTTTGATCAAATTAGAAGTCACACTTTTCTTGTTTGCAAATTCACACGATTTCCCTCCAAACTAAATCATTTCACACGCTTGGACATTCTATTTGATTTCCTATAAATAGAGGGTCATCCCTCATTCATTTTTTGAAGCATGGATAGCTAGAATCACCCTGCCAAACTTGTTCCATAACTCAAATTTATGTAACTTCGAAATCTGTGTTTAACCCTTTTTCAATCAAAATTTTCAATCCATCTACCTCCCTTGATCTTCCCTGAAGCTAACCATATAATTACCTTCAATAATTGTGCCCTATATTGCTCCATAGAAGTCCAGTTTCAGAGCTCTGCAACTCAAATTCAATAGGTAGATTTCTTCTTCAATTCTTCAAAACTTTGATATCATTGTGATGCTCTCATTGCCCAAGTTCTAGTCACAACACTTAATTTTATCTGGAAACATGTTTTGACCATGAAATTTCAAATCCCTTTTCAAAACTTTCCTTCCATATTGCTTGAGCTACAGTTTATATAAATTTATCGCGAAGGTGTGGTTGTCTTCGTCTTGAAGAGACGAAGTGAATGGCATAGGTCTCGTGCTCTAATTTTATAGATTGAGTATCCTGGTTTTGGGACTGGCTCGAGGTTGAAGATGACCAACGTGTTATCCTTCAACCAATGAAAGATCGCCATTTGGATTTTTGAATTTCTGATTTACATTTAATTGAATGCTTTATTCACTAATGACCATGAAATGCACAGTGCGCCTGACCCCTTGGATTTGATTACTAACGCGTTTTGACTCTCATTCAATCGTCCACATATTTTTTACTTTACTTTTCTTTTCTGATTTTTATATTTAATTGTTTTAAATTTCAAAAAATCATAGAAAATTCATTTTTAGTCAAAAAAAATATGAAAAATTTATGATTTTTTTTTTGATTTTTCTCTTTTTGATTTTAATTTTTTCACAATATTATTTTTTGTTTTGATATTTTTTATAAATTTTCACTTTATTTGAATTGTTTTAAATGTTTAAAAATACTTTTATGCATTTTTAAATTCTGAAAAAGTTATGGAATGATCCAATGATATTGTGTCAAATATTGGTGACCTCATTTATTTTTTATTTCCGACTTTGCTATTTTTTTTTTTCATTTTTGGTTTATTTTACTCATTTCTTTTAATTTTAAAAATAGTTTCTGACTTTAAAAAATTACCAAAAATTTTATAAAATTATTTTAGTTCATTTTTGAGTTTTCTATGGTATTACTTTTTATTTCTTGATTAATTTGAACATAGTTAATATTTTTCTCTTGTATTTCTATTTTAAAACATTTAAAAAAAACCGTATTTAATGTATATATTAAGTGTAATATTATTTTGTGATTATTTTTTAGATAATCTTGGGTTGAATTTTTTATCATGAACTTTATTAACATCATTGGATACATGGTGTTGAGTCTAACTCCCTAAAAACGGATGACTGATTTTAATAATAGTTTGATTAAATTTTAATTCAAATGTGGTTTGTATATTCTTCCCCACCCTTCTCCGTCTTATCCCTTTCTTATTGCACTAAGTGTTATTGGAGCATGATCCCTATATCATGTTTCAAAACAAATGGTGCATAGATTGCTATTGACCGGCCTCAAAATAGGTGCGACTTCTATATAAGTCCATTTACGATTGCTTAACATTGCATTAAATTTTGTCCTGATTCAAATAAATGATTATTCGTCGCCCAAACCTATGTTTGCAAGCCCAAGTATGTTAATTTGAACTCTTTGATCCAATAACCTTGAGATTCATTGTGTGGAGGATTTGGTTCTACCAATCCTCTAATGGATCTACAACACTTTTGGTCAACGCGGATCACTTAAACATCGTTGATCATTAAATGGTACTTTTGAGGATTCCAAATGGATGATATACTTGACAAAAAGCAAATGCAACTTGTTGTGTGGAGGCTTTGGTTCTGTCAATCATCTAATGAGTTCCAAATGCAGGTTTCAAGATGGTCATCCAACTAACAAGTTATTATTAAATTGTTTTTACTTTATGCCTTTTATTTTTTATGCTTTATGTACCATTTACTTTAAGCATTAAATTTCATATCATTTTTATTTTGCTCACTTGGGACTTTTCTTTTCTCTTCTAAGACACATACTAATCAACATGAACCATAAAAACCTTTAAAAATACTTGGACTATTTGGATACTATCCTTGGCATTATGGAGCATTGGACTTCTTGTACTTAGGATTAGAAACCTTGGCCTATGTTGGAGACCTTGTGATCTTAATTGATATTTTGTCTAGAGTTCTTGAGGTTTACCTCAAGACATTGGTTGTTTGTTTGTTTTGTATGCAGGTTATTGTGATTACATTCATTTTTTATAATATATAATTCACCCGTATACAGCCGTTACTCTGCCCAATTTTTGTGAAGTCTTAATACATTTGAAGTTTGGTTCTCTCAAGAGTTCTAGTATCTTTGACTGCTTGGTTTCAATCCAAAGAATGGGAATTCTATTTTAACTCATAATGTCACATATTGGCTCCTTGTTGGTTAGACGGTCCTTATCCCTAGCTTTTACCTTATGCTTTAGGATAGTCTCTTCTTCTCCTCCCATCTTCTTTAATTTCAAAAATCTTCTTCCTCCTTTTGAAAACTCTTATTGTTTCTAAACTTGAACCACTTTCATTATAAACTTGGACTTAGGTCCATTCATTTTCAAAACTTTTTCATAAACAAACTTCAATCCATTTAATAATACCTTGACATTTTTTGTGAGAAGACTAAAAGTCAATCAATGTCATTTCAAACTATTTTGCCACTTTGGCTTCTACTTTAAAACATTTCTCAAAAGATTGGACTCTTGTCAATCCTTGAAGTGATGCAAACAACTATACTTCTACAATGTGTAGTGAAGAGAGATACTTTCCATTTGGGTGTTAAGTGAGGCGTTGTTGATTTTAAAATCCAAGCCATATCCTCCACTTTGATATGATGCAAATTCTCCTTTCTCATGATTGTGGGTAGTAAGTATGTTTTCCACACGGACAATGATGATGGTGTCTTATCTCATAACCAACACACTTGTGTTTTAAATTTTTAATATAGGAACTATGTGTACCCTGATCCCCTATTGCACGAAAGGTGGTACGTAGGCACTGAAGGTTCACAACCGCGGAGGATGCAAAAACCATAAAAATATATTTCTTTTCTCACCTCCACCATCCATTTTTATACAACATTTTATAGCTAAAATATACATATTTTACAAAGAGGTTCCTGCGGAGTCGTAGATGTTTAGGATGCTAATACCTTCCCTTTGCATAACTAACCCCCTTACCTTAAATCTTTCCCTCTCTTTTTTGGGTTACTCACTCTATTCCCATTCCTTTTGAAACAATAAAGCACGGTGGCGATTTTTATTTTGATCTTTATAAGTATAGTCAATCCAATGTCTTAGTCTTAAACATTTCTGCCACTATAGAAAAAATGGCGACTTCACTGGGGAATGATTGAAATCTTGTTGGTCCATACTTAAGTGGGTTGACCATATATTTATTTATATCGGTATATGTGTTATCGTTGTTTATGTGTTATATGTTGTACATATGTTTATCTGGATTTTCCTGGTTTTCAGGGTGCTTGGTGATTACTCATAAGTCCTATACTCGGACTTGGGCAAACTTTAAGATAGGACGAGCGGTATAGTCATGTTAACTTTGAGGGAGTAATCCCAAAAAAGGAGACATGAGATCCCCCACTCAGTGGAGGCCCCTTTGACTGTAGTGTCGTTTACCAAGTAATCGGGAAGACGTGCTGCTTTCGACCTGGGAGTCTACTGAAGCTGAGGAACGCATAATACCTAACCCATCTTGGCCTTTTAGGTGTAGTGCGGAAGCTATGACGGAGTAATCCGGAAATAGTTGTCACGCGATCTTACGCTCAAACGAGTTTTTCTTGAGAATATTACTAATTACCGAGTTAATTGGGAAGTTGGTAATATCCAAAGGAAGGATGTAGACTCTGGGGACCTCTAGAACCTTGTTCAGCAGGTGATAACTTTTAGACCAACACCTTATGGGTAGTACCTTCGACCTCATGCTCATGACGTTGAACCTATGAAACCAATATGTGTGACCTTGTGTGTGATTGTTGCATCATGCATCCATGCACTCATAAGCATATTTTGAAGAAATTTTGTTTCGAGGGACTTAACAGTTGACCATTTGTGAATATCTCAGGTACTTTTTGACCATGGATTCTGGAAAAAGAAAGACCGGGAAGTACAGTTTCAAGGATCCCAAGATAGATGAGTTGATCAGTCTAATTCCCGAGATTTAGTGTTCTGTAGATTTTTGGAAGAAGTATGGATCCATCATTCCTCTTATGAAGCTTAGGATGAATGAGGGTCTTCTCTCGACCTTGGTCCAGTTCTATGATCCAATGTATCATTGCTTTACTTTCCCCGACTATCAGTTGATGCCTAAACTAGATGAGTATTCTTATCTGCTGGATTTACCTGTTATTGATTGTGTTCCTTTTACTGGTTTGGAGGGTGAGCCAAAACCACACGAGATTGCTGCTTTGATTTATTTGGGGAAGTTTGAGGTAGAAGCCCACATGGCTACTAAAGGAGGGATTGGAGGATTACTAACTAAGTTCTTATTAGAGAAAGCTCGTTACTTTGCCAAGATGAAGAGTACAATCGCTTTTGAGGCCATCTTTGCTCTACTTGCTTACGGGTTGTTCTTATTTCCTAATATAGACAAGTTTGTTGACATTAATGCTATCAGGATCTTTATGATTGGAAACCCAGTACCTACATTGTTGGATGATGCTTATTACTCTATTCACCTTCAGAATTCTTATCATGGGGGGATGATTATCTATTGCACGCCTTTGTTGTACCAGTGGTTTATCTCTCATATGCCTTAGTCTGATGCTTTTTGGGATGTCAGGAAGAAACCCCGATGGGCTCCTAAGATCATGGAACTTACTCACTCGGATATTGATTGTTATCATCGAGCTTACCAGGATATAGATATTGTTGACAGTTGTGGTAGTTTCCCCAATATACCACTTCTTGGTACAAAGGGAGGAATTAACTATAACCCTGTTCTTGCATGACGATAGCTCGGTTATCCGACGAGGGATAAACAAAATAGTATTCATTTGAGTAGTTTCTTTCTGAAGGAGGGAGAAGACCATAAGGAATCTAGAGAGAAGATTGTGAAGGCCTGGTGTCACATTCATAAGAGTAGGAAAGACTTGGGACCTAGGGGGGCTGTTTCTTTGGAACCATATCTTCAGTGGGTCCAGACGAGAGTTATTCAGTTGAAGATGTCGTATTCCCAGGAAGCACCTATGTCTGATTTGTTCGTGAAACCCACTCCTCCCTTATTGGGTGATATATAAGAGCTACAACTTTCTTTGGTCAGGATGCAACGGAAAAAGGATGCTTGGAAGAATAAGTGCCAAAGTTTAGAGATTTCCTATAGAGAAGACTTGAAGGAGAAAGACGACTTGATTGAGATTCTTGAGAGTCGAGCGGTAGAGACTACGGAAAGGCAAGGGGATTTATTTTCTCCTAAGCCTCAGTTAGATGCTAGTTGCTTACTTCCTGATTCACGGGATTGGAAGAAGGTTTCCACCAGATATGCGGAAGAGAACCAAAGGTTGAAGGCTCAAATTTCCAAGCTTATAGGAAAGCGCCAGCGTATAAAGTGATCTCCGATAGCTTTACTTCTCAGGGTTTTAGACTTTATTTTCATCTTGTACTTGGGATTGTTGAGACTTGTAACCTATTTTGAAGATATTATAATAAAAATTTTCAGTATTTCAAATGCGTTATTACTTTGATATTTGCAATGTGTCTATAAATTGTTAAGTCTCGTGAAATATTAATAATAAAATAAATCATGTGCATCACATATCATGCATCATATTAGACATATTTCTTGCATTTGTTATGCATATCCAGGTGTCTTACCAAGCTTCTTTACTTCGTTCAGCAAGCTGACTCACCACTAAAACACTCGGGCTAATTTAAGAAGGAAGATGGACAACTTAGAACAAGAGAATCACGAGCTGCGCGAGGAGGTTTTTTCTTTGAAGGTCGGCATGGCCAATCTTACAGCTCTGATGGAATCTCTGGTGGCTGCTCAGAATCAGCCACCGAGTGTTCAACCTCAACCGACAAGGGCTACTACTGAAGCTCTGACTGTTCCTGTGTCTGTTACTCCATTTGTTGTTCAGAATCGCATGCCTCATGGTTATCCATGGGGAATTCCAGATAATTTTGCACCCGAAGGTTTCAATCTTGGAACTCAAGAAGCTCCAGATGTTCAGACTACTGTTACTCCTGCACCTCCTATGGTGCATGCTGCTCCTGCTGCACCTCCTTCAGTGAATTTGGTTTCATTTGTTAATGATGATGTGTGTCGTCCTTTTCCTCCACCAAGTGAAGACTTGGGTCTTTATGACAGAATGCATGATTTTCAAGAGCAGTTTTACAAGATGCAGAGGGAGATGAAGGCCCTTAAGGGAAAAGAGTTATTCGGGAAGAATGTGAATGAATTATGCTTAGTCCCGAATGTTAAAATACCTGCAAAGATTAAGGTCCTGGAGTTTGAAAAGTACAAGAGAAACACTTTCCCTCGTGCTATCTGGTAATGTATATAAGGAGAATGTCTACCCATACCGATGATCAGCGTCTGCTGATTCACTTTTTTCAGGATAGTTTGACCGATGATCCGCTAAAATGGTATACGAGTTTGGATAGTGTCAATATCCATACATTCAATGACATGGGAGAAGCATTTATCAGACAATACAAACACAATGTCGACATGGCGCTTGACCGTGATCAACTCAAGGCCATGGTTCAGAAAGACAGGGAGTCATTCAAAGAATATGCGCAGAGATGGCGTGAGATGGCCGCCCAAGTGATTCTTCCCAAGTAAGAGAAGGAGATGACTAAGATTTTCTTGAATACTCTGGGTGCTTTCTACTATGAGAGGATGGTAGTGAGTTCCCCAAGTGACTTTACTGAAATGGTAGGCATGGGTATCCGTTTAGAAGAGGCTGTAAGAGAGGGCCATTTAACTAAGAGTGAAGGACCTGGAGGTGCAAAGAAGCCATATTATGGGTTTACCAAGAAGAAGGAACGGGATACAAGTGATGTTATGCAAGAGAGGAGGGTTAGTACTCCTAGAAGAAATTATCAGCGTCATCAGCAAGTCGCCTCAGTTACTCCACTTATTGGAGTAGCACCAACCACCGTTGCTTATCAGAGACCATCCCAACAGGGGAATCAATGGTATAATCATAGAAGGGAGAGTTATGACCTTATTCCTATGAGTTATACAAAGTTACTACCGACATTGATTCAGAAGAAGTTGGTTCAGACCCGACCGCCTCCCGCTGTACCATCACCATTGCCTTGGTATTACAAAGCAGACCAAACATGTGCTTTTCATCAGGGAGCACAAGGGTATAATGTTGAGAATTTCTATCCTTTGAAGACTGAGGTGCAAAAATTGGTGAAGTCTGGTATTCTATCTTTCAATTATGTGGGCCCTAATGTGAAAGATAATCCTTTACCCAAACATGGAGGAGCGAATACTGTGAACATGGTGGCCGGTTGTCCAGGCAACTTCCGGATTTTTGATATTCATCTAGTTAGAAGAGATTTGGTGAAAACGCATACAGGCCTTTATGAATTTAGCTACTCTATGCATTACCATTCCAGTTGTGCTATTTGCAGTACAGACATACAAGGTTGCGATAAGATAAAGACTGATTTGCAGGAGATGATGGATGAGGGCCTCACCCACATAATCGGGCCTAGGTCAGAGTATGAAGAGGAGGTGAACATGGTTTCTAGATGTCCTGGAGAGTTCAGAATTTTTGATGTGGAGCACATGAATGAGGATCTTGTATAATTGCATGCTACTTTCTGCCACATGGCTGGTCAGGTGGATCATCAGTATCAAGATTACAGGTCAGAGGGATGATTACCATGAAGTTGATATGATTGAGTTTTGTTTGGCTGAGGAAGAACCGGATGATGAGTATGCCTCTGCAGATGAGTTCTTCTGCTCAGATGAAGATTTGTTTTCCAGAGATGACTCCATAATGACTGATTATGTTGAAGAAGGGGTAAACATCATTGTGCCTTGTTTTGGTGCACCCGCCCATTTTGAAGTCGAGTATCATAACAAGTTGGCTATTACTCCATTGATGATTAGTTTGTCGGGTCCTGTCCCATACAAGTCAGATAAGGTTGTACCCTACAAATATAACACTACAATCTTAGAGGATGGCGTGGAAGTTCCCATCCAGCCAATGCCTGATCTTGGAAATATTGCTGAGACTAGCAGAGTGACCCGCAATGGTCATGTATTTGCACCAGTTATTCGTGGAGATGTTAGCGCTAGAAAGAAACTTGCTGAGAATGTTGAACCCAAGAAGGTTACGGGTGAATCTAGTGGAGCTATGTTAGAGAAAGAAGTGGATGATATTTTAAAGGTAATCAAGATGAGAGACTACATAATTCTAGATCAGCTACTGCAGACTCCTTCAAAAATATCTAACTTGGCTTTATTGATGAACTCCTCTGATCATATAAAAACTTTGATGAGGGTATTGGACCAAGATTTTTTAGAAAGTGACATGCCTATAGACCAATTCAGTAGTGTAGTAGGGAATATTACATCATGTAATAACCTGAGTTTCTGCGACGATGAAGGAGGGAATCACAAAGGAAGCTGCCTCAACCCACTTCGTAAAGTAATCAATTGCTACTAGGATGAAACAATTCCCGTTGGACGCAGTAGGTCTGATCTCGCCGATCATGTCGATGCCCCACATTGCAAAAGGCCAAGGAGCTGTCAAGACATTCAAAGGAACTGGAGGTATATGCACCTTATCATCATACACTTGGAACTTATGACAGGTCCGAGAATGCTGATAACAATCGACTTCCATAATAGACCAATAATATCCTGCCCGTAGGATTTTCTTTGCCATGGTATGTCCACTGGAATGAGTTCCGAAAGTACCTTCATGTAACTCTACCATAATCCTTTCTGCCTCGTTTTTATCCACGCACCGCCGTAAAGTTGAATCATGGTTATGCTTGTAAAAGATGCCATTGCTGTGAAGAACTTTGCCGTGAATCACCTCAGAAACTTTTTATCGTTAACAGATGCACCCTCGGGGTACTCTTGAGCCTCAAGATACCTCTTTACCTCATGAAACCAGGGTTTATCTGCTACATCTTCAGTCTCGATGTCACAGCAATGTGCGGGTTCGTCCAACCTCTCAATGGTAATCTGGGGAGCCTCATTGTCCCACCTGAACTTGAACATAGAAGACATCATAGCTAGCGCGTCCGCCAACTGATTCTCCTCTCTTGGGAAATGTTCAAAGGTTATCTCCTCAAAGTGTGGGAGAAACGTCAGTACATACTCTTTGTAAGGAATAAGATTTGGGTGTTTCGTATCCCACTCGCCTTTGATCTAACTGATCACTAGAGCGAAATCTCCGAATACACTCAAGAACTTAATCCTCAAGTCAATAGCTGCTCGAAGGCCCATGATGCACGCTTCATACTCCGCCATGTTGTTGGTGCAGTTAAAACATAATCGGGTGGTGAACGGAGTATGACAACCTTCAAGAGATATGATTATGGCACCAATGCCATTACCCAAAGCGTTTGAAGCTCCATCAAAGTACATAGACCATCGGGATCCCTCCTTAGGTCCTTCATTCGGTCCAGGTTTTTCACAGTCAGTCATAAACATGATGCTCTCATCCGGAAACTCGAAATTCATGGATTGGTAATCATCCACTGCCTGATGCACCAAATGATCTGCTAATACACTCCCCTTGATTGCTTTCTGGGTTGTGTACTGGATGTCATACTCGGTTAAGATCATCTGCCATCTTGCCATTCTTTCGGACAAGGCAGGCTTCTCGAAGATATACTTGATTGGGTCCATTTTTGATATCAATAGAGTAGTGTGAGTCAGCATATACTGTCTCAGTCGACGAGCAGCCCATGCCAAAGCACAACAATTTTTCTCAAGCAACGAGTATCGGGTCTCACAGTCGGTAAACTTTTTGCTAAGGTAGTAAATAACATGCTCTTTTCGGCCAGACTCGTCATGCTGCCCCAGCACGCACCCCATTGAATTATCGAGTACTGTCAAGTATAAGATCAAAGGTCTTCCTTCGACTGGAGGCATTAGAATTGGAGGCTCTTGGAGATATTCTTTGATCCTTTCTAAAGCGACCTGACACTCATCATTCCACTTTACCACTTTGTTGTACCCCAATTTTTGCCCCTAAGATTCCCCTATCATATCATGTCAACATGATCATAACAAAATCACATTAGGGTTGGTTCTTCCTCTTTTTTCTGTCTCCTATATTTAAGTTTGCTCTTGAGGAGTCTCCAAGCACCTTAGTTGTGTATTTTGTATATGCGTTGATAATTAACCTCTAACCGAAATACAAAAAATATTTGTCTTTGTCTTTGCAAAATTGTGTTTTGTAGGTACCGAGTCAAAGCATCCGACAAATAAGGTTTTTCGGTACTATTTCCCTAAAATCTCTATTTTCAATGAAAAAAATAATAATAATTAAAAATTTTCATTTTTGTTTTCCTGTACAATCGATTGCTCCCATAGTGCAATCAATTACATAGTGTATTGTGCACAATATTTGAGAAAAGTGTATTTTTAGCCTTCAAAAATATTTTTTTTTAGTATGTATAGACACATACATGTTATGTGTCGACCCATGCAAGAAAATCAATTATGTAATGTGTCGAAAAGGCAGTATGTATTGACACATACGTGTTATGTGTCGACTCATCATGTTTTGTATAACTAGCATGTGTCGACACATACATGTTATGTGTCGACTCATGCAAGTTGATTGATTTTGTATTGTGTCGAAAGGAAGCTTGTATCGATCCATAGAGGCTTGTGTCGACTCATCCTGTTTTGTATAACTAGCATGTGTCGACACATACATTTTATGTGTCGACTCATGCAAATTGATTGATTCGGTATTGTGTTGAGATGGCAGCTTATATCGATCCATAGAAGCTTGCGTCGACTCATGCTATGTTATACAACAAGAATGTGTCGATGCATACGACTCTTGTGTCGACTCATGATGTGTTATACAACTAGAATTTCTCGATGCATACAACTCTTATGTCGACTCATAGCAGCAAAACACACGTGATTTTTGAAAAAAGCCAGCAATTTCAAAATTGTCATCTTTTTTGCTCCAATTTTTCTGCATAATTTGAAAATTATATCATTAATTTAATTTTTGGCTCCAAGAATCAATTACCAAATTATCATTAATCCCAATACTAAACTCTATAAATAGATCCCTCATCTCATTCAAATTTCAAGCTTTTGATAGCCAAACTCATGTTGCTAAAAAATCTCTCAATTCTCTCCATCTACCAAATTCACTCAAAGCTCCATTTTCAAAAAAAATGATAGTAAGCTTTGCATTGAAGCTTACTAATCTTTGAGCTAAAATTTCAACCAAACACTTTTTCTTCATCAATTCTCTACATCCAAGCTTTGGTAATTGATTCTTGTGGTTGAATTGAAGCAAATTCTGGAAGTTGTTTGATAATTCTCTAATTCTACCTTTGGTAAGTTGGATCATCATCTTTCACAATGTGATCTCTTGTGGATTTCTGGTTTTGATTCATTGAGCACTGTTTTATGATTCCATTAGTGCTATTTTCTCATAATTTTATGGAATTTTCATTCTCAATTGGATCCATGATCATAAGGTGTTTGATGAAAAGTTGGAACAAGAACTTGATCCTTGAAATGTTGTTTTCTACTGATTTTAACAGGTTGCAATCAATTGTTGCAACATTGCAATCGATAGTCACAGAAAATTGATTTGAAAAAAACTACACTGATGCAATTGGTTGCTGTTTAAGCACAATTGATTGTAACAGTGCCAAAAATACTTTTTCTTCCTTATTTTGGGGTTGTTTTGACTCAAATATTTTTTCTGCTCACTCTCTTTGATGGATAATTTAGATTACAATTTTAAATATCCAATTTGTCTTTAAACTCAATGGACTTTGTGATGTAGATGAAGTTGGATAAATGTTCATCAATTCAAATCTACCTAAGAGTGAATTATTTAATTCATTTTTGGTGCTTTGGATTAATGATATGTTTAGTGCTTTAATCCATCTAGAGGAGTGGTTGAATTAAAAGATGAAAGAATTTTGAGATGGTGATCCAAATTAGCTTATCATTCCCCTCCCTCCTCATCTTATCCCTTTCTTTTTTTAATTGTGCTACATGTTAAGGGATGGTGATCTCTATATCATTTACCCAAACATGAAGTACATAGATTGCTATTGACCAGCCTTAAAATAGGTGGGACTTCTACATAAGTCCACTTACGATTGCTTAACATAGCGCTAAATTTTGTCCCGATTAGAATAAATGATCATTCTTGGCCCAAACTTATGATTGTAAGCCCAAGTATGTTAATTTGATCTCTTTGATCCAATAACCTTGAGATTCATTGTGTGGAGGCTTTGGTTCTACCAATCCTCTAATGGATCTACAACACCTTTGGTCAACGCGGATCACTTAAACATCGTTGATCATTAAATGTTACTTTTGAGGATTCCAAAATGGATGATATACTTGACAAAAAGAAAACACAACTTGTTGTGTGGAGGCTTTGGTTCTACCAATCCTCTAATGAGTTCCAAATGCAAGTTTCAAGATGGTCATCCAACTAACCACTAATTTCTAACAATTGACTTTACTTTATGATTTTATTTTTTATGCTTTATGTACCATTTAATTTAAGCATTTACATTTCATGCCATTTTATATTTTTGCTCACTTGAACATTTACTTTTATGTCATTTTTATTTTGCTCACTTGAGCTTTTCTTTTCCTTTTAAAGACACCTAATAATCAACATGAACCATAAAAATCTTTAATGATACTTGGACTATTTTTTACTATCCTTGGTATTATGGAGTATTGGACTTAGGATTAGAGACCTTGGCCTATCTTGGAGACTTTGCGACTTTATTTGATATTTTGTCTGGAGTTCTTGAGGTTTACCTCAAGACATTGGGTTGTTTGTTTGTTTTGTGTGCAGGTTATTGTGATTACATACTTTGTTTGTAATCTGGAATTCACCCGTATACAGCCGTTACTCTGCCCAATTTTTTGTGAAGACTTAATACACTTGAAGTTTGGTTCTCTCAAGAGGTTTTGTATCTTTGCTTGCTTGGTTTCAATCCGAAGAATGGGAATTCTATATTGACTCATAATGTCAAGTTTAGGCTTCTTGTTGGTTAGATGGTTCTTATCCCTAGCTTTTACCTCATGCTTTAGGATAGTCTCTTCATCTCCTCCCATCTTCTTTAATTTCAAAAATCTTCTCCCTCCTTTTAAAAAATCTTCTTATTTCTAAACTTGAAACATTTTCATAATAAACTTGGGCTTAGGTCCATGCATTTTCAAAACATTTTCATAAATAAATTTCAATCAATTTAATAATACCTTGACATTTTTGTGAGAAGACTAAAAGTCAATCAATCTCATTTCAAACCATTTTTGCCACTTTGGCTTTTTATTTTAAAAATTTTCTTAAAAGATTAGACTCTTGTCAATCCATGTAGTGATGCAAACAACTATACTTCTACAATATGTAGTAAAGAGAGATATTTTCCACTTAAGTGTTGAGTGATGCATTGTTGATTTTAAAATCCAAGCCATATCCTCCACTTTGAGATGATGCAAATTCTCCTTCCTCATGATTGTGGGTGGTAAGTATGTTTTCCACACGGACAATGACGATGATGTCTTATCTCATAAAATTAACCAACACACTTGTGCTTCAAATTTTTAAAAGAGGAACTACGTGTACCCTGATCCCCTATTGCACAAAAGGTGGTACGTAGGCACTAAAGGTTTGCAACCGCGGCGGGTGCAAAAATCATAAAAATATTTCTTTTCTCACCTCCACCATCCATTTTATATACAACACATTTTTATAGCCAAAATATACAGATTTTCAAAGAGGTTCCCGTGGAGTACCTTAGATGTTTAGGGTGCTAATACCTTTCCTTTGCATAACTAACCCCCTTACCTTGAATATTTCCCCCTTTTTTGGGTTATTCGCTCTTTTTCCATTCCTTTGGAAACAATAAAGCGCGGTGGCGATTTTATTTTGATTTGTATAAAGTCTAGTCAATCCAATGGCTTAGTCTTGAACATTTATACCGCTACACACTTGATCTTTCTTCAGCAGCTTGAAGATTGGCACACAAGTAGCGGTCAGATGTGAAATGAATCGGGCAATGTAGTTCAGACGTCCCAAAAAGCCTCTGACTTCTTTTTCCATTTGTGGAGCTAGCATTTCCTGTATAGCCTTCATCTTTGCAGGATCCACTTGAATACCTTTATCATCAACAACGAAACCCAGCAGCTTACCAGACCTCACCCCGAAGGTGCACTTGTTCAGGTTTAACCTCAGTTTATACAACTTCAACCTGTTAAATAGCTTCTGAAGATGGTCAAGATGTTCTTCCTCAGTCTGGGACCTTGCAATCATGTCGCCAACGTATACCTCAATCTCATGGTGAATCATGTCGTGGAACAAAGCGACCATGGCGCGCTGATACGTTGCCCCAACATTCTTCAACCTGAAAGGCATTACCTTGTAACAGAAATTTCCCCACTACGTAACGAAGGTTGTTAACTCCATGTCCTCGGGATCCATCTTAATCTGATTGTAACCAGAAAAACCATCCATAAAGGAGAAGATCTTATGCTGCACGGTGTTGTCATCCAGAACATCAATATGAGGCAGAGGGAAATCATCCTTGGGGCTCTCCCTGTTCATATCCCTATAGTCCACATACATCCGAACCTTACCATCTTTCGCTGGCACCGGAACCACGTTGGCAACCCACTGCGGGTAAGAAGTAACTTCTAGAAAACTGGCATCAAACTGTTTCTTGACCTCAGCTTTGATTTTCTTATACATCTCTGGGCGCATTCGACAAACTTTCTGCTTCACTGGAGGACAATCTTCTTTGGTTGGCAAGCGGTGTACCATGATATCAATATCCAACCCAGGCATATCTTCATAAGACCAGGCAAAGATCTCAACATAGTCACGCAACATTTGTATTAACCGTTGCTTGACACTAGACTCCAGATTTGCACCGATCTTGACCTCTTTCTTGTCTTCTTCTGTACCCAGATTTACTGTCTCCACTGGCTCTTCATGCGGTTGTATGGCCCTCTCTTCCTAAAGTAACAGTCTAGCAAGTTCCCCGGGAACTTCACAATCATCCTCACCTTCGTCCTCGGCTTGGTTGTTCGGATTTTCAAAGTCATAACTGGAAGTAGCAGAGTCGTTATCAATGGGACCCAGAGTGGATGTGGACCTGTATTATGATATGTGTGTGTAAGACAAATAGCTGTTTAATAAAGTTCAAGATAGAAAGGAAAAAACAAGGAGCACAAAATTTGTAATGCAAGAAAACATCCAATGTTTTATTGATGATATATGAAAATGACAAATGATAAGCCCTCACAAACAAAGCCAAGGTGCCTCGGGCAAGGCACCGGTCTTTAAAGTTTCAAGTTGTCTGTTACAAATCTCAAAAACAAAAGTCTATTACTGTGTAATAAAAGAAACGAGCACAAAGTCCTTCGCCGTCCAATTTTTCAAGCCACCGTCGGTAGTCGGGTAAATCCAGCTGTCGAACTCTGACTCTTCTTCATCGTCTTCAATTTCATTCACTTCCGGATTACTGATACGCAGGGGAGGTCTTCCAATCCGTGCGCGCCAAACAACCCTTTGAGATTCTACAGTAAAACCCAAACTAAACTTGTCAGTCTTGTGTGCAAAGTCAGGGAGTTGGCCCCAATTTGCACACCCACCTCTTTCAATAACAGCCCTGACATCCTTGAGGGAAGCCATCTTCATCGTAGATTCTTCAACAACAGTTTCAGTCGACGCCAGAGTCTGGGGGACCTCTTCAATGTTCTGGAACGGGGTTTCAATGAACTCCCCATCCATCTCCAGATACCGAAAAGAGTTAAGGTGGCTCACCATATACTCCTCCTCTCCTTGTACTGTAACAATCTTCCCCTTCACAGGATATTTGAACATCTGATGGAGCGTAGAAGTCACTGCCCCAGCCTTATGAATCCACGGGCGACCCAACAAACAAGAATAAGATGGCCGGATATCCATCACATAGAACGTAGATGCAAAAGTCTGAGAGCCAACTTTAATAGGGACGTCCACCTCCCCGTGTACCATCCTTTTGGACCCGTCAAAGGCCCTAACCACAATATTACTTGGCTTCAGAACCAACCCTTCACAGTCCATCCGATCTAATGCTTTCTTGGGTAAAACATTTAATGAGGACCCAATATCCACCAGCACGTGGGCCAGAGTAGTGCCCCTGCACTCGATCGAGACATGCATGGCGTCATTATGATTTCTTCCTTTAGCAGTCAGATCTGCGTCGGAGAAACCCAACCCGTTGTCAGCAATCAAACTAGCCACACAGTCTTTGAATTGATCAGCAGATGTTTCCTGCGACACATGTGCAGTTTTAAGGAAAGCAATTAAAGCCTTTGCATGGGCTTCCGAGCACAACAATAAGGATAACATGGAGATCTTCGACGGGGTTTTCCCCAGCTGTTCGACTATGTTGTAGTTGCTTTTCTTAATAATCTTCAAAATTTCCTCTATCTCCTACCTAGAGGTTTCAATAATGACTTTCTTAGGCGCCTCCGTCCGGGCAGGCTCACCTGTAACTTTTTTGCCCCGAGTGTCAGATGACTCGGCGACAGGAGTGATGACTGGCTTTTGAACAGTCGGGGGGGAAATCTCAAGAGAGAAGAGTCTTCCACGTCTAGTGATCTTTCTAGATCCGAAAATGTTGCTGACATCAACATCAGCCTCTTCAACCTTCAAGTCTTGTTTGATCCCATGATAATACACATCGGCCCCATAGTGCCACGGGACAGCCTTATCTGAAGTGTAAGGGACATGACCAGGAATAGTAATGATCAACGGAGCAAATCTCATAATGGATGTAATCCTAACAGGCTTTCTCGAGGAAGCCTTGGAAGGATTGGCGGAAATGGTTATTATGGAAACATCTTCAACGGGAATCAATGGAATCAAATTCTTCTCGAACAAGATCTATTTGTTATCCATCAGGCGTTGAACAGTTGACTTCAATAAATGGAAACCAGCAGGTAGGATTGAACATAGCTGGAAACCTTCGCAACAGCCCGGAAATAAACCGATTGATAATAGATTCTTCTTTACTATCATCAACGGAGTATAAATGTCTTCCACGGAGGTCACAAATGAATCATCGTCCACAGAATTTACTCTATGCTTGGGCATAGGAGCAGTCATGACATTAGGCTTTTCTGGTGCGTCAAACTCAATTTCTTTAGCTTCAATCAAATCTTGCACCTTATTCCTCAAGGCCCAGCAATTATTGGTATCATGCCCTGGGCTATTAGAGTGATAGGCACATCGGGTGTTCGGATTATATAGCAGAGAGGTGTTACTGGGATTCTTCGGAGCTTCCCTCAGAGTTACCAGGTTGGTCTTTAATAACTTCGGTAAAATTTGAGATAAAGTCATATTGAGCCGAGTATACTGTCTTTGCGGTCTCTCTACTCTTTGTTGATTGGTGCATTCTGGGGCAACAGTGGGTTTTGATATTACTACCGCATTAACTGCTTGGCAGCGTTCAGGTCGGCTTTGGCTCCTTGAGCTGTAAACTGCATTAGATTATTTCTTGAAAGGCTTCTTTTCAGTACTTGATGAAGCACCTTTCTGTATCTTGCCACTTCTGATACCAGCTTCTACCCTCTCCCCAGTCATAATCAATTCAGTGAACCCAGACGATGAACTACCGATCAAATGATTGAAATATGGACCAGATAAAGTCCCAAGAAACATATCCACCAACTCCCTATAAGATAAAGGGGGTTTTACTCTTCCAGCCAGATCTCTCCACTTCTGAGCGTACTCCTTAAAACCTTCGCTCGCACCCATAGACATACCCTGAAGTTGAGTACGCGTGGGAGAAAGGTCGACATTATACTGGTATTGCTTGTAAAAAGCGGTAGCAAGGTCCTGCCAGTTGCGGACATTAGCTCCTTCCAATTGATAAAACCATTCAAGCTGAGTCCCTGACAGACTATCTTGAAAGAAATGGACCCACAGATTCCTATCAGCAGTGTAGGGTTGAATTTTCCTAACGTATGAGTGGAGGTGGAGCTTTTGGCAGGACGCCTCATCGTACTTAGCAAAAACCAGAGCCTTAAACTTGTGAGGGATCACCACCCCTGATGCTAACCCCAGATCTCCAAAATCCAAACTTGGGACCTTCTAAATCTCCATAGCACTTAGTTGGTCTTCAAGTTATTTGTACCTATTCTCAGCAGGAGGGTACTGTTCATCATCAAAATCAGTGTCATTATCAGAGACCACAGGACTAGGACCCTTTCTTTCCTATTGATTCTCTCCTCCTCTAGATGAATGAGATAGATCAGCTTCCTGTCGCAACCTATTTCCAAATCTGTGACCCATATTCAGGAGGACCACTTTCTTCTTCTTCTCCTTCAGGATATGAGTCTTCAAATCCTGTTTTCCTTTGGCCAAGTTCAAGATCATCTCCTGGAATTGAGCATTCTGAGCTTGAAGAGCTTTGATGGCTTGATCAGTAGGCATTTCAGAAGACATTTTATGCTGAAATAAACAGCGAAGAAGATGAGAAAATTGTAATTGTACATGTGATGAGGTGCATGATAATGGAATGCATATGAAATGATTTCAAAGACTTAGGGAGATTCAAATTTGTAAGCCAAAATAAAACACACTTTATTAGATTAAACTTGTAACAATGTTTAACAATGCCTTCAAGGCGTTACAAAAGAAATAAACTGAAAAGAAAATCTAAACTAAAAAACAATAAAAGACATCAGAAATACCATGGTCGTTTTCCCTTCGTGCTGACATAATCGTTGATTGTCCTCTCATTCTCGAGTTGCCTCGTGAGCTTCAAGATCTTCCTTTCCTACTCATGATACTTCTCTCGGTAGGTATCCCTTTCTTCCTTTAACTGGATCCAAGATCTATTCAATGCCACAAGATCAGTAGGCATATAGGGATAGAGGACTGTATAAGGAACACCCTCTTCATTAGTATGCTCTACAATCACCAGAAAAACAGCTTCATAAGGCATTCCCAACTTCTTAGCACAGGCTCGAACCCACTAGAGATAAGGTTGCATCGGGATAGAAGTCGTCAGTCCTAGCTCTTGAGGGTCAGACCTGCTCACCCTGCCCCAGGCTCGTATAAACCTTCGGCGATGCTCATTAACGTCCCCTTTGTAGTCATAGACAATGTCTGTAAGAAGCAGCTCATGAGGATCGTCTCTCCGAGCTCGTCCAAACTGTCGTAGATCCAAGCAAGGACTATATGTTTTCCCCCTCTAATTCCAAGCAAAGGGACATTAGGGTATTCCCCACATCGATCAATGACAGCTACTCTTTCCATATCTTTAGAACTCCAAAGGATGTCCGTATGAGCAAGGGACATGATTATGTAAGCCCAACTTACACCTTCCTCATTCTTCAATACAGACTTGGGGAGGTGCGAAATAAACCACCTCGCCAGAAGTGGTGTTCAACACATAAGGGTCCCCCTTCTTCGCACAGTACAGGTATAGAGAGCATGTAGGATATCACCCAGAAGAGTAGGCACTGGGTTACGAGACATGAAGATCTTAACTGCGTTCACATCTATGAAGGAATATGGATACGGGAAAAGAACCAAGCCGTAGATGAGGAGAGTCAAGATGTCTTCAAATGCTTGAAAATCCAAGTTATTCCAGAACTGTTGAGCTTGGTCCATTAGAAACTTAGCCAAGAAACCTTTAACCCCACTCCGTGTATCCCAGTTAGATACTACATCATCCCTTTTTAGATGTAAGGCTGAAGCAATATCCTCAGGTCGAGGAACCTCCTCCAAACCTGTGAAGGGTGTTTGCTAGAGGATAGATATGCCTAGTAAATCAGAAAACTCCTCCAAAGTAGGGACTAGCTGATAATCCGGGAAGGTTAAATAGTGATGCAACAGATCAAAGAATTGGAACAACATGCTCATCATTTGCTCATCCAACTTTGAAGTGACCAGGCTAAGGAGATGACCATGTCTTCTAACAAATGAAGAAGTATCAGGAACTTTTGAGACTAACTCTCTCACCTGAGAAGGTATCTGCACGAAGTTGACTCGAATGGTATTTCTGCGCATAGAAGCCATAATCTGCAAAACAAAACAAAGTTGAATCCCCTCGGTCTTTGAAATGGTTAGTACAATGCAGTATGCATGCTATGTCGTGATGCATGGTGTCATGATAAAACACACAACAGGTATAGCAGGTAACAAACATGGTAAAGTCACACAATAACCCTTAAGTTTAGGCTTGCATGGAGTCTAGGTACTACCCTCTTGAAGTTCAGTTGGTTTTAACCTGTCCTAATAATAGTAACCAGGTTCTAGAGGTTCTCAATATCACTAACCATCCTCCATCGGTCATGGTTTCAGCTCACGCAATATTTTCTTGCGGCCGAAACTATTTCGAGAGTATGGTCTCAATGATGTAGTATCGAGTATCAACCAGTTCCCAGCTCTATGCCGAGGCCGGCTATCTCACTACTTCCTATGGCCAAGTTGGTCAATTATAGGTTCTAAGGTTAGTTGATGCTTAACGACCCATATAGCAGCCCCGTATTCTCCTTGTTCCTCCACAAGGGATACCGGTACCAACTAATGTGCCACATCAACATAGCTACTACTTCAACCGTATTGGTCTACATCGTACAGTTCCCTCACAGTTTATTGCTACTTACCTAACAGGTGTTCCCCAGATCCGCGTTAGGATCTATAGTAACTCCGATACAAAGCCCACAAAAATAAAGCACTCAAATCAAACAATAGAAGCAATATGATGAACTAATCTTAAGGTATACCCCACTTATTAATTCCCCAGCAGAGTCGCTAGTTCTGTGATACGGTGGCAGAACCGGAACTGTTTGAATGCTGGTTTGCGTTTTGTGTTAGTGTTTGCAAAATGTCGCGGTAAGAAAGAGTCGCCACCGACTTTTATTTTATCTAATTGGAAAGGAAAAAAGCACAGAAAAATTCCTTTTTCGAGATATTCTGAGTACGGGGGGTAGATTATAGAAAGGGAAGGTATTACCACCCTTTCTATCCGTAGCTATCTACGGGCTCTTAGATACTTACTCATCATTTTCAAAATTGCTTCTGTGTTTGTGTGATTTGAAAAGTTTTTGTTTGACTTCGATTTAACCCTTGCGTTTGTCTTCAAGAGTGTTACGAAGTGTTTTAGAAAACTTTGTTTGAAAGGAGTGTAAGTGTGAAAAAGTTTGTTTGGATTGAGAAAGTACTTAAGAACTAATCTACCTACTCAAAAAAAAGAATTGTTCTATGTTCGTTTCTTTTAGATAACGCTATCCTACTATTAGTGAGTAGGTAGCACCGTCGTTGGAGTTTTAAGGGACAATTCGAAAAGGGACGTACGATCACTAAAGCAATGTTAGGACGTCTTAGTAATAACTCTAATGTATTAAGATCAATAATCGAGGCAATAATTCTGAGGCAACCGTTACGAGGCAACTTTGATCTTTGAGACAAAAGAGCGACGACTAAAATATCCTATACTCAATGACCGTTTACCGAAGGCAACCGAAGTGGGAGTATACCCTAGGGGTGCGCATGTGCGAGTGATTTGATTTCAAGTTTATTATCCTTGCACATTTAGGGTTTGCTAACTGTTTTAAAGTTAATCATACATTCTTGTCATGCAACCCTAATTATTCATACATCTAACAGTTAATATTTTGCGGAATTTAAAGTGCGGAAAGTAAAGCTACGCTATTACAATGCTTCAGGTATTTACATAGCCAAAAACAAACCCTTAAAAAAACGATAAATGAAAGTAAAAGGTCCTAATTAATCTATTACAACTTGTGAGCAATTACATCAATATGGTAAAAATACTAATAATGCGCGACCGAGGATATTAAGAACAATAAGAAATTAGGGTTTTGACCCCTTCTAACCTAATTGGAAGAAAAAATTGTTTTTTGTTGTTTTTGATTATTTTTAAGAAAAAGAATATGGTTTTTTAAATTAAATACAAAATTAATTAGTTAATTAAATTAATTAAAGAATATAACTAATTTTAACCTATTTTGGTGTTTTTGGTTATTTTTAAGAAAAGAAAATAGAATTTAATTTAGACAAAAACCCTAATTTTTAATTGTTTTTAATTTATTTACAAAACAATTAAAGTTACCTAAAATTAAATAACCTAATTAAATTAATTAATTTTGTTTTTAAAAAAATAAATATCCTAAATTTGATTGGATGAAAATATTTTTTGTGACTTTTTTGATAAAAAGAATATTAATTTGTGTTAGCAAAACAAATAAATAAATGAAATTAAACAAAATATAAAAAGGAAAAAAAGAAGAAAACTGGGCCTGAAAGTAATTTTGGAGGGTGTGTATATCAAAGTCTGGGCCCAAGAAAATAAGGTCCACGTTGACCTTTTGAATCCTATGCTTTGCTTTGACCAAGGCCTTTGGTGCTCCTTCATCTAATGTCCTTAGATCTGGCCATCTGGACACTTGGCTGGCTGGATAACGATGGACCATAGTTGTCATCCCACATGTGCGCGTATGTGATCACTGAAAGAAAAAACATATGAAATAATTGGGGGGACCTGGGATTCGAACCCAGGCCCTGATGCCTTTTGCACTCACCTTGTAACCAATTGCGCTAGCTTTGTTAATTGTTCATATAATAAACATAAAAAATAATATGGGAAAACAAAAAAATATTAAATTCAACGTGCGAATTTTTAAACATGCGAATGGTTGCTTGCCACGATATCTTCTTCTTCCTTGCTCCATTGGTAAAAGTCACAGACTTTTACCTACGACCGTTTGTCCATAGCTACAGACCCTGCCATTCTTAAAATCAAACACAAGTGAGATAAATAACTTTTAAGGCCATGAATTAACTCGTTTGGACCTTCTGAGTGTGATGGTGCCCCTTTCATGGCCCAATTTCACCTGTACACAAAGATCCTAAATCGAGCCTAAAAAACCTAGCAATGGTGAAATCTTATACAGTCCATAAAAATGCAAATAAACGTTCCAGATAGCTTGCAAATGTGATGGTGAACAAGAATATGTGATTAGAATGTGATGAATATCCAAGAATAAAAGAATCAGTTTTGGAAATATGGGCAAACTGTGGGGTCGTGGGGGCGAATTCTAGGCACTAGCGCGCTTGTTTTTTATTGGTACTGCTTGCTTGCACTCCCAGGAAGCGAATGGGATGGTTAGGAAGCCTTGTAATTGCCTGGAACTATGAATTCGACTCAGCACTTTTTGTGATTTTTTTCAAGTTTGGTTCTTGTTCTTGCGCCTCTCTAACCTCTTGTTTTAGGTCTGCAAATGTTCCTTATGTATTGAGGATTGGATTAGGGTTGTCAAAGTCCATTCAATCTTTGTCCATTATTGATTTTGATCTTGATTTGATTTCCTTAAAAATCCTTCCAAAAATAGGCTAAAACCAATATTTTTGTGCACACCAAGGCCTTGCACGAAGTCAATCTTTTGCTAGCTGGATATAGGACCTGAAACATGCACAATATCTTGAGATTTCAATGTTTTGGATTTTCTCATGATTTGTTTTGATTAAAATAGATTTAATTCAAATAAAAAATAAAAAAAATAAAAAAAATAAGATAATGACAGGTGGAAAGAGCTAGGGCTCGTGGACCATGCTATCAACTTAAAACAAGTGCAAAAAGTTAGGCCCATTTAGCAAAAATTTCAATTTCAGGCATAGTTGACTTTTGACAATTTTGCAAAAATGGTCAACTTCACCAATGCATAAATTCCTCAATTTTGACTCTTCGACGGTGTTCTTGGACTTTTTAGAAATCTAGAGATGTCCTCTAAGCAACCCTTTTAGTCTAATCTCAATTTGGTATTCCATGTTCATGTATGAAGCTTTGACAAAAAAGGTGTTTTTGGTGACTTTTTAAAATGACCTATAATGTCAAAGTTCATAACTTCTTGTGAGTGCATATTTTAAACTTGGGAGATGAAGATGGATTGTACAGAATTTCATCCTCTTAAAAATGAGATTTGGATGGATCATTTCTCATAAAGTATGAGAAAGTTATGCTTGGTCAAAGTTGAGTTGACTTTTCCTACAAAATCCTAATTTAGCAACTTTTGGTTCTTGATGGATTATGAGCAATCCTTAATGAATCATTATCAACCCTTGATCAAATGATGAAATATACTTAAAAATGAGGATATTGACCGAAAATCTTGAAGTTTGACTGTATGTGGGCCACAGTTGACTTTTGCCCTAGCATAATCGATTTTGAGGCCTTTGAGCAATTGACTGGGCAAACTTTCTCTGCAAGGCTTGAAATTTGACATGGATGATCTTGAGAACATATTAGGACAATGCTGAGCATTTGGGATCCCTTGGACTCAAGTATCTTGATGCAATATGAAACCCTAATTTGAGGTAGACTGTCGTAGGAGAGAGTTTGTCTGGTCAACCCTTGGACTTCCTTGAGCAACTTAAGGATCTTTCTTGAAATGTATTGAGAAATATGAGAGGGCAAATTTTGGGGTACAACGGGCGGATTAGGAAAAAAAGGGAGTCTCGGTAGGCCAAAAACCCAAAAGGGCGGTCTAGGCAAAAATTAGAGACATAAACAGAATAAAATTTCCCGCTAAGTTAAAAACCCGCAAGCGAAGCTTAGGCAAAAGTCAGGGACTTTCTTGGCAAGTAACTGCATCAGACAAGACTTGATCGGTGAAGCAACAATCTTCTTGAATCCTTACCATACTTCAACGGAAGCTGCTGCTCAGGATTTCAAAAGTTATTAGAGGGGATAATGGTCATTGTATCTCAATGTATCTTTTCCATTATATATTACCATTTTCTGAACTTTGTAATTATCCATGCAATCTCGCAATTCGCAGAGTACCATTCTATTAATGAAATTTGAGCTTTTACCCAATTCTTTGTATTTCTTATTTTATTTATCTTGCAAAGACTCCATTTATTATTGATAATAACTTTCAAAGCAAAAAGATTAAATAACAAAATTGATTTTCAAAAAGAATTTACAATTTGCTTTTACTTTAAAATTGGTGATGCAAGAGAAAAACAAAAGTGGTGATCCCAGGAATCGACGAACTCCAGTTGTTTTGAGAAGTTTTATTTCCCGGTGATGATTTTATCAGGATGTTTTTGTTGAATTGGGGTTGTGGCTCCAGTGTCCCCAGTTAAGTTTTGGTTCATTTTTCTTCTTTTATGAATTTACATGTTATGAAGACTCAATCCAAGAATTCTTCAATGAAGGTTTTGCTTGTTTGATAGAAGTTATTTCTTCCCATAGAAGTTGGTACAATAATTACTCTCGAAGAACACATGTCTCTGGTTTCTCCAGTGAAGAACGTATATTCGTTTTCCCTTTAGGAATGTTGTGTTAACCTCCCCAATGAAGTCAGAACGAAATCCCTAGTTAATGTCTTGATGATGGAACATTATATGCCTTAGTGAAGTTTGTATGTTTTTTCTCTTTCAGAATGGGCCTGAATTCCCCAGTGAATGTTTTGGCGATTTGGTGTTCGTCTGCTTTACTTGAAATTGATTTTGTGATCCCCAGTAGAAGCGTTACATTTGAAAACATTTGTTTCCTCGTTGAAGTCCGAGTGCTATTCCCTGGTGAAGCCTGGAGAAGGATGTTATATCTCTGTATCTATACTACTTTTTCACTATGTTTTGTTTACTTCCAGATTATGTTTCTCCCCAGTGAGGTTAAGCCATGTAGTAGGATTTTATTCCCTTAGTTGGCGCTTACTTTTTCTAGGAATGTTCATCTTTGATGTGATTTAGCCGAGTGTTGTTTTTGCCCGAGTTGGTTTTTCCAGGTTACTCCCAGTGTTATATGTCTGTTTTGTCAGCATATGCACGATAGAACTCATACATTCATCCATACACCATGCATAGTTAAATTTGGAAAATCATTTCTCATTCACATTCGTTATTTTGTGGACGTATTGTCCTGTTTTGTAGAATTGTGTTGTCCTCTCTCCAATAGAGTGTCAATCATAAGCAGAAAGTGTATGTTCTTTCGATTTCCCCACTGAATTATCCCTCGTGGAAGATTTTTGCTCTATCCTTCCTGCACAACTCTTTATCTAGATGATTTGGGTTTCCCTCTGTGATACGGTGGCAGAACCGATTGTTTAATACTGGTTTGCGTTTTGCGTTTTTGTTCGTAAAATGTCATGGTAAGCAAGAGTCGCCACTGACTTTTATTTCATCCAACAAAGGAATAGGAAAAAGAACAGAAAAAACCTTTTTCGAGATGTTTCTGAGTACGGGGGTAGATTATAGAAAGGGAAGGTGTTACCACCCTTTCTATCCATGGTTTTCCATGGGCTCTTAGGTAGATACTCATTTTGAAAATTGCTTGTGTGTGCTTGCTTTAAAAAGCTTTGTTTTACTTTGTTTCTGTCCTCAAGAGTGTTACGAAGTGTTTTGAAAACTTAGTTTGAAAAGTTTGTTTGAAAGTGTATGGTGTAAAAAGTTTGATTTTGAGCAAGTACCTACTAGCATCTACCTACTCGAAAAAGGATTGTTTCTATTCTCATTTCCTTTAGACAACACCATCCTACTATTGATAAATAGGTAGCACCGTCGTTGGAATTTGTAAGGGTCAATTCGAAAGGGACGTAATGGTCATTGAAGGCAACATGTAAGGATACCTTAGCATTTCGAAGGGAGTGTCATTATATATTCGTAGGCAACATCGAGGGACAAGATCATTTCTCGTAGGTAACTCGAGGGACAGTAAGGGACTGTGATCTTTATGATGACTTTTAGATTAAGGGTTTTTTGCTAAGGGTATCCCTACGTTCAAGGGACATGACCATTGTTATCCGAGGCAACCAAGTGAGGCATACCCTAAGAGTGAGCATGTGCATGTGTTTGATTTCAGTTATTTAATCTTTGCACAATTAAGGTGATCTACTGTTTTAATTTTCAGTTTGTCTTTCCATACAATCCTATTAACATACATCTAAGCAGTTTATAGTTTGCGAAAATAAAATGCGGAAATTTTAAAGTCCTAGCTATTACAAGGCTTTTGCAGATACATAATAGTGAAGAGTGCGGAAAAGAAATCCTAAAACTGTTACATCCCAGAAGCAATTACATAATTAGAAAAAAATGCGAGAAAAGATAAATCTACGCTATTACATTGATAATGCGACTTATACAATTTTCCTAGAAATAAAAATGTAAAAGAATAAATAAAAAGAAATTAAGGAAAAATTAAAATCGAAAATTCTAAGTTAATGTTTTTGGTGTTTTTTGTAGAAAATAAATATAAGTTAATTAAAACACCTAATTCTAACTAATTTTAATAAATAAAAAGTTAATTAACTTAATTTATTAATAAATGAAAAAAAGTCAAAAATTCAGTTACTAACTAAAACCAAAACCTAATCCTAATTTGTTTGAATTAAAAAAAGGGTAGTTTTGAAAAAAATGGTTAATTAAAAAATCCTAGAACCTAATTGTTTAATAAAAAAAATATTAATTTCAAAAAAAAGTTAATTAAAATATCTAAATCCTAATTAGTTTTAATTTTAAAAAAAGTAAATTTTGAAAAAAAAAGGTTAATAAGAAAAAAGACCTAAAACCTAAAACCTAACTAATTTTAATAAAAAAAGTTAGTTTTGAAAAAAAAGATTTATGTGTAATATTTAATAATAAAGAATTAAATTTGCCAAAAAATAGATAGGAGAAGAAACATCAATGAAAAATAGGGTTAGAAAATAAAAATAATGCAAATGTCATGGGTGGTTGTTGAACCAAAATTAATTTAAAACCTAAAATTAAATTAAAAAAAGACCTAAAATTAATTATTCGAGTTAAGAAGGAAAAATCAAAGGTTTATGAATAATGTTACGTTTTATGAAAAAAGGGTTTTAAACAGAAAGAATGAAAATAAATAAAAGGATAAATATAGGAAGAAAACTAAAACCAATAGGGGTGGTTGTTGAACCCACACCCTTAGTCTCCTCAGGATGTCTGCCTTGCCATGAGTCATACATTGGTGGTTGTTCTATTTTGGCCATCAGCTTCTGTAATAATCCTGCATGGGATCCTGTCTAAATCCTTAATGGAGAAGTAGTGAGATGAATGCTTCTATGCCTTTTTGATCATGGAGATCAAACCAGCCTTACCCTTACTGGAGAAGTAGTGAGATGAATGCTTATGTGCCTTTTTGATCATGGAGATCAAACCAGCCTTATCCTTACTGGAGAAGTAGTGAGATGTGGGTTTGTGACAAGGGTGGCTTGTTTATAGTGAGATGGTGATTTGTAATAAGGATTTCAAGGTTTTAGGATTCTTGAAAGAATTTGATATTCTGACAGGGTTGTGGCAGAGGTTTTTTTCTTTGTCTCCCCTCCATTGTTTAAAAAGAATGAGATTATATAATGCAAATTAGAGCAAAGATATGGGCTTTGAATGTGCAATTGGGCCTCCAATGTTCACTTGAGTCCGTCACATTCCAGGATAAATCGCAGAGGCTTAAATGCAATTTTTGAAGTTGAAATACGATAACAAAATGTAGCCGACATCGAGAACTAACTCCTGTCCGAAAATAGGCTCAATCAGATAAACGGTGAATTAGTTATGAAGTTTTGAAGTTTCAGCTCAGACAAACTTATTTTGAGGTCTAGTGTCGACTTTGACACGTTCTTCAATAAAAAACTGGTATTGATCGGAGCATAATCCAGTTTTGACTTTTAAAGCAAAGTTGTAGATCTCTGAGTCAGTGACCTTGTGTAAAAAGATGGGCCCGATCCGATAAAAATTGGCCGAGTTATGAATTTTCGAAGTTTCGACCTAGAAAAATAATATTCAGCATTCAGGATTTTTGGCACGTCACGCGTACGCTAAGCAAAAAGAGAAGGCCTTTTGGATACCGTTCAAACTCAATACCTTCTGTGAAAACTTAGCCAACTCAATTTTTGAAATTTTGGCGTCGGAACCAGCTCGATACAATGAAAATCGACCAAGTTATGATTTTCTGAACATGACGCAAATAAACTTCTGTCACAAATTTTCTATACGAAAATACTTGATAAATCCGCATTTTTGAAGACCTTCTGTTCGAAATTGGCTTCCAGCCATGAGAGATGAAAACATAGATAACATCAAGATGGAATTTTGGCCACCGGAACGGGTTCAAAATGAGCTACGATCTTCGAGTTATGAATTTTTTAGCGCGTAAAAACTGCACTTTCAGCATACTTTTTCACCACATTTCTTCGAGAAAACTCACACATTCGGAGACCTTCATTAAAGAACTGAATCTTGAGCCAAATCTGAATTTGAAATTACGTTATCAGAGATATCTTGGCGAAAGAACACCTGAATATGACGTGCCGGGTTAGACTTGTGAATCTTTGAACCCCGAATCGTTGCAAAATGGCGAACCGATCTTCAGCATGGAAAATACTCTGAGAAAATCCATTGACGAAATAAACGTCACTTGTAACCTGAAGAAGCTTGATAAATATACCTTTATTCCAAAACCATAAAACCAATAATATGCGTGTATGAAAAGAGGGTAAATTTTGGGGTACAACAGTTGCCCCTATTCAATCTTCTTAAACTTGAAGATTTAGATTGGCTCGTCTGCCTTTCGTGATCTGAAGTTGGAAGATGATTGAACACTAGAGTGCCCAGAAATTTTCACTCATCTGTAATGATGCTTTACTATGTAGGTAGTATCGGGAATGGGCTTACAGATGCCATTTGGATGAGATGAAAGAAGGTCACTGGAGATGGGCTTAAAGATGCCATCCGGATGATATGACGGAGAATCGTCAGAGATGGGCTTAAAGATTCCATCTAGAGGATGTTGATTTCCCGAGATATTCCTTTGATAAGAATTCTTATTCCTATCATTGAGGAGGAATCTGCTTAGGAATGTTGGTCTCTGTCTTGGGAGAAATAGAATTTTAGGAGCTTCAGTTGCCCGTTAATCTACTGGGGAATTAACTGCGGCTTGAGGAAGCAGAAGTGAACTGTGTATCTGGTTGTACTTCAGGCCTTACAGTGATTTACTGGGGAGATGAGATTAAACTTTCTATCTGGTCGTGCTCCAGGATTTGCAATCTCAAAAACTGTTATTTGGTCGTGCTCCAGGCTTCAGAAGGAATTAGGTGGTTATCCGGTCGCATCTGGGTTTCAACTTGAATTTAAGGCATACTAATATCTGGTCGATTTCCAGGCTTCATAGTAATTGGCTGAGTAAACTGATATTTGGTCGAATTCCAAGCTTCGTAGTACCTCATACTGTTATCTGGTGATGTCCCAGTGTTCAGTGTGCTTTGCCGTTATCTGGTCGTAATTCAGTCTTCACAGTGTCTTATACCATTATCTGGTCGATTCCAAGCTTCATGGTATCTTTTATTGCTATCTGGTCGATTTCTAGGCATCACAATAACTTGCTGAGGGTAAAGCTGTTTTTCGGTTGATTTTCGGGCTTCATAGCTTGTATTTTGGTATATACCACTATCTGGTCGATTCCAGGCTTCATAGTATTTTGGAGAAAACAAGATATTATCTGGTCGATTTCCGAGCTTCATAGCTTGAACTAGAATAGAAATCCTAGTATCGATTTGACTGAACAAGAGAAAACTTGCAAGAACTTGATTGCATCTTTTCCTGAAAGGTAAAGAGTTAGTCGTATGTAATGTCATGATGTATGAAATGTATTGAGTAATGATGTTCTCAAAATAAATGAGATTCTGCTGCATGATGCGTATGCGCATGCCACGATGTATGGATATGCAATGTTCTTGTGATATTCTCCGGCTGGGGAGAATAAATCCTGGACTACTGTTGGAGAGTATAAGGAGTTGAGTTCTTCGTTCTCGCTGGGGATAGTGAACGGAGATGACTATGGTGGAGATTTTACCCTTGTTTACAGCTACTCTACCGGGGGAATGACTCTGTTTGAGAATAACTCTGCGGGAGAATAACTCCGTTGGGGATGATCTTCCGTATTCAGAGAAATAAACTCTGCTCGGGAGAAAACTATATGAGCCGCTTGTGATTACAAAATTGGGCTGGGGAATATAGACGTCGACTCTCCGAAAGAGCTTGGCTTGGGAAAGTAACTCCTATTTGGGGAAGCAGAGATTAAAACTTTGGTTGCCTCTACCCTATGGGGAGTGTAGATGTTACTGGGACGCATGCTGAGGATATGACAATGACTTCGTATCAAGACTTTTCTGCCCCTGTACCTGCTGGAGAAAGTGCCTGCGGAGGCCTTGTGGATTGAGTGTTATCCAAACTTATGAGGTGCTTGGTAACTGCCGATCAGAATGATAAGTCTTCTACTGATAGGGAAGAGACAAGATAATGGGACATAGCCGTACGCTTTAATCCCTAACTTTTGCCTTGACTGTCTTTTCAGATTTTTAGTCCACCGGGATACCCTTTTTTTCCCAAGCCGCCTTTTCAGGTTTTCGGCTTGCCGGGTGTACATATCTTTTTTGTTTTTATCCCTAATTTTTTTCCCGAACCCTTTTGGTTCACCGGGATGCCCTTATTTTTGCCTAGGCCAGTCAACCTAGCGGGTCTTTATTCATGCGCAATATTTTCTGACTATGTCCATGCTCTCGGGGTGTAGAGAGTTGTCACTGTCGGTAGTGTTGTGTTTCCACACTACCAGAAGATGTTTGTTTGATCGTACATGATTCGTTGCTGGAATTCATGCCCAATGCCCCCAAGTGTTTCAGATGGAGATCTGCCCCTGGCTATTTGGCATCTTTGGGAGATTCCTTGAATCTTGACTTGACTTCCCCAGATGATGGACAATGATCATGTCGTGCCCCTTGGTTGGAAGTGTTTTTCCACTTGAGGTGATCCTTTTTATTAAGAAGGTTTTTTTTCACTAGACATTCGTCATGCAAATTTCTCTGTTGTTGAACAAATAGTCATATGCAAACAATGTTATTTTAAGAATGCAAAGCTTATGTCTGTCTTGAGGTTTTGAAAATGCAGTTTTTTTTTTAGAAAAATAGAATTTTGCAAAGATGTGATATCAACTCAAGATTTCTAACGGACCTTCAGAAGTCAGGATACCTTTTGTAACAGTATGCTTTCGAACTAACCCATGCTTCAACTAGGACTTTTAAGGGTTATAACGTGGCCTGTTTCACGGTTTAAGAAACAAAGGATAAAGGCTCAAATTTTATTAGTACCCACCCGTTCTTCATGATGTTCTTCAATCATATGCTTAGCTAGTTGTGCATTTAGATCCCCATTGAGTCTGGCATCTTGTCTTTGATGTTCCGATGATGGTTCAGATATTGAAAGTTTATTTTGAATAGGCAGTCATTTTTTTGTTGAGGGTTTGTAGGACCTCTTTCTTTTTTATTTTATTATCCCTGTCTTTTTCCTGAACTGTTTCTTTTGTGATTATAGTCAACGGGATGCCCCAGTTTTTTCTTAAGTCTCCTTCATAGGTTTTGACTTAATGGGCTTTTATTTCGAGAGATAATGACTGCTTGTCTTGATGATTATAGGGAACCATCACCGTGTTTTGGTTCGGAAGGATGTCTTTGATGCCATTCATTATGTATGAAGTAGAATATTGCGACTGAACGCGCATCTAAATTAACTGAGAAACTACCTTGCCCCAGGTTATGATTAAGGCTTTTAATTTTTGTGAAAAGAAAACTCCTACTCCTTAGGCTCAAAGGGGTTGACTAGGGATTATCTTCCTTATAACTCCAATGTTTGGGATTGGAAACAACGCATGTACATCGTCAGCGGGGTCTGTTTAAAAGCATACTGTAGAGATTATGGTATCATTTTTGTCATCCTCCCTCTAAGGCTTAAAGTTTTTAATCGAGAGTTGAATATCACAAAAGGAAACAAGAAAGCATTTTTGAAATAGTGAATATGAATGAATTGATTCAAGACAAACATGTGCAATGCATTGATGAAATAACGAGGTTTGATATGAATAAATGTTCAAACAAATCAAAAGAAAATTACACATTGAAAATTATAATGAACAAAAAGTATTCTTATGAGAACTTGTCACTTCAGATGGTATGCCTTGGAGGGATGGCAGAAGAACTCAACCTAGCCGTCTTGTGCGAATTCTAGCGCTCTTTCATCAATCAGGTCTTGAATTTTATTTCTCAATGTCCAACAGTTGTTGGTGTCATGCCCTGGACCATTGGATTGATATGCACATATTGCATCAGGATTGTAGTTAGGCGAAGAAGTCTTGGGATTCGGATGAGGCCTTATTAACGTAACCATATTCATCCTCAACATATGTTGTAAAGCTTGAGACAGTAACATGTTGAGTTTGGTAAACTGCCTTTTGGGCATATCCGGCTTACTCTGATTAACCCGTTGTTTTTGGCGAGGTTGTTGTTGGACCCGTGAGGAAGTAGAAATTTGGAAAGGTCCACTCTTCAATAAACCAACCTTTTGTCTTCTTGGGGGTTGATCAATGACTTGGTCCCCGACCTCGACTATTTGCTTCATACTGTTGTATCCGTCTTAATGAAGTTGGTTGATGATGGCTTTCAGCTCTTCTTGCCTTCGGGCTTGGCCTTGGATAAGAGCCATATGCCCCAGAATTTGTGTTCTCATTGCACCTACCTCAGCTTGCAGTTGTTCCAGTTGTTCGTCCTTATTGTCTTCAAGACTTTTCTTGACCAAGTTCCCAACGAGGAGTGTTTTCAACTTTTCCTGTCCCTTGGATAGGTTTAGGAATATGTCCCTGAACTGAGCTTCTTGAGTTTCAAGATCTTTGTTGTCTTGTTTGAGATCCATTGCTGAACTAAACAGCGAGAACATGAGAGACCTGTACTGGAAGACCTGTTATGCATTGATATGTATGATATATGTATGCAATGTTTTCAAGGATCTCGTGGGGTAAATAATAAACTGTTAGAATTTGATTGCAGCTTGATTGAAGAAACTTTGTGTCGTTGAGAGTCCTTCTTCAAGAGTCAAGCTCACCATATCAAGTGGGTCATAGCCACTGACTCAAGTTACCGTGTTTTGATCTATAGACGACATTGGCTAGAGGAAAATAAATCCCTTTGCCCCTTGCTAGACGTCTGATTTACCATAATCTGCATCACAAACCCTTGAGAACCTTGAAATGGTTAAGGAAATGTTAAGGCATCATGTTATGATGTGTATGCTATGCGTTTAAGCAAAAGTGCGAGGTGATGTAAGCAAGTAAACCCGGCAAGAAATCCAAGTTATTGGATAAGGACGGTAAACAAAACCTAGAAGGAACTCATGTTGTCAGATAATAAAATTGTGCAAGTAGTTCAAGTTGAAAGCACACAAGTCACACAAACAGCCTTAGGTTTAGGCTTGCATGGGTTTTAAGGTAGTACCCTCTTGAAGTTAAGTTGGTTCAACCTGCCCTAGAAAAGTAATCGGGTTCTAGAGGATCTAAATATCATTGACTATCCTCCATCGGTCATGGTTTCAGCTCACACAATCTTTTCTTGCAGCCGAAATTATTCCGAGAGTATGGTCTCAAGTAGTGTAGCATCGAGTATCAACTAGTTCTCAGCTCTACATCGAGGCTGGCTATCTCACGACTTTCTAATGGCCAAGTTGGGCAATTAAAGTTTCTAAGGTCAGTTGATGCTTAATAACACCGCGCGACGGCCCCATATTCTCCTTGTTTCTCCATAAGGAATAATGATACCAACCAAAGTGCCACACCAACGTAGCTACTGCTTCAACCGTATCGGTCTATGCCGTACAGTTCCCTCAGTCTATTGCTACTTACCTAAAAGTTGTTCCCCAGATCCAGGTGTAGAATCTATAGTAACCCCAAACAAAACCCTTAAAAGTAAAGCAAACAAAGCAATCAAGAGAAGCAATTATGATGTCCTAGATCCTAAGGTATACCCCACTTATATATTCCCCAGCAGAGTCGCCAGTTCTGTGATAAGGTGGCAGAACCGACTGTTTAATACTGGTTTGTGTTTTGCGTTTTTGTTCACAAAATGTCGCGGTAAGCAAGAGTCGCCACCGACTTTTATTTCATCTAACAAAGGAAAAGGAAAAAGAACAGAAAAAACCTTTTTCGAGATGTTTTTGAGTACGGGGGGTAGATTATATAAAGGGAAGGTGTTAGCCCCCTGTCTATCCATGGTTTTCCATGGGCTCTTAGGTACTTGCTCATTTTGAAAATTGCTTGTGTGTGCTTGCTTTGAAAAGTTTTTTTTTACTTCGTTTTAACCCTTGTTTCTGTCCTCAAGAGTGTTACGAAGTGTTTTGAAAACCTAGTTTGAAAAGTTTGTTTGAAAGTGTATGGTGTAAAAAGTTTGATTTTGAGCAAGTACCTACTAGCATCTACCTACTCGAAAAAGGATTGTTTCTATTCTCGTTTCCTTTAGACAACACCATCCTACTATTGAGAAATAGGTAGCACCGTCGTTGGAATTTGTAAGGGTCAATTCGAAAGGGACGTAATGGTCATTGAAGGCAACATGTAAGGATACCTTAGCATTTCGAAAGGACTGTCATCATATATTCGTAGGCAACATCGAGGGACAAGATCATTTCTCGTAGGCAACTCGAGGGACAGTAAGGCACTATGATCTTTATGATGACTTTTAGATTGAGGGTTTTTTACTAAGGGTATCCCTACGTTCGAGGGACATGACCATTGTTTTCCGAGGCAACCAAGTGAGGCATACCCTAAGAGTGAGCATGTGCATTTGTTTGATTTCAGTTATTTAATCTTTGCACAATTAAGGTGATCTAATGTTTTAATTTTCAGTTTGTCTTTCCATACAATCCTATTAACATACATTTAAGCAGTTTACAGTTTGCAAAAATAAAATGCGGAAAGTTTAAAGTCCTATCTATTACAAGGCTTTTGCAGATACATAATAGCGAAGAGTGCAGAAAAGAAATCTTAAAACTGTTACATCCAGGAAGCAATTACATAATTAGAAAAAAATGCGAGAAAAGATAAATCTACGCTATTACATTGATAATGCGACCTATACAATTTTCCTAGAAATAAAAATATAAAAGAATAAATTAAAAGAAATTAAGGAAAAATTAAAATCGAAAATTCTAAGTTAATGTTTTTGGTGTTTTTTGTAAAAAATAATTTTAAGTTAATTAGAAAACCTAATTCTAACTAATTTTAATAAAAAATAGTTAATTGACTTAATTTATTAATAAATGAAAAAAAGCAAAAAATCCAGTTACTAACTAAAATAAAAACCTAATCCTAATTTGTTTGAATTAAAAAAAGGTTAGTTTTGAAAAAAATGGTTAATTAAAAAATCTTAGAACCTAATTGTTTAATAAAAAAATGTTAATTTTTAAATAAAGTTAATTAAAATATCTAAATCCTAATTAGTTTTAATTAAAAAAAAGTTAATTTTAAAAAAAAAAAGGTTAATAAGAAAAAAACCTAAAACCTAAAACCTAACTAATTTTAATTAAAAAAAGTAAGTTTTGAAAAAAAAAAAGATTTATGTGTAATGATTAATAAGAAAGAATTAAGTTTGCCAAAAAATAGATAGGGGATGAAATATCAATGAAAAATAGGGTTAGAAAATAAAAATAATGTAAATGTCATGGGTGGACGTTGTTGAACCAAAATTAATTTAAAACCTAAAATTAAATTAAAAAAAGACATAAAATTAATTATTCGAGTTTAAAAGGAAAAATCAAAGGTTTGTGAATAATGTTAAGTTTTATGAAAAAAAAGTTTTAAACAGAAAGAATGAAAATAAGTAAAAGGATAAATATAGGAAGAAAACCAAAACCAATAGGAGTGGTTATTGAACCCACGCCCTTAGCCTCCTCAAGAAGTCTGCCTTGCCATGAGTCATGCATTGGTGGTTGTTCTATTTTGGCCATGAGCTTCTGTTTTGGCCATCAGCGTTTTGTAATAATCCTGCCTGGGATCCTGTCTAAATCCTTACTGGAGAAGTAGTGAGATGAATACTTCTATGCCTTTTTAATCATTGAGATCAAACCAGCCTTACCCTTACTGGAGAAGTAGTGAGATGAATGCTTCTATACCTTTTTGATCATGGAGATCAAACCAGCCTTACCCTTACTGGAGAAGTAGTGAGATGTGAGTTTGTGACAAGTATGGCTTGTTTGTAGTGAGATGGGAATTTGTAATAAGGATTTCAAGGTTTTAGGGTTCTTGAAAGAATTTAATATTCTGACAGGGTTGTGGCAAATGTTTTTTTCTTTGTCTCCCCTCCTTCGTGTGAAAAGAATGGGATTATATAATGGAAATTAGAGCAAAGATATGGACTTTGAATGTGCAATTGGGCCTCCAATGTTCACTTGAGTCCGTCACATTCCAAGATAAATCGCAGGGGCTTAAGTGTAATTTTTGAAGTTGAAATTGAAAAAAAAATGTAGCCGACATCGAGAACTAACTCCTGTCTGAAAATTGGCTCAATCGGATCAACGGTGAATTATTATGAATTTTTGAAGTTTCAGCTCAGACAAATTTATTTTGGGCTCCAGTGTCGACTCTGGCACGTTCTTCAATAAAAAACTGGTATTGATCAGAGCATAATCCGGTCTCGACTTTTAAAGCAAAGTTGTAGATCTCTGAGTCAGCGACCTTGTGTAAAAAGATGGGCATGATCCGATAAAAATTGACCGAGTTATGAATTTTCGAAGTTTCGACTCAGATGAAATAATATTTAGCATTCAGGATTTTTGCGCGTCACGCGTACTATGAGCAAAAAGCGAAGGCCTTTTGGATACCGTTCGAACTTAATACTTTCTTTGAAAACTTAGCCAACTCAATTTTTGAAATTTTGGCGCCGGAACCAGCTCGATACGATGAAAATCGACCAAGTTATGATTTTCTAAACATGACGCAAATAAACTTCTGTCACAAATTTTTTGTACGAAAATACTTGATAAATCCGTATTTTTGAACACCTTTTGTTCGAAATTGGCTTCCAGCGGTGAGAGTTGAAAACATAGATAACATCAAGACGGAATTTTGGCCACTGGAACGGGTTCAAAACGAGCCACGATCTTCAAGTTATGAATTTTTTAGCGCGTAAAAACTGCACTTTTAGCACACTTTTTCACCACATTTCTTCGAGAAAACTCACACATTTGGAGACCTTCTTTAAAGAATTGAATCTTGAGCCGAACCTGAATTTGAAAATATGTTATCAGAGATATCTTGGCGAAAGAACACCTGAATATGACGTGCCGGGTTGGACTTGTGAATCTTTGAACCCCGGATTGTTGCAAAACGGCGAACCGATCTTTAGCACGGAAAATACTCTGAGAATATCCATTGACGAAATAAACGTCACTTGTAACCTGAAGAAGCTTGATAAATATACCTTTATTCCATAACCATAAATACAATAATATACGTGTATGAAAAGAGGGCAAATTTTGGGGTACAACACCCTCTTGAGTTTATTTCTCAAAGGATGTATTTTGGACGGCTGTCTCATTCCAGTTTATTTTTTGTTTGAATCTTTGATCCTCGGCAATATTATTACTTATGATAGTTGCAGACTTCGAGCATTGGTTTGAGAATGTGCATTTATTTTTCACGAGAAGACTTTATCTCCTCAATATGAATATATTGGCATTTCCCCAGGAAGTCATATTTCTTTCCCCAGGAAGCCATATTGTTCTCCCCAGAAAGTTTTTTTTTTACAATCCTCCATAACAACAAGTAGCAGGTCTCGTTATTTGGGAAACTTGTATTTCCCCATAAAAGTCAATGTTACTTTTTTTTCCATCTTCTCTATGAGTGGATAGTTTGCAGGTAGTTGTCAAATTACACCAGGGGATGGCAAGACTTTCAATATCGTAGAGAAAGTTCATTGTGAAATCTATGCAAGTGGTAGTCTCTTTATTTGACACAACTTATATATTACCCTTTCTAGGCAGAATGCCTTGATTAAAGAAGAAGTTGAGACCCGTTCTAGGTGAAATGCCAGAATTTTGGGGAAAACTTGTTATCTTTTTACTATCCTTAGTGAATGTTGGTAGTTCATCGTCAGTGAACGGCAATGATATGATATATTATATTTCTACCTTTAGTGAGAGTTGGTAGGTCACCTTAAGCGAAAGTTGGTTCTTGTTATCTTTTTGCTACCTTCAGTAAACGTTTGTAGTTCATCGTCAGTTAACAGCGATGCTATGATATATTCTCTGTCTACCTTCAGTGAAAGTTGGTAGGTCACCTTCAATGAAAGTTGGTGCTTGTTACTTTTTTCTACCTTCAGTGAACGTTGGTAGTTCATCGTCAGTGAATGGCGATGCTATGATATATTCTCTTTCTACCTTCAGTGAAAGTTGGTAGGTCACCCTCAGTGAAAGTTGGTGCTTGTTATCTTTTTTCTACCTTCAGTGAACGTTGGTAGTTCATCGTCAGTGAACGGCGATGCTATGATATTTCTTTTCCTTCTACCTTCAGTGAATGTGAGTAGGTCACCTTCAGTGAAAGTTGGTGCTTGTTATCTTTTTTCTACCTTCAGTGAATGTTGGTAGTTCGCTGTCAGTGAATGGAAGTGTTATGATATTTTCTTTTCTCTCTACCTTTAGTGAAAGCTGGTAGTTCATTGTTAGTAAACGTCAATGATTTCTTCCCTCTACCTTCAGTGAACGTTGGTAACTTCCCGTCAAGTAAATGTAGGTATTATTTATCTTCTCCCTTTCTACCTTCAGTTAATGTTTGTAGTTTCGCTTTCAGTAAAAGTTGGTGTATCCTTTGACTTTTTATCATCCAATATAAGTCAGGTCTTTTGATTCACCAGTGATTTATTCTCCTGGTCAGGTTTCTCTTTTGTTTCTTTATTTCCTTTGTTACATCTCCAGCGGTGTTTTGTGTCTCCTTGATTTTGTTTATGCGCATTCATGCTCATAAGCATTGCATGGCATCTTAGGGGCAAAAATAGGTTTGTTTTATATTTAATTATATTCGATCGCGTCGACACGAAGATTTTTAGCCTTCGTATCTCCAGATAAAATAAACTTAAATAAGGGAAGTTGTTCTACCCCAATTTTCCCCCTAAGATCCCTTCATCATACCATATTGTTTCAATCACAACAAGATCACATTAGGGTTTTTGGTTTTCCTCCCTATCTTTAGTTTTGCTCCTTGAGGAATCACTAAGCACCTTGACTTGTTTTCTTTTGTGATCATGAATATTTTGTCTTGATTTTCCTAATGTAGGTAAAGGCAATGAGGTTTAGCAAGTTGCTCCATGGGTTCATGAGTTTATTTCCATACCCTAGGCAATAAAGCTTGAGAAGTCCAAACCTTACCATTGAAGTTGTTTTGGAAGTGATGGCATGGCAAGGTTATTTTTGGTTCACTGCATTTCCAAGATATCAAGATTGATTCAAAAATTAAAGGGATTGATTGAAGAAGTTGTCATGGTTGGACAAAGTCTTGTTCCCATTATTCACAAGTTCATATTTCTCTCAATTCTCAAGATATGGAAGTGTTTTTTGTGGCTATGAGTTCTAATTTTCATCCTCAACAACTTCTATTTTCAAATCAAGGGTGTTGGTACAAGAAAGAGGTTCAAAATTGTCAAGGTTCCTCCAAGCATTTTCTTGATCTAGGAGCTAGGGTTTTGAAATTCAAAGAAGTATATCTTGCTCATGTTTTAGTATTTTTGAGTGATTCCAAATACATATTTCTCTTCAAAGGGTTATTAATAAATCAATTCAATATATTCAAGTAGTTTTCATGTGGAATAAACTTGATGATGGAGAAAGATTACAAGTCCTCTAAATGAACCCCCAATTTCTCATGTGTGACTTCAAATGATCATAAATTGGTCAATTTTTATCACCTTGATCCCACTCTTTTTCCATAATGATCTTGAGGATGTGAACTTTATTCCTTCTTTTATATTCAAAGTGAGAAAATGGATGGAAGATGCACTAAGAATACAAAATATTATAGGTCATTTCATGAGTTTTTGCCAACTTCAACAATTCATAACTCTCTCAATATTTTTGAGATTTTGGATGGTTCATGTTTCAAAATTTCAGCCAAGAGGTCTATTTCATTCCATATTTTTTGGTCAAGAGCAAATTCCAAGTGGAAGGACATGTTTGGATGCAAAACATTATAGGTCACTTTTGAATAAAAATTTGAAATATTTCTAAGTATGGAAAGTCAACCCTTTTTCTCCAACTTTGACTCAATGCAACTTTCAGCTCAAACATCCATTTGACTACATTCTTTTCCCATTGTAAAGCTTGTAACCTAAACTTTCTAAAGCATCAAGAACCATGCCCTAAGACCCCTTGAGCTGAGAATTCCATTAATTTGAACTTGGTAACTTGGAACAAGAGTTTCTTCAAAAGTCAGACTTTGAAATCATTGGTTTAGCTTCTAAACACTTTGTTTTTGCGTGTTTTTGCCTTTAAACATGTTTAGTGAACTTCCCGAAGTGATTAGCACAATAAAACAAGCGTTTTGGATGAGTTTTGATCAAATTAGAAGTCACACTTCTCTTGTTTACAACTTCACACTATTTTCCTCCAAACTTCATCATTTCGCACGCTTGGACATTCCATTTGATTCCCTATAAATAAAGGGTCATCCCTCATTCATTTTCTTAAACTTGGATAGCCAGAATCACCCGGCCAAACTTGTTCCATAACTCAAATTTTTGCAACTTCGAAATTTGTGTTCAAGCCTTTTTCAATCAAATTTTTCAATCCATTTACCTCCCTTGATCTTCCCTGAAGCTAACCATATAATTACCTTCAAGAATCATGCCCTATATTGCTCCATAGAAGTCCAGTTTCAGAGCTCTGCAACTCAACTTCAATAGGTAGCTTTCTTCATCAATTATTCAAAACATTGATATCATTGTGATGCTCTCATTGCCCTGGTTCTAGTCGCAACATTTACTTTTATTTGGAAACATGTTTTGACCATGAAATTTCAAATCCCTTTTCAAAATTTTCCTTCTAAATTTCTTGTGCTACAATTTATATAAATTTATCGCGAAGGTGTGGTTGTCTTCGCCTTGAAGAGACGAAGCGAATGGCATAGGTCTCGTGCTCTAATTTTACAGATTGAGCAACCTGGTTTTGGGACTGGTTGGAGGTTAAAGATGACCAATGTGTCATCCTTCAACCAACGAAACATCGCCATTTGGATTTTTTTGAATTTCTGATTTACATTTGATTTTATGCTTTATTCACTAATGACCATGATATGCACAACGCTCCAGATCCCTTGGATTTGATTACTAATGCGTTTTGACTCTCATCCAATGGTCCACATATTTTTTACTTTATTTTTCTTTTCTGATTTTTATATTTAATTGTTTTAAATTTCAAAAAATCATAGAAAATTCATTTTTAGTCAAACAAATCTGAAAAAATCATGAAAAATATTTTTGATTTTTCTCTTCGTGATTTTTATTTTTTCACAATTGTATTTTGTGTTTTGATATTTTTTTATAAATTTTCATTTTATTTGAATTGTTTTAAATGTTTAAAAATACTTTTATGCATTTTTAAATTCTGAAAAAAATTATGGAATGATCCTATGATATTGTGACAAATATTGGTGACCTCATTTATTTTTTATTTCTGACTTTGCTATTTTTTTTATTTTTGGTTTATTTTACTTATTTCTTTTAATTTTAAAAATATTTCTAACTTTAAAAAATTACCAAAAATTTTATAAAATTATTTTAGTTCATTTCTGCTTTTTCTATGGTCTTACTTTTTATATCTTAATTAATTTGAACATAGTTGATATTTTTTTCTGTTATTTCTATTTTAAAATATTTTTAAAAAACTTTTTTAATGTATATATTAAGTGCAATATTATTTTGTGATTATTTTCTGGATAATCTTGGGTTGAATTTTTTATCATGAACTTTATTAACATCATTGGATCCATGGTGTTGAGTCTAACTCCATAAAAATGGATGAATAATTTTAATAATAGTTTGATTAAATTTTAATTCAAATGTGGTTTGTATATTCTTCCCCACCCTTCTCCATCTTATCCCTTTCTTACTGCAGTAAGTGTTATTGGAGCATGATCCCTATATCATGTCTCAAAACAAATGGTGCATAGATTGCTATTGACCGACCTCAAAATAGGTGTGACTTCTACATAAGTCCACTTACGATTGCTTAACATAGCGCTAAATTTTGTCCCGATTTGAATAAATGATCATTCTTGTCCCAAACTATGTTTGCGAGCTCAAGCATGTTAATTTGAACTCTTTGATCCAATAACCTTGAGATTCATTGTGTGGAGGCTTTGGTTCTACCAATCCTCTAATGGATCTATAACACTTTTGGTCAACGCAGATCACTTAAACATCGTTGATCATTAAATGGTACTTTTGAGGATTCCAAATGGTTGATATACTTGACAAAAAGCAAATGCAACTTGTTGTGTGGAGGCTTTGGTTATACCAATCCTCTAATGAGTTCCAAATGCAAGTTTCAAGATGATCATCGAACTAACCACTAATTATTAAATTGTTTTTACTTTACGCCTTTTATTTTGTATGTTTTAATGCCATTTACTTTAAGCATTACATTTAATGTTATTTTTATTTTGCTCACTTGAGCCTTTTCTTTTCTCTTCTAAGACACCTAATAATCAACATGAACCATAAAAACCATTAATAATACTTGGACTATTTGGATACTATCCTTGGCATTATGGAGCATTGGACTTCTTGGACTTAGGATTAGAAACCATGGCCTATATTGAAGACCTTGTGATCTTAATTGATATTTTGTCTGGAGTTCTTGAGGTTTACCTCAAGACATTGGTTGTTTGTTTGTTTTGTATGCCGGTTATTGCGATTACATTCTTTGTTTGTAATATGGAATTCACCCATATACAGCCGTTACTCTACCCAATTTTTGTGAAGACTTAATAGATTTGAAGTTTGGTTCTCCCAAGAGGACTAGTATCTTTGCTTGCTTGGTTTCAATCCAAAGAATGGGAATTCTATTTTGACACATAATGTCAAGTATTGGCTCCTTATTGGTTAGATGGTCCTTAACCCTAGATTTTACCTTATGCTTTAGGATTGTCTCTTCTTCTCCTCCCATCTTCTTTAATTTCAAAAATCTTCTTCCTCCTTTTGAAAACTCTTCTTGTTCCTAAACTTGAACCACTTTCATAATAAACTTGGACTTAGGTCAATGCATTTTCAAAAAAAATTCATAAACAAACTTCAATCAATTTAATAATACCTTGACATTTTTTGTGAGAAGACTAAAAGTCAATCAATCTCATTTCAAACTATTTTTCCACTTTGGCTTCTACTTTAAAACTTTTCTCAAAAGATTGGACTCTTGCCAATCGTTGTAGTGATGCAAACAGCTATACTACTACAATGTGTAGTGAAGAAAGATATTTTCCACTTGTATTTTGAGTGAGGCATTATTGATTTTAAAATCCAAGCCATATCCTCCACTTTGAGATGATGCAAATTCTCCTTTCTCATGATTGTGGGTAGTAAGCATGTTTTCCACCCAAACAATGACGATGATGTCTTATCTTATAAAATTAACCAACACACTTGTGTTTTAAATCTTTAAAAGAGGAACTACGTGTACCCTGATCCCCTATTACACGAAAGGTGGTACGTAGGCACTAAAGGTTTGCAGCCGCGGCAGGTGCAAAAACCATAAAAATATATTTATTTTCTCACCTCCACCATCCATTTTTATACAACATTTTATAGCCAAAATATACAGATTTTACAAAGAGGTTCCTGCGGAGTACCATAGATGTTTAGGATGCTAATACCTTCCCTTTGAATAACAAACCCCCTTACCTTGAATCTTTACCCGTCTTTTTTGGGTTACTTGCTCTTTTCCCATTCCTTTGGAAACAATAAAGCGCGGTGGCGATTTTTATTTTGATCTGTATAAGTCTAGTCAATCCAATGGCTTAGTCTTAAACGTTTCTACCGTTATAGTAATATGTGAAAAATTGAAACTTTAAAGCCTTGTGTCTTACCCGAGGCATAATGGTCTATTTGTGAGGGTCATTACTTCATTTTATATGTCATTAATAAAACATTGGACATTTTGCATACAAATTTTAAGCTCTTTGGTTTTCTTTTCTGCCTCTTTAATTTATCAGAAAATATACAACCATGCTCTTACAAACACTCACACATTGAACTGCATCTTCACATCTGTTATACCCCAATTTTTACCCCTAAGATTCCCCTATCATATCATGTCAACTTGATCATAACAAGATCACATTAGGGTTGGTTCTTCCTCTTTTTCTATCTCCTATCTTTAAGTTTGCTCTTGAGGAATCTCCAAGCACCTTAGTTGTGTATTTTGTATATGTGTTGTTGACTAACTTCTAATCAAAATACAAAAAAATATTTGTCTTTGTCTTTGTATATTTTTGTTTTGTAGGTACCAAGTCAAAGCATCTGACAAATAAGGAGTTTTTGTATTATTTTCCTAAAATCTCTATTTGCAAAGGAAAAATTAACAAAAATTCATTTTTTTCACTAATGCAATCGATTGCTCTAAGAGTGCAATCGATTGCACATAGTGTCTTTTGCGCCATTTTTGAAAAAATACACTGTGCAAATCGATTTGCACTATGTGCAATCGATTGCACAACGTGAAAATTTGAAAAAAATCAACAATTTTTAAAATTGTCATATTTTGGCTCCAATTTTCCTTCATTTTTGAAAGATGTACCATTAATTCAAATTTTAGTGCCAATCTTTCATTTTAAAAAAAAGAATTATCATTAATTCAAATTTTGGCTCTAATATTTGAAAGAATTATCATTAATTCAAATTTTGGCTCCAAGAATCAATTACCAAATTACCACTAATCCCAATCCTAAACTCTATAAATAGAGCCCTCATTTCATTCAAATTTCAAGCTTTTGAGCCAAATCCACCTTTCTAAAAAATCTCTCAATTCTCTCCATCTACCAAATTCACTCAAAGCTCCATTTTCAAAAAGTTAGTAAGCTTTGCATTGAAGCTTACTAATCTTTGAGCTAACCCTTCATCCAAACACTTTTTCTTCATAAATTCTCTACATCCAAGCTTGGAAATTGATTCTTGTTGTTGAATTGAAGTAAATTCTTGAAGTTGTGTTGATAATTCTCTAGATCTACCTTTGGTAAGTTGGATAATTCATCTTTCACAATGTGATCTCTTTGTGATCTTTGGGATTGATTCATTGAGCATAATTTTGTGATTCCAATGGTGTTATATTCTCATAATTTTATGGAATTTTCGTGCTCAATTGGATCCATGATCATAAGGTGTTTGATGGAAAGTTTGAACAAGAAATTGGCCTTTTAAAATGTTGTTTTTTGCTACTGTTACAGTGTGCAATCGATTGCAGTAACTGTGCAATCAATTGCACATAAGCAATTTTGCACAATTTTTTAAAAACTGTACTGTGTAAATCGATTTACAAAGTAGTGAAATCGATTTACACATGGACATAATGTATTTTTTGCCTTGTTTTGGGGCAGCTTTGTTCCAAAATGCTTTTTCTACTCACTCCTTTTGATTGTTGGTTTGGATTGCAATTTTAAATGTCCAATTTGTCTTTAAACTCAATGGACTTTGTGATGTAGATGAAGTTGGATAAATGTTCATCAATTCAAAGCTACCTAAGAGTGAATTATTTAATTCATTTTTGGTGCTTTGGGTTAATGATATGTTTAGTGCTTTAATCCATCTAGAGAAGTGGTTGAATTTAAAGATGAAAGAATTTTGAAATGGTGATCCAAATTAGCTTATCATTCCCCTCCCTCTTCATCTTATCCCTTTCTTTTTTTAATTGTTCTACATGTTAAGGGAAGGTCATCTCTATATCATTTATCCAAACATGAAGTACATAGATTGTTATTGACCGGTCTCAAAATAGGTGCGACTTCTACATAAGTCCACTTACGATTGCTTAACATAGCGCTAAATTTTGTCCCGATTCGAATAAATGATCATTCGTGGCCCAAACTTATGATTACAAGCCCAAGTATGTTAATTTGATCTCTTTGATCCAATAACCTTGAGATTCATTGTGTGGAGGTTTTGGTTCTACCAATCCTCTGATGGATCTACAACACCTTTGGTCAACGCGGATCACTTAAACATCGTTGATCATTACATGTTACTTTTGAGGATTCCAAAATGGATGATATACTTGACAAAAAGAAAATGCAACTTGTTGTGTGGAGGCTTTGGTTCTACAAATCCTCTAATGAGTTCCAAATGCAAGTTTCAAGATGGTCATCCAACTAACCACTAATTTCTAACAATTGACTTTACTTTATGCTTTTATTTTTATGCTTTATGTACCGTTTAATTTAAGCATTTACATTTCATGCCATTTTTTTTTTGCTCACTTGAGCCTTTACTTTTATGTCATTTTTATTTTGCTCATTTGAGCTTTTCTTTTCCTTTTGAAGACACTTAATAATCAACATGAACCATAAAAATCTTTAATGATACTTGGACTATTTGGTTACTATCCTTGGCATTATGGAGTATTGGACTTCTTGGATTTATGATTAGAGACCTTGGCCTATCTTGGATACTTTGTGACTTTATTTGATATTTTGTCTGGAGTTCTTGGGGTTTACCTCAAGACATTGGGTTATTTGTTTGTTTTGTGTGCAGGTTATTGTGATTACATACTTTGTTTGTTATCTGTAATTCACCTGTATACAGCCGTTACTCTGACCAATTTTTGCGAAGATTTAATACACTTGAAGTTTGGTTCTCTCAAGAGGTCTAGTATCTTTTCTTGCTTGGTTTCAATCCGAAGAATGGGAATTCTATATTGACTCATAATGTCAAGTATTGGATTCTTGTTGGTTAGATGGTTCCTATCCCTAGCTTTTACCTTATGCTTTAGGATAGTCTCTTCATCTCCTCCCATCTTCGTTAATTTCAAAAATCTTCTCCCTCCTTTTAAAAACTCTTCTTATTTCTAAACTTGAAACACTTTCATAATAAACTTTGACTTAGGTCCATGCATTTTCAAAACATTTTCATAAATAAATTTCAATCAATTTAATAATACCTTGACATTTTTGTGAGAAGACTAAAAGTCAATCAATCTCATTTCAAACCATTTTTGCCACTTTGGCTTTTTATTTTAAAACTTTTCTTAAAAGATTAGACTCTTGTCAATCCTTGTAGTGATGCAAACAACTATACTTCTACAATATGTAGTAAAGAGAGATATTTTCCACTAGGGTGTTGAGTGAGGCATTGTTGATTTTAAAATCCAAGCCATATCCTCCACTTTGATATGATGCAAATTCTCCTTTCTCTTGATTGTGGGTAGTAAGTATGTTTTCCACACGGACAATGATGATGATGTCTTATCTCATAAAATTAACCAACACACTTGTGTTTCAAATTTTCAAAAGAGGAACTACGTGTACCCTGATCCCCTATTGCATGAAAGGTGGTATGTAGGCACTAAAGGTTCGCAACCGCGGCTGGCGCAAAAATCATAAAAATATTTCTTTTCTCACCTCCACCATCCATTTTATATACAACACATTTTTATAGCCAAAATATACAGATTTTTCAAAGAGGTTCCTGCGGAGTACCGTAGATGTTTAGGGTATTAATACCTTCCCTTTGTATAACCAACCCCCTTACCTTGAATCTTTCCCCCTCTTTTTGGGTTATTCTCTCTTTTCCCATTCCTTTGGAAACAATAAAGCGCGGTGGCGATTTTGATTTTGATTTGTATAAAGTCTAGTCAATCCAATGGCTTAGTCTTGAACATTTCTACCGCTACAGAAAAATGGCGACTTCACTAGGGAAATTATTTACCTTTTGCTGGTCCATCCCTAAGTGGGATGAGCCTATCTTTGTTCATATCTGTATATGTGTTATTATTGTCTTTCGTGTTATATGTTGTATATATTATTGTCTGGATTTTCCTAGTTTACAGGGTGCTTGGTGATTACTCATAAGTCCTATACCCGGACTTGGGCAAACTTTAAGATAGGACGGGAGGTATAGTCATGTTAACTTTGAGGGAGTAATCCCAAAAAAGGAGGAATGAGATCCCCCACTCAGTGGAGGCCCCTTTGATTGTAGTGTCGTTTACCGAGTAATCGGGAAGACGTACTGCTTTCGACCTGGGAGCCTGCTGAAGCTAAGGACCGTAGATTACCTAACCCATCTTGGCCTTTTAGGTGTAGTGCGGAAGCTATGACGTAGTAATCTTGAAATAATTGTCACGTAATACTATGCTCGGACGAGTCTTTCTTGAGAATATTACTAATTATCGAGTTAATTGGGAAGTTGGTAATATCGGAAGGAAGGATGTAGACTCTGGGAACCTCTTAGAACCTTGTTCGGCATGTGATAACTTTTTAGACCAACACCTTATGGGTAGTACTTTCGACCTCATGCTCGTGACGTTGAACCTATGAACCCTATATGTGTGATCTTGTGTGTGATTGTTGCTTCAGGCATCCATGCACTCATGAGAATATTTTGAAGAAAACAATACAAATGCATTGCATATCATGCATCATATTGCACATCTTTCTTGCATTTGTTTTGCATATCCAAGTGCCTTACCCAACTTCTTTACTTCACTCAGCAAGCTGACTCATCACTACAAAACTCGTGCTAAGAGAAGATGTAAAACATTAAGAAATAGATCTTTGAACTCCGCAAAGAGGTAACTACTTTGAAGGCTGGCATGGAGTATCTAACTGCTTTGGTTAAAACTTTGGTTGTTGCCCAAGTCAATCCTTCTAGGAAGGAAGAAGAGATGACAAAGGTATTCACAGAAACTTTGAAATCATTCTTTCATGAGAAGGTGATGGTCAATGCGCCCAATAATTTCCCTGAAAAAGTAAATGTGGGAGTTCCTCTAAAAGAGGATGTCAAAAAGGGGTGTTCATCTGAAGATGGTGTCTCAGCTAGTGGTGTGAAGAAGTTCGATAATAACTTTTCTAAGAAGAGAATCAGAGGAAGAAACAATTATTGTCATAATTAACATGTTCTTCCTGTCATCCCTGTGTTCAACTTACCTCTTGTTGCTCCAGTTTGTCAACAAAATCAGCAAGTTCCTGATCAGAGGAAAAATCAGTTTGATCCAATCCCAACGACCTATACAGAATTGTTTCCCATCCTGATGCAGAGAAATTTGGTTCAGACCCGACTTCCACCAAAGGTCCCTGAGAAGATGTCGTGGTACTACAAAGCTGATTTGACTTGTGCCTTTCATCAGGGAGCCCCGGGGCATAGCATTGAAAATTGTTATCCATTGAAAGTTGAAGTTCAGATGTTGGTCCGAAGTGGTATCTTGTCGTTTAAGGATATTTGTCTTGAAGTTCAAGTCAATTCTTTGCCTAAGGATAAAGGTGATTGAAGAATGCCCTGGAGTTTAGGGATGATTATCCTTCTCAATTTATTAGCATTTTTACTGCTTTCTCATTTGTAATTTTTCTTGTTTATCATTGCACTGTTTGCATGTAAGGACTGGTTTGCATTTGAATGTTTAATCTTAATACAATGAGTATGTTTGTCTTGAAGAAATTCATTCGTTTCACTCGTATTTGTTTTCAATTTTAAATTTCTTTATGATACCAACTTGTTACCCATTCTCTTGCTTAGGCAGAGATTGGGAGGAGGATGATGATATCAAAACACAAATTTTCTGGTTGTGTGCTTTTGGATAAAACCCTGTTTACGATGTACAGGCATTGTTTAAAATCCTCAAACACCGGAGATATAAGGGAGTGAAACCTTTGTTAACCCCTTTTAGCCTTGAAGTAGGAGTTTCTTTTTCTATTTAGAAAAAACCTTCATTTTTAAAACCCGGGGCAGGGTAGTGTTCAGTTAATATGATTGAGTATTTAGATCTCATCAAGAGTGTGCATCTAAGGATACAACAATGGTTATCCCTCGAGAGGTTGAGGAATGTCAAAACCGCAATGGTTAAATCTTCACTTATCAGGAGGGTGCATCAAAAGAAGATGTTATCCCAATGGGTATCTCTCACATACCAGGAGATCAGCAGATGATAATACAACAATGGTTATCTTTCATCTACCTAGAAATAGGGCAGTCACAATTCTTCCGACAAGTCACAAATGACTCGATGTCACGCGACATGTTAAAAAAAAGATGACATGAATAAAAAAAATCATGATGAAAAAGAAAGAGACAAAAAGCCCCGCTAAGTCGGAACTTGAAAAAAACAAGTCGCTTAGGAAAAAGTCAGGGCATCCCGCTGCACTTCAGATTCAAAGTCAAAAGGAATTTTTCCAGAAGGCAAGGAATATATGGAAAGCCTGAAATGAGATAAAGGATTACAATGTGAAATCCTCAGCAAAGAACAGAGTCGTGTGACAAGAAACCCAAAAGAAGCAGGAATTAGTGACTTGCATGTCCAAAAGAAAACCTTGTTTGATTCCTCAACCATCTTGAAATCTCTTTTGAGAGATAAATGTTCGTGTCAAGTTAATTGAACTTAGGACTTAAGAACATCATGAAGGGGGTGGGCACCAAATATTTTTGAGCCTTAAATCTTTTTTTCTAAAACCGTGAACCAGACCACGTTACAACCCTCAAAAGTCCTAATTGAAACAAGGTTTATTTCGAAAGCATACTCCAATGAGATAGTGTTTCCTGACTCCCATTAATTTTGCTAAATTATTGTGATTGGTATCATATTTATTTTGTTATCTTTCGTACAAAAAAATCCATGTCGCATCCTAGCTAGTGATTCATTCACAAGGTCTTGTGACATCTTTTCAAAAAAAACTTCAAGACTTACATAATTGTTGCATTAGAATTTTCATTCATAGAATAAACATTTTCTACTTGTAAAACAACTTCTTGATATCATGAAAGTTTACATTTGAGTATCAGCAAAAGGTGTTGCCGAGAAGAGTTGCGGAGCAAAGAAGATGCAACACTCAGTCAATCTAGGGCAGTTACATCGAGATTCAACAAATCTCTAGAAGCCATTTGATCAGAAAGGTTATCTTAAAAGCATGCAGCCAAAGGCAAGTTATGAAAGTTACCTTGATCAACACGGTAAGCTTGGGACACCAGATTGGTTTCCAATGGCATATCCAGATTTCGTCAAGATAGTTACTATGTCTACCCCAAGCCGAGAATCTTCCTCAAGCAGGATTGTTTCTTGTGATCTGTTTTGTAGATGTGTATCTGGCTTCCTCTAACAATTAATGATCAATTAAATGGTTTCCTATAGGTTTTGTTATGGTGTTGGGTTTATAATCCCATTTTTTCCAGTCTTGCTGCAGACTTCTCCAGCTGAGTGTGATTCTTTACCCAGGTGGTGATCAAATGGAGATTAAAAAGAGATATGAAGCCTTTTCTCATTTGATGGAGTTCTTTCTCCCTTTTTATTGATATGTAATATCTTGTAGAGAAGTGCTTTCTCCTGTTACGACATTATTGTTGTTATGTGCTTCCCAAGTAGCTAGACAGGGGCAGTATATTTTCTAAGAAGTGTTGAGACAATTGTCAATTTTTTGGGTTTTCTCTCACCAAGTGTTGAGTTTGATTTAAAATCCCCATAATTTTGACTTCTTACTGTACTGTTAACTTCTTGATTCCCCATGAAGGTTCTCTTAGGTCATTTTCGCTGGTATGCGCGGGATTTTTGTATATTAAAGACGATACCAGTGGGTGCAAGGTACGGTATTGGGTTTGTGGGCCCATCATCCCCAGCCAAGTCTTGGTTTGCTTTTGATTTTGGGTTTTCATGGTCGGAAGCCTCCTTCCCAGATTCCCCAACGAAGTTTTCCCTCATATGATGAAAGGTTTTATTCCCTTGGTGTGCTAAGATATCGCTCTTTTTGCAGTATTAGCATTAGTGTTGACTTCTTGATTTCCCAGGAAAGATATCCCAGGGCATCTTTTGTCGGAATAGGTTTTCATGATGTAAAGTTTCAATCTGCATCTTTCCCCAGGGGGTAGGCTTGAATTCCCCAGTGAGGTTTGATTGTCTCGGCGTTAGTCTGCTTTATTTGAGGCTGGTCTTGCAATCTCCAGTAGGCATGTTGCTTTTATAAAACTGCTTTCTTCGATGAAACCGGGAGAAGGATGTTCTATCCCGGTATTTGTTTGATTTGGCTACATCCGGATTATGTTTCTCCTCAGTGAAATTAGGACAGGCAATATGTTTGGTTTCCGCAGTTGCTTTTACCTTTCATGGATTGATCTTTCTGGTTGAAGTTTAGCCCAATGTTGTTGGTACCTGAGGCGGTTTTGTTTGTACTGATTATGTATCCTTTTACCAGCATATGCACGATATCACTCATGCATTCATACATACATCAGGCATTGCTACAAATCATTTTTAATTGACATCATGTTCTAACCTTCCTGCAGCGCTCCTTGCTTAGGTGGATTTGGTTTTCCCTCTTGAGTTTATTTCTCAAAGCATGTATCTTCGTTGGCCGTCTTGTTCCAGTTTGTTTCTAATTGGATTTGCGGTTGCATGACGATATTATTTACTTTGGGTTTTTGAGAACTTTGAGTTTTGGTTTGTGCATTTATTTTGCACGAGAAGACTTTATCTCCTCAGCTGGAATAACATGGCATTTCCCCAGGAAGTCATATCTCTTTCCCCAAGAACTCATATCTCTTTACCCAGGAAGTCATATCTCTTTCCCCAGGAAGCCATATTTCTATCCCCAGAAAGTCATATCTCTTTGCATTTCCCCGTGACAATGAGTGGAAGTCTCTTTATTTGAGATAAACTTACATATTACCCTTTCCAAGAAGAGTGCCTTGGTTAAAGAAGAAGTTGAGACCCGTTCTAGGCAAAACACAAGAATTTTGGGGAAAACTTGATATTTTCTCTTTCTACCTTCAGTGAACGTTGGTCGTACATCGGCAGTGAACGTCAGTGTTTGTTATCTTTTTTCTATCGTCAGTGAACGTTGATAGTTCATCGTCAGTGAACGGCGGTGGTATGATATTCTCTTTCTACCTTCAGTGAACGTTGGTAGTACAACGACAGTGAACGTTGGTGTTTATTATCTTTTTGCTAACATCAGTGAACATTGATAGTTCATCGTCAGTGAACAGCGGTGACATGATATATTTTCTCTCTACCTTCAACTATTGAGTTGGTATTTCACCGTCATCTGTGAGTCGGTATATCTTTATCTTCTACCTTCAACTATTGAGTTGGTAGTTTACCGTCACCTGTGAGTCGGTATATCTTTATCTTCTACCTTTAACAATTAAGTTGGTAGTTTACCGTCATCTGTGAGTCGGTATATCTTTATCTTCTACCTTCAACTATTAAGTTGGTAGTTTATCGTCATCTGTGAGTCGGTATATTTTTATCTTCTACCTTTAACTATTGAGTTGATAGTTTATCGTCATCTGTGAGTCGATATATCTTTATCTTCTACCTTTAACTATTGAGTTGGTAGTTTACCGTAATCTGTGAGTCAGTATATCTTTATCTTCTACCTTCGACTATTGAGTTGGTATTTCACTGTCATCTGTGAGTCGGTATATCTTTTTCTTCTACCTTCAACTTTTGAGTTGGTATTTCACCGTCATCTGTGAGTCGGTATCTTCTTTTTCTTCTACCTTCAACTATTTAGTTGGTATTTCACCGTCATATGTGAGTCAATATCTTCTTTTCTTCTACCTTCAACTACTGAGTTGGTAGTTTATCGTCATCTGTGAGTCAGTTTATCTTTTTCTTCTACCTTTAACTTTTGAGTTTGTATTTTATTGTCATCTGTGAGTCGGTATCTTTTTTTTATTCTACCTTCAACTATTGAGTTGGTATTTCACCGTCATCTGTGAGTCGGTATCTTCTTTTTCTTCTACCTTCAACTATTGAGTTGGTAGTATACCGTCATCTGTGAGTCGGTATATCTTTTTCTTATACCTTCGACTATTGAGTTGGTATTTCACCATCATCTGTGAGTCAATATATCTTTATCTACTACCTTCGACTATTGAGTTGGTATTTCACCGTCATCTGTGAGTCGGTATATCTTTATCCTTTAACTTTAACTATTGAGTTGGTATTTCACCATCATCTGTGAGTCGGTATCTTTTGATCTTCTACTTTCAACTATTGAGTTGGTATTTCACCGTCATCTGTGAGTCGGTATCCTTTTACTTTTGTACCTTCATCCATTGAGTTGGTAGTTCACAGTTATCCGTCGATCATTATCATTCTTTACTTTTTCCTCAATATTTGAGTTGATGCTACCTTATCTCTTCTTTGGGTTTTACACCAATAGAGTCATGTCTTTTGTTCACCAGTGATTTATTTTCCTGGTGGGGTTGCTCCTTTGTTTCTTCATTTTTGTGGCATCCCCAGTGATACTTTGCTTCTCTTTTTCTCTGTTCATATGCATTCCTAATCATAAGCATTGCATGGCATCTTAGAGACAAAAATAGGGCTTGTTTTATATTTAAGTATCTTCAATCGCGTCGACACGAAGATTTTTAACCTTCGTATCTCCGGATAGAAGACACTTAAATAAGGGCAGCTGTTGTACCCCAATTTTTGCCCCTAAGATTCCCCTATCATATCATGTCAAGTTGATCATAACAAAATCACATTAGGGTTGGTTCTTCCTCTTTTTCTATCTCCTATATTTAAGTTTTCTCTTGAGGAATCTCCAAGCACCTTAGTTGTTTATTTTGTATATGTGTTGTTGACTAACTTCTAATCAAAATACAAAAAAAATATTTGTCTTTGTCTTTGTATATTTTTGTTTTGTAGGTACCAAGTCGAAACATCTGACAAATAAGGATTTCTGGTATTATTTTCCTAAAATCTTTATTTGCAAAGGAAAAATTAACAAAAGTTCATTTTTTTCACTGATGCAATCGATTGCTCTTAGAGTGCAATCGATTGCACATAGTGTATTTTGCGCCATTTTTGAAAAAATACACTGTGCAAATCGATTTGCACTATAGTGCAATCGATTGCACAACGTGAAAATTTGAAAAAAATCAGCAATTTTTAAAATTGTCATATTTTGGCTCAAATTTTCCTTCATTTTTGAAAGATGTACCATTAATTCAAATTTTAGTGCCAATCTTTCATTTTTAAAAAAAGAATTATCATTAATTCAAATTTTGACTCTATTATTTGAAAGAATTATCATTAATTCAATTTTTGGCTCCATGAATCAATTACCAAATTACCACTAATCCCAATCCTAAAATCTATAAATAGAGCCCTCATTTCATTCAAATTTCAAGCTTTTGATAGCCAAATCCACCTTGCTAAAAAATCTCTCAATTCTCTCCATCTACCAAATTCACTCAAAGCTCCATTTTCAAAAAGTTAGTAAGCTTTGCATTGAAGCTTACCAATCTTTGAGCTAAACCTTCATCCAAACAATTTTTCTTCATCAATTCTCTACATCAAAGCTTGGCAATTGATTCTAGTGGTTGAATTGAAGTAAATTCTTGAAGTTGTGTTGATAATTCTCTAGATCTACCTTTGGTAAGTTGGATAATTTATCTTTCACAATGTGATCTCTTGGTGATCTTTGGGATTGATTCATTGAGCATTATTTTTTTATTCCAATGGTGTTATTTTCTCATAATTTGATGGAATTTTTATGCTCAATTGGATCCATGATCATAAGGTGTTTGATGGAAAGTTTGAATAAGAAATTGGCCTTTTAAAATGTTGTTTTTTGCTACTGTAACAGTGTGCAATCGATTGCAGTAACTGTGCAATCGATTGCACAGAAGGAATTTTGCATAATTTTTTGAAAACTATACGGTGTAAATCGATTTACACAGTAGTGCAATCGATTTACACAGGGACAAAATGTATTTTTTTCATTTTTTTGGGGCTGCTTTGATCCAAAATGCTTTTCTACTCACTCCTTTTGATTGCTGGTTTGGATTGCAATTTTAAATGTCCAATTTGTCTTTAAACTCAATGGACTTTGTGATGTAGATGAAGTTGGATAAATGTTCATCAATTCAAATCTACCTAAGAGTGAATTATTTAATTCATTTTTGGTGCTTTGGATTAATGATATGTTTAGTGCTTTAATCCATCTAGAGGAGTGGTTGAATTTAAAGATGAAGGAATTTTGAAATGGTGATTCAAATTAGCTTATTATTCCCCTCCCTCTTCATCTTATACCTTTCTTTTTTTAATTGTGATACATGTTAAGGGATGGTGATCTCTATATTATTTATCCAAACATGAAGTACATAGATTGCTATTGACCGGCCTCAAAATAGGTGCGACTTCTACATAAGTCCACTTACGATTGCTTAACATAGCGCTAAATTTTGTCCCGATTCGAATAAATGATCATTCGTGGCCCAAACTTATGATTGCAAGCCCAAGTATGTTAATTTGATCTCTTTGATCCAATAACCTTGAGATTCATTGTGTGGAGGCTTTGATTCTACTAATCCTCTAATGGATCTGCAACACCTTTGGTCAATGTGGATCACTTAAACATCGTTGATCATTACATGTTACTTTTGAGGATTCCAAAATGGATGATATACTTGACAAAAAGCAAATGAAACTTGTTGTGTGGAGGCTTTGGTTCTACCAATCCTCTAATGAGTTCCAAATGCAAGTTTCAAGATGGTCATCCAACTAACCACAAATTTCTAACAATTGACTTTACTTTATGATTTTATTTTTATGCTTTATGTACCATTTAATTTAAGCATTTACATTTCATGCCATTTTTTATTTTGCTCACTTGAGCCTTTACTTTTATGTCATTTTTATTTTACTCACTTGAGCTTTTCTTTTCCTTTTGAATACACTTAATAATCAACATGAACCATAAAAATCTTTAATGATACTTGGACTATTTGGTTACTATCCTTGGCATTATGGAGTATTGGACTTCTTGGACTTAGGATTAGAGACCTTGGCCTATCTTGGAGACTTTGTGACTTTATTTGATATTTTGTCTAGAGTTCTTGGGGTTTACTTCAAGACATTTTGTTGTTTGTTTGTTTTGTGTGCAGGTTATTGTGATTACATACTTTGTTTGTTATCTGGAATTCACCCGTATACAGCCGTTACTCTGCCCAATTTTTGCGAAGACTTAATACACTTGAAGTTTGGTTCTCTCAAGAGGTCTAGTATCTTTGCTTACTTGGTTTCAATCCGAATAATGAGAATTCTATATTGACTCATAATGTCAAGTATTGGCTTCTTGTTGGTTAGATTGTTCTTATCCCTAGCTTTTACCTTATGCTTTAGGATAGTCTCTTCATCTCCTCCCATCTTCTTTAATTTCAAAAATCTTCTCCCTCCTTTTAAAAACTCTTCTTATTTCTAAACTTGAAACACTTTCATAATAAACTTGGACTTAGGTCCATGCATTTTCAAAACATTTTCATAAATAAATTTCAATCAATTTAATAATACCTTGACATTTTTATGAGAAGACTAAAAGTCAATCAATCTCATTTCGAACCATTTTTGCCACTTTGGCTTTTTATTTTAAAACTTTTCTTAAAAGATTAGACTCTTGTCAATCCTTGTAGTGATGCAAACAACTATACTTCTACAATATGTAGTAAAGAGAGATATTTTCCACTAGGGTGTTGAGTGAGGCATTGTTGATTTTAAAATCCAAGCCATATCCTCCACTTTGAGATGATGTAAATTCTCCTTTCTCATGATTGTGGGTAGTAAGTATGTTTTCCACACGGACAATGACGATGATGTCTTATCTCATAAAATTATCCAACACACTTGTGTTTCAAATTTTCAAAAGAGGAACTACATGTACCCTGATCCCCTATTGCATGAAAGGTGGTACGTAGGCACTAAAGGTTCTCAACCGCGGCGGATGCAAAAATCATAAAAATATTTATTTTCTCACCTCCACCATCCATTTTATATACAACACATTTTTATAGCCAAAATATACAGATTTTTCAAAGAGGTTGTTGTAGAGTACCGTAGATGTTTAGGGTGCTAATACCTTCCCTTTGAATAACCAACCCCCTTACATTGAATTTTTCCCCCTCTTTTTGGTTTATTCGCTCTTTTCCCATTCCTTTGGAAACAATAAAGCGCGGTGGCGATTTTTATTTTGATTTGTATAAAGTCTAGTCAATCCAATGGCTTAGTCTTGAACATTTCTACCGCTACAACATCCACTTTGGATCCCATTGATAACGGTTCTGCTATTGCCAATTATGATTTTGAAAATCCGATCTACCAAGTCGTGGACGAAGGTGAGGAAGATTGTGAAGTACCAAGAGAGCTTGCCAGACTATTACAATAGGAAGAAAGGGAAATACAGCCTTATGAAGAGACGGCTGAGACAGTAAACTTGGGTACTGAAGAGGACAAGAAAGAAGTCAAGATAGGTTTCGATCTAGAGCATAGTGTCAAGGAGTGGTTAATACAGATGCTACATGACTATGTTGAGGTTTTTTCCTGATCATACGAAGACATGCCGGGACATGACACTGATATTGTGGTTCATCGCCTACCGACGAAATAGGATTGACCTCCCGTGAAATAGAAGGTTCGTTGTATGCAGCCAGAGATGTTAGAGAAGATCAAGGCTGAATTCATGAAACAGTTCAACGCTGGTTTCCTAGCCATCACCTTTTATCCATAATGGGTTGCTAACATTGTTTTGGTACCTAAGAGGGACGGTAAGGTATGTATGTGTGTGGATTAGAGACATGAATAGGGAAAGCCCCAAGGATGATTTTCCGCATCTCCACACCGATGTTCTGGTTGACAACACCGCACAACATAAGGTATTCTCCTTGATGGATGATTTCTCCGGGTATAATCAGATCAAAATGGCACCTGAGGACATGGAGAAAACAAACTTTGTCACACACTAGGGCATTTTCTGTTACAAAGTTATGCCATTTGGGTTAAAGGACGTCCGGGTAACCTATCAGCGTGCCATGGTAGCTCTATTTCACGATATGATCCATCATGAAATAGAGGTCTATATTTATGATATGATATCCAGGTCCCAGACTGAAGAGGAGCACCTTGATCATCTGCACAAACTATTTGGAAGGTTGAAGAAGTACAAACTGAGGCTGAACCCGAATAAGTGCACCTTTTGAGTAAGATCTGAAAAACTCTTAGGTTTCGTGGTCAGCGGTAAAGGCATTGAAGTAGACCCTGCAAAGGTTAAAGCTATACAAGAAATTCCAACTCATTGCACTGAGAAGGAGGTTAAGGGATTCCTGGGACGTCTGAACTACATTTCCAAATTCATTTCACATCTGACCGCAACTTGTGAGCCAATCTTCAAATTACTGAAGAAAGATCAAGCAGTGAAGTGGAATGACGACTGCCAGAACCCCTTTGAAAAAAATCAAAGAATATCTTCAAGAGCCTCTAATTTTGATGTCGCCAGTTTAAGGAAGACCTCTAATCATGTACTTAACAGTATTATAGAACTTAATGGGGTGTGTGATGGGCAGCATGATGAGTCTGGTCGAAAAGAACATGCGATATACTACCTTAGCAAAAAGTTTTCTGAATGTGAAACAAGATACTCACTTCTCGAGAAAACTTGTTGCTCTTTGGCATGGGCTGCTCGCCGACTGAGACAGTATATGTTGACTCACACTACCTTGTTGATATCTAAAATGGATCCTATCAAATAAATCTTTGAGAAGCCCGATCTCTCCAGAAGAATAGCGAGATGGAAAATGATCCTGACCAAATACGACATTCAGTATACAACCCAGAAAGCAATAAAGGGAAGTGTACTAGCTGATCATTTGGCTCATCAGGCTGTGGTCGACTACCAATCCATGAATTTTGAGTTCCCGGACGAGAACAACATGCTAGTAACTGATTGTGAAGAACCTGGACCGAATGAAGGACCTGAAAAAAGGATCATGATGGACTATGGTTTTTGGCAGAGCTTCCAACGCACTTGGCAATGGCATCGGCTCCGTGATCATATCTCCTGATGGCTTTCATACTCCTTTCACTTCCAGGCTATGTTTCAATTGTACCAACAATATGGATGAATATGAAGCATGCATTATGGGTGTCAAAGCTGCTATCGATTTGAGGATCAAATTCTTCAGTGTATTTTGAGACTCGGCCTTAGTAATCAGTCAAAGCAAAGGAGAATGGGACACGAAGCATCCTAATCTTATTCCTTACGAAGAGCATGTGTTGACGCTAATTCCATACTTTCAAGAAGTTACCTTTGAGTAGTTTCCACGAGAGGAAAATCATCTAGCGGACGTGCTAGCCACTATGTCATCCATGTTCAAGGTCAGATGGGATAATGAAGCTCCTCAGATCACTATTGAGAGAATGGATGAACCCACATACTATCACGAGATTGGTACTGAAGAAGTAATGGACAAGCCTTGGTTCCATGAAGTAAAAAGATATCTCGAAGCCCAAGAGTATCCTGAGGGAGCTTCAGTCAACAATAAGAAGTTCCTGAGAAGGTTCTCCGCCAAGTTATTCCTCAATAACGGGATACTCTACAAGCGCAACCATGATTCTACTTCATTTCAGTGTGTAGACAAGAGTGAAGCAGAGAAGATTATGGCTGTTTTTCATGAAGGTACCTTTGGCACCCATTCTAGTGGGAACTAAATGGCTAAAAAGATCCTACGGGTAGGATATTATTGGTCCACGATGGAAGCAGACTGTTATCAGCATTCGCGGACTTGTCACAAGTGTCAGATCTATGCTGATAAGGTGCATGTGCCTCTTGTTCATCTAAACTTCTTGACTGCTCCTTGGTTGTTCGTAATATGGGGAATTGACATGATCAGAGAGATTAGACCTACAACTTCTAATGGGCACGGCTTCATCCTGGTTGCCATTGATTACTTTACAAAGTGAGTGGAAGAAGCTTCATTCGCTTCTGTTACCAAGAACGTTGTGGCCCGATTCAACAGACACAACCTTATTTGTCGGTATGGTATTCCATAAAGAATAATTATGGAGAATGGTACCAATCTCAATAACACTATGATCACCGAGCTCTGCATGCAATTCAAGATCCAGCATCATAACTCTTCTCCTTACCGGCCAAAGATGAACGGCACTGTAGAAGCTTCTAATAAAAACATCAAGAAAATCATACAGAAGATGACGGTGACATATAAATACTGGCACAAGATGTTACCATTTTCTATTCATGGTTAACGTACCACAATGCACACATCAACAGGGGAAACTCCTTTCTCTTTGGTATACGGGATGGAAGTTGTCCTACCCATAGAAGTCTAGATACTTCCTTGAGAATCATGAAGGATGCAGGGCTGAGCGAACACAAATGGGTTCATACTCGACTTGACCAATTAAACCGGATTGACGAGAAGAGGCTCGCGGCTGTCTACCATGGTTAGATGTATCAAAAACGTATGATCAAAGCTTTTAAAAAGAAGGTCAGACGTCAAGTATATTAGGGCGGTGATCTGGTAATCAAGCGTATCATACTACCACAAGGTGATCCCAGGGGAAAATGGACTCCCACATACGAAGGGCCGTTTGTGATCAAGAACATATTTTCTGGTGGAGCTATGGTTTTAACCACTATGGACGCTGATGACCTTCCGCACCCTGTAAACACGGACAGAGTTAAAATATATTACGCATGAACAAAGACCCGTTAGGTTGACTGGCCTAGGAAAAATTAAGGGCATCCTGTCGAACTAAAAGGGTTTGGGCAAAAATTAGGGATATACATATTAAAAAAAAATATGTACACTCGGCAAGTTGAAAACTTGAAAAGGCGACTTCGGCAAAAAAGGGTATCTCGGTGGATTGAAAACCGAAAGGGCGGTTGTTGTAACCCAAAATTTTCCCTCTCATTTCTCAAGAGTTTTCTCACAAGATCTTCCATGACTCAAGTTTGCAGCACTGATACATCAATTTAGGTTTGGAATTGGCACAATGGCAAAATGGTCAAATGTACACTGAAAAAGTCAAACTTTGACTTTTTAATCAAAATCAAGTTTCAAGAATAACATTTCATCAAGACGTGTTAGAATATGAAGTTGGTTCATCAAGAAAATTAAAATTCAAAATTATTTTGGAAAAGTAAAAGTTCTAAACACTTGGAAATTTTTCTAAGTGTTAAGAAAGTATGATAAGTTCAGAATTTCTGGCCAGTTTTTTATCATGATGCAAGATGATTCAGGAAGAACTTCTGACACAAGAGTTGTAGATCCCGGTGAGATCTAAAACATTTCAGAATAGAATTTCTCCTAGAAATGCTTGGATTTCAAGTTCTAAATCCTTGAAGACCCGTCCATGAAACTAAAGCACTTAGTAAATTCTTAGTGTTTCCAAACCAGAATTTGGTTAGAATTTCTGGAACAGTTTTCACATAGGTTCAATTAGAGTTTCCAAAAGTGATTCAAAGAGGGGTTACAAAGTGTGTTACAAGCTTTCAGAAAAGTCTGAGAACTCCTTCAGATCATGCTGGAGTAGGGAGATTCAAAAATCAGAAGTTGGACATTTGTTCTTAATCTAAGTTGCGTATATGCTGAACTTCTGATCCAGTTTTCAAGCTATGATGCATAATCTCATGTTGCAGGTTTTCAAGCTTGTTAAATCTCATTATAATTTAATACTTACACCAACTTTTGGGTCCTTATCCTGGGGATCCTCCCACGTGTGGCATAGAAGTACCATTACTGTCCTTGAAAAGCAAACTTTTGTACAAAGTTTATTTTGAGCCCATACTTTACTTTTATTTTGAGTGTACTTCCCCAAATCATGCCTACAAGCTCAGTTTAGGCGTGATTAAAGCTTCTAACCCCTACCTTGCCATGAAACATGCTTGTCTAAACTTGCTTCAAAAACAAGTGAATGAGTCATAACACATGATGATTGTACTCATGACTTCTCCATGTTTCTAAATTCTTTGCCTATAAATTCAACTTAATTTGAAAACATCAAGGGGGGGGGGATATTGAAGAAAAAAGCCATGAAAACTTGCTGAAAATTCCCATGAACTTGAAACTGCAACACAAACACGAAACCTGCTAGTTTTTAGTTTTTGCGTCTAAACTCTAATTTTCCTTGTGCGTTTCTTGGCCAAATCATCCATACAACTTATGAGCTTTCCAAACATCTACAACTCAAGTTAAGGGTTGCTTTAGTTTTCTGAGGAATTGAGGAAGCTGACCAGAACATCACAGCAGTCTGAACCAGACTCTAACTCATAGAACAATCTCCAGCAGCAAGGTAAGTTTCTTCTGACGTTCATCTCATTACTTAGGAATTGTTAGGCTTGCAGTTTGAAATACACAATATATCTATCATTGCTCTGAGTATATACATATTTATAGATTTCATTTATATGGCATAAGTAGATAGAATTTCAGGTCAGAACTTCTTGAGGAAATTAGGGTTCAAAATTAGGATTAACAAAATTCATGCTTGCTTTTGGTTTACAGTTTTGATGTTTTGTATATACTCTAGCTGGCACGAAGAAGAAGATGAAGTTCATCATCAGAACTTTCCTTGTAATATATGTTTTTGTTTTTGCTTCTAATACCGGACGTATGGCCACCCCTAGCGGTAGAGAGTGCGCGCATAAGACATTAGTGTTAGGGGTCCAGGGTTCTAGTCCCAAAAGCACATTTTACGTTTATTTCATAACATTTTTACCCCATTATTTGTCAAACAATATTCCTAGACCAGAACTTCTAGATAAACCCCCTCCCAGTTGTTTGTCAAAACAGTACTCCTGGAACAGAACTTCTACACAGTCTCATCCAACAGCATTGTCATCTCACTTAGCCACAATCAGAACTTCTAGCCTTCAAGTAACACTAGAACTTCTAAGTTTCCAGTTGCATTAGAACTTCTAGGCTATTTCAGCAATCAGAACATCTAGGCTTTCCTTTGTTCCCAGCAACCCCAAGTACTTTAGTGCATCTGGATCTAGAACTTCTGGCCTTCCCCATTTCTGCTAACATTTTCTTTCTGATTTACAGCGTACCAGAGTCATAACTTTTGCTCCTTCTTATTTCTATTACGTCAGCAACACGTTGACCTTAACGCTTATTCACTATTTATTTTTATCATCTCTTTTATTTTCATTAATTAAAAACACCAAAAATACTTTATATTCATATACTTTGCTTTATTTCTTTTTAAAACAATAAAAGACTAAAAACATTTCCTTAACAAAATTTATTTCTTCTCTTAATTCAAACAAAACAAATTTATTTTAAATTTCAATTCTTGCACATTATTTCAATATGGTTGTAATAGATAATTAGGACTTTTATTTCTTGCAACTCCCATTTGTAAATTTGTACACCCCATCCCCCAATTGATTGTAATTGCGTAGGATATTTACTTTCTGTAATTTATCGCTTTCATATAAATGCTAGTAAAATAGGATTTGCATGGTAAGATAAAAACAACAAGTAGACAACCCCTAATCAAAGACTAAATGCATGCAAATCAAACACACTATTCACACATGAAACCCTAGGGTAATTCCACTTGTTGCCTTATAGAAAATGGTCATGTTATGCATGTGAGACGTCTTAGCAAAAACAATAAAAAATACAAGATCATAGTCCCATGATGATGCTTCAAATGTTGCCTTATAAATGATCTTAGTACCTCAAGAGAAATGTTAAGATATCTCACAACATTGCTATCATGACTATATGATGACCCAAGCCCGTCCCTTTACATCTAAAGATAAGGCTTCTTACTAAATCAATAGTAGGATAGAAACATCTAAAGGAGGAGGAAAAGGACGTTTAAGACCTTTGAGTAGGTAGGTTTCTCCTAGTTGCTCGCTTGCTCACAACAAAAACATTTTACACACTCACACTTTCATTTTGAAACATTTGCGAAAGACAAAAAATTTTGTACACGTTCTTATAGAGACGAGAACCATTACAAAAAACACCTTTTCAAAATCACTTTAAAAAAAACACATTCCACAAACACTTTGTACACGTTCTTATAGAGACGGGTACCATTACAAAGACATGTTTTCAAAATACTTTCGAAACCCACACCACAAGCACATTTTCAAACAAAGCAAGTGATCTAGCAAGCAACTAAGAGCTTGTAGATAACTACGGATGAAAATGGTGCTAATACCTTCCCTTTTCATAACCTACCCCCTGAACTCAAGAAATAATCTCGAAAGGTATTTCCTGTTCTTTTTAGCCTTTCCTTATTGGATACAAGAAAAGTCGGTGGAGACTTTTTCTATCTGCAACAAATGCGATCAAATACAAAACACCCAAGTCAGTTCTCCAACCGTGTTACAGAACTGGCGACTATGCTGGGGATAATTAAAAGTGGGGTTACCTTAGGGATAGATCACATTTACTTGCTTTCCTTATTTTATTTGTTTGCTTTATATTATGGTTCCTTGTTTGGGCTTTGTATTGATCCTCTACCCAGATCTGGGGCACCTTTTAGGTAAGTAGCAATAGATTGTGGAAACTGTAAGACATAGACCGATACGGTTGAAGTAATGGCTACGTTAGTCTGACATATTTGTTGGTACCGGTATGCCTTATGTTGAATCGAGGAGAATACGGGGCAGCTGAGCAGCGTGATGAAGCACTAAATGACCCTAGAACCTTAATTGAACAACTTGGCCATTAGGAAGTAGTGAGATAGCCGGTTTTGGCAAAAAGCTGAAAATTGGTTGATACTCAATACTACACTCATTGAGATCGGACTTTTGGGATATCTCGGTCGCAAGAAAAGATTGGTTATGCTAAGACAATGCCTAAAAGAAAGGTCAGTGATATTGAGATCCCCTAGAACCCGGTTACTATTACTAGGACAGGTTGAGCCAACTAAACTTCAAGAGGGTACTTACCTATCAAACTCCATACAAGCCTAAACCTAAGGACTTGTCTGCTTTGTGTGTATATGACTATTTGTACATAACAACTTGCTTACTTTGCATACATGTACATAACATCATAACATAGCATTTTCAATAACCATTTCAAGGATCTAAAAGGCCTATAATGCAGGGTCATGAGAACCAAACATCTATCAAGGGGCAAGAGGATTTATTTTCCTCTAACCAAATACAGTCAAGACCAAAGCATGATAATGTGAGTCAAGGGCAATGACCCACTTGACATGGTGAGCTTGATTATCGTGGAAGGACATCCACCAATATGAAGTTCTCCAATCAAATTGTTGAACAAAATTCAACTTTTAACATATTCTTGTGTTTACCCTGTGAGATCCTTGAAAACATGCATCCACGTACCATGCATCATATCATGACAGGTTTCTCCCACACAAATTTCCTTATCTGCCTACTGTTTATTTTAGTAAGATGGGTATGGAACAGACGGTGAAGAATCTCCAAGCACAAAACACTCAATTCTAACAAACGTTCCTTGCTCTGGCTAAGGGGCAGGAAGATCTGAAAACACTCTTCACCAAAGAGAGCAAGTAGAAGAAAAAGGATGTCATCTTCAACGTGAGAAGAAGGTCCAAGGGGCATACCCAACTAGCTCAAAAAGAAGATGCTTCTTCTGAAGAAGAAGACAGTCAAGAAGAGGAAGCTAAAAGCATTAGGGATAACATAGATACTAATGACGAAGACTATCATGAGGAGTGGTATCCACCGGGAGATGAAATATACAAATAGCTTGAAGACAAACTAAAAGATATGGAGACCCAAGTTGTTCCTGGCTTGGACTTAGGAGACATTGGTTTAGTTTCTTGAGTGGTCATCCCACCAAAGTTAAAAATCCCTACCTTTTCCATGTATAATGGCTTCTCTTATCCTAAGATGCATCTGAAGTCTTATTTCTGCAAGATTCAACCATACACAAATGATCAGAAGCTCTAGATCCACTTATTCCAAGATAGTTTAGCTGGGACGCAACTTGAGTGGTTCTATCAGTTGGAGAGTTCCCACATTCACACTTGGGAAGATCTAGCTATTGATTTTTACAAGCAGTACCAATACAACGCTGATCTTGCACCAACTCGTGTGCAGTTGTAGAATATGACCATGCGTTCCAACGAGGGCTTCAAAGAATATGCCCAAAAGTGGAGAGACCTGGCTGGAAGGGTGCAGGCACCCTTAACTGACAAGGAGATGATTGACATCTTTATGGGTACTTTAACATGACCTTGCTTCAATCACCTAATCGAAAGCTCCTCAGTCGGGTTCACCGAGATAATATTGACTGGCGAAAGGGTCGAAGCTGGCATCAAAAGCGGAACGATCCAAGGAGCTACACCCTCTAATACTCAAAAAAAGCCATACAATGGTAACAAAGAATCCAATGTTGTGTATGGTCAAAAGGGTCATAACAAGAGCCACCACTACCAACATGTGTGGGCAATCCTGATCTCCAGTCTGGCGTCACGGCTACAATAACAAAGAGGAAATCAGCAAAGGCAGACGAGCCTAAGAGATAGTTTACCAAACTCAACATGCCACTATTTCAAGCATTGCAACACTTGTTGAAGATGAATCTGATTACGTTGATAGGGCCTCATCCAAACTCCAAAACTTCTTCTCCTAACTACAATCCTAATGCAACATGTGTATATCATTCTGGAAGTCTGGGGCATGATACTAATAATTGTTGGGCGCTAAAATACAAGATTCAAAACATGATTGACATCAAGGAGATCGAGTTCGATCCTCCAGAGACTCCCAACGTAATCCCCGCTCCCATGCCAAATCATTGAGCATTCCAGTTTATTTTGAATTTTCAATTGTAATCTCTTTTGTTGTTCAAACACTTATCTATTAATGTCAAACTTTGTTTCATTAATACATTGCATATGTTTGTCTTGAATTAATCCATTCATTTTCATTATATTTAAACTATGCTTTTTACTCCCTTTATGATATTTAACTCTTGTATTAAAAGTTGCAAGCCTTTAGAGGGAGGATAACAAAAACAATGCCATAATATCATACAATATACTTTTGGACAGACCTTGCTGACGATGTACAGGCGTTCTTTCAATTCCTAAACACTAGAGTTATAAGGAGGATAATCCCTAGTCAACCCCTTTGAGCCAAAGAAGTATGAGTTTCCTTTTTACACAAATTGAAACCTTTAATCAAAACCTGGGGCAAGGTAGTCTCTTAGTTAATTCAAATGTGCGTTCAATCGTAAACTTTCACCTCGTATACAATGAGTGATATCAAAAACATTCCTATGGAATCAAAAGACAGTGATGGTTCCCTATCACATATGCAGTCATTATCTCTCAAAAATAAATTCCCATTAAGTCAAAACCTATGAAGGAGAATTAAGAGAAACTGGGGCATCCCGCTGACTGTAATCTCAAAAACAAGAACAATCAGGAAAAATCTGGGATAATAAATCAAAAAGAGGTCACTACAAATCCTCAACAACATGGAAAATATGGCAAAAATTACTGCCTTCCAACAAACTTAACTTATCTGAACTATCACCAAAATGCCATTCCAGACTCAATTAGAGTTCAAACGCACAATTAACTGAGTTTAGGACTGAAGAACATCACGAAGAATGGGCGGGTACAAATACACTTTAAGCGTTATCCTTTGTTTCTTAAAACGTAAACCATGCCACGCTACAACCCTTCAAAATTCCTAATTGAAGCATGGGTTAGTTCGAAAGCATATTGTTAAAAAAGGTATCCTGACTCCTGTAAGGCTTTACTCCAAATTCTGAGTTGAATTCATATTCTTACATAACTCTTTACTTTCTAAAATTGAATTTTCAAAACTTCAAGACAAGCATAAACTTTGCATTATTTGAATATCGTTGTTTGTATATGGTTAATTGTTTGACAGCGGAGAAATTCACACGACGAATATCAAACGAACAAAAGCTCTCTCAGTGGACACACCACTTCAAATGGGATGACACTTCCAATGACAGATCTCCTATAAGCAAGGGGGCATCAGCATGATCATTATCCAACACATTTGGGGCAGTCAAGTCAAGATTCCAAGAAATCTCCCAAGAAATGCTGAATAACCAGAACCAAGTATGTATCTGAATCACTTGGGGCATTGAACGGGAATCCCAACAAAGGGTTACGTACAATCAAACATTTCCTGGAAGTGCCTCAAACACTTGCTACAAGGGGCAATAACAAGACTCCCACAAAGGGTAACCCCCATCCAGAGTTTCAATCTCTGAAAACTTCTCCCCAACTGAGTTGTGCAAAAGGATCCTAGAGGATTTCTACCAAAAGAAAACACCTCTCCAGCAGATTGGCAACCGGGTTTATCTCCCCAACAAACTAAAAATTCCCCATCTTGAATTTGCCTCTCAGACTATTACAAATCAAGGGACCAAAACCCTTCTTACTCGTAGACACTTCTACAATCCCCAACAAGTTACTACAAAGCATGGGCCAATTCAGATATCAGTTTAACGTCATCCTTTCAAGTAAGTTATTGCGAAGCCTGGAGTTCGACCGGATAACAATTACCTTCATCCACTTCAGAAATCTTCTCTGAAGCCTAGAATTCGACCAAATAACAGTTTGAAGATGGTAAATTACTGTAAAGCCTGGAATCCAACCATATAACAGTTTAACTTCACTCTCCCAAGTAATTTTCTGTGAAGCCTGGAATGCGACCAGATATAAGTTAATTTAATCTTCCCCAATAAGTCATTGTGAATCCTGGAATACGACCAGATAATACTCAACTTCTTTATCCTCAACAATTTGCTACCAAGCCTGGATTTCGACCAAATACCAGCTAACTTTCGATTCTCTCTTGTCAGGAATAACTCCCCAGTAGAGCAACGAACAACTAAGACTCCTAAACTCTTTTCCTCAAGCAGAAATCAACACCCTCCACAGAGTTTTCTTCTCAAGCAAAGTCAACTTCCCCAACAGAGTTTCCCTCAAACAACAAAAACAGGAATCCCCAGTGGAAACATTCTAAAAAAATAAGGTCTAGAAATGTGTGCATACTCTTCATCCCCAACGGCCGTCCGGGATTTAGCTTCCCAGAATTCCCCAACACTTGTCAAGGATTTATTTTCCAGGACAAAAATACACTCCAATAACATTTCATGCATCATATTACATACATGATAAGTACATATGACACAATCTCATTTATTTTCAGAACATCATTGCACCATGCATTTCACACATCATGACATTGCATGCAGCTAACTCTTTACCTTTTCAGGAAAGATCAAATCAAAAGATTGCCATTATGAACGATCTTTCAAAAGGTCAGAGATTAATACCTGAAACCAGATAGGACAACTATCTCAAACGACCAACCTTTTCAAGTTCCAGATTAATATCTGTACCTAGCCAAGAAAATTATCTGTGGACGACTGATTATAAATTAACACCTGTAACAAGCCAGGAAAACTATCTACATGAAGAGATTGAAGATTAACACCTGTAATAAGCCAGGAAAACTATCTACATGAAGAGATTGAAGATTAACACCTGTAACAAGCAAGGAAAACTATCTTTCTTTCTCAGGTTAGAGATTAATATCTGAAACAAGCCAGGAAAACTATCTTTCATTCTAAGGTCAAAGATCAATACCTGAAACAAGCCAGGACAACTATCTACACGACCAGCTGAAGAAACCCTATCTAGGTTCCTTCTCTACATTTCCAAATGAAGTTTTACACGGACTCATCATCAAGAAACCCTACCCAGGTTCCTTCTCTACAATTCTAGATGCAATTTCACACGGACTCATCATCAAGAAACCCTACCCAGTTTCCTTCTCAGATGCAGTTTTACACGGACTCGTCTTGAAACAACCCTACCCAGGTTCCTTCTCTTATATTCTGGATGAAGCTTCACATGGATTCATCTTGAAGCAGCCCTGCCCAGGCTTCCCCCTCATATGTCTCCCAAAGCAGCCCTACACAAGTCCATCATAAATTAAAGAATACCCAAAGACCTCTTCTGGTTAGATTAGTTCGTCCAATTAATAACATGCGAACCAAAGACCTATTCCTGTTAGATTTATTTCTTCCAGTTAATAACAGGCGAACCAAAGACGTCTTCTCGTTAGATTTATTTCTTCAAGTTAATAACAGGCGAACCAAAGACCTCTTTTGGTTAAATTAATTTCTTCCAATTAATAACAGGCGAACCAAAGACCTCTTCTAGTTAGATTTATTTCTTCCAGTTAATAATAGGCGAACCAAAGACCTCTTCTGGTTAGATTTATTTCTTCCAGATTAACAACAGGCAAATGGAGACATCTTCTGGTTAGATTTATCTCTTCTAGTTAAAAATAGGCAAAAGACATCTACTATTTCCGTATAAACCAACCAAAAGATTTATCCTGATACCTTCCCCATTCACTCTAGATGGCATCTATAAGCCCATCTCTGACAACTTTCCATCATTTCTCCAAATGGCATCTTTAAGCCAATTCCCTACACAATCAACCACCACATCATCGAGTCCAAATTTCTGGGCACTCTAGTGTTCAATCATCTTCCACCTTCAAATCACGAATGACAAGCTCACCGATCAAACTCTTCAGGTTTTAGAAAATTGAATAGGGGCAACTGTTGTACCCAAAAAATTTCCCTCTTATTTATCAATAATTTATTCACAAGATCTTCCATGACTCAAGTTTGCAGCACTGATACATCAATTTAGGTTTGGAATTTGCACAAGGGCACAATGGTCAAATGCACAATGAAAAGTCTAACTTTGACTTTTTAATCAAAATCAAGTTTCATGAATCACATTTCATCAAGACATGTTAGAATATGAAGTTGGTTCATCTAGAAGATTAAAAGTTAAAATTACTTTGGAAAAGTCAAAGTTCTAAACACTTGGAATCTAAGTGTTAAGAAAGTATGATAAGTTCAGAATTTCTGGCCAGTTTTTCATCATGATGCAAGATGATTCAGGAAGAACTTCTGACACAAGAGTTGTAAATCTCAATGTGATATAAAACATTGCAGAATAAAACTTCTCCTAGAAATGCTGGGATTTCAAGTTATAAATCCTTGAAGACCCGTCCATGAAACTAAAGCACTTAGTAAATTTTGAGTGTTTCCAAGCCAGAATTTGGTTAGAACTTATGGGCTAGTTTTCACGTAGGTTCAATCATAGTTTGCAAAAGTGATTCAAAGTGGGGTTACAATCTGTGTTACAAGATTTAAGAAAAGTACGAGAACTCCTTCAGATTATACTGGAGTAGGGAGATTCAAAGATCAGAAGTTGGACATTTGTTCTTAATCTAAGTTGCGTATATGCTGAACTTCTGATCTAGTTTACAAGTTATGATGCATAATTTCATGTTACAGGCTTTCTTGCTTATTAAATCTCATCATCATTTAATGCTTACACTAACTTTTGGGTCCTTATCCCGAGCATCCTTCCACGTGTGGCATGAAAGTACTACTGATGTCTTGAAAAGAAAACTTTTGTACAAAGTTAATTTGAGCCCATACTTTTCTTTCCTTTTGAGTGTACTTCCCCAAATCATGCCTACAAACTCAGTTTAGGCGTGATTAAAGTTGCTAACCCCTACCTTACCTTGAAACATGCTTGTCTAAACATGCTTCAAAAACAAGTCAACAAGTCATAACATATGATGGTTGTACTCCTGACTTCTCCAAGTTTCTAAATCCTTTGCATATAAATTTAACTTCATTTGAAAACATAAAGGGGGGTGATTTAGGAAAAAAGCCCTAAAACCTTGCTGAAATTTCCCAGGAACTTCAAACTACAGCACAAACATGAAACCTACTAGTTTTTAGTTTTTGCATCCAAACTCTAATTTTCCTTGTGAGTTTCTTAGCCAAATTATCCATACAGATTCTGATCTTTCAAACCATCTACAACTCAAGTTAAGGGCTGCTTTAGTTTTCTGAGGACTTGAGGAAGCTGACCAGAATATCACATTAGTCCGAACTAGACTCTAACTCACAGAACAATCTCCAGTAGCAAGGAAAGTTTCTTCTGACTTTCATCTCATTACTTAGGCATTGTTAGGCTTGCAGTTTAAAAGACATAATGTAGATATCATGGCTGTGAGTATGTACATGTTTATAAGGTTCATAACTTCTTGAGGAAATTAGGGTTCAGAATTAGGATTAGCAAAATTCATGCTTGCTTCTGGTTTACTGTTTTGATGTTTGGTATTTCTGAAACCATGATGAAGTATGCCATAACTTCTATGTTTGCACTTTCCATTTTTGTTGAGAAATGACTAGGTTCCATATACTCTGGCTGACACGAAGAAGAAGATGAAGTTTATCATCAGAACTTACTTTGTAATATATGTTTATGTTTTTGCTTCTAATATCATACGTATGTCCACCCCATTGGTAGAGAGCGTACACATAAGACATTGGTGTTAGGGGTCCAGGGTTCTAGTCCGAGAAGCACCTTTTACGTTTATTTCCTAACATTTTTACCCCATTATTTGTCAAACAGTATTCCTGGACCAGAACTTCTAGATAAATCCCCTCCCAGTTGTTTGTCAAATTAGTTCTGCGGGACCAGAACTTCTAGACAGTCTCATCCAACAACATTATCATCTCACTTACCTATAATAAGAACTTTTAGCCATTTAGTAACTCTAGTTCTAGGTTTCCAGCTGTATCAGAACTTCTAGGCTCTTTCAGCAATCAGAACTTCTAGGCTTTCCTTTGTTCCCAGCATCCCTAGAACTTTAGTGCATCTGAATCCAGAACATCTGTCCTTCCCCATTTCTGCTAACATTTTCTTTCTGATTTGCAGCGTACTAGAGTCAGAACTTTTGCTCCTTCTTATTTCTATTCTGTCAGCAACACGCTGACCTTAACTCTTATTCACTATTTATTTTTATCATCTCTTTTATTTTCATTAATCAAAAACACCAAAAATACTTTATATTCATATACTTTGCTTTATTTCTTTTTAAAACAAAAAAAAATACTAAAAACATTTCCTTAAGCAAAATTATTTCTTCTCTTAATTCAAACAAAACAAATCTATTTTAAATTTCAATTCTTGCACATTATTTCAATATGGTTGTAATAGATAATTAGGACTTTTATTTCTTGCAACCCCCATTTGTAAATCTGTACACCCCATCCCCCAAGTGATTGTAATTGCGTAGGATATTTACTTTCCGCAATTTATCGCTTTCACATAAATGCTAGTAAAATAGGATTTGTATGGGAAGATAAAAACAACAAGTAGACAACCTCTAATCAAAGACTAAATGCATGAAAATCAAACACACTATTCACACATGCACCCCTAGGGTAATTCCACTTGTTGCCTTTTGAAAAATGGTCATGTTATGCATGTGAGACGTCTTAGCAAAAACAATCAAAAATACAAGATCATAGTCCCACGATGATGCTTCGAATGTTGCCTTACAAATGATCTTAGTCCCTCAAGATAAATGCTAAGATATCTCACAACATTTCTATCATGATTATACGATGACCCATGCCCGTCCCGTTGGATCACTTTACAACCAATCTTCAGTATCAAGTATCAAGCTCAAACGATACTAATCAATCTAGTCAGCTTCGGACAAGCAGCGAAAGAGATGAGACGCTCAAAGGCATAAAGGCAATAGAAGAATGGGAACCCAATGGGATTATTTCACATAGTTTTTTCTTTGTATGCTATTTTCTAAAGTATTATTCTTACGACGACATTCTCTTATTAGGATGTTCGTCTCCTTGTAAAAAAATGCTTATTCAAGCTAATACAAAGTTATTTCTTTGAAAGTGAAAAAATATTTGTTTTTATTTTTCGGTTTTGTTTGCGAAAACATCCAGTGATTTTTTTTTAACATATGCATTTGAATTTCATTACTGCTTACAAATGCTCGCATAAAAAACAGAAAGACGGTTGCTAATGGCTTTAAAAAAAGGGAGAATATCTAAAGGCCATCCACAAAATCCCTGCAGATGCCTTCTCCAGCAGGTGCAGAGGCAGAGACATCCCTGCAGATGCCTTCTCAAGTGTTCTCATATCCCCGGCAGAGCAAAATCTCCAAATTACTGCTCCAACAAAAATATTTCCTAGTGAAGTCGTCAAGCTTCTCTAGATTCCCCAACAGGATTTCCATAAAATCACCAAGCAGTTTATGGAGTTTCCCTTCCCGAACAGAGTTTATTTCTCTAACAATGGAATATTTGTCTCCCAGCATTCAACTTAGAACAAAATTTGAAGACCTACATTCTTCATCGCCAGTTACAATCAAGGATTTATTTTCCCTAATTCAATAATACTGCAATATAACAATTGACACGTTCATACATTGCACTCCTGCATCATTTTACAAACATTATAGCATATACAGCACCAATGCATATATCGCAATCTCATTTATTTTGAGAGCATCATGCAATTCATACATCATGATTTTGCATGAAAATTGATTTTACCTTTTCAGGTTAAATTCGCAGACAGACAAACACTATTAACTTATGCATAGCAGGTCAAAGATTAATGCCCGAAACTAGAAGGGGAAACTATATACACGACCAAGTGGTATGAACTCCCGGAGCAAGACAGGTTTACCAAGAAATATAGAAGGCCATAGATTAATTCCAAAAACCAGAAGGGGAAACTATCTATGTGACCAACATTGCCAAGTTCTAGATAAATACTTGAAACCAGATAAGAAAACTATCTAAGAACTATCTGATTGTAGATTAATACCTGAAACCAGACAGGAAAACTATCTACATGAGGAAGTTCCAGATTAATACCTGAAACCAGACAGGAAAACTATCTGAGAACTATCTGATTGTAGATTAATACCTAAAACCAGACAAGAAAACTATCTATATGAGGAGGTTGAAGATTAATACTTGTAACAATCCAGGAAAACTATCTTTTTCTCAGGCCAGAGATTAATACCTGAAACCAGACAGGACAACCATCTCAACAACCAACAAAAAAACAAGTTCCAGATTAATACCTGTAATAAGCCAGGATAACTATCTGTGAGCGACTTACGGTAGATTAATCCTTGTAACAAGCCAAGAAAACTAACTACATGAGGAGATTGAATATTAACACCCGAAACCAGGACGACCATCTCAACGACCGACAAGTTTCAAGTTCCAGATTAACACCTGAAACCAACTAGGACAACTATCTGTGAAAAGTAGATTTGTAGATTAATACCTGAAACAAGACAGGAAAACTATCTACACGAGCAGATGAAGCAATCTTACACGGGTTTCTTCTCGTGATCTCCAGATGCAGTCTAACACAAACTCATCCTGAAGCAGCCCCACACAGGCTCCTTCTCATATATCTCTAGATGCAGACTAACATGGACACATCTTGAAACAGCCCTACAAAGGCTCTTTCTAATACCTTTCCAGATAACGTTTAATTCCATTATCCCCAGTAAGTTACTATGAAGCCTGGATTTCAACCAGAAAACAACAAACTTTTATCTCTTCAGAGATAACCCCTCAGTAGAGTCTTGAACAACTGAAGCTCCTAGACTATATTCCCCATAAAGTTTTCCTCAAGCGGGAGAACAACAGAAACCCACATTCCCCAGTGGAGTCCTCCTCAGACAACAGGAGCAAGAATTCCCCACAAAGGGACCATTTATGAAATCATCATCTACTTTAGATGGCATCTTTAAGCCCATCTCCGATGAATCTCCGTCATCTTCTCCAGATGGCATCTTTAAGCCCATCTCTAAACACTCTCAGTCATCTTCTCCAAATGGAATCTGTAAGCTCATTCCTGACATCATCAACCATCGATGTTACTTTATTCGAGTGCAAATTTTTGGGCACTCTAGTGTTCAATCATCTTCCACCTTCAGATCATGAAAGGAAGATAAGCCAATCTAAATCCTCTGGTTTAAGAAGATTGAATAGGGGAAGCTGTTGTACCCCAAAAATTTCCCTCCCATTTTTACTCAATACATGCTCATTGAGATTCCCAATTGCTCAAGGATGACTAAGAATTGACCAGACAAATTCTCCTCCTAAGCATTGAACCTCTAATTAGGGTTTCACTTTTCATAAAGATATGTTAGCTCCAAAGGCCTCAAATGTTTTCAATTTTCCTAACATGCCTTCAAGATTGTCCATGACAAATTTCATTGCTTACACAACAAGTTTTCCCAGTCAATTGCTCAAATGCTTGAAAATCAACTTTACTAGGTCAAAAGTCAACTGTGGCCCAAATACAGTCAAACTTCATGATTTTTGGTCAAGATCAACATTTTGAAGTGATATCCATAATTTGATCAAGGGTTGATCATGATTCCTCAAGAAATGCTCCTAATCTATCAAAAGTCAAGAATTGCTAAATTAGGGTTTCTATAGGAAAACTCAACTAAACTTTGACCAGGCATAACTTTCACATACTTTATCCATTTTTCCCCAACCAAAGCTCATTTTGGAGAGAATCTCATTCCCTACCACTTCTCTTTTTCCCTTAATTCCAAGAAATTCATAATTTGAAAGATAGAAGCTCATACATTACAGGTAATTTTTAGAAAGTCAACAAAAGACACTTTTGGTCAAGACCATTTACATCAAGATAAAGTCTTCAAATGGAATATTGATCAAAAGAGGGATTGAAATAAACATCTTGGGATTTCCAAAAAGTTCAAGATCATCATCATGGGATAAAAATTGAGCAAGTTATGGCTTTCCTAAGTTAGGAAAATTTGGAAGATTTCAAGAATTGTGCATTGAGAAAACTTAAACTTTTAGGTCAATGGCTTAATTTTATGGACTTTAAACATATTCCTAACCTTATAGGGGACCACTAATCTCATTTTACATTGAGTTATAATTTTTATTTATTTTGTCCATATTTATTTTGATTTATTTCAAATAAATATAAAATAAATTGTAAAAAATAAATAGAGATGGGCTTTGGCATTTTGGATGATGTTTTGTCTTACCTAGAAGCCCATAAATTCATGCCAAGATGTCCAGGTTCATCTAAGTTTGAAAATGTCATCAAACCTTCATTTTTGGCATTTTTTCAAATTATAATCATGGCTTTAAACACCATGGTTATGGCTTGGATTCTTTCCTCCTTACCTTGCTCCCTCCATCTCCTCTATATAAGGTTTGTTTTTGCAAGCCAAATACACGCTGAAAGCTGCCTCAAAGAGCCACGAAGAAATTGAAAAAAAATCTCCAAAATTGTCAAACTCCAAAACAACATTTCAAGCCTTCCTGAGTCCGAACAAAGGATTCAAACACATCCCTGAGGCTTCCAGGAACCCAGCCTAGTCCACATACAAGCACTTCAACGTCGAGATCGAGCACGTCATCATTGCACCATTTTGGTTTATTTATTTATTTTAATCTTGCTAAATACATGTTATTAACAGATTTAACACTTACATACGTGTTTGTAGCAATACATAAGACAGGTTTGACGTAAAACATGTATGCTTTGAGGCTTAGAAGCCAGGTTTCCATTGATAGGGTTTTGTAGCTGTTAAGCTTCAAGTTGGACGATATAGTTGCTTTCATGCCAATTTAAGGCCAGAATCAGATTCAGGGCTCGATTTTATATAGGATAGGCCCTTTAACCATTTGCAAATATCATATTTTCGTAGGTTTAAGTTGTTGGCCGATCGGAGAAGGTGACCGGAGTTTGACTCCGGCGCCGTTAACTTGGCTAACTCTAGCGTGTTTTTTTATGTTTTCCATATTTCTGATTGATTATATTATATATATTTATTTGTTTATTTGAGATAATGAATTATTAATTGTCTTGGTGGTTAAAGAAGCATGTATTATGCTGGAGGACTTGGGTTCGATCCCAGGTTTTTAATTTTCTGTTTTTCTCATATCTTCTTTGTAGATCCAATGGCGTGCAAGTTCCTACGCATATCATAGACCTTGCATCTGGGCCATCAGATGTGATGCAAGAAGATTTAGAAAGCCCAGAGTGCGCCTCCACCCTGTGACCTCAAGGTTGACGTGCACCTGATCATGCCGGACCTTGGGCTTATTGATTTATGGTCCTAGCAAATTTCAAACGCACCCCTTTTTTCTTCTTTGAGTATCACGCCCAAATTTTATTTTTATTTTCATTTATTTGTTTTATTGTTTATTTATTTATTAATTTCAAAAATCATTTTTTATTTAATTAAAAATAAAAAAATAACAATAATAGACTTAGGATTTTCTAAATTAATTTTAATTTTTGTAGATTAATTAAGTTAATTATTTTGACTTGTTTTAATTAATTTAAAATCAATTAGAATTAGGTTTATTTAATTCAAATATATTTCTTAATAAAAATGCAAAAAAATAGTAGAATTAGTTTTTTTTTCTTTTATTAGAGTTAATTTTAATTAATAATCATTTTCTCCTTTTATTTAATTAACTATTTTCTTAAAATAAACAAAAACCAAAAGATTTTCTTGTTTTACTTAGATGTTTTTTAGGGTTTTAGACGATTCTTTCCATTTCGTACCCGTTATTTACTTTCGCATTTTTATACTAATGTATCTGCTGATGGAATGTAATAGAGTTAACTAGGGCTTTACTGCATTCTTTAGTTTCTTTCCCCTAAAATTTTGGACATGTAAATACCCCCCTCCCCGAAGTATTGTAATAGCGTAGGATTTACGATTCCCGCACTTTAAATTTCTTCAAAATAATAACTATTAGTAACTAGGCTTGTATGGAAAGATTGAAAACAAAGTGCTAGCAAACCTAATAACAAAGATAAATGAACTGAATATAACACATGCACATATGCACCTCTAGGGTACGCCCACTTTGGTTGCCTTTTGGAAAATAAAACAGTCATGTCCCTCGAGAATAGGGACGCTTTAGCAAAGACCCTTAAATCAAAATGTCATAGTCCCTCGATGACCCTATAGTGTTTCCTTTCGGTAAATGATCTAGTCCCTTAAACAAAATTGCTAAAGCGTCTCTATATTTTGCCTTTATGAATGTACGTCCCTTCGAATGTCCCTCAAACCTCCAACGGTAGGGCTACCTACTCACTAATAGTAGGATAGCACTGTCTAAAGGATAGGAGGAAAAGAACAAACATTTTCGACTATAAGTAGATAGTTCATAGATGCTTTCTCAAAAACAAAACTTTCACACTTACACCAAAACATGTCAAAAACACTTTCAAAAACCGCTTTGTCAAAACTCTTGAGGACTGATACAAGAGTTATCATAAAGCAAATCGCTGCATTAAGGCATTTTCAAACTACTTTTTCAAAACATAAAGCCCAAGGTATTTTAAAAAAATGAGTTAAGCATCTAAGAGCCCGTAGAAAACTACAGATGGAAAAGGTGCTAACACCTTCCCTTTCCATAATCTACCCCCCCCCCCCCCCCCCTCCCCTTACACAGAAAATTCTCAAAAAGGTCTTTTTCTGTTCTTTTCACCCTTTCCTTAATTTGGGTAAAAGAAAAGTCGGTGGAGACTCTTGATTACCACAACATTTGCGAACACAAACACAAAACCATTATAACAGTCAGTTCTGCCACCGCATCACAACACCAAAATCACAAAGTTGGAAAAATACACATGTTATGTAAAAAGAGTGAAAATTATCAAATTTGCAAAGTTGAGACAACATGTTAGTATTGAATCAAAATTCTATGTTAGTATACCGTAAGGTCAACAAACTAAGCACAAGTTAACAACCTTCAATGCCTTTAGAAAACTAGATGTACTTATGTCAAATTAACAAGCCACAACTAAAAAGAAAGAAGCATTAGTGTTAAAATAGAAACTTGATGTTAGTCTTATGTAATGTTAGAAATTAAACTCATTGCTAATGGTATCACATTACAAGCATATATCTAGTTAGAAACATCACCAGTTATAGATGAAACAAGTTAGACACAAATGTTATAAATGCAACTCAAACACTTAGTGAACATATAACATACTTTATTTTCACATTTTACAAGTCAAATGCCATAATATGTACCTATGCAAAAAGTGATCCAGAAACAACGTCACATCATCAAAAATAAACTGGAATGATTTATCAAAAATATAGGATACTTTATCTACGCGCACGGACTCAAAAAGGTGCTTAGTTCTATCACTTTTCGTTCAAAAATACCGAATTTTGCTCAAGTTCTAGAACTGCTAGAATTGTCTGAAAAGTGTCCCAAACCAAAAGTTATGGCAAAAATGAGTTTATGTCGAGTTTTTGGTAAATTTCATGAATCTTGGCAATTTCTCATAAACTCAAGATTTTGTGTGTCAAGAATGATTTTGTAATGTATTTTGAGTCATGTAGAAATTGTCAAAACTCACGGAAAAGAAAATGTTAGTGGGGAGCTATGTACATCAACACAAACTAGCACAACTTCACATGTTCTAAGGTATACTCTATGTCAATTTCTACTCTATGTTAGTTCTAAGAGGAAATTGAACAAACACATAATGTGCTAAGGTTATACAAGCAAAATTCTATGTTATATTTACACGTCAAATCCTACCAATTCTAAAAATTAGTATTGAACTATATTAACAACAACTTCAACTTCACAATTTATATTCAACTTAGGTTCCATTCAAGCTTAATCAAAAAAGTGTTTCTCAATAATCACTTATTTTAAAAAGAGCTTAATTTAAGAAAGTTCATTGATATAAGTGAAGAGGAAACTTAGGTTTGAAGATCGCAACAATCGAATTCGAGATCGGAGAAGTCTTGATCAACCTTGGCTTTTTTTATCTTGAAAAAGTTGAGAGAAAGTTGCTCTTTGATCCTTGAGCAAGGTGAGAGAAAATATTTGAAATATTTTGAGATTTGGTGAATCATGAGAGTCCTCCTTGAATTTTCCTTGAAAATTTATTATATGCATGGGCCAATTGGGCCTTGGATGAGAAATTGAGTTGGTCCTCCATTTGACAGTGCAAGCTCAACACGTTCATGTCAAATTCGCAGGGACCCTGGTGCGATTTTTGAAGTTGAAATATGAAACTGAAATATAGCCAACACTGAGAAAGACATCGTGTCTGAAAATGAGCTCAATCGAATAAACTGTGATTTAGTTACGATTTTTTGAAGTTTTGTCTCAGACAACTTAATTTCCATCTTCAGGATTTTCAGTGAACTGCGCACGCTCTAAGCCAAAAACGGAAGTATTCGGGATACCGTTTGCTTTTGAAAATGAATGAACAAAATTTAGCTAACTCAATTTGTGAGAAAATTCCACCGAAACCAGCTCTATACGATAAAAATCGACTAAGTTGTGATTTTATAAAGATTGTGCAGATAATCATTTGTCACAATTTTCCTGTGCGAAAATGCCTTATAAATCCATATTTTTTTTGAATTTCTTAGTGAAATTGGCCTCCGACCGCGAGAGATGAAAATGTAGCTGACATAGAGACGAAATTTTCGCATCTAGAACGGGATCAAAATGATCCATGTGCTTCGAGTTATTAATTTTTTAGTGCGCCAAAACTGCACTTTCAGCACATTTTTTATTGTATTTTCCACTGTATAACTCTGACAGATTCACGTATTCTGAGACCTTCGTTCGAGATTTAGCCTTTGGCCCGAACATGAAAGTTATAGAGAAAATTGAGACAGATTCAATGGAGAAAGAACCACCTCGACATGATATATCAAATCGGAGTTATAAATTTCTGAACAACATAAATATCGTTGAACGGTAACCCAAAAACATAGTAACGAAATTATTTGACCATCTTGTGCATATAATTGGCTCCCATTTAAACATGAAAAAGTGAAGACAATATCCACATGGACCCGATGATCAAATGTCAGCTCAAAATAATACTCTGGCCTGGAGTTATAAAGTTTTGAAGTCTGTCGTGCCGAAACTGACATTCAACTTGAATTGTTTTGAATCAACTAGAATCTTTGGGTTTCTTCTACCACTCAAGACATGATAAAATACACGGGAATTAGGTATGGTAAAAAACCATTCATTCACTGCATGGATTATTTGTACAAAGCTTCGAACGTCTCTGGTAAGCAGTAGATACCTTTTGGAACTTGATTGATCCCATTTCAAATGCATGAATATGTATGATATGCATATGATGAAACATAAGCCATAAATATTTTGAAATCAAGAGGTTAAATTTTGGGGTGCAACAAAGGTATTTCATGAGCTTTCATTGCTTTGTATTCCACTTTATTTGTGGGATACAAACTTTTCTTTTGAGGCGATCTATCTTGTTTCCCACATCCTTGGGATATACATACTTGCACTATTGTATGCTTTGTCTGTTTGTATTACCTTGCAGTGTATTTGTATGGTCGTGTCCATTACACACCATTCATAATTTATTTTCACATCGAGGCTTTGATGTTTATGTTCGATGACACGACTTCTAACTTGTTTCTTTGTTGATGCTAGCTCGTTCGAAGATATCCTAGTTTCGTTACTATTTAGTCGCTTATTTACGGATCATATCCATTTGGTACTTTCTCATCCGATTTACCCTTTTCCGCATTTTATTGCTTACTTAGGATTGGGAGTCTGTGCGACTTGGCACACAATTCTGGAAGTCCTCACTAGGAGGCCATGTTTTTGTTTGTTTAAATATTGTGCCCGTATAATATTGCAGATGATAAGTCCTCAAAAGGAGGCGAGCATAGAGGGTTCATAATCAACCCTCGCACATTCTTGTATGTGTCGTTCCTATGCTAACTTGATACGTAAATGCTCTACACATGTGCCCAAGATCTGAATGTATTTAAGCCTTTAAAGGCAAGTGAAAAGGGTTCTTGCAATCGAATCCACACGCTCTCTTTAGCTCACATTGACCAACACTGATGCTTAGTGTATGCATATATTATGTCTCATCTCCCAGATCTTTCTTGCCCTGGTAATTGATACCGCGGTTAAGTACCCCTTATATTCCCACAATCTTATGGCTTGGTTAACTCGGGTGATTCACTCCCCTTGGCTATGGCTTGACCCCTGGTCTGATGCATGGTTGCTTATCTATGGTGGGACCTCCCCTTTTACTACCTGGCCTACGCCCTGTAGGTGTGTGATATTTGAGTGATGCTCGAGCTTTTGATTGCCCCGGATGTTTTATCACATGTTTGCTTGATTTTTGTCCAAGGAATTGTGTCATTTTATTTTCCATGGTCCTTTAGGATTGCTCGTCGAGGCTAGTTTTCGACCTACACATTAAGATAGGAATCCATCTATGTTCATTTAGGTAAGTACTCCCCTTTCAAAACTCAACTATAGTGTCATCTTTGTATGATTACACTAGGGCTAGAGATTAGGATAGTCTCCCTTAGTTGTTTCACTTTATTTGCATATTGCATCTTAAAACAAAAACTCTTTTTTTTTGGAAAATCATAAAACATCTCTAATAAACTTAAATCCTTCTTCAAGGTAAAAAATACAAACCGATCTTAATTGTTTGTGTGCCTTTTGGATCTTTTTTTAACCTTCTCTTATTGACATCTTACCGTCCTTACCATGATATTTTGCAATCTTTGTGCCGATATTTCGCCATTGCACATGTTTGTTATCCTACTTTGATTTTCAATATCATTGTTAGGTGTGATGTTTTATCATCTAAGTTGTGATGTTTTTTCATCTTTACCATGATATTTTGCTATCTTTGTGTCTAGTTTTTGCCATTGCGTATGTTTGTTATCCTACTTTGATTTTCAATATCATTGTTAGGTGTGATGTTTTATCATATGAGTTTTGATGTATTATCATCTTTGCCATGATATTTTACTATCTTTTTGCTGATGCTTCGTCATCGCATATGTTTGCTATCCTACTTTTATTTTCAATATCATTGTTAGGTGTAATCTTTTATAAGCTTACCTGATATCTCACTATCATGTTGATGTTTTATCATCTTATGTGAGTTTGTGTTTCCATGTGATGTCTTCTCCTCCTTATTTTTATGTTTTATTATTGTTGCTGATGTTTGGTCATTTTATTTGATGTTTTTCCATCTTGATTATTGCTTTTGTCTTTTTAACTAAAAAACACAAACCAACCAAAAAATATGAGCCGAACTACGGCTGCTATGATTCCTTAAAAGGGATACGTAAGCATTGGGGTAGGTCCCAAACAAGCATAACTTTTATTTTCCCTACATTATTTTCTCTTTTCTTTTGCATGCATTCCCTCTTTGCATATTCTTTTAGCTCTTAAGCTTAGATATAAGTTTTGATCACACCCATTAGATTGGACAACATGAGTGGATATTGTAGAGTACTACGGGCGTATGGGGTTCTAACACCTTCCCCTCGCATAACAGACTCCCTTACCCGATCTCTCGGTTGTTTGATCATGATTTCACCCATTCAGGTTTTCTCGATGTTTACCTTTCACTTTCAACGGGATAAAAGACATTTGATGGCGACTTCATTGATATTATTACGAGAGGTACGTCCCGGATTTGATCCTAGCTCTTGATTTCTTTTCATTGGGTGTTTATTTTTATTCTTTATAGCTTGTTTATTTTGTACATGTTTATGTGATTGCATACGTTTTTGCATGCATTTTATCGCTTTCCATATGTTGTTTTTGTGTTGGATCTGTGTTCTTTGATGGGTGGGTGTTACGAGAGGTAAAAGGCCCAATACCCAGGCCAAGTGACAACCATAGGAACCCTAGAAATAGAGTGGAACATGTTGGCTAGTTGACTTAGGTTTCACTATTGACGTCATGTCATCCACGCTCAGATGAGGTACAAATGGGGGGCTATCGATTTCACTTAGGTGATATGGTGATAGTTTTTCAGGAGTACCCTCGATTTTGAGTGACCAGGCCTTACCTTGAGCTAGGTTTTACCCGTGAGTGGTGACAGACTTGTTTATCACATGTACAACTAGTGTCTTTTGTTCCGAGGATGACCGTGTTGTTTCTTTTGGTCCTCAAATTTATTTTCTGAGTTTCTGGTCTATTATCCAAGAATTTATTTGGGGTTCATGTTCCGAATTTGTTACACTCAGTAGGTTCGGAGACATCACAACAGTTAACCAACTTTGTAGAAACTTTGATCCCATGTTTGTTGCACTTGCACCATGGCATGTTTATTTATTAAAAATAAAAAATAAAAAAATATATGTATGTAACCTGCATACGCATTTCATTTCCAGCAGTATTCTAAGGTTTTTCATTAGCTTCAATGACGAGTAACAACATGGAGACAAGCATAGAATCTCTCAGAAACGATGCTGCCTATCATTTTTCGTGCTTTGGTGGTCGATTGCGAGAGATAGTAGCCCTTGTAAGAGGGCCAAATGAAGAGTTTTCATAAGAAGGTATGGAAATTTGTTGCCCTTGGTGTATGGTGATTTTGAAGAGTGGACTGTAAGAGCATTTCTCCAGTTCTATGATTTATAGTTGCATTGTTTTACCCTATAAGACTATCAATTGGAACCAACTCTTGAAGAATATGCCCATATTATGGATATCAAGTTGACTAATGGTATCCCATTTGTTCAAGTTCCAGAGGCTCCGAATTACATGGCAATCTCTAAAGATCTTTATTTGACCTTTAGTGAGGTTGAGTATAATTGGATTAATAAAAGTGGCACGAGTGGTCTCCTGTTGAATTATTTTGTGTCGAAGGCCGTGGTTTTTGCAAAATATTGGAATTGGATTGCATTCAATGCGCTTATGGCGGCTATGGTTTATGGTTTGGTTCTTTTTCCGGTTTCCGAAAAGTTGGTGCATGTATCTGCATTGTATGTCTTTATGAATGGTAACCCAATACCAACTTTACTTGCCGAAACTTATTACAAAATTAATTATCGTTATGGGAAGAAAGGGGAAGTTATGTGTTGTGCAATTATGTTTTATAAGTGGTTGATGTCGCACATGCCTTCGAAAGGACACTTTGTTCATGCTGCTGAGTCATCTTTATGGTCTCAATGTATCATGGGGTTGACCTCTTATGATATTACTTGGAAAAGTTTAATGGGTGTAAAAGAGATCATTATAGGATGTGGAGAAATCCCTAATGTTCTGCTCATGGGAATGAGAGGCTGTATTAACTATAATCTTATCTTGGCACGCCGTCAATTAGGATTTTTGATGATGGATCAACCCACTGATCAGAAAGTGTTGGAAACTATTTATTTTGGTAAAGGATAGAATGTAGCTTTGCTTGAATGGGTGAAGATGGCATGGGAACACGTTCGCCGAAAGGGGAAACTTTTCTTTACCCAGAATGAACACGTAACTCATGATACTTAAGTAAGTTGGATCCGAGACCGTGTGAATAAGATTTTACTACCTTATAAAATGGAAGAGTTGATATATCCTCAGCCTAACTTCAATACATTAACTGATGGTCAGGCGATTGATCACTTATCTCATGAAGGGCCGTCTTCTAGGAAGTTTTTGCCAGGAGGGTCGAATGTTGCTCCTTTAGTATGTTTCAACAATGTCAAGGCGGAGAATCTCAAACTACACGATAAATAAAAAGAATTAAACACGAAACTCTCTTTTTCATTGCAGGATAAAAAGAGGATCTTGAAGGAAGTCAGAGTGAGTGACTAGTTGTTGGAAAAATATGGTTTGCTTGAGCAGTCAAAGAGACTCAAGGTCAGAGTTTCTGGTATAACTAGTCGACAAGCTGAAGAATTATGGGCTAGCCATCAAGAGATAAAGAAGCTTTAGTCGGATAAAAATGAGTTGGAAGCTAAGCACTGCAAAGAGGTTAATACTTTGAAGTAAAATCTATGAGATAAAGATGTTCGTTTGATTCAAGTTCTGAAAGAATTGACAACCATCAAAGCGCAGGTAGCAAATAGAGACAAGGGTCTAGCAGAGGATGCGGGGATGGGAAATGCAGATTCAGGTGATTGGGAACTCAAGTACCACTATTTGTTGGCTTTGGTGAATGAGAGAGGTTTTGTGACTAGAGACCCATTTTCAAAGGGAGATTAAGCCAAGTATTTGAGTCTAGGGGTAAGTTTGTACTACACTTTCTTTTCATGTTTTTTTGTTGACAAGATCATCACCAGTCTTGTTGGACATGATCTTTTTGATGATTGACTTTATTTGAACTAAATCTTTATTATATGGATGCTTATTTAACTTTATAATCTGGGCATTATCTATTCAGATACTTTGTCTTGTATCTATTTTATCTTGTTGTTTATCTTATTGCTTATTGATGCCTGATGAAAAACTATAGGATTTTCCTGGAAATGATAAAGCATTTCATGCATAACCATTCATCCATGTGCATTACATCATGAGAGGTTATCTAAGGACGATTTTCTAATATTGATTATTCTTTTTTTATCCAGAGTTCAAGACGACTACTCATCGGTATTCCACCAAAAACAACTTGCCAAGAAAGATGGAAATGGTCTAGGTTGAACTCGCTGAAATGAGGGCCCAAATGGCCGCTCAAATGACCCAATTCATGGAGGTCATCACCAATGTGAATCGCCGACAGGATGAGTTGGCTGCTCTCATCAATAATCAGCATGACAATCAGGAAGATGATGGGAATCAAGGGACGTACCGGTAACATAGGGCAGTTTTCTCCATCTTCAGGACCTCGTCTTGTGGGTAACTGGAGAGATAATCAGGGTGTAAGGAACTATCAGGAGCAGGATTATGACTATGATCAGGATGAAGATTTTTTTTGTGCGGCATTTTGAGCCAGAAGTTAAAGTGGAGGATAGAGGTATCAGTTACTAGAAGAGCGACTGAAGGCTTTGGAAGGACAAGGGAATCCTTGGTATGGATGCCAATGATCTTGGGCTAGTGTTTGGGGTAAAGGTTCCCCCTAAATTAAAGGCTCTCGTGTTTGAAAAGTACAACGATTCGTCATGCCCCGTTACTCATACAACTGATATTTCTGGAAGATGTCGGTTCATACAGAGGATCAAGGTCTTTTGATCCATTATTTCCAAGATAGCCTGTCTGGGGCATCTCTGGAGTGGTACATGAAGCTGGAAATAACTCATATTTGATGCTAGAATGATATTGCCCATGCTTTTGTCAAGCATTATCAGTACAATCTAGATATGGAACCTAATCACACTCAGTTGCAGAATTTGGCACAAGGGCCAAAGAAATCTTTCAAAGAGTACGCCCAAAAATGGTGTGAATTGGCTACAAGGGTTCAACCTTCACTCGTGGAGTGGGAACTCATTGATATGTATATGAGCACTCTGCAAGAGCCTTATTATGATCATATGATAGGAAGTGCTTCAGCAGGATTTGCAGAATTGGTTATGGCCGGTGAGAGGATCAAAGTAGGTTTGAAATTGGGAAAGATTCAAGTTGGTAATTCCAGTGGCTCATCAGCAGGAGGTGGTAAGAGGTCGTTCAATGCTTAACCTATGAAAAGGGAAGGTGATGCAAGTGAAGTTTATTCTCATAGAGGAAGAGGTTGAGATCATCAGCACCAACAAGTCAACATTGTTTCTATTTCTATTAATGTTCCTCCACAGCAGAGATAAAATCATACGCCCCAACAACAAAGACAATAAGATGTTCCCCGTTAGTACAATAATAATCAGCAACAAATGCAGCCAAGAAGGGTTCATCCTTTTTCAGTATCTCTTACTAAGGTACTCCACCATTTGCTTTATTTGAAGTTGATTAATTTGAGAAATATGCCAACACCTACTTGAAGACTTCCTACTAATTATGATGCTAACGCAAGATGTGAATTCCATTTTGGCGGGATTGGCCATTCTACTGACAACTGTTATACGTTGAAGTGCAAAGTGAAAGACTTGTTGGATGCCAAGGTAATTGAGTTTACTCTATTGAATGGTCCAAATGTTGTTCAAAACCAAATGCCTAAGCATGGAGGGGTTGTTGTTAATATGATTGATGATGATGGTAAAATGTTGAATTTAGTTATGGATGTAGAACAGGTGACTACTCCGTTGTTATATGTTAAACAGTACTTGCCTGACACTTCTATCTTCTTGGATTGTGCTTCTAATTGAGTCAAGTTTAAAGAGCAACCAAAGGGTTGTGTTATTTTGAAAGCTGGCATCCAGTTTCTAATGGATGAGGGTTCCCTACAGTTTGATAGAAGACCAAGATGCCAAAAAGTTACTGAGAAACATATCGTTGTGATATCCATTCCTTACACTCATATGCATATTCTTGCTCTGTCTAGGGAGCCTCCTTTGATGATTATAGTACCTGATCTCATACTATATATACTAGTGAGAAGGCCATCCCATGGAATTATGTTGCTGATGTCTATTACCATGGGGTGAGGCAAGAGACAAATTCCCATCCTTCTAAGGAAGAATCTACTAAAGATAATGAAGCAGATGTTCATAACTTCTCTGGTGTGGGACGAATGACCATAATTGGAAGAGTGTTTGGTCCTTCGAATATACAAGATGCTACGGATGCCTTGGATAGAGAAATGCAGCTGATGATTGGTAACCCAAGGGTTACACCAGCCAATGTGACTCAGCTTCTTCAGTTCCTGATGAAGTGGAATAATTGATGTGTATTATCATGAAAAGTGATTACAGTATAATTGATCAGTTGAGTCATACCCCTTCTAAGATGTCTATTTTGTCATTGTTGATTTATTCAGAGGCCCACATAAATGCTTTGATGAAATTGCTGAAGAATGTGTCCATGCCACATGAGATAACAATCAATCAGTTTGAGAATGTTTGTGGTAACATATCCGTTGGAAACGATATGAGCTTTACAAATTTAGATCTTCCTCCTGAGGGGCTAGACCATAACAAGGCACTGCATATTTCTATGGAGTGTAGAGGAACTACTTTATCCTGGGTTTTAGTGGACACGGGGTCATCTTTGAATGTGTTACCTAAATCTGCTTTGATGAAAATTGATTATTCTTGTCTTGAGATGTGTTCTAGGGACTTGATGGTGAAAGCATTTGATGTGTCCCGGAGATTAGTATTTGGAGAGGTAGAGATACCTATTAAGGTTGGTCATTGCAGCTTCACTGCTACGTTTTTCATTATGGATATACAGTTGGCATATTGTTGTTTGTTGGGGCATCCGTGGATTCATAAAGTAGGGGCAGTCACTTCTACTCTTTATCAAAAACTCAAGAATCTTGCAGATCGAAAAGTGATAACTGTGTGCGGTGAAGAAGAGTATATTGTGAGTCATTTGGCGTCATTTCTCTATGTTGAAGTTGAAGGCGAGATACATGAGACTCCTTTCCAAGCCTTTGAGACAGTTCATACGGTCAATATTCCTCCTCCATTACAAAAAAGAAAACTGGAAACGTCGATGTCTTCCTTCAAAGATTCCAGAGCTATGGTGGAAAATGGTAACCCTGAAGGTTGGGGTCAAGTGCTGCATGTTATCCCTAAGTTAAACAAATTTGGTCTTAGTTTCAGTCCTGTGAAGTTTTCCCGTCCTAGTGCTGCTCAAGAAGGATACACTAATGTTGTTGGTGATGATGAGGATGGTAGCTACAACATTTAAGATTGAATTCGTCCAAGTATTCCAGGCCAAGAACTCAACAATTGGACTTCTATGGATGTTGTCCAAGTTTCAAGCGCTGAGGAGTAATTCCTATGCTCTGCCCAAGGCATAATGGATCATTTGTGTAGGGCCTCCATGTTTGTTTTCAAAAATTTATCATAAATAAAGGACATTTTTGCATTCAAATATTTTGTTCCCTTTGTTTCTTTTATTATTTTTCTTCTTTAAATGGTGATTTTTCCTTTTCACACACTATCAATTAAACATCAAAATATTATTTACGCAGATGCACTTTCACTATGGATTCCATTGATAACGACTATGCTTTCACTCACTATGACTTTGATAATCCGATCTACCAAGTTGAAGAGGAGGCATATGACGATTGTGACCTTCCCGGAGAATTAGCAAGATTATTGAAACAAGAGGAAAAGGTTATCCATCCGAATCAAGAATCAATTGAGGTGGTGAATATTGGCACGGAAGAAGTGAGAAGAGAAGTCAAGATAAGGGAAGATCTCGAAGAAAGAATAAAGTCCAGATTGATTGAGCTGCTTTGAGAGTATTCTGATATTTTTGCTTTGTCTTATGAAGACATGCCAGGGATGGATACAAATATCATGGTACATCGTCTGCCGCTTAAGGAAGGGTGTTCTCTCGTCAAGTAAAAGCTCCGAAGAACTCATCTAGAGATGTCCAAAAAGATTAAAGAAGAAGTTCAGAAACAGTTAGATGCAAATTTCTTGAAAGTCATCAGTTATCGTCAGTGGATTGCAAATATTTTTCCTGTGCCTAAGAAAGATGGTAAGGTCAAAATGTGTGTGGACTATAGGGACTTACACAGAGCCAGCCATAAATATTATTTTCCTCTTCCCCATATTGATGTGTTAGTCGATAATACAGCTCACTCTAACGTGTTCTCCTTCATGGATGGTTTCTCGGGTTATCATCAGATTAAGATGGCGCCAGAGGATATGGAGAAGATAACGTTTATTACACCGTGGGGAACCTTTTGCTATAAGGTGATGCCATTTGGGTTGAAGAACGTAGGGGCAACGTATCAGCATGCCATGGACACTCTCTTTTATGAGATGATTCACAAGGAGATCGAGGTCTATGTGGATGATATGATTGTTATGTCTGATACAGAAGAAGAGCATCTTCTTCATCTAGAAAAGTTGTTCGAAAGACCGAGGAAGTTCCTTTTGAGGTTAAATCCAAAAAAGTGCACCTTCGGGGTGAGATCCAGCAAGTTGTTGGGTTTCATTATAAGTGAAAAAGGTATTGAGGTTGATCATGGTAAAGTGAAAGCAATACAAGAAATCGTTGAACCGAAAACAGAAAAAGAAGTCAGTAGTTTCTTGGGGAAGTTAAACTGCATTTCTAGATTTATCTCTCATCTCACAGCCACATGTGAACCTTTGTTCAAACTGTTAAAGATAAATCAAATGATCAGGTGGAATAAATATTGTCAAAAGGAATTCGATAAAATAAAAGAATATTTGCAGGATCCTCTGATACTCATGCCACCCATAGTAGGGAAGTCGTTGATCATGTATTTAACTGTGTTGGAAAAATCCATGGGTTGTGTCTTTGATCAGCATGACGAGATGGGAACGAAATAACATGACATTTACTACTTGAGTAAGAAGTTTACAAAGTGCGAATCAAAGTACTCTTTGTTGGAAAAAACTTGTTGTGCACTTGCTTGGGCTGCTAAATGCTTGAGACAATATATGTTAACCCACACCACTTACTTGATATGCAAAATGGATCCAATCAATTACATTTTTGAGAAACCAGCTCTCACAAGCATGGTAGCCCGTTGGCGGATGATACTCACCGAGTATGATATCCAGTACACTATGCAAAAGGAAATCAAAGGTAGTATATTGGTTGATCATCTTGCTCATCAACCCATGGACGATTATGAATCAATGAAGTTCGAGTTTCCAGATGAGGAAACAGTGTGTATTCGGGATTGTAATATGTCAGGCCCTGGCAAAGGACCCGAACCGGGATCGTGTTGGGCTCTTGTGATCAATTGCGCCTCTAATGCTATGGGCAACGGTGTTGGAGCTGTTATTACCTTACCTGAAGGATTTCACATACCTTTCAAAACTCGTATTTGTTTCGATTGTACCATTAACATGGGCGAATATGAAGCTTTCATTTATGGTATTGTAGCGGAAATTGACTTGCGAATCAAATACTTGAAATTTTACGGGGATCCCAATCTTGTTATCATCCTGATTAATGGAGATTGGGAGACTCGTCATCAGAACCTGATTCCCTATCGTGAGCATGTGATTAAGTTGATTCCATACTTTGAAGATATCACATTTAAACACATTCTAGAGAAGAAAACAATCAAGATGATGCACTGGAAACTCTTATTCATGTTCAAAGTTAAGTGGGCAAACGAAGCACCTTTCATCACAATCAAAAGGTTGGATGAGCCAGCATTTTGTTTTGAAGCTGAGTTGGAATTGGAAAACAATCTATGGTTCTATGATGTTAAAAGATACCTTGAAACTCAAGAGTATCCTGAAGTGGCGTCTGTCACAGATAAGAAGTTTTTTGAGAAGATTTTCGGCCAAGTTCTTCCTCAGTGGTGGTGTGTTGTATAAGAGGAAACATGATGGTTTACTGCTTAGATGTGTTGAGAAGAAAGAAGCAGCTAGAATCATTGATGAAATGCATGAGGGTGCCTTCAGAACTCATTCTAGTGGACATACCATGGCTAAAAAGATTTTGAGAGCTGGCTACTATTGGTCTACCATGGAAACTAATTGTTAAAACCATGCAAGGATTTGTCACAAATGCCAAATTTATGCTGATAAAGTGCATGTGCCGCCTATGCCATTGAGTGTCTTGACTTCACTTTGGCGTTTTTCAATATGGGCATTGATATGATTGGTATAATCAAACCAACTGCTTCCAACGGACACCGTTTCATTTTGGTTGCCATTGATTATTTCACCAAATGGGTTGAAGCTGTATCTTATGCAAATGTTAACAAGAAAGTGGTGGCTCAGTTCATTAAGCACAATATCATTTGTTGTTACGGAGTGCCTGAAAAGATTATCACCAATAATGGTTCTAATTTTAACAATAAAATCATGAAGGAGCTTTGTGAGTCCTTCAAAATCAAGCATCATAACTCTTCTCTGTATCGATCGAAGATGAATGGCATTGTGGAAGCGGCTAATAAGAATATTAAGAAGATTGTGCAGAATATGGTAGAACCTAAAAAAATTGGCATGAGATGCTGCCTTTCACTTTCCATGGTCATCATACCACTATCCGTACTTTGACAGGGGCAACCCTGTTTTCGTTGGTTTGTGGCATGGAAGTAGTTTTTCCTATAGAAGATTAAATTCCTTCTCTAAGGATCATGAAAGATGCTGAGCTTGATGAAAGTTAATGGGTACAAAATCGGCTGAATCAGTTGGAACTCATTGACGAGAAGAGGTTGACGGTTGTGTGTCATGGTCAGGTGTACTAGCAGAGGATGAGGAAGGCTTTTGACAAGAGAGTGTAGCCTTAGCATTACAAACCAAGTGACCTTGTGCTGAAGAGGATAATTCTTCCTCAGGATGATCCCAAGGGAAAGTGGACTCCAACTTATGAAGGATTGTTCGTGGTCAAGAAGGTTTTCTCTGGTGGTGCGATGATGCTCACAACCATTGATTGTGAATACTTCCACTCCCTGTGAATGTTGACATAGTAAAAAAACACTTCGCATGAAACAGACCCGCTGAGTTGACCGGCTCAGGAAAAAAAGGGCATCCTGGCGAACCACAAAATGGAATAAAAGGTTCGGGAAAAAGTTAGGGATATAAAAGAAGAAATGAAAAGAATGAAAAATAAAATAAGTACACCCGCATAGTTGAAAATCTGAAAGGGCGGCTTAGGAAAAAAGGGGTATCCTGGGGGATCGAAAACCCAAAAGGGTGATTCAGGAAAAAGTTAAGGATTTGAAGCGAATGAATACGTTCAGCATCGGATCCTAGATTTCAATTTCATCTACTATTACTATTTGTCAACTAGAAGGGGTTTGGAATCAATTCAATTATGCTTCGTCAGAAAGCAAAGAGATGAGAGCGTTGAGGTTATAAAAGTTATAGCAGACTCAGAACTTGATGGGTATTCGTATTCACATTTCCATTTGTGAACACTCTTTTGTATTGATTTTGGGATTACCTCTTTTTAGGAATTACTTCCAAATGTAAATGCCTTTTTCACAGGCTGATTTTCAAATCAATAAAGGATCCTCTTTTATTCAAATATGTGCTCATAATTTTCTTTTATTGTTTTGTTTACAAAAACATCAAATATTTTGATAAACATTTGCATATAAACTTTGTTGGCTCTACACAAACATGATAATCTAATTTACAACTTATTTGCTTTCAAAAGTTCTTTGAAATTTGGATAATAGATACAGCTGTGATGCTATGCATGGGGCATGTTTGACATCCCTCTTGGTAAAACACTCATCTATTTGTTTGTGATTGTTTTCTTTTCCTTGAATGGATTCATTATTCTGAATGATGGCGGAGTTTTTCTCCTCCCTAGTGAGTGCCCATTCCTCCAGAAAGAGAATTTAAAAATGTTTGAAGATCTCTTGCCTAATATTTTCTCATATCTCCTTTGAGGTTGCCTTAGTGATATTTTTTGTTCAAGAATCTTTTTTCTCTCAACAAAATCATTTCTTTGAAAGTTCTTATTAAGACTTTATTCTTAGATGCTGATATAGTAGAGTGTGATTTTGTGATTTATTGACCCAATGTCAAAAATACTGGCAAGTTTCACTCCGATTGAAGCGCGCCCTTGTTCCGCAGTGAAGCTAAAGGCTCTCGTATTTCTAGCTGTAGCATATTTTGTTGAGCTTCTCATACAAAGAATATCTCATCCCCGACAAGAGTTATGTTTGTAAGGTCTCTTACCCTCAAAATGGATGTTCATATCCTTGGCAGTATAAATTTTTGTCATCCCCAATGAGAGATAGAAAAGTTATCAAACGAAAAGAAGTTAGCAGAGTTCACAATTTAGTTTTGCAATTCCTCTTAGTGTTTGAAGCCTATTTATTTCAGTGGCTTAGTTGTGACTCATGTCAGAGTTGTAGCTCTTCAAGGCTTTATTTCATTTGGTTCCTCATATTTTCTCTTCGCCAGCAGATTTTTGAAACATATTTTTACGAGTCCTGTCAGGTTTTGACAAATTTGTTGTTGGCTTCTCGATTGGCCATTCCCTAGTGAAACATTTAAACATGCATCATTGCATTGCATCCTTAAAGTGTATTGTTTCCATTCTCTTTGAACATTAATCGATAGAAAAAAATTCAAACATGCATTAGAAGAAAAGCCATTATTGTGTCTGTTTTCCCCAGTAAATTTACTAAAACTTCAGATTATATCCCCAGCGAGGTCTCCATCCTCAGTATCTCAGTTTCACCCCGTACAAACATCTTGTTGATATTAGTCTTTTGAATATTGAGCATCTACTCTTGATTGTAGTTCAGTTTTAACCTGGCGCAGTTTTCTCGGGTCTAGTCTTTACTAGCCCCGTTGGTTTGTTCCAATGTCTATTGATGTACCTTTTGAATACCAGTTTCGTCCTGATATTTATTTTCTCATTTAGTAGTACACCATAATCACCTTGCTTTGGGTCGAGTTTTCAGGTTTGTGTCCTCACCCGCGCATGAAACCCAATTTTCATTTTGGTACTTATCTAGTTTAGTTTTGTCTAACTAGTTATATTGAGTCGACTGTTATCTCGTTTTGTTTTCATACCTTGTACTTTCATCAGTGTTTGATTACTAAATCCTTTGATGGTTTTCATTTACCGAGTACTTTTGCAGTGTTTGTTTAACTGCATCCTTGGTTGAAATTAGTCTTTTTTGTTCCTTAGATTCTTTTATCAGTTTTCATTTACTGTTTATCCATTGGTCCAAGACTTGCAAGTTCTCTGAAAAATGTGCGCTCTCATCACTTTGCTTTAGGTCGAGTCATGATCTCGTCGCCTATGCATGAAATCCAGTTTTTTTCCTAGTAATCATCTAGTTTGTCTTTCCAACTAGTTATTATGAGTCGAGTGTCATCTCATTTTGTTTCTTTCCCTGGAATCTTTTATCGGTGTTCGCTTACTGTGTCTTTGGTCGAAACCTATATCTCACTCTTTGGACGTCTATCAATTTTTTATTACTGAACCTTTGATAATGTTTGTTTACTGTATTACGACTTTCGTTTTTTGTGTCCATCGACTTGAGTTGTCTCTTTTATACCTATTTGGGTGTTAGTCAGTTTTCGTTTACTGTTTACCCATAGATAAGAGATCAGAAGGTGCTCTGAGAAACATGCACTCTCAACACTTTGTTATTGGTCGAGTTTTGCCTCGTTACCCGTGCGTGAAATCCAATTTGTTTTCTCCTGGTACTTTTTTCTAGCTAGTTTTGATCTTTTAGTATTGATGGGTCAAGTTTTGTCTCGTTTAATGTCATTCCTTGGATTTTTATCAGTTCTTGTTTACTGAGTCTCTAACAGTGTTTGATTACTGTACTTCAGCTTTTATTTGTTGTATCCTTGGTTGACCGGTCTCTTTTGAGACTACCAGGTGCTCCTAGAATCACGCGCTCTAGCCACTTTTCCCCGCGTACTTTTCTAAAATTTAGCTTTGCTTGTGCTCTATGTCTGAGTCTTATCTCATCCTTTTGTGGTCCACTTTTATCTTGGCACATCATTCTGAAGTTTAGTTTCATTTAGTCTTCTAAGTTCAAGTTTTGTCTCAATCTTTTTTAAAGGCTACGTTACACCTTGATTCTGACGCATGAATTTAGTCCAATTTTCTTTAGACCCCATGTTTTCTAAATCCAAATTTGTTTGGTATCTTCTAAGTCTTGCATCTGCTGGCTTTCCTTGTATTCAGCAAGTTTTACTTCTCTTTTTCAAGAATGTAAATTTTTGGGTTCTTTCGTATTCAGTCATCTTTACCTCTATACGCTTGAAAGATATCGCTTTTCTCCCTTATAATGTTTAAGACAATTGAATAGGGGCAGCTGTTGCACCCCAAATGTTACACTCTTGACTCAGGCTTTTGTTTCATCATAAACATCATATTGCATTCATACATTGTGATGGGATCAAAGTACTTTGGTTATCAAGTCTCCCTCAAGCTTTGGAAGTTGATTGTATTGACAAGTTTCTCAAGGAGAGCCTCGTTATCTTAACTTCTAGATCTCTCAAGTCCCAAAGATCTCTCATATCTCAATATATCTCATTTGTCTCATTGTCTTATCAAGAGTTAAAATATTACAAAGATTTGAAGAGGAATCCGTCAGTCTCCTCCATTTGATGAAATTAGGGTTTTGACCCATTGTGTGGCTTGAAGCTTGTCTAAGCCAATTTCTTGAAGCATTATATTCTTATTATCATTTCAGCCAACTTTTTTCAAAGAATTTCTCAAGAAGGTCTAGTGGAATTAGGGTTTTGAAGCTTGAGCATCATCCTCATATACAAATGAACAAATTAGGTTTTTGGATTTAATCAAGATTTCTTCAAAAAATTTATTCAAGATTGATTCCATGTGTTTCTATATGTTATTTAGCATCTATTATTGAAATATTAAGGTTCAATTTTGATTGGAAGTGAGTCAATTGATCACAAGGGGAAAATGGTCATTTTTACTAAAAGTCAACAAAATCAGGAGTTAACCAAGTGGACTTTTGGTCAACCATCAATTCAAACATTCTTATTTCATATTTCCTAGATAATTTCATCATTGAATCAAGGGAATTTAAAAGTTTAGGGTTTACTTGTTCATGAAGTTATTTGAATCTTTGAAAAATTCTAAGTATCCATAGTATACAACTTTGGTCAATCACAACTTGAGTTTGGTTAATCTGATTGAAGCAAATGGTACATATTCAGAAAGCTTGTGAAAAATTCTTCAACTTTGTCAATATGTGTGGAAAGGCTAATTGTGAACCATTTGAGAGAAAAATGGCTTGGAAGTTTCATGTGCAAGGCAAGAATTTTGCTAGGCAGACTTGCTTGTTGTGCGAGTAATTTTGTCAAACACCGGTGTGCTATTTTCATGGCTTAAGTTCTTTTGATTCAAATTCCAACTGGAAAACTTAAAAGGGGAATAAGACGGTGAGTTTTAGGGTTTGTCTTGAGGAAGAAGACGGTGAGTTGTCAGCATCTGGTTGGCTGATTTGAATTTTAATGCAATTTTTATATTATTTCATTTAATTGATTTCTTTGAGTTTATTCCTTCATAAAAACATTTTCAAAAATTATGAAAAAAAGTACCATAAGTAGATTTTGATCTCTAATATTTGAATATAACTTTTATGGAATTTTCAAAAATATTTATTGGTATAAAAAATTTGTAGATTAATTAATTTTGTTTAATTCATTTTTGCATAGTTTTTTTATTAGTTTTTGTTTCTGACTTTTCTTTGTACAAAAGTTATACTAAAAATATTTTAGGCACTTTAATTAGTCTTTTTTTAGTTTCGGAATTTTATTCTAGAATTTCACTTATTGTGGTTAATCAAATAAATTGTGACATTTAATTGCTTTTTAGGCATTTTTATAATTAGTTTAATCATTTTCCTTAGTACAGAAAACTCACAAAAATATTTTGAGTCATTTTATTGACATATATGTGATTTCTTAATTTCATTTTACGTTTTTAATATTTTTGGTTGATTAAGAAAAATGTAGGAATTAATTAGGTTTTTATTAAAGATTGTTTTATTTGGATTTAATTTCCTATTTTCTTTCAATTCTAAAAATAAAGAAAAATATTATCTGACTTCTTTAGGTCATTTTCTAGTTTTTTGAATTTCATTTTGTGTTATTGACCTCTTTTAACAATTGGACATTAATTGTGTGATTTTGTTGGCTTTTGCTTGCTTAGGTCACAAGTTAGGGTTCATTGACCAATCTCCCATGACTTCTAGTCAAATTCTGTTTAGGTTAGGATATTATGATATCTTAGGGCCTTGTAATTAGTTTTGCTTAATTTTATGAGTTGATTTGATTTTTTCCCAATGAATCAAGTTAGGGTTTCCAATTATAGGCTTATTTAGGCTAGACTAACTTATAAGGTTATGTTTTCAATTTGAACCTTGCTAATTTTCTATTGAGCTTGATGTTCCTTACCTATTGATATCTTGTGAACCTTGAAATATTTTTGTCTTATTTTTACAAGTCTTGTTTCTATTTTTGATTCAATCATCTTTCTCATGTATGCTTTTATGCTCTTTCGAATTAGAGGTGCAGGGAATGCACTTGTGCAACCCATGATGGATCAAACACCTTTTTTTTATCATCCTCATTATTGTTTTAGAGGCTTCAGTTCATCAAAGAACCATTCAAGATCTCATAACTTTCTTGTTCATGTTTGATACCTATTTGTGACCATGGTTTAAGAGGTAGCTTTTGTGCACCACTTTTTGTGTATCATTTGGATCCATTTTTGATTTGAAACTTTTGTGATTCTGACCTTTTAAGGTTTTCTTATTATAATACAAATCCCCTTTGATCCTTGATTGGCATTTCATTGCTCATTCAACATGGTGATAAGACAGGAGCCACTTTTCATTAGTTTTTGACCTAGTTTGTGTTTGTTTGCGTTAAATTGAAGAATGGAAAAACACAAGAAGAAGGGTTTGAATTGAGGTTGTTAAAACTTAGAATAAAAGACACGTTGGTTATCTTGGCTCGTTTGAAATTAAACTACTCCAATCCACCCACCAAGGTGATTTCGCCTCTCTCAAAAAAGGTCTTAATCCAATAATCAAACTTGATTACACAGATACAATGACAATTCTCAAAGGTATTACACAGTAATATATTTGAAAGCGTGTAAAAATATGTTTTCTAACAAAAAACAGTATCACAAAAGTGATGTATTACACAATTGAAAAGAAATGGATTGAAAGGTAGTGCCTTTTCTCGTTTTCAGTGCACAGCAAAATCGTAAACGATTTCTACTTCATGTACTCTTTATATAGGCAATGCATGAGAGGTGCTTTTTGAAGGTTGATAAATAGTAGTTAATGAAATTTCCAAACATAGAGATTCTTATCTTCTTTCAGCCGTTACTATTGATTTGTCATGAATAAAATGTAACGATTCAGAACATGCTTACTAAAGATCTCATAAGAAGATGAATGTTATCATTAACACTCCTTTACTTCCTTTCATAACTTTACGTATCAGAATAACAAAGTTCTTGTTCGCATTGTTTAGTGCACTCAGAAGTTATAACTTCAAAACTTCTTTATATAAGCGTGTTACACATATTCGCTTTCTACTTAAGATGTGTCAAAACAGAGTTTTAAGAACGATCTATTTCATCTTCTGTGCTTCTTACATTAGAACTTCCATGCAAAACAAAATACTTATTTAGGGAGAATAATTGTTCTTTGAGTGTTTGTTATCATTAAAACTATTACAAGGATGTAGAACCAAACTATGTTCTAATAATCTCCCCTTTTTGATTATGACAAAAACCTGGATATTTTGATAAAATACTTAAAGAACATAAATATAGAAGTTAAAAATTCAAAATGTTTGAGACTGGGTCTCGATACTGTTATATTCGAAATATCTTACGTTCTCCCCCTTTTTTGTCAAGAATAAAAAAGAAATAAAAAGCAATAAAAACACTTTAGACAATAAAATGCATTTTGTTAAGGATTAAGGAAATAAACAACAAAATGAAGGGGAAAAAATTCATAACTAAGTTTGAGGAGGTGGAAGTCGTGTGAACATGGCTTCCAATAACCTTTTAATTTGATTGTTCGATTCCTCTTTTTTTCCAAGCATCCCCTTAATTTCCTTGCAATTATCATCCTGTTTGTTTAACCTTTCCTTAAACACAACATTTTGTTTCTTCAACTCCTCCAGAGTTTGCAGCATAATAGAAGAAGAAGTTATTTCAGCAAAAGGGACCACTTTTTCAGAGAAAACTGCAGTTGATTCTGACACAGGATCTTCTTCAACTTGTTTTCCTTTGTCTTAAAACATGACCATAGGAAGAGGATCGGAGGGTGTTTCATCACACTCTGATGTTTGTTGATCCTCCCTAGGGGTATTGTCCAGCAGAAGGAATGGCTTCTTTTCGCAGTGTCGCAGAACTTGATCCTTGAAGATTTTTAGGCGATCGCAGAAGTTTTGTTGAGCGATTTCATAGCTAATCTCCTTTAGTTTTAAATATTTAGAGTTGAAATATTTTTTGAACTGTTTTCGATGAGGACCAGAAGCAGCTGGATTAAGATTCTCTATGCAAGCTAGCTTTAGAGAGTTAACCCATTCCTGTATTCTTGTTTCAAAAATCAGCAAAGATTTACCAACATCTTCTTTGGAGATTTTTGGTTTTGGTTTTGGTTTTGGAATGACAATTTTCTAAGAGCTTGTGATGAGATTGTTCCAGGCTTCTATATCAATGATTGTTCTAAGGGTATCTTCTGTATAATTATTTGGAGAGGGAGAGTCAGAAAGGATTATGGGAGATTTTGGTGAGTTTGGTTGAGAGACCATGAGAGGACAAGTGATGCAAGGGATGGATATTGTGTTATCAGAATCAAGATTTGGATTTTCGGTTTGGGGAGCTTCAAACAGCGGATCAAATTGATCATTATCATAGAGAACTTGTGCAAGTTCAGGCTTCAGGCTGATTTTGGTCAAGATGGGTAGAAGGTGGATTGTTAAGAAGGTTATCTAGAGGAAATGAGGTGTCAAAGTCTAGGTCAAAATCATCAAAGGTTTGAGAAGATGGATCTTCTATAGGTTTTGGAGATGAAGAGTTATCAGATGTTGATAATAATATTGATTCAATAACAGAAACAAAAGAGGGGTTACCTTTTTTTTTGGCAGCTTTGGGGGTTTTCTGAGAAATTCCTTCTACAACTACTTTCCTTTTTCTTGATTTTCTGGGATCAACTTTTAGATATTGTTTCCTTAGATAACAGATGTTCACGTCTATATTTGTATCGTCCCTCTTGCAAGCTTACAGATACATGAGAACAATATCTGGAGAAAAGTCTTCTTGAGTGAAGAGAGGAAAATACTTTAGAGGTATTCTTCGGGTAGTAAAGACTTACTTGGTGGTTATTGTTGGATCCTTCTTAATAGTTTCAATAATCTTCATCTTTTTCATATTTTTGGTGTTGAGAGGTTTACCAACACAAGCTTATAGAGTGCTAGCTTGTTAAGCCTTAGTCAGATGTTCTATCAATTTGTTTTATGTCAGAATATCTAAAACGAGTCTTCCCAGAGGGATCCAATCTCTCTTTGTTCTTTCTTCTTCCCTAGTTTCTTTTACGCTGGTCTTCAGATGATTGAACGAAAGATGTGGAAGATTAACCCTTGCTTTGGTGGCGATGAAGTACAGAAGGTACTGTTGATCAATATTGAAGTAATATGGAGAACTTGTAGGCTTCCTTTGATTGATGCAACCCAAAATAATTTTAGACCAAACTCTAAGGTAATCCTTCAGGTCTTTGATTTTGTCCGACGGTTGGTAAGAAGTAAAGATTTCCTTTGAGATCTTGGTTAGGTCAGAACTTTTGTCAGCCATATCATGCAACGAATATCGCCACCGTCGTGACCTATTAGTTGCCTAATGAGATCTTCAAAAAAGATGATTTTCTTTCCCATAACAAAAGATGTAACCTGATGATTTAAAGTTATGGCATGGATCTAGAATTCTTTAACAAGTCTTGGAAAAACTGGACCTAGGAGACGATCAAAGTACTTAGTCTATCCTTGGAACTCAACATCCGGGATTAAATCATATCCATTTTCCTTCATACTTACGAAATCTATAATCAGCTCACACAGAACTTCCAACGAATCAATGGGTGTGAGGAGAGTTCTTAAGGGTTCTACGTACCTTTATGTTGTTGAGGAAGAAGAAACAGGAATGCTTTGAGAACCTTGAGAAAGTTGTTGCGAGAAAGCCATTAGTTCACACAAAATCTTTTGCGGTTTTTGAAAGATTGAACAAGTTAAAAAGAGAAAAGAATTAAGAGTGGAAGTGTGATAGTGACAGTAAGCGAAGTATATATAAGAAAATAAGAGTCCTAAATTAACAAGAAAAATATTTAAAGAAAATGATTACGTGCATCGGTGATTCCTGAAAAGAGGGATAGCATGAAGATATAGAACAGTTACCGATTTGACATGAGCCACAATGCATCAACTTAATGTATCAGTCTCTTTAGAATTTGAACACGTGTTCAGCCTTAGAGGAAGACCTTGCGTATAGAGTTAACAAATGTTGATATTGTGAATTGCATGCTTCTATCTTTGAAATGAATCATTTAAAGGACATTCAGATCTTCTAGATAGATCCTGATACACCTTTCCTTCTAATTTCTGAAGAACTATTGATATGATGTTCACACAAGAAAAATTAATGCATAAATTTCTAAGGGTTAATGTATACAGAAACAAAACTATCATTCTAGGCATAATTTCATGCTGAGATGTTTCAGAATGAAGTTAAACCTTTCTTCAGAAAGGGGTTTGTGAAAACATCATCCTATTAATGGTCTGCGTCTATAAATTTTAACGAGAATTCATTTCTGAATATAGTCCCAAATAAAATGATGTTTAATTTATATATGCTTAGCCCTAGAATGTAAAATGGGATCTTTTGAAAGACAAATAACATAAGTATTGTCATAGAGAATAGGAATGTTACTCTCATAAATGTTAAATTCTTATAGGTGACTTTTCATCCAGAGAATCTTTGTGCTGCATCCAACTGCTGCTATATATTCAGATTCAGTAGTTGACAGTACAATGGTGGGTTGCCTTTTACTGGACCATGAGATCAGATTGTCTCCCATAAATTGGCAACTTCCAGAAGTACTTTTTCTATCTATTTTGTCTCCAGCGAAGTCAGCATCACAGTACCCTACTAATTTGTATTATTTGTATTTTCTATAGAAAATACCAAGATAAATAGTACCTTTCAGATACTTGAAAATTCGCTTAACAGTTGTTAAGTGAGATTCTCTAGGATCTAATTAGAATCTAGCACACAGACAGACACGATATAGAATATCAGGTCTTGAAGGTGTTAAATATAAGAGAGACCCAATCATGCCTCTGTAGAGCTTTTGTTCTACCTTCTTACTTACCTCTTCTTTTCTAGAATGCATGTGGGATACATAGGAGTTTTGGATGGCTTACATTCTGATAAGTCAAATTTCTTCATAAGTTTTTTTGACATACTTTCTTTGATGAATGTAGGTTCCTTATGGAGTTTGATTGATTTGAATACCCAGAAAGAACTTGAGTTCGCCCATCAAGCTCATTTCAAACTCTGCTTGCATAGACTTAGCAAATTCGCTTCCCAAAGAAGCTTTAGTAGATCCAAAAACAATATCATCTACGTAAATTTGACAAACCAAAATGTCATTTTTAAATAGTTTACAGAATAAGGTTGTGTCCACCTTCCCTCTGGTAACATCATTTTCCAATAGAAAACTACTCAGTCTTTCGTACCAAGCTCTGGGAGCTTGTTTCAGACCATATAGTGATTTCTTAAGTTTATAAACATATCCTAGATGTTTTGAATTTTCAAAGCCAGGGGGTTGGTGCACATAAACTTCTTAATCAATGTAACCATTTAAAAACACACTTTTAACATCCATTTGATAGAGAGTGATGTCATTGTTTACTGCAAAAGAAATTAAAAGTCTGATAGATTCTAACGTGGTGACTGGAGAAAAAGTTTCTATATAGTCTATCCCTTATTGTTGATTATAACCTTGTACCACCATTCGTGCTTTATTTCTGATGACTTCTCCTTGTTCATTTAGCTTGTATCTGAATACCCATTTGGTTCAAATGATATTAAAGCCTTTTAGTTTAGGAACTAGATCCCACACATCGTTTCTGGTGAACTGATTTAGTTCTTCCTGCATTACGAGTATCCAGTCATTGTCCATAAGGGCTTCGCCAATGGAAGTTGGATCAATCAGAGCACTAATACCATGAGAGATTCTTCAGAATTTCTTAATGTAGATCTTGTTCTGATTGGATCTTTTTTCTTTCCTAGAATCATGTTTTTCGGATAAGCTAAGCTGCTTCTGGATTGTCTTTTATGGATGGGTTCTTCATATGTTACTGTAATATTTGTGAGATCCTCTTAGGATTTTGATTGTGATTCTTTATAGAGAACTTCTGATGCAATGTCTTCAGTACCTGTGAATTGAACATCTATATCTGCAAAAAATTTACCCTACTTTGACTTTTAGGAGCCAAGTTTATCATCAAATCTGACACTGATAGACTCTTCCACAATCTGTGTTTCTATTTTATATACTTTATAACCTTTTGAGCATTCATAGTATCCTAACATGAGACACTTTTGTGCTTTAGAGTCAAACTTGTTCAAATGTTCTTTAGTGTTTAGAATAAAACAAGACATCTGAATTGATGGAAATACAAAATGTTAGGCTTTATGTTCTTCCATAGTTCATATGAAGTCTTATCCATAATAGGTCTTATGGAGATTCTATTATGAATATAACACGTTGTGTTAATTGCTTTTGCCCAAAAGTTCTTAACAATGTTAGTATTGTTGATCATGGTTCTGGACATTTCTTATAAAGTTCTATTCTTTCGTTCTACAACTTCGTTTTGTTGAAGAGTCCTAGGACAAGAGAAATCATGAGAGATGCCATTATCATTAAAAAATAGTTCAATTTTTTTTTTCAAATTCCCCACCATGATCACTTATGACTTTAACAATTCTAAGATCTATTAATTTTGAACTTGGTTACAGAAAGTAAAGAACACTGAGTGTGACTCATCCTTGTGTCTTAAGAACTATACCCATGCCCATCTGCTATAGTCATCTACGATTACTAATCCATACTTCTTGCACTAATGGATGCCGTTTTCACTGGTCCAAATAGATCCAGATGTAGAAGTTGTAATGGTCTATAGGTAGAAACAACATTTTTTGCTTTGAAAGAAGGTTTTGCAAACTTTCCTTTTTGACATGCTTCACACAAAACATATGAGGTGAACTTTAGGTTAGGAAGTCCTCTGACCATATTGAGTTTGTTAATCTGATATATTCTTCAAGGTGTTTAATATATTGATAAAAGTACTGATTCCACAACAAAAATAAAAGAAGAGTTACCTTTCTTCTTAGCAGCCTTGGGAACCTTCTGAGAAGATCCTTCTCATGCAGCTTTCTTTTTCCTTGATTTCTTGAGAACAATCTCTAGAGCCTGTTGTCGAAGATCATAAATGTTTACTTCTGGAATAGTCCCATCCATTTTGCAAGCTTCCAGATATCTGACAATAATTTCTGGAGAAGCATCTGTTTGAGAGAATAAAAGGAAATCCTTTAGAGGAACTCTTCTTCTTGTAATGACTTCCTTTGTTGCAAAAGTTGGATCCTTCTTGATGGTATCACTGGTTTTAATTTTCTTCAGATTCTTTGCATTCAGAGGTTTACCAACACATGCTTCCAGAGTGCTGACTTGTTATGCTTCAGTCAGTGTTCTACCAGTTTGTTTTCCGTCAGAATATCTGAAATTAACCTACCCAGAGGTATCCAGTCCCTCTTAGTCCTTTCTTCTTCTCTAGTCTCTTTGACGCTTGTCTTTAGACGATTAAACAACAGATGGGGAATATTTAACTTAGCCTTGGTTGCAATGAAGTACATAAGAAATTGTTAGTCAATGTTGATATAATCAAGAGAACTTGTGGTCTTTCTGTGGTTGATACATCCCAAGATGATTTTTGACCAAATTCTAAAGTAGTCCTTCAGTCTTTAATTTTGTTTGAAGGTTGGCCAGAAGTGAAAATCTCTGTTAAAATTGTTCATGGGTTAGTGCATTTTTCCACCATATCGCTGCAACGAATGCCTTCGCCGCCTTGACATATAAAGCATACAATAAGGTCTTCAGAAATATCTATTTTCTTCCCTATCACATAAGGAGTAACTTGATGGTTTGAAGCAGTAGCATGAATCCAGAATTCTTTGACTAATCTTTGAAATAAACCCTTTGAGAGTTATTCAGATCTTCTTAGATAGATCCCGATGCAACAGTCCTTCTAACTTTTGACGAATTATTGATCAGATGTTCACATAAAAAACATAAAGTTCTGAGGGTTAAGGAATACATGAATAAAACTCTTATTATGGACATAATTTCATGCTGAGATGTTTCAGAATGAAATTAAACCTATCTTCAGAAGTGGTTTAGTGAAGACATCAGCCCATTGATGGTCTGTATCAATAAATTTTAAGGAAATAATTCCTTTCTGAATATAGTCCCTAATAAAGTGATGTTTCATTTCTATATGCTTAACCCTAGAATGTAAAATAGGATTTCTAGATAAACAGATGGCATACGTATTGTCACATAGTATAGGAATCTTACTCTCAAATATATTGAAGTCTTCAAGCTGACTTTTCATCCAGAGCATTTGTGTGCTGCATCCAGCTGTTGCTATATATTCAATTTCAACAGTTGTAATGCAATTGTGGATTGCCTCTTGCTGGACCATGAGATCAGATTTTCTCCCAGAAACTGGCAGCTTCTAGAAGTGCTTGTCCATTCTACTCTGTCTCCAATGAAGTCAGCATCACAGTACCCTACTAATTTGTATTCATTGGTTTTTCTATAAAATACACCAAGATTAGTAGTACCTTTCAGATACTTGAAAATTCGTTGTTAAGTGAGATTCTCTAGGATCTGATTAGAATATGGAACATATACATACACTATATAGAATATCAGGTCTTAAAGTTGTAACATATAAGAGATAACCAATCATACCTTTGTAGAACTTATGTTCTACCTTTTTACTTACCTCTTCCTTTTCCAGAATGCATGCAGGATGCATTAGAGTTTTGGCTTGCTTACATTCTGATAAGTCAAATTCCTTCAGAAGTTATTTTACATATTTTGTTCGGTGAATGTAAGTTTCTTCTAGAGTTTGATTAATCTGAATGCCCATAAAGAACTTGAGTTCTTCCATCAAGCTCATTTCAATCTCTTCCTGCATAGACTTAGCAAATTGTCTTCCTAAAGATGATTTAGTAGATTCAAAAAATAATATCATCTACGTAACTTTGAAAAACTAGAATGTCATTTTTAAATGGCTTACAGAATAAAGTTGTGTCCACCTTCCCTCTGGTAAAATCATTTTCTAGCAGAAAACTACTTAGTTTTTCATACCAAGCTCTAGGAGGTTGTTACAGACCATAAAATGATTTCTTTAGTTTAAATACATATTCTGGATGTTTTGAATTTTCAAAACCAGAGGGTTGGTGCACATAAACTTCTTCATCAATGTATCCATTTAAGAATTCACTTTTAACATCCATCTGATAGAGAGGGATGCCATTGTTTACAACAAAAGAAATTAAAAGTATGATAGATTCTAACCTGGCGACTGAAGCAAAGGTTTTTGTATAGTCTATCCCTTCTTGCTGACTATAACCTTGTGCAACCATTCGTGATATTTTTTCTGATGACTTCTCCTTGTTCATTCAGTTTGTTTCTGAATACCCATTTTGTTCCAATGATGTTGAACCCTTTTGGTTTAGGAACCAGATCCCACACATCATTTCTGGTGAATTGATTTAATTCCTCTTGCATTGCAAGTATCCAATCATTATCCAGGAGAGCTTCATCAATGGAATATTTGTCTTCAGGATGAGCTAAGCTGCTTCTGGATTGTATTTTCTATAGAGGTTCTTCAGATGTTGTTGTAATATTTGTGACATCTTCTTCTGGTGTTGTCTGTGATTTTTTGTGAGAAACTTATGATGCAATGTCTTCAGTTCCTATACATTGGACTTCTATATCTGCAAAAGATTTATCTTGCTTTGACTTTTGAGATCCAAGCTTATCATCAAATCTAACACTGATTTACTCTTCTATGATCCATGTTTCTATGTTGTATACTCTGTAGCCTCTTAAGCATTCAGAGTATCCTAACATAATACACTTTTGTGCTTTAGAGTCAAACTTGTTCAGATGTTCTTTAGTGTTAAGAATAAAATAAATACATCCAAATGGATGGAAAAACAAGATGTTGGGCTTTTTGTTCTTCCACAGTTCATATGGAGTCTTATCCATAATAGGTCTTATGGAGATTCTATTCTGAATATAACATGCTATGTTAATTGCTTCTTCCCAGAAGTTCTTAGCAATGTTAGTCTCGTTGATCATGGTTCTGGCCATTTCTTGTAAAGTTATGTTCTTTCGTTCTACAACTCCATTTTGTTGGGGATTTCTAGGACAAGAGAAATCATGAGAGATGCCATTTATTATTAAAAAATAGTTCAAATTTTTTGTTTTCAAATTCTCCACCATGATCACTTCTGACTTTAATAATTTTAAGATCTTTTTCATTTTGAACTTGGTTACAGAAGGCAAAGAACACAAAGTGTGACTAGTCCTTGTGTCTTAAAAACTTTACCCATTTCCATCTGCTATAGTCATCTACGATCACTAATCCATACTTATTGCCACTAATGGATGCAGTTTTCACTGGTCCAAATAAATCTATATGCAGAAGTTCTAATCGTCTAGAGGTAGAAACAATTTTTTTTCTTCTTTAAAAGAGGGTTTTGCAAACTTGCCTTTTTGACATGCTTCACACAGAGCATCTGAGCTGAACTTCAGCTTAGGAAGTCCTCTGACCAGATTGAGTTTATTAATATGAGATATTATTCTCATACTAACATGCCCCAATCTTCTGTGCCAGATCGATTTCTCATCGTTAACAGACAATAGGCATTTTACATTCTGACTTTTCAGTTCAGAAAGTTTTATTTTGTAAATGTTGTTCTTTCTCTTTCCATTAAAGAGGATAGATCCATCTTTCTAACTAACTGCTTTACAGGACTTTTGATTGAAGATTATATTATAACCGTTAGCACTTAATTGACTTATGGATAACAAGTTATGCACTAATCCATCTACTAACAGAACATTAGTTATAGACGGGAGATTATTGTTACCAATAGTTCCAGAGCAAATGATCTTCCCCTTCTGATTGCTTCCAAAACCTACATAGCCTCCATATTTAAGCTCCAGGCTTTGGAACACATTCTTTCTTCCCGTCATGTGTCAAGAGCATCCAGAGTCCAGGTACATGATTGGTGTTTCAGTCTTGCTATCAAAGATATCTGAAACATAGACAATTTTATCCTTAGGTACCCATATCTTTTTGGATCCTTGTTTGTTAGAGTTACCAAAATTCTGTTTGAATTTTGGTTTAGCGGAGAAATTATTACTAGTGTACTTTAAGTCATGTGTGTGCCCACATGTAAAATGAGAATTCAGAGGAGTGCGTTTAATAACCAAATCCTTAAATTTATTAGGTTGGGATACTTTATCTTTGTATCATATACCTTTTCTGCCATTTCTACTAACTCTATAGATCATTGAAGCCATCTTGCTTCTATCTATGTTTTTATAGAGGAATTTCTGAAAGCAATGATCATATTCATTTATGATCTTATCAGTTTTACTAGGAACTACTGAGATAATTTCCTTCTGTGTATTTTGTAATTCATTTTCAAGTTTTGGAATTTTTTCTTTCAGCTCAGAGTTTTCCAATCTCGGATTCTTAGTTTCTTCAGAGTCATAAACTAGATCCTTTTCTAGGTTCTTATTTATGACTCAAAGTTTCTTATACCTTTCTAGACAGACTCTCCTCTAATTTAGATCTAGAAAAGTTAGAAAATACCTTTTCTGCCTCTAAGTCTGATTTTGATCCAGATGATTCAGTATCTTCTGATATGTTGGCCATAAGGGCAATGTTGGGTCTTTCATCTTCTGATCTAATGTCTGCTTCAGAAGAGTCTGAGTCATCCCATGTTGCCATGAGACTTTTCATCTTCTCCTTAAATAAATTATTTTTAGGTTTCACCTTCTGAACTTTGGATAGTCGCTTTTGTAGTGCTCTTGTTCATTGTATTCGTAGCAGACAATGTCTCTGTTTCTTGACTTTCTGTATTCATAAGATGGTTCAGACTTTCTATATCCAGACGATGATTCAGACCGATTCCCTGTTCTTCTGGAATTTCTGAACTTCCTTTGTCTGTGCTTCCACAGCTGATTGACTCTTCTGAAGAGAAGGGATAATTCGTCTTCTTCTGATGAGGATCCACTAGAGTTTTGTTCTATTTCCTACAAAACCTTAGAATCATATTTTTTGTTAGATTTAAGGGCTAAAGGCTTACCTTGCTTCTGGGGCTCATCATCTTCTAACTCTATCTCATGACTTCTGAGAGAGCTGACAAGTTCTTCTAGAGATATTTAGTTCAGATCTTTTGCCTGTTTGAGAGTAGTGACCATGGGTCTCGATTTCTTTGCTAAACTTTTGATGATCATCTTTACATGATCAGCAATTGAGTACTCTTTATCCATAACTTTTATCCCAGCAACCAGTATTTGAAATGTTGAGAAAATTGTTTCAATGGTTTCATCTTCTTCCATTTGGAAGGCTTCATACTTCTGAATGAGCACAAGGGCTTTGGTTTCTTTGACTTGCGTGTTGCCTTTATGCATCTTTCTCAAGGAATCAAACATGTGCTTTACTGTCTCTTTGTTTGTGATCTTCTCTTACTCTGAGTATGAGATGGCCCTCAAGAGAATAGTTATGGCCTTATGATGATTTCTGAAGTCTCGCTTTTGATGATCTGACATTCTTTTTCTGTCAATCTTCTGACTGCTTTCATCAATAGGATGTATGTACACATCAATCACCATATCCCAGAGATCACCGTCATGAGCCAGAAAGAAACATTCAATTATGTCTTTCCAGTAATCAAAATTCTCTCCATCAAATATTGGAGGTTTGTCGATGATTCTGTCTTTCTCATCATGGTAGTCATTGCTGATGTTCTGACTTTGACCCATCATAGCGTTTTTCTTAGCTTGGATCTTTTACTGACATGGTTAAGTGCTTAAACTCAGAACCAGACGCTCTGATGCCAATTGAAGAACGGAAAACACAAGAAATGGGGGTTTAAATTGGGATTTTTTTAAAACTTAAAGTAAAGAACATGTTGGTTATCCTGGTTCGTTTGAACTCAAACTACTCCAGTCCACCCGCCAAGGTGATTTCTCCTCTCTCAACGAGGTCTTAATCCACTAATCAATCTTGATTACAAATCTATTTTGACAACCCTCAAAGTCTTCTTGAGTATAAACCATAACCCGATTTTTCTCAAGGAATTTCTCTAAACAATGTATGAATAAAAGTGTACAATAGTGTTTCTAATAAAAATATATCACAGTACAAGTGATCTTTTACACAGTTTGAATGTTGAATGTTTGAGGATGAAAAATGATAGCAGCTTTACTATGCGTGTGAAATCGTGAACGATTTATCCTCAAAGCCTTGGTTAAATAGGGGAAGCATGAAGGAGCATTTCGAAAGTTGATCAATGACAAATAAGGTGCTTTCCAAAAATAAAGATCTTTGTTCCCTTCTAGACGTTACTCTTGAAATGTAAATATTTGATTTGTAACGCTTCAGAACATGCTTGCTTCAGAAGATGGAAGTGGTCGTTGCTACTTGCTTCAGATCTTTGTAGATCAGAACCACAGAGTCCTGTTTGTAGCGTTAGAACTTCTTTCAAAGATGTTAATAATCAGAGTTGAAACAGCTTTGTAACTCATCTTCCATCATAACTTCTTTAAGAAATGTTTACAATCAGAGTTGAAACAACATTATAGCGCATCTTCTGATCTTCTTCCATCAGAACTTCTCTCCAAAGCAGAATATAAATTTAAGGAGCATAATTGTTCTTTGTGTTTGTTATCATCAAAACTCTTACAAGGGTTGTAGAATTAAACTATGTTCTAACAGTTTAGGTTGATTGCAACTGAGTAGTAAGTTTAAGTATTTAACGGGTATGTGAAATTCAATCCTGAGAGTCTCTACTTTCTGAGGAATGAATTCTTTTTCTGTTGATAAATTAAATTCCCTCATTTACCATTTCAAACCCATTTTAATCCAAACTCATTAACGCGAGACTTTTCGAATACAAATGTATTAACCACTAGTCCTTGTGGAGACAATATGATAAAACTAAATAAATACTTGCTTTTTACTACTGCTTTATCGATGTAACAAAATGGCGTCGTTGCCAGGTATGGGTGTTCTTATTGGAGTACATTGCGATTGTTACTTTGTTTTTGAGTTTTTCACATAGTGTTCATAATGTCGATAATGTGTAAACAAAAACTTATTTATTTTGATACTAGTTTATGTTTATCATATCTGTGAATTTGTAATGTTTTTCATATTTGTCAATATTTGATAATGTTTGTTTCATACTTGTTTTGTGTTTGTTTTCCACACTTTTTATGTATGCATGTTGGTTGTGTTCAAGTGTGTGTAAACATTTGTTGTGTATCAATTTTTTTCAAGTGTTGTTGTAAATTTCTTTGTTTTCTTAATGTATGTTCAAGTTCTTGTTAGGACACTTTGTTTAGGTTTGCACGGTGAAGCAACACCGTGTCATGATTTGAGGAAGTTTCTAGCTAAGCAAAATGAAGGTGACGATCTAACGACGTAAAACAAGCATGTTTTATTATTTTTAGTTGCTTTATTATTTTCATTATAGTAGTATAGGTAGTGTGGTGAATGTTGGCTAAACAAGTTAAAATTGGACTAGTTCTTAAAATTCTCAAATCTTCACTTTTCAACTTTTTTAATTTACTTTCACCCAATCGTTTAGTTGTTTTAATGTATTCTAAGTCTATATGTTTTGTAGTTGAGTTACGTGGGTGTGGTGGATGTTTATCAAGAAAAGTCAGAGGCATTTTCTAGTTTTTCTGCACAGGTATGTGTACGCTAAGTGGATGTTTCTGGTGTAGCGCGCTAAGCGCGGTCTGTGGTGCTAAGCACACCCTACTTCTTGCTTGTGAAATTTTTGTTTCACCCGCCTTCCTTTTTCCCACTTCCACCAAGGCTATATAGAGTATACGTACAATTAATTTTAACAACTTTTGTTGGTTTTCTATCATCAAACATTGTGCTAAAGCTTGAAGAAGTTTGAGGTGATTTTTCAAAGTTTTATCGTTTCAACTTGCGAATGTATGGTAATGATATTGTTTGAAGTTGATTTGCAAGGTACTCATTTATCACTTTCTAGAACATAACATGTTTAGGAGACTTTTCTTTTGTACAAAATTTCATGTCATTCATTCTTTTGCAATTTTTGTTCATTCTTGAATCACTTTAGGACTAAACCATTATGAGGTAGCTTTTCGTTGTTTACTATATGAACAGAAGACCAACAATATTTGTATTAACTCAATTTTATTATAATTAATCTTGCATTTATGTTGTTTTTTATGAAAGCGTGAAAAGGATCAATACTTTTTTTTAATTTTTAGAATAACCACCTAACTAAAAGTAATCCACCTTGTGAGTGAGTGGTCATTTGTTAACCCCTTTGAGCCTTTTAGTTAGAATTCATCTTGATGTTGAACTATGAACTTGTGCATGAGTGAGTAGTTCATCATGGATTTTAATGTTTTTTATTGGTACTTAACCCTCACCCATGTATTATGATTGGATTTTTCCTTCCCTTAGAAAGTTGGGAGCCATATTGTCACTATGTGTGGTTGTATTTAAGTTAGGGAGAAAAATGTTTGTTTGTTTGTTTATAAGTTGGTTGCTTGAGGTTGGAGCAATAAAGTGGTTGAAAAAGAAAAATAAAAAATATGAAAAAGAAAAAGAAAAAAGAAAAAAGAAATAGATATGAAAAAGAAAGAAAAAAATAGCAAATAATGGTGCTAATAAGTTATGTGTGTTGGTGTAACAATTGGAAAAGTTGAAAAAGTGTGATTGAGAGTGTTTGAGCCTTTGTGGATGGATCACTCCCACAGGATTAAGCATTGTGTTTGTTTCAACTACCTTTAGATATTTACACCTCCTTGTTACTCAAACTACATTACAACCGTTTAAATTCCTTGTGATTTTTGCTTTTGTGCTTTTCGTTATGGTTTGCTTTGATGAATGCATAATTTAGTTGTTGTTAGTTTGATTGTTGGGTGAGATTTAAGGCCTCATGTTTGTGGTTTTCATATATTGATGAAGTGTGTGCTAGGTGTGATTCATTTATTAGAATTATATTGTTTTAGATTTTTTTACATGTGTTTTGTATTTAGGAGTTGTTTCGCCTTCATGTTACCATTGTAGTTTAGTGGTAAGTTTTGCTTTCCTTGTACATTTTTGTTTTGAACCATACATTTGTTTTCCGTTATAAAACCTGTTGATTCATGATTATTTGATTATTAACTTTTTTTCTTTTTTCTTTTTTTCAGAGATCTTAATTTGAGGATAAACAATTATGTAAGTTTGGGAGAGTTTATAAGTGCCAAATTTGGTGTTTTTGATAGTGAATAGTTAGCACTTATTGAATTTATTATTTTGGGTTTTATGTTAAAACCCGGACTTTAGTGGAAACAATAGTTCAATAGTTTATTTGTGTAAATATTGTATAGTTTGATAGTTTTCTTTTTAAAATTATTTTGTAGGTATTCAAGCATTATTGAAGAATTGAGTAATAAGAGCCAAACACACAACTTCAAAGATGCAATTTTGAGCAATTTATCAATGAAAAAGGCTCAAATTAAAGAAGACAAAAATCATCAATTTGTTTGATATTTACAAATTTTTAGATAGATAGTTCAATAAGCTTTCCACGCTTCAAATCAGGCGTAAATCGGAGTTACAGTTCTCAAGTTAGGATGAAAACAAGTGTTGAATTTTTTCAACACAACAAGTTTGGCGTTAAGCTCCCTCTGTGCGTGCTTAGCATGCCCTGCGACATTAAAACTCATTAAATATGGAAAAACACATTTTTAAGTTATAGGTTGGGTATTTTTGAGTCCTACCACCGTCAACTTCATTTTTTTGTGTCTAGAGAGCTTAGAAAACAACATTTATGGCTTGTAATCGGATGATTCGGGGTCGGGAGCTTGGTTGATCGTGAATGACACCGCGAAAGATTTGGTTTCTTCTCCATGTCTTCTCTTTGCAACCATTATTTTTTAGGTTTTTATATGTAAGTATGTTTGTTTATATGTGTATTTATTGCTCATCGTGTTGTTTAATATTTTCTTTACAAATCTTCATTGGTGATTGCTTGCTTTATTTGGATTTTGGTTGCTGCAAACATGTACGGTTAAAATCCTGATTTAGAATGAACATCTATTGGATTTTAATTCTAGAAATATATTAAGGTTTAGTATTCATGTGAGTATCGACTCTTAATGCCTCCATGTTGTTTAAGTTGCACGCAAAATCGCCTCTAAGAGCAATACGATTGATATGTGGCTGTGTGTTAGAAATAACCTTTGTGTGAGTGATAGGTGATGGTGTTTGTTGTACCCCAAAATTTTCCCTCTCATTTTACTCAATACATGTCAATTGAGGTCCCCACGTTGCTCAAGGAAGTCCAAGAGTTGACTAGGCCAACTCTCTCCTAAGGCAGTATACCTCAAATTAGGGTTTCACTTTTCATCAAGATGCTTGAGTCCAAAGGATCCCAAATTCTCTCCATGGTCTTAATATGTTCTCAAGACCCTACATGTCAAGTTTCATACCATGCACAAGAAGTTTGCCCAGACAACTGCTCAGATGCTTGAGAATCGACTGTACTAGGTCAAAAGTCAATTGTGGCCCATATACAGTCAAACTTCAAGATTTTTGGTCAACATCATCATTTTGAAGAGGATGCAATTCCCGACAACTCATCTTCATCTCACAAGTTCAAAATATGTACTCAAAAAAAGATATGAATTTTGACATTATACGTCCTTTTGAAAAGTCAACAAAAACACCTTTTGGGTCAAAGCTTCATACATAAGCATGGAAGACTCAATTGAGATGAAACCAAAGAGTTTGTTTAGGGGACATCCTAAGTTTTCTAAAAAGGCCAAGAACACCATCTTAGGGTCAAAATTGAGATATATGTGCATTGTAAAAGTTGGCCATTTTTGGAGAATTGTCAAAAGTCAACAATGCCCAAAATTGCACTTTTTGGCAAATAGGCCCAACTTTTTGTGCTTACATCTCACTTCAAACATGGCCCATGACCTTTGAGTCATTTCTTAAATTATTTTATTATTTATATTATTTATTTTTGATATTTTATTAAATAGAATGCAAAATTAAATAAGGTGAATAAAAGGAATAATGTAAGATTTGATTTCAAATCTTTTTCTCATCAAAATAAAGTACAAGTAGTGCTAGCATGGCAAGAAAATACGTGGAGAGGGCAAGATTTGATTTGGTCCAAATATGCAAGAAATCATGTTATAAAAGCCTTTATTTTCTCATCGAAAGAAAAGATTTCTTTCAACTTTGTTAACCTAATTCTGATTCATTATCTATGTATGCTCACTCAGAAGCACGGGAGGGGGAGGAGACAACCCTAAGTGCTCAAACAAAAATTGCAAAAATAATTATAAATCGTGCAAAAAAAAAAAAGTTCTAGCCTCTTTCAATCCAACCTAAGCATACCATTCACACCCAGAGGTTCCCAGGAACACGTACCACCCTTTTAATCAAGCAATCACACGCCAGAACCACCATCCACAATCATCACCGTTTGGTAAACTTCTGGAAATTTAATCTTTCTTTTTTCACATTGTTGAATGTTTTAATGCTTTGATTATTACTCAGGACCTTCATTAGGACAGGTTGGATTCTTTGCATTAGAGTATCAAGGCTTAAATCATGTGATGCCATTGTTAGGGCATCACGAACTGAAGCTTGCGAAACTTTTAATCTAAGGACCTTCAGGCCAAAATAACCCCATATTTGGATTCCTGGGAAAATTTAAGGGGGAGAAGGGTCTTTTGCACCCTTTAAATTCCATATTTTTGCAGGTTTTGGGATTTTCACCCTCTCGGAGAAGACGATCGGAGCGCAGCTCCAACGTCATTGATTCGTCTCCCTCTGGCGAAGAAATTCTGACTGCAGGTGTGGCGTTTCTTTATAATGTGATTGGTTTTGGAAATGCTGACGCGTTTATATCTTGCTGACTGGGATCTAATAACTTGTTTGATATATATTATTTTTATTTGATTATATGTATGAGTTAACATCCAGCGCAGTTGGTCAGAGGAAGGAAGTCAGAAGCTCATGTCTTGGGTTCGATCCCAAGCGTGAGCTTTTGGCATTTTCTCCATTATTTTCACCAGATCCAGCATACCTGACCTTCTGAGGATCATCAAGCGCCCTCTGATCTCATCCTCTGGATCCATCTCCAGCCAGATCCAACATACCTCACCTTCGTAGGATCATCAAGCGTCCTCTGATCTCATCCTCTCGATCCATCTCCAGCCAGATCCATCACACCTTAACTTCTGAGGATCATCAAGCATCCTTTGATCTCATCCTCTGGACCATCTCTAGCCAGATCCAATGCCAGCATAAGTAGGTCCACCACGAGTCCCCAGAAGATGGTCTCATTGGATCAGGCGCCAGACTCTGGGCCATCCTTCTGGGTTTTAGAAGTTCAACACCCCTCATAATTGCTTAAACAGACCCTTTTCTCATCTTTTAATTTTAATTCTGTTTTTAATTATTTTCTAACTATTCTTTAAAAAAAAACACATAAATCATTTTTTTATTAAATCAAAAATCACAAAAAAACACCAAAAATCTTTTTCAATAAAAAAAATATTTTGTTTCCTTGAATTAATTAAGTTATTTTTGAAACAACTTAAATAATTAATTTCTCGAGGAAAATAACTTAAATATTTTCTCAAATTAGATTTTTTAGGTTTTATAATGGTCCTCGCATTTAATTCGTCGCGCGTATTTTAATTACGTTTTATTATTATTGTAATTGCTCCGAGGTTGTAATAGACTTAATTAGGTTTTAATTCCGCATTTCATTTTCAGTCAAAAATGATTATGTATCTGCGAAAGCCATGTACTAGCTAGGTTTATTTCCGTTTTTACTTTCCGCAAATTATTAACTGTCTAGATGTATGGTTAATAGGATTGTATGGCAAGAATGCATGAAAAATTAAAACAGTTAGAAAACCCTAATCTGCAAAGATTAAATAACTGAAACAAATCACTCGCACATGTTCACTCCTAGGGTTTACCTCACTTCGGTTGCCTTCGGTAAATAGTCATTAAGCATAGGAAATTTTAATGGTCGCCCTCCTGTCTAAAAGATCAAGTGTCCCATTCAAATGTTGCCTCGGAAATGTTGCCTCGAAAAGATCTTAAGACTCTATGGTTACTACTAAAGTTTTCTAACTATTGCTTTAGTGATTGTATTCGTCCCTTTCAAACGTCCCTTACAAACTCCAACGATGGTGCTACCTACTCCTTAATAGTGGGATAGTGCTGTCTAAAGGAAATAGAACAAAAACAATATTTTCTCGAGTAGCTAGATGCTAGTAGGTACTTGCTCAAAATAAAACTTTTTCACACAAACACTTTTCAAAAACAGTTTTCTAAACAACTTCGTCACACCCTTGAGGACTGATACAAGGGTTATCACAAAGTAAAATATTTTCAATGCAAGCACACACACAAGCAATATAAATATGAGCAAGTACCTAAGACCCCATAGATAACTACGGATAGAAAGGGTGCTAACACCTTCCCTTCCTATAATCTACCCCCCGTACTCAGAATATCTCGAAAAAAGGTTTTTTCTTTTCTTTTTCCTTTTCCGTGATTGGATAAAATAAAAGTCGGTGGCGACTCTTGCTTACCGCAACATTTTGCAAACACAAAATGGAAAACGCAAACCAGTATTAAACAGTCGGTTCTGCCACCGTATCACAGAACTGGTGAATCTGTTGGGGAAATATAAAGTGGGGTAAACCTTGGGATCTAGGTCATATTTAATTGTTTTCTCTTGATTGTCTTGCTTGCTTTATATTTATGGGAACTGTTTGGGTTATTTGATCCTACACCCGGATATGGGGAACACCTTTTGGGTAAGTAGCAATAAACTGTGAGGGAACTATGTTGGGGTATACCGGCACAGTTGAAGCAGTAGCTACGTTGATGTGGAACTTTGGTTGGTACTGGTAACCCTTGAGTCAATCGGGGAGAGTACGGGGCCGCCGCGTGGTGTCGTGAAGCATCAACTGGCCTTAGAATCTTTAATTGCACAACTTGGCCAGTAGGACGTAGCGAGATGGCCGACTTTGGTGTATGCCCAAGGTCGACAGATACTCGATGCTACACTCATTGAGGTATGACTCTTGAGCTTTGTTTGGTTGCGAGTCAATCTCCTATTGAATGAAGCTGGGAGAAATAGCATTGTACTGATACTGTTCGTAAAAAGCCCTGGCTAGATCTTCCCAGGTGTGGATGCGAGAACTCTCCAATTGATAGAACCATTCGAGTTGAGCCCCTACCAGACTTTCTTGGAAGAAATGGATCCAAAGCCTCTTATCAGTTGTGTATTGTTGAATCTTGCGGACATAAGACTTTAGATGCATCTTAGGGCAAGAGACTCCATCGTACAGAGCAAAGGTAGGAACTTTGAACTTTGAAGGGATGACCAATCCAGGAACTAGGCCCAGGTCTCCTAGATCCAAGCCAGGTATTTGTTGGATCTCCATAGCACTGAGGCGATCCTCCAACTCTTTGTACTTGTCATTAACGAGAGGATATTGCCCTTCGGAGTAGTCAACTTCTTCTTCAACAATCTCCATATTGTGGTCTTCTTCAAGACTACCTCCTGTGTTGGATGGAGTTGCAAGGTATTGGGTCTTAGGTCTTCTCCTCAAGTTCAGGATGCGGAATCCCTTCTTGGACTTCTTCTTCTTGTCTTTGAGAAGAAGAGCGGTCAGATCTTCTTGCCCTTTACCCATAGCCAGCAACATTTGTTGGAATTGAGCATTTTGAGCTTGGAGATCTTTCACCATTTGTTCCATATCCATCTTACTGAAATAAACAGTAAGAAGATAAGAAAACCTGCATGGGAGAAACCTGTTATGCAATGATATGTATGATATATATGCAATGTTTTCAAGGATATCTTGGGGTAAACACAAGAGAATGTTAGATGTTGAACTTCGATCTTTGATTGGGGAACTTTGCACCTGTGGACGTCTTTCCACGAGAATCAAGCTCACCATGTCAAGTGGGTCATAGCCACTGATTCAAGTTGTTGCACTTGAACTTTGATTGGAGAACTGTGCACTGGTGGATGTCTTTCCACGAGAATCAAGCTCACCATGTCGAGTGGGTCATAGCCCCTGATTCAAGTTGTTGTACTTGATCTTTGATTGGCATTGGTTAGAGGAGAAACCTCTTGCCCCTTGGTAGACGTCTGGTTCAACATAACCCTGCATCAAAAGAACCCTCGAGATCCTTGAAATGGTTATTTGAAAATGCTATGGTATGATGTTATGATGTACATGTATGCAGAAAGCAAGTGAGTGTATATACAGGTAAACATATTCACACAAAGCAAACAAGTCCCTAGGTTTAGGCTTGCATGGGGTTGTAGGTAAGTACCCTCTTTCAGTTTCGTTGGTTAAAACCTATCCTATCAAAAGTAACCGGGTTCTAGAGGATCTCAATATCATTGACTACCCTCAATCGATCATAACTCCAGCATCGCTATCTTTTCTTGCGGCCGGAACCATCACGAGAGTTTAGCCTCAATGAGTGTAGCATACCGCTACTGTTCTAATGGCCAAGTTGGGTCAATTTAGGGTTCTAAGGTCGGTTAGTGCTTAATGACTCCTTAGAAGACCCATATTCTCCTCGTTTCAACACAAGGGATATCGGTACAGACCAAGGTGCCACACCAACATAGCCACTGCTTCACCCATGTCGGTCTATGCCGGACAGGTCCCTCACAGATTATGCTACTTAAAAGGGGATTCCTCAGATCCGGGTTAGGATCTATGAAACTTCGATGCAAAGCCCACAAATATAAAAGCAAACAAAGCAAGCAATTGAGAAAAAGGTGATCTGAACCCTAAGGTAACCCCACTTTTTATTATTCCCCAGCAGAGTCTCCAGTTCTGTGATACGGTGGGAGAACTGACTTGAGTTTTGTGTTTGTATTCGCACTTGTTCGGTTGAGCAAGAGTCGCCACCGACTTTTTATTTTATCCTAAAGGAAAGGTTAAAAAGCACAGGAAAAACCTTTTGAGAGATTTTGTGGGTTCGGGGGGTAGATTATGAAAAGGGAAGGTATTAGCACCCTTTTCATCCATGGTTATCCATGGGCTCTTAGTTACTTGGTTTTTAGATCACTTGCCTTGATTTTTGATTGCTTGAAATTGTGGTGTATGTGTGTGTTTTGAAAATGTTTTTGAAATAGACGCCTTTGTTTCGGCAACCGTTGTAATTGACTCGTGTTTGAGTGTTTTACAAAAGTGTGTATCTTTTCGAAAAGATGTTTCAAATGTTTTTGAGAGTTTGTTTTGAAAGTGTTTGTGGAGTGTGGTTTGAAAGGAGGCAAGTGTTTTTGCAAGTTGATCTCAAGTAACTAAGAGTTTTGTCTACCCCTATTGTACTCAAAGGTTTTCTCTATGTTTTCAACCCTTTTTAACAATTTTGTTCCACCATTGAATTTGGTGGACAATCTTGGGTTTAGGATGTGAACGGGACAGGCGCGGGTCATCGTATGGACCATGAATGCAATGGTGCCAAGTGTCTTTGGCTATTTGCTTAAAGGGACTTGATCATTTTGATAGGCGACTTTCGAAAGCGTCATCGAGGGACTTATGATCATTTGATTGTTTTGCCAAAGAAACTCGACGTGCAAGCATGGCCCATTTTGGAAGGCAACATGTGGGATCACCCTAGGGGGTGCAAGTGTGATTGTGTATTGATTTCATGCATTTGTCTTTGTATTAGGTTATCTAGCGTTCGATTTTATGTACATACAAACCCTAGGTCTAACCATGGTATAATTCGAAAGCGGTAAATTGCGGGAATTTTAAAGTCTACACTATTACAAATGGTATCCGGGAGTGGGGGTACAAATTCACAAATGGGGATGAGACTTAAATAATTACAACCAAATCGAATTGCGATCAAATGTAATCAGTGAAATGTATAGCAAAGTGTAAGAATATCAAATGTATAATGTATCAAATATGAAATGTATAGTGTAAGTGTACGTGTATGAGAATTATTTACAAGTTGCGAAATGTGAATTTAATAAGAAAATTAAATATCGTTTATTTATCAAGTATTATTATCCGCTTTTGATTTAAATTTGTATTTTTATATTTTTGTTTAATATGTACAAAATAAGAAAATTTAATTAAAGAAAGGAAAATATATTTAAATTCTATTCTTTTATGCATTTTTGTATTAATGTAAAATGTTATTTTAAGAATTATTTTTATGTATTAGCGTTTAATTAGAGAAAAAGAAATGTTTATGGTGTATTTTAAATAATGTATTATATACAAAAATTATAATTATATTATATACAAAAATCATAATTATATTACATACAAATAGTTATTGTTAATGTAAAAAAAATTAGAATTAGTACTAAGCATGGTTTAATTAGTGTAAAATAAAGTTAGTATATTTATTTAACAAAACAGAAATTAATATAAGATTAAATAAAACAAAAGTTTTTTTATGTTTAAAACAAAATGGGGGATGGGCTTCTGGGTCTTAGGCCCAAATGTAAAATGCCTAAGGATCAAAAAGAAAAAGGGAGGGTGCCAGTTGGAAATTCATTTGGGCTTAGGCGTTGGAAAAGGGTTGTGGCCCACGTGCTTCACAAAACAATTTTGCAAAGGGGTTTGACTGGTTATTGTTCATTAGTGATGCGCTAGGGTTTGTAACATGCAGAGGCGCTGTTCGTCTTCGTCTTCTCTTTGCCATGGATCTAAATCTCCTTCGCCCAAGCCACCAACGCCATCATCACCTCCTCTCCCTCCTCCGGTCCAACAAGATTGTAAGGTGACGGTTTTGTTTCAACGCATTGAGGGTTTTGAACTTTAAGTCTTGCATGTTTAGTTTGTATTCTGATTTCGATTAAGCTTCGTTATTGATTCTGATCATTCGTTTTTTTTGTTTGAGGTGTGAAGAGAAGGACAAAAAATGTTACCTTCGTTGGAGGAGGAGATTATGAGGCGTTTAGAGGCTTGACGGGCGGAGGGACGGTGATGTTCGCTAGCTTTGAATCCACGGTACTCTGTGTTGCTTCTTTAAGTTTGATGATGATAATGCCTGAGAACTTTTTGATTTCACTTTTCTTCTTCTGATTATCTTGATGCCTCGCCTTTGCTTATGTTTGCTTCTTTATCTCCTTCTTCTTGTTGCCTTCTGTTGCTATGCTTGATGCTGTATGATTTTGAATCTGTTAACCCAATGATGAACCTTAGGTTCTGAGGGTTTGTGTTGCTTTTCTGAGTATGCTTTGAAATGCTTCTTTTCGTGGTTGCCTTGTTTCTGTATCAATCAGGCTTAAGGCCTTTGTTTACAGGTAAAGCTTTAGCAAGTTTGTGTACTTGAAAGGCTTAGCTTTAGCAGTTCAGGCTTATGCTGGTTTAAGGCTTTGGTTGGACAGCAGGTTGTAAGTTTTTTTTGACAGGTTGAGGATGGTTTTACTGGTTTAAACTTGACAGGTTTTGGCCTTACTGGTTTTAGGCTGGAGGTTGTTTGGGTTGGAGGTTTGAACAGGTTATGTGTTTTTTTAAGGTTTATGCTGCAGGTTGTTTGGTTTTGGTGTTTGATGAGTTTACTGGTTGGAGGTTTGAACAGGTTATGACTGCTAAGCTTGAACACAGTTTGTTTCGGTTTTTTTTTAACTGGTACAGGTCGGGTGTTTCATGGCCATGTATTTGAGGTTTGTTGAATGCAGGGTGGGCGTTTTTGTGAACAAGTTCTATGCTTGAGGAGTTAAGCTTGAGGCTTTGGCTTGCTCTGAGTTTTGTTTGTGATTTTTTTCGCCCCTCCTCTACTGTTCTATTGCAGCTTGTTTTATATTTTTGTCTTTCAAGCCTAAGCCTGCAAACCTGTACTTCTTTTCTCTCTTTTTTCTCTCTCTGATTTAAGCATTTTAATATTGCTTATAATCTGTTTTCTGAAAAAGCATCCAGGCTGGAAAGTGATGAAAAATGACATTGCTTGCATTGTTGGTTTTTAACCTGCATACTTTCCTTCTTCAGCTTTCTTGCATCTTTGTTACAGTGTGGAGTAGCCTTTGTATATTGACATCCTTCCATATTTTGGACATTTTGACAGCTTTTGGCCTAGTTTGAATGTTTTGAATTTGGGAACCTTGTAGTTCAGTTTGAACTTTCATAGTGATACATGCTGTTTGTTTTGAACTATGCAGTTGGTTGGCCAATTTTGAATTTGTGCATTTTTAAACTTTGCATTTCATGTTTTAGCAAGAAATATTCATCCCTCTTTGTGAACCGGGAGAAATCCCGTGATTTGCAAAGAGGGTAAAACTGATTCCGGCCGTTTGCTTTTAATGATGAATTCTCTTTTATCTGCTTTTAATTATTTATCTGCTTCTGACTTTTTCTCCTTTCTTATTCTTTGCAGATAAAAATCCAATGAGGCAGAAAGAGCATGGGATAGAAGATGAAGAATTGAAGATTAGGATAGTTTTATTTAAATTTAAATAAATGTAATATTATTATTGTAAACATTTTGTAAACAAAAACAATTATACAAATAATTTAAAGATAAATAAAAATTCCTTTTATTTGATTAATTCTTTATTATTTCCAATTGTTTATTTATCATTTAAAATTCTTTAAATTATAATAATGGAAAATAAATTCCCATCATTTAAATTCAGAATAATAAATAATTAAATAAACATTGTTTCGGCCTTGATCAATTAAACTTGGCGCTTCCAAAAATCCAAAGCAAAGCACAGTCAAACACAACAACTGCCCAAACGTATTTTCCTTTCACTGATTTTAACCAAACACTGCAAATTCAATCCAAATGCATCTTTTCACTGATTAAGTCAAACAATGTGAATTCAATCCAAATGTCTCAGCCCATATCTCGGAATAACTTGAAAAGCACTGTGGGGATTTAATTCTTTCTGAGAATGCGCGCATAAAAACCCTGATTCCGATCAAATGCCAAAGAAACGTTCGCCTGATCATAGTTGAGCCAAAATCGACCAAAACCCTAAACAAACTGTTTGAATTGTTCTAGAGCCATGAAAACCAATGAAAACCCTAATTTTGTCTGACTGACGAGAAAAGTCTGTTTGACCGATTCTTGAGCCAGCTTAAAAAACCAGGAAACGCCTGAAGCTGTGATTTCTTGGGGAAAAAAGCAAGGGCAAATTTTGGGGTACAACAGTTGCCCCTGTTCAATCTTCTTGGACCTGAAGAGTTAGATTGGCAAGTTTTCCTTTCGCGACTCGAAGGTAAAAGGAGATTGGACACTAGAGTGCTCGGAAATTTGCACTTGGTGACGTGACGGTAGAGGGAATGGGCTTAAAGATTCCATTTGGTGATGGGCTTAAAGATGCCATCTGGTGATGATTGTTGAACTGTATGTCACTGGTGAGTGGACGAGTATCAGAAAGGTACCCATGTTTTGGAACGTCTCTGAACTGGGGGTCTGAACAAGCAATAGATCGACATCCGTGTTTGGAGAATCTTTAAACTGTTTTCAGGAGTTGAAGCAGCATCCGTCATTGGGAAGCGTCCGTGAAGAAGTTGCATCTGAACAAGGGATAGACTAACATCCGGTGTTGGGAAGGATCTGTAAACTATTTTCAGAATTCTTGAAGTCGAGAAGGAACCGGTGTAGGGTTTCCTGATGATGAGTCCGTGTAAAACTGCATCTGGATGAATCTGGAACAAGTATCAGAATGCCGCCGTATCCGGGTCACATCTGAACTGTCTCTGAGTGAATCTGGAATAAGTATCAGAATGTCGCTGTGTCTGGGTCACATCTGAACTACCTCTGAGTGAATCTGGAATAAGTATCAGAATGTCGCCGTGTCTGGGTCACATCTGAACTATTTCTAGAAAGAATCTCGGAAGATGACGGTCTTTGTCTGTTGATTGATCCTTCCTGAAAATGTAAAAAGTTAGTTGTATGCAATGTCATGATGCATGATGCAATGTATGTTGATATGAATGTGATGAATGTGCCTGTAGGCTGATGAGCTATCTTGCTGAGGATAGATGAATCCTGGATGACTGAAGATAAAAGAATCTTGACTGCTGCCGGGGAGAACAAATCCTTGGCTGCTGCTGTGGAGGGCGAGAATCTTCGATTGTTAAAAATGAGAAGTCTTGGGACCACTGTTGGGGAAATCAGAAGCTTGGGTTGTATGCCAATCTACTGCGGAATTCCTGTCTTGAGGAGATCTTCACCGGAGAATATTTGAATATTCTGTGAGGAACTGAGAATGAGAGTCTTCAACTCTGCTTGGGGATTGATAGTTGGAAGTTTAGCTCCGCTGGGGATATTGAAACTTGATTCTGAGGGGAATTAGATTCCGGAAGGTTCTCAGGCTGGGGATTGCAAGAATCTTCTGATTGCCGTAGGTGTTGGTCTGGAATAAGTTACTGAATGTCGCCATCTCTGGGTCACATCTTGAACTATATCTGAAAGCAGGCTTGGATAAGTTACAGAATGTCGCCAAAATCTTGGATCACATCTTGAACTATATCTGGAATGAAAATCTGAATAAGTTGCGGAATGTCGCCATCTCTGGGTCACATCTGGAACTATATCTGGAATGAAAATCTGAATGAGTTATAGAATGTCGCCAAACTTGGGTCACATCTTGAACTATATCATGAATGAAAATCTGAATAAGTTGCGGAATGTCGCCATCTTTGGGTCACATCTTGAACTATATCTGGAATGAAAGTCTGAATGAGTTATAGAATGTCGCCATCTCTGGGTCACATCTGGAACTATATCTGGAAGAAGATCTGAATGAGTTATAGAATATCGCCAAACTTGGGTCACATCTGAACTATATCTGGAATGAAATCTGAATGAGTTATAGAATGTCGCCAAACTTGGGTCACATCTGAACTATATCTGGAAGAAGATCTGAATGAGTTATAGAATGTTGCCAAACTTGGGTCACATCTGAACTATATCTGGAAGAAGATCTGAATGAGTTATAGAATGTCGCCAAACTTGGGTAACATCTGGAACTATCTCTTGAAGGAAAGTCTGAATAAGTTATAGAATGTCGCCAAATCTGGGTCACATCTTAAACTATATCAATCTTCTGAGGTGATGAGGGAATTGTTGAACACTTTTGACATTCGAATGCCCCAAGTGGTGATGAAGGAGTCTTCAATCAGATTACTCTGTGGATTGAGAGATTTCTTGAAATCTTGACTGGACTGCCCCAAGTTAACTGAACTTTGAAAGATCTGTCGAAACTTTGACTGGACTGCCCCAGGTTAACAGGATAGTAACATGTGATGCCCCTTATTGATAGGAGACTTGTAATGGAAGTGTCACCCTTTTGAAGTGATTTTTGTTCACTTAAAGAGTTTCCGTTCCTCCGAACATTCGCTGTATGGATTTCTTTGCTGTCAAACAAATAGCCAAATGCAAACAGTGATATTCAAGCAATGCAAAGTTTATGTTTGTCTTGAAGTTTTGAAAAATGCGTTTTTTAGCAGAAAACTTTTCATAAGACAAGTCAACACAAGATTTAGAGCAAAGCCTTACAGGAGTCAGGATACCTTTTGTAACAGTATGCTTTCAAACTAACCCATGCTTCAATTAGGACTTTTAAAGGGTTGTAACGTGGCCTGGTTCACGTTTTAAGAAACAAAGGATAAAGGCTCAAAGCGTGTTTGTACCCGCCCGATCTTCGTGATGTTCTTCAAACCTAAGCTCAGTTAATTGTGCGTCGTACTCTGTTTTGAGTTTGGAACGACTTTTGGGCGATGGTTCACCAGTTGAAATTGGGAGACAGTCATCATCTCTTTTTTCTTTTTCAACGCTTTCACGTTATTGAGGATTTGTAATGATCTCACTATTTTGATTTTGAATCGTTATCCCTAACTTTTGCCTGACTGTTCCCGTTTTCAAGATTACAGTCAGCGGGATGCCCCAGCTTTCTTAAGTCTCCTTTGCAGGTTGTGGCTCGGTGGGCGTTTCTCTGTTAGGAGATTGACTGCCTATGTGATAGGGAACCATCACTGTCTTTTGATTCCAAGGGAATGCTTTTCCTTTTTTGACGTCGTTCGTTGTGTTACGAACTGAGAGTTTGCGACTTCAATGCGCATTTTCTTTTGAATTAACTGAGATACTACCCTACCCCAGGTTTATATCAAAGGTTTTGATTGTTTAGAACAGAAAACTCCTACTTCTTTGGCTCGAAGGGGTTGACTAAGGATTATCTTCCTTATAACTCCAGTGTTTGGGAATTGAAAGAAATGCCTGTACATCATCAGCAAGGTCTGTTCAAAAGCATACGGTATGAGATTATGGTATTGTTTCGTCATCCTCCCTCTAAAGGCTTGCAGCTTTTTATCATGAGTTAAGTATCATAAAGAAAGCATAAGAGTAGTGAAAACGAATGGATGAATTCAAGACAAACATATGCAATGCATTAATGAAATAGAGTTTGACATTAGAAGAAAATTGTTTGAATAACAAAAGATTACAACTTTGAAAGTTCAAAATGAAACAAACACAATTTCAATGAGCTGGCATGGGAGCAGTGATCATGCTGGGGCCTCTGGAGGACCAAACTCAATCTCCTTGGCATCGATCATGTCTTGGATCTTGTTCTTCAGAGGCCAACAATTGTTGGTATCATACCCCGGGCTATCAGAGTGGTATTCACATCTTTCATTGGGGTGATAAGTAGGAGCAGAAGTGTTTGGGTTCCGAAGAGGAGCCCTCAATGTAATCAGATCCCTCTTCAACAAGTGTTGCAGTGCCTGAGACAGTGACATGTTGATCTTAGTGAACTGCCTCCTAGGTGCGACCTCCTTATGCTGATGCCCCTGTCTTTGCTGAGAAAGTGTAGGGTTAGAGATCACGATTGCCCCTACATGTTGGTCAAGACGACCCTTTTGACTGCTCGCGGCATTGGACTCCTTCTTTCCGTTGTAGGGAATTATCCGAGTATCGGATGTTGTAGATCCTTGGATCTTTACACTTTTGATGCCAGCTTCGACCCTTTCGCCGGTCAGTATTAGCTCGGTGAACCCAGCTGAGGAGCTTCCAATTAAGTGCTTGAAGAAAGGCCCTGTCAAAGTTCCCATGAAGATGTCAATCAACTCTCTGTCAGTTAAAGGGGGTTGCACCCTACCAGCCAGATCTCTCCATTTTTGAGCATACCCTTTGAAGCTCTCGTCAGAACCCATGGTCATGCTCTGCAATTGCACTCGAGTTGGTGCGAGATCAGCATTGTACTGATAATGTTCATAAAAAGCCCTGGCTAGATCTTCCCAGGTGTGGATGCGAGAACTCTCCAATTGATAGAACCATTCGAGTTGAGCCTCTACCAGACTTTCTTGGAAGAAATGGATCCAAAGCCTCTTATCAGCTGTGTATTGTTGAATCTTGCGGACATAAGACTTTAGATGCATCTTAGGGCAAGAGACTCCATCGTACAGAGCAAAGGTAGGAACTTTGAACTTTGAAGGGATGACCAATCCAGGAACTAGGCCCATGTCTCTTAGATCCAAGCCAGGTATTTGTTGGATCTCCATAGCACTGAGGCGATCCTCCAACTCTTTGTACTTGTCATCAACGAGAGGATATTGCCCTTCGGAGTAGTCAGCTTCTTCTTCAACAATCTCCATATTGTGGTCTTCTTCAAGACTACCTCCTGTGTTGGATGGAGTTGCAAGGTCTTGGGTCTTAGGTCTTCTCCTCAAGTTCAGGATGCGGACTGCCTTCTTGGACTTCTTCTTCTTGTCTTTGAGAAGAAGAGCGGTTAGATCTTCTTGCCCTTTACCCATAGCCAACAACATTTGTTGGAATTGAGCATTTTGAGCTTGGAGATCTTTCACCGTTTGTTCCATATCCATCTTACTGAAATAAACAGTAAAAAGATAAGAAAACCTGCATGGGAGAAACCTGTTATGCAATGATATGTATGATATATATGCAATGTTTTCAAGGTTCTCTTGGGATAAACACAAGAGAATGTTAGATGTTGAACTTCGATCTTTGATTGCAGAACTTTGCACCTGCGGACGTCTTTCCACGAGAATCAAGCTCACCATGTCAAGTGGGTCATAGCCACTGATTCAAGTTGTTGCACTTGAACTTTGATTGGAGAACTGTGCACTGGTGGTGTCTTTCCACGAGAATCAAGCTCACCATGTCGAGTGGGTCATAGCCCCTGATTCAAGTTGTTGTACTTGATCTTTGATTGGCATTGGTTAGAGGAGAAACCTCTTTCCCCTTGGTAGACGTCTGGTTCAACATAACCCTGCATCAAAAGAACCCTCGAGATTCTTGAAATGGTTATTTGAAAATGCTATGGTATGATGTTATGATGTACATGTATGCAGAAAGCAAGTGAGTGTATATACAGGTAAACATATTCACACAAAGCAAACAAGTCCCTAGGTTTAGGCTTGCATGGGGTTGTAGGTAAGTACCCTCTTTCAGTTTCGTTGGTTAAAACATATCCTATCAAAAGTAACCGGGTTCTAGAGGATCTCAATATCATTGACTACCCTCAATCGGTCATAATCCAGCATCGCTATCTTTTCTTGCGGCCGGAACCATCACGAGAGTTTAGCCTCAATGAGTGTAGCATACTGCTACTGTTCTAATGGCCAAGTTGGGTCAATTTAGGGTTCTAAGGTCGGTTAGTGCTTAATGACTCCTTAGAAGACCCATATTCTCCTCGTTTCAACACAAGGGATATCGGTACATACCAAGGTGCCACACCGATGTAGCCACTGCTTCACCCATGTCGGTCTATGCCGGACAGGTCCCTCACAGATTATGCTACTTAAAAGGGGATTCCCCAGATCCGGGTTAGGATCTATGAAACTTCGATGCAAAGCCCACAAATATAAAAGCAAACAAAGCAAGCAATTGAGAAAAAAGTGATCTGAACCCTAAGGTAACCCCACTTTTTATTATTCCCCAGCAGAGTCGCCAGTTCTGTGATACGGTGGGAGAACTGACTTGAGTTTTGCGTTTGTATTCGCACTTGTTCGGTTGAGCAAGAGTCGCCACTGACTTTTTATTTTATCCTAAAGGAAAGGTTAAAAAGCACAGGAAAAACCTTTTGAGAGATTTCGTGGGTTCGGGGGGTAGATTATGAAAAGGGAAGGTATTAGCACCCTTTTCATCCATGGTTATCCATGGGCTCTTAGTTACTTGGTTTTTAGATCACTTGCCTTGATTTTTGATTTCTTGAAATTGTGGTGTATGTGTGTGTTTTGAAAATGTTTTTGAAATAGACGCCTTTGTTTCGGCAACCGTTGTAATTGACTCGTGTTTGAGTGTTTTACAAAAGTGTGTATCTTTTCGAAAAAGATGTTTCAAATGTTTTTGAGAGTTTGTTTTGAAAGTGTTTGTGGAGTGTGGTTTGAAAGGAGGCAAGTGTTTTTGCAAGTTGATCTCAAGTAACTAAGAGTTTTGTCTACCCCTATTGTACTCAAAGGTTTTCTCTATGTTTTCAACCCTTTTTAACAATTTTGTTCCACCATTGAATTTGGTGGACAATCTTGGGTTTAGGATGTGATCGGGACAGGCGCGGGTCATCGTATGGACCATGAATGCAATGGTGCCAAGTGTCTTTGGCTATTTGCTTAAAGGGACTTGATCATTTTGATAGGCGACTTTCGAAAGCGTCATCGAGGGACTTATGATCATTTGATTGTTTTTCCAAAGAAACTCGACGTGCAAGCATGGCCCATTTTGGAAGGCAACATGTGGGATCACCCTAGGGGGTGCAAGTGTGATTGTGTATTGATTTCATGCATTTGTCTTTGTATTAGGTTATCTAGCGTTCGATTTTATGTACATACAAACCCTAGGTCTAACCATGGTATAATTCGAAAGCGGTAAATTGCGGGAATTTTAAAGTCTACGCTATTACAAATGGTATCCGGGAGTGGGGGTACAAATTCACAAATGGGGATGAGACTTAAATAATTACAACCAAATCGAATTGCGATCAAATGTAATCAGTGTAATGTATAGCAAAGTGTAAGAATATCAAATGTATAATGTATCAAATATGAAATGTATAGTGTAAGTGTACGTGTATGAGAATTATTTACAAGTTGCGAAATGTGAATTTAATAAGAAAATTAAATATCGTTTATTTATCAAGTATTATTATCCGCTTTTGATTTAAATTTGTATTTTTAAATTTTTGTTTAATATGTACAAAATAAGAAAATTTAATTAAAGAAAGGAAAATATATTTAAATTCTATTCTTTTATGCATTTTTGTATTAATGTAAAATGTTATTTTAAGAATTATTTTTATGTATTAGCATTTATTTACAAATAAAATTATTTTAATTAGAGAAAAAGAATGGTGTATTTTAAATAATGTATTATATACAAAAATTATAATTATATTATATACAAAAATTATAATTATATTACATACAAATAGTTATTGTTAATGTAAAAAAAATTAGAATTAGTATTAAGCATGGTTTAATTAGTGTAAAATAAAGTTAGTGTATTTATTTAACAAAACAGAAATTAATATAAGATTAAATAAAACAAAAGTTTTTTATGTTTAAAACAAAATGGGGGATGGGCTTCTGGGTCTTAGGCCCAAATGTAAAATGCCTAAGGATCAGAAAGAAAAAGGGAGGGTGCCAGTTGGAAATTCATTTGGGCTTAGGCGTTGGAAAAGGGTTGTGGCCCACGTGCTTCACAAAACAATTTTGCAAAGGGGTTTGAGGCGTTATTGTTCATTAGGGATGCGCTAGGGTTTGTAACATGCAGAGGCGCTGTTCGTCTTCGTCTTCTCTTTGCCATGGATCTGAATCTCCTTCGCCCAAGCCACCAACGCCATCATCACCTCCTCTCCCTCCTCCGGTCCAACAAGACTGTAAGGTGACGGTTTTGTTTCAACGTATTGAGGGTTTTGAACTTTAAGTCTTGCATGTTTAGTTTGTATTCTGATTTCGATTAAGCTTCGTTATTGATTCTGATCATTCGTTTTTTTTGTTTGAGGTGTGAAGATAAGGACAAAAAATGTTACCTTCGTTGGAGGAGGAGATTAGGAGGTCTTTGGAGGCTTGACGGGCGGAGGGACGGTGATGTTCGCTAGCTTTGAATCCACGGTACTCTGTGTTGCTTCTTTAAGTTTGATGATGATAATGCCTGAGAACTTTTTGATTTCACTTTTCTTCTTCTGATTATCTTGATGCCTCGCCTTTGCTTATGTTTGCTTCTTTATCTCCTTCTTCTCGTTGCCTTCTGTTGCTATGCTTGATGCTGTATGATTTTGAATCTGTTAACCCAATGATGAACCTTATGTTCTGAGGGTTTGTGTTGCTTTTCTGAGTATGCTTTGAAATGCTTCTTTTCGTGGTTGCCTTGTTTCTGTATCAATCAGGCTTAAGGCCTTTGTTTACAGGTAAAGCTTTAGCAAGTTTGTGTACTTGAAAGGCTTAGCTTTAGCAGTTCAGGCTTATGCTGGTTTAAGGCTTTGGTTGGACAGCAGGTTGTAGGTTTTTTTTGACAGGTTGAGGATGGTTTTACTGGTTTAAACTTGACAGGTTTTGGCCTTACTGGTTTTAGGCTGGAGGTTGTTTGGGTTGGAGGTTTGAACATGTTATGTGTTTTTTTAAGGTTTATGCTGCAGGTTGTTTGGTTTTGGTGTTTGATGAGTTTACTGGTTGGAGGTTTGAACAGGTTATGACTGCTAAGCTTGAACACAGTTTGTTTCGGTTTTTTTTTAACTGGTACAGGTCGGGTGTTTCATGGCCATGTATTTGAGGTTTGTTTAATATTGCTTATAATCTGTTTTCTGAAAAAGCATCCAGGCTGGAAAGTGATGAAAAATGACATTGCTTGCATTGTTGGTTTTTAACCTGCATACTTTCCTTCTTTAGCTTTCCTGCATCTTTGTTACAGTGTGGAGTAGCCTTTGTATCTTGACATCCTTCCATATTTTGGACATTTTGACAGCTTTTGGCCTAGTTTGAATGTTTTGAATTTGGGAACCTTGTAGTTCAGTTTGAACTTTCATAGTGATACATGCTGTTTGTTTTTAACTATGCAGTTGGTAGGCCAATTTTGAATTTGTGCATTTTTCAACTTTGCATTTCATGTTTTAGCAAGCAATATTCATCCCTCTTTGTGAACCGGGAGAAATCCCGTGATTTGCAAAGAGGGTAAAACTGATTCCGGCCGTTTGCTTTTAATGATGAATTCTCTTTTATCTGATTTTAATTATTTATCTGCTTCTGACTTTTTCTCCTTTCTTATTCTTTGCAGATAAAAATCCAATGAGGCAGAGAGAGCAAGGGATAGAAGATGAAGAATTGAAGATTAGGATAGTTTTATTTAAATTTATATAAATTTAATATTATTATTGTAAACATTTTGTAAACAAAAACAATTATACAAATAATTTAAAGATAAATAAAAAGTCCTTTTATTTGATTAATTCTTTATTATTTCCAATTGTTTATTTATCATTTAAAATTCTTTAAATTATAATAATGGAAAATAAATTCCCATCATTTAAATTCAGAATAATAAATAATTAAATAAACATTGTTTCGGCCTTGATCAATTAAACTTGGCGCTTCCAAAAATCCAAAGCAAAGCACAGTCAAACACAACAACTGCCCAAACGTATTTTCCTTTCACTGATTTTAACCAAACACTGCAAATTCAATCCAAATGCATCTTTTCACTGATTAAGTCAAACAATGCGAATTCAATCCAAATGTCTCAGCCCATATCTCGGAATAACTTGAAAAGCACTGTGGGGATATAATTCTTTCTGAGAATGTGCGTATAAAAACCCTGATTCCGATCAAATGCCAAAGAAACGTTCGCCTGATCAAAGTTGAGCCAAAATCGACCAAAACCCTAAACAAACTGTTTGAATTGTTCTAGAGCCATGAAAACCAATGAAAACCCTAATTTTGTCTGACTGACGAGAAAATTCTGTTTGACCGATTCTTGAGCCAGTTTAAAAAATCAGGAAACGCCTGAAGCTGTGATTTCTTGGGGAAAAAAGCAAGGGCAAATTTTGGGGTACAACATATAGGATATGGCATCTGCCTGTAGGAATACTATACAGATCAACCTTGTGAAAGTGTCATCTCCAACTAAAGGATCTGGCATTAAGGGTTATTGAAGGTTCTTATTTCACTAGAAAGCATGGTCAGTTGCTCAATCTGGTCACTGCAAAACCTGGTGAAGAGTTGTTAAAAGTGTTGTTTCAGTTCTTCGACCCGGTGCACCATTGTTTCACTTTCCCGGATTACCAACTAGTACCTACTATGGAGGAGTTTTCTCAGTTGTTGGGGGTACCTATTCTTCACCAGTTGGCTTTCAATGGTATGGAAGAACATCAAAAGCCTGAAGAAATTGCTAGAGCTCTGTCTTTACAACAATCTGACATAGTGGCGAATTGGGAGACTAGAGGGAGTGTCCAAGGAATTCCAGTTAAGTTTACATTTGAGAAGGCCTATAATTTTTGGGATACCTTAGATTTACAAGCTTTCGAAGAGGTGCTGGCACTTCTCGTTTATGGGACGGTACTTTTCCCTAATGTTGATCAACTCGTAGATGTGAGCACTATTAAGGTTTTCCTGTCTGATAATCCAGTACCTATATTACTCGGGGATATTCTGCACTCTTTGCATGCTCGCACTCTAAAGAGAAGGGGAACCCTCCTGTGTTGCACTCCTCTATTGGCTAGGTGGTTTATTTCGCACCTACCCAAGTCTGTTTTGAAGAATGATCAGGGTTTGAAATGGTTTCGTAGGTTGATGTCCCTCAAGCATTCAGATATTCATTGGTGTTCGCGGTTCTCGGAAGATATTAAAATCATTGATCATTGTGGTGAATTCCCTAATGTCCCTCTCTTAGGCATTAGGGGAGGAATCACGTACAACCCTTGTTTGGCCTTACATCAGTTTGGTTATGCGAGAAGAGATGGTCCGCATGACACGCTCATCCAAGGAATTGCATTCAAATATGAGAATGATGCTCATGAATACCGCAAAAGGTTCATAAAGGCTTGGGGCATGGTTCATAAAGGCTTGGGGAATGGTTCACAAAAGGTTCCATTCCTCTTGAGCCTTATCTCTGATGGGTATGAGCTCGCGCCCAAAGTATTAGGATACCTTACCCAGATGTCCTACCAATAACCGTGGAGCCAGCTACTGAAGGAGACACTACTTCACTTGTTCATCATCCCAACATGCCAACCGATCATGAAGAGTTACAGAAGTCTTGGGTTCAACTCAAAGAAGAGCGGGACACGTTTGAAGCTCAGTTATATGCCAGCGAGAAGAAGGTCCTAGAGCTCACTAGGCTACTTCATGAAGAAAGGAACATAAATGCTTACATCACACCAAAGAGGATGCGCTCCTGGGAGGCTTAGTTTCTTTTTTCTTTCAGTTTTGTTTTGTTTAATTATAAGCCTAAAAGGCATTATTTGTAATAATTTGAACTTATTAATGCAATTAACGTGTGTTTTATTGGCTAAACAAATCTGAGCCTTTAAGAATCCTTGAAATCATTGCATACGCATATCATCCATGGCATTGCATAAACAGGTACCATTACAGGTTTCTCATCCTCCTCGCTGTTTATTTCACGCAGAAATGTCATCCGAATAAAGCGTCAAGGATCTTCAGGCACAGAACGCCCAGTTCCAACAAATGTTCATAAGTCTGGCAAAAGGGCAAGAAGACTTGAAAGCCCTCATTATGAAAGAGAAGAAGAAGAAGAAGAAGAAGAAGAAGAAGAAGGTTGTCAGTATTCTAAATATGGGCCAAAGGTTTGGAGAGCGGTTGAAGCGTCCGACTGATCTGACCTCTTCATCCAAGGAAGGGGAGAATCAAGAAGGAGAGAAGTACCCTAGTCCTGCAGTCTCTGATAATGATACTGATTACAATGATGAGAAATATCCTCCTGTTGAGGATAGATACAAACAGTTGGAAGATCGTCTGAGTGACATGGAAGTTCAGAGCATACCTGGACTAGATTTTGAAGAACTGGGATTAGTATCGGGAATAGTCATCCCACAGAACTTCAAAGCTCTAGTTTTTTCCAAGTATGATGGGGTGTCCTGCCCAAAGCTCCTTCTCCGCTCTTATGTCAGGAAAATCCAGCCCCACATTTTGATTTGTTATCCCTAACTTTTGCGTGACTGTTCCCGTTTTCAAGATTACAGTCAGCGGGATGCCCCAGCTTTCTTAAGTCTCCTTTGCAGGTTGTGGCTCGGTGGGCGTTTCTCTGTTGAGAGATTGACTGCCTATGTGATAGGGAACCATCACTGTCTTTTGATTGCAAGGGAATGCTTTTCCTTTTTTGACGTCGTTCGTTGTGTTACAAACTGAGAGTTTGCGACTTCCATGCGCATTTTCTTTTGAATTAACTGAGATACTACCCTACCCCAGGTTTATATCAAAGGTTTTGATTGTTTAGAACAGAAAACTCCTACTTCTTTGGCTCGAAGGGGTTGACTAAGGATTATCTTCCTTATAACTCCAGTCTTCCGAATAAAGCGTCAAGGATCTTCAGGCACAGAACGCCCAGTTCCAACAAATGTTCATAAGTCTGGCAAAAGGGCAAGAAGACTTGAAAGCCCTCATTCTGAAAGAGAAGAAGAAGAAGAAGAAGAAGAAGGTTATCGGTATTCTAAATATGGGCCGAAGGTTTGGAGAGCGGTTGAAGCGTCCGACTGATCTGACCTCTTCATCCAAGGAAGGGGAGAATCAAGAAGGAGAGAAGTACCCTAGTCCTGCAGTCTCTGATAATGATACTGATTACAATGATGAGCAATATCCTCCTGTTGAGGATAGATACAAATAGTTGGAAGATCGTCTGAGTGACATGGAAGTTCAGAGCATACCTGGACTAGATTTTGAAGAAATGGGATTAGTATCGGGAATAGTCATCCCACAGAACTTCAAAGCTCTAGTTTTTTCCAAGTATGATGGGGTGTCCTTCCCAAAGCTCCTTCTCCGCTCTTATGTCAGGAAAATCCAGCCCCACACAGCTGATAGAAATTTGTGGGTTCACTTCTTTCAAGATAGTCTGTCAGGGACTCAACTTGAATGGTTCTACCATTTAGAAGGAGAAAATATCTGAAACTGGGAAGATCTGGCTGCTGCTTTCTACAAGCAGTATCTGTACAATGCCGACCTTGCTCCCACTCGTACTCAACTTCAGAGTATGTCCATGGGTGCAGGTGAAGGTTTTAAAGATTACGCACAAAAATGGGGAGACTTGGCTGGGAGAGTTCAACCCCCGTTGTTTGATAGGGAGTTGGTTGATATGTTTCTGGGGACGCTGTCAGGTCCATTTTTCAATCATTTGATCAGTAGTTCATTAGTTGGTTTCATCGAGTTGATCCTAACCGGGGAAAGAGTAGAAGCAGGGATCCAAAGCAGCAAAATACAGAAGGATGCCTCTTCAAGTTTAGTAAATAAGCCTTTTGCTGGTAAGAAGGAGGACAGTGCCATCTACAGCCCGATGGGCCAAAACAGGGCCGAACATCGTTAGATAGTAAGTGTCGAGATGATACCTAGACCTGCAGTTTCTCCACAATGCAACAATCAACAAAGGGCGGAAAAACCACAATGGAAGTTTACCCGCATTAACATGACATTGGCTGAAATTCGGCCTTATCTCCTGAGATCTAACTTGGCAACCTTGAGAGAGGCTCCCAAGAATCCAAATACTACATCTCCCCGATATAATCCGAATGCCTAGTGTGCCTATCATTCTGAGAGTCCTGGCCACGATACAAATGACTGATGGGCTCTGAGAAACAAAATACAAGACTTGATTGAAGCTAAGGAGATAGATTTTGATGCTCCAAAGAAGCTGAATGTCATAACTGCTCCCATGCCTAAGCACGGTCGTGGAGTTAATGCTATTGATACTTATTTATTTTTTACCTCTGTCGATGAAGTTGCTACTCCTCTCTTGACTGTAAAGAAGAATTTGCTGTTGGCCAGTTTACTTTCGGGTTATGGTGAAGGTTGCCACATGTGTTCGCTTCTACCGTCTAATTGCCTTTTGCTGAAATTAGGTGTTCAACGCCAGATAGATAGCAAAGAGGTTCTGTTTCAGAAGACTATGAGTCCTGTTGTTCCAAATGAAGACGTTGCCATTATAACCATTTCCCCAAATCCTTCCAATGATAATTAATTTCTTCTTCAAAAATAACTTAAATATTTTCTCAAATTTGATTTTTTAGGTTTTATAATGGTCCTCGCATTTAATTCATTGCGCGTATTTTAATTACATTTTGTTATTATTCTAATTGCTCCGAGGTTGTAATAGACTTAATTAGGTTTTAATTCCGCATTTTATTTTCATTCAAAAATAATTCTTTATCTGCGAAAGCCATGTACTAGCTAGGTTTATTTCCGTTTTTATTTTCTGCAAATTATTAACTGTCTAGATGTATGGTTAATAGGATTGTATGGCAAGAATGCATGAAAAATTAAAATAGTTAGAAAACCCTAATGTGAAAAGATTAAATAACTGAAACAAATCACTCGCACATGTTCACTCCTAGGGTTTACCTCACTTCGGTTGCCTTCGGTAAACAGTCATTAAGCATAGGAAATTTAATGGTCGCCCTCCTGTCTAAAAGATCAAGTGTCCCATTCGAATGTTGCCTCGGAAATGTTGCCTCGAAAATGTTGCCTCGAAAATATCTTAAGACTCTAGGGTTACTACTAAAGTTTTCTAACTATTGCTTTAGTGATTGTATTCGTCCCTTTCAAACGTCCCTTACAAACTCCAACGATGGTGCTACCTACTCCTTAATAGTGGGATAGTGTTGTCTAAAGGAAATAGAACAAAAACAATATTTTCTCGAATAGCTAGATGCTAGTAGGTACTTGCTCAAAATAAAACTTTTTCGCACAAACACTTTTCAAAAACAGTTTTCAAAACAACTTCGTCACACCCTTGAGGAATTATACAAGGGTTATCACAAAGTAAAATATTTTCAAAGCAAGCACACACACAAGTAATTTAAATATGAGCAAGTACCTAAGAGCCCATAGATAACTACGGATAGAAAGGGTGCTAACACCTTCCCTTTCTATAATCTATCCCCCGTACTCAGAATATCTCGAAAAAAAGGTTTTTTCTTTTATTTTTCCTTTTCTGTGATTGGATAAAATAAAACTTGGTGACGACTCTTGCTTACCGCAACATTTTGCAAACGCAAACCAGTATTAAATAGTCGGTTCTGCCACCGTATCACAGAACTGGTGAATCTGTTGGGGAAATATAAAGTGGGGTAAACCTTGGGATCTAGGTCATATTTAATTGTTTTCTCTTGATTGTCTTGCTTGCTTTATATTTATGGGAACTGTTTGGGTTATTTGATCCTACACCCGGATATGAGGAACACCTTTTGGGTAAGTAGCAATAAACTGTGAGGGAACTATGTTAGGGTATACCGGCACAGTTAAAGCAGTAGCTACGTTGATGTGGAACTTTGGTTGGTACTGGTAACCCTTGAGTCAATCGGGGAGAGTACGGGGCCGCCGCGTGGTGTCGTGAAGCATCAACTGGCCTTAGAATCATTAATTGCACAACTTGGCCAGTAGGACGTAGCGAGATGGCCGACTTTGGTGTATGCCCAAGGTCGACAGATACTCGATGCTACACTCATTGAGGTATGACTCTTGAGCTTTGTTTGGTTGCGAGTCAATCTCCTATTGAACGAAGCTGGGAGAAAGATCAGTGATATTGACATCCCTTTTAGAACCCGGTTACTATTTATAGGACAGGTTAAACCAATCCAACTTCAAGAGGGTATGACCTTAAAACTCATGCAAGCCTTAAACCTAAGGATTTGATGTGACTTGTTTGTTGTTTGCTATACCTGTGATTTTCTAACCTAATCATGACATCATAAGCATGGCATATCATGAATAACCATTTCAAGGATTCCATAGTGCTCATTTTTGCTCTGTTTTGTAGGATATGGCATCTTCCTGTAGAAATACTATACAGATCAACCTTGTGAAAGTGTCTCTCCAACTAAAGGATCTGGAATTAAAGGTTCTTGAAGGTTCTCATTTCACTAGAAAGCATGGTCAGTTGCTCAATCTGGTCACTGCAAAACTTGGTGAAGAGTTGTTAAAAGTGTTGTTTCAGTTCTTCGACCCGGTGCGCCATTGTTTCACCTTCCCGGATTACCAACTAGTACCTATTATGGAGGATTTTTCTCAATTGTTGGGGGTACCTATTCTTCACCTGTTGCCTTTCAATGGTATGGAAGAACATCAAAAGCCAGAAGAAATTGCTAGAGGAGGTCTTTACAACGGTCTGACATAGTGGCGAATTGGGAGACTAGAGGGAGTGTCCAAGGAATTCCAGTTAAGTTTACATTTGAGAAGGCCTATAATTTTTGGGATACCTTAGATTTACAAGCTTTCGAAGAGGTGCTGGCACTTCTCGTTTATGGGACAGTACTTTTCCCTAATGCTGATAAACTCGTAGATGTGAGCACTATCAATGTTTTCCTGTCTCATAATCCAGTACCTACATTACTCGGGGATATTCTGCACTCTTTGCATGCTCGCACTCTAAAGAGAAGGGGAACCCTCCTGTGTTGCACTCCTCTATTGGATATGTGGTTTATTTCGCACCTACCCAAGTCTTTTTTGAAGAATGAGCAGGGTTTGAAATGGTCTCGTAGGTTGATGTCCCTCTAGCATTCAGACATTCATTGGTGTTTACGATTCTCGGAAGATATTCAAATCATTGATCATTGTGGTGAATTCCCTAATGTCCCTCTCTTAGGCATTAGGGGAGCAATCACGTACAACCCTTGAGCTTTATCTATGATCGATATGAGCTCGCGCCCAAAGTCTTAGGATACCTTACCCAGATGTCCTACCAATAACCATGGAGCCAACTACTGAAGAAGACACTACTTCACTTGTTCATCATCCCAACATGCCAACCGATCATGAAGAGTTACAGAAGTCTTGGGTTCAACTCAAAGAAGAGCGGGACACGTTTGAAGCTCAGTTCTATGCCAGCGAGAAGAAGGTCCTAGAGCTCACTAGGCTACTTCATGAAGAAAGGAACATAAATGCTTACATCACACCAAAGAGGATGCGCTCCTGGGAGACTTAGTTTCTTTTTGCTTTCAGTTTTGTTTTGTTTAATTATAAGCCTAAAAGGAATTCTTTGTAATAATTTGAACTTATTAATGCAATTAACGTGTGTTTTATTGGTTAAACAAATATGAGCCTTTAAGAATCCTTGAAATCATTGCATACGCATATCCTCCATGACATTGCATAACCAGGTACCATTACAGGTTTCTCATCCTCCTCGTTGTTTATTTCACGCAGAAATGTCTTCCGAATAAAGCATCAAGGATCTTTAGGCACAGAACACCCAGTTCCAACAAATGTTCATAAGTCTGGCAAAAGGGCAAGAAGACCTGAAAGCCCTCATTCTGAAATAGAAGAAGAAGGTTGTCGGTATTCTAAATATGGGCCGAAGGTTTGGAGAGCGGGTGAAGCGTCCGACTGATATGACCTCTTCATCCAAGGAAGGGGAGAATCAAGAAGGAGAGAAGTACCCTAGTCCTGCAGTCTCTGATAATGATATTGATTACAATGATGAGCAATATCCTCCTGTTGAGGATAGATACAAACAGTTGGAAGATCGTCTGAGTGACCTGGAAGTTCAGAGCATACCTGGACTAGTTTTTGAAGAACTGGGATTAGTATCGGGAATAGTCATCCCACAGAACTTCAAAGCTCCAGTTTTTTCCAAGTATGATGGGGTGTCCTGCCCAAAGCTCCTTCTCTTCTCTTATGTTAGGATGATCCAGCCCCACACAGCTAATAGAAATCTGTGGGTTCACTTCTTTCAAGATAGTCTGTCAGGGACTCAACTTGAATGGTTCTACCATTTAGAAAGAGAAAATATCTGAAATTGGGAAGATCTGGCTGCTGCTTTCTACAAGCAGTATCAGTACAATGCCGACCTTGCTCCCACTATTACTCAACTCCAGAGTATGTCCATGGGTGCAGGTGAAGGTTTTAAATATTACGCCCAAAAATGGGGAGACTTGGCTGGGAGAGTTCAACCCGCGTTGTTTGATAGGGAGTTAGTTGATATGTTTCTGGGGACGCTGTCAGGTCCATTTTTCAATCATTTGATCAATAGTTCATTAGCTGGTTTCATCGAGTTGATCCTAATCGGGGAAAGAGTAGAAGCAGGGATCCAAAGCAGCAAAATACAAAAGGATGCCTCTTGAAGTTCAGTAAATAAGCCTTTTGCTGGTAAGAAGGAGGCCAGTGCCATCTACAGCCCGATGGGCCAAAACAGGGCCGAACATCGTCAGACAGTAAGTGTCGAAATGATACCTAGACCTGCAGTTTCTCCACAACGCAACAATCAACAAAGGGAGGAAAGACCACAACGGAATTTTACCCGCATTAACATGACATTGGCTGAAGTTCTGCCTCATCTCCTGAGATCTAACTTGGCAACCTTGAGAGAGGCTCCCAAGAATCCAAATACTACATCTCCTCGATATAATTCGAATGCCTAGTGTGCCTATCATTATGAGAGTCCTGGCCACGATACAAATGACTAATGGACTCTGAGAAACAAAATACAAGACTTGATTGAAGCTAAGGAGATAGATTTTGATGCTCCGGAGAAGCCGAATGTCATAACTGCTCCCATGCCTAAGCACAGCCGTGAAGTTTATGCTATTGATACTTATTTATTTTTTACCTCTATCGATGAAGTTGCTACTCCTCTCTTGACTGTAAAGAAGAATTTGTTATTGGCCGGTTTATTTTCGGGTTATGGTGAAGGTTGCCACATGTGTTTGCTTCTACCGTCTGGTTGCCGTTTGCTGAAATTAGGTGTTCAACGCCAGATAGATAGCAAAGAGGTTTTGTTTGAGAAGACCATGAGTCTTGTTGTTACAAATGAAGACGTTGCCATTATAACCATTTCCAAAAATCCTTCCAAGGTTTCCTCGAGAAGACCTGTTAGGATTATATCCTCTCAAAGAATTTCTCCACTGAAAATTAATGTTCCTGGTCCTGTCCCGTATGTCTCGGATAAAGCTGTCCCCGTGGAACTATGGTGCTGATGTATATTATCATGGCATCAAACAAGACTTGAAAGACGAAGAGGCTGATCCTGATATTGGTAACATTGTCAAAACCAGCAAAGTTACCCGAAGTGGAAGGGTTTTCTCTCCCGAGATTTCCCCTAAGACTGTCAGCAAGCCTATTATTATCGCATATGCTGTTCCTACTAGTACATCTACTACTATTAATGTTCTTACTCCGATTCTTACCACTGTGAATCGTCTGATACTCGTGGCAAAGAAGTTCTAGGTGAGCCTTCTTGGACGGAGGCGCCTAAGAAAATTGTCGTGGAAGCCTCTAAGCAAGAAATGGAGGAGATACTGAAAATCATCAAGAACAGCGACTACAACGTGTTCGAGCATCTGGGGCAGACCCCATCGAAGATATCCATGTTGTCTTTGTTGCTGTGCTCCGAGGCCCATGCCAAGGCTTTGATCGCATTCCTCAAAACTCCACATGTTTCGCAAGAGACTTCAGCTGATCAGTTCAAAGATTGTGTGGCCAGCCTGACTGCCGATAATGGGTTGGGTTTTTCATATGTGAATTTGACTCCGAAAGGAAGAAAGCATAATGATGCTCTGCATGTCTCGATTGAATACAGGGGCACCACTATGGCTCATGTGCTGGTAGATAATGGGTCTTCACTGAATGTTTTGCCGAAGAAGGCATTAGACCTTTTGGATTGCGAGGGTTTAATCCTAAAGCCTAGTAACATTGTGGTAAGGGCTTTTGAGGGATCGAAGAGAATGGTGCACGGGGAAGTGGATATCCCTGTCAAAGTAGGTTCTCATACTTTTGGGTCCACCTTCTATGTGATGGATATCAGGCCATCATATTCTTGTTTGCTGGGTCGTCCTTGGATCCACGAGGTTGGGGAAGTCACCTCCACACTCCATCAAATGCTGAAGTATCTGTTGAAAGGAAAGATTGTCACAGTGCGGGGTGAAGAAGAATGTATGGTGAGTCACCTTAACTCCTTCCGCTACGTAGAGATGGACGAGGAATTCATAGAAAATCATTGTCAGAATTTTGAAGAGGTCCCTCAAGTCTTGGCATCAACTGAAACTACTAGCAACAAACCTCCTTTGAAGATGGCTTCTCTCAAGGACGCCAGGGCTGTGGTTGAAGAGGGTGGGTGTGCCAATTGGGGTCATCTCCCTAATTTCCCTTATAAAACTGACAAATTTGGTTTGGGCTTTACTATAGGGGCTCAAAGGGCTATTAGACGCGCTCGGGATGGAGGACCTCCCCTACGCATCAACAATCGTGGGATTAACGCCATTGAAGACAATGAAGAGGAATCAGACATTGACAGCTGGATCTACCTGACTACTAACGGTGGAACGAGTAACTGGACGGCTAGGGACTTCATACATGTTTCTTTTATTCTGCATTAATTGACTTATTTGTTTTAAGATTTGTAATAAACAATTTGAAACATTACGTCCTGGTGCCTTGCCCGAAGCACCTTGGCTTTGCTTGTGGGGGCTATTATTTGTCATTTCATAATCATTAATAAAGCATTGGACGTTTCTTGCATACAAATTTTGTGCTCTCTATTTTTCTTTTCTGTTTTCCACTCTATCAAAACAGCTATTCTCTTACACACACTCACGTATCACAATGCAGATCCATATCCACTATGGATCCCATTGATAACAGCTCTGCTATTGTCAGCTATGACTTCAAAAATATGATTAACCATGCCGAGGACGAAGGTGAGGATGATTGTGAGGTGCCTGGAGAACTTGCTAGACTACTACAGCAGGAAGAAAGGGCCATACAGCCTCACGAAGAACCGGTTGAGACAGTGAACTTGGGTACTGAGGAAGACAAAAAAGAGGTTAAGATAGGTGCAAATTTGGAGCTTAGCGTCAAACAGAGGTTGATACAAATGTTTCATGACTATGTTGAGATCTTCGCCTGTTCCTATGAAGATATGCCTGGTTTGGACACTGATATTATGGTACATCGCCTGCTGACTAAATAAGACTGCTCTTTGTTTAAGCAGAAGGTCCGTCGTATGCGCCCTGAAATGTTGGAGAAAATCAAGGCAGAGGTCATGAAACAGTTCGACGCAAGATTCTTAGTTGTCACTTAATATCCACAATGGGTTGCTAACGTTATTCCGGTACCTAAGAAGGATGGTATGGTACGAATGTGTGTTGATTACAGAGATCCGAACAGGGCCAGCCCCAAGGATGACTTCCCACTTCCTCACATTTATGTTATGGTCGACAACACCGCGCATCACAAAATATTCTCCTTCATGGATGGTTTCTCTGGCTACAACCAGATATAGATGGCTCCTGAAGACATGGAGAAGACAACCTTCGTCATACAGTGGGGCACCTTCTGTTACAAAGTTAGGCCTTTTGGGTTGAAGAACGCTGGGGAAACTTATCAGTGCGCCATGGTCGCTTTGTTTCACGATATGATTCACCATGAGATCGAAGTGTATGTTGATGACATGATAGCCAGGTCTCAGACTGAGGAAGAGCACCTTAATCATCTCCAAAAGTTGTTCGACAGATTGAAGACATACAAGATGAGGTTGAATCCGAACAAGTGTACCTTTGGGGTAAGATCTGGTAAGCTTCTGGGTTTTGTCTTCAGTGATAAGGGTATTCAGGTAGACCCTGCAAAGTTAAAGGCCATACAAGAGATGCTGGTTCCCTGTACAAAGAAGGAGGTTAGAGGTTTCTTGGGACGTCTTAATTACATCGCGAGGTTCATTTCACATCTGACTGCTACTTGTGAGGAAATCTTCAAGCTACTAAAGAAAGATCAAGTGGTAAGGTGGAATAATAAATGTCAGACTGTTTTCGAAAGAATCAACGAATACCTTCAAGAACCACCCGTTCTGATGCCTCCAGTTGAAGGAAGTCCTTTGATATTATACTTGACAGTGCTAGAAAATTCAATGGGGTGTGTTTTGGGCCAGCATGACGAGTCTGGTCGAAAAGAGCATGCCATTTATTATCTTAGAAAAAAGTTTACCGACTGTGAGACCCGATACTTATTGCTCGAGAAAAGTTGTTGTGCTTTGGAATGGGCTGCCGCCGACTGAGACAATATATGCTGAATTACACTACCTTGTTGATATCGAAGATGGATCCGATCAAGTATATTTTCGAGAATGCCGCTCTCTCCGAAAGGATAGCAAGGTGGTAAATGATCGTAATTGAGTACGACATACAATATACAACCGAAAAAGAAATAAAGGGAAGTGTATTGGCTGATCATTTGGCTCATCAGGCCGTGGATGATTACCAGTCCATGAATTTTGAGTTCCCGGATGAGAATATTATGTTAGTGACTGACTACGAAGAGCCTAGACCGGATGAAGGACTTGAGGAAGGATTCCGATGGTCTATGTATTTTTATGGAGCCTCAAACTCACTGGGTAACGACATTGGCGCTGTAATCATATCTCCTGAGGGTTGTCATACTCCGTTCACTGCCCGATTATGTTTCAACTGCACCAACAACATGGCGGAGTATGAAGCATGTATCATGGGTCTTCGAGCTGCTATTGACCTGAGGATTAAGTTCTTAAGTGTATCCGGGGATTCCGCTCTGGTGATAAGTCAGATCAAAGGCGAGTGGGATACAAATCACCTGAATCTCATTCCTTACAGAGAGTGTGTACTGACATTGCTCCCACACTTTGAGGAGATAACCTTTGAACATTTCCCACGAGAAGAAAACCAGTTGGAGGACGCGCTAGCTACCATGTCTTCTATGTTCAAGGTTAGGTGGGACAATGAAGCTCCCCAGATTACCATTGAGAGGTTGGATGAACCAGCACACTGCTGTGAGATCGATACCAAAGAAGTGGCAGACAAACCTTGGTTTCACGAAATCAGAAGGTATCTCAAGGCTCAGGAATATCCCAAAGGGGCATCTGTCAATGATAAGAAGTTTCTGAGAAGGTTCACTGCAAAGTTCTTTCTAAGAAATGGGATCCTCTATAAACGCAACCATGACTCCACACTACTACGGTGTGTAGACAAGAGCGAAGCGGAAAGGATCATGACGGATCTACATGAAGGCACTTTCGGAACCCATTCTAGTGGACATACCATGGCTAAGAAGATCCTACAGGCAGGATACTACTGGTCCACCATGGAAACCGATTGCTATCAACACTCTCGAACCTGTCATAAATGCCAAATCTATGCTGATAAGGTGCATGTTCCTCCAGTTCCTATGAATGTCTTGACAACTCCTTGGCCCTTTTCAATGTGGGGCATGGACATGATCGGCGAGATCAGACCTAATGCGTCCAACGGGCATCGCTTCATTCTGGTTGCCATTGATTATATTACAAAGTTGGTTGAGGTAGCTTCCTTTGCTACAGTAACCAAGAACGTCATGGCGCGGTTTATCCGACACAATCTGATTTGTCGATATGGTCTACCAGAGAGGATTATTACTGACAATGGTACAAATATCAACAACACAATGATCACCTAACTTTGTAAACAGTTTAAGATACATCATCATAAGTCTTCTCCCTACCGGGCGAAGATGAATGGCGTTGTTGAAGCATCTAACAAGAACATCAAGAAGATTGTACTAATGATGACGGTGACAGATAAAGACTGGCATGAGATGTTACCATTCGCTCTTCATGGGTACCGTACCTCCGCACGGACGTCGACAGGAGCATCACCCTACTCTCTGGTATATGGCATGGAGGAATTCCTCCCCATCAAATTCCAGATACCCTCTCTCAGAATCATGAAGGATGCGGGTTTGAACAAAGACGATTGGATCCAAACCCGGCTTGATCAGTTAAATCTAATCGATGAAAAGAGGCTTACTGCTATCTGCCATGGTCAGGCGTATTAGAAGAGAATGATCAAGGCTTTCAAAAATAAAGTCAGGCGTCAAGAACATCAAGTCGGGGATCTGGTGATCAAGCGCATCATACTGCCGCAAGGTGATCCCAGGGGAAAATGGACTCCCATGTATGAAGGGCCATTTATGGTTAAGAACATTTTCTCTAGAGGAGCTATGATTCTAACCAACATGGATGGCGACGACCTTCCTCACCCTGTCAATGGAGACCTAGTGAAAAGATACTACGCGTAATCAAAGACCTGCTAGGTCGACTTGCCTAGGCAAAAATAAGGGCTTCTTGGTGAACCAAAAGGGTTCGGGAAAAAGTAAGGGATGAAAATGAAAAAAATCTGTACACCCGGCAAGTCGAAAACCCGAAAGGGCGACTTGGGAAAAAAAGGGTATCTCGATGGACTGAAAACCCGAAAGGGGGGTCCAGGAAAAAGTTAGGGATTGAAGTGTATTACTATGTCTCATCGGATCACCTTACCACCAGACTTCGGTATCGACTATCAAGCTCAGACGGCACCAAGTAGCAAAGTGATGAGACTCTTGAAGATATAAAGGCAATAGCAGAGTTGGAACCCAATGGGGTCGTTTCGCATAGTTGTTTTTCTTTCTTTTACACAAATTGTAATTTCTATCTTTCGGGATGTTCTCTTACTAGGACGTCAGCCTCCTTGTACAAAACGCCTATTACAAGCCAACTTCAAAAATCAATACAAGTCATTTTCACAAGAAACTTCAATTTGTTTTTTCTTTTTTTCTGTTTTGCAAGAACGTCCAATGATTTATTTTTGATATATGCATTTGAAAATGATTGTTGCTCATAAATATTTACATGAGAAACAAAGACAATTACTCGTAATTCCAGGAACAGGGAAAAAATAAGAAGTACCAAACCCGACGGTTCTTTTGCCCAGCAGGTATTGGGATAGAGTCAGCGTTAAGACATGACTATTTGTACATACACTCCCCCAGCCGAAGTTCGTAATCGTAGGCGAGTCCATAAATTTCGTCCCCCAAGCGGAGTGTATTTCCACAGATACAGAAGATCCATCTCTAATAGAGCTCATAACTTCCAGCAACGGAATTTTATCCTCGGCTAAGTTTGTTCCTCCAGATCGGTAGGTCTACCAACAGAGTATCTCTTCCCCCAAAGTTTGGTCCCCGCATAGTTTATTCTCAAGCATCTTCTTCCCGACAAAATATTTACAACTCTCCAGCAATAATCAGGGATTTATTTTCCCAAACGCGAGCATACCCTGATAGCATTTCACAAACATACATTATGACATACGCATACATGACATATACAACATAATCTCATTTATTTGGAGAACATCATCTCACCCTGCATTTCTTGCATCGCATATAACTAACCCTGATATGTTTTCAGGAAAAGAGGATTAACTTCAACAAATTCAGCAGTTATACAAATTATATCCACAAACAGCTAATGGAAACTCAGTTCCCGAAATCCAACGGGTCAACTAATCTACCTTATCGCATCGAAGTAACCGTACTATCCAGGTTCCTTCTCACAACCCTACCATCTAGGCTTTCATATCGAAGTAACCCTACTATCCAGGTTCCTTCTCACAGCCCTACTATCCAGGCTTTCATATCGAAGAAACCCTACTATCCAGGTTCCTTCTCACAGCCCTACTATCCAGGCTTTCATATCGAAGTAACCCTACTATCCAGTTTCTTTCTCACAGCCCTACTATCCAGCCTTTCATATCGAAGTAACCCTACTATCCAGGTTCCTTATCACAACCCTACTATCCAGGTTTCATATTGAAGTAACCCTACTATCCAGGTTCCTTCTTGCAACCCTACTATCCAGGCTTTCATATTGAGGTAACCCTACAATCCAGGTTCCTTCTCACAGCCCTACTATCTAGGCTTTCATATCGAAGTAACCCTACTATCCAGGTTCTTTCTTACAGCCCCACTATCAAGGCTTTCATATCGAAGTAACCCTACCATCCAGGTTCCTTCTCATAACCCTACTATCCAGGCTTTCATATCGAAGTAACCCTACTATCCAGGTTCCTTCTCACAGCCCTACTATCCAGGCTTTAATATCGAAGTAACCCTACTATCCAGGTTCCTTCTCACATCCCTACTACCCAGGCTTTCATATCGAAGTAACCCTACTATCCAGGTTCCTTCTAACAACCCTACTATCCAGGCTTTCATATCGAAGAAACCCTACTATCCAGGTTCCTCCTCACGGCCCTACTATCCAGGCTTTCATATCGAAGTAACCCTACTATCCAGGTTCCTTCTTACAGCCCTGCTATCCAGGCTTTCATATCAAAGTAACCCTACTATCCAGGTTCCTTCTCACAGCCCTACTATCCAGGCTTTCATATCGAAGTGACCCTACTATCCAGGTTCCTTCTTACAGCCCCACTATCAGGGCTTTCATATCAAAGTAACCCTACCATCCAGGTTCCTTCTCACAACCCTACTATTCAGGCTTTCATATCGAAGTAAGCCTATTGTCCAGGTTCCTTCTCACAGCCCTACTATCCAGGCTTTAATATCGAAGTAACCCTACTATCCAGGTTCCTTCTCACAGCCCTACTACCCAGGCTTTCATATCGAAGTAACCCGACTATCCAGGTTCCTTCTCACAACCCTACTATCCAGGCTTTCATATCGAAGAAACCCTATTATCCAGGTTCCTCCTCACGGCCCTACTATCCAGGCTTTCATATCAAAGTAACCCTACTATCCAGGTTCCTTCTCACAGCCCTGCTATCCAGGCTTTCATATCAAAGTAACCCTACTATCCAGGTTCCTTCTCACGGCCCTACTATCCAGGCTTTCATATCGAAGTAACCCCACAATCCAGGTTCCTTCTCACAGCCCTACTATCCAGGCTTTCATATCGAAGTAACCCTACTATACAGGTTTCTTCTCACGGCCCTACTATCCAGGCTTTCATATCGAAGTAACCCAACTATCCAGGTTCCTTCTTACAGCCCCACTATCAAGGCTTTCATATCGAAGTAACCCTACCATCCAGGTTCCTTGTCACAACCCTACTATCCTGGCTTTCATATCGAAGTAACCCTACTATCAAGGTTCCTTCTCACAGCCCTACTACCCAGGCTTTCATATCGAAGTAACCCTACTATCCAGGTTCCTTCTCACAACCCTACTACCCAGGCTTTCATATCGAAGTAACCCTACTATCCAGGTTTTTTCTCACAACCCTACTATCCAGGCTTTCATATCGAAGAAACCCTACTATCCAGGTTCCTCCTCATGGCCCTACTATCCAGGCTTTCATATCAAAGTAACCCTACTATCCAGGTTCCTTCTTACAACCCTACTATCAGGGCTTTCATATCAAAGTAACCCTACCATCCAGGTTCCTTCTCACAACCCTACTATTCAGGCTTTCATATCGAAGTAACCCTACTATCCAGGTTCCTTCTCATAGCCCTATTATCCAGGCTTTAATATCGAAGTAACCCTACTATCCAGGTTCCTTCTCACAGCCCTACTACCCAGGCTTTCATATCGAAGTAACCCGACTATCCAGGTTCCTTCTCACAGCCCTACCATCCAGGCTTTCATATCGAAGAAACCCTATTATCCAGGTTCCTCCTCACCGCCCTACTATCCAGGCTTTCATATCGAAGTAACCATACTATCCAGGTTCCTTCTCACAGCCCTGCTATCCAGGCATTCATATCAAAGTAACCCTCATATCCAGGTTCCTTCTCACAGCCCTACTATCCAGGCTTTCATATCGAAGTAACCCCACTATCCAGGTTCCTTCTCACATCCCTACTATCCAGGCTTTCATATCGAAGTAACCCTACTATACAGGTTTCTTCTCACAGCCCTACTATCCAGGATTTCATATCGAAGTAACCCTACTATCAGGTTCCTTCTCATAGCCCTACTATCGAGGCTTTCATACCTAAGTAACCCTACTATCTAGGTTCCTTCTCACGGCTCTACCATACAGGCTTTCATATCAAAGTAACCTTACTATCCAGGTTTCTTCTCACAGCCCTACTATCCATGCTTTCAAATCGAAGTAACCCTACTATCCAGGTTTCTTCTCACAGCCCTACTATCCAGGCTTTCATATCGAAGTAACCCTACTATCTAGGTTCCTTCTCACAGCCCTACTATCCAGGCTTTCATATCAAAGTAACCCTACTATCTAGGTTCCTTCTCACAGCCTTACTATCAAGGCTTTCATATCGAAGATACCCTAGTATCGAGGTTCCTTCTCACAGCCCTACTATCTAGGCTTTCATATCGAAGTAACCTTACTATCCAGGTTCCTTCTCACAGCCCTACTATCCAGGCTTTCATATCGAAGTAACCCTACTATCCAGGTTCCTTCTCACAACCCTACTATCCAGGCTTTCATATCGAAGTAACCCTACTATCCAGGTTCCTTCTCAAAGCCCTACTATCCAGGCTTTAATATCGAAGTAACCCTACTATCCAGGTTCCTTCTCGCAACCCTACTGTGATCGGTGGATCTGGAACTGACTGTTTAGCGCTGGTTCGTGAAATGTCGCGGAAGCAAGAGTCGCCACTGTCTTTTATTTTCTCCAAATGGAAAGGACAAAAGCACCGAAAAATTCCTTAAAGAGATTGCTCTCGGTTCAGGAGGTAGGTTATAGAAAGGGAAGGTGTTAGCACCCTTTCTATCCATGGTTATCCATGGGCTCTTAGATACTTGCTCATTTGTGTTTTCAAAAATGGTTTATTTGCTTTTCAATTGTGGGTTTTTTAAAAAGTTTCTTTGAAAATTTCAGTTCGACTCTTGTATCGGTCCTCAAGAGTGTTTGAAAAATTGCTTTCGAAAGCTTTTTGAAAATGTGTCGGTGTGAAAAGTATTTTTGAATTTGTTTTGAAATTAGAGCAAGTATCTTAGAGTTGTCTACCTACCCTAAGGAATTCGTCTGTGTAAATGTCCTTTAAAGTAATGCCATCCCACCATTGAGAGGTAGGTAGCACCACCGTTGGAGGTGTTCGGGTCAATTCGAGGTTCGGGACATGGTGATCACCAGAGCAATGGGAAGATACCTTAGAAGCTACCCTCATGCCAGGTTCCCGGATCATGAGGACTTACTAAGACATCCTCTACTCGACGATCACCTTTCGAGGCAAGGCAACAGTGAGGCGTACCCTAGGGGTGGTGTGTGATTTGTGTTTCATGTTCATTTGCATTTATCTCGTCATGTTATTGGTGATCTAGTGCTTGTTTTTATTTTTGTCCTTTGATCTAGTGCAGTGTGTTCCCAGATCTGTGTCTAGGGCTGAACAAAACAGTCCTCTTCTTCTTCTTTTTCGAGAGCAGGGTCTTCAGATCTTGTTGCCCCTGGGTCAAATTCATGATTAGCTCTTGGAACTGGGAGTTCTGAGCCTGGAGGGCCTTGATAGTGTGCTCGGTTGAGGATTCAGGATTCATGACGAGACTGCTGAAATAAACAGCGAAGAAGGTAAGCAATCTGCAGAGAATGGGTACCTGTTATGCAATGATATGTATGATATGCATGCAATGATTTCAAGGACCTCGCGGGATAAACAAGAAAATTTGTTAGAACTTGGGTCCGGTGTTTTGATTGAAGGAACTCCACGTTGCTGAGAATCCTTCTTCAAGGGTCAAAGGCTCACCATATCAAGTGGGTCATAGCCCCTGACTTTAGTCATCATGTCTGGCTTTGATTTCCAAACAACCTTGGTTGGGGGGAACCTTCTTCAAGAGTCAGAGCTCACCATATCAAGTGGGTCATAGCCCCTGACAACTTTGGCCAGAGGAAAATAAATCCTCTTTGCCCCTTGCTAGATGTTTGATTCATTATGACCTGCATCACAAGCCCTTGAGATCCTTGAAATGGGTTAGGATGTATGCAATGGTATGATGTCATGCTATGTATGGGGTGATGTAGGTAAACCCTGTGATGAGTCCCAATTAAGGACTATAAACAAACCCTGCAAGATATTCAGTATACTTTGTTATGAGCCCCAATGAAGGACTATAAACAAAACCTGCAAGAAACTTAGTAAACCCTGTTATGAGTCCGGATTAAGGACTATAAACAAAACCTGCAAGCAAACTCAGTAAACCTGCCATGAGTCCTAATTAAGGACTATGGACAAAACCTGCAAAAACTTGGCAAACCCTGCTATGAGTCCCAATTAAGGACTATAAGCAAACCCTGCAAGTAGTTCCTGTGTTAGATAACAAGCATGCAGATAGTCAAGTACGAAGGCACACAAGTCACACAAGAGAAGCCCCTAGAGTTTAAGGCCAGCATGAGGTCTAGGTGTTACCCTCTTTCAGTTTGTTGGTTCATACCTGTCCTATCAAAAGTAACCGGGTTCTTAGAGGATCCCAATATCATTGACTACCCTCAATCGGTCATAACTCCAGCATCGCAATCTTTTCTTGCGGCCAGAACCATCACGAGAGTTTAGCCTCAATGGGCGTAGCATACTGCTACTGTTCTAATGGCCAAGTTGGGTCATTTAAGGTTCTAAGGTCTGTTGGTGCTTAATGACTCCTTGGAAGACCCATATTCTCCCCATTTCAACACGAGGGATATCGGTACAGACCAAGGCGCCACACCAACGTAGCCATTGCTTCACCCATGTCGGTATACGCCGGACAGGTCCCTCACAGATTATGCTACCTAAACAGGGTATCCCCAGATCCGGGTTAGGATCTATGTAACTCCCATGCAACCCACAAATTAAAGCAAACAAGGAAAGCAATTGAAAACACAGTTATGAACTAACCCTAAGGTACACCTCACTTTAAGTTAAATCCCCAGCAGAGTCGCCAGTTCTGTGATCGGTGGATCTGGAACTGACTGTTTAGCGCTGGTTCGCGAAATGTCGCGGAAGCAAGAGTCGCCACCGTCTTTTATTTTCTCCAAATGGAAAGGACAAAAGCACAGAAAAATTCCTTAAAGAGATTGCTCTCGGTTCGGGAGGTAGGTTATAGAAAGGGAAGGTGTTAGCACCCTTTCTATCCATGGTTATCCATGGGCTCTTAGATACTTGCTCATTTGTGTTTTCAAAAATGGTTTATTTGCTTTTCAATTGTGGGTTTTTTAAAAAGTTTCTTTGAAAATTTCAGTTCGACTCTTGTATCGGTCCTCAAGAGTGTTTGAAAAATTGCTTTCGAAAGCTTTTTGAAAATGTGTCGGTGTGAAAAGTATTTTTGAATTTGTTTAGAAATTAGAGCAAGTATCTTAGAGTTGTCTACCTACCCTAAGGAATTCGTCTGTGTAAATGTCCTTTAAAGTAGTGCCATCCCACCATTGAGAGGTAGGTAGCACCACCGTTGGAGGTGTTCGGGTCAATTCGAGGTTCGGGACATGGTGATCACCAGAGCAATGGGAAGATACCTTAGAAGCTACCCTCATGCCAGGTTCCCGGATCATGAGGACTTACTAAGACATCCTCTACTCGACGATCACCTTTCGAGGCAAGGCAACAGTGAGGCGTACCCTAGGGGTGGTGTGTGATTTGTGTGTCATGTTCATTTGCATTTATCTCGTCATGTTATTGGTGATCTAGTGCTTGTTTTTATTTTTGTCCATACATTCTTTCATGCTTTGATTAACAGTTAAAATATTTGCGAGAAGTAAAAGATTCTAAGCTATTACAAAAGGCGTGGGTCCACATCGCCAAAATTTCTCGAACCCGATTTGACAAAAAAATAAATAAAAAGTAAAGAATTAAAAGTGCGAGAAATTATTTACAAGGCCTTGGGAGAGATACATAAATATTATAAAGAAGTAAGATAAATGCGCGAATTAAACGAGAATTAAACGAGGGCGTTGGACCCTTTTGCAAAATTAAATTAAATGGTGATATTAATTAATTAAAAAGAAGAAAAGAAATTATTTTGGTATTTTTTGGTATTTTGTGATTTTAATAAAAAAAAGAATTAATTAAAATAAATACTAACCCTAATTCTAGTTGCTTTTAATTTATTAAGAAAAGATCGAATTTTAACCTAAAATTAAACCTAATTATTTTACATGCAATTTAATTATAAAAATAAATATTTAATAATTTAATTATCATGGAATAAAAGCAAAAAAAAGATGAAAGTTAATTAAACCCTAATTCTATGTTTTTTTAGATTTTTATTAAAAGTATTAAAATTAAAACCTAATTTAAACTAAATTTAATTATATGCAATTTAATTACAAAAATACTTAAAATAAAATATTTATCATTTTTTCATCTTTTTCTGATTTTTTTTATGTGTTTTTTATATTTTATGAAAACATTAAATTAATTAAACAAACAATAATTAAAAGAAAATAAAAATTATAAAAATAAAGAAAGTTAAGAAAATTTGCAAACCAAGGGGGTTCAGACCCCAAATAGGAGGTATAGCCTTGGTAATTCAGGCCCAATGACCTTCAGGCCTGGTTGACTTGGGCGCCAGCGCATAGCCTTTTTGACTCATGTCCACGCTGTTCTCCCAACCATAACCCTTGGATTAATCTTGCCCTACGCGTGGCAAACTGGATCAGGAGGACGTAAGGTGTTCCTTTGGACTGAAGCTGCATAGGATAAGATTAATAGGAAAAATATTGAAAGAGAGTGGGGACCTGGGGCTCGAACCCAGGCCTTGAGGATTAATATTCACCACCTTTACCACTGAAGCACTCAACGCGTTTTGATTATTAAATAACACAAAAATAACATAAAGCAAGAATATGGGTTAGTGGAATTCCAGCGCGAAAATTCAAATTGACCAATCATTGGCTGCCACTGCATCGTCTTCCTCACATCTTCATTCTTCCTGAAATAACAAAAAAAGAAAGGCCACGGTTTTTTCACCGTTTCAGAATGGGTCATTTGGGAAAATAGCGATTAGCCATTAGGTGCTCATAAATTGAGCGCGAGTATAGGTTCATGATCGTCTGAGTATGCTGAAGTGAATGGTCTAATTCTTATGCTCCAATTTTTCCTTAAACGAAAACCCCTAATTCCAAGCTTCATAAACCCTAATCTGCATCCATGGTGAATTCACATATAGTGCATAAAAGTACAATCAAAGTACATGGTTAGCTTTAGAACACATTACTCAGTATGAATACACAATCAAAATGCCATGAATATGCGTAAATTGTAAAGCACGATTATGGAAAAAAAGTGAGAAAATTTGGACTTCTGTACAGTGATTCAAAGGGTTATGATTGATGCTTTTGATCCAGGAAGATTGCTTGATGCCCTAGGAATGCAATAGGATGAGTTTTGCGGCTTGAAACGACCTGCAAAAGTGTTTTCAGTTTTTGAGTTTTCAAAGAAAATTTCAAGTTTGTGAATGGAGTTTCTGCGCAGCTTAGTGGTTCCTTTCATTAGGTTTGTGATCAGGCTTAAGTATAGAATGAATTAGGTCAAGAAAAACAACCTAAATCCTTTGCATTCATGGTTTTTGAGATTTGATTTTTCAAGATCTTTTTCCAATCTTTTTTCATGCTATTTTTGTACAAATCATATCCAATCAATTCCAATTCTTCCATATCTGATCATGCACGAATTATTGAGTATATTTCATGCACAAAAAGATTTTATTTCATTGGTTTTATATTTTTCATGTATTTTATTTGATTAAATGAATTATTAATAATAAAAAATTCAAATAAATAAATAAAAAATGAAGAAATACTTCCCTTTGGGCCAAATGGTCGTGTGCATGCTTTGGATGATGAATTGTGGAAGAAAAATGGGCCCATTAGCAATTTTAGGTCATTTGAACCAATGTTGACTTTTCAAAATATCCAAAAATTTCCCAACTTCTACAAGGCATAACTTGCTCAATATTTAAGCTTTGCTCATGTTCTTGGACATTTTGGAAAGGCCTTTGAGTCCTCTAACCAATGCCTTTGGTCCCATGTCATTTTGATTTACCAATATCAAGTTATGGCCTTTGACTTAAAGTCCCTTTTTGTTGACTTTTGAAAATGACCTATAATGTGGAAATTGATAACTTTTTATGAGAGCATTTCTTGGACTTGAAGTATGAAGATGAGTTGTAGGAAATGTCTTTCTCTTAAAAATGAGCTTTGGATGGAATTTTTCTGATAATCCATGTGAAAGTTATGCCCTGGTCAATTTACAGTTGACTTTTTCAACTGTCCAAATAAGGAAACTTTTGCCTCTTGATGATTTTTGAGCCAAGCTTTGAGAATCCTGATCAAGCATTGATCAAATTATGTTTGTGGCTTCAAAATGAGATGTTGACCAAAAATTTGAAATTTTGACTGCCAAATGACCATTTTGCCCCTGTAGTTGACTGTAGTGCAATTTAGGGTTTTGACTGTGCAATTTTGTGCTGAAAGTCTTGAAACTTGATATGAGGATGCTTGACCATATTTATTGGCATGTGGGACTTGATTGGACCCTTGGAAACTTCATTTTCTTGATCAGAACCAAAACCCTAATCTTGACTGTTTAGGAGACCCTTGACTGTGCAACCCTTGGGGAGATTTTGAAGCTTGACTTGGCAAATTTTTGAAGAATATGGGAGGGCAAATTTTGGGGTACAACAGTTTCCCCTGTTCAATCTTCTTAGACCTGAGGATGCAGATTGGCTGACGTGCCTTTCGTAATCCGAAGGTGGAAGATGATTGAACACTAGAGTGCCCAGAAATTTGCGCTCACATAGTAGCAGTGATGTAGTAGTGGGATGGGCTTACAGATGCCATGTTGAGTGATGCTGGAAGGTGGATGGGCTTATAGATGCCATCTGGAGGTTATTCGCATAAGAGATTCCTTAGCGAGAACTTGCATACCTGCAAAAGGAAAAATGAGTACCTGACATGTTGCATGAGCTGGTCTTCAGATGCTTGGTATAGATGTGTCCTGACTGGTTACAGGAGCTGAGTCTGGATCTTCAGACGTGCCCTGGCGAGATACAAGAATCGGATCTGGTAATGCTAGTCTTCAATGGATACACCCTGGCAAGATTCAGGTATCGGGTCCTTGAACTCTTCAGACACACCCTGGCAAGATACAGGAATCGGATCTGGTATTCAGAAAGGTTGGTGAGTTGTCTCTACTGACAGGTTATTTCCATTGACGGGTGGTTTTTTAACGACGAGTGTCTATAACGACGAATGTCTATAACAACGAGTGTCTATAACGACGAGTGTGTATAACGACGAGTGTCTATAACGACGAGTGTCTATGACGACGAGTGTCTATAACGACGAGTGTCTATAACGACGAGTGTCTATAACGACGAGTGTCTATGACGACGAGTGTCTATGACGACGAGTGTCTATAACGACGAGTGTCTATGACGAAGAGTGTCTATGACGACGAGTGTCTATGACGACGAGTGTCTATAACGACGAGTGTCTATAACGACGAGTGTCTATGACGACGAGTGTCTATGACGACGAGTGTCTATGACGACGAGTGTCTATCACGACGAGTGTCTATAACGACGAGTGTCTATAACGACGAGTGTCTATAACGACGAGTGTCTATAACGACGAGTGTCTATAACGACGAGTGTCTATAACGACGAGTGTCTATAACGACGAGTGTCTATAACGACGAGTGTCTATAACGACGAGTCTCTATAACGACGAGTGTCTATAACGACGAGTGTCTATAACGACGAGTGTCTATAACGACGAGTGTCTATGACGACGAGTGTCTATGACAACGAGTGTCTATGACGACGAGTGTCTATGACGACGAGTGTCTATGACGACGAGTGTCTATGACGACGAGTGTCTATCACGACGAGTGTCTATAACGACGAGTGTCTATAACGACGAGTGTCTATAACGACGAGTGTCTATAACGACGAGTGTCTATAACGACGAGTGTCTATAACGACGAGTGTCTATGACGACGAGTGTCTATGACGACGAGTGTCTATGACGACGAGTGTCTATGACGACGAGTGTCTATGACGACGAGTGTCTATGACGACGAGTGTCTATGACGACGAGTGTCTATGACGACGAGTGTCTATAACGACGAGTGTCTATAACGACGAGTGTCTATAACGACGAGTGTCTATAACGACGAGTGTCTATAACGACGAGTGTCTATAACGACGAGTGTCTATGACGACGAGTGTCTATAACGACGAGTGTCTATAACGACGAGTGTCTATAACGACGAGTGTCTATGACGACGAGTGTCTATGACGACGAGTGGAAGTAATTTTAACTGGACTTGTCTTCTTTTGACTGGATTTGTCTACTTTGACTGAATTTGTCTACTTTGACTGAATTGGTCTACTTTGACTGAATTTGTCTTCTCTGACTGGATTGGTCTCTTTTGGCTATACTTGTCTACTCTGACATAGCTGACCATTTAACTGTATCCTTCCTGAAAGGTAAAGGTCAATCATATGCAGTGCATGATATGGATCAAGCAACGACATAAATGAGATTGTATGACATGACGCACATATGCATGTATCATGATGTATGAAAATGTGATGTTTATGAATGTATTTTTGCCTAGGAAAGTAAGTCCTTGACGGGTGCCGGGAAGTCATTCCTAGGCTAATGTTGGAGAATAGATTTTGCTTTCGCTGGGGACGACGATTGCAAGAATACCGGTAGGAGAAGATAACTTCGTTGGGCAATAGACTTGGCGAATAGATTACTCTGCAGGGAGGTAACTCTGTGGGGAAAGAGAGGTACTTTGTTGAGGTGCTGATGATAACTCCGTTGGGGATACCATTGTTGGGTTCTGTTGGAAGTTTTGATGAACTCCGATGGGGATAGGAAGACTTTTTCGGGGACGATCTTTTCGTGGCTTTTGGCTGAGGATAACCCAGTTATATCCTAGCAAGGAAATAACTCTTTGAATAAAGCCGGGAGACGCGTTCGTGCTTCGCGAGGGATAAGCTTCCAGAATCTACTGGGGATAAGCTTACTGCTTGGGGAGATGGATTCCAACTTTCTTGGGGAAACTGGATTGGACTCTCCTGGGGGAGTATTGAACTGTATTGGTTGTGTTCTTCAACGGAACCTTCATTGATACCTTGGAGGACAGAACAATCAGCTTGCTTAGACAGCTCCTTATTGCCCTTGTTTCTGAGGTTGGAGAAGAAGACCTGTGAGGGGCTGATGGTTGTTGATGGACCAACCTTCTTCAGGTAGGCAGATGACAAGATGACAGGACATAGTCGTACGCTTTGATCCCTAACTTTTGCCTGGACCGCCCTTTCGGGTTTTCAGTCCACCGGGATACCTATTTTTGCCCGAGCCGCCTTTTCAGGTTTTCGACTTGTCGGGTGTACATATTTTTTCATTTCATCCCTCATTTTTGCCCGAACCCTTTTGGTTCGCCGGGAAGCCCTTATTTTTGCCTAGGTGTGTCACCCTAGCGGGTCTTTGATTACGCGTAGTATTTTTTCCGACTATGTCCATTCTCTCAGAATGTAGGGAGTTGCTCCTGTCAATAGCATTGTGTTGCCGTACCACTAGAAGATCTTCGTTTGATTGCCCAATGCCCCAAGTGATTCAGGTGGAGATTTTCCCCAAGCTGGTTAGCCTTTTGAGAGATTCTCCGAATCTTGACTTAACTACCCCAGATGATGGACAATGATCATGTCTGCCCCTTGGTTGGAAGAGCTTTTGTCCATTAGACATTCGTCGTACGAACTCTTATGTTGTTCAAACAAAAAGTCATATGCAAACAAAGTTATGTTAAAAATGCAAAGCTTATGTCTGTCTTGAAGTTTTTGAAAATGCATTTTTCAGTAAAACAAGCAAGCTTTGTAAAATGTGATGTCAACTTAAGATTTTATAGCGAACCCTATAGGAGTCAGGATACCTTTCGTAACAGTATGCTTTCGAACTAACCCATGCTTCGGCTAGGACTTTTGAGGGTTGTAGCGTGGCCTGGTTCACGGTTTAAGAAACAAAGGATAAAGGCTCAAATTATTTGTACCCACCTGCTCTTCGTGATGTTCTTCCAAACCTAAACTCAGTTGATCATACGTTAGACCTCGTTTGAGTCTTTGCTTTGATGTTCCAATGATGGTTCAGATATTGATAACTTATTTTGAATAGGCAGTCATCTCCTTTTTTGCTGAGGGTTTGTAGAACCTCTTTCTTGTCTGATTTTTGTTATCCCTTTCTTTTTTGCCTGAACTGTTTCCTTTTTTGGAATTACAGTCAGCGGGATGCCCCAGTTTTGTAAGTCTCCTTCATGGGTTTTGACTTAATGGGTTTTTTATTTTGAAAGATAATGACTGCCTTTCTTTATTGATCATTCGGAACCATTACCGTCTTTCTTTATTTCGTAAGGACCTCTTTGGTGCCATTCGTTATGCACTTGGATCAACTGAGAGACTACCCTGCCCCAGGTTATGATTAAGGGTTTTAAATTTCGAAAAGAAAAACTCCTACTTCTTTGGCTCAGAGGGGTTGACGAGGGGTTATCATCCTTATAACTCCAGTGTTTAGGGATTGAAACAATGCCTGTACCTCATCAGCGGGGTCTGTTCAAAAGCATACTGTAGATTATGGTATCGTTTTCGTCATCCTCCCTCAAGAGGCTTTAGAATTTTAGATCAAGGGTTGACATCAAAAAAAATATGAAAATAGTTTGCATATAGTGAATGCGAATATATTGCTTCAAAACAGACATATGCGATGCATTAATGAAATAACAATGTTTAACATGAGTAAATGTTTGAACAATCAAAAGAAAGTTACAACTTGAATTCAAATGAACAAAAAAAGTGCTTTCTATCCTAGCCATGTTTTGGCATGGAAGCAGTGATCACGTTGGGAGCCTCTGGAGAGTCAAGCTGGACTTCCTTCGCGTCGATCAGATCTTGAACCTTGTTTCTCAAAGTCCAACAGTCATCTGTAGCATGCCCCGGGCTGTCGGAATGATAGGCGCAGCGAGCATTGGGATTGTACCTTGAAGGTGTCCTGTTAGGATTCTTCGGGGGATCCATGAGAGTTACCAACCTGGTTTCCAGCAGCTGTGGCAATATCTGTGACAAGGTCATGCCGAGAGGAGTAAATTGCCTCTTAGGTATTTCTTCCCTTTGTTGGTGGTGACGCTGAGGAGCACCGGCCGGCTTTGCAATAGCTACTGTGTTGACAGCACTAGATTCTCTTTTGGATGGTTTCTTCTCAGTGTTCGAGGAGTCACCATTCTGTATTTTCCCTGACTTGATGCCAGCTTCTATTCTTTCCCCGGTCAAGATCAGATCTGTAAACCCAGCAGCAGAATTCCCAATCAGGTGGTTAAAGAATGGACCGGACAGGGTCCCTAAGAACATATCGACGAGCTCGCGGTCGGTTAGAGGTGGCTGTACCCTTCCAGCAAGGTCCCTCCACTTTTGAGCATATTCTTTGAAACCTTCGCTTGCATCCATAGACATTCCTTGAAGTTGAGTGCGCGTGGGAGCAAGGTCGGCGTTGTACTGGTACTGCTTGTAGAAAGCAGTGGCCAAGTCCTCCCAACTGCGGATGTTGGCTCCATTCAGTTGATAGAACCAGTCAAGCTGAGTCCCTGAAAGACTCTCCTGAAAAAAGTGGATCCATAAGTTCCTGTCGGCTGTGTAGGGCTGGATCCTCCTCATGTATGACCTGAGATGTAGCTTTGGACAGGATGCCCCGTCGTACTTTGCAAAGGCAGGTGCCTTGAATTTGTGCGGGATCACTACCCCAGAAGACAGACCTAGATCCTCGAAGTCCAGGCCAGGCACTTTTTGTATCTCCATAGCACTTAGCCGGTCTTCCAACTGTTTGTACCTATCCTCAGCCGGAGGGTACTGTTCGTCATTGAAATCTGTCTCATTGTCAGAGACCACTGGACTGGGAACCCTTTCCTCTTGATGACTGCCTTTCCCCACAGATGGAGTTGTCCTCTCAGCTTCATCCTGCAGTGTGTTCCCAGATCTGCGTCTAGGGCTGAACAAAACAGTCCTCTTCTTCTTCTTTTTCGAGAGCAGGGTCTTCAGATCTTGTTGCTCCTGGGTCAAATTCATGATTAGCTCTTGGAACTGGGCGTTCTGAGCCTGGAGGGCCTTGATAGTGTGCTCGGTTGAGGATTCAGGATTCATGACGAGACTGCTGAAATAAACAGCAAAGAAGGTAAGCAATCTGCAGAGAATGGGTACCTGTTATGCAATGATATGTATGATATGCATGCAATGATTTCAAGGACCTCGCGGGATAAACAAGAAAATTTGTTAGAACTTGGGTCCAGTGTTTTGATTGAAGGAACTCCACGTTGCTGAGAATCCTTCTTCAAGGGTCAAAGGCTCACCATATCAAGTGGGTCATAGCCCCTGACTTTAGTCATCCTGTATGGCTTTGATTTCCAAACAACCTTGGTTGGGGGGAACCTTCTTCAAGAGTCAGAGCTCACCATATCAAGTGGGTCATAGCCCCTGACAACTTTGGCCAGAGGAAAATAAATCCTCTTTGCCCCTTGCTAGATGTTTGATTCATTATGACCTGCATCACAAGCCCTTGAGATCCTTGAAATGGGTTAGGATGTATGCAATGGTATGATGTCATGCTATGTATGGGGTGATGTAGGTAAACCCTGTGATGAGTCCCAATTAAGGACTATAAACAAACCCTGCAAGAAATTCAGTATACTTTGTTATGAGCCCCAATGAAGGACTATAAACAAAACCTGCAAGAAACTTAGTAAACCCTGTTATGAGTCCGGATTAAGGACTATAAACAAAACCTGCAAGCAAACTCAGTAAACCTGCCATGAGTCCTAATTAAGGACTATGGACAAAACCTGCAAAAACTTGGCAAACCCTGCTATGAGTCCCAATTAAGGACTATAAGCAAACCCTGCAAGTAGTTCCTGTGTTAGATAACAAGCATGCAGATAGTCAAGTACGAAGGCACACAAGTCACACAAGAGAAGCCCCTAGAGTTTAAGGCCAGCATGAGGTCTAGGTGTTACCCTCTTTCAGTTTGTTGGTTCATACCTGTCCTATCAAAAGTAACCGGGTTCTTAGAGGATCCCAATATCATTGACTACCCTCAATCGGTCATAACTCCAGCATCGCAATCTTTTCTTGCGGCCAGAACCATCACGAGAGTTTAGCCTCAATGGGCGTAGCATACTGCTACTGTTCTAATGGCCAAGTTGGGTCATTTAAGGTTCTAAGGTCTGTTGGTGCTTAATGACTCCTTGGAAGACCCATATTCTCCCCATTTCAACACGAGGGATATCGGTACAGACCAAGGCGCCACACCAACGTAGCCACTGCTTCACCCATGTCGGTATACGCCGGACAGGTCCCTCACAGATTATGCTACCTAAACAGGGTATCCCCAGATCCGGGTTAGGATCTATGTAACTCCCATGCAACCCACAAATTAAAGCAAACAAGGAAAGCAATTGAAAACACAGTTATGAACTAACCCTAAGGTACACCTCACTTTAAGTTAAATCCCCAGCAGAGTCGCCAGTTCTGTGATCGGTGGATCTGGAACTGACTGTTTAGCGCTGGTTCGCAAAATGTCGCGGAAGCAAGAGTCGCCACCGTCTTTTATTTTCTCCAAATGGAAAGGACAAAAGCACAGAAAAATTCCTTAAAGAGATTGCTCTCGGTTCGGGAGGTAGGTTATAGAAAGGGAAGGTGTTAGCACCCTTTCTATCCATGGTTATCCATGGGCTCTTAGATACTTGCTCATTTGTGTTTTCAAAAATGGTTTATTTGCTTTTCAATTGTGGGTTTTTTAAAAAGTTTCTTTGAAAATTTCAGTTCGACTCTTGTATCGGTCCTCAAGAGTGTTTGAAAAATTGCTTTCGAAAGCTTTTTGAAAATGTGTCGGTGTGAAAAGTATTTTTGAATTTGTTTTGAAATTAGAGCAAGTATCTTAGAGTTGTCTACCTACCCTAAGGAATTCGTCTGTGTAAATGTCCTTTAAAGTAGTGCCATCCCACCATTGAGAGGTAGGTAGCACCACCGTTGGAGGTGTTCGGGTCAATTCGAGGTTTGGGACATGGTGATCACCAGAGCAATGGGAAGATACCTTAGAAGCTACCCTCATGCCAGGTTCCCGGATCATGAGGACTTACTAAGACATCCTCTACTCGACGATCACCTTTCGAGGCAAGGCAACAGTGAGGCGTACCCTAGGGGTGGTGTGTGATTTGTGTGTCATGTTCATTTGCATTTATCTCGTCATGTTATTGGTGATCTAGTGCTTGTTTTTATTTTTGTCCATACATTCTTTCATGCTTTGATTAACAGTTAAAATATTTGCGAGAAGTAAAAGATTCTAAGCTATTACAAAAGGCGCGGGTCCACATCGCCAAAATTTCTCGAACCCGATTTGACAGAAAAATAAATAAAAAGTAAAGAATTAAAAGTGCGAGAAATTATTTACAAGGCCTTGGGAGAGATACATAAATATTATAAAGAAGTAAGATAAATGCGCGAATTAAACGAGAATTAAACGAGGGCGTTGGACCCTTTTGCAAAATTAAATTAAATGGTGATATTAATTAATTAAAAAGAAGAAAAGAAATTATTTTGGTATTTTTTGGTATTTTGTGATTTTAATAAAAAAAAGAATTAATTAAAATAAATACTAACCCTAATTCTAGTTGCTTTTAATTTATTAAGAAAAGATCGAATTTTAACCTAAAATTAAACCTAATTATTTTACATGCAATTTAATTATAAAAATAAATATTTAATTATTTAATTATCATGGAATAAAAGCAAAAAAAAGATGAAAGTTAATTAAACCCTAATTCTATGTTTTTTTAGATTTTTATTAAAAGAATTAAAATTAAAACCTAATTTAAACTAAATTTAATTATATGCAATTTAATTACAAAAATACTTAAAATAAAATATTTATCATTTTTTCATCTTTTTCTGATTTTTTTTATGTGTTTTTTATATTTTATGAAAACATTAAATTAATTAAACAAACAATAATTAAAAGAAAATAAAAATTATAAAAATAAAGAAAGTTAAGAAAATTTGCAAACCAAGGGGGTTCAGACCCCAAAGAGGAGGTATAGCCTTGGTAATTCAGGCCCAATGACCTTCAGGCCTGGTTGACTTGGGCGCCAGCGCATAGCCTTTTTGACTCATGTCCACGCTGTTCTCCCAACCATAACCCTTGGATTAATCTTGCCCTACGCGTGGCAAACTGGATCAGGAGGACGTAAGGTGTTCCTTTGGACTGAAGCTGCATAGGATAAGATTAATAGGAAAAATATTGAAAGAGAGTGGGGACCTGGGGCTCAAACCCAGGCCCTGAGGATTAATATTCACCAACTTTACCACTGAAGCACTCAACGCGTTTTGATTATTATATAACACAAAAATAACATAAAGCAAGAATATGGGTTAGTGGAATTCCAGCGCGAAAATTCAAATTGACCAATCATTGGCTGCCACTGCATCGTCTTCCTCACATCTTCGTTCTTCCTGAAATAACAAAAAAAGAAAGGCCACGGTTTTTTCACCGTTTCAGAATGGGTCATTTGGGAAAATAGCGATTAGCCATTAGGTGCTCATAAATTGAGCGCGAGTATAGGTTCATGATCGTCTGAGTATGCTGAAGTGAATGGTCTAATTCTTATGCTCCAATTTTTCCTTAAACGAAAACCCCTAATTCCAAGCTTCATAAACCCTAATCTGCATCCATGGTGAATTCGCATATAGTGCATAAAAGTACAATCAAAGTACATGGTTAGCTTTAGAACACATTACTCAGTATGAATACACAATCAAAATGCCATGAATATGCGTAAATTGTAAAGCATGATTATGGAAAAAAGTGAGAAAATTTGGACTTCTGTACAGTGATTCAAAGGGTTATGATTGATGCTTTTGATCCAGGAAGATTGCTTGATGCCCTAGGAATGCAATAGGATGAGTTTTGCGGCTTGAAACGACCTGCAAAAGTGTTTTCAGTTTTTGAGTTTTCAAAAAAATTTTCAAGTTTGTGAATGGAGTTTCTGCGCAGCTTAGTGGTTCCTTTCATTAGGTTTGTGATCAGGCTTAAGTATAGAATGAATTAGGTCAAGAAAAACAACCTAAATCCTTTGCATTCATGGTTTTTGAGATTTGATTTTTCAAGATCTTTTTCCAATCTTTTTTCATGATATTTTTGTATAAATCATATCCAATCAATTCCAATTCTTCCATATCTGATCATGCACGAATTATTGAGTATATTTCATGCACAAAAAGATTTTATTTCATTGGTTTTATATTTTTCATGTATTTTATTTGATTAAATGAATTATTAATAATAAAAAATTCAAATAAATAAATAAAAAATGAAGAAATACTTCCCTTTGGGCCAAATGGTCGTGTGCATGCTTTGGATGATGAATTGTGGAAGAAAAATGGGCCCATTAGCAATTTTAGGTCATTTGAACCAATGTTGACTTTTCAAAATATCCAAATATTTCCCAACTTCTACAAGGCATAACTTGCTCAATATTTAAGCTTTGCTCATGTTCTTGGACATTTTGGAAAGGTCTTTGAGTCCTCTAACCAATGCCTTTGGTCCCATGTCATTTTGATTTACCAATATCAAGTTATGGCCTTTGACTTAAAGTCCCTTTTTGTTGACTTTTGAAAATGACCTATAATGTGGAAATTGATAACTTTTTATGAGAGCATTTCTTGGACTTGAAGTATGAAGATGAGTTGTAGGAAATGTCTTTCTCTTCAAAATGAGCTTTGGATGGAATTTTTCTGATAATCCATGTGAAAGTTATGCCCTGGTCAATTTATAGTTGACTTTTTCAGCTGTCCAAATAAGGAAACTTTTGCCTCTTGATGATTTTTGAGCCAAGCTTTGAGAATCATGATCAAGCATTGATCAAATGATGTTTGTGGCTTCAAAATGAGATGTTGACCAAAAATTTGAAATTTTGACTGCCAAATGACCATTTTGCCCCTGCAGTTGACTGTAGTGCAATTTAGGGTTTTGACTGTGCAATTTTGTGCTGAAAGTCTTGAAACTTGATATGAGGATGCTTGACCATATTTATTGGCATGTGGGACTTGATTGGACCCTTGGAAACTTCATTTTCTTAATCAGAACCAAAACCCTAATCTTGACTGTTTAGGAGACCCTTGACTGTGCAACCCTTGGGGAGATTTTGAAGCTTGACTTGGCAAATTTTTGAAGAATATGGGAGGGAAAATTTTGGGGTACAACACCTACTATCCAGGCTTTCATATCGAAGAAACCCTACTATCCAGGTTCCTCCTCACGGTACTACTATCCAGTCTTTAATATCGAAGTAACCCTTCTATCCAGGTTCCTTCTGACAGCCCTACTACCCAGGCTTTCATATCAAAGTAACCCTACTATCTAGGTTCCTTCTCACAACCCTACTATCCAGGATTTCATATCGAAGTAACCCATCTATCCTGTTCCTTCTCACAGCCCTACTATCCAGGCTTTCATATCGAAGTAACCCTACTATCCAGGTTTCTTCTGACAGCCCTACTATCCAGGCTTTCATATCGAAGTAACCCTACTATCAGGTTCTTTCTCATAGCCTTACAATCGAGGCTTTCATACCAAAGTAACCCAACCATCCAGGTTCCTTCTCACAGCCCTACCGTCCAGGATTTCATATCGAATTAACCCTACAATCCAGGTTCCTTCTCACATCCCAACTATCCAGGCTTTTATAATGAAGTAACCATACTATCCAGGTTCCTTCTCACAACCCTACTATCCAGGCTTTCATATTGAAGTAACCCTAATATCCAGGTTCCTACTCACAGCCATACTATCCAGGCTTTCATATTGAAGTAACCCTACTATCCAGGTTCCTTCTTGTAACCCTACTATCCAGGCTTTCATATCTAGGTAACCCTACTATCCAGGTTCCTTCTCACGGCCCTACTATCCAGGCTTTCATATCGAAGTAACCTAACTATCCAGGTTCCTTCTTACAGCCCCACTATCAGTGCTTTCATATCGAAGTAACCCTACCATCCAGGTTCCTTCTCACAACCCTACTATCCAGGCTTTCATATCGAAGTAACCCTACTATCCAGGTTCCTTATCACATCCCTACTATCCAGGAATTAATATCGAAGTAACCCTACTATCCAGGTTCCTTCTCAAAGCCCTACTAGCCAGGCTTTCATATCGAAGTAACCCTACTATCCAGGTTCCTTCTCACAACCCTACTATCCTGGCTTTCATATCGATGAAACCCTACTATCCAGGTTCCTCCTCACGGCCCTACTATCCAGGCTTTCATATCGAAGTAACCCTACTATCCAGGTTCCTTCTTACAGCCCTGCTATCCAGGCTTTCATATCAAAGTAACCCTACTATCCAGGTTCCTTCTCACAGCCCTACTATCCAGGCTTTCATAACGAAGTAACCCTACTATCGAGGTTCCTTCTTACAGCCCTACTATCAGGGCTTTCATATCGAAGTAACCCTACCATCCAGGTTCCTTCTCACAACCCTACTATTCAGGCTTTCATATCGAAGTAACCTTACTATCCAGGTTCCTTCTCACAGCCCTACTATCCATGCTTTAATATCGAAGTAACCCTACTATCCAGGTTCCTTCTCACAGCCCTGCTATCCAGGCTTTCATATCAAAGTAACCCTACTATCCAGGATCCTTCTCACAGCCCTACTATCCAGGCTTTCATATCGAAGTAACCCCACTATCCAGGTTCCTTCTTACAGCCCTACTATCCAGGCTTTCATATCGAAGTAACCATACTATACAAGTTTCTTCTCACAGCCCTACTATCCAGGCTTTTATATCGAAGTAACCCTACTATCAGGTTCCTTCTCATAGCCCTCATATCGAGGCTTTCTTACCTAAGTAACCCTACTATCTAGGTTCCTTCTCACGGCTCTACCATCCAGGCTTTCATATCAAAGTAACCTTACTATCCAGGTTTCTTCTCACAGCCCTACTATCATAGGCTTTCAAATCGAAGTAACCCTACTATCTAGGTTTCTTCTCACATCCCTACTATCCAGGCTTTCATATCGAAGTAACCCTACTATATAGGTTCCTTCTCACAGCCCTACTATCAAGGCTTTCATATCGAAGTAACCCTAGTATCGAGGTTCCTTCTTACAGCCTTACTATCTAGGCTTTCATATCGAAGTAACCCTACTATCCAGGTTCCTTCTCACAGCCCTACTATCCAGGCTTTCATATCGAAGTAACCCTACTATCCAGGTTCCTTCTCACAACCCTACTATCCAGGCTTTCATATCGAAGTAACCCTACTATCCAGGTTCCTTCTCACATCCCTACTATCCAGGCTTTCATATCGAAGTAACCCTACTATCCAGGTTCCTTCTCGCAACCCTACTATCCAGGCTTTCATATCGAAGAAACCCTACTATCCAGGTTCCTCCTTACGGTACTACTATCCAGTCTATAATATCGAAGTAACCCTACTATCCAGGTTCCTTCTGACAGCCCTACTACCCAGGCTTTCATATCAAAGTAACGCTACTATCTAGGTTCCTTCTCATAGCCCTACTATCCAGGCTTTCATATCGAAGTAACCCTACTATCAGGTTCTTTCTCATAGCCCTACTATCGAGGCTTTCATATCGAAGTAACCATACTATCCAGGTTCCTTCTCACAGCCCAACTATCCAGGCTTTTATAATGAAGTAACCATACTATCCAGGTTCCTTCTCACAGCCCTACTATCCATGCTTTTATATTGAAGTAACCCTAATATCCAGGTTCCTACTCACAGCCATACTATCCAGGCTTTCATATTGAAGTAACCCTACTATCGAGGTTCCTTCTTGCAACCCTACTATCCAGGCTTTCATATCGAGGTAACCCTACTATCCAGGTTCCTTCTCACGACCCTACTTTCCAGGCTTTCATATCGAAGTAACCCTACTATCCAGGTTCCTTCTCACAGCCCTACTATCCAGGCATTAATATCGAAGTAACCCTACTATCCAGGTTCCTTCTCACAGCCCTACTCCCCAGGCTTTCATATCGAAGTAACCCTACTATCCAGGTTCCTTCTCACAACCCTACTATCCAGGCTCATATCGAAGAAACCCTACTATCCAGGTTCCTCCTCACGGCCCTACTATCCAGGATTTCATATCGAAGTAACCCTACTATCCAGGATCCTTCTTACAGCCCTGCTATCCAGGCTTTCATATCAAAGTAACCCTACTATCCAGGTTCCTTCTAAAAGCCCTACTATCCAGGCTTTCATAACGAAGTAACCCTACTATCGAGGTTCCTTCTTACAGCCCTACTATCAGGGCTTTCATATCGAAGTAACCCTACCATCGAGGTTCCTTCTCACAACCCTACTATTCAGGCTTTCATATCGAAGTAACCCTACTATCCAGGTTCCTTCTCACAACCCTACTATCCATGCTTTAATATCGAAGTAACCCTACTATCCAGGTTCCTTCTCACAACCCTACTACCCAGGCTTTCATATCGAAGTAACCCGACTATCTGGGTTCCTTCTCACAACCCTAATATCCAGGATTTCATATCAAAGAAACCCTATTATCCAGGTTCCTCCTCACGGCCCTACTATCCAGGCTTTCATATAGAAGTAACCCTACTATCCAGGTTCCTTCTCACAGCCCTGCTATCAAGGATTTCATATCAAAGTAACCCTACTATCCAGGTTCCTTCTTACAGCCCTGCTATCCAGGCTTTCATATCAAAGTAACCCTACTATCCAGGTTCCTTCTCAAAGCCCTACTATCCAGGCTTTCATAACGAAGTAACCCTACTATCGAGGTTCCTTCTTACAACCCTACTATCAGGGCTTTCATATCGAAGTAACCCTACCATCCAGGTTCCTTCTCACAACCCTACTATTCAGGCTTTCATATCGAATAACCCTACTATCCAGGTTCCTTCTCACAACCCTACTATCCATGCTTTAATATCGAAGTAACCCTACTATCCAGGTTCCTTCTCACAGCCCTACTACACAGGCTTTCATATCGAAGTAACCCGACTATCAAGGTTCCTTCTCACAACCCTAATATCCAGGCTTTCATATCAAAGAAACCCTATTATCTAGGTTCCTCCTCACGGCCCTACTATCTAGGCTTTCATATAGAAGTAACCCTACCATCCAGGTTCCTTCTCACAGCCCTGCTATCAAGGCTTTCATATCAAAGTAACCCTACTATCCAGGTTCCTTCTCACAGCCCTACTATCCAGGCTTTCATATCGAAGTAACCTCACTATCCAAGTTCCTTCTCACAGCCCTACTACCCAGGCTTTCATATCGAAGTAACCATACTATAAGGGTTTCTTCTCACAGCCCTACTATCCAGGCTTTCATGTCGAAGTAACCCTACTATCAGGTTCCTTCTCATAGCCCTCCTAGCGAGGCTTTCTTATCTAAGTAACCCTACTATCTAGGTTCCTTCTCACGGCTCTACCATCCAGGCTTTCATATCAAAGTAACCTTACTATCCAGGTTTCATCTCACAGCCCTACTATCCAGGCTTTCAAATCGAAGTAACCCTACTATCCAGGTTTCTTCTCACAGCCCTACTATCCAGGCTTTCATATCGAAGTAACCCTACTATCTAGGTTCCTTCTCACAGCCCTACTATCCAGGCTTTCATATCAAAGTAACCCTACTATCCAGGTTCCTTCTCACAGCCCTACTATCAAGGCTTTCATATCGAAGTAACCCTAGTATCGAGGTTCCTTCTCACAACCCTACTATCTAGGCTTTCATATCGAAGAAACCCTATATCCAGGTTCCTCCTCACGGTACTACTATCCAGTCTTTAATATCGAAGTAACCCTACTATCCAGGTTCCTTCTGACATCCCTACTACCCAGGCTTTCATATCAAAGTAACCCTACTATCTAGGTTCCTTCTCACAGCCCTACTTTCCAGGATTTCATATCGAAGTAACCCTACTATCCTGGTTCCTTCTCACAGCCCTATTATCCAGGCTTTCATATCGAAGTAACCCTACTATCCAGGTTTCATCTCACAACCCTACTATCCAGGCTTTCATATCGAAGTAACCCTACTATCAGGTTCTTTCTCATAGCCCTACTATCGAGGCTTTCATACCAAAGTAACCCTACTATCCAGGTTTCTTCTCACAACCCAACTATCTAGGCTTTTATAATGAAGTAACCATACTATCCAGGTTCCTTCTCACAGCCCTACTATCCAGGCTTTTATATCGATGTAACCCTAATATCCAGGTTCCTACTCATAGCCATACTATCTAGGCTTTCATATTGAAGTAACCCGACTATCCAGGTTCCTTCTTACAACCCTACTATCCAGGCTTTCATATCGAGGTAACCCTACTATCTAGGTTCCTTCTCACGACCCCCATTATCCAGGCTTTCATATCGAAGTAACCCAACTATCCAGGTTCCTTCTTACAGCCCCACTAACAGGGCTTTCATATCAAAGTAACCCTACTATCCAGGTTCCTTCTCACAACCCTACTTTCCAGGCTTTCATATCGAAGTAACCCTACTATCCATGTTCCTTCTCACAGCCCTACTATCCAGGCATTAATATCGAAGTAACCTTACTATCCAGGTTCCTTCTCACAGCCCTACTACCCAGGCTTTCATATCGAAGTAACCCTACTATCCAGGTTCCTTCTCACAACCCTACTATCCAGGCTTTCATATCAAAGAAACCCTACTATCCAGGTTCCTCCTCACGGCCCTACTATCCAGGCTTTCATATCGAAGTAACCCTACTATCCAGGTTCCTTCTTACAGCCCTGATATCTAGGCTTTCATATCAAAGTAACCCTACTATCCCGGTTCCTTCTCACAGCCCTACTATCCAAGCTTTCATAACGAAGTAACCCTACTATCCAGGTTCCTTCTTAAAGCCCTACTATCAGGGCTTTCATATCGAAGTAACCCTACCATCCAGGTTCCTTCTCACAACCCTACTATTCAGGCTTTCATATCGAAGAATCCCTACTATCCAGGTTCCTTCTCACAGCCCTACTATTCAGGCTTTAATATCGAAGTAACCCTACTATTCAGGTTCCTTCTCACAGCCCTACTACCCAGGCTTTCATATCGAAGTAACCCGACTATCCAGGTTCCTTCTCACAGCCCTACTATCCAGGCTTTCATATCGAAGAAACCCTATTATCCAGGTTCCTCCTCACGGCCCTACTATCCAGGCTTTCATATCGAAGTAACCCTACTATCCAGGTTCCTTCTCACAGCCCAGCTATCCAGGCTTTCATATCAAAGTAACCCTACTATCCAGGTTCCTTCTCACAGCCCTACTATCCAGGCTTTCATATCGAAGTAACCCCACTATCCAGGTTCCTTCTCACAACCCTACTATCCAGGCTTTCATATCGAAGTAACCCTACTATACAGGTTTCTTCTCACAGCCTTACTATCCAGGCTTTCATATCGAAGTAACCCTACTATCAGGTTCCTTCTCATAGCCCTACTATCGAGGCTTTCACACCTAAGTAACCTTACTATCTAGGTTCCTTCTCACGGCTCTACCATCCAGGCTTTCATATCAAAGTAACCTTACTATCCAGGTTTCTTCTCACAGCCCTACTATCCAGGCTTTCAAATCAAAGTAACCCTATTATCCAGGTTTCTTCTCACAACCATACTATCCAGGCTTTCATATCGAAGTAACCCTACTATCTAGGTTCCTTCTCACAGCCCTACTATCCAGGCTTTCATATCAAAGTAACCCTACTATCCAGGTTCCTTCTCACAACCCTACTATCAAGGCTTTCATATCGAAGTAACCCTAGTATCGAGGTTCCTTCTCACAACCCAACTATCTAGGCTTTCATATCGAAGTAACCCTACTATCCAGGTTCCTTCTCACAGCCCTACAATCCAGGCTTTCATATCGAAGTAACCCTACTATCTAGGTTCCTTCTCACAACCCTACTATACAGGCTTTCATATCGAAGTAACCCTACTATCCAGGTTCCTTCTCACAGCCCTACTATCCAGGCTTTCATATCGAAGTAACCCTACTATCCAGGTTCCTTCTCGCAACCCTACTATCCAGGCTTTCATATCGAAGAAACCCTACTATCCAGGTTCCTCCTCACGGTACTACTATCCAGTCTTTAATATCAAAGTAACCCTACTATCCAGGTTCCTTTTCACAGCCCTACTACCCAGGCTTTCATATCAAAGTAACCCTACTATCTAGGTTCCTTCTCACAGCCCTACTATCCAGGATTTCATATCGAAGTAACCCTACTATCCTGGTTCCTTCTCACAGCCCTACTATTCAGGCTTTCATATCGAAGTAACCCTACTATCCAGGTTTCTTCTCACAGCCCTACTATCCAGGCTTTCATATCGAAGTAAACCTACTATCAGGTTCTTTCTCATAACCCTACTATCGAGGCTTTCATACCAAAGTAACCCGACTATCCAGGTTCCTTCTCACAGCCCTACCATCCAGGCTTTCATATCGAAGTAACCCTACAATCCAGGTTCCTTCTCACAGCCCAACTATCCAGGCTTTTATAATAAAGTAACCATACTATCCAGGTTCCTTCTCACAGCCCTACTATCCAGGCTTTCATATCTAAGTAACCCTAATATACAGGTTCCTACTCATAGCCATACTATCCAGGCTTTCTAATTGAAGTAACCCTACTATCAAGGTTCCTTCTTGCAACCCTACTATCCAGGCTTTCATATCGAGGTAACCCTACTATCCAGGTTCCTTCTCATGACCCTACTATCCAGGCTTTCATATCGAAGTAACTCAACTATCCAGGTTCCTTCTTACAGCCCTACTATCAGGGCTTTCATATCGAAGTAACCCTACCATCCAGGATCCTTCTTACATCTCTACTACCCAGGCTTTCATATCGAAAAAACCCTACGATCCAGGTTCCTTCTCACAACCCAACTATCCAGGCTTTTATATTGAAGTAACCATACTATCCAGGTTCCTTCTCACAGCCCTACTATCCAGGCTTTCATATCTAAGTAACCCTAATATTCAGGTTCCTACTCATAGCCATACCATCCAGGTTCCTTCTCACAACCCTACTATCCAGGCATTCATATCGAAGTAACCCTACTATCCAGGTTCCTTCTCACAGCCATAATATCCAGGCTTTCATATCGAAGTAACCCTACTATCCAGGTTCTTTCTCACAACCCTAATACCCAGGCTTTCATTTCGATGTAACCCTACTATCCAGGTTCCTTCTCACAACCCTACTATCCAGGCTTTCATATTGAAGAAACCCTACTATCTAAGTTCCTCCTCATGGCCCTACTATCCAGGTTCCTTCTCACAACCCTACTATCTAGGCTTTCATATCGAAGTAACCCAACTATCCAGGTTCCTTCTCAAAGCCCTACTATTCAGGCTTTCATATCGAAGTAACCTTACAATCCAGGTTCCTTCTTACAGCTCTACTACCCAGGCTTTCATATCGAAGTAACCCTACGATCCAGGTTCCTTCTCACAGCCCACCTATCCAGGCTTTTATAATGAAGTAACCATACTATCCAGGTTCCTTCTCACAGCCCTATTATCCAGGCTTTCATATCTAAGTAACCCTAATATCCAGGTTCCTACTCATAGCCATACTATCCAGGCTTTCATATTGAAGTAACCCTAATATCAAGGTTCCTTCTTGCAACCCTACTATCCAGGCTTTCATATCGAGGTAACCCTACTATCCAGGTTCCTTCTCACGGCCCTACCATCCAGGCTTTCATATCGAAGTAACCCAACTATCCAGGTTCCTTCTTACAGCCCTACTATTAGGGCTTTCATATCGAAGTAACCCTACCATCCAGGTTCCTTCTCACAACCCTACTATCCAGGCATTCATATCGAAGTAACCCTACTATCCAGGTTCCTTCTCACAGCCCTAATATCCAGGCTTTCATATCGAAGTAACCCTACTATCCAGGTTCTTTCTCACAACCCTAATACCCAGGCTTTCATTTCGATGTAACCCTACTATCCAGGTTCCTTCTCACAGCCCTACTATCCAGGCTTACATATTGAAGAAACCCTACTATCTAAGTTCCTCCTCACGGCCCTACTATCCAGGTTCCTTCTCACAACCCTACTATCTAGGCTTTCATATCGAAGTAACCCAACTATCCAGGTTCCTTCTCAAAGCCCTACTATTCAGGCTTTCATATCGAAGTAACCTTACAATCCAGGTTCCTTCTTACAGCCCTACTATCAGGGCTTTTATATCGAAGTAACCCTACCATCCAGGTTCCTTCTCACAACCCTACTATCTAGGCTTTCATATCAAAGTAACCCTACTATCCAGGTTCCTTCTCACAACCCTACTATCCAGGCTTTCATATCGAAGTAACCGTACAATCCAGGTTCCTTCTCACAGCTCTACTACCCAGGCTTTCATATCGAAGTAACCCTACTATCCAGGTTCCTTCTCACAACCCTACTATCCAGGATTTCGTATCGAGGAAACCCTACTATCCAGGTTCCTCCTCACAGGCCTACTATCGAGTCTTTCATATTGAAGTAACCCTACTATCCAGATTCCTTCTCTTAGTCCTACTATCCAGACATTCATATCAAAGTAAACCTACTATCCTGGTTCCTTCTGACAGCCTAATATCCAGGCTTTCATATCTAAGTAACCCTACTATCCAGGTTCCTTCTCACAGCCTTACTATACAAGCTTTCATATCGAAGTAACACTACGATCAGGTTCCTTCTCATAGCCCCACTATCCAGGCATTCATACTGAAGTAACACAACTATCCAGGTTCCTTCTCACAGCCCTACCATCCAGGCTTTCATATCGAAGTAACCCTACTATCCAGGTTCCTTCTCACAGCCCTACTATCCAGGCTTTCATATTGAAGTAACCCTACTATCCAGGTTCCTTCTCACATTCCTACTATCCAGGATTTCATATCGAAGTAACCTTACTATCCAGGTTCCTTCTCATAGCCCTACTACCTAGGCTTTCATATCGAAGAAAACCCACTATCCGGGTTCCTTCTGACAGCCCTACTATCCAGGCTTTCATATCGAAGTAACCCTACTATCCAGGTTCCTTCTCACGGCCCTACTATCCAGGCTTTCATATCGAAGTAACCCAACTATCCAGGTTCCTTCTTACAGCCCTACTATCAGGGCTTTCATATCGAAGTAACCCTACCATCCAGGTTCCTTCTTACAGCCCTACTATCATGGCTTTCATATCTAAGTAACCCTACTATCCAGGTTCCTTCTCACAACCCTACTATCCAGGCTTTCATTTCGAAGTAACCCTACTATCCAGGTTCCTTCTCACAACCCTAATACCCAGGCTTTCATATCGAAGTAACCCTAATTTCCAGGTTCCTTCTTACATCCTTACTATCTAGGCTTTCATATTGAAGAAACCCTACTATCCAGGTTCCTCCTCACGGCCCTACTATCTAGGCTTTCATATCGAAGTAACCCTACTATCCAGGTTCCTTCTCACAGCCCTACTATCCAGGTTCCTTCTCACAACCCTACTATCTAGGCTTTCATATCGAAGTAACCCTACTATCAGGTTCCTTCTCATAGCCCTACTCTCCAGGCTTTCATACCGAAGTAACCCTACTATCCAGGTTCTTTCACACAGCCCTACCATCCAGGCTTTCATATCGAAGTAACCCTACTATCCAGGTTCCTTCTCACAGCCCTACTATCCAGGCTTTCATATCGAAGTAACCCAACTATCCATGTTCCTTCTCATAGCCCTACTACCCAGGCTTTCATATCAAAGAAAACCTACTATCTGGGTTCCTTCTCACAGCCCTACTATCCAGGCTTTCATATCGAAGTAACCCTACTATCCAGGTTCCTTCTTACAGCCCTACTATCGAGGCTTTCATATCGAAGTAACCCTATTATCCAGGTTCCTTCTCACAGCCCTATTATCCAGGCTTTCATATCAAAGTAACCCTACTATCCAGGTTCCTTCTCACAACCCTACTATCCAGGTTATCATATCGAAGTAACCATACTATCCAGGTTCCTTCTCACAGCCCTACCATCTAGGCTTTCATATCGAAGTAACCTACTATCCAGGTTCCTTCTCACAGCCATACTATCCATGCTTTCATATTGAAGTAACCCTACTATCAGGTTCCTTCTCATAGCCCTACTATCCAGGCTTTCATACCGAAGTGTCCCTACTATCCAGGTTCCTTCTCATAGCCCTACCATCCAAGCTTTCATATCTAAGTAACCCTACTATCTAGGTTCCTTCTCACAGCCCTACTATTCAGGTTCCTTCTCACAACCCTACTATCCAGGCTTTCATATCGAAGTAACCCTACTATCCAGGTTCCCTCTCATAGCCCTACTATCCAGGCTTTCATATCAAAGAAAACCTACTATCCGGGTTCCTTCTCATAGCCCTACCATCCAGGCTTTCATATAGAAGTAACCCTACTATCCAGGTACCTTCTCACAGCCCTACTATCCAAGCTTTCATATCGAAGTAACCCTATTATCCAGGTTCCTTCTCATAACTTTACTATCCAGGTTCCCCCCTCTCTTATCCCCAAACAACGGTCCACAACACTGTAAGACTCGGACCTAATCGAACACGATTGGTTTCGCATTTCCCTAGTAAGTCGCGGTGCAACTTGTACCTCGACCATATATGCAGTACGCTTCCGCTTCCTCAAGCCGGAGTTATTCCCCAGTAGAGTAACGGACAACTGAAGCTCCTAAAACTCTATTTCTCCTAAGACGGATACCTACATTCCTCAGCAGATTCCTCACCAACAACAACATAAGGGACTCTCGTCAAAGGAATATCTTAGGAAATCCACATTCTCTAGATGGCATCTTTAAGCCCATCTCCGACAATTCTTCATCGCATCCAGGATGGCATCTTTAAGCCGATCTACCGGAAATATTCCTATCCTCGACCTCCAAATGGCATCTGTAAGCCCATTCCCGATATCACAAATCAAGCGCCACTTCATGCGAGTGCAAATTTGTGGGCACTCTAGTGTTCAATCATCTTCCACCTTTAGATCACGAAAGGTAGAGCAGCCAATCTACATCCTCAGGTTTAAGAAGATTGAACAGGGGAAGCTTTTGTAACCTAAAATTTTCCCTCTCATTTTACTCAATACATGTCAATTGAGGTCCCTAAGTTTCTCAAGGAAGTCCAAGAGTTGACTAGGCCAACTCTCTCCTAAGGCAGTATACCTCAAATTAGGGTTTCACTTTTCATCATGATGCTTGAGTCCAAAGGGTCCCAAATTCTCTCCATGGTCTTAATATTTTTTCAAGACCCTACATGTCAAGTTTCATGCCTTGCACAAGAAGTTTTCCCAGCCAACTTCTCAGATGCTTGAGAATCGACTATACTAGGTCAAAAGTCAATTGTGGCCCACATACAGTCAAACTTCAAGATTTTTGGTCAACATAATCATTTTGAAGTTTTATCCATCATTTGATCAAGGGTTGGTCATGATTCCTCAAGGGATGCTCCAAATTCATCAAAACCCAAAAGCTGCTAAATTAGGGTTTTGTAGGAAAAGTTAACCCAACTTTGACCAAGCATAACTTCTTCACACTTTATCAGAAATTTTCCATCCGAAACTCATTTTGAAGAGGATGCAATTCCCTACAACTCATATTCATCTCACAAGTTCAAAATATGTAATCACAAAAATATATGAATTTTGACATTATAGGTCCTTTTGAAAAGTCAACAAAAACACCTTTTGGGTCAAAGCTTCATACATAAGCATGGAAAACTCAATTGAGATGAAACCAAAGAGGTTGTTTAGGGGACATCCTAAGTTTTCTAAAAAGGCCTAGAACACCCTATTAGGGTCAAAATTGAGATAGATGTGCATTGTAAAAGTTGGCCATTTTTGGAGAATTGTCAAAAGTCAAAAATGCCCAAAATTGCACTTTTTGGCAAATAGGCCCAACTTTTTGTGCTTACATCTCACTTCAAACATGGCCCATGACCTTTGAGTCCTTTCTTACATTATTTTATTATTTATATTATTTATTTTTGATATTTTATTAAATAGAATGCAAAATTAAATAAGGTGAATAAAAGGAATAATGTAAGATTTGATTTCAAATATTTTTCTCATCAAAATAAAGAGCAAGTAGTGCTGGCATGGCAAGAAAATCCGTGGAGAGGGCAAGATTTGATTTGGTCCAAATATGCAAGAAATCATGTTATTAAAAGCCTTTATTTTCTCATTGAAAGCAAAGATTTCTTTCAACTTTGTTAACCTAATTCTGATTCATTATCTATGTATGCTTACTCAGAAGCACGGGAGGAGGAGGAGACAACCCTAAGTGCTCAAACAAAAATTACAAAAATCATTCTAAATCGTGAAAACAAAAAGAAAAAGTTCTAGCCTCTTTAAATCTAACCTAAGCATCCCATTCATACCCATAGGTTCCCAGGAACACGTACCACACTTTTAATCAAGCAATCACATGCCAGAACCACCATCCACGATCATCACCGTTTGGTAAACTTCTGGAAATTTAATCTTTCTTTTTTCGCATTGTTGTATGTTTTAATGCTTTGATTATTACTCAGGACCTTCATTAGGACAGGTTGGACGCCTTGCATTAGAGTATCAAGGCTTAAATCACGTGATGCCATTGTTAGGGCATTACAAACTGAAGCTTGCAAAACATTTAATCTAAGGACCTTCAGGCCAAACTAACCCCATATTTAGATTCCTGGGAAAATTTCAGGGAGAGTAGGGTATTTTGCACCCTTTAAATTCCATATTTTTGCAGGTTTTGGGATTTTCACCCTCCCGGAGAAGACTACTGGAGCGCAGCTCCGGCGTCGTTGATTCGTCTCCCTCTGGCGAAGACATTCTGATTGCAGGCGTGGCGTTTCTTTATAATGTGATTGGTTCTGAAAATGCTGACGTGTTTATGTCTTGCTGACTGGGATCTAATGGCTTGTTTGATATATATATTATTTTTATTTAATTATATGTATGAGTTAACGTCCAGCGCAGTTGGTCAGAGGAAGTAAGTCAGAAGCTCATGTCCTGGTTTCAATCCCAGGTGTGAGCTTTTGGCATTTTCTCCATTATTTTCACCAGATCCAGCGCACCTCACCTTCTGAGGATCATCAAGCGCCCTCTGATCTAATCCTCTGGATCTATATCCGGCCAGATCCAGCATACCTCACCTTTTGAGGATCATCAAGCACTGTCTGATCTCATCCTCTGGATCCATCTCCAGCCAGATCCAGCACACCACACCTTCTGAGGATCATCAAGCGCCCTCTAATCTCATCCTCTGGATCCGTCTCAAGCCAGATCCAACGCCAGCATACGCAGGTCCACCAAGAGTCCTCAGAAGATAGTGTCATTGGATCAGGCACCAGACTCTGGGTCATCCTTCTGGGTTTCAGAAGTTCAACAACCCTCAGAATTGCTTAAACAAGCCCTTTTCTCATCTTTTAATTTTAATTATTTTTTTAATTATTTTCTAACTATTATTTAAAAAAAATAACACATAAATAATTTTTTTATTAAATCAAAAATCACAAAAAAACACCAAATATATTTTTCATAAAAAAAAAATTGTTTACTTGAATTAATTAATTAAATTAAATTAAGGCAATTAAATCTTATTTTTGTAACTAAAATGAATTAGAAATTAGGGTTTACTTTTGTATGATAATTAATTTCTTCTTCAACAATAACTTAAATATTTTCTCAAATTTGATTTTTTAGGTTTTATAATCGTCCTCGCATTTAATTTGTTGCACGTATTTTAATTACATTTTATTATTATTGTAATTGCGTCGAGGTTGTAATAGACTTAATTAGGTTTTAATTCCGCATTTTATTTTCATTCAAAAATAATTCTGTATCTGCGAAAGCCATGCAATATCTAGGTTTATTTCCGCTTTTACTTTCCGTAAATTATTAACTGTCTAGATGTATGGTTAATAGGATTGTATGGCAAGAATTCATGAAAAATTAAAATAGTTAGAAAACCCTAATGTGCAAAGATTAAATAACTTAAACAAATCACTCGCACATGTTCACTCCTAGGGTTTACCTCACTTCGGTTGCCTTCAGTAAACAGTCATTAAGCATAGGAAATTTTAGTGGTCTCCCTCCTATCTAAAAGATCAAGTGTTCCATTCGAATGTTGCCTCGAAAATGTTGCCTGAAAATGTTGCCTCCAAAAGATCTTAAGATTCTAGGGTTACTACTAAAGTTTTCTAACTATTGCTTTAGTGATTGTATTCATCCCTTTCGAACGTCCCTTACAAACTCCAACAACGGTGCTACCTACTATTTAATAGTGGGATAGTGCTGTCTAAAGGAAATAGAACAAAAACAATCTTTTTTCGAGTAGGTAGATGTTAGTAGGTACTTGCTCAAAATAAAACTTTTTCACACAAACACTTTTCAAAAACAGTTTTCAAAACAACTTCATCACACCCTTGAGGACTGATACAAGGGTTATCACGAAGTAAAATATTTTCAAAGCAAGCCCACACACAAGCAATTTAAATATGAGCAAGTACCTAAGAGCCCGTAGATAACTACGGATAGAAAGGGTGCTAAAACCTTCCCTTTCTATAATCTACCCCTCGTACTCAGAATATCTCGAAAAAAGGTTTTCTCTGTTCTTTTTCCTTTTCCATGATTGGATAAAATAAAATTCGGTGGGGACACTTGCTTACCCCGACATTTTACGAACACAAAACGCAAAACACAAACCAGTATTAAACAGTCGGTTCTGCCACGGAATCACAATGTTGATGAGTAATTTAGGTTGATTTCAACTGGGTATTAAGTTTAAGTAATTAACGAGTATGTGAAATTCAATCCCGAGAGTTCTCTCATTTCCGAATAATGAATTCTTTTTTTGTTCATAAGTTTAAATTCACGCATTTACCTTTAAATCCATTCAAATAAAAACTTATAAACGCGAGACTTATCGAACGAAAATTCAATAACGACTAATCTTCATGGAGACAATATGATAAAACTAAATAAAATACTTACTTTTTTCTACCGATTTATTGCTTCAACAATTATCCAGATCTTGCTATTCTTTTGCATACTTTATCTCTAAAGAGTTTATGCACCATCGATTGCAGCTATTGCAACACAAGACTTCAATTTGATTCCCTATTCTACCACTACTTCCTTAGTGTTCTTTATCTCCAATGGGTCCTGTTGTACCCGGAAATTTTCCCTCTCTTTTCTCAAGATATTCTTCACAAGATCTGCAATAGCTCAAGAATGTACAAGTGTTGACTAGGTCGAACCACCTCTTAAACATTGATGCCTCAAATTAGGGTTTTGATTTTCACAATGAAAATTTGACTTCTAATACCTTAAATAACTTTCATGGATCATTATAGACCCCTAAGAATATTCATATCAAGTTTCAAGTCTTGAATCACAATTTTGCTCAGTCAATTAATCAGATGATTGAAAATCAGCTGTATTGGGTAATAAGTTAATTATGGTTAACTTACAGTAAAACCTCAAGATTTTTAACCAATATCAACATTTATAATTCATATGCATCAATTAATCAAGTTTGGATCACAATTCCCCAAGAAAAATGATAAAAATTATCAAAAGGGCAAAATGGTCAAAATTAGGGTTTTGACTGAGAATGACTGATTAGTGACTTTTGACCTAATAAATGACTTAATGGTTTGAGGAATGATCTTAAGGATTCAAACACAATGTCTTGACCTAATCTCATGGCTCAAATCATTTCTCAAGATCAATTGATTGACAGTTGAAATTTTGTGAACAAATGAAAAAGTTAACTAATACCCTAAAAGTCAAACTTTGACTTTTGGGTCAAAATTAAGTTTTAAATAGAAATATTCATCAATACATGTAAAAATATGAAGCTTCATTATCAAGAAATCAATAAATTCAAAAGTCTTTGAAAAAGTCAAAGTTTTCAAGACTTAGAAAATTTTCTAAGTGTTTTAAGTGTTATTTTTTCATGACTTCATGCCAACTTTTCACTAAGATGCAAGATGATTCAAAGAAAACTTCTAGCATGAAATTTGTAGATCTTGATGAGATCTACAACTTTTCTCTACTGATCAAGTCCTAAAAATGCTTGGATTTTGAATTATGAATCCATGAAGTCATGCACTTTTTCTTAAACACTTAGTGCAATTTTAACCTAGTTTAGGCAGATTTTTGACCTAACTTCTTGGTCAATTTTAACCAAGCTCTAAGAGAATTTTGTCAAAATGGCCAACATGAAAGTTGTAGATAATGTTCCAAGCTTTTCAAAATGTCAGAGAAATCAACGAGATCATTTTTGAATTAAGAGAATCGAAGGCAAAAAATTGGACATTCATTCTTGAACTATAGGACATTTCCATGATGAACAACAATTCAAATCTCTTAGTTATGCCTTTTTAATCTTGCTTTGCGGGCATATAAACATCTAAATCTATCCATAATCAGTTGATTGCACAAGTTTTTGAGTTATTGTCTACTTGATCCAAGCATTATCCAATACATTTTTCTATTTTGAGAAGAAAGGCAAGACTTCCATTTTGGAAAAGCATGCTTTTGTAAAATGTCAACCCTTCTTGAGACTCCAACTTGTTCCCTCTGCACACACTCTATCTAAAAGATCAAAAGCAACATGTTTAAAGTGTTCAACCACTCTGCATGCTTGTACCTTATACCTTGAAACCTAATTTCTCTCTTTTTCTTCAAAATCAAGCAACTTAGCCGTAACCCTAGAACTCATAAATCCTTTGGGAAAATCATCTCAAATATTTTCTATACAAATATACAAGTCTATTGCAAGAAAAGACACGAATTAGCAAGCACTCAAACTCACCCAAAATCCCTGAAAACTCAGATTGCACAAAAACTTCATTGTTGTACAGAATCTGACCAAAAACTCCCATCTCTCAAACTATTCGTGCGTTTCCTCTCCAAATGATCTCAAAAGCTTTCTTACCTTAAATACAACTCATACTAATCCCTGTTTCTAAACTGTAACACCATTTTCACCATTTTCCAAACTTAAAAAATAGGGGTCTACAACTTGACTTCTCCAGGCCATTTCAGCCACTCTCACCTCAAGCTAAGCATCGCATTAGCTTCCTAGAGACTCAAGGAAGCTAACCTGATCATTTCTGCACTTTGAATCAAGCTCATTTGCAAAACACGAAATCCATTTTTTAGGTATGTTTTCTGACTTTTGAAATCATCATATAGGCATTGTTAGCTTTCAATTTTCAAAGATAAAATGTAGACATTATAGCCTTGAAGCTGACCATGTACTTAGAATTCATTTATATTGCTTGAGCAGAGAGAATTTTAGGTTTGAACTTTCTGAAAAGTTAGGTCAAAATTTTGTACCATTAGAAATTCTCATTCATCTTTCATTTATAACTTTAGTTATTTACATTTCTGGAGTCGTGATGAAATTTCCAGCAATTTTCATGTTTACATTTTTCATTTTGGTTGAGAGATGAGAAAGTTATAGATTTTAAAAATGGTGATGAATGTTATGGCGCAAGAAAGAAAATAAAGTCATCTTTAGGAATGTGTTTCAAATATATATTTATTGTTTTGTTTATAACACCAGATGTATAGCCACCCCAGTGGTAGAGAGCGTGCGCTTAAGGCTTAGAACTATAAGGACCTGGGT